>JAVIAB010000051.1:91415642-92725642 GCA_032433765.1 Megaustenia siamemsis
ATATAAAAAGAGGAGTAAGACAAGGATGCATCCTATCACCAAGCTTGTTCAATCTATACACTGAGCAAATCTTTAAAAACATCATAGAGATGCCAGGCCTACAAATTAATGGCAAGATAATCAATAACCTAAGATATGCTGACGATACTATACTACTAGCAGAAAATCCTAAAGATCTACAACAATTACTTAATGAAATAAACATGACAAGCAAAAAATATGGACTAGATATGAATATAAAAAAGACTAAAACTATGATCATAAACAAAGAAGATACTCAAAACCCACAAGTGGATATCAAAATAGAAGGAAAAGACCTGGAGACAGTTCACCAGTACACCAGGGCTAAAACTAAGAATAGCAAAATGTTACATCTTCTCAATATTCTTATATGATGCAGAAACATGGACATTAGACAAGAAAACAGAATAGAGAATTGAAGCCTTTGAAATATGGATATATAGAAGAATAGGTAGAATTGGATGGAAGGAAAAGAAAATAAACGATGAAGGCTTAAAGCAACTAACAATTAAAAGAGTACTACTAAACACAATTCAAACAAGACAAATGCGATTTTTTGGCCATGTTAAAACAACAGCCTACTAAAAGTAATCCTGGAGGGGAAAATACAAGGTAAAAGAGGCAAAGGCAGGTCAAGATTAACATGGACGAGCAACATCAAGAGATGGACAAATCAGCCTATGACAACCTGCACCATCAAAGCAAGAGACAGAGCAGAATGGCGCTCCATGGTAGCCAAGCTTCGTTGCGGAGAAGGCAGTCGATGATGATGGTAGATTGAACAAGCTTGATGATAGGATGCGTCTCTGTCTTACTCTTCTTTTTATACCAATGGGTATAGAGTTCTCTTTGTTATATTTTATTCTTGCTGTTTGCTCCCAGTATAGATTACATATTAGTCGTATGTCCATGTCATCTAGATGTATCTCTTTTAGGCATTCTATTAGTTGTTTGTGGTGTACTCCATCAAAAGCTTTGGTGTAGTCTATGAAGCAGGCATATATTGGTTTGTTTACTTCTGTGCATTTTTCGATTAATGTTCTCATGCAGAATATGGCTTCTTTTGTCCCGCTATTTTTCCTAAATCCAAATTGCTGCTCATCTAATTCAGTATTGATTTTATTCTGAATCCTTCCTTGTATAACTTTTAGCAAGATTTTTGTAACATGGTTCATTAGGCTTATTGTTCTAAAGTCACAGCATTTAACTGCACCATTATTTTTAGGTAATGCAATGAAAGTTGATGTTTTTAGTTAATTTGGTATGTAACCTGTATGGTATATGTCGTTGCATATATCTGTAATCACTTCAATGCCAAAATCTTCTAGTGCCTATATCATCTCTATCTGTATGCTGTCCGGTCATGCTGCTTTTCTCTTTTTAATTGTTTCTATAGCTTTTTCCACCTCAGATTTTAAGATTTTATAGCTGGATGTACATATTATAACTGGTTTCTTGTCCCTTTGATCATGAAATAGTTCTGTTACATATTCCTGCCATCTATCTATAATATCTTTATTGTCTGTTAGCATTTTTCCTTTTTTGTCTGCAATGCATGTGTGGCTTTTTAAAATTTTTATTAGTCATTCTCTTTATTTCTATGTGCATTCCTCTTAAGTCGTGTTTGCTTTCCATAGTTTCTATTTCTATTTTTGGGCAATTAATATATTCCTACTTTAAGTCATGTTTAAACATTGCGTAATAAAATAATTGACATACCACTATATTAATGTATCTGAGGTATTCTCACTGTGCCATCTGTTACATTGTGTCTGTTATATATCCTGTTGTAATTGTGCGCACTAAAACTTTCTTGCATTCTGCCACTGTAGTCATGTTCGGAGTTTATTACCCGTTTAAGAATTACCCTGAAAAGTCCGGTGTTAGCCAAAGCAATCATCCACGTCACTGGATCCTGAATATAACTGGATCATCTTGTACTGTAATTACTCGTGTAATACTGGGGCTGTTAATATAATTCATTGTTGAACTTTATAACAACGATAGCTGCGCTGTCGTTGAGGACGAGCAACCAATGGATCGGGCGGACATCATCAATGCACTCCGAGAGCACAGGACTTCGACAAACACAGATCAACGTCACTTCTTCGGAAAATGGAAATGGGAGTTAAGATGGGCACGGCCAGAAATGAGAAACTTAGTGGCCGTGTAAGAAGACTTATCAACCAACATAGAACTGGAGTCGTCAGTCGCTGGACACTGAGGGAATTGCTGAGGAGGGGATCTGAGCACCTATGGACATGTTCGGAGTGCAATGATGATGACCTGCAAATAACTCAATAACCATGATCGCTTGACTTCTGCATAGTTGCAACATCACCGATGATCATTAAGTGCCACTGGTAGTACATTCAAATACGACCAATAACAAAACCGATATGAGTAGGTACTGTGGATATTAGATTTATCGATGCGGAGAAAGTTTCTATCAATTGTTGATAAGCATTGCTGCTAGAAATATCCACAACATAAATTGTCTCAATAATAGTGAAATGTCAAATGTCAAATATCAAATAATCAAAATGTATGATTACTGTTTACTTCGTGCATTATCTTTCATCAGTCTGTCCTTTATTTTCATTCAATGTACATCATTTCCAATGTATCTATTGGATTCACATATCAGTTCGATCATTTCAATCTACTTGAAAATAAAAGTATTTTTTCTGAAGCCAATGATTTACATCGTCAAAAGTGACCCTATTCACAACCTGTCTACATCCGTGCTGTAACTGAATTTGTCAATATATAAGAATTGTGTGTTTGGTTAGTTGCAACACAAGGTCTGTTATTATTGAGAATATATATATTCCTATACATACAAACACCTATACATCCAGTGGAACACCAATTCTAGACAAATCTGGATTAATGCTAACAACAAGCGCAGACATAAAAGCCCGTTGGGCGGAACACTTCAAAGAAATTTTTAACCGTCCACTACCCTACAGTTTAATAGATTTTGAAGCTGAAACACCAGCAGCAGAATTAGATGTAAATTTAGATGACTTCACCTTGAGTGAAATAGAAACCACCTTAAAGAATATGACCAATAACAAGGCCGCTGGAGAGGATAAGTTAACAGCTGAGATCCTCAAGGCAATTGGTAGCCATAATTTAATACATCTCCAGAAAATGTTCAACATCATTTGGAAAGAAGACGCCTCATAAATGGAAAAAAGGAATCATTGTTAAGATTCCAAAAAAGGGCAATCTTAGAGATTGTAACAACTGGAGAGGCATGACACTTTTGTCAGTTGCCTCAAAGTTATTCTGCAAAATCATCCTAAATAGAATAAAGGATTCAATAGATACAATAATGCGTGAAGAACAGGCTGGGTTTAGAAAAGGGAGAAGCTGTCTTGACCACATTTTCACTCTACGACTTATGTTGGAGGAACACATTGAAAAGCAAAAACCTTTTGTACTTAACTTCATCGACTTCAAAAAAGCATTGGACAGTATTCATAGAGATTCTTTGTGGAAAATTCTGAAGCAATATGGCTTACCATCAAAAATCATAAATATTATCAAAGACATGTATGATGGTTACACATGTGCAGTTCAAACAGAGGAAGGACTGAGCGAATGTTTCCCAATAGAAATTGGGGTTAAACAAGGATGTATTTTATCGCCCTTGTTATTTGGAATTGTTATGGACTTCATAATGAAGAAATGCTGCACTGGTAATAAAGGCATCGAATGGATACAAGGAAACCATTTACAGGACCTCGACTTTATTGATGACATAGTTCTCATCAGCAACCAGATAAAAACGATGCAGGAAAACACAAATGAACTATCATCAATTGCCAGCAAAATTGGGCTTGAGATGAATCATGAAAAGACTAAAGTCATGAAAAGTGTAATTCCAACAGATGACAAAATATACATGGAAAACAAACCAGTAGACGAGATCGATCACTTTATCTATCTTGGAAGTCACATTGATCGAGAAGGGGATACAAGCAAAGAAATTAGAATCAGAATGGCTAAAGCAGCAATGTCTTTCAGAAGCCTTGAAAAGTTGTGGAAATCAAAACTAATCAGCACAAACACAAAACTTAGGCTATTCAAATCAAATGTACTATCAACCCTTACGTATGCATGTGAAAGCTGGAAAACAACAAGAGATATAGAAACAAAGTTGAAAGCATTCGAAAATAAATGTCTAAGAAAAATACTTGGTATAGCGTGGAATGAATTCAAAACAAACGAGGAAATTAGAGAAATCGCCAATCAACCACTAATATCTTCAGTAATAAAGAAAAGACGATGGTCATATGTTGGACATGGGATGAGAAGAGATAATAACCGAAAAGCAAAGTAAGCCCTCATATGGGAAACAACAGGTAAGAGAAAAAGAGGAAGACCCAGGGAGACACTGAGAAGAACATTGATGAGAGAGGCAAGAGCAGCAGGATTCGGCTCCCTCAATGAGATAGAGCTGCTTGCACAGAACAGAGACAGATGGCGAGATTTGATAAAATATCTTTAAAAGAAAACTGCTAGAACAAAAATTCATATAGGAGAAGGTGTATCTTGGTCTACGCCCTATGGGCTACGGCTCGAAAGGTCAATATATATATATATATCACTTTGTATTTCGTTTCACTTAATTCATTTCTTCCTATTTTTCCCAGAGTCCTACAATTTCCTATTCTTATCAAGCCAATCGCCTCACAGCTAATCTGTTCTCCACTCAAGTCACGCATTTGTCCATCTACTTAATCTGAATTTGTCTGACTCCCAAATATTCTGTTTGTCAGCTAAATTATTTGTCTCCCGTGTAATATAAACATGTTTTGATCTTCTTTTTATGATTCTGTCTTCTTTATCTGTATTATGTACCCATCCTATTTTATGCCCATTGCTGTATACCCTTAGAGTCGAAGCTAACGATAAAAGAGTGAACCGCATAAAGTCTCAAAGTCAAGCCCAGGAAAACAGCATGCGAGCATTAAAAAAAAAACAAATCAACACTGACTGCTTCTCTAAAAACCATCGATTCTCTCATTCAAAGAGCGGTATCGAAACCGCTAGGATTGAGTGCCAACGCATCTCCAGAAAGACTGGAGTTCACTTCCTAGATAGGAAAATTGTTGTTTTTCTGACTGGCATGACTTCGGAATTCACAAGGCCTGTGTAGCAATATTTTCTAGGAAAGTAATGCTGCTTGGGGTAATAGGACCACAAGTCTATAAAATGTGATATTGGTCAATGAAAGTAAGGCTGCTTGGGGTAATGCGACGACAAGTCTATAAAATATGCTATTGATCAATGAAAGTAAGGTTGCTTGGGGTAATAGGACCACAAGTCTATAAAATGTGATATTGGTCAATGAAAGTAAGGCTGCTTGGGGTAATAGGACCACAAGTCTATAAAATGTGATATTGGTCAATGAAAGTAAGGCTGCTTGGGGTAATGCGACCACAAGTCTATAAAATATGTTATTGGTCAATGAAAGTAAGGCTATAAAATGTTATTGTTATTGTTATTGGTTATGGAAGGCCTCGGCATCACAGCAAACGAATTAAAATCCATAATTGCTCAACCGCCCGTGCCAGTGGAATCATCCGAATTACCAACTCATCTCCCAAACAAAGAAAGGTAGCTGTAGTCCCATCGTAGCAGTCTCAGCACACGCCAAAAGACATAAGGCGAAACCGCGCAGAAAGTGAACACAGCCAACTGTTCCCTGTCATACGATATCATCATTCATCGTAAACAAGCGGGATATCGAAGCAGGATCAAAACGGATGAGACACACAGCTCACGGCGTGCACAGAGCACTTAACTCAGTAGCTCCTGCAACAAGCCGGACTTGGAATATGAGGAAACTGCAAGAAGGAACACTTTTCAGACATAGCCTTCAATGGTTCCTGCCGCCTATCCACCATATACCATGGGAGTTCACGTCCTCCCGAAAATGATGATCGTCATAACACTTGATGATGTTAGGCCGTCATTGATGACTCCAATTCCAAACATATAGACACACAGTGGTGGTAATTTGTCATTTCCAATCCAACAGAAGCCACATGACCTGTAGTTAGTAAAACCACAGAGAGAATATGATTTTGTGACCTTCACTGATTCACTCTTAGATGTGAATGTGTAGTTTACACAAGAGGAGAAGTTTTCAACTACAGTGATTCCATTTAAGGCAATTCTGGGATAGCAAGGCAAGTCTCCTTTATAGCAGCAGAACTTGATGTTCTCCGCTCCCTTCTTGTAGCTGCTGCCACACGATTCTGATGTCTCATTAACTTGGACATCATTCAAGAACAATGTCAGATTAAGATTCCATAGATATGGCTCTGCTGATGAAGTGCTTGGTGCAACAGTTGTATCAATCATACTGAAGGCTCCTGGTCTGTGGTCATTAATATCACAGACGGCACATGGTGTTGTTATATTCAGTATTTCTTTCTGAAGTGTAAATATGTGGCACACACATGGAGAGTAGAGTGGTTTGTGGTCACAGTAATCCCATTAAAGGCAATTCTAGGATAGCATGGCATAGCTGTTTCAGAACAGCACAATCCTGTGATGTTTTCTGTGTTCGCTATAAAGCTGCTGCTGCTACACAATCCTGACCAATTATATCTATAATCTATAAAATGTGTTATTGGTCAATGAATGGCTGCTTGGGGTAATACGACCACAAGTCTATAACATGTGTTATTGGTCGATGAAAGTAAGGTTGTTTGTGGTAATGCGACCACAAGTCTATAAAATGTGCTATTATTCAATGAATGTAAGGCTGCTTGGGGTAATACGACCACAAGTCTATAAAATGTGCTACTGGTGAATGAAAGTAAGGCTGCTTGGGGTAATACGACGACAAGTCTATAAAATGTGCTACTGGTGA
This sequence comes from Megaustenia siamemsis, assembly GCA_032433765.1. Taxonomy (NCBI): domain Eukaryota; kingdom Metazoa; phylum Mollusca; class Gastropoda; order Stylommatophora; family Ariophantidae; genus Megaustenia; species Megaustenia siamemsis. The sequence goes on from JAVIAB010000051.1 coordinate 91,422,559, forward strand.
ATGAAAGTAAGGCTGCTTGGGGTAATACGACGACAAGTCTATAAAATGTGCTACTGGTGAATGAAAGTAAGGCTGCTTGGGGTAATACGACGACAAGTCTATAAAATGTGCTACTGGTGAATGAAAGTAAGGCTGCTTGGGGTAATACGACGACAAGTCTATAAAATGTGCTACTGGTGAATGAAAGTAAGGCTGCTTGGGGTAATACGACGACAAGTCTATAAAATGTGCTACTGGTGAATGAAAGTAAGGCTGCTTGGGGTAATACGACGACAAGTCTATAAAATGTGCTACTGGTGAATGAAAGTAAGGCTGCTTGGGGTAATACGACGACAAGTCTATAAAATGTGCTACTGGTGAATGAAAGTAAGGCTCTTGGGGTTAATACAACCATAAGTCTATAACATGTGTTATTGGTAAATGAAAGTAAGGACACCAACACTTTATTTCCTACATAAGAATCCTTACACTTTTGTGTTTTGTAACCGTAAATTAAGATACCACAATATCACTTATCTCCAAGCTTTTATTTCTGTTTCTTTATTTTATATTTCATTTCATCAAATAACTTGATGCAACAAAACGATGATAAAGTAAAGGCAAATAGTGGCTTTTTATTAATTTTACTCATGTAGAACAATTGCAACAACCACAGATGAGAAGTACAAATTTTACGCGTTGGTTCAGTTAACCTTTAAACTCAGTTTCCTATTTGAGAGGACTCCATTTAAAGAGACAGTTGAGGACTTAGTATTCAATCAAGACAGAGAGTTGACTTGCGATTCAAAACTCAGAATACATTCATAAAGATCTGATACAGAGATATATATAAAATAAAGGATAATTCATATTTGTTTCAATGGAAGATGTTTAGCTAGATGTAGATATGTTGGGTCTATAATAAGATATGTTCTTATTCGGTAATATCAAGGCTAGTAATATACAGATTGACACAGACGTCGTACCATTGTGTGCGTGATTTTATATAAAGTAAAAGAAATTATGTGAATTTAATTATAGAACATGGAGAGTGTCGTTTTCATCGGGGGTAGTTTAGACACGAATTAACATAATTTTCACTGCAGGTATAATTTTATACATTTTGCAACGTCCATGTATTATGAGAGATTATTACATACAATTAAGATTTTATCCAGATGTATATGAAGTGTTATTAAAGAATATTAAAAATCTGTATGATGATGAACGAACAGAAGAAAATATCAAGGATAATGGGGAAAGACCAGAAATGCTGAAAGTTAAAGACGCATTGCGAAATATGAAAGCTGGAAAAACTCTGGGTCCAGATAATATAACTAAAGAAGAGATTGAAGCCGTGGGTGATTTTTGGACTACAAATAATAAAAAAAAATATTTAATGATATCTACAGCAGCGAATATATAACAAACAACCTTTTCAAATCAATATTAATAGTCATACCAAAGAAATCTGGTGTGAATGCGATGATCATCGCACATTAAACCTTATGAGTCATGACTAAGATATTACTGAGAATCATCATGCGAAGAGTGCGAAACAAAATCAGTCCAGAAATTAGCGATGAACAGTGTGGTTTTGTGGGTGATAAAGATACGAACAATGCCATATACATCATACGAAGAGACACATGTATAAAGAGACATAGTGGTGAAAACATATCTATGTTTCATAGATAACACCAAAGCATTTGACAAATAAAGCACCAAGAAATAATCAAAATTTTAGAAAGCATAAACGTAGCTCAGCAAAGATTTAAGAATAACAAAGAACATGTACTGGCAACAAACAGCGGTCGTAAGAGCTGGTAAATCTGTTGGGAATGTTTCAACAAATAAAACAGGGTGTTAGACAAGATTGTGTGCTGTCACCAGATTTGTTTAATATGTATAGTGAAAGTATTTTAAGATCCGTAGGGGGCATGCCTCGAATAACAACCGAAGGATATAATATAAATAATCTAAGGTATGCTGATGATACAGTTTTAATCGTTAATAGTGAAAATGAGTTACAAAAAATGCTAGATATTATAGTGAAGGAAAGCAAAAATAAAGGACTCAACCTTGATAGCAAAAAGACAGAAGTAATTTCTTCTTCTTCTTCTATCCTTCCTCTGCTGCCGTTGGCGTCGAGGGGAGAAACAATCTGCGATTCTTTGCTCTTCTGTTGGCCTCTTCTGATGTTATTCCTCCTAGTGACTCTAGTATTCCCTTTATCCATCTCATTCTCGGTCTTCCTCTTAATCTGGCGTTTTCGTAGCGTTTATTTATGGCTCTTTGAGTCATTGTTAGTTCTTTTTTTCTTGTTATGTGGCCGAACCAATTTATCTGTTGTTTCTTTATGTATTCGATGGCTGGTTCAATTTCGAGTTTATTCCTCAGGTCAGTGTTTCTTACTCTGTCCCTTAAGCTGTTTCCTGTCATTCTTCTGACACATTTAATTTCGGTGGTTGTTATCTTTCTTATTGTTCTAGAGTCTAGCGTCCAATTCTGACACTGATAGCACAGAGTTGGTAGAAAAATTGATTTGTATATTGCTCTTTTTGCTTCCGTAGTTATTGCTTTGTTTTTCAATAGTGTTGATACTTGGCCTATAACTTGGCATGCTTTGTTACACCTTATACCTATCTCTGTCTCTTGGTCATTGTCTTGTGTTAACGTGCTACCCAGATATTTAAAATTGTCTACTTGCTTCAGAGTTGTATTATCTATTATGATGTTTAGTTTTTCTTTCTTTCTCGCTATTGCCATTACTTCGGTTTTGTTTTCAGAACAGAAGTAATGATAACAACAAATAAAAATACATCAGCGCAATGCACAATAAAGACAAGTAGAACAATATATGTAAACAGCTACATGAATTTAAATATCTAGGAACAATGTTAACCTCTGATAGTAGATGTGCAACAGAGGTGAGATGCAGAATAAAAAAAAAAAAGTAAAGTACCCCCCGTCACGCCAAGTGGCGTATAGGGAAATATGGTGTTAGTGACCCTATATTTTACAGACCTTCAGCACATGATTTTTGGGGTAATGTGGTCGGTATTACGCCCGTGCTGCTTTTACTTTCCCAGAAAAAATCCGGTACCCATTTTAAGGCTGGGTGAACCCGGAGCCGTCGGTTGGGATCGAACCCTACCCCTTGTCCGTAGTAGTCCAGTTCACTAACCACTGAGCTATCGCGGCTCCTACTAATTTTTAGGGAATTAGTAAAACCCAGGTGTCCTCGCCAGGATTACGAACCCCGGCTGTTGCCGTGGTAAGCCAACCGCCTATCGATTGCGCTAACCGGACACCCGAGATGCAGAATGGCTCAGGCAAAAGCATCTTTCCAAAAAATGAGGAAGATACTGTGCATTCCATTTTTAACACTAGAAACAAAAAGAGTTTTAAAATGTTATGTAGAGAGTTATGTCTTAACATATGGATGGATGTGAATCATATACTATAGGACAACGAACCAATAAAAATCATTGAAAGCTGTAGAAATGTGATTTAACAGAAGAATGTTGAGAATATCATGGACAGGTAAGAAGAGTAATGCAAACGTTCTGAAAGAGGCCAAAGCAAATAGAAAGCTTATTTCCAATATTAGGAAAAAACAAGCTTAATTTGTTGGCCACGTAAGGAGAAGGAAACAGCTATAACATATTGTGAGAACTGGGAAAGTTGAAGGACGAAGAGATAGAGGTAAGCAAAAAGGAAAAAAAAAATATCAGACAGCTTAGGCGAATGGCTTGGCAGAAAGTCACCAACAGAAATGATAAATAACTGTCGAGATCGAAAGTTGTTGAGACACATGATCACCTACGCCAGCAGGTTCTGTACTTGATGGTGATATGAAGTGTAACTAATGAACTGTGTGAATAAACTTTTGTACGAGATCTAGACGACGTCTTGAGTCATCATTTGAATTGCTGAACACAAGTGTTGTTCAAAGCGTTGAAGTTGTAATTTCTATGTTGAGAATTAATCATGTTGTTTTGACACACATCAACGACGAACGCCAGGTGACCTAATACATACAAAGGATGTGATCATCATTCATGACCATCATACTAGGTCACCAAGACACATACAATGAATGAAATAATGACAAGATTATTGAAGTTGTTTCCCTTAACAACAAAAAGTTGTAAAGCTCTGGATGGTTGCAGACATTTTGTTGTGAAACGACGTGTTCATTTTAAGTAATGTAGGTGAACAGCCAACATTATCCATCACTCTGTATAGACCGACTATGGTCACGTGTCAAACGCCTTTGTAATATCAATGAAAGCTATATAAATAGGGGTCTTCTCTGTTTCTTACACTTCTGCCGCAGTTGGCGGAAAGTAAAAATTATACTGGTGCTTGACCGTGCAGTTCAAAAGGCACTGAATCTCAGGAAGGATATGTTCTGCCAATTGATGTAGGCGCATTTGAACGATTCTTGCGAATTCCTTTCTAGTTATACTCAGGAGGGAGATACCCCTATATTTTGCCCTTGTCCCCTTTATTTTGAAAAAAATGTTTTGCAGAAATGTTTCAAGATTTTCCTTGAGTATTTCGGCGGAGATGTCTTTACCAGAAGCTTTTCCACTTGAGAGGTCGTGAATGACATCATGAAGTTCCTACTCAGTTGGCTCTTTGTCTAGTTCGGTCAGCACTGATTATTTTAGGGCCAGCTGATCAAGGAGTGGGCTTGCTGCTCTGTCTTCAGAGTAGTGACTTCAGTAACGTTCAACCTATCGAAGCATCTCGTAAAATGTTACTTTATCCTCCGTGTTTACTGCCTTTGTTGGTGTATAGGCGCTAATGATGTTAATTAGTCCGGCTTTTGAATCAATATTTAGTGATATTATATGTTCTGATGTACTAATAGGGGTGCTAATAGAATGCATGAGATTATTACGCAAAGCAAAACCCACTCCATGTAGGCGAGGCTGCTCAGGTTTTAGCCTCTGGGCAGAGAAATGTGTAGTTTCTCTTTCTGGATGAACCGCAAGACATGTTTCCTGAAGGGACGCAGTATAAACATGTAGTCTCTGCAGCTCCATGTTGATGAGGATGTTTTCCTTATTTTTTCTACATTTTTGAGGTTATTATTATTAAATCCAGGACACATGATCCTAAAGTACCATGTGCCGAGTGTGAGAGATAGCTTTTACTTACTGCTGTCCTAACCAGGGTGGAACTGACACTTTTCATTGCTTGCTATGCCTCGGCTTATAATATGGAGATAGTGCTTTGCACAAAATACACTACCCCTCTCTCGGTTCCTCTTTGTGGCGTTCCAAAGTAGGGACTAGATCCTTAACGTTCGGAAAAAAAGTTGAGTTGCAGAGAATGTCAGAAGATGGATGCACTACCGACTGTCTTAGGGTCCCTCCCTCCATTTTTGTCTGAGTTTACCCCATTTGCCTTCGAACTCTCCTGAATCTTCTCACAGTATAATCATTAATACAACCTTTCAAAATAAAAACTTTACAAATGAATTTTATAACAAATATTTTGATATACATGGTAATATAAAATGTACAAAATAAAACAACGAAATAATGATAACTTTTTTATTGTAAAGTAAAAAAAAGTAAAGTACTCCCGTCACGCCAAGTGGCGTATAGGGAAATATGGTGTTAGTGACCCTATATTTTACAGACCTTCAGCACATGATTTGTGGGGTAATGTGGTCAGTATTACGCCCGTGCTGCTTTATTTTCCAGAAAAAAATCCGGTACCCATTTAAGACTGGGTGAACCCGGAAGCCGTCGGTTGGGATCGAACCCTACCCCTTGTCCGTGGTAGTCCAGTTCACTAACCACTGAGCTATCGCGGCTCCCAACTTTTTTATTGTGCTAAAATATTTATCTCGTAAACACAATACACATCTTTAACAAAGGAAACATCTTTGTGATGTGTAGGGAATACAACATAGAACTGCATACATGCATAAATATCAGCAAGGCTTTTGACTGCGTACACCATAATAAATTTTGGAACATCTTGAAAGATATGGACTTTCCAACACACCTAATACAACTTAATGAATTATTACATCATGAACAGCAAACAGTGTTCAGAATAGCGGGCGAAACATCAAATTGGTTGATGTACAAGAAGGGGTGAGGCAGGGATGTATCCTCTCTTTATACCTGTTCAACATCTATGCTGAGAACATGTCAGATACGATGCCAGATTTGTGAAGTTTGACCCTTTCATAATAAATGGCAACATAATTTCACAAGTCAGACACGCTGATGGCGCAGTCCTACTCTCAAACAGAAATACAGGATTAAAAGAGACAATTAAGTGTATTAAAAAAACACAGTGAAGAGCAAAACCTGTATCTAAACATATTCAAAACAAAAATAATATCCATCAACAAAACAAAAGGCTAACCCAAATTATCATCAACTGTGACAAACTTGAAATTGTAACAAATTATTAATATTTTGAATCTGTAAAAGTAAAAGTAAAGTACCCCCGTCACGCCAAGTGGCGTATAGGGAAATATGGTGTTAGTGACTCTATATTTTACAGACCTTCAGCACATGATGTTTGGGTAATGTGGTCGGTATTACGCCCGTGCTGCTTTACTTTCCCAGAAAAAAATCTGGTACCCATTTAAGGCTGGGTGAACCCGGAAGCCGTCGGTTGGGATCGAACCCTACCCCTTGTCCTTTGTAGTCCAGTTCACTAACCACTGAACTATCGCGGCTCCCATTTTGGATCTGTAGTAACTAAAAATGGAGACTGTCAGAAAGAGATCAAAAGAAAAGAGCAATAGCAACACACAAATTAAACGCCATGAAGAAAGTGTGGCATCATACCTGCAAGGCAGCAGAATTAACATTACCGAGGACATTTATCTTCCTAATAGTAACATAAGGTTTCTGAATTATGGACAATCTCTTTAAACAGCAAAAAAGAAAATCTATTCACTCGAAACAAAATGCTACAACAAAATGTTTAACATACTTCAGATACTGGAAAATAGCGTGAACACATAGCAAAAGAATTAAACATTTAAAAACTGACTTATAAACACCATTCTACAGAGGAAATTAAATTATTAGGATCACGTCAAAAGATACAACTTGCTGGAAAGAACAATAAAGGAAGGCATTGTTCCCAGGTGGCGCATCAGGGGCAGACCAAGAAGAAGGTGGTTTCATGGTATCAAGGAGACCTTGAAAATGACAAAAGAAAGTGGGAGATCTGATGGCTGGAGACAGAGATTCCTTCAATAGGGTCTTGATGACTGCAACGTTCTGCAAAGGGCAGGCGACCTGATAACAAAACACAGTTCTAGTTTGATACACAATACTAGAATACTTCTGTTATATACACAATACTAGAATACTTATGTTATATACACAATACTAGAATACTTATGTTATATACACAATACTAGAATACTTATGTTATATACACAATACTAGAATACTTATGTTATATACACAATACTAGAATACTTCTGTTATATACACAATACTAGAATACTTATGTTATATACACAATACTAGAATACTTCTGTTATATACACAATACTAGAATACTTATGTTGTATACACAATACTAGAATACTTATGTTATATACACAATACTAGAATACTTATGTTATATACACAATACTAGAATACTTCTGTTATATACACAATACTAGAATACTTCTGTTATATACACAATACTAGAATACTTATGTTATATACACAATACTAGAATACTTATGTTATATACACAATACTAGAATACTTATGTTATATACACAATACTAGAATACTTATGTTATATACACAATACTAGAATACTTCTGTTATATACACAATACTAGAATACTTCTGTTATATACACAATACTAGAATACTTCTGTTATATACACAATACTAGAATACTTCTGTTATATACACAATACTAGAATACTTATGTTATATACACAATACTAGAATACTTATGTTATATACACAATACTAGAATACTTATATTATATACACAATAATAGAATACTTATGTTATATACACAATACTAGAATACTTATGTTATATACACAATACTAGAATACTTCTGTTATATACACAATACTAGAATACTTCTGTTATATACACAATACTAGAATACTTCTGTTATATACACAATACTAGAATACTTCTGTTATATACACAATACTAGAATACTTCTGTTATATACACAATACTAGAATACTTCTGTTATATACACAATACTAGAATACTTCTGTTATATACACAATACTAGAATACTTCTGTTATATACACAATACTAGAATACTTCTGTTATATACACAATACTAGAATACTTATGTTATATACACAATAATAGAATACTTATGTTATATACACAATACTAGAATACTTATGTTATATACACAATACTAGAATACTTATGTTATATACACAATAATAGAATACTTATGTTATATACACAATACTAGAATACTTCTGTTATATACACAATACTAGAATACTTCTGTTATATACACAATACTAGAATACTTCTGTTATATACACAATACTAGAATACTTATGTTATATACACAATACTAGAATACTTCTGTTATATACACAATACTAGAATACTTATGTTATATACACAATACTAGAATACTTATGTTATATACACAATACTAGAATACTTATATTATATACACAATAATAGAATACTTATGTTATATACACAATACTAGAATACTTATGTTATATACACAATACTAGAATACTTCTGTTATATACACAATACTAGAATACTTCTGTTATATACACAATACTAGAATACTTCTGTTATATACACAATACTAGAATACTTCTGTTATATACACAATACTAGAATATTTCTGTTATATACACAATACTAGAATACTTCTGTTATATACACAATACTAGAATACTTCTGTTATATACACAATACTAGAATACTTCTGTTATATACACAATACTAGAATACTTCTGTTATATACACAATACTAGAATACTTATGTTATATACACAATACTAGAATACTTATGTTATATACACAATACTAGAATACTTATGTTATATACACAATACTAGAATACTTATGTTATATACCCAATACTAGAATACTTATGTTATATACACAATAATAGAATACTTATGTTATATACACAATACTAGAATACTTATGTTATATACACAATACTAGAATACTTATGTTATATACACAATACTAGAATACTTATGTTATATACACAATACTAGAATACTTATGTTATATACACAATAATAGAATACTTATGTTATATACACAATACTAGAATACTTATGTTATATACACAATAATAGAATACTTATGTTATATACACAATACTAGAATACTTATGTTATATACACAATACTAGAATACTTATGTTATATACACAATACTAGAATACTTATGTTATATACACAATACTAGAATACTTATGTTATATACACAATAATAGAATACTTATGTTATATACACAATACTAGAATACTTATGTTATATACACAATAATAGAATACTTATGTTATATACAAAATAATAGAATACTTATGTCATATACACAATAATAGAATACTTATATTATATACACAATACAAAACTATTCAGTTATAAACACAATGCTCTTTCTTATCACGAATGAAAACGTTCGCCAAGGAATACAACAGGCAATAGGCGTAGGCTACACCATTAAAGTTTGACTAATGTGAGAAAATGTACAAATTAAATGTTTTGGCTGTGCACCTCGATCATCTGGTCTTGAAAAGGCAATTCTGCAAATAATTGTGAATGGACGGATAAGGAGAGGTAGTCCGAAAAATAAATGGGAAGATAACATCAATTAATAAACATAGCGTGGCCTTCGCAGAGTCTCAAATAGTAATCGACGATAGATCCATTAAAAAGATTGATAAAGTTGGTCACTGGTGCCTTAACGACCCCAAAGATTATGAAGTCCATTGGTTGTGCCAAAACGACACCCTCGTTGATAAAGTCTGTCAGTGGTGCCACCAGGACCACCTGGTTGATAAGGTCTGTCAGTGGTGCCCCAATGACCCTCCGGTTGATAAAGTCTGTCAGTGATGCCCCAACGACCATCCGGTTGATAAAGTCTGTCAGTGATGCCACCAGGACCACCTGGTTGACAAAGTCTGTCAGTGATGCCCCAACGACCATCCGGTTGATAAAGTCTGTCAGTGGTGCCACCAGGACCACCTGGTTGATAAGGTCTGTCAGTGGTGCCCCAACGACCCTCCGGTTGATAAAGTCTGTCAGTGATGCCCCAACGACCATCCGGTTGATAAAGTCTGTCAGTGGTGCCACCAGGACCACCTGGTTGATAAGGTCTGTCAGTGGTGCTCCAACGACCCTCCGGTTGATAAAGTCTGTCAGTGATGCCCCAACGACCATCCGGTTGATAAAGTCTGTCAGTGGTGCCACCAGGACCACCTGGTTGACAAAGTCTGTCAGTGATGCCCCAACGACCCTCCGGTTGATAAAGTCTGTCAGTGATGCCCCAACGACCATCCGGTTGATAAAGTCTGTCAGTGGTGCCACCAGGACCACCTGGTTGACAAAGTCTGTCAGTGATGCCCCAACGACCCTCCGGTTGACAAAGTCTGTCAGTGATGCCCCAACGACCCTCCGGTTGATAAAGTCTGTCAGTGATGCCCCAACGACCCTCCGGTTGATAAAGTCTGTCAGTGGTGCCACCAGGACCACCTGGTTGACAAAGTCTGTCAGTGATGCCCCAACGGCCCTCCGGTTGACAAAGTCTGTCAGTGATGCCCCAACGACCCTCCGGTTGATAAAGTCTGTCAGTGGTGCCACCAGGACCACCTGGTTGACAAAGTCTGTCAGTGATGCCCCAACGACCATCCGGTTGATAAAGTCTGTCAGTGGTGCCCCAACGACCCTCCGGTTGATAAAGTCTGTCAGTGATGCCCCAACGACCATCCGGTTGATAAAGTCTGTCAGTGGTGCCACCAGGACCACCTGGTTGATAAGGTCTGTCAGTGGTGCCACCAGGACCACCTGGTTGACAAAGTCTGTCAGTGATGCCCCAACGACCCTCCGGTTGACAAAGTCTGTCAGTGATGCCCCAACGACCCTCCGGTTGACAAAGTCTGTCAGTGATGCCCCAACGACCATCCGGTTGATAAAGTCTGTCAGTGGTGCCACCAGGACCACCTGGTTGACAAAGTCTGTCAGTGATGCCCCAACGACCATCCGGTTGATAAAGTCTGTCAGTGATGCCCCAACGACCATATCCGGTTGATAAAGTCTGTCAGTGGTGCCACCAGGACCACCTGGTTGATAAGGTCTGTCAGTGGTGCCACCAGGACCACCTGGTTGACAAAGTCTGTCAGTGATGCCCCAACGACCCTCCGGTTGACAAAGTCTGTCAGTGATGCCCCAACGACCCTCCGGTTGACAAAGTCTGTCAGTGATGCCCCAACGACCCTCCGGTTGACAAAGTCTGTCAGTGATGCCCCAACGACCATCCGGTTGATAAAGTCTGTCAGTGGTGCCACCAGGACCACCTGGTTGACAAAGTCTGTCAGTGATGCCCCAACGACCATCCGGTTGATAAAGTCTGTCAGTGATGCCCCAACGACCCTCCGGTTGACAAAGTCTGTCAGTGATGCCCCAACGACCCTCCAGTTCGATAAATTATGTCAGCGGTGCCCCAACGATCCCCTTGTTCATAAAGTCTGTCAGTGGTGCCCAAATGACCACCTGGTAGATAATGTCTGTCAGTGGTGCCCCAACGACCCTCTGGTTGATATATTCTGTCAGTGGTGCCCCCACGACCACCTGATTCATAAAGTCTGTCAGTGGTGCCCCAACGATCCTCCGATTGAAAAATTTGTTTCAGTTGTGCCCTAACGACCACCAGTGTTGTGTAAAGAAGAAGAAGCAGACACAACATTAAAATAGCCCGGCCACATATACAACACGGAAACATCGCTGTCACATTCACAATACTAAAATAGCTTTGACACATTTGACAACACACACACATTGATATAACGTTATATCATATTGACAGCACATGAACAGTGTGTCACTTCACAACACCGGAAATCCACCCCTGTATTTTCAACACAACCACATTTCTTCTATATTCGCAACGCAAGGACAACTATTTTTTATTTACAACATAGAAAGCATCAACCATTGCAATTTCAAAGTATTAAAAACTCTCTCTCGAAAGAAAAAAATGGTGACATTGCGTAATCATGTTGTGAAGAGATGGAAATCTGTAAATTCTTCTGGGAGCCCACTCTCAGTTGGGCAGTTCCCAAAAGACTCAATAACAGGGTTGGTAAACCACAGGGAGCTATTACTTCTCCAGCTAATTACTCACATTTGTCAAGGCTGGCGGCGACCGTAGAATACATTAAGGAGCTTCTGTCAGGCAAACAGCCGCTGCACAAGATCAGTCACATTTGTAGCTTTCCGATGAATTTTTGTGTATTTATTTATTTGTGTTTGTGTCAATAAAACAGTGCTGACAAAACAGTTAAATATCAGTTTCCAAATTCTTCAAAAGTGTACGACGCAAACTCATAGATCGACAAACCTTAAAGACTTGCAAACCTGTAACAGTAACTTGAAGAATATGACAAGTAAGAAATTACTGGGTTCTAAGAAATTATAAGATTATAATGTTTCTGCCACTAGCATCTCTACCAATCGTTTCATGATACAAATTATGTTATGTGGTTGTTATTCATTAATTATCTAACCCCTGTGTGTTGTTACTTGCAAAGTGATGGACTATTATGAATAAATTGATCGTTTACATCTATGGACAATCATTAACATCTATGGATGCCCTACAAAATATGTGAATATTATAAAAGCCTTTTATTCAAATTCAGTTTGCTGTGTGAGAACAGAAACTGTCAACATTGACTGGTTCTTAGTAGAAACAGGTGTGAAACAATGATGCATGTCACATGTGTCATGAATTGCAATTGATTGGGTCATGCAAAAATCAATAGAAGACAGACAATTAGGCATTAAGTGGATTAATAATAAACTTCTAAAAGATCTCGACTGTGCAGATTACTTGGAATTGTGAGCTCTACACATGCTGATGCTCAAGAAAAGATAGAACTACTCCACAATATTTCTGGTCAAATAGACCTCCAGATCAACACGACCAAAACTAAAATCGTGGATACTACTATATATAATATTACTTTTCTAAGCAACAAAAATATCCACAGCTGGAGACATAACATCGGAAATAATGACACGCATCACACTAGTCATCAAGTACTTTCAAGAAACTGACGATCATCTGGAGATCCGAATTTCTCTGTAAACGAACAAAACTTAAATTGTTTAACTCCTGTGTGATACCAGTGCTAACATATGAATGTGATACCAGTGCTAACATATGAATGTGATACCAGTGCTAACATATGAATGTGATACCAGTGCTAACATATGAATGTGATACCAGTGCTAACATATGAATGTGATACCAGTGCTAACATATGAATGTGATACCAGTGCTAACATATGAATGTGATACCAGTGCTAACATATGAATGTGATACCAGTGCTAACATATGAATGTGATACCAGTGCTAACATATGAATGTGATACCATTGTTAACATATAAATGTGATACCAGTGCTAACATATGAATGTGATACCAGTGCTAACATATGAATGTGATACCAGTGCTAACATATGAATGTGATACCAGTGCTAACATATGAATGTGATACCAGTGCTAACATATGAATGTGATACCAGTGCTAACATATGAATGTGATACCAGTGCTAACATATGAATGTGATACCAGTGCTAACATATGAATGTGATACCAGTGCTAACATATGAATGTGATACCAGTGCTAACATATGAATGTGATACCAGTGCTAACATATGAATGTGATACCATTGTTAACATATGAATGTGATACCAGTGCTAACATATGAATGTGAAATCCAACAAGACTTTAGATAGGAAATTAAATGCCTTTGAAAATAAATGTCTTCGTAAGATCTAAAACAAAAGCTGGAAAGAATATATTTCAAATGAACAGATAAGAGACGAATCAAACCAAGAATACGTGTCGATATTTATAAGAAGTGCATCGATCATGTGCTTGAATGAATGAAGAAAGACTTCACCATTAGGTATTAATGTGTCAACTATCAGATAAAATAAAGCAGACCTAAAATAATCGCTACACAGAACAGCTCTAGTGAAGGATCAAACAATGGGACTAAGAAACAACCAAGAACTAGCAGCAAATCGTCAGTCTTGGGGAACTATAACTTCTGATCGATGCGCCGTCTTCGACCCGAGATGAAAATGAATGAATGAATCTGAAAAAATCATTCATGAAAGTTATTGATGGTATGGCCATAAATACAAAATTTAACGTGTACATCACATGTGCATTATTTATGCATGACATGTACACCCGTATATAAGTGATACGTTGAAAATACTACATGTCCATTACATAAGTGTGATCCATATGTAGGCATTGGGATCTATGCCTAGGCACATAAGAAAATCATATAACGCAACACAAGTTCAAGAGCGGTTATAAAAAAAAAGTAAAGTACCCCCCGTCACGCCAAGTGGCGTATAGGGAAATATGGTGTTAGTGACCCTATATTTTACAGACCTTCAGCACATGATTTTTGGGGTAATGTGGTCGGTATTACGCCCGTGCTGCTTTTACTTTCCCAGAAAAAATCCGGTACCCATTTAAGGCTGGGTGAACCCGGAGCCGTCGGTTGGGATCGAACCCTACCCCTTGTCCGTAGTAGTCCAGTTCACTAACCACTGAGCTATCGCGGCTCCTACTAATTTTTAGGGAATTAGTAAAACCCAGGTGTCCTCGCCAGGATTACGAACCCCGGCTGTTGCCGTGGTAAGCCAACCGCCTATCGATTGCGCTAACCGGACACCCAAGAGCGGTTATCTTTGTATAAAATTCACAATATTATTTCTCTCAATTAAGACGCCAAGGAAATATATATATGGCCCTTTTCGTCTTGTCAGACGGTCTAGTGGAGGCTATTGTGTATTTTTTTAGGTTTTGTTTTTTGTCGAACAGCTTCTCTCGTGGCTAATTCTACCAATGTTTGGCAAACACACGCAGTCACATAATGAACAAGTCAGGCTCGCTGATCCACAGGGTTTTCCATCCTTTTTCATGAGTCTTTACTCCTCTAAGTTTTGCCTTAGCAGTCTCAAATGATGTTATACCGTTCCTTATTCAAGTTCTCCGTGATGTGCGATTACTTGCCAGATGTTCCCAGTCATATTTACATATGGAGAAGTCTTTCAGAGATGATTTGCAGATATCTCTATATCGTAGTTTAGGTCTGCCGATTTGTCTTTTTCCGTGAATTAGTTCACCATATAGTATTTGCCTAGGTATGTGCTTTTCTTCCATTCGCTGGACGTGCCCGCGCTATCTTAGTCTTCGACATCTGAGCATCGACATAATTGTTAGTGTCTTAGCACGTTGCAGGACAGTTAAGTTGGTTATTTTGTCCTGCCATTTGATGATAATTATTTTTCGGAGACATCGCATGTGGAAGACATTTAGTCTTTTTTCCTGGTTTGATGAGTATGTTGTCCAGGTTTCAGATCCATATAATAGTGTGCTAAGCACACAAGTTTGATATATTAAGAGTTTAGTCTTCAGTGTTAGTTTTGTGTTGTTCCAGGCCATTTCAGTGAGTTTGCCGAAGGTCGTAGCTGCCTTACCAATTCGACTGTTTATTTCTTCATCAAGAGAGATGGTTTGCATAATTGTGGATCCAATATATGTAAATTTCTGTACTGATTCTAGTGGACAATCTTTTAGAGTGATTAATAGAGGTTTGATGTCGCCTTAACTTGTCGAAGGCCTTTGTTAGATCCACAAAGGCAATATAGAGCGACATATTTTGTTCTCGACATTTTTCTTGCACTTGTCTGAGTGTGAAAATCATGCCTATGGTTGATCTCCCGGCTCTGTAGCCGCATTGAGACTTGGAAAGAACACGTTCTGCAAGTCTATGCATGCGTTTAAGTATAACTCTAGCAAAAGCCTTGCCGGCTGTGCTAAGGAGAGACATGCCTCTGTTGTTATTGCAGTCGCCCCTGTCTCCTTTGTTTGTGTACAGCGTTACGATCTTGGTATTTCTCATATCATGAGGTATTTCTCCTTGTCTCCAGAATTTGATTAGCAATTTGTAAAGATGTGGAAGTAGTACGTTTAAGTTTTCCTTTAGTATATCTGTGGGAATGTTGTCATTTCCTGCAGCTTTTCCTCTTGAGAGGGCATTTATAGCGTCAGCAAGTTCGTTCATAGTAGGCTCAACATCCAGTTCAAACATTGTAGGATATTTGGGTATTGATTGTGCTAGAGCTGTGTTTGCTGGTCTGTAGTCACTGTATAGATTAGAGTAGTGTTCAACCCATCTTTGCATTTGTTGTCCCTTATCAGTAATAGGTTCTCCAAACTTGGATTTCATGGGGGGGGGGGCGCTAATTTTGTTATTTTTGGTCCAAGGGCCTTTTTTATATTGTCATGCATGGTTTTTGAGTCGCCCCTGTCTGAAGCATTCTGTATTTCAAAGCATAGATTGTTCCAGTATTCATTTGCACATCTTCTTGCTTCGCGTTGTAGAGTGGCTTGTGTATGTTTAAGCTGATCCTTGGTGATTTGATTGGGGTTATTTTTGAAGTTCAGTAGTGTCTTTTTCTTATTAGCTATTAGTGGGTCTAGTCTTGCTACATTTTCTTCGACCCAGTCGTTCTTTGAGAACCGTTTTTGGCCGTAGGTAGATAGAGCGCAATTATAGGTGTGTGTTTTCAGAGAATACCAGTTGTCATCCACACTTAATGAATCTTCTGCTTCTTCTACAAGTTCTTCAAACTTAGATCTAAAAATGTCTTTGTTTGATGAGATTTTAGTCGCTGTGATGTTAATCTTGGCTGCTGGAGGCTCTCTTGATTTGTAAATACGACTACTTCTAGCTTTGATCTTACTGATGACGAGAGCATGGTCCGTATTGCAGTCTGCACTGTGATATGTTCGTGTTATTCTGATGTTATTTAAAGACTGCCTACGTGTAAGAACGAGGTCTAGTTGGTGCCAGTGACCACTTCTAGCATGACGCCATGTTACTTTATGCTTGTGCTTCACTTTAAAGTAGGTATTTGTTACGCATAGATGATTATCTGAGCAGAATTCTAGGAGTCGCTGGCCATTTCCGTTGATTTTTCCAATGCCGTGGTGACCTAGACATGTTGGCCAATATTGCTGATCAGATCCTGTGCGTGCATTGAAATCACCGAGTAAGTATAATAGTTCCTCTTTTGGAAGTGAGTCAATGGTCATGTGAAGTTGTTGGTAGAAGTTGTCTTTCTCTTCACCTGATGCAGCCAACGTTGGTACATAGGCACTAATGATATTTATTAATCCACTCTTCGTATGTAGCTGGAGTATTATCAAGCGTTCGGACACTCCTTTTGGCGTGGTTATGGAGTTAATATGTTTGTTATGTACAGCGAAGCCTACTCCATGTAGACGTGGCTTTTCGACACTTAGACCACGCCAGAAAAAAGTATAATTTTCTTCCTTTACAGAACCACAGTCTGAGAGTCTTGTTTCTTGTAGGGCAGCAATATCGACATGTAGCCTATTTAGTTCTCTATCTATGAGGGATGTTATTCTAATTTGCCCTTCTGTCGGTGTGTTTGCTTTAGCAAGTCCAGGGCACATGGTTCTTACGTTCCATGTGCCAAGTTTAAACATTGGTGCTTTCTTCCTCATTTCACTTTGCCTACTCTGCCTGGGCACGGAATATGGAGATAGTGCTTTACCCAGTCGCACTATCCCCCTCCCGACTTCGTTTCAAGGATTTCCGAAGGAGGGACAAAGTCCATACGTTCGGAATTGAAAGAAGGAAATAGTGTTAAAAGTAAATCAAACATCTCCAGCAAGCCACGGTTTTACCAAAAAATAGACAATTTGCGTGAAATATTTAGGTAAACAGGTGTAAGGTTCTGACTAGAAGTTGCCTCTCATATCAGTATTTTTAAAATCACATAAGGATTGAAAGAAACACTGATCCTTATATATTGAATCGTTGAAGTATATCTTCTTGTGCCATACCATACTCTGAAGACCTGCGGTCAATATGACGGATAGACGGCAAGAACCGTTGAGGCTCTGCCTGAAAAGTGTTCCTTGTTGCAGTTTCCTCATATTGCAAGTACTGCTTGCTTCCGGAGCTACTGAGTTTAGTGCTCTGTGCACACCGTGAGCTGTGTTTTTCATCCGAATCGTGTTTCGATATTTCGATTGCTTTACGAGAATGATAATATCGTAATAGAAGGACAGTTCGGTTGCGATCACTTTCGGTGCGGCTTCGCCTTATGTCTTTTGGCGTATTTTGTTATTGCTATGATGGGGACTGCAGCTGCCTTTCTTTATTTGGGTCCTTCAATCAGATGATTTGTTAATTCGGATAACTCCACTGGCACGGGCGGTTGAGCAATTACGGATTTCAATTCGTTTTCAGTGATGCGGGGCTTTCGATTAACTATAACTTAACTCTGAACACTTTCAGCTGGCTGGCGAAATAACACAAGTGAGTGATGTTGTTCATTCCACTGGAAGTCATCTTGCTTATAGAAGCTAACTCAACCACTTCTGAGTAGTTTGAAGAAACTGTTAACATTAGAAAAAGCTTGTACTGTGGTAGCTGCTTCAATAAATTTAGGGTTAAAGCATACAAATGCGAAGATGCAGTAAAGCTGAATAAAATAAGCTCTTTTTTTTCTGTGCTCCTTACCCCTCATTTGTTTTTATTGTACCCCACTCTCAGACATCTCACTCTTACCGTCTTTTTACACCTGTTAGTCTACTATTCGATTCTTTCTCCTTTGTGTTTGCACACTGACCCCTGTGTGAACTCCTCTGGTTCTGTGTACATTTACGCACTTTTTTGCACGTTTCTCGACGTTCACGACAGCCGCACTTGGTTACGATTTCATTTTGGATTTGACAGGATAGTTTTATTTATTTTGTTTTCTTTAACACATTTCGATTGTTTTTGTTTTGGTTGTTTCGTTATTAGTTTTGTATGTGTGTTTTTTGTTTGTTCCTGATGAAGGCATATTGAGCCGAAACGTTGTTTAGTCTGTGTCGTCCACTTGTCACGTAAAGCTTCTTACATACCATTTTTTTTATTTTTTTATTTTTTCTTCAATAAATTTAACAGCTTTCCACATTAATTTGACGTATATTGTTTACTAATAAATTACTTGTATGTTTGTAGTATTAATAGCCTTCGCCAAACATTTCATCGAATGGATACAAGGAGACCATTTGGAGGACCTCGACTTTGCTGATGACATAGTTCTCATCAGCAGTCAGATAAAAACGATGCAGGAAAACACAAATGAACTATCATCAATAGCCAGCAAAATTGGGCTTGAGGTCAATCATGAAAAGACTAAAGTCATGAAAAGTTTAATTCCAACAAGTGACAAAATATACATGGAAAACAAACCAGTAGAAGAGATCGATCACTTTATCTATCTTGGAAGTCACATTAATCGAGAAGGGGATACGAGCAAAGAAATTAGAATCAGACTGGCTAAAGCAGCAATGTCTTTCAGAAGCCTTGAAAAGTTGTGGAAATCAAAACTCATTAGCACAAACACAAAACTTAGGCTATTCAAATCAAATGTACTATCAACCCTTACGTATGCGTGTGAAAGCTGGAAAACAACAAGAGATATAGAAACAAAATTGAACGCATTCGAAAATAAATGTCTAAGGAAAATACTTGGTATAGAATGGAACGAGAGGAAATTAGAGAAATCGCCAATCAACCACTAATATCTTCAGTAATAAAGAAAAGACGATGGTCATACGTTGGACATGTGATGAGAAGAGATAATAATCGAATAGCAAAACAAGCCCTCATATGGGAAACAACAGGTAAAAGAAAAAGAGGAAGACCCAGGGAGACACTGAGAAGAACATTGATGAGAGAGGCAAGAGCAGCAGGAATCGGCTCCCTCAATGAGATAGAACTGCTTGCACAGAACAGAGACAGATGGCGAGATTTGATAAAATATCTTTAAAAGAAAACTGCTAGAACAAAAATTCATATAGGAGAAGGTGTATCTTGGTCTACGCCCTATGGGCCGGTTACGGCTCGAAAGGTCAATAGATAGATAGAAACATTTTTGACTATAGATTTTGCACCGCTTCTAGGAAATGTTATTTATTCTTTTCTTTCGCCATGTATTTTTTTTTCTATGAATCTGTCTGCATCTTGTTCGAGTTAGAGCTTTAGAGTGAGTTTCCAAAGATTGTGGTCTGCAACTTTCTCTTCCCAGACTGCAGGGTTTATGTTCAGAGTCTTCATGTCACGTTTACACACGTCTATAAGTCAGAGTTTTAGGTGTCCCCTAATTCTTTAGCCATGAGATAGTTGTCAAGTAAGTATATCTTTTAGTATCTGACCATCTTTCATATGGTGTAAATGGCAAAGCCAGCGTAATCTACATTGTTTATGTAGATGTTCGGGAGGCGTTGTGCGAGTGAGGACCTCCTAATTTAACACTTTTTCCTTTCAGGTGATATTAAGAATTAGGAACTGTCATTATAGTTGTGACCTTCTGTCATATCTAGTTTCTCTGAATGTTCTTATGCTCTATCATATTAGCTTGACAATTACTTGCACAACTCAGTTATCAATATCCTTAGGAATTCTTTAGACAAATCTGCTGCGGTTTATAATACTCCATGCTTCTGAATTCACTGATAGCTTGTTATCTCTTTCTGACTCTATCACTATTCTAATGGTTCTAGAAATCCGATGAAAACTTTAAAACTTCTTAACTATCTAACTATCTACACTCCTCTGCCTTGAGGCAGGTTCATAAATCAGTCTTAACTTTAAGTCTTCCAGGCATCTCCCACTCGCTTCGAAGGTAACCCAAAAGTCTCCGCTTGGTGTTTTTGTTGCCAGCTAGGACCCTACTATTTCTTGTGCATTTGAGGTTATCTGGCGTGGTCAGTCCTATGAACGCCGCCTTAAAATCCAAGGACATTCATTTCATTTACTGATTGTTTCTCAGTGACTTATCATTTAATGAGAAGTCTTGACAAACATCTGTCAATCACTCCTCTCAGTTGACTCCTTAAAACACAGCTGTCCTTGATCTTTCCTGACTAACCAGATTTATCGTAGAAATCTGTTGATCTCGTTTACTCTAGCTGACATCAGAGAACTTTTCGTGTCCACCATCGCTGGACATAAGAGGATGTCTTCGGCCTTTGGAACCTTCCGTTCGGCCCTTTACAATCAAACCAGCCAGTCTCCCTGCAAAATCTCCGCTTCTTACTATTAGTGACGTCGTCTACCTGTGTTTGTAGAATGTTAGGGAAACATCCGTCTCCTTCCTTCGGCGGCGGTTACGTTAACTTTCTAGGCTGGTTCATCAACATCATCGAGTGCCGTCTCCGCAACGAAGGTTGGCTACCATGGAGCGCCATTCTGCTCTGTCTCTTGCTTTGCTAGTGCAGATTGTCATATTCTGATTTGTCCATCTTTTGATGTTGCTCGTCCATGTTAGTCTTGGTCTGCCTCTGCCTCTTTTACCTTGTATTTTCCCCTCCAAGATTACTTTTAGTAGGCTGTTGTGTCTTTTAACCTGGCCCAAAAATCGCATTTGTCTTGTTTGAATTGTGCTTAGTAGTTCTCTTTTCATGTTTAGTTGTTTTAAGACTTCATTGTTTGTTTTCTTTTCCTTCCATTCAATTCTACCTATTCTTCTATATATCCACATTTCAAAGGCTTCAATTCTCTGTTCTGTTTTCTTGTCTAATGTCCATGTTTCTGCACCATATAGGAATATTGAGAAGTAAGTAATAATAAGTAATTGTTGTAGATCTTTAGGATCTTCTGCTGGTAGTACAGCAAATCTTAATCTCTATTATACTCTAGGCTGGTCATCTCCAAATATTTCAGAGTTCGTCTAGCGATCGATCTGTCAAAGTGTACCGACATTTGTGGAATCTCCGTCTTTTGATCGCTAACTTCTTGATCTCTTTGACTCTTGTTTCTTCTTCTTTCTTGTCTTATTCTTTCGAATTTCTCAAACTATTACAGCTTCGCATATGGAATGCATATATTTCTTTCTCTTGCTTTGTATAATTTATTCATGATTCGCTGCCAAATAAAAGTGTACTGATGATGCAAGCGATGTAAACTGCGGCTTTTGTTTTAGTTGTCAATTTGCTGTTTTTCAAACGCGTCTAAAAACTTTGGGCGAAGGTGGTAGATGTTTTACCAATGGGGGTGTCAGTTTCTGTATCTAAAGATAGTTTATCGTTGATGATAGGCCTAAAGTAGTTATACTGCTGCACGACATCGAGTTTGTGGTTGCCGATAAATACGTCAGGTGCTACTTCGACGTCATGATCATGTATAATATTTGTCTGCAAAGCTAAAGTGAGGGCGAAGTCTCCGACATATGCGAAAAACGATTTATCATGCTCTGTAGTTATTCTTGACTGTGTATGTAAAGTGCAGTCAAAAAATAACAGGTCTTTAATAGTGATATGTCTGATTTTGGGCTTAGTCTTGCAAGATTGAACAAGCAACCATCAGAACTTGTATGAAGGTAAACTCCAGTCCAACGAGACTTCATTGACGCGCATTCAATTAAATCTTTAAAATATATGATGCTAATTAATTATAGAATTTTCTAGAATTTTACTAAACATCACTAGAGTTCTTTCCTTTTTCGTGCCTCGCTCCAATTTTAATGTTCATTTCTGTCCTTTTGGACACAGGTTTGCTGTTAGCATTTGAGAATGCATATTTCAATAGTAATTGTTTATAAACTGGTGTTATTACCTATATATTTGTCTGTCTGTGTGTATGTTCTGTCTGGCTCTCGGGCAACAGAATGTTGGACCTCACATTTCCAATGGAAATTGTATTCGAAAATCTAGGACGGTGTTAAAAAAACTGTAGTCACATAACAATCCCTGCCAGGTTATTTGAACTTTCATACCAATAA
The DNA here is from genome assembly GCA_032433765.1 of Megaustenia siamemsis. Taxonomy (NCBI): domain Eukaryota; kingdom Metazoa; phylum Mollusca; class Gastropoda; order Stylommatophora; family Ariophantidae; genus Megaustenia; species Megaustenia siamemsis. The sequence continues at coordinate 91,445,628 of JAVIAB010000051.1, forward strand.
GTATAATTACAAACGACTCCAACAAAGTCCGAACTACTATTTTTATTCTACATATAAAATTAAACACAGCTATAGAACATCAAGCTATAAATAATGTAGCAAGCTTTACATTTCTGGGAACAACACTCTCTGAAGATGGTAACATGGATTACGAAATAGACATACGATGCAACAAGGCAAACCAAATATTGGAACAGCTATCCTCTATACTTCAAGAGAACGCAATACCTATTACCACCAAGAAACATCTAACACTGAGTATATTCATTCGAACATAGTGCTACCAACGCCAATCATGGACACTTACGACTAAACATGAAAAGAGAGCTTGTCACCACAAAGATGAGATGTCTAAGAAAAGCGCTCAGCGTGACCAAAAAAAAAGAAAGACAGAATCAGAAATGATATAAGAAGAAAGAGTAAGCATGTAGAAAGAATAATGTTGTCATTGACTTCAAAATAACATTTTAAACGTTTCCTTCTCCTTAAAATATTTATACAAAATCTTGTTTTGCAAAATAATTAATTATTTTAAAAAGAATGAATAGAAGCGATAAGGTTATTTCCCTTCTATGTAATTTTAATTGTTACATCCCTTCTGGCCACAAAAATCCATCAAAACAATAAACGAAAACATGTATTTTCAATTTTCCTTTGAATTGGATTTTCCGGAATTTCTCTGGAATATATATTAAGTGGATTTCAGAAAAGTAGGACTTATACTTTTTGCGCTGTTCTAATTGAACAATCACATTGTCCAAACGGACACAAATCAACATTAAAATTGGAACGAGGCATATATGGATGTAACTCTAGTGATATTAATCAAAATCTAGAAAATTATTTGCTTAATTAACAACGTATATTTTTAAGATTTAAATTCAATGCTCGTAAATGATGTGCTATTCTATAGCTAATAATGATTACTAATATTAGCAATATTTATATTCGCCATTTTTAAAATGTCGTCTCTTGCTAAAATCTTAATTTTTGTTCCTGCAATATTAGAATATCAAACATTTCGGAATTCGCTTAAGTTTTAACTTTTAACCGATTATTATTTGTTGAAAAATATAGGAAAATTAAACCAAATAATCTAGAATAATATTATTGTTGATTTGTAAATGTATAGCAGAAACTTATACAAAGTCTGCATTCTAAAATGAAACACTGTAATAGAAGATGTCATCAAATATGTCTTTGAACTTAGCACTTATCCTATCACCAAGCTTGTTCACTCTATACACTGAGCAAATCTTTAAAAACATCACAGAGATATCAGGCCTAAACATTAATGGAAAGATAATCAATAACCTAAGATATGCTGATGATACTGTATTACTAGCAGAAAATCCTAAAGATCTACAACAATTATTTAATGTAATAAACATGACAAGCAAAAAAATATGGACTAGATATGAATATTAAAAAGACTAAAACTATGATCATAAAGAAAGAAAATTCTCAAGACTTACAAATAAATATCAAAGTTGAAGGAATACATCTGGAGACAGTTCTGAGTTACAACTACCTTGGACATACTATAGCTAGTGATGGAAAATGTACAACCGAAATAAACAAAAGAATCTTCTTCTTCTACCTTTTAGCTCCCAGTGGAGCATAGGTCTTCAACAAACACTTTCCAAGTCGTTCTGTTTTTTGCAATTCTTTTAAGATCATTCCATGTCTTCCCCATCATCTTCATCTCTGCTTCGATCTGTCTTCTCCAAGAATTCCTTGGTCTTCCTCTTTGTCTTTTCCCCTGGGGATTCCAAAAAAGGGCCTGTTGTGTAATACTCTCAATTGGCTTCCGTAGTGTGTGTCCTATCCATCGCCACCGTCTTCGCTGTATCTCTTTATCCACTGGTATTTGACCGGTACATTTCCATAATTCCACGTTAGTGACTTTGTCCTGCCATTTCCATCCTTTTATTCTGCGCAAGCATCCATTAATGAAAGTCTGTACCTTCGTGATTTTCAATTTTGTTATTCTCCATGTTTCACAGCCATATAATAGGACCGACTTAACATTTGAGTTGAAAATTGTTATTTTTGTATTTAGCCTAATTTCTTTGGATTTCCATATGTTTCCCAGTGCAATGAAAGCTCCTCTTGCTTTTGATATCCTTATTTTGGTATCATTTTCTGTTCCTCCCTCTTTATCTATATTACTGCCCAGATATATATAAGATTGTACGTCTAGTAGAGGTATTTCTCCTAGTTTTATTTGGTTATTGCCAACTGCATTAATTCTCATAATGTTGGTTTTATCTCTATTAATCTTTAGTCCTAGCTGTTATGATCTCTCATCTAATATACTCATTTTATCCTGCATCTGTTGATGGCTGTGTGATAGGAGAGCTATGTCATCAGCAAAGTCTAAATCATCAAGTTGTTTGGTCAGTGACCACTGGATCCCATTTCTGTTGTTTTGGGTTATTTTCATAATCCAATCTATGGCCAGTAGAAAGAGAAATGGAGACAGAAGGCATCCTTGCCTTACTCCTGTTCTTATTTCAAATGCTTCTGTAAGCTGTCCTTCATGCACCACACTACATTTTGTTCCTTCATACATTGTTTTTATCAGGTTAATAAACTTTATGGGGATTCCGTAATGACTCAGCAACTTCCAAAGCATTCTTCTGTCTAAACTATCAAATGCCTTTTCGTAATCTATGAATCCAATATAAAGTGGGGATTTTAGTTCTAAACTTTGTTCAACTATTATACGTAGAGTAGTTATTTGATCAGCACATGATCTGTTCTTCCTAAAACCTGCTTGTTCATCTCTCAAGTGTTTCTCTATAGCCTCTTTTAGTCTCTCCAGAATGATTCTGCCTAATATTTTTCCTGGCACTGATAGTAGCATAATTCCCCTATAATTTGTGCACTCCTGTAAACTTTCTTTCTTTGGTAGTTTGATCATATAACCTTTTCTCCAGTCTTTAGGTATTTATTCCCTCTCCCAAATTTTATCCAATAGATCATGTAACATCTTGGTAGAGGTGTTAATATCTGCTTTGATGGCTTCCGAAGGAATTTCATCTGGTCCTGTGGCTTTACCATTTTTTAATAGTTTGATGGCTTTCATTATTTCTTCTTTGCTTGGTTTTCCGCAGTTACGTGTAACTTCTTCTGCTGGTAGTATATCTGGAGGATTATTTGAGCCGGGACTATTCAAAAGTTCTTCAAAGTGCTCTTTCCATCTCTCCATTTGTTCCCTTATATTACTAAGCAGATTTCCTTTCTTATCTTTGATAAAGGCGTTGATCTGTTTGTATTTTCCACCTAATTTCTTTGTGCTGTTTTACAGTTCTTTCATATTCCCTTTATTTGCTGCTTCTTCTGACTCTTTAGCTAGTTCATCTATATATTTCCTCTTATCCCTTTTAATGCATCTTCTCACTTCTTTGTTCACCTCTGTGTAAGCTTCCTGTGTCTTGGCTTTATTACTTCTTGTTTTGCTTTTATTTATGTCTGCTTTCTTGTTCTTTCTTTCTTTAATTTTATCCAGGGTCTCTGCTGTCATCCATGCCTTATCCTGGCGTTCTCTTTTCCACAGTGTTTCTTCGCATGTCTCTTTCCATATATTTTTTACCTGTTTCCAATGATCTTCTATATTTATTGTATTTTCTAGTTGTTGGAGGACTTGGTATTTGTTTGATATTGTGACTGCGAATTTATCTTTAATTCCTTGTTCTTTAAAAAACCCTACATTGAAATACTTTCTACCCTTATTCGTTGTAGTATACCTTTTTAATTTAATTTTAAGTTTGGCTAACAGAAGATGATGATCAGAAGCTATATCTGCCCCTCTATATACTTTTACATCCTGTAAGGATGACTTAAACTTATTATTAATACATATGTGATCAATTTGATTTTCCGTTCTATGATCTGGTGACACCCATGTAGCTTTGTGTATTCTTTTATGTTGGAAAATCGTTCCTCCTAGGCTCACTTGATTAAGGGCCCAGAAATTCACAAATATCTCTCCATTCTCGTTTATATCTCCAAGTCCATGTTTTCCCATAATCTCTTCGAAGCCTCTGTTGTCTGATCCTACCCTAGCATTTAGGTCTCCCATCAAGATTATAATATCCTTTGCTCGTCTTGCATCCATCTGACATTGTAGCTGTTTATAAAAATCATCTTTAACTGAGTCATCTTTATCGTTGGTTGGTGCATAGCATTGTATAATGTGTAATTTTATTTTGTTTTTGGTTGTTCTAAATGTTGCTCTCACCAGTCTTGGTCCCACTGCCTCCCATTCTATTAGTGTCTTCTGTGCATTCTTTGATAGCATTATAGCTACCCCTTCGCTATGTTGTGCTCCTGGTTCCTGGTGTCCTGATGATAAAATCATCTCCCCTGTATTCAATTTTATTCTCTCCGCTCCCAGCCATCTTGTTTCACACATTCCCAGAATATCTATCTTGTAGTTGGTCATTTCTGCTGCCACTTGTGCCGCTTTTCCCTGTTCGTTAAGGGTACGAACATTCCAGGTGCCAATTCTGGATGATTTCCTGGTAGACAAAGGGTGAGTCGGCAACCCGGACTCCTTATGGCTTTCTCCGGATTGCGTCATACGTCTCTTAGACAGAGAGCCCTTCTCTTTCCTGGTTGACGGATTAACTTTATCTTTTTTTGACTTGTTCATGTTTGTGAAGTTTTTTCGGCTTATTTTTTTACAGTATGGGATAGCCAGTCCCATGCCTAACCCTCCTTTCTCGCCTCTAACGAACATGCCTGGTAGGGTACAGCGCCGCTATTCTTTACTCCCCTTTCGGGCCCCGGCAGCGCACGGGCGAAAACAAAAGAATAGGTATGGCAAAATGTAATTTTAATGCCATTAAAAATATACTAACAACAAAACAAGTAACACCAGGGTTAAAACTAAGAATAGCAAAATGTTAAATCTTCTCAATATTCCTGTATGGCGCAGAAACATGGACATTATACAAGAAAACAGAACATAAAATTGAAGCCTTTGAATTGTGGATTTATAAAAGAATAGGTACAATTGGATGGAAAGAAAAGAAAACAAACGATGAAATTTTAAAACAACTAAAAATGAAAAGAGAACTACTAAACACAATTAGAGCAATACAAATGAAATTTTTGGGGCATGTTAAAAGACACAGCAGCCTAATAAAAGTAATATTGGAAGGGAAAATACAAGGTAAAAGAGGCAGAGGCAGACCAAGACTAACATGGACGAGTAACATCAAGAGATGGTCAAGTCAACCTATGACAATCTGCACCATCAAAGCAAGAGACAGAGTGGAATGGCGCTCCACGGTAGCTAACCTTCGATGCGGAGACGACACTCAATGATGATGATGAACTTACCAATCTTAAAACTTGCAAGGAGTTGCTACCGGTGCATAAATCATTCACGGCATATTCTCATGTATTGTCACACTCGACAGGAAATGCAGGAAGCAGAATCCAGTCGTGGTTGATACGGAGGTCAACGCCCTCATCTGGAATAACACCGACGAGGAAGATGCTGTCATCTATACAGACGGATCCGTGATGTGACACTAAAGTAGCACATGCACATTTGCAGCACTGTTTTGGAGTCAGAACATCAAAAAAGGCAGCCGTGTGTACGTTATAACCACGAGTGGTATGCGGATGGAGGTGATGCCAGTGACAATAGCATTAATCTAGTTGGAGTCGGAGGACTACACCCACGCCTGCATAATAAATGATTGGATGAGCATGATAATAAAAGTGGAGACAAGCTCTGTATTCAGGCAGTGGGTTAAGTCATTACAAAAGTCATTGATGCGTAGAGTCACATTTGTCTCCCTGTACATGCGGGAGTGCGTAGAATTGAAAGAACGTAAAGGTTGACTGGCTGTGCTACCGTTGAAGACGGTCAACCATTAGATCGGGGGAACGTTATTAATATTCTCCGAGATGCCGGAGGGGCACAGGACTTCGACAACCATGAGTCCACATCACTCGTTCGGATGAAAGAGATGGGACTTAAGATGGGCACAGCCAGAAACGAGATGTTTAGTGGGCGCATAAGTGGACTTTTAAACAAAAACAGAGCTGGAGTCGTCAGTCACTGGACGCTGCAGGACTTCTGGCGTGTTCGTCAGAGCATGAATGGCACAATATAACACAGAGTCATACCAGACTTCCAGAGCACAGGCCAAATATGGCACAAATCTGATGGAAACAAAGGGAAGGCCCTGGTTACCCGCTACATTGAGCAGACCGACCAAAGAAATGAGGCTGTAAGAATGGAAATAAGGGTGTCTCACTCAAAATTGAGTGAGGATGTAGTGCTAGGAAAAAATCTCACAATCACAACTGATACCATTCAGACAACACTTAAAAGGTCACACAACACTACATCTGGTCTAGATAGTTTTCGGTAAGACGACATAGGCGATATAGCTGACGACGACATAGGCGATATAGCTGACGACGACATAGGCGATATAGTTGACGACGACATAGACGATATAGCTGACGATGACATAGACGATATAGCTGACGATGACATAGGCGATATAGTTGACGACGACATAGGCGATATAGTTGACGACGACATAGGCGATATAGTTGACGACGACATAGGCGATATAGTTGACGACGACATAGGCGATATAGTTGACGACGACATAGGCGATATAGCTGACGACGACATAGGCGATATAGCTGACGACGACATAGGCGATATAGTTGACGACGACATAGGCGATATAGCTGACGATGACATAGGCGATATAGCTGACGACGACATAGGCGATATAGCTGACGACGACATAGACGATATAGCTGACGACGACATAGGCGATATAGTTGACGACGACATAGGCGATATAGCTGACGACGACATAGGCGATATAGCTGACGACGACATAGGCGATATAGTTGACGACGACATAGGCGATATAGCTGACGATGACATAGGCGATATAGCTGACGACGACATAGGCGATATAGCTGACGACGACATAGACGATATAGCTGACGACGACATAGGCGATATAGTTGACAACGACATAGGCGATATAGCTGACGACGACATAGGCGATATAGCTGACGACGACATAGGCGATATAGCTGACGACGACATAGGCGATATAGCTGACGATGACATAGGCGATATAGCTGACGACGACATAGGCGATATAGCTGACGACGACATAGGCGATATAGCTGACGACGACATAGGCGATATAGCTGACGACGACATAGGCGATATAGCTGACGACGACATAGGCGATATAGCTGACGACGACATAGGCGATATAGCTGACGACGACATAGACGATATAGCTGACGACGACTCGAAAAAATCGCTAAAGAGTTTAATGCCACCATTCAGAGAGGCCAGATTAAGGAGAAGTGGGTACACGCGATTTATTATCGCTACTGAAGCCAAAAAAGGACCATTCTCAGATCAGTGCCTCGATAATCATCACGATGCAGAACACTGCGGGTAAGCTACTGGAGAAAATAGTTGTCCGTGTACTTACCAGTCATCTTGAGCAGACACGCGCATTCCCACCCACACTCTGAAGTTATATATATTACAAAGCGATATGATTCAAAGCGACAGTCATCGCCTATGACGTCTTCGAAAGCTTCCACAGACAAGATGAGACATGATCTGCTGCTTTAGATCTGGGGGATGCATACAACAGAGTACCATTTGAATAACTCATGAACATGCTCCTCAAATTGGCGATGTACTACTTATTCATTAGATGGATCGCTGCAGCACTGTTTCAGAGGAAGATGATACTCAGATGTGGAAGTTGGTCATCCGAGCCAACATCCATTTGTGCAGGGCTGCCACAAGGCTCACCATTGTCATCATTGTTCTATTTAACGTGTACACATTGCGGAACAACAGCTGGATGGGAGGGGAAGAACTATAACTTTTGCTGATGGTATTCTAGTATATCGACAGGGAAGAGACAGACGGGAATCATCTCCACACTGCAAAACGAACTCGATCGCATCTCTTCCTGGTGTGGAGTATCAGGTGCCTTGGTTAATCTTAATAAAGCATCAGTTTCATGGTTCTCCCTTAACACTCATATGCTAAACATGGAAACATCGGTGGTACGAATAGTAGCTGATGAGGTGACCAGGGACAGATTGATGACGCTCCTCGGAGTTAACTTTGATCGCAACTGTGTTTTCGGAACAACGTCAACCATGTGATAAAAAAAATCCCGCAAAGGATTAATCACCTTGAAGATCATGGCAGCTGCCAACATCGAGCAGAGGCTACTTACCCTTCTGTTCCAGGGACTAGTCCTCGCACCAAACGAGCATGCCTGGCAATTCTTACTGTCAGTACGACGTAAATTAACAGGCTGGAGAAAATGCAGAATGAAGCTATGCGCATTATCTTGGTGTGTACGAGGGACACTCCTTGTGTTGCAATGAAATGTCGTCTTGACTTTCCTACTATGGATAACAGGATCAAGATCTGAAGGTCACGAGTATACCTGAAGGTAGGTGCAGATAAAAAGCATCAATTACACCACGAGCTTACCACAGGGAAAGGTGTCAGACTAAAAAGAGGTAAATCATGAATGGGCCGAGGCAGAAGTCATAAAGGAAGTCTCTGGATTTACCAACATAATCGCTGACGAGGAGTGGATACCGGTGCCTACATAATTCCGGTGCACATTCTCGTGTATTGTCACACTTGACAAGAAATGTAGAGAACAGAACAGTAGTAGAAGATCCAGTGATTGGACGCGTAAAACATTCGCCAGCTGCAGCCAAATTGCTCCAGCCGGGTTGTTTTTTCTTATATAATTAGTTTACCGGCAGATTTTTTTTTCTTATATAAAAAGTATACCCAATCCGCCGCTCTACCGCTAGGAGTTGACCATGACCTCTCGTATCGAGTTGTTGACCTCTCGTGTCGGTGACCCAGAAGTGACCTGTTTATGCTTGGTGTATTGAGGAAAGTGTGTTCCTCTCCTGTGTGTAGGATCTTAATTTTTATCTCTCAGGTTGAATTTTTTCTCACTTCTTCAGGGCAGGTGCGTGCTTGTAAATACTGTGCTGTAATGATTTTTTTTTAAATGGAGGAAAGCCGGTGTTAGAGGAAAGCTCTCTCTCTCTCTCTCTCTCTCTCTCTCTCTCTCTCCTCATTATGATCGTTCTTTAACTTTTCATAACTGTCTTTCTTCTGTATTAGTGAGACTAAGCATCTCTCTCTCTCTCTCTCTCTCTCTCTCTCTCTCTCTCTTTCCCTCTTTCCCTCCTATTTCCTCATATATTACTCTCCTTCCATACCACCCTCACTCCTCTCTTTTCCACCATCTCTCATAATTATAAATTCCCTCATAGACTTCCCTACATTATAACACTTACTCAGGCTCGCCATTTAAACCTACCAGCTATCTCCCTATCTTTCTCTCTCGCACCTCTCTCTCTCTCTCTCTCCTATTTCCTCACAGATTTCTCTCCATTGTAACACTCATTCTCGACATTTACGACTATCAGCTCTCCTCCCCCCTCCCAGACATCTCTCTCTCGCTCTCCTATTCCATCGTAGACTTCCCTCCATTGTAACAATTACTCATGCTCACCATTTACTCCTATCATCTCTCCTACAATCTCCAAGACTTCTCTCCCTCTCTCTCTCTCTCTCTCTCTCTGACAAGTGAATTAATCAAGACAAATAAAATAAACAAATATGAGACTTTCTATGTAATTTGCACAATAAAGCCTTTATTTATACAGCAGAGAGAACAGATATTGTATAAATGTACAATAAAAGTTAAACCTCTCTGTCTCTACCTCTCTCTCTCTCTCTCTTTTATCCACGCCTACTCTTCTCTCCTACCATGTCACCTTCCCGCAACGCTTTCCCTATTTTGACCACACAAGCTCGAACGTGACGACTAATCAACTGACCGGGAAGTCATGTAGGTGAAATAAATAAAAACTAATCGCAGGAATGCTCTGCACTATTCACTTAGTATCCGGTCTGTTGAACATGGCAGTGTCTACGGGATCGTGTTCCTTTAAAGAATCAACGAAGCTTGGGAAATCTCCAAGATTATTGATCAAACGGGGGAACTCGAGAACAGCCGAGTTATTGAGGGAAGAGTGGAAGAAGCGTAGATCACCTCTCTCTCTATGTCTAAGCATAAGGTGGTGACCATAGTTAATTTTGAATCGGGTTGTCTGATTGTCAAACACAGCCCTTAAAAGAGCAGACCAGTCTGTGGTGAATGGGCGATCAGGGGAGTGGAAGAATGTATATTTAGAAACTGTCTTTTTGATTGTTGCGTGGGTGTTTATAACTGACCAGTTTTGTTGATATACAGCCCGCACATCATCAGGCAGTGGTGTTAAAGGGTCATCAGTCTTGTGCTTTTTACTTGGAGGCGATTGTTCTTCGTCTATCTTTCGTTTGGTCACTGGTGAAAAGTCAACCGGTGGCGATGAAGTTGGTATTTTTGCAGGTACCGAGTCAGAAGTTGTTGTTGTTGTAGCAGGTATCAAGGGTGAAACTAGCGAGGTAGACGGTGCCACTGGTGAAGCTGGTGTTGTTGTAGAATGTTTTAGTCTCCTATGATTGGCTAAAGAACTTCTACTCGTACACGTACGTTGACAAATGGTACAAGCATGGCGTATAAGGTGATGCGGAGCTCGAGTGTGTTGCAACATATTTTTACGCCATTTAAACTTCTATGGACACAATGGACACTGATGTTCTCCATAAAATACCTCATTATGAGAAACCATTTGTAGAAAATCAATGAACCACGTGTCAACAATACATAACTAATCTAGTTTAAATACATTAAGAAAACTAACCATCAAGACTTAAAATACTTAGTTTAATCATCCAATAAAAAAACGAACGAATTCAACAATACTTATCATTCCTACTTTAAACACATCAATAAAATTGAATAACCTGTTATCGGTAACCCTTAACATACTTTAAGAAAGAAAAAAATATTCAAACATACAGCGCAAAATATAGTCTCAATCATCTACACTCAATATAACCTATTATCGATAAGCTTTAACATACACTTTAAGGGAAAACAATCCAACTTAGAGCATAAAATATAGTCTCAATCATCTACACTGAATATAACCTATTATCGATAAGCTTTAACATACTTTAAGAGAAAACAATCCAACTTACTGTGTAAAATATAATCTCAATTCACTAGAATGAACACCAGTATGACCTTCCTTGAAGCAACCAAGCTTATAACACGAAATGCCGTCTAGTTTAAATATAACCTGGTAATGAACGAAGAAATTAGCCAATCAGCGAGTGACTATGCCAACATCGACTAATATCTGGATTAACCAATCAGAGAAGAGTATTAGTACAGGAGGCGGAGCAAAGAAATGACTGACAGCTGGATTAGCCAATCAGAGAAGCGCGTTTGCCGAAGCGTAGGTAGTGAATGTCGGGTCAGCGGTGGGGGAAAAATGCGGGGTGGTGGGTTATTTGAACTCGTTTTGACCCCTGAGGCAATTCCAGAAGCGTTCTATGGCCTCATTTTTACCTCTGAAGGCTTTAATACCAGTGTTTCCCACTTCAACGAACGACAGACATCATTAAAGGTGATTACGACAACTCATAACACTTAGTAACAAAGACCAAAACATTACTCCCAAACCCACGAAAAGCTTAAATGTTGGAGTTCCATATCTTTATCACTTGATCGAATGACAGACAACAGTAAAGGTGATCATTTCAGGTCAGAAAACTTAGATCCAACGCCCAAAATTTTGGCTCATAGGCAAAAAGTTGAACACGAACTCTACAAAGTTAGTCCCAAAGTCATAATTGTTAGACACGAAAGTCGTAAAAGTTATATTCAAAGTCCAAAAGTTTGTCAAAAAGACAACCCAAACTCAAAATAGTTAGACACGAAAGACCAGAAAGGTATATTCAAAGGCCAAAATGTTACTCCAAAAGACAATTAATGTAACACCAAGCTCTAAAATTTCGACCTATACTCACAAATTTGGACACAAAACTCTAAAAAATCTAGACCCAACGTCCAAAAGACAAAATAATTTAACCCCAAAACACAAAAAGCTCATCTCATGAGCAAAAAGTTGAAAATGCAGGCTGTCTAGTATGTCTTGATTTTGACCTGATAAGTTTCTAAAAATAGATTTTGACCTATGATGCAATACCAAAGTGTCCACTTATCAATCGAAGACTTTAACACAGCCGTGAAAACCCTAATAAATAATTAGAATTTACTATTAAAAAAAAATTTCCACATGATGATAGTTAGGACTGTGTCTAAACGATTACTGAAAAAATTGCTAGAACCCTAGAAAACTCCATACACACTAAAAACACTACATTCAAAGACTAAAGTTAAAGTTCACGCCCCCATCACAACTCTGATAAGAAAAGTACGACAAAACATGAAAGTTAAACCCCCGGTCACAACTCTGCTAAGAAAAGTACTGGGCAAAGTGGAGCTCCCGTTTAGCCCCACTATCAGGGTTATGTGAAGACATTGGAGCAGGTGGTGGATGGTGTTGTGGGAGCAGCCGACAAGTAGTGCCGGTTATGGTCCCCACACCGCGATGGCAGGCAGAGTATCTCATGTATAGAGACAATGGCTGCGATCTCCGACTAGTACAGTCACTGCCAAGAAGTAAAGGAATGGCAAACTACCTTCTTAAATTGCCTGGAATAATCATGACAAATCAAAACCTTCTATTTACAGCTAACGACGTTAATGGGGGCGTAAAGCGTGTAAATTTACGATTTTTATCGATTTCATCGGCGTATCCCCCAAAAAATGGTCAAGGGGTAACAATCATGAAGTGTTTTTATATGCAAATTCTTGCTAAGGGGATGTCTAATATAAAATTTGGGGTATATCAAGAGGTTAAATTTACTATCTTAACAGTTTCATGGGCGTAGCCTCAAAAAATGGTCAGGGGGGGGGGGGGTAACAATCATAACGTAATTTTTATGTAACCTTGTGCTACGGGGATACCTAACGTTTGGGGTATGTATAGATGTTAAATTTACTATCTTTAACAGTTTCATGAGCGTAACCACCAAAAATGGCCAAGGGGGTAACAGTCATAAAAGTGATTTTTAAGTACATTTTTGTCTTTTGGTGAGGTTATGTCTGGGGTGTAACCTATGTATTTGGTAATATTTTCGTTTAGTAGAATTATAGCAGGGGACATAACTTTCATGCTTTGCAGTACTTTTCTTATCAGAGTTGTGATGGGGTCGTCAACTTTAACTTTAGTCTTTGAATGTGGTGTTTTTAGTGTGTATGGGGTTTTCTAGGGTTGTAGCAATATTTTCAGTAATCGTTTAGACACAGTCCTAACTATCATCATGGGGAAATTTTTTTTTATAGTAAATTCTAATTATTTATTAGGGTTTTCACGGCTGTGTTAAAGTCTTTCATTGATAAGTGGACACTTTTGTAGTGCATCATAGGTCAAAATCTATTTTTAGAAACTTATCAGGTCAAAATCAAGACATACTAGACAGCCTGCATTTTTCAACTTTTTGCTCATGAGATGAGCTTTTTGTGTTTTGGGGTTAAATTATTTTGTCTTTTGGACGTTGGGTCAAGATTTTTTAAGGTTTTGTGTCCAAATTTGTGAGTATAAGTCGAAATTTTAGAGCTTGGTGTTACATTAATTGTCTTTTGGAGTAACATTTTGGTCTTTGAATATCACTTTCTGGTCTTCCGTGTCTAACTATTTTGAGTTTCGGTTGTCTTTTTGACAAACATTTGGACTTTGAATATAACTTTTTCGACTTTTGTGTCGAACTAGTATCACTTTGGGTCTAAATTTTTTAGGATTTTGAGTTCAACTTTTTGGATATGCTACGAAATGTTGGGGTTTAGTGTTACATTATTTGTCTTTTGCCGTAGCTTTTTGGACTTCACATATAAATTTTTGGGGTTTGTGTCTAACTATTTTGAGTTTGGGTTGTCTTTTTGACAAACTTTTGGACTTTGCATATAACATTTACGACTTTCGTGTCTAACAATTATGACTTTGGAACTAAATTTGTACAGTTCGTGTTCAACTTTTTGCCTATGAGCCAAAATTTTGGGCGTTGGATCTACGTTTTCTGACCTGAAATGATCACCTTTACTGTTGTCTGTCATTCGATCAAATGATAAAGATATAAAACTCCAACATCTAAGCTTTTCGTGGGTTTAGGAGTAATGTTTTGGTCTTTGTTACTAAGTGTTATGAGTTGTCGTAATCACCTTTAATGATGTCTGTCGTTCGTTGAAGTGGGAAACACTGGTATTAATGCCTTCAGAGGTAAAAATGAGGTCATAGAACTCTTCTGGAATTGCCTCAAGGGTCAAAACGAGTTCAAGTAACCTACGACCCCGCATTTTTCCCCCACCGCTGACCCGACATCCACTACCTACGCTTCGGCAAACGCGCTTCTCTGATTGGCTAATCCAGCTGTCAGTCATTTCTTTGCTCCGCCTCGTATACTAATACTCTTCTCTGATTGGTTAATCCAGATATTAGTCGATGTTGGCATAGTCACTCGGTGAATGGCTAATTTATTCATTTGTTACCAGGTTATATTTAAACTAGACGGCATTTCGTGTTATAAGTTTGGTTGCTTCAAGGAAGGTCATACTAGTGTTCATTCTAGTGAATTGAGATTATATTTTACACAGTAAGTTGGATTGTTTTCTCTTAAAGTATGTTAAAGCTTATCGATAATAGGTTATATTCAGTGTAGTTGATTGAGACTATATTTTGCGCTGTAAGTTTGAATATATATTTTTCTCTTTGAGTATGTTAAGGGTTACCGATAACAGGTTATTCAATTTTATTGATGTGTTTGAAGTAGGAATGATAAGTATTGTTGAATTCGTTCGTTTTTTTCTTATTGGATGATTAAACTAAGTATTTTAAGTCTTGATGGTTAGTTTTCTTAATGTATTTAAACTAGATTAGTTATGTATTGTTGACACGGGGTTGATTGATTTTCTACAGATGGTTTCTCATAATGAAGTATTTTATGGAGAACATTAGTGTCCATTGTGTCCAAAGAAGTTTAAATGGCGTAAAGATATGTTGCAACACACTCGAGCTGCGCATCGCCTTTTACGCCATGCTTGTATCATTTGTCAACGTACGTGTACGAGTAGAAGTTCTTTAGCCAATCATAGGAGACTAAAACATTCTACAACAACACCAGCTTCACCAGTGGCAACGTCTACCTCGCTAGTTTTACCCTCCACACCTGCTACAACAACAATAACTTCAGACTCGGTACCTGCTACAACAACAACAACTTCAGACTCGGTACCTGCTACAGCACCAACTTCAGACTCGGTACCTGCTAAAACACCAACTTCATCACCACCGGTTGACTTTTCACCAGCGACCAAACGAAAGATATTCGAAGAACGATCACCTCCAAGTAAAAAGCACAAGACTGATGACCCTTTAACAATACTGCCTGATGATGTGCGGGCATTATATCAACAAAACTGGTCAGTTATAAACACCCACGCAACAATCAACAAGACAGTTTCTACATATACATTCTTCCACTCCCCTGATCGCCCATTCACCACAGACTGGTCTGCTCTTTTAAGGGCTGTGTTTGACAATCAGACAACCCGATTCAAAATTAACTATGGTCACCACCTTATCCTCAGACAATAAGAGAGAGGTGATCTACGCTTCTTCCACTCTTCCCTCAATAACTCGGCTGTTCTCGAGTTCCCCCGTTTGATCAATAATCTTGGAGATTTCACAAGCTTCCTTGATTCTCTAAAGGAACACGATCCCGTAGACACTGCCATGTTCAACAGACCCGTTACTAAGTGGATGGTGGAGAGCATTCCTGCGATAAGTTTTTATTTATTTCACCTACATGACTTCCCGATCAGTATCTTAGTCGTCACGTTCGAGCTTGTGTGGTCAAAAGATTGAAAGCGAGGCGGGAAGGTGACATGGTAGGAGAGAAGAGTAGGCGTGGATAAGAGAGAGAGACAGAGATAGAGACAGAGAGGTTTAACTTTTATTGTACATTTATACAATATCTGTTCTCTCTGCTGTATAAATAAAGGCTTTATTGTGCAAATTACATAGAAAGTCTCATATTTGTTTATTTTATTTATCTTGATTAATTCACTTGTCAGAGAGAGATAGAGAGAGAGAGAGATAGAGAGAGGGAGAGAAGTCTTGGAGATTGTAGGAGAGATGATAGGAGTAAATGGAGAGCATGAGTAAGTTTTACAATGGACGGAAGTCTACGATGGAATAGGAGAGTGAGAGAGAGAGAGAGAGAGATGTCTGGGAGGGGGAAGGAGAGCTGATAGTTGTAAATGTCGAGAATGAGTGTTACAATGGAGGGAAGTCTATGAGGGAAAAGGAGAGAGAAAGAGAGAGAGAGATAGCGAGAGAGAGAGGTGCGAGAGAGAAAGAGAGGGAGATAGCTGATAGGTTTAAATAGCGAGCCTGAGTAATTGTTATAATATAGGGAAGTCTATGAGGGAAGTTAAAATTATGAGGGATGGTGGAAAAGAGAGGAGTGAGGGTGGTATGGAACGAGTTTAGTATATGAGGAAATAGGAGGGAAAGAGGGAAAGAGAGAGAGAGAGAGAGAGAGAGAGAGAGAGAGAGAGAGAGAGAGAGAGATGCTTAGTCTCACTAATACAGAAGAAAGACAGTTATGAAAAGTTAAAGAACGATCATAATGAGGAGAGAGAGAGAGAGAGAGTTTTCATCTAACACCGGCTTTCCTCCATTTTTTTTAATCATTACAGCACAGTATTTACAAGCACGCACCTGCCCTGATGAAGTGAGAAAAAATTCAACCTGAGAGATAAAAAAAATAAGATAAGGGGAAATGAAAGAGCGGACAAGTTAGCTAACTTTGCTGCCTTTGAAGACACACAGGGACACAGCCAGAAACGAGAAACTTAATGAGCATATAAGAAGACTTATCAACCAACACAGAACTGGAGTCGTCAGTCGCTGGACACTGCAGGACTTGCTGAGGAGGAGATCAGAGCACATATGGACATGTTTCGGAGCGTAATTATGATTACTAGTAAACAACTCAATAACCATTATTTTTGGGCATGTAATTATAATGTAAAAATAAAAAAGTAAATTCGCCTACCAGTCAAATACCAGTGGACAAAGAGATACAACAAAAACGATGGCGCTGGATATGATACACACTGCGGAAGCGAACTGACAGTAGTACACGACAGACCCTTTTTGGAACCCCAAGGGCAAGAGAGTAAGAGGAAAACTAAAATATTCTTGGAGAAGATAAATGTAAGCAGAGATGAAGATGGTAGGGAAGAATGATTGGAAAGTGTTTGTTGAAGACATGCTCCATAGGGAGGTTTTCCAACCTCAGAACAGAGAAGAAAAAGAATAAGTAGAAGAAGAGAAGAAGATGAATGGGAATGAAATAGGAAAAATATATTGTGACAGCAGGGAAAATTGAGGAGTGAAGATATTGAGAGAGACAGAGAGAAAAGATACTACACATTTATTTTGATAGAGTAAGTAAATTGAAGGTTCCTTCCACACCTTGATATGCGTATAACCATAATACATGGTGTTAGTGACCAAGAGGAATAAAAGAATCAAAAGAAGAAGCTGTCAATGATTGTAGTAATGATCACCAGCAGCGGCAAGTTAGATTATTCTCTCCAATGTTAGAGTTATTGAGTTATTTGCGAGTCATCATCATTGCACTCCGAACACGTCCATAGATGCTAAGATCCCCCTCCTCAGCAATTCCCTCAGTGTCCAGCGACTGACGACTCCAGTTCTATGTTGGTTGATAAGTCTTCTTACATGGCCACTAAGTTTCTCATTTCTGGCTGTGCCCATCTTAACTCCCATTTCCATCATCCGAAGAAGTGACGTGTTTCTGTGTTTGTCGAAGTCCTGTGCTCTTCCACACATCTCGGAGGGCATTGATGATGTCCTCTCTTCCTCTCTAGGAAGAGAGGTTTCCGATAACAGATGTGTTAAACATGAGCAACTAGTGAAACTATAAGCGCGCATGCATAATTTGGTTAGTCGGCCATTAGTGAAGAACGCTTTTGATATAGTCATATAATAGTCAGGGTGCACTGAGACCTGTTATGCTGATTAACACAATGAGATAGAATTTCAGGCACTATAAAGATTGTTCTCTTTCTGACTAGGATGTGAGTTCAACAGAGATCGAGTGATAGATGAAACACCATTGACCTTCACAGCTGTTTCTGGAAGCATGGCTGTGTTGCCATGCAGTGTGGATCCTCGCTACGCAGAATTGTACTCCGACCATTACAAAGTAAGACCTCCCCAATGTGTCTCCTGTTGTTTCTCATTTGGTGAATATCATCTCAACTAGCATTTGCTGACCATCGTTTATCATCTCTCATTCAGTGAATTAATGTTTTATTCTCTAATTTCATTACCTTTTGTTTCATTACCAAATTCACACTTGATCGCCTTTTGTTTATCATGTTTCACGTGACTTCCAATTGTATATAATCTCTTATTTGGTCACCTATTGTTTAACATATTTCAACTGCCACCTATTGTGTATCATCCTTCTTTTCTAGACCTACTGTTTGATTTGGTCACCTGTTGTTTATCATCCTTCATTTCTGGACCTACTGTTTGTAGTCATTTGGCCACCTATTGTTTATCATCTTTTATTTCTGGACCTATGTTTGTAGTTATTTGACCACCTATTGTTTATCATCTTTTATTTCTGGACCTATGTTTAAGTTATTTGGCCACCTATTGTTTATCATCTTTTATTTCTGGACCTATGTTTGTAGTCGTTTTGCCACCTATTGTTTATCATCCTTCATTTCTGGACCTATGTTTGTAGTTATTTGGCCACCTATTGTTTATCATCTTTTATTTCTGGACCTATGTTTGTAGTCGTTTTGCCACCTATTGTTTATC
Organism: Megaustenia siamemsis; assembly: GCA_032433765.1. NCBI lineage: Eukaryota > Metazoa > Mollusca > Gastropoda > Stylommatophora > Ariophantidae > Megaustenia > Megaustenia siamemsis. The sequence goes on from JAVIAB010000051.1 coordinate 91,464,582, forward strand.
GTCTTTTATTTCTGGACCTACTGTTTGTAGTTATTTGACCACTTATCATTTGTCACATCTTATTGAATGACGTATTGCTTGTTACGCCTCATTTGGTGACCTATGCTTGTCATCTCTCTTGTTATGTCATGCTAGCATTATGTCTCGCTTCACTATTAGATTTTTAAGTACTTTGAAAATGCATGTTGGATGCAGTTAAATATCACTTAATGCATTTAGAAACATATCAAATATCTCATGCCTAGCAACAGCCAATCATTAATTATGAACATAGGACTGATCTGATGAAATGAGATATATAAAAACGCGAGCAAAATAAATGTAAAACCAAGTAATTTTATGAATGTTTCTGTACTGACCAAGTTTCTTGAGCATCTTTGATCTAGGAAGCTAAGAAGATTGAGGTGTTCCCGATTCTTCAACGAGAAGTGAACAGTATTTTTCTTTTGAATCATATAGACTGGTGTTTCATGTGTATCCCATTGAATGTGTTTAGTCACCGTTGACTTCGTCAAGTTAAGAAGTGCCACACTGCACTCTTTTACGATCAGTCTATACTTGAAATTTTCCATCACTACACTTTCTGTTTCTGCCCTGGCGATACACTAAAACACCATCAGTGCAAGAAAATATTTTTTCCATCTTAATATGTCTATCCTTTCGAGCCGAAGACGGCACATAGGGCAGAACCACAACCTCAAAAACAGAAACCTAGCGTGCCAAAATGGCACATATTGCAGAGATCACTGCTTCTAAAATCTATGGTCTGTTTCCATAACAATAGTTTTTACAATGACAGCTTGTCAAGCCATCGATCAACCTCCTTAGTCGCCTCTTACAACATGCTTGGAAGGTCACAGTGTCACTATTCTTTACTCATAATGAGACCCCGGTAACACACAGATCAGTCCTATGTTCATAATTAATGATTGGCTGTTGCTAGGCATGAGATATTTGATATGTTTCCTAATGCATTAAGTGATATTTAACTGCATCCAACATGCATTTAATATGTACTCGCATGTAATTCTTACTATGTAGGCTTTGAACAACACTGGGGATAATGATGTAACTTGAGGAAGGTCAAATGTGACATTGTTGATTCAGAGGCCAGATACCACTTTTATTTGGAATGGGACTGCAGAAAATAATTTAAAACTGAAAGAGTTGAACTTGGGTACAAAAAGTTGAAACAACAGAAAATCCAGAGGTACTCTATTTCATCGTCTAGGTCAATTCCAGTAGCAAAGGTTTCAATGCCTGTCTAGAAGAATCCCTCGTATACATCGAAGGCAAACATCGCACCATATTCTCAAGTCTCTATGTTTGGAATCGATAACTCGTGCTCCAAACCGTGACATCGCTGGTTCGAATCATGGCAGTGACATTTTTATTTTATCGAGGGCAAAGGATTAAAACTCAGAATCGAATATCTCATGGCGACTGTTTAGAACAAAAACGTACATTCACTTATCCGTTATGGTCCAACCTACCTCCCCTTCCCCACCCGCACGGCAGACCTAACTAACGGGATAATAAAAAAGAAATAAGTAAAGCACCCCGTCACGCCAAATGGCGTATAGGGAATATGGGGTTAGTTACCATAATTTTTATTGACTTTCGGTACATGATTTTTGGGATAATGTGGTCTGTATTACGTCCGTGCCGATTTACTTTCCCAGAAAAAAATCCGGTACCCATTTAAGGTTGGGTGAACCCGGAAGTCTCGATCAGGAACGGACCCGACCTCTTGTCCGTTGTAGTCCAGAATGTGCTAAGTGTCGTCAGAATGGAACACGTCCTTTCGCATGGTCATCATACCGGACAGAAAAAACAGACAACGAAACCCCTTGGCGGTTGAAGCAAAAATGCATGGTTTGATTTTCGTGAACTATTCTGGAGTACCGCATTCATTTGCATAGATAGGTCTGTTACTCAACACGAACGATCATGAGCTTTCGCGCCTCTTGTTAGAGGCAGAACTAGGTTGGAAAACTGTGGTGCTTTTGCATTGGCTACACGTCTCTTTGACTATGAAGTTTATGGCTGTTACTAAAACATTGGCATCTATCTATCTTTCGTTAGCCTGAAGTATTGTCTACATCTGCAAAGTAATTTATTGTATAAATGTTACTGTCTCGTAATTATTGCAGTGGCCTATATAGTTTTGTTTATAGTGTTGTATCTATGGGCCAATGGATTTTCCTCAGTCTACTATACTATTATACTATACTACAGGCCAAAATAGCATCTCAGAAAATGAAGAATATCGTATGCAACAAATCTATGTCAATAAAAATGAGAAAGAGAGTTCATCGGTGCTATATAGAACCAATTCTGACCTATGGATGCGAATCATGGACAATAGACAAACAAATGAAAAGACGATTAGAGGCCACAGAGATGGGATTTCTCAGAAGAATGTTGAAAGTTTCCTGGACAGCTAAAAAGACGAATGAGAATGTTCTCAAAGAGGCAAACACAAAAAGGGAGCTCTTAAAAAACATCAGAAAGTAGCAATCAACATTTTTCGGACACATCATGAGAAGAGGAAAGTTGGAATACTTGGTTACAACTGGCAAAATAAAAGGAAAGAGAGATCGCGGACGACAAAGAGAGAAAATACTGGATAGCTTGGTGTCATGGCATGGAAAACAGTCAACAACATAACTCATAAGATGCACTGTGGATAGAAGATTGTAGAAGGACATGATCGCCAACGCCAACCGGTACGGCACATGATGATGATGATGACTAAACTATATTCAGTGCAGTCTATAGTTCAGCAGTCCACATGTACAAGTAGTTGAGGTGCCGATCTTGAATTTTGTATACATGTGACTGTGGGGTCGATTGTTTCCTTTTCTGAAGCATATAATGATAACTTGTTCACATCTATTCATATTATGAAAGGCATCCTGATTTGGGGCTTGTGGTCCTCTGATTTATTTGATTATCTGTTTCTTATGACAATATGTAACCGGTGCATCTGGTTGTGTGCCTGTTGCACCTTCCTTTGCCAACTGATCCGCTTTCTGGTTTCCTGGTATTCCACAGTGAGATGGAATCCACTGCAGGCAACACTGTAGTGCTTGCAGATTTAAATGAATAAGGTCTGCAAATGTAAGGCAATGTTCTGGATTGTAGTGAAAGTGGAGTACTGATCTTGCAACTGTCAAAAACACTACAGACTGTGGTCTATGATTACTGTTCAGCAGTTTTTCTATTGTCAACTTTATTGCTTAGATTTCTGCGTCGTTATGGTGACACTATTTCTCGGTTGCTATTTTATTCATATCCTTCGTGTTATTCGGGTACTCAATATATGCACCTGCTCCCCCATTCTTTACTGCATTCTGTGCTGATCCATCTGTGTACACACGAATCAATAGGTCTTGTGAGTATTGTTCATCCAAGAAACTGAGAGTTATTGTTTTACACTGTAGACTATTCTGTTCCTCTTAGTCAAGTATTCCTTTCTCTTCTGTCCGTGTTTGTATTGACAATCCTGATTCCTCTGTCCAGGGAGTCTGTTCTGGTATGGGCAGTAGGGGGTTAACAACTCTTGACATGTCTGGGGTTTGTCTACAAATTCGCTTGGCTTAATAGATAAACCCGCTTCTCTTAGGTCGTCCCAATGCAAGATTTTGGAATCAGTCCTTCATCGAATGTCTCGTCGGCATGCATGACAATTTTTCAGCCTGCATCAGCACCTTTGTGTCCCTCCGTTCTCTCAGTGCTGGTATCCACCACAATTTCTCCATCTCCAATATTGGTGTTGATTTCATTGCTCCTGTGATGACCCTAAGAGCCTGGTTTTGTACTATCCAGCTCTTGCAGTGTGGTGTTTGATGCTGAACACTATACAGATGCTCCATATTCTAAATGTGGGCGTATACTCAGTTAGTAAACTTTACTGAGTATTTTCCCCACTCGCACCCCACATGGTTCCACACAGCTTTATTAGAATAGCCAACTTCCTCCTTGCTTTTTGAGTTGCCTTATTTATCTGCTGTTTCCAAGATAGCTTGTTGTCAAATGTAACTCCGAGATATGTAGCTTGTATGTCCTCTTTCACAGGCTCATTGTTTATGTATAGTCCGTTCAGAAATTCATAATCACACCTGAATTAGCTTTGCGTGATAACCGCTTGTTATTTTGGTTTCAAATTTTGCATGCAATCTTAGAATATTGATGACACAAAGATTTTGGTATTTTGTATTCCACAAACACAACAGATTCTGCACATCAGCGAATTCCTTTGATCTTTTATGACGATATCACTCAAGTTGATTCAAATTTTAGAGTTTACAGCAATCGTGTTAAATTGTCCAGTTTACTGCAATTCTTGTCAGAGGCATATCTACATAGTGCTTAATTGCGGGTGTTGTTCGTTATGTGTATTTGCAAACATGAATTCAATTGGTTACAATTAGTCTTGTCCTTCGGTCACCATTAGACCCCAGGACGTCCTAACTGCAGCTGGAATTGAATTCATCTTAATTTTAATCATTCCATGGCTTATATCTTGTTGTGTTTGTGTCCTAGACATGGCTCATATCTTAGCTTGTGTGTGATGGCCATGGCTCATATCTTGGTGTGTGTCATGTTAGTCATATCTCATATCTCGGTGTGTCCGTGTTAATCATGTCTCATATCTTCATGTGTGTCTGTGTTTAGTCATATCTCATATCTTAGTTTGTACCAGTGTTAGTCCTATGTCATATCTTTGTGTGTGCATGTCTGGGTTTGTGATATCTCATATCTTTGTGTGCATGTTTGTGTTGATCATATCTCATATTCCTGTGTGTGCATGTCTGTGTTTGTCCCATCTCATATCTTTGTGTGTGCATATCTATGTTAGTCATATCTCATTTCTTTGTGTGCATGTCTATGTTAGGCATGTGTCATATCTTTGTGTGTGCATGTCAATGTCAGTTATATCTCAAATCTTTATGTGCATGTTTATGTTAGTCATGTGTCATATATCTTGATGTGTGTCAGTGTTAGTCATGCCTCGTATCGATGTGTGCATGTCTGTGTTAGTCACATCTCACATCTTTGCGTGTGCATGTCTGTGTTAGTCACATCTCATATCTTTATGTGTGCATGTCTGTGTTAGTCACATCTCACATCTTTGTGCGTGCGTGTGTGTGTTAGTCACATCTCACATCTTTGTGTGTGCATGTCTGTGTTAGTCACGTCTAGTGACTCAGGCAGATGGTGCTCGTAAACCTGGGAGGGCCGACCATCTAAGGGCAGAATCCCCTTACAGAAAAGACAATCTGCTGCCTTGCAGGAAGATTGGGGACAATCAAAGGCTAGGGAAAGCAAACCTGAATAAAATGCTGGCTGAAATCGGATGCACTGGGCTCGGATGTGGGGGCGATCAACACACTTAGCCTGACAGCTGACTTCATGTGAGAGTCTGGAATTCTTACTCTGATTGAGTCCTGATCGCAGAGAGAGAGATAGGACAAATAGTAATCCATCTCGTTTCCAGTACTCATCTTCCACCCGCACCACATGTTCAACACACTTCTTTTGCATAGTTATAAATTTGCATTTCAAACTCATTGTAATTTAGATATAAATGTTGGAATTTAAAGTCAACAAATTGTCTTCTGAGTCTTCACAAAATTAATAAAGATACGCCTTCCCTTCGGTAATTAATGCCCAGGCCGTGGTGCGTCATGTCGTTCAATAACAATTCAGTTTTGTGCACGGGATTTTCCTGAAGTTAGTGTTTCTGCAATAGCCAAACTATTTTACGTCAACGACCGCACCAAATTAATGTATATATCCTAAAATGGTGTCAAATTCGAACAGGGTGAATTTAATATAGCCTAAAGAAGAAAACTTTTTAACTAGATCAAATTTCTCAGAGCAAAAAACATTTCTATAACGTCATCAATATTCTAAGATTCCATGCAAAATGTGAAACCAAAATAACAAGCGGACTGAATTTCTGAACGGACTATAGCTGGCACCTGATTTCCCTTTTGGGGAGAGAGTGAAAAGTGTAGTATTGCATTTGTCTGTATTGATGCTGCTACACCTTCTATATGTCCATGAATTCGGTGCATTCATAGCTCTTTGCAACAAATTGGAGACCACAGTTGCATACACCTCTGTGTACCATGTTACCAAGCCATCTGCATACATTGCCACTTTGCTACCATGTGATGGTTCTGTAACTAGATCATTGATTTAGACTAAGAAAAGTGTTGGAGATAGTACCTATCCCTGCGATACACCCTGGCTCAGTAAGACCTTCTTACTCTTAAGACCATCCAGTTGCACTCTGGCTCCCCTGTTATGCCGGTATGCTTCGACCAATTTGTACATCCTGCCATTTACTCCATAATTTCTCAGTTTTTTTCAGAAGCCCTTTCATACCTTATCAAATGCTTTCTTTAGGTCTATCCATGCTGCTAGTACCAGTTTCTTTTTTTGAAACGCATCCTCAATTTCCTGTGAAAGATAGCCTGATCTTCGGTAGAGTAACACTGTCTAAAGCTTGCTTGCTGTGGGACATGATTTTCACTTTCCAGGAACAACTGCAGTCTGAGATTGATTATACGTTCCATTGTTTTACACAAAAAGCTTGTAAGGCTGATTGGTTTAAAGCTGGATGTCGTAGAACCATCTTTTCCTGGCTTTAGTAGTGGTATCATAATTGTTTCTTTCCATGCCTGTGACAATCTACCTGTGATCCAGCAAATATTTGTAGATCTGCAGTAGTTTTGCTTTAGCTGCAGTTCCCAAGTACTTAATCATTCCATTGGACACCCCATCACTGCCTAGTGACTTTTTCATTTTTAGTTTGGATATTGCCAGCTCTAGCTCTCTTTGTGTAATGGGTATTTCCATGACTTCGTGTGTGGTCTCTTCTTGGCTCGCATTTTGTTGTTTTAAACGGGTCTCTTGTCGTTTCTCTTGGCTAATTTCAATATTATTATCATTTGCAAAGGAGTCTGCAAAGTGATTTTCTGCCTGATTACCAGTTAGGATGTTTCCATCCTTCTTCAGTGTAATTTTGGTGTTCCTTTCTGTACCCTCACCATTCAGCTATTTTACAAGCTTCCACACTTTTCTTGTGTCTCGTTCAAGATTCAAGGACTCTGTTTTCTCTTTCCAGCTTCTTCGTCAGGCCTGTAGTTTAGCCCTTTGAAATGTGGCCTTAACATGTTGATAGTTATTGTGGTGTTTCTGCCAAGGGTTATTTTCTGCTTGCTATCGAGATATTTCCATGTCATAGTAAAGTTGCTCTAGTTCACTACACTAGTATGGTTTGTAGTGTTTCCGTGCCCCTCTAGGTATTGTTTTACTGACAGCTTGTATTATTAGTCTACTGGATTCATCAACTATTTTGTTGATGTCTCTGTCTGTATTTAGGTCTTTAGTCAGTAGACTGGTGTAATGTTGATACATTTTCCAGTCTGCCTTTTTGTAATTCCATCTGGAGAAAGTGCTGCCCACTCTAACAGCCTCATTTTGCACCACTAAAATGACTGGTCGGTGGTCGCTGCCTCCAAGTTGTTTCTTAACAATACACGTAATATTCCAATCCAGGTCTGGTGAATGGAAAGCAAGGTCTGGTGTAGATGTGGTATGCCATGATCTGGAATTGAATATTGGTGGATCCGTTGTTTGATTTAGCAGTATAAGCCCATTGTCATCCTGCCAATTTTCAAGTTCTTCACCTCTCTTGTCCATATGTTCATAGCCCCAGCTCTGTGAATGGAAGTGTGTCTAGTGCGTGTGGGCGGTGGCTCGAACAGTAGTAGTTAAGTAAATGAAAGTATGTATTTTCTTTGTCCCGAGGTGCAGTATTTGATATTCAGCCCCATCCATACACACTTCAAGCTGACATGCATTGATGTTGTTCTTTACAAGTGTCAGTAATCCGCCTTTTTGTCTGTTTTTTTTTTCTGTAAGATCGGTAATACTGATATCCCCTAATCATCAAGGCTATGGTTATGGTTATTTGGAGGCCCTGTATCACTGAAAACGAATAAAGGCTATTTCGCTGTTTAGATGGGTTTCCTGCAAACAGCATATGCTTACTTGCTCTTCATGCTGGATACTTTCTAACTCTATCTCTTTACTGTGCCCATCTCTTTTGCTGTTACTGCCTTTCATCATTCCAGTGCAATATTTTAAGTGGTCTTAGTTTGTATTGGCCAGTAGCTCTATTCTCTCACTCCCCTGACTCCACGGGGCGGTTGATAAGGACATCCAGTAATAGTGGATGGCCCTTTCGAGGCTGAGTATCCGGCACTGCACCTGCCTGAATGTCCATCACAGTTCGAGTGCCATATCGATTCTCAGTTATACACATACTTCCCACTGGCGTGAGAGCGTGGCATCCTGATTGTTGTAGTGCACCTTTTGGCTGGTTGCCTCCGCCTTCAGCACTTAAACTTGCTAGAGCAGACTGTGGCCTTGCTCGGGTGTAGGAAGGTCTGGCCAGTCTTGGTTTTCAGTCCCTTGTGACTGTTCAGTTTCATCCCCACGACAAGGAGCTGGCCTTGTTGGGCAACCATTGGCATGACTTAAGACAGACTTACACACATGCGTGTTTCCTCTGTGATTCAGTGAGAGTGCTACAAAAGGTCACAGCTGCGCTGGGCTCAACGGTATTAGTTAAAGTCTCTGGAATGTGTATGCGTTGATGATGCAGCACTGGTTGCTTACGATGAGCCCGTCCTGCAGTCAATGATTGACAATCTAGCTAGATGATGTGATTTATTCTTCAAGTCAATAAGTATCCAGAAGACTGTGGTGCTTCAACAAAGTGTAGCCAGTCCCGTATCTATATCGTTAAATAACGTACCCCTTGAATCTGTAAGAAAGTTCACCCACCTCGGTTCTGAGGTCGCAACCAATGTCTACCATGAAGAAGAAATAAATTCCTGAATCGGAAAGACAGCTTCCACATTTGGTAAGCTTAAAGATAGAGCATGGGGCAACATCAATTGAAAACTCTGAACTAAGATGAAAATTTACCAATGCTGCACGTTTAGCACACTTCTGTACGGATCAGAAACTTGGACTACCTATGCAGGGCATGATAATGTGTTAAACAGCTTTCATGTGCGCTGCCTTCGAAAGATTATGAACATCAAATGGCTGGACACAGTAACCAACTCTAATGTCTTACAACGAGTCAAACTCCCATCCATCATGGCAACACTTAGGAATCGAAGACTAAGGTGGCTGGGTCATGTAAAAAGAATGATTAAAAAATCGTATTCCCAAAAAATATTGTATGGAGAACTTAAGTACGGAGACCAAAGAGCAGACCATTGCTGAGATATGAAGATGTTTACTGGGCTTCTTGGGTGAATTTTCTATTAGTAAAAGAAACTGGGAAAATCTGGCTGCGGATCATAGCGCATGGAGAACAAAACATAAACAATGGCACAGCAACTTTAGAGGCAGTGCTGATATCTAATTCAGAAGACAAAAAATGCAGGAGAAAGGAGACGAGGCCAGGTACCATGAATACACTTTGTTAGTTCTGTGGTCGATATTTCTATCCAATATTGACAGATTCAGCCACTAGAAAAGCTGTTCAGCATAGCAGCACACAACATCAGAAACTAACATTTTTACCCAACTACTGACTTATTAACTGTCACTTCTAATTAATTTTTTTACTTATTCTATATCATCTCTTCTTTTGTGTCATCATCATGCCCGTCTGAAAGAATCTCTGTTCTTAGCAAGATCTCGCACCTTTACTGTTGTCATCTTCAATGTCTCCTCGATGTCTTGAAGCCACTGTCCTTTTGATCTGCACCTGATCGCTCAGGTATCATGCCTTCTATTATTGTTCTTTCCACAACCGGCTGTGTCTTTGAATGTGGTCATAGTATTTTAATTCCTCTGTACAATGGTGTTTATGAGCCAGTTCTTTTTGGTGTTCAGTTCTTTTCGTGTGTCTCCCTTGACCAATTTTCACTATCCAATGTATCTTAAGGATTTTCTGTAGCATTTTGTTTCGAATGATTCGATGTTCTTCATTGCTGTTTGAAAAGTGACCATGATTCACTATATGTTACTATCGAGAATATACATAACCTCAGTAATGTTAATATTTGTTATTGGTTATTGGTTATGGAAGGCCTCGGCATCACAGCAAACGAATTAAAATCCATAATTGCTCAACCGCCCGTGCCAGTGGAATCATCCGAATTACCAACTCATCTCCCAAACAAAGAAAGGTAACTGTAGTTCCCATCGTAGCAGTCTCAGCACACGCCAAAAGACATAAGGCGAAACCGCGCAGAAAGTGAACACAGCCAACTGTTCCCTGTCATACGATATCATCATTCATCGTAAACAAGCGGGATATCGAAGCAGGATCAAAACGGATGAGACACACAGCTCACGGTGTGCACAGAGCACTTAACTCAGTAGCTCCTGCAACAAGCCGGACTTGGAATATGAGGAAACTGCAAGAAGGAACACTTTTCAGACATAGCATTCAATGGTTCCTGCCGCCTATCCACCATATACCATGGGAGTTCACGTCCTCCCGAAAATGATGATCGTCATAGCACTTGATGATGTTAGGCCGTCATTGATGACTCCAATTCCAAACATATAGACACACAGTGGTGGTAATTTGTCATTTCCAATCCAACAGAAGCCACATGACCTGTAGTTAGTAAAACCACAGAGAGAATATGATTTTGTGACCTTCACTGATTCACTCTTAGATGTGAATGTGTAGTTTACACAAGAGGATAAGTTTTCAACTACAGTGATTCCATTTAAGGCAATTCTGGGATAGCAAGGCAAGTCTCCTTTATAGCAGCAGAACTTGATGTTCTCCGCTCCCTTCTTGTAGCTGCTGCCACACGATTCTGATGTCTCATTAACTTGGGCATCATTCAAGAACAATGTCAGATTAACATTCCATAGATATGGCTCTGCTGATGAAGTGCTTGGTGCAACAGTTGTATCAATTATACTGGAGGCTCCTGGTCTGTGGTCATTAATATCACAGACGGCACATGGTGTTGTTATATTCAGTATTTCTTTCTGGGGTGTAAATATGTGGCACACACATGGAGAGTGGTTTGTGGTCACAGTAATCCCATTAAAGGCAATTCTAGGGTAGCATTGCATAGCTGTTTCAGAACAGCACAATCCTGTGATGTTTTCTGTGTTCGCTATAAAGCTGCTGCTGCTACACAATCCTGACCAATTATAGGTGTGGACATTATTCACTTGCAATGACAAAACTGCTTTGTTTACATCATAAACCTCTGGAAGCGAATCATTTATGGGACTAATAGTACAATTTATTCTTCCATCGGGGATATCTGCATTGAGTCCCCAGAAAAAGGTCTTTGGTTAAAAAGCACATATGCGTTTGAGTTAAACACACAATGAGCCCACTTCATAAATTCAAAATGATTCTTGCCAATGCCATCCGTTTGCACAAGTTAGGTCCTTAGCTACCAACGTCAAAAATGTCTGAAACGAAGCCATCCAATTAACGACTTTATCTACAGCGAAGGTTAACGAAATGTGAACAAACATTTATGTTCAAACCCTTGAAAACATTTTCAAAAATCTGCCAACTCGCAGCAATAACATTTATCGTGTTGTTCAATGTAAACATTGCTTGGTCCATAGCTCGAATATAAATAAGCTGCCATTTTGGTGCGTCCCATGACGTCATCCCCAATATTACTGTAATATAATATGTTAATATTACTGCATTGCTACAACAGTGCCACACTTTTTTCAAGCCGTTTAATTTTGTGAGGCTATCGATAGTCTTCTGTTGATCTCTTTCTGGCAGTCTCCATTGTTAGTTGCTTCAGAAACAAGATATTTACTATCGATAGCCTCCATTGTTAGTTGCTTCAGAAACAAGATATTTACAATCATCATCATCTTGTGCCCAACCGGTCAGCGTAGGCGATCATGTCCTCCACACTCTTCTATCTACCGCGCATTACATCAGTTCTGTTGTTGACTGTTTTCCATACCATGACACCAAGCTATCCAGTATTTTCTCGTGTATTGTGTTTCAATATTCCGATTGCTTACGATGAATGATGATATCGTATAACGGAGAATAGATGGCTGTGTTTACTTTCTGTGCGGTTTCGCCTTATGTCATTTGGCGTGTGCTGAGACTGCTATTGGGACTGCTGCTACCTTTCTTTGTTTGGGTGATGAGATATTAATTCGTATGATTTCACTGGCACTGACGATTGAGCAATTACGGATTTTAATTCGTTTGCAGTGATACCGAGGCCTTCCAAAAACAAAAAACCATAACTATCTTCCATTTGATGTTATTATTGGGCCCAATTATTTGACGTTTTGCACTTGTTTCAGATTTGTCCTAATTATTTTTATGTTGCATGGTGGTGATGATTGTTTCTTTCATATGACCATTACTTCTGTTTTCTTACTATTCAAACTGAGACCTTTCTTGTTGCTTTCTTTTACTATTTTGTACGATATCCTAAAGACATATACCTGACTTTTTATGGGAAATTTCAACGTGAGATAGAGCTTATCTACGCCTGCAAAGAATTATTTCCACCTAACTAAAGTTTACAAAATCACCAGCTAGAACAACCTTCAGAAAGACGACTCAGGTAGGAAGACGCGAACTGCAACGAGACACCCAGAATGTTCTCATCATCTGCTGCAACCTGCCCTATCTTTCATTGGTTGACACTTCGTCTTGTCACTGGTTTTAACAGATTGGGAAGACAGTTTACATGATGAACGACGCAATTCTCCCTGACTTATAAATCAAGTTTAAGCAAGTTATAGTCACAATCAACTACTTTGAAGGTGTTGTCATTTTTAATGTCGACGGACAACCATTTTAATAATGCCGCTTCATGATTGATAACAGCACATTAGAAGCTTCCAGAATTGACTATCAGAATCGTATGAGTTAAACGGGATGACTCTGAGTACAGATTGCTGTAGCTAACTAGCTTTCCGGGCAACAGCGTGTTTACCATTATTTTGGTGAGTATGATTTTGAAGGCAGAGGGGGAGATAAAACTGTCGAGCCATTTCTGTTAAAAATCCATCAATTTTTAATTATGTTTTGGCCATACTGTGCTCTACTTTGTTTGTGTTTAAGTCTCATCAACCAGGAAGGATTTAATCAAATTGCACGTAAAAAATTGAAAAAAAATTCTTTAGAAATGCGATGTTTAAACGGTAGTTATATAAACACTTGATTATGTAAATTAATTTATAGAAAATGGAATTTTACGTTATTGTCTATCAAAATTAATGTAAAGAGTTAGTTTTACTTTTGTAAGAAATAATATATATATATATATATATATATATATATATATATATATATATATATATATGTGTGTGAGTGTGTGTCCGGAGGTGTATATTGTACTCCAAAAGACGCTTGTGAGCTACAATAATAGCTTGTACATACTGGTATATTTAAATGTGCATCTCGGCGATTTTGTTGATTGACATTATAGTTGCAGATCCAGAATTCACTAATGTCTCTTTAAGAACTAATGGTAGTTAAAACTTGATATCTCTTTCTTTCTCACTATAAACATCGACTTCACACTCTCACTTTATACATTTTGTTCTCCCCCTTTAAACATATCTTTCACTCTTTATCATTCTTATTTACTACGTCTTTCTTTCTTACTTTATTTCTTTATATATATATATATAAAATTCATTCTGTGGCCGTGTGTGTTTCTCAAACATTGGGAGAATTAGCCACAAGAGAAATTGTTCAACAAAAACAAAACCTAAAAAAAAAATACACAATAGCCTCCAATAGACCGTCTGACAAGACGAAAGGGCCATATATATGTATACAGTCAGCACAGTACCCCCGTCACGCTAAGTGGCGTATAGGGAATATGGTGTTAGTGACCATATATTTTACAGACCTTCGGCACATAATTTTTGGGATAATTTGGTCGGAATTACGCCTGTGCCGCTTTACTTTCCCAGAAAAAATCCGGTACCCATTAAAGGTTGGGTGAACCTGGAAGGCGTCAATTGGGATCGAACCCTACCTCTTGTCCTTTGTAGTCCAGTTCACTAACCATTGACCTATATATATGTATGTATATATATATATATTTATATACATTTATATATCGTTTATCGAATTAATTTTATGCCACATCAAATGGGCATAACACTATTTCCGTATTATCTGTCCAGACAAAGTAAGTTAAATATTGTGTCAGTAAAACAAAAGACTTTTATGTCTGTATTGTGCTAAGCCTTTATCTATGTAGTCACTTCAGCGAAGCCGGAAACTAAAGTGGTGTTGAATCATGTTGTAAAGATTGAACGTATGCGGAGCTTGTGATGGCAAGAGATTTACGAGCAGACTACAACTTAGGTGTTGAGACTTTATAAATCGTCTATATGGAATTGTTCCCCCTTGCGCTGCCGAGGTCGAAAGAGGAGTAAAGAATTGTGTGTTCGTAAGAGGCGACTAAGGAGAGTTGGACATGGGACTAGCTATCCTGTACTGTAAAAAAAAAGAGCCGAAAAAAATGACAAACATGGACAAGTGAAAGAAAATAATAAAAGTAAATCCTCCTTCCATGAAAGATAAGTCTTAGAGATGTATGACCCAATCCGGAGAAAGCCGTAAGGAGTCCAGATCGCCGACTCACCTTTTGTCTACCAGGAAATCCTCCAGAATTGGCAATTGTGATATACGTATCCTAAATGAACAAGGAAAAGCTGCACAAGTAGAAGCAGAAATGACAAACTACAAAATATATATTTTGGGAATGTGCGAAACAAGTATGTTTGGAACGGAAAGGATAAAACTAAAGAGAGTAGAGTTGATTTTATCACGAGGACACCAGGAACCTGGAGCACAACATAGTGAAGCGGTAATTATAATGGTATCAAGGAATGCACAGAAGACACTGATAGAATGGGAAGCAGTAGGGCTAAATCTAATAACAGCAATATTTAAAACAACAACAACAAAAACAAAATAAAAATACACATTATCCAATGCAATGCACCAACCGATGATAAGGAAGATTTGGTTAAAGAGGAATTCTATAAACAGTTGCACTGTCAGGTGGAGGCAAGACGAGCCAATGATACAATCTTGATGGGAGATCTAAATGCAAAAGGTAGGATCGGACAAACAGAGGCTTCAACGAGATCAAGGTAAAACATGGACTTGAAGAAAATCTCTCTATTCTCATTAATGAGAATGGAGAGATATTTGATAACTTCTGTGCTCTTAATCAAATGAGTATATGAGGAACAATATTCCAACATAAAAGAATACATAAAGCTACATGGGTGTCACCAGAGCATAGAACGAAAAATCAAATTAACAACATTTGTATTAATAATAAGCTTAAGTCATCCTTGCATGATGTAAAAGTTTATAGAGGAGCAGATGTGGCTTCAGATCATCATCTTCTGCTAGTTAAACATAAACTGAAACTGAAAAGATATATTACAACACATAAGGTTAGAAAGTATTTTAATGTAGGGTTTATTAAAGATCAAGTAATTAAATATACATGTGAAGTCACAGAATCAAACAAATACCAAGTCCTCAACAAATAGAAAATATATAACAATAACTATAGATACAGTTATAAAAACATATAGTTATATACAGATATAGAAACAATAAATATAGAAGATCATTGGAAAATGGTAAAGGATATATGGAAAGAGACATGCGAAGAAACCATGGGGAAAAGAGAACGTCAAAATAAGGCATGGATGACAGCAGAGACCCTGGATAAAATTAAAGAAAGAAGAAAGAAAGAACAAGGAAGCAGACATAAATAATAGCAAAACGAGAAGTACTAAAGCCAAGGCACAGGAAACTTATACATAGGTGAACAAAGCAGTGAGAAGATGCATTAAAAGGGATACGAGGAAATATACAGATGAACTAGTTAAAGAGGCAAAAAAGAAGCAAATAAAGGAAATATGAAAGAACTGTACAACAGCACAAATAAATTAAGTGGAAAATACAAACAGATCAATGCCTTTATTAAAGATAAGACAGGAAATCTGCTTAGTAATATAAGGGAACAAATGGAGAGATGGAAGGAGCACTTTGAAGAACATTTTTGAATAGACCCGGCTCAAATAATCCTCCAGATATACTACCAGCAGAAGAAAGAGCGACACGTTAACTGTGGAAAACCAAGCAAAGAAGAAATAATAAAAGCCATCAAAATATTAAAAAATGGTAAAGCCACAGGACCAGATGAAATTCCTCCAGAACCCATCAAGGCAGTTATTAGCACCTCTATCAGATTAAGCATAATCTATTAGATAAAATATGAGAGAGGGTAGAAATACCTACAGACTGGAAAGAAGGTTATATGATCAAACTACCAAATTAAGGAAGTTTGCAGGAGTGCACAAATTATAGGGGAATTATGCTACTATCAGTGCCAGGAAAAATATTCAATAGAATCATTCTGGAGAGATTAAAAGAGGCCATAGAGAAAAATTTTAGAAATGAACAAAGAGATCTTCAAGAAAAACAGATCATGTGCTGACCAAATAACTACCCTGCATATAATAGCTGAGCAAAGTTTACAACTACAGTCCCCACTGTATATATTGGATTCATAGATTATGAAAAGGCATCTGATAGTTTCATCATCATTGAGTCACGTCTCCGCAACGAAGGTTGGCTACCATGGAGCGCCATTTTGCTCTATCTCTTGCTTTGATGGTGCAGGTTGTCATCGGTTGATTTGTCCATCTTTTGATGTTACTCGTCCATGTTAATCTTGGTCTGCCTCTGCTTCTTTTACCTTGTATTTTCCCCTCCAGGATTACTTTCAGTAGGCTGTTGTGTCTTTTAACATGGCCCAAGAATCGCATTTGTCTTGTTCTAATTGTGTTCAGAAGTTCTCTTTTCATTTTTAGTTGTTTTAAGACTTTGTCGTTTGTTTTCTTTTCCTTCCATCCAATTCTACCTATTCTTCTATATATCCACATTTTGAGGGCTTCAATTCTCTGTTCTGGTTTCTTGTCTAATGTCCATGTTTCAGCACCATATAGGAATATTGAGAAGATGTAACATTTTGCTATTCTTAGTTTTAGTTCTGGTGTTATTTGTTTTGATGTTAGTATGTCCTTCATAACATTCAAATTACTTTTTGCCATTCCTATTCTTTTGTTTATTTCAGTTGTACATTTTCCATCACTGGTTATAGTATGTCCAAGGTAGTTGTAGTTCTGAACTGTCTCAAGGTCTATTCCTTCAATTTTGATATCCACTTGTGGGTTTTGAGTATTTTCTTTGTTTATGATCATAGTTTTAGTCTTTTTGATGTTCATATCTAGTCCATATTTTTTGCTTGTCGTGTTTATTTCATTAAGTAATTGTTGTAGATCTTTAGGATTTTCTGCTAGTAGTACAGTATCGTCAGCATATCTTAGGTTATTGATTATCTTTCCATTAATTTGTAGGCCTGGCATCTCTATGATGTTTTTAAAGATTTTCTCAGTGTATAGATTGAACAAGCTTGGTGATAGGATGCATCCATGTCTTACTCCTCTTTTTATATCAATGGGTGTAGAGAACTCTTTGTTATATTTTATTCTTGCTGTTTGCTCCCAGTATAGATTGCATATTAGTCGTATATCCATGTCATCTAGATGTATCTCTTTTAGGCATTCTATAAGTTGTTTGTGGTGTACTCTATCAAAAGCTTTGGTGTAGTCTATGAAGCAGGTATATATTGGTTTGTTTACTTCTGTGTATTTTTCTATTAATGTTCTCATGCAGAATATGGCTTCTTTTGTCCCGCTATTTTTCATAAATCCAAATTGCTGCTCATCTAATTCAGTATTGCTTTTATTCTGAATCCTTCCTTGTATAACTTTTAGCAAGATTTGTGTAACATGGCTCATTAGGCTTATTGTTCTAAAGTCACTGCATTCAACTGCACCATTCTTTTTAGGCAATGCAATGAAAGTTGATGTTTTTAGTTCATTTGGTATGTATCCTGTGTGGTATATGTCGTTGCATATGTCTGTAATCACTTCAATGCCAAAATCTTCAAGTGCCTGTATCATCTCTATCTGTATGCTTTCAGGTCCTGCTGCTTTTCCCCTTTTCATTGTTTTTATAGCTTTTTCCACCTCAGATTTTAAGATTTTATAGCCTGATGTACATTTTATAACTGGTTTCTTGTCCCTTTGATCATGAAATAGTTCTGTTATATATTCCTGCCATCTATCTATGATATCCTTATTGTCTGTTAGCATTTTTCCTTTTTTGTCTGCATTGCATCCACCTTCTGATGCTTTTTTATTTTTATTAGTCATTCTCTTTTTTTCTGTGTGCATTCCTCTTAGGTCTTGTTTGCTTTCCATAGTTTCTATTTCTATACATTTTTGGCTGAGCCAGTCTTCTTTTGCCTTTTTGCACATTTTGCGTATCTCATTATCTATTTTATTGTATTGGGCAGTGTTCTTCGCTTGTCTCCTTTCTTCCATTTTTTCTAAGATGGTGATAGTTATCCATTTTTGTTTTTTGTTCTTTTCTCTTTTGGTTAAGGTGTCGCAGGCTTTTTGTATGCTTTTCTTTATGCATTGCCATTTGGTTGTTACTTTTTCATCAGGATTTTCTCTTCTGTATTATTCAATTCCTTCCTCTAGCAGCTTCTGGTATGTGTTCTTTACTTGTATTGTATAGGTATCTTTAATATCTTTTTGATTTAAAGCTGTTATATCGAGTGGATTTGTTGATGAATTAGATTTTTGCTTGTTTCTCTTTAGTTTGATTTTCATTTTAATCATTACAGGATTGTGATCAGAATTAATATCTGCTCCTGGGTAGGTTTTGGCTTTCTTTACGCTGTTACGGAACCTTTCTTTTATCATTATGTAATCTATTTGATTCCTCTTCCTATCTCCAGGGCTTTTCCATGTGTATAGTTTCCTTTTCTCTTGCTCAAAGTAGGTGTTACATATTATCAGCCTGTTTTCTTCACAGAATTGTATTAATCTTTCTCCTCTAATATTTCTTTTTCCTAACCCATGATTTCCTAAAATGGTCTTATATCTACCTTTTCCTACTTTAGCGTTCATGTCACCCATTACAATCAAGATATCTGAAGATTTCACTTGCTTCATAACTTTATTTAGGTCTTCATAGTATGCCTCTATTTGTTCATCTGTGTAGTCTTGAGTGGGTGCATATGTCTGTATTATTGCTATGTCGAATGGTTTTGCTTTCAACTTGATTAGTATAATTCTATCACTGTATGTCCAGTGGGTGCTTATATATTTTTGTAGCTCTCTTTTTACCAGTATCCCTATCCCCCTTTGATGTTCTGTTGTGTTTCCTGAGTATATAAATGTATATTTTTCGTCTTCAATGTACCCACATTCTTTCCATCTAGTCTCTGATATGCCTAAAATATCTATATTTATTCGTTCTGCTTCTTGAATCAGATTTCCCAATTTCCCTTGTTGATATAGAGTCCTAACATTCCAAGTACTTATTTTAAGATCTTTCCTCCGACATAAGTTCGAATTTTTCCGACTCTCCATGGCTTCCTCTGGACTAGTACGTGATGAGGCTCCAATCTCTTTCACGGTGGTCAGCCATGTTCGTCTTTCGTGTTCTGAACATGCCTCTTGTGTACCACACACTTTGCTGTTTTCGCTTTCTGGGCCGTTGATCATTCTTGATTCCTCCGCCTCCATCCACCGTCACAGACTTTTCACATAAGGGTTGAATACACCCGGTTTGCCGGCGACATTTTGTCGAACCATGTGCTTGCCTATCGAACCGCGAACACACGACACAAAGAAGAATAAATCATAATGCAGCTGGGACTGAAAATAGAGATAAGACAAAAATTATGTTGGCAATAACCAAATAATAATAGAAGAAATACCTCTACTAGACGTGCTATCTTACATACATGTGAGCAGTAATATAGACAATGAAAGAAGAACATGAAATGATACAAAAATAAGGATATCAAAATCAAAGAGAGCATTTGTTGCACTAGGATACAAATGGAAGTTAAAAAAAATTAAGTAAAATTTTAAAAAATAAAAAAAAATATCAACTCCAATGTTAAGTCAGTCTTATTATATGGCTGTGAAACATGGAGAACAACGAAAATGACAATACTGAAGATACAAACCTTCATTAATGGATGCTTACGTAGAATAAAAGGATGGAAAAGGCAGGACAAAATCACTAACATAGAATTATGGAAATGTACCAGCCAAATATCAGTGGATAAAGAGATACAGCGAAGACGATGGCGCTGGACAGGATACACGGTGCGGAAGGAACTGAGAGTATTTATACGACAGGCGCTTATTTTTTAATCTCAAAAAAAAAAAAAAAAAAAAAAAAAGTAGACCAGAATATTCTTAGACAAAGACAGATAGTAGCAGAGATGAAGATGTTGGGTAAGACATTGCATGATCTTGAAAGAACGGCAAGAAACTGAACGGCTTTGGAAGTGTTTGTTGAAGACCTGTGCTCCACAGGGCGCTGAAAAGATAGAAGAAGAAGAAGATATGTTCCATGAGGGTAAGGAAACTGACGAATCTGGCGACAGATCGTGCTGCTTGTGGATCAGAAATGAAGACGGATAGCCACATTCGAAAGGAAACTGATGGAAACATCAGATAACAAAGTGTCAAAAGAGTAAAGAAAAAAGAAGTGCATAGTGCACATTTAAAAGTGCATCTTACTTCTTCTGTGGTCGGGCCTGCATCAGCTAATATTGGTAGATTCACCCACAAGAGTGGAGCTCGTTGAAAAATACACATGGTAAGATCTACTGACTTTTACTGATATTTGTGTCCGTCTGTCAAGGCAAGGCCCATCAATCATATTTTATTACACGATTATTGTTTTGCTAATTTCAGTCCAGCCAAATGCTAATTTTCATTATTTTCGAAAGGAGATATTGTTGGACACTTATAAGAATGGCGTGTCTTCATTCATTGTGATGTGTTTTTTTTTTGTTAAGTTTATCCTGGATGGTTTACTTGAACATGAGATTTTTTTTCAAAATATTGGTACACCACAGTCTGTTCATTATGATTCACCAAACATGAACATTTGTGTCAGTGTTTTTTTTTTTTTTTGGTGTCTTTCAGGTGATCTGGGTAAGTCCGGTGGACACTATCATTAGTTTACAAGACCGTCGTATCATTAACGACGTGCGAATTAGTGTGGAGAGACCGTTTCTGAAAAACTGGAATCTGCACATTCGAAATGTCAGTCTGACAGATGCTGGAGTCTATAAGTGTCAAATCAACACAGATCCTGTAGGAACAAAGAAAATTAACTTAGTTGTCACAGGTGAGTGTCTCAATGTTTTCGTGAAAGACAACTATAGACTAAGTACAAATTTTATTGTATACTGGATCAGGATACCGATTTTATGCTAATTTAAAAAAAAAAACTCTTGAATATAATTTAGTTTGTTTACGATTTTAAAAATACCTTCATATTTGTCTTGCTCATGCCGTAACCCTGGGGATGGTTGGATCACTTGTTCATCAACCTCCTCTGTGATAGACTTCATCAACCTCCTCTGTGATAGACTTCATCAACCTCCTCTGTGATAGACTTCATCAACCTCCTCTGTGATAGACTTCATCAACCTCCTCTGTGATAGACTTCATCAATCTCCTCTGTGATAGACTTCATCAATCTCCTCTGTGATAGACTTCATCAACCTCCTCTGTGATAGACTTCATCAACCTCCTCTGTGATAGACTTCATCAACCTCCTCTGTGATAGACTTCATCAACCTCCTCTGTGATAGACTTCATCAACCTCCTCTGTGATAGACTTCATCAACCTCCTCTGTGATAGACTTCATCAACCTCCTCTGTGATAGACTTCATCAACCTCCTCTGTGATAGACTTCATCAACCTCCTCCATTGATCTCAATCTACTGTCATTCGTGAGACTCTGCGAAGCTGATGCCCGTCAGTTCTTCAATGTTATCTTCCCATATCTTTCTGTGCATATCTCTCCCTCCTTTCACAGTTTCTTGCAGAATTATCTTTGTCAGGTCAGATGATCGACGTACATGGACAACCCATTTATTTTTTTATTTCTTCACAATAGATAAGTGATCATCATGCACATTCCGATTGCTTGTTGTATCCTTTTATGAATACCATCTAAGTAAGAGATCCTGCGATAATATTTCATCACCAAAGGTTGAACTTTATTCTGTAGTTCTGCTGTAAGAGTACAGATATAGGTTTTTTTTTAATTGACACCCTAGCTTGTTCTGATAATCCCTAGTCAATGATGTGCGACAATATTATCTAGAAGCGACAGATCTCTTACTCCATTTTTGTTATGTTTGTGTTTTAACTTGTTAGTTTCGATCAGTCAGCCAAAACTGTTCTTGCTCCTTTTGGTATTTCAGTCGATCCTTACTCCCTGACTTTTTCTATATTTCTTGTCAGCTAAAGTCAATGCCAGGAAGTGACTCATCGATTCTCTTTTACGTGTATTCATGAGTCATGTTCTTTCTTCCCTATAGGTTCCATGACAACGTCTGTTGCTGGCGTCATGTTTACTTATTATGTGCCAAATTCATCATCATTTTCTATTCATAATCTGTTATTCTATTGACTCTTGTTTTGTTCTTTCTCAGATATCTTTATTTACAATGTTGTCGCCCATCTGATATTAGCAATTATATAAAAATTTTAATAAACCAAACACACCAGGAGCACAATCAAGCTGCTTTCAGCAACAAATCACCACCCCATCACATAAAACAAAAGAAAATATAATTTGTGTTAACTAAGAAAAGTCATATACATTTACATACTGCATTACCTTTTAATATGCTGCTTTTTTGTCTGGAAGTATATCCGACACATACAGAACACCGTGTTTTATTATAATTTGTCTTAATGGCTAACCTGGTTAATGCTGGTTAAATCTTGTCGCACTTTAGTTAGCTCTTCCAAGATGTACGCATTACATAATAAATGTTCTGACAAAGCATCCTATATCTTGTAGATCCCCCGAGAATCATTGCTTACTCCATGCCCACAGACGTGAAGAAGCCGGAGGGAGATAAAGTAGAACTCTACTGCAATGCTACGGGATCACCCGCTCCAAATATTACCTGGCACCGTCTCTTCAAGAGAGGCAACGGTAAACGACAACGTAGGTGTTTTCATGAATCTTCTATTCTATCCTATTTAACCAACTGAATTAGTTTCACAGCAGTTGGGAATTGCCCAAAATTGTTCAATCTCTAGTCACTGCACATTAGAACCTCCATGGCGTGTTGGGGTAGTCTAATTTCTCCTTGTCGGTAAAAATACTGCCTAAAAACATATACTCTGTTCCTTCATTTAGGATCTTGCCGTTGTAAGGAAAATAGCATTGTTTTGTATCGCGATTTATTGTTCCTATTTCTGTTTTCCGTTTTTAACTTCAAGCAGCGAATCTGGAAAAAAAGAATTGAGACAATTGATATGATGTTGAAGTTCATCCTTCTTGGAACTAAACAAGTTTCTGTCGTCATTGAGAAACAGCCCATTTAAGCCTTCAAGTTCTGGGTTAGTAGTTCTGCGATTTTGTTCATGTAGATGATAAATAATAGTGGTGAGAGTACACACCCTTACACCTGATGCCACAGTTTGTTTGACCTACATTTATTCTAATGAAATGTCTACTGTTGTCAAACAAAGCTCTGATATTGTTAAAAAGTTCACATTATATTTGTCAAACACCTTCCATATATTGTTTCTATAAACTCATCAGAATCTTTTTTCTCAGATCGATAAATGCAAAATCTAGTTATCTGGTGTGTTCAATATACCTTTCACTTAATGATCTCAATTGCAAATTCGATGTCTGTGTGTCCTCTTCCTTTCCTAAATCCAAATTGGGTTTCTTTTAATAATAGTTCTATCTTATATCTAGTACATTGTAATATTATCTCTGCGTCATTTTTCATACAATATCAAGGAGATATACTTTTGTCTGCATTACATTCTCTTTTATTATCCTTGCTTTCTTCCAAACGGGCATTGCAACACCTCCTTGCCAGTCAAATGACATTTGTCCTTCTCTCCATACGAATTTAAAGATTTTAATTAGTCACTCGAGTCCGACTTCCTGTGTTTGTCTGTTTATCGGTCTGACTGCCGTTTGTCATTCTGAAAGTCTGTCTACTAACTTTTGCACTTATTGGGCACAAATCAGTTTGGCAGTTGCCAAGCGCGGTCGAATGTCATATTTTATAAGAAGGAGGTATTGAAAATACATTGCTCATATGCTTAGAACGAATGAAGAGAAATTTACCCGTCAGTCATTCATGTAGAAACCATCTGGTTAAAGAAAGCAGGCGAACCAAGAGAATCGCTACACATAACAATTACTAGGGACGACTCAAACATGACACAAAGAAATAACCAAGAACTACTAAAACTAGCAGCAAAAAAAAATGCTTTGATTGTCCGTTTTCACACTATGTTATTTATAATTCTCTGTCAGATGGCGCCACTGTTTTCTGTTGTTTAAAATAATGTCTGTCTATATAGCGATATTATTCCATGTACGAGGTCTGATCGAAGTTTTTTTTAGGGATAAAGAATGCATATTTTTCTGTAGCCACTCAGATTGGAGATTGTGTGTTATGGTTATGGTTATGGTTATGGAAGGCCCCTGTATCACTGCAAACGAATTAAAATCCATAATTGCTCAACCGCCCATGCCAGTGGAATTATCTGAATTACTTACTCATCTCCCAAACAAAGAAAGGTAGCTGTAGCCCCCATCATAGCAGTCTCAGCACACATCAAAAGACATAAGGCGAAACCACGCAGAAAGTGAACACAGCTAACTGTTCCTTGTCATTGGACAGCATCATTCAGCGTAACAATTGGAATATCGAAACATAATCAAAACGGATGAAACACACAGCTCACGGTGTGCACAGAGCACTTAACTCAGTAGCTCCTGCAACAATCCTGACTTGGAATATGAGGAAACTGCAACAAGGAACACTTTTCATGCATAGCCTTCAATGGTTCCAGATTGTGTGTTCTTTATCTTAACATCAGCAAGAACAAAATAAATTGACCTCGACTAGGAATCTAAACGACGCCCGTCTTCTTCCTCTGATTGAAAAAAAAAAACAGTTTAATTCAACCGGGCACTCTGTCCTACAACATATCTCAGAGGAAAACCATGTTTTAAATTCTTTCTGTCTTTTCATTAACTCAAATTTTCGGAACAGAAAATATTTGTATCTTTGATATTATCTTCAAATTTCTTACAGTTTACATTGATTGCGATTTATTGCTGCTGGCACAGGTCACCAGTATGTAACAGATACTGTGAGGTCAGTGCAAGCACCAGTATGTAACAGATACTGTGAGGTCAGTGCAAGCACCAGTATGTAACAGATACTGTGAGGTCAGTGCAAGCACCAGTATGTAACAGATACTGTGAGGTCAGTGCAAGCACCAGTATGTAACAGATACTGTGAGGTCAGTGCAAGCACCAGTATGTAACAGATACTGTGAGGTCAGTGCAAGCACCAGTATGTAACAGATACTGTGATGTCAGTGCAAGCACCAGTATGTAACAGATACTGTGATGTCAGTGCAAGCACCAGTATGTAACAGATACTGTGATGTCAGTGCAAGCACCAGTATGTAACAGATACTGTGAGGTCAGTGCAAACACCAGTATGTAACAGATACTGTGATGTCAGTGCAAGCACCAGTATGTAACAGATACTGTGATGTCAGTGCAAGCACCAGTATGTAACAGATACTGTGAGGTCAGTGCAAGCACCAGTATGTAACAGATACTGTGAGGTCAGTGCAAGCACCAGTATGTAACAGATACTGTGATGTCAGTGCAAGCACCAGTATGTAACAGATACTGTGATGTCAGTGCAAGCACCAGTATGTAACAGATACTGTGATGTCAGTGCAAGCACCAGTATGTAACAGATACTGTGATGTCAGTGCAAGCACCAGTATGTAACAGATACTGTGAGGTCAGTGCAAGCACCAGTATGTAACAGATACTGTGATGTCAGTGCAAGCACCAGTATGTAACAGATACTGTGATGTCAGTGCAAGCACCAGTATGTAACAGATACTGTGATGTCAGTGCAAGCACCAGTATGTAACAGATACTGTGATATCAGTGCAAGCACCAGTATGTAACAGATACTGTGATGTCAGTGCAAGCACCAGTATGTAACAGATACTGTGATGTCAGTTACGAACTGTGACATTTTGTGTTGGCCGATCTTCGGGGTTCACATAATCCATAAAACCAGTAGCGAATCTTTCCAATGTTGACAGTAGGGGACCTGCTTTCATGCACATCGCATCACATATTAACGTGCTCATAGATGATGAATGAACTTGTTTAAGTTATGCATATACATTCGCTCATCAACTCTAGATGCTAGAAACCTGTATAAGAGCCCCACTGACGATGTCAGTAACGAACCTGGCCACACTGACGTTAAGATGGCTATTTTGTTCCTGTCTTACGAGGTTAATTTCAGAGACAGAACCCAATGGTGAAGGTAACAAAAAAGTAATCGGCAGAAGTAAGATTTACCAGAGCAAGACTTCCAGAGTATTATGAGTCGACGTAATGGGGGACTTTTCATCAGTTATATACCATGCTGAGCTAATTTGTTGGCGATATGTAATACAGAATACGGAAAATTTCAAGTATGCAGAGATGAATGGATGAGTTGCAGAGGAGTATGACATTAGCCTCGTGAGTCATTCCACTGAAAGGAAATCCATACAGAAACAAATATAATAATAAAAGTCATACAAGTTTCAAGGTACAATTAAATGGAGGTAGATACGTTATGCCCTAATTTACAGGAAGTCGCATTACTGGGGTCGATTGGTCTAACACCAGATGAATTATTGTAAGTACTCGGTTGTCTTCTTGACTAAAGTGGCATCGCACGGAGAGATAGCAGATTGTGTATATGTCTGGTTCAATAATTCTGGCACTGACAGATGGATAAAAGACGCTTCTGCTGTCAGTCGTAACGCTCACCTTCGTCCGTGTATGGATTCAAGATGTGTAAAATTATATAACAATTGGATCAAGATATATAGATTCTATAAGGTTTATGGATTCCAATTATATATTCATCACACAATTTACCTTCTTATGAATAATTATTGAATATTATCTAACTTCGGGTAGTTTATACATTTTTAGTGCAATTACATGCAATTTTTTACAATTGACATAGATTTAAAATTATTAAATCCTGTAACTAGCATGGGTATAAAGCTAGTATATATGCAATTCATATATAGATAATTCATATTCTTCAATAGAGAAGATACAAAGCATTGATGAACAGTGGGAAATGCTAAAAGAAGCAATGCAACAAACATCAAAAGAGTTCATAGCACCAGTGAGGACAAACTCAAGAAATAAATGGATGACAGATGACATTTTGCAGCTAATGGATACAAGAAGAAGAAATAAAGAAAATAAATATGAGTATAAGAGATTAAATAAAGAAACTGTAATAAAATGCAATAAAGCAAAAGAAGCATGGCTAAAACAGATGCAAAGATTGAAATGCGACAAAAAGGACATGCCAAACAATATACAAACAAATTGAAGAATTAACAGAAAGAAAAACGCAATCAAAAACTGGATGCTTATGATCAAAGGAAGGAGAAATGTTGATTGAACAAGAAAGCATTAAGGGAGCGATGGACAGAATACATTAAAGATTTTTATAATGATGAATGAACAGAAGTAAATATTAAGGATAACGGAGAAGGACCAGAAATGCTCAAAGAAGAAGTGGAAGACGCCTTGCGCAATATGAAAGCAGGAAAGGCTCCTGGACCAGATAATATAACTAAAGAAGAGATTGAAGCCATGGGTGATTTTGTAATATAAATAATAAAAAAATATTGAATGCTATATACAACAGCGGATACATATCAGACGACATGCTCAAATCAATATTCATAGCCCTACCAAAGAAATCTGGTGCTATTGAATGCGATAATCATCGCACAATAAGCCATATGAGTCACATGACTAAGATATTACTAGGAATCATCATGCGAAGAGTGCGAAACAAAGTCAGTCAAGAAATTAGTGGTGTACGGTGTGGTTTTGTGTGAGATAAAGGTACAAGCAATGTATCTTATTATACATAATAAGATCTTTAGTAGAAAGAGCCATAGAGGTGAAAACAGATCTATACCTATGTTTCATAAATTATACCAAAGCATTTGACAAAGTAAAGCAACAAGAAATAATCAACATTTCAGAAGGCATAAACGTAGACAGCAAAGATATAAGAATAATTTTTTTTTAAAAACATGTATTGGCAACAAACTGTGGCCATAAGAACTGAAAACCAATTGGGAATGTTTCAACAAATAAAACAGTGTGTTAGGCAAGGTTGTGTGCTGTCACCAGATTTGTTTAATATTTATAGTGAGATTATTTTAAGATCCATAAATTCAAGATAAATTAAATTCATAAAAAAATAGATCCATAAATTCAATGCCTGGAATAACAATCGGAGGTCATAATATAAATAACCTAAGGTATGCTGATGATACAGTTTTAATCTCTAAGAATGAAAATGAGTTACAAGAAATGTTAGACATTAGATTGAAGGAAAGCAAAAATAAAGGTCTCAGCATTGATAGCAAAACGACAGAAGTAATGGTAACAACAAAGAAAAAGACAACACCTCAGTGGAAAGTAAAGATAAGTGGGGCAATATTAAAACAGGTAAATGAATTTAAATATTTGTGAACTTTGTTAACCTCACACAGAAGATGTACAACAGAGGTGAGATGCAGAATGGCTCAGGCAAAAGCAGATTTCCAAAAAAATGAGGAAAATACAATGCAATCCATTTTTGACAATAGAGGCAAGAAAAGGAGTTCTTAAATGTTATGTAGAGCCAGTTTTAACATATGGATGTGAATTATGGACAATAGAACAACAGACAAGACAATCACTGGAGTCTGTAGAAATGTGGTTTTACAGAAGAATGTTGAGAATACCATGGACAGCTAAGAAGAGTAGTGAAAACTTTCTGAAAGAGGTCAAAGCAAAAAGAGAGCTAATTTCCAATATTAGGGAGAAACAATCATCATTTTTTGGCCATGTAATGAGAAGAGAACAGCTGGAATATATTGTAATAACTGGGAAAATTGAAGGACGAAGAGATAGAGGGAAGCAAAGAGAAAGGATACCAGACAGCGTAAGAGAATGGCTTGGCAGAAGGTCAACAACAGAAATGATAAATAACTGTCGTGATCGAAAGTTGTGGAGTGACATGATCACCTACGCCAACAGGCTTGGTACTTGATGATAATGATGTTGTATACAATTACGTATAGCAGCACAATTTCCTATGTCATTTCTTTATATTAAAAAATATAATAATAAATTGTTCTTGGGTGCTTCGATCATGAAAGGAATATACTTCACAAATGTCATGTTTTTACTGTCATTCATTTTGGACTGGACGTTGATGAGTACCTTGACACAACATATAGTGTATAGATTATAATACCGTATTTTAGTCATTAGTCGAAAGATCATCCTCCTTGCACAAGGGGCATACCCATAAGTGCTCCGATTTCCTTTCGAGTAAATTCACAAGTGTGTGACGGCTGATCGTGCCGGTTCGCAGTTGGTTAACCATACACCTCTGGCGTCCTGAAAAATGTTCGCTCTTAGCTGTGCCAAGCCTTACGCGACTATGCGTTAGTCTCGCCATTGCGTTTGAATCCTTGTCGTCTCGAGAGTCTGCTACTCTTCCCGCCTCGCGGATTGCGTGTAAAATGTCCGCGTTGTCCATGGCGTTGCCATCTGAAATTTTAGCCTTTTCAGCAAGCTTGTCAGCTCGTTCGTTCCCTTGCACTCCAGAGTGGCCAGGTACGTAGATGAAGACGATTTCTTTTAAAGTTGACAGCTGCAGGGATTTCAACCACTCTCTTCGCCTCCACCCAGCCTCAACCTTCTTAAGCATACTCATGGAGTCACTGAGAAAACATACTCCTGCGAAAGACTGTGTTTCGAGCCATGTCATTGCCTTAGTGACTGCTAAAACCTCCACTGTCATGCTGCTCGTTGTTTGCGAAAAAGCACCACTATCCTCATGCACCATTTGCCCTTTCACCTGCGCTGTATATGCCCATGAACATCGTTTATTTCGTACAACCGAACCATCTGTGTAGATAATAATATTGCCGGACGTTACGTTTTCTTTGATTAAGGCCTGAATCTTATCCTCTACGACCTTGGGATTCATCGTTCTATATTCTTTATTCAGTTTGCTCAGGATGTTTATGAAGGGTTTCAACGCGGTTTAGAGACATGTGCTGCTGCAATAGATCTGGAGGACGCTTACAACAAAGTACCCTTTAACGTCTTATTCAACCAGCTCATAAATTTAGGCGTCAGTCCCCGCATCCTAAATTGGCTAACAGCGGCACTTTTTCAGCGCAAAGTGGTTTTTCGATCTGGTAGTTGGACGTCTGATATAATTACGATGTATCCCGGGTTACCGCAAGGCTCACCTTTATCTCCCGTACTTTTCAATGCATACACTGTGAAAATCACAAGAGATCGGTTGGAAGGGCCAGGTCGCATTCTTTCTTATGCCGATGACATTTTGGTTTATCGACAGGGAAAAGATCGAAACAAAATAACTGCGGACCTACAATCAGAACTCAGGCGCATACAAAAGTGGTGTGACGAGGCAGGTGCCAACGTGAACCCATCAAAAGCTGAAGTAACTTGGTTCTCACTATATAACAACATCGTTAATATTGATACTCCATCTGTAGAAATGTTTTCAGACACTTTGCCAAGATCTATGACAATGAAATATTTAGGTATTCATTTAGACCGAAGCCTTGCTTTCGTAAAGCACATTGATAACGTGATAGAGAAAGCAAAAAAGGGTCTTGCTGCTATGAAAGTAATGGCCGCTGCAGGCAGTGAACAGCGGCACCTGCATACATTATACCAGGGACTGGTTGTTTCTGTTCTGGAATACGCTTTGGCGATTCAAACTCTCAGCAAACTTCAGTTAGAGAGGCTCGAAAAAATTCAGAACGAGGCTATGCGCATTATTCTTGGCTGCACTAGAGACACGTCATGCAGAGCGTTAAGATACCTACTTGACATTCCAACCATAGAAAGTAGAATCGAGTTGTGTAGAGCACGCGCTTTTCTGAACATTCTTGCTGATGAAAGACATCCTTTAAATTCTGTAGCGCTAGCGGCAAAAGGTGATAGACTCGAGCGAGGCCAGTCGTGGATGGGCAGGGCAGAGAAATCCATTCAAAAGGTGTGCATGCTAAATGACTTGCAGCGTGGAGAAGAATGGCGGCAATGGCCAAATGACATTTCTACAATTACTATCAAAGTCTGCATAACACTGAATAAAGAATACCGTATTTTGCCGACGCAAAAGACGCACTTTTCCCTAAGCATTTGGGTCTGAAAAACAGGGTGCATCTTTTACGTAAAAAGTCAGTTTTTGTATTGCTTTCATGTGTGGCAACTTCTTCTGTTCCGAGTTGAAAGATTAATTTCTTGCTTTCCAGCGGTATGCCAGAATATTCCAAATTACGTAGAATTCAGTCAATGCACATACTCCGTCATCGTCGATCATAGCTGGATTCGCTTAAACTTTCTAGTTGTTGTGGTCTATTCTTAAGTGTTTACAATTCCTGCTGTTTATTTTTTTTTTTAATTGGAGGGCATTTATTGCTCGGAAACAACACCAGCGGCATTGCATTAATATAGCATACAAGCTACGTGTGATCGATTATGCTAAATAATATGGAAACAGGTCTGCAGACCTGTCCGAATTTCTGGCCATCCAGAACTGAGAAAATGATAAGAAAAGTGGAATCAGGGAAACAATTTTTTAAGCAGCTTATTGTAAACATAATTTAAGCAGCTTATTGTAAACATAACCTACAAAGTGGAACTGCAAAATGATGGGGACTTGAGGTAGAGCTGAAATCTTGGATTTTAAAACAGAAAAGCGGAACTTTCAATCTGTACAAAAATGATTGTTCATCAAGCGATTGCGATAGCCGTTAAAAGAGAGGACGTCGTTTTACTGCATTTACATGATGGTGTTCAAGATTTATGTTGAGAAGAAACCAAATATGTATGCGAACTAAGCCAACAATGTCGCAAAAGATGCCAGCTGCAGGTAAACAAAAATCACTGAATCTCATCAAATTTTCATTAATGCAAGCAAACAATTCAATCTTTAATTGCACAAATAGGAAAGAAGGACGAGGTTCCTCATAATTTTGGTGTGACATCAAATAAAACTGTGCATTAAAGAGCGCACACAAATGTTACTGTCCGGGAACAAACAAATGTTACTGTCAAGGCACACAAAAATGTGACTGTCAGGGCACAAACAAAAGTTACTGTCAGAGCACTCAAAAATGTTACTGTCATGGCACAAACAAATGTTACTGTCAGAGCACACAATAATGTTACTGTCAGGGCACAAACAAATGTTACTGTCAAAGGACACAATAATGTTACTGTCATAGCATACAAATATGTTACTGTCAGGGTATACAAAAATGTTACAGTCAGGGCACACAAAAATGTTACAGTCAAAGCACACAGAAATGTTACCGTCAAAGCACACAGAAATGTTACTGTCAGGGCTCAAACAAATGTTACTGTCATGGCATACAAAAAATGTTACTGTCAGGGCACACAAAAATGTTACCGTTAAAGCACACAGAAATGTTACTGTCAGGGCTCAAACAAATGTTACTGTCTAGGCACACAAAAATGTAACTGTCAGAGCACAAACAAATGTTACTGTCAAAGCACACTATAATGTTAGTGTCAGGGCACAAACAAATGTTACTGTCAGGGCACGAACAAATGTTACTGTCAAAGCACACAAAAATATTACTGTCATGGCATACAAAAATGTTACTGTCAGGGTATACAAAAATGTTACTGTCAGGACACAGAAAAATGTTACTGTCAGGGCACAAGCAAATGTTACTATCAATGCGCACAAAAATGTTACTGTTAGGGCACATAAAAATGTTACAGTCAAAGCACACAGAAATGTTACCGTCAGAGCACAAACAAATGTTACTGTCAGGACACACAAAAATGTTACTGTGAGGGCATACAAAAATGTTACTCTCAGGGCATACAAAAATGTTACTATCAGGGCACAAACAAATGTTACTATCAAAGCACACAAAAATGTTATTGTCAGGGCACACAAAAATGTTTTTGTCAGGGCACACAAAATGTTACTGTCAGTGCACACAAAAATGTTACTGTCAGGGCACATACAAATATTACTCTCAGGGCATACAAAAATGTTACTGTCAGGGCACACAAAAATGTTATTGTCAGGGCATACAAAAATGTTTTTGTCAGGGCACACAAAAATGTTACAGTCAGGGCACACAAAAATGTTAATGTCAGGGCACACAAAAATGTTTTTGTCAGGGCACACAAAATGTTACTGTCAGTGCACACTAAAATGTTACTGTCAGGGCACATACAAATGTTACTGTCAGGGCACACAAAAATGCTACCGTCAAAGCACACAGAAATGTTACTGTCAGGGCACACAAAAATGTTACTGTCAGGGCACATACAAATGTTACTGTCAGGGCACACAAAATGTTACTGTCAGTGCACACAAAAATGTTAGTGTCAGGGCACATACAAATGTTACTCTCAGGGCACACAAAAATGTTACTCTCAGGGCACACAAAAATGTTACTGTCAGGGCACACAAAAATTTTACTGTCAGGGCACACAAAAATGTTACTCTCAGGACACACAAAAATGTTACTGTCAGGGCATACAAAAATGTTACTCTCAGGGCACACAAAAATGTTACTGTCAGGGCACACAAAAATGTTTCCGTCGGGGCACACAAAAATGTTACTGTAAGGGCATACAAAAATGTTACTGTCAGGGCACACAAAAAACTCACTAAACTTTTTTTTCCCGGCAATGATGATGTAACAAAATGTCCGCAACTATTGAATTTTGGGAGCCGCGATAGCTCAGTGGTTAGTGAACTGGACTACAAAGGACGAGGGGTAGGGTTCGATCCCAACCGACGGCTTCCTTGTTCACCCAGCCTTAAATGGGTACCGGATTTTCTTCTGGGAAAGTAAAGCAGCACGGGCGTAATACCGACCACATTACCCCAAAAATAATGCGCTGAAGGTCTGTAAAATATAGGGTCACTAACACCATATTTCCCTATACGCCACTTGGCGTGACGGGGGGTACTTTACTTTACTTTTTATTGAATTTTAAATAGGAAGGCACCACTTATCGGAAAGATTGTACATATTCAGGAAAAAGATTCGGTGGATGGAGGAGTAATGAAGTTATATATCAATAAAATAAGGTGTAGGCGCCATGACAGTCTGTTAAAGTAAGCTGCCCTGCTAATGTGGGATCAGTTTCGTTCTCACAGGACAGAGGATGATTAAAAATCAGCTCAAGAAAGTGAAAACAGTTAAAGCCCTTATTAAACCAATTAAGAAGTGTAACAGTTGCATGTTGTCTTCATACTTTGAGGTTACACTATCAGAAAGAAGGAAGAGGTCTAGCATTTTCCCAAGCTTGTGAGTGTGTCAAAGCTTCGTAGGATACTATGAAAACTGAGATAGTGGATCAACAATTTTAAAAGTACGGTAAAAGTAGTGCACTGATGATATAAGGGACAATTTTGTGTATGAGCTCGCAAGACCTGATATTAAAAAGAGGTTTCTTCATTTAGCTCTGGAGATGAATGTTTGGTTTTGGAGAAATTGATTAAAAGTTGTTGAATGGGCGGAATGGGAAATCTGAAAGTATTCCACAAATCAATGATGAAAATTGCTCATTCCACTTAATTATTTATGTCTTTAAACAAAATTTTGAAATAATAACGTCGAACAATCATATATTGTGTTAATGTTTTTTTCGGTGTATATTTTAAACACACCATGAACATAATTTCGTGTAGTTTAATTTATTGTACTTCATTGTTTCAGGTACAATGTACTACTTAAATTGAGTTATTGAGTTATTTGCGGGCCATCATCGTTGCACTCCGAACATGTCCATAAGTGCACAGATCCCCTCCTCAGCAATTCCCGCAGTGTTCAGCGACTGACGACTTCAGTTCTATGTTGGTTGATAAGTCTTCTTACACGGCCACTCAGTTTCTCATTTCTGGCTGTGCCCATCTTAACTCCCATTTCCATCATCCGAAGAAGTGACGTGGATCTGTGTTTGTCGAAGTCATGTGCTCTTCCCACATCTCGAGAGCATTGATGATGTCCGCCCGATCCATTGGTTGCCCGTCCTCAACGACGGCACAGCTAGCCAACGTGTCCGCTCTTTCATTTCCCCCTACTCCCGCATGTCCAGGGACATAGACAAAGGTGACCTTACGTATTTATTATATATTTTACGTATACTTAAATAATCTCACAAAGGCATTCGACACAGTAAACAGAGATGGTCTCTACAAGGTGTTAGAAGGCATAGGCTGCCCTCCTAAATTACTTAGGCTGATAATTTCCTTCCATGAAGACATGAATGGCAAAGTCCATTTTGATGGGAGTCCATCAGAGAATTTCAAAGTCAACAAAGGAGTGAAACAGGGATGTGTCCTCGCCCCCACCCTTTTTGGTATATTTTTTGCTGCCCTCCTAAATTACGCCTTCGAAAACAGCTCAGGAGATATTTACATTCGCACTAGACCAGATGGCTCAATGTTCAACCTAGCACGACTAAGAGCAAAAACCAAAACAAATGTTGCCCTACTTAAAGAATTTTTATTTGCTGACGATGCAGCCCTAGTCGCTCATAGTGAGGCCACCCTACAGTCGCTGATCAACAACCTGGATAAAGCATGCGACCTTTTTTCACTGTCAATTAATGTTCAGAAGACAGTAATACTAAATCAAGGTGACTTCAAACCTCTACCTATTACTCTAAAAGACTGCCCACTAGAATCAGTACAGAAATTTACATATCTTGGATCCACAGTTACGCAAACCATCTCTCTTGATGAAGAAATAAACTGTCGAATTGTTAAGGCAGCTACGACCTTCGGCAAACTCACAAAAAGGGCATGGAACAACACGAAACTAACTCGAAAGACTAAACTCCTAATATATCAAACATGTGTGCTTAGCACACTACTATATGGATCCGAAACCTGGACAACATACTCAAACCAGGAAAAAAGACTAAATGTCTTCCACATGCGATGTCTCCGCAAAATAATGCACATCAAATGGCAGGACAAAATAACCAACTTAACTGTCCTACAACGTGCTAAGACCCTAACAATCATGTCGATGCTCAGAAGTCGAAGGCTAAGATGGCTGGGGCATGTCCAACGGATGGAAGAAAAACGCATTCCTAGGCAAATACTATATGGCGAGCTAAAACACGGAAAAAGACAAATCGGCAGACCTAAACTACGATATAGAGATATCTGCAAATCATCTCTGAAAGACTTCTCCATCTGTGAAAACGACTGGCAACATCTGGCAAGTGATCGCACATCATGGAGAGCATGTATAAGGAACGGTATAACAACATTTGAGACTGTGCTAAGACAGGACTTAGAAGAGAAGAGACTCATGAAAAAGGATGGTAAACCCTGTGGATCAGCGAGCCTGACCTGTTCATTATGTGACCGCGTGTGTTTGTCAAACATTGGTAGAATTAGCCACGAGAGAAGCTGTTCGGCAAAAACAATACCTCAAAAAAATACGCAATAGCCTCCACTAGACCGTCTGACAAGACGAAAAGGGCCATATATATATATATATACTTAAATAATCTTTTAAACGAATAATTTTCGCAAATGTTCACATTATATAGAACAGCATATCATTGCATATCATAACACAATGCAGTACAGTATAGTACAGTGCAGTACAGTGCAGTACAGTACAGTGATGATTCTGCAGGCACTGATCTGAGAGTGGTCCTTGTTTGGCTTCGGTAGCGTAGTAAGTAGCTGTGTAGCCACTCCTCCTTAATCAGGACACTCTGAACGCTGGCATTAAACTCTTTGGTAAGTTGTTTTTTTTTTCAAGTCATCGTCAGCTAAATCGCCTATGTCGTCGTACCGAACACCATCTGGACCAGGAGCAGTGTTGTGTGATCTTTTAAACGTTGAGCGAATGGCATCGATTGTGATTGTGAGATCTTCTTCCAGCACCACATCCTCACACAATTCTTAGAGTGACCCCATTATCCTCATTCTTACAGCCTCATTTCTTTGGTCAGTCTGCTCAAGGTATCAGACAAGCAGTGCCTTCCCTTTCCACTTATCAGATATATGCCATATCTGGCCTGTGCTCTGAAAGTCTGGTAGGCCTCCCTTATGATGTGCCATTCATGCTCTGATGAAAACGTCAGAATGTAGCCAGCAATTTTTCTGTGCACACTTTTTTGCAGAAATAATCCTTCTTGCCATCTTACTTTGCACATAATTTAAAGTGCATCATTTTATGGTCGACTTCTTCTTTCAGACGTTCAAAGAGCTCAGGTTGTGTTCTTCCATTATTTCTGGCTTTCTACCATGTCTTGGTCGCTTGTTTCCTGCTTCGCCAAGTTTCCACGGCCACTTGGCTCAACCAGGGATGCTGGGCATATCTCTCCTGCCTCCTGCAATGAGCGTCCTGTTTGCTATGTCTGATTTTGTCAATGAAGTCCTGGTATATGCTCTCATAATGAAATGTTTTGAGCTTGTTTTTCTGGCTTCATTTATGCCTTTCTCAGTTAGGATGACACATGGATAGTATTCACTTCCATGAAATCCCAATACACTTCACCTGCATACCGGTGCGAAGATGGAAGACACAAGTGCCAAGTCTATGACACTCTCAGAGTCATCAACTCGAGTAACCATTTTGCCCATATACTCACCTATCACCTTGAAAAGATACAGGCAATCCCACCCACACTTGGAGGTTATAGATATAACAAAGAGGCATGCCTCAATGCAGCAGTCTTCGCCTATCACGTCTACGAATGTTTCCACAGACGAGAGGAGACACGTGCTACTGCTGTAGGTCTGGTGGATGCATACAACAGAGTACCATTTGAATACCTTATCCACATGCTTCTCAAACTAGCGGTGCAACCCTTCCTCATCAGATGGACGTTGCAGCACTGTTTCATATGAAGATGATACTCAGAGGTAGAAGCTGGTCATCCACGCCAGCATCAATTTGTCCAGGGCTGCCACAAGGTTCACCATTGATACCAATTCCATTTAACGTGTACACAATAACGATCACGGAACAGCAGCTGGATGGGAGGGGAAAAACTATGACTTTAACTAATGATATTCTGGTATTTCGGCAGGAATGAGGCAGACGTGAAATCGCCACCACACTGCAAAACGAACTCGATCGCAGCTCTTCCTGGTGTGGAGTATCAAGTGCCTTAGTTAATCCTAATAAAGCATCAGTTGCATAGTTCTCCCTTAACAATCATATCGTTAACACTCAAACACCGGTGGTACGAATGGGGGCTGATGAGGTGACCAGGGACTGGTTGATGACATACCCAAGAGTTAAGTTAGACCGCAGCCTGTGTTTTTGCGACCAGGTCGACCATGTGATAACAAAATCCCGCAAAGGACTAGACAACTGCCAACATCGAGCAGAGGCTTTTTATCCTTCTGTTCCAGGAACTCACACCAATTGAGCATCCCCTTGCAATTCTTAACGTCAGTACGACACAGTTTGACAGGCTGGAGAAAATACAGAAAAAAAGTCATGCGTATAATATTGCAGTGTACGAGGGACACTCCCTGTATAGCTATGTGGTATCTTCTTGACTTTCCACCCATGGATGAAAGAATCTTGAGGACACGAACATAGCTGAAGATAGGTGCAGATAAAGAGCATCCATTGAACCAAGACCTCAACACAGGGATAGCTGACATGAATAAAAAGGAGGCAAATCATGTGTGGACCGAGCAGAAGATGTCATCAAACAGGTATGTGGGTGTACCAATATCAACACTTGCGAAGAATGGATTCCGGTGCATACATCAATCAGGGCACATTCTCGTGTATTATCACACTCGATAGGAAATGTAGGGAGCAGAATCCAGTCTTGGTCAATGCGGAGGTCAACGCTCACTTCAGGGATAACACCATGAGGAAGATAGTCATCTATATATACGTATAAGACACCAGTGGAGGGCATGTGGATTTATAGTAAGCTCGGCAGACAGAATAGTCAAAGAAGACAGTGGTGCATACGTTATGACCACGAGTAGATGGAGGTGATGGCAGTGACCAGGACTTTCATCTGGTTAGAGTCACAATACTACACCCACGCCTGCATGCTAAGTAATTCGATGAGCATGATAAGAAAGGCAGAGGCGGGCATTGTACGCAGGCACTTTATTGAGTCATTGCAGAAGTCAAAAATACTTTGTCACTTTGTCCTGTGCATGTGAGAGTACGGAGAACTGAAAGATCGGACAGGTAGGGTGGATGTGCTGTCGCCGAAGCGGTCAACCAATGGATCAGGCTGACATCAACATTGTCCTCCGAAACGCGGGAAGGGTACAGAGCTTCAACAAGCATGAGGTCACGTCACTCCTTCGAATGAAAGAGATGGGAGTTAAGGTGGGCACAGCCAGAAACAAGAAACTTAATGGGCGTATAAGAAGACGTATAAAAAAACACAGAATTGGAGTTGATAGTCGCTGGACACGGGATTGCTGATTACGGGATCTGAGCGTCTATGGGCATGTTTGGAGTGCAATGATAGTGACCAGCAAATAACTCATAATATAATAACAGTGTAGCATAGGATAGGAAAGGATAGGATAGGATATGATAGCATAGCATAGCATAGTAT
This sequence comes from Megaustenia siamemsis, assembly GCA_032433765.1. Taxonomy (NCBI): domain Eukaryota; kingdom Metazoa; phylum Mollusca; class Gastropoda; order Stylommatophora; family Ariophantidae; genus Megaustenia; species Megaustenia siamemsis. Next base: position 91,504,550 of record JAVIAB010000051.1, read on the forward strand.
AGGATAGCATAGTATAGTATAGTATAGTAGTATCGTATAGTATAGTATAGTATAGTATAGTATAGTATAGTATAGTATAGTATAGTATAGTATAGTATAGTATAGTATAGTATAGTATAGTATAGTATAGTATAGTATAGTATAGTATAGTATAGTATAGTATAGTATAGTATTGTATAGGATATTTTATTATAGTAAAGTATAGTATAGTATAGTATAGTATAGTATAGTATAGTATAGTATAGTATAGTATAGTATAGTATAGTATAGTATAGTATAGTATAGTATAGTATAGATTAGTATAGTATAGTATAGTATTGTATAGTATAGTATTGTATAGTATAGTAAAGAAGAGTATAGTATAGTATAGTATAGTATAGTATAGTATAGTATAGTATAGTATAGTATAGTATAGTATAGTATAGTATAGTATAGTATAGGATAGGATAGCATAGCATAGTATAGTATGGTATAGTATAGTATAGTATAGTATAGTATAGTATAGTATAGTATAGTATAGTATAGTATAGTATAGTATAGTATAGTATAGTATAGTATAGTATAGTATAGTATAGTATAGTATAGTATAGTATAGTATAGTATAGTATAGTATAGTATAGTATTGTATAGTATAGTATAGTATAGTAAAGTATAGAATAGTATAGTATAGTATTGTATAGTATATTTTATTATAGTATAGTATAGTATAGTATAGTATAGTATAGTATAGTATAGTATAGTATAGTATAGTATAGTATAGTATAGTATAGTATAGTATAGTATAGTATAGTATAGTATAGTATAGTATAGTATTGTATAGTATATTTTATTATAGTATAGTATAGTATAGTATAGTATAGTATAGTATAGTATAGTATAGTATAGTATAGTATAGTATAGTATAGATAGTATAGTATAGTATAGTATAGTATAGTATAGTATAGTATAGTATAGTATAGTATAGTATAGTATAGTATAGTATAGTATAGTATAGTATAGTATAGTATAGTATAGTATAGTATAGTATAGTATAGTATAGTATAGTATAGTATAGTATAGTATAGTATAGTATAGTATAGTATAGTATAGTAGAGTAGAGTAGAGTATATTATAGTTTAGTATAGTTTAGTATAGTATAGCATAGTATCATCATCATCAAGTACCGTGCCTACTGGCGTAGGTGATCATGTGTCTCCACAAGTTTCGAACTCGGCAGCTATTTATCATTTCTGTTGTTGACCTTCTGCCAAGCCATTCTCTTAAGCTGTCTGTTATTTTTTCTCTTTGCTTCCCTCTATCTCTTCGTCCCTCGATGTTTCCAGTTGTTACAATATATTCCAGTTGTTCTCTTCTCATTACATGGCCAAAAAATGATGATTGTTTCTCCCTAATATTGGAAATTAGTTCTCTTTTTACTTTGACCTCTTTCAGAACGTTTTCATTACTCTTCTTAGCTGTCCATGGTACTCTCAACATTCTTCTGTAAAATCACATTTCTACAGACTCTAGTGATTTTCTTGTCTGTTGTCCTATTGTCCATGATTCGCATCCATATGTTAAGACTGGCTTTACATAACATTTAAGAACTCTTTTTCTTGCTTCTATTGTCAAAAGTGGATTGCATAGTATCTTCCTCATTTTTTGGAAATCTGCTTTTGCCTGAGCCATTCTGCATCTCACCTCTTTTTACATTTTCCGTCTGAGGTTAACAAAGTTCCCAAATATTTAAATTCATCTACCTGATTTAATATTGTTCCACTTGTCTTTATTTTTGCACTGATGTGATGTCTTTTTCTTTGTTGTTACCATTATGCCTGTCTTTTATCTATTAAGGCTGAGTCTTTTATTTTTGCTCTCCTTCACTATAATGTCCAACATTTCTTGTAACTAATTTTCACTCTTAGCGATTAAGACTGTATCATCAGCATACCTTAGATTATTTATATTATGACCTCCAATTGTTATTCCAGGCATGCCCCTTATGGATCTTAAAATAATCTCACTATAAAAATTAAACAAATCTGGTGACAGCACACAACCCTGTCTAACACCCTATTTTATTTGTTGAAACATTCCCAATTGGTTTCCAGTTCTTATGGCCGCTGTTTGTTGCCTTTACATGTTATTTATTATTCTTAGATCTTTGCTGTCTATAGTATAGAATATTATAGTATAAGTATAAGTATAGTACAGTACAGTACAGTACAGTACAGTACAGTATAGTATAGTATAGTATAGTATAGTATAGTACAGTACAGTACAGTACAGGACAGTATAGTATATTATAGTATAGTATAGTATAGTATAGTATAGTATAGTATAGTATAGTATAGTATAGTATAGTATAGTATAGTATAGTACAGTAAGTACAGTACAGTACCGGATAGTATAGTATAGTACAGTACAGTACAGTACAGTATAGTATAGTATAGTATAGTATAGTATAGTATAGTATAGTATAGTATAGTATAGTATAGTATAGTATAGTATAGTATAGTATAGTATAGTATAGTACAGTACAGTACAGTACAGTACAGGATAGTATAGTATAGTATAGTAGTACAGTACAGTACAGTACAGTATAGTATAGTATAGTACAGTACAGTACAGTACAGTACAGTACAGTACAGGATAGTATAGTATAGTATAGTACAGTACAGTATAGTATAGTATATTACAGTACAGTACAGTATAGTACAGGATAGTATAGTATAGTATAGTACAGTACAATACAGTACAGTATAGTATAGTATAGTATAGTATAGTATAGTATAGTATAGTATAGTATAGTATAGTATAGTATAGTATAGTATAGTACAGTACAGTACAGTACAGTACAGGAAAGTATAGTATAGTATAGTATGGTGCAGAGCAGTGTAGTGTAGTGTAGTGTAGTGTAGTGTAGTGTAGTGTAGTGTAGTGTAGTGTAGTGTAGTGTAGTGTAGTGTAGTGTAGTGTAGTGTAGTGTAGTGTAGTAGAGTACAGCACATTATAGTGTTGTAAAATACGGTATAGTACAGTACGCTACAGTACAGTACAGTACATTACAGTACAGTACAGTGTGGTATGTTATTGTATGGTACAGTATATACATAATATAACATTATATAGATATATATACGATTGGCAAAAAACTATCATTGTCCCATTTTTGAAAAAAAGGGAGTGTTAAATGTACAGAGGAATATCAAGTTGGTAAAATGTATGCTAAAATATTGGAGAGGAGAGTAAGATACATAAAAGAAACCTCAATTAAGTAATAATCAATTCGGATTCAGAAAAGGCAAAAGCTGTACTGATGCTATATTTACATTGAGACAACTATGTGAAAAAACAATAGAATATGACATAAACCTAAATATAGTGTTTATAGATCCGGAAAAAGCATTTGATCGTGTGGACAGCAACAAACTTTGACAAACTCTAGAAACATACGGGGTAGCAGGACAACTACTAGAAAATATAATCATCATCAGCATCATGTACCCTGCCGGTTGGCGTAGGCGATCATGTCCCTCCACAATCTTCTATCTACAGTGCATCGTATCAGTTCTGTTGTTGACTGTTTTCCATGCCATGACACCAAGCTATCCAGTATTTTCTCTCTTTGTGGTCCGCGATCTCTCTTTCCTTCTATTTTGCCAGTTGTAACCAAGTATCCCAACTTTCCTCTTCTCATGATGTGCCCGAAAAATGTTGTTTGCTTCTTTCTGATGTTTTTTAAGAGCTCCCTTTTTGTGCTGGCCTCTTTGAGAACTTCCTCATTGGTCTTTTTATCTGTCCAGGGAACTTTAATATAATGGCATTATATAAGAACAGTCAAAGTGCCGTTAGAACATCGGAAGGTCTGTCAGAATGGTTTCAGGTTACAACAGGTGTAAGACAAGGATGCGTCCTCTCACCACTCCTCTTCATCATATATATGGACAAAATAAATCAGGAAACAACCAACAATAAGGAAAAATCAAATACATGTAATAACATAGAGGTAGAAAACTCCAACATCAACGAGCTACTCTTCGCATATGACCAATGCCTAATATATGAGGATGAAAACCTGCTACAACTGCATATAACATCTCTAGATAAAAGCTGCACAAACTACAGTATGAAAACACAGAAAAACAGAGGCTATGAGAATAAGCAAATTAAGACACCCATTAAACATTAATATCAAAGATAAAGAAATAAAACAAATAGAGGAATTCAAGTATTTAGGCACAATGTTCACAGAAGATGGGAAACTAGACAGAGAAATTGACATGTGAATACAAAAAGCAAATGCTGTCACATACCAGCTTTCACCATTGCTAAGACATCCAAACATTTCTATGCCAGCTAAAAAACAAATGATAAATAGCATTTTCATACCAACTTTGTACTATGAAAGTCAAACATGGACCCTTTCTAAATCACAATTAAGAAAGATCAATACATGTGAGATGTGATGCTTGAGAAAAGTAACAAACAACACAAGAAGAGATAGAATACCAAATGAAACCATAAGAAAAATGGTAGGAACAAAACCCTGCCAAGAATATATAGACCAACAACAACTTAAATGGTTTGGCCACCTGGTCAGAATAAATCCTCACCAATCACCATCAAGGGCGTTCTTCTCGAGAATGCATGGAAAAAGACCAAGAGGAAGACCCAGAAGAAGATGGATAGATGCAGTGACAGAGACATGTAACAACAAAGGAAAATCACTAATTCAGACAGTTCGAGCAGCTCAAGAACGACAAATGATATAAACCACGACACCTTTTATGTATCAGAGAAAAGAGAAAAGAAGAAGAAATAGATATATATGTATCCCTAATTTCCTCGTTTGTACAGAATATATATATATATATATATATATATATATATATATATATATATACATAACAATAATATTATATAACACAAAATAATGAAACGTAAAATAGTGCAATATAATAATATATAATGTAATATAACACATTGTAATATAATATATAACTATAACATTATCTGTATCGTCAACATTACAGGTGTTGGACAGACTGGCGAGTTCCTAGTCATACACAATATTTCCCGCATGTGTGGAGACTACTATGAGTGTGTAGCAAGTAACGGAATTGAGCCTGCAATTAGCAGGACATTCAGAGTCACAGTTTTATGTAAGCCTGTCTTCTTTCTAACATTTCAATGAATAAAAACTTTCAGAAACATAATGTATATTTCTCACAAACACTCACATCTACAGCCACAAACACAGACACCAACATATATACATATATTTATGCATTCGTATATATATATATATATATATATATATATATATATATATATATATATATATATATATATATATATATACGTATATATATATATGTATATATATGTATATATATGTATATATATATATATACATATGGATGTATGTATGTATGTGCACAGATATACACGATGGGTTTTCCATAAGGTTGTCAATAGCCGTCAGCCAGGTCCAGATTAAGATCCTTAGAGGCCTCTTTCCCCCACACATAAGTAGTTCAAAATATAAACTATAGTAAACCATAAAATAAAATTGTATTTATCGAGATTGAACAAAACTTACATTCAGATCTAACATAATTGTGTGTTTTTGTGTATATACTTCCTTATTATTTATATTTTGAAAAGTTTTATCCTGTTTTTTAATTGCAAAGTCTTTGATCAGATCATCAAAACTAATCTTATGTAACACATTTACTTCTATACTGAATAGAGATAAAGCATCCACCGGCCTTGTTCGATTTCATGACTCACTATCTATCTATTGACCTTTCGAGCCGTAGCCAGCCCATAGGGCGTAGACCAAGATACACCTTCTCCTATATGAATTTTTGTTCTAGCAGTTTTCTTTTAAAGATATTTTATCAAATCTCGCCATTTGTCTCTGTTCTGTGCAAGCAGCTCTATCTCATTGAGGGAGCCGAATCCTGCTGCTCTTGCCTCTCTCATCAATGTTCTTCTCAGTGTCTCCCTGGGTCTTCCTCTTTTTCTCTTACCTGTTGTTTCCCATATGAGGGCTTGCTTTGCTATTCGGTTATTATCTCTTCTCATCACATGTCCAACATATGACTATCGTCTTTTCTTTATTACTGAAGATATTAGTGGTTGATTGGCGATTTCTCTAATTTCCTCGTTTGTTTTGAATTCGTTCCACGCTATACCAAGTATTTTCCTCATACATTTATTTTCGAATGCGTTCAACTTTGTTTCTATATCTCTTGTTGTTTTCCAGCTTTCACACGCATATGTAAGGGTTGATAGTACATTTGATTTGAATAACCTAAGTTTTGTGTTTGTGCTGATGAGTTTTGATTTCCACAACTTTTCAAGGCTTCTGAAAGACATTGCTGCTTTAGCTATTCTGATTCTAATTTCTTTGCTTGTATCCCCTTCTCGATCAATGTGACTTCCAAGATAGATAAAGTGGTCGATCTCTTCTACTGGTTTGGTTTCCATGTATATTTTGTCATCTGTTGGAATTAAACTTTTCATGACTTTGATGACTCACTGAGTGCTCTTATTATATATATAAATATATGTATGTAATTTTTTTTCATTTAATGTGGGGGTCTCCTGTGTGGTGCCCCCTTCCCTAAGCACGTGCTTACTTTGCTTACTGGTTCTGCCTTTAGCGATACGGTCATTTACGGCAGCGTGGTCCACAACCCGAGGTCCTAGAGACTTATTTTGGCAGCCTGTGCCCCTCTTCTACGGTTTTTATTAAAAGATAAGATAAACAAATACTATAATTTTAAAATTGTGAAAACGGCAAATAAGTAAATCTTTTCTGTAAGTTCTGTAGTTTCCGCATTACAAAATACTCATGATTCGTGTAACAGTGTGGCCCCTGCTTCATGAAATGTAACAAATGATAATATTTTCCAGAAGATTCAAGAAAAGAAAGGTTTTAAAAGACAACTCAAGGAAAATCGGTCTTTTGTTATCTCCAGTAACGTAGCCTGTTTCTTGCTCTTCAAGGTTCAAGACTTGATCATGCGAACTTGATGTCAAGCACAATGATGAAGGGGTAGAAACAACATCATGACTCGAGATGAGCTGATCGCATGGTCAATACTCGTATATGTCTGTGTGCTCTGATTTTTCCTTTAAACCTGCGCCGTGGATGACACACTCCGCGTTCGCCAAGCTGGATGTTGGTTTGATGCAAGAATTTTCCTTATGTAAAGTTGATGTCGGTCATGGCTGTTGAGCCCACCCTGCCCGTGGTTTCTTTCTCGGTGTTTCTCCATAGCTTTTCTTTCTCTCGATAGTAACTTCTAGGCAATAAGTGTTTGTTTTCCGGAGTGTCCTTCACCGTTGATAGCGCTTTGAATGCGGCTCTTACTTGTATCGTTTACCCCATCGTTGGAAACAGGGCTCTTTATTCCAGAGAAAATAAAAGAGACGGATGAAGAGAAAACTTATCAAGCCAGAAGGTTGAGAGAGAAAGAGAGAGAGACAGATAATGATTTCCCTTAGGGTATCACGCGGTTTGATTGTCGGATATGTATAATAAGAGATCCCATCCATTTGTCTATAGTAGATTATGATGGTGGTTTGGATGGTTTCCTTATGTAGTATAACCGGTCATGTCGCGCCTCCCTATTTTTAATGATGATAAACCTTTGACTAGTCGATCGGACTGAAACTATTTAGCTTGACCTTAGTATTTCTTAAAACTAAGTGATACATCGATATTTCCAGCGGAATCGCATAGCGTGGAAGCGAGTTGACAAGAAATTATTACTGGAAGCTTGCAAGTTTATTGATTGTCTAGCGGCGTAGGAGAATTTGTTAAATCGAGCTCGTGATCGCATAACATAAAGGTAATTAACGTTATATATTTTGCGCAAGATACTCTAATGTCTAGAGTCTAGACTATAGCCCTTTTACAACCCTATATATATATATATATATATATATATATATATATTTGTTTACGATGGAAATGTACTGCAACGGGTAATTTTATGCAAATCATTTCCGGTTGTGGGCGTGGATATACGAGTATTATTATCTCGAGCAGGGAAAAAACCGCGACTATAAGCACTTTCGAACCTGGCTGGAGAAAGATGCCCGCGTAAAACTTACACTATTCATTAACCGATCTATTCAATTATTCCGCTACCCACCGCCTTGGAGAGTTTCATTAACATCTGCCCAGCATACACGAGCCTTCTAAACGAACATTTATATATCAGTCAAGTAAACTGGTTTTGAGGTCTGGGCTACCGCTGACATAATAAATAAACACATACATTATATTCAGTAGACTAACACGAAGTCATATTTGCTAATGGCATCACTACATTTTAAATTACGTACTTATTTATATGTAAATTATATCCGTCTTGTTTGGGACGAAAATGTCTCGATGACTTTGTCATTGAAAGTACTGTTGGGTTGGTTTCTAAGTTTATCAATAGAGTTTATTGAGATCTATGTGTTTGTTATGTGTAGATTTCTTGCTCTGCCATCATATGATCGGCAGTAATGAGAGAAGAAAAAAATAAAAGTTCATTATGAAGTTATAAATGAATAAGCTATACATATTTAAATCAACGTAATTTAAGACTTGAAGTTCAACAAAATTATATATGCCCAAATGAATTTAATATAAAACTATTTGCTTAATAAATAAACTACATTCGCGTACGGTAAAAATAAAAAAATTATCAATTTTTGTTTATAAACAGATAGCTCGTAGCGTTGCTGTTTCTTGACAGTTGAGATGCCTATGTGCCTAAATTTTAAAAAAATGTATGGCGCATAACGTAGTTATAAATGTTTAAGGAAGTCCCAGTATTCAGACATACTTTCACTTTGTAACGCTTCTAATTCTATCTATCTATTGACCTTTCGAGCCGTAGCCGGCCCATAGGACATAGACCCAAATACTCTTTCTCTTATCTAAATTTTATTCTAGCAGTGTTCAATCCTTTTAAGATATTTTATCAAATCTCGCTATTTGTCTCTGTTCTGTGCAAGCAACTCTATCTCATTGAGTGAACCGATTCCTGCTGCTCTTGCCTCTCTGATGAATGTTCTTTTCAGTGTCTATCTGAGTCGGCCTCTTTTCCTCTTACCTGTTGTTTCCCACATGAGGGCTTGCTTTGTTATTCGGTTATTCTAATTTGCTAGAGCTAAAAATAACCCATGAAACTGCATTCTGTAGAGGTAGCTTCCGCCGTATTATTTTCACTGCCGTTTTTGAATGTCAAGGTCGTTAGTTTACTAGGTCAGATAGATGAGAAATGTACCTCTAGTCACTAGCGGTTTCAATCTACTATCGTAGAGTAGTTTCGGTTTCATTCAAAAAAGTTATAGTGGTCAGATGAAAAGCTTGCTTTAATAAATGCAAACCAAAGCAAATAAATCATATTGGCCTACAAAATGTGTAATAGAATATTCGAAAATTTGTAATATAATTATAAAAAATATAATAAATTATCATTTCTTTTTATAATTCGTTAATATGTTCCGGCTACCGGTGGTAGCTGCGGTATCATAGAGAATACGCCACTGATATATATATATATATATATATATATATATATATATATGTATATATAATCTTTGCGCCAGTCCAGTGTGTGGATATTTGTCTATACAACCTTCGTTCCCGCCAGCTGGCAGACTCTCCTCCTTCTTTCTCTATTTGTTTGTAACTTGGATGGAGCCGAACAACATATTCTACTACTCCTGTGGACTGTGCAGCTGACGGCCACTGAGTTTTTGTTTTGTTACTTGCTTATTTAGATATTTTTTCACGGTGAATCAAATTAAAATCTCAGCAAAATGTTTGTTTTTACATAATTTTATATTAGGCAACGGTGTTAGATAGCTTTGTAGTAAAAATAACAGTTTTCGAGATATACCATTTTCCTTTACTTTCAGAGACAATCCCTCGAATTCACCTAATTTCACAAGACGATTAACAGCAAGCTATTTATTGTAAACACATTTAGAATTCATTCTAAAATTTTGTAACGAATCATAGCACAAAGTTGGTATTATTCTCTCTCTCTCTCTCTCTCTCTCTCTCTCTCTCTCTCTCTGCGTTCAGGACTCAATCAGAGTAAGGATTCCAGACTCTCATATGAAGCCATGGCTTCACTAAAAAAACACCAAAAAATGAACCATGTCTAGCACAGAAACACATTAAAGTGTCCATATGCTTGGGCTTGTTGTAGTCGGCAGACTCTTCTGAACGTGGGAATCACAGGTTTCGTTAAACAGTTGTCCGGAGATTTGAGAGTGCAGTCTGACCCATAGAACGTTCTCTTGCATGTACAGATTCCCGATCGACTGTTGACAGGTGTGGTTGAAACGGTTGTCCGGACATTTGAGAGTACATATGATGTCACAGCCATCAGAACACATCTGTTCGCACTGTGGCCCAAAATAACCATCTGGACAAGTGTTATTACAGGTATAGCCAAGATGTTTACATTGTAGGCATTTTCCAGATTTTTCCTCAAATAAAGGACAGACACTGAGACAAGACCCGGAACAGTCGTGTCCATAGATCCCATGTGAACAGTAGCCGTGACAAGTACCGATGATGACATTGGAGCCTTTACTACACCCACTACTCACTGCACAAAACGACAAGAATGCTCGTCCAGACAATTAGTGTCTGTAAATGTTTGCACCTCACATACCGTCAGTGCACTGTCGGTCTGCGAAATGGTCGGTGAGAACTCAATCTTAATGTGTGCCATTGACGTTTGTGTGGTGACTACAATAGTGTTCACAGATAAATTAGGGTAGGATATATCATTATACTGGAACACTACTCCGCCACTGTCAGAGAAAGCCTTTATAGTGGCATTCTTTATCCGAATCATAGTGCTAGGTCGATGATAGATTCGAATGATGTGAGTCTTCTGGGACGTTGCAAAGTTCAGATACCAGTAGATACTTCATAGATTCAAAATGATCCTTGCCAATGCCATCCGTTTGCACAAGTCAAGCTAGCTCCTTAGCTACCAAGGTCTCAAACAAAGCCATTAAATTAAAGACTTTATCTACAGCGAAGGTTAACGAACTGTGAACAAACATTTATGTTCAAACCCTTGAATACATTTTCAAAAATCTGCCAACTCGCTGCAATAACAGATATCATGGTGTTCACAGTAAACATTGCTTAGTCCATGGCTCGAATATAATCTATTATTATATTATTATTCGATTACGATTTAGTCTCGGAGCAAATGAAAAAACCGGCTTTTTTCGAACACATTACTCATGTTTGTATAAGAGAATGTAGAGACTTTCATCATGTTGTGTGGCACATATCGCTATAAACATGAAAAATATACGTGTTTTTTAATAGCTTTTTTGTGCTAGTTATGATGGAAAATGGTGTGTGATCTCCAAAATTATTAATTCTGAAAGGATTTAATTATAAAGCCAACGCGAATATAATCGATCACAAGGCAAGATCTGGTAAGTGAAATGAGAACAATTTTAATTATCACATATTCTGAATCATTTTTCTATAAATTATTTTAACATCTTTTTTTTTTACTGCATATGTACTCCTACTTCAATCTTCTTTTATTTCATGTATAAAACGTGTAGATTTTTTTTCAATAATTACATTGTTGATGTCAATCTTAAGATAGTCGTGTCTTTCAATTGTTTTCTCCCTAAGTTCTCTTTGGTCTGGACTATCTCCCCGTATATTTTCTGTGGTACGTTAAGTGTTAACATTTGCATTCACAACAAATTATAATATGTACTAACAATAGCAGACATCTTCTCGTTAGCATGTGCTTTATTCTTTGTCATAGATCGACCTGCGTTGAGTCTACCGAACACGAGAATCGGTCAGCATCTTGGCAGAGACACCATCTTGGACTGTGAGGTATCTGCTTCGCCTCTAGGTTACGCCATATGGAAACGTCACGGTCGGTAAGTTGTAAATGACGTTCTCTCGAGGAACGCTTTCCTTCCGTCTCCGTTCTTCTCTTAGCGATGTCAAATATAGAATTAGATTTCAGTTGTGTATTGCAAAGTGGTCTCCGGTTACTCGTAAAAGCCAAATCGTAGCTATGTTTTATCAGCCAAATCCCAAACATTACACATTTTAACGTGATTTTGAATTGTTGATTCTTAGAGACCAATCTCCGCCGAACTTGTCCCCCATTTTTTAAAAATTTATGTTCTGAATACTAATTAATCAATCAAGGCCGTTACAGGGCAGCACGATCCTTACCCATCTGGCACAGTTGTTTGTCGCTGATGCTTGCATTGGTTTGCTGTGTATTTCCAACAAGATTGAGCACACACATTTCCTCTATTAAACATTCAAGGTTTTTATAAAAACCTGTATCTTAAAATAAAATCAATTACTAAAATATCATTCGTACATGAATGTTTACTTTAGGAAACAATGTTACATCGTGTTTCACAAATTTGAAATCACTGCCATGTAATATAGGTTTAGAATAAAGGATCAGAAGATGGATGATTTATGAATGAAGATGTTCTCATTAAGCTAAACTTAAAACATCTTCATCCATAAATGCTGCAGAAGTTACTAAAAAATAAAAATACCATTTTCAGATGAAAACAAAGAGCTGTGCTGGATGAATTGTCATCCTTAGTTATCAAGCTTCATCAGGCCAGTTTCAAGGATAAGATAATCCATCTAAACTATGGATTTAGAGCTGGGCAGCACGCACAAGGAAACACATTTAGCAAAACGCAAATCAGATAGAATCAAATTTATTGATATTTCTTATCATAATCTACAATTTGTATTAAGAAGTAACGTATATATTAAGCAGAGAGGATAATCACTACGAATCCTTAGTTATGTTTGGAAGAATTACAAATTATGTTCGTGAGAGTATAGAATAAAGAATTTATGTCAAGAAAAAATATCAGTTCATTGTTCTGGACACACAGGATTACAAGAAAATGAAAGTCACCAAGAATCGTATACAACTTATTTTTTTCAACAACACTGATTATGTGAAAAGACAAGCAAACATATTTATTTTATTTTGCCTATTAGGTTATATGCAAAAAAATATAATAAATTAGGCTAGAACTAAAAATAACCCATGAAACCGCATTCCTCTAGCGAAAACTTGAACGCATTATTTTGTCGGGAATTTGTGAATGTCAAGGTCATTAATTCTAAGTCGGAGAGAAGAGAAATGTACCGCTGCTGATTAGCGGTTTCTTGTACTATTATTTTATAGTAGTTTCGGCTTCATTCACAAACGTTATAGTGGCCATAGGAAAACCTTGCTTTAATAAATGCAAATCAAAGGAAATAAATCATATTGGCCTACGAAATGTGTAATAGAATATTAGAAAATTTGTAATATAATTATGAAAAAATATAATATTTATTACATAATTATTATTTCCTTTTGCATTTCGTTAATATGTTCAGGCTACCGGCGGCTACTGTGGTAGCATAGAGAATACGCCACTGGTCCAAACGAGGATGGAACTGACATTTCAGCTTGCTTGCTATGCCTGGGCTAATAATAGGGAGATAATGCTTTGTCCAAAACGCACTACCCTACTCTCGTCTCTTCTTTGAAGCGATCCGAAGGAGGGACTATGTCCTGACGTTCGGAAACAACCGCGAGTGATAATACTCGCGCATAGCCTCACACGTTTATTTCAGAGCAGTGTGGTCCAGCTTTTAATTATTGGAGAGCAAAAGAGAACATAATATAAGTGAAAAAATACCATCACTTTTTATATGCATGTATGTATGTGTGTGTGTGTGGTGTATGGAATATGTATGTATGTATTATGTGTGTATGTAAGTATGTATGTATGTGTGTATGTGTGTGTGTGTGTGTGCGTGTTTATGCGTGTGTGTGTGCGTGTGTGTGTCTCTCTGTGTTTGTGTGTGTATGTGTGTATGTATGGATGCATGCGTGCATGCATGTATGTATGCTTTTATGTATGTGTGGTTTATGTGTGTACGTGAGTACGTATGTACGTGTGTACGTGTGTGTATGTATGTGTGTGCGGTGTGCGGTGTGGTGTGTATGTGTGGTGTGGTGTGTACGTGTATGTATGTGTGTGTGTGTGTACCTGTTAGTTCTTTAAAGATTAGGTTGGTCATTTCGGCCAGTAAAAGTTATTAGGTGAAGAGGAAAAAAACGAGAATATATATTTTTTTACTTTTCATAAATGTTTACAGATAGATTGTAAATTTGAATGATACTTAGATCAATGTTATGCAACATATTGTGTTGAACATTTTGTATCATATCATTAAGTTTGAACATTCTTAAGGGTTTTATTTATATTTGTTTTCTATTGCTGACATAATTTATTACTGAGAATACTTTCCTTTGTAAATTTTAAAAATAGCTATCCCCTTCAATCATCGAAGAAAAATGCATAAACACTGAACCCCATATCATAAAAGAAGAAATCGAAAAAAGTAATTTTAAAAATGCATCAATAAATGAAGCACCGGGAATATACAACAACTCAGTAGAAATAGAAGCAGCAGGAGGGACAGATGTGACATAGAAGCGCAGAGTATTCAATGCAGCACGACAACAACAGAAAGCTCCAGTCTGCAATGGATCATTATTATAGAAAAAAAACAGGTAGTAGACATATTTCAATCAATATGTATCTCCCATATCAGCCATCTGGTAAAGTTATACACCAAAATTATGGAAAGAATGTTAAGATCAATTGTAGAAATACAGATAAACTACTCCTAATAAAATATGTTATTGGTTATGAAAGGCCTCGGTAACACTGCAAACGAATTAAAATCCATAATTGTTAAACCGCCCGTGCCAGCGGAATCATCCGAATTACTAACTCATCTTCCAAACAAAGAAAGGTAACTGTAGTCCCCATCGTAGCAGTCTCAGCACACGCCAAAATACATAAGGTGAAACCGCGCAGAAAGTGAACACAGCCAACTGTTCCCTGTCATACAATAGCATCATTCGTAGAGAAATAATTGGACTATCGAAACATGATCAAAACGGATGAGACACACAGCTCACGGTGTGCACAGAGCACCTAACTCAGTAGCTCCTGCAACAAGCCGGATATGGAATATGAGGAAACTGCAACAAGGAACACTTTTCAGACATAGCCTGCAATGGTTACTGCAGCCTATCCACCATATACCGGAAATTCACGTCCTCCCGAAAATGATGATCGTCATATTTGTTAAATGTATAGCGCTTGATGATGTTAGGACATCGTTTTTGACTCCAACCGAACATATAAACAATCAGTTAGTTGTCGGATTATCCCCATCGCACATCAAACAACAGACCGTACGGTTAGCGTACAACGAACGAAACACGGTGCAAATTCCCCAAAGAGGAAAATCTTCGATCGACTTGACGGAGCAGTCCACATTAATGCGTTTCAACATGTAAATAACTTGCGTCAAACAATTCCAACGTCGGCCATTGAACAACACTCAATGTGACGTAAACCGCATCTCAACACTAGACGGTGAAGGTCGTTTTCACACGCACTATTCACCCTATAACAGCTAGCAGAAAAGATGACAGAAAAGATGACAACAGAATCCAAATTTGTACGTGATTTTCGTAGCCCAAGAAAAAGCATTCGGCCGAGAAACAGAGAACAAATGTGGCAGATGTTACCAACATAGAGTACAAGCTACCATCTAACCAAAAGTCTCAACGTTGAGTGTAGTTACACAGTTAAACTAGCAGCTGGCTACGTAGACCACTTCGAAATTCTAACAGGAGTAAAACATAAGTATGTTTATCTCGCATAGTATTTATTATCGACATTGACTACATATGTATGTTCACCAACCCATACGAGACAGAATAATTTAGCGAGCTTCTATTTTCAGACGATCAAGGACCAATGCAAGAAGAAATAGAAGATCTACAAAAACACTTAAATATAATGAACAGTCCATTCATTTATTACAATATGAAAATCTACACCAGCAAGTCATGAACATTGAAAAATAGAAACAGAACAATAATATAGCAATAGACGACAGGCAATTAAAGCAAGTGAAGGAAATCAAGAGACAAACGACAATTCACATGCAGCAGAAACAGACTCATGGTGTACAAAGCTTGTCAAATCAGCTGACTATTATCACCACTCCTCTCCAACAAGGAAATGACACTGTAGACAATATTCATTCCAAAGTTTTGCTACCGAGTCCAGTACAATTATAAAAGTAACCACTACGAGATGAAATGTGTTAGACGAATGACAAGAAACAGCCTGAGAGATAATGTAAGAAATGAAGAGCTGAGAAAAAAAGCTAGGAATAATTCCCTAATATAATACATAGTAAGGATAAATAAAATGGTTATACAACGTGATACAAGAAGATCAAAACACAACGAGCCTTTATAAATGTTACAAGTACGCCAGACTCAAGTGTCAACCACGAAAAGGATGGACTGATGGAATATTAGAAATACTAGGAAACATAACTGCAGCAGAGGCCACAATTGTAAAAGACCGCAAATTATGTCGCCCTTCAATGTTGAGAGGCAAACGAGGGAAGAAAAAAATAAGAAGTAAAAGAAGAACATCAAAGTCTTTAGTATTTAGTTCGGACTGACGTCACAGCAATCAGGGTATTCCCATATCTGCTCTTCCGACCGTTCCATAACCATCGAAGTGTTCATCTACTGATTTTTCCTATCATACATTGATTGATCGTGTTGCGTTCTTTTGTGCTGAGAATGTTTTTCTTGCTTTCGCCCTTTGTGATGCCGTCTTACACCATTCTTTTGACATGTGGATTATCATCAGTTTTGTAGTAGCCCTTCCGTGTCAGGTGTTTTTTTTAAAGTGGTCGCTATGTCATTCATGTCTACTGTAAGGTTTTTTTTTGTTTTTTTTTTTGCACAATGGCAAACCCCACCAATCGGTCAGCTATTTCAACCCATGAACTTCTGCGCGATAATATATCCAGGTGAAGGTGTTAACTTTAAGAAAAAAGAAGAAGAAAAAAGAGAAGAATAATATTCTTTCTTAAAGAATAAGGGATTAAAGATAAATTCGCAGTATCAAACAAATACCAAGTCCTCCAACAACTAGAAAATACAATAAATTTAGAAGATAATTGGAAACATGTAAAAGATATATGGAAATAGACATGCGCAGAAACACTGGGGAAAAGAGAACGCCAGAATAAGGCATGGATGAAAGAAGAGTCCTTGGATAAAACTAAAGAAAGAAAGAACAAGAAAGCAGACATAAATAAAAGCAAAACGAGAAGTAATAAAGCCAAGACACAGGAAGCTTACACAGAGGTGAACAAAGAAGTGCAAAAAAATGCACTCTCAAAAGTGCACGCACATGCACTGAAACTGCACCAAAGACAATGGATTTTGCACCGATACCGCACGAAACTGGCACCAAGTCCGATAATCGGCTTATTATCTCGGTGGTCGTGACGGTAATCGGCTTATCTCGTGGTGTGCGGTGGTGCGTGACGGTGTGCGGTCGGCTCTCGCGGGCGGGGACAACAGCGGTTCTAAAACTTGTGGGGTCGTCGGATGGCGGATCGTCGCCGGCTATCTCGCGCGGGTCTCTTGCGGGACAACAGCGGTTCTAAAACTTGGGACGATGTGCCTTGAATGGTCGTGTGTGTGTTATCGCTACCAATATCATCATGTGCCACCCTCAACAGCATCATCAACCCTTCATGTCCTAGCATCATCATCATACCACACAAAGTATCAAACCGATTATTAGTGTCTACATTTTTAGTGACACATCATCATGTGCCACCCTCAACAGCATCATCAACCCTTCATGTCCTAGCATCATCATCATACCACACAAAGTATAAAACCGATTATTAGTGTCTACATTTTTAGGTTTACATCATCATGTGCCACCCTCAACAGCATCATCAACATGTACCCTTCATGTCCTATCATCATCATCATCATCATCATCATGCCACACAAAGTATCAACTAGGGAAATTCTCTCTCTCTCTCTCTCTCTCTTTCACATTCATGGTAAAGCAAAACAAAATTCTGTATTTCACAGCTTTATTATTAATACAACAAATATACAACACATATTTGAAAATATATATTACTGTCCGGTTGTAGATAATTTTAAGCGTCTGGGTTTCCTCCCTCCTGTTTTGGTGGTACTGTTTGTTAAATGTCTATCAAACACGGGTGCATAGGAAGTTTCATTAGCCTTCAAAACACAACCGCCCTCCATTTTGACAAAACCTTGATCAAAGCTGGAATAGGTAATTGGTGACTCTGCTGAAACACCCGCGGCATTCATGTTGGCTGCCGGATCTGTCGTCTGATTAACAAGAGCGAGGTTCCCTTGATTAACAAAGGGGGGCGTGTAGTCGATGAGATTCGGGTTAACAAGAGATGGTATGTAGTTCTGGTGGTTAACAAGAGATGGCATGTAGTTTTGGTGGTTAACGAGAGGTGGCGTGTAGTTGATCTGGTTAACGAGAGGTGGCGTGTAGTTGATCTGGTTAACGAGAGGTGGCGTGTAGTTGATCTGGTTAACGAAAGGTGGCGTGTAGTTTATCTGGTTAACAACAGGCGGCGTGTAGTTGAGGTTAGCATAAGCGGTTAAAATTTCCTCTCGCATCTCAACTAACGTGATAAATTCCTCTCTCGATAGTGTTATCCCAGTTCTGGTAGGAAACTTCAAAAAACTCTTACCGCTATATGTCCTTATATTTATCAATGGTCTGTTACGAAAAACACAAACCGAGACTGCCTTAACGCCATCTTTAGACAATGGAACTACAGTCTCATTACCACGTGACATAAATATGCGCTGATCACTGACATCAAACGAAGTTGACGTATTCAAGCTTCACGACTCCATATTCAAAGAAAACAAACACAAACCACCCGTCAACAGACGCTGGTTATCTATGTGCGTGTACACTGATCGACTGGGGTTTTTATACCCGTTACGTTTATCGGGTCAAGGATTGTCTATTTATAGTAGCTAACGCATTACGTTATCAGGCGTGGTAATACGTTATGTTGCGACATGTTCAGTGATCTCTGGAACTGACCCAACAGGGTGATGTGTGGGAAATATGATACGTGTAACAATTACGGTCTCAGGTAATACGGCTTGAGACTAGGAAACTCCTCCCCCTGTAGTGTTTATATAGGTTGTGGATTTTAAAAATAGGTGATAGTTGAAGAGGGGAAACCTCGCGCGCTGACCTAAAATCACTCGTTGTTATTTTTGTCGGTGGTATAATCACTAAAGTTAGTAGCACTTGTGAGGATGGATCCCCGATGGAATCATCCCTTCACAGCTCTGATAGCCGGTCCTACCGGGTGTGGGAAAACGGTATTTGTGCAAAAGTTTATACAGAACCTTCACGAGTTAGCTGTCCTCGTACCGGAGGAAGTTATATGGTGTTATGCGGAATGGCAACAGATATACGAGACTATGGGGTCAGTGAGATTTATCGAGGGTCTACCAGACATCGATAAATTGGAAGGTGGTAAGAAGAGAAGACTGATCGTCATCGATGACTTGATGTCAGAGACGGATGAGCGGGTAACAAAATTATTCACCAAAGGTAGTCATCACGGAGATATTAGTGTGATGTACATTGTTCAAAATCTATTCGGAAAAAATAAAGAACATCGAACCATAAGTCTCAATACGCACAATTTAGTCCTTTTCAAGAACCCGAGAGACGGGAGTCAAATTATGAATCTGGGTAAACAAATGTACCCAGGTCAGGTGGGGTACCTCCAAGATAGTTTTAAGGACGCGACAGCGACTCCTCACGGTTATTTGCTGGTCGATCTTCGTCAGGACACACCTGATAATCTTAGGTTGAGAACAAAAATATTCCCGGGGGAGAGACAAATCGTCTACGTGCCAAAGTAGAGAATCATGTGTGATGAGGCACTTAGACGGCACGGTGAAATGTTGAAATGTATGCGCGCCGCCTCGCCGAGCGGTTTAAGAGCCATATTAAAAACAGCCTCTCCCAAACTCATTAACTTTTTGTGCGAGTGTTGTCATAACATATTAAAAGGTAATGTTAGACTCACTCAGCGACAGAAGTGCGAGCTACGTCGACACAAGAACAAGTTGAGACTTCTCACTAAAAAGAAACAGAATCTTAAGCGGCGGAAAGAGATTCTACAAACCGGTGGGTTCATAGGTGCTTTGCTCCGTCCTATATTAAGTATTCTCGGTGGAGTACTATGTGCGTAACAATGGCCAAAAAAATGGCTTTGATGGATCCTCGATTCCTCGAGGGTCTTAAACAGACTACTACTACACGTATACCCCACCCGAGGCGATCGGTGACAACTTGAGAGATTTAGATGATGAAATGCAACGTATCCTATTCCGCGATGATTTAGCACCCGCCGATAAGGTCAGAGTGTACCAACGTGCCCTGCATCAATATTTAACTAGATTGGAGCAGTATAAACGACGCTCATTGAGCTCGGTCGATCTCATTCAACACAACACGGCAACAGAAAAAACACCTTCCCTACCACCACCACCATCAATCGAGGTATCACCAGAGCAGACCAAGACACCACCACCAACGGAAACCCCAAAGCTAGATAATGAAACCACTCCGCCCGTAACCACGTATAAACTGAGACCTAGAAAAAGAAAGAGCGGAATACCAACACCAAAATGGGAACGGTGGAGAAAATATTGAGACGTCATTACTTTGACCCTAGTCGACCAGGGGCGTATAGTGGTGCAACGGCCCTGCAACGTAACACCAAACTGGGACTCGCAAAGATCAAACAATGGTTGAGTCATCAGGATACCTATACCCTTCATAAACCAATTCGTCGCAGATTTGAAAGGCGTCCCATTATACCGAGTGGCCCCCAACAGCAATATCAGGCTGACCTAATTGATTTGAGACATTTGAAAAAAACACAACAATGGATATTCCTATTTGGTTTCTTGCGTGGACGTTTTCAGTAAATTCGCGTGGTCTGTACCGATACGAACCAAAACGGGAAAATCCTTAGTGGAAGCCGTCGGTAAGATGTTTCTCGATGGGAAACCCGCGAGTTTTCAAACGGATAAGGGGTCAGAGTTTCTGAACAGAACATTTCAGAAATTCCTCGCTGACAACAACGTTCACTTTTTCACTACGCAGAACGAAGATATTAAGGCCGCCGTGGTGGAACGCTTTAATAGGACTCTGAAACAACGGATGTGGTGATATTTCACGAAATCCAATAAACTGTCTTATGTCCGAGTCCTACCCGCCATCCTTCGAAGTTATAACCATTCGTATCACAGAAGTATAAAAATGGCACATGTCGACGTCAACGCAGACAATCAAGAACAGGTATGGAACACGTTGTATTATAGCAAACGCAACTTTAAATTTGAAAGACCCCTGTATAAAATCGGTGATCGAGTTAGACTGGTCCTGGGCAGAGCCAATTTTAAAAAAAGGTTATGCCCCGGCTTGGACGGAGGAACTGTTTTCCATCAGTCGAGTAAATGAAACAAACCCCGTTACATATGTGTTGAAAGACGATAAGGGTGATGAGATAGAGGGGTCATTCTACACACCGGAAATTCAAAAAGTTGGAGACAAGCACGAGTATAGAATCGAGAGTATCATAACCGAGCGTCGCACATCATTTGGGCGAAAAGAGAGTTTAGTCAAATGGTTTGGGTACGATTCCTCATTTAACAGTTGGATACCGTCCACGGACATTGTCAGATACAAAAACTAGAGATGCGAGAAGAAGAAGAAGAAGAAGTGGTAACTTTAGGAGAGCCCGACTTGCGAGCCGTAAACTCGGGAGTGAGGAGAGAGGGTGAACCACGCTGCTGGGGTCGATGTTTGGGAAACTATTCCCCTACTTATAACTTGTCTTTATTTGTCAAGTGGTAAATATATACAGTTGTAGCGGTCTCGCTGTTCAATCTGACCACCGAAAAGCCAGACGCAAAGGAGGGAAAACTGTGGATAGCCCTACTGAGCAGCTGTTTGGGTTACATGCTACCGAATCCAAAATTGGAGAGGCGACGGTGAAACAGGTAAAAAAAATGAGTTTTTATGTCACCCAGCCCCGCAATGCATCTATGGAACTTTTTAAGGATAATAACCCAGGCCACTTTTTCGTTAAACTCACTCAGACCATTGACATTTCGACGCAGTATGAGATAAATTATTTCAATGTAATAGAGGGTGATGTCTGGATTCGGTACGAATCTCTCGCTAACGACGATATTTGCGACGCTAGATTTCATCTCAACGTGACCTTGGAGCCTGGGTTATACATGAAACCCAATGCGTTCATCGGCGCGTTGAATGCGTCGATCATAAAAGCGGAGGATGAGTCGAACGGGATTGTGAAAGGGAAAAAAATGAAATTCATTTACGCAAAAGAGGTGAATAAAGCCATCTTGAAACTTTACGAAAAAGGAGTCAGTGTTACCATAAGCGACACTTTGAAAAACATGTTAGCCTTCCCCACGACCTCTATATCAGACACGGCTCCCGATATCTTCAGCGTGGGCGTAGTGGACTTGGAAAGTGTTGCGAAGAATGTCTACGTCTACTGCCATCTCGTTTCCCCAGACCCGTCGGGGATGTGATGGTACCTCTCCTCAGGAGCGTGCCTATTCTCAATAGAAATCACACCGCGGTGTTTCAGATCTACGATAAGCCTCACTACGTCCCCCTGAGTCGATTTTCCTTCGATACCGTGGAAATCCTTTTAGCCAACGAACACGGAAAAACCATTCCATTCACCAGCGGGACGTCGGTGCTAACGGTACACTTTCGAGTGAAGAAACATCTCGAGCTAGTATAATGGTGAGACACACTCCCCTTAATAGAGATGTTGAGTTATACGAAGACTTTTACTGTTGTCAGGCGGGCGATGGGATGCCCGTGTTTATAGGAGGTCGAAGTCAGAGCGGTCGAGGAATCGGTATTTTCTTTGGTGGAATCGGGAGGGCTATTTTACCCTGGTTAAAAATCGGCGGTAAGGCCTTGCTCAGAGAAGGCTTTGGGACCGGTCTGCAGGTCGCACAGGACGCATTAGCCGGGAAAAATGTCGGTGAAGCTTTCAAAGAACGAGCTAAGGAGGCCGGTCAGCGGTTGATACACGGGGCCGTAGACCACCTGAGTGTTAACAACCAATCAGGAAGTGGTTTACGACAATGCAGAAAGCGAGTTATGAAGTTACCTCCACCAGGAGAACAAATTACGAAGAGGATAAAACCGACAGCTAGACGGTTCCCCCTTCATTCGGTGCACAACAGCAGGAAGACGAAGACGAGGGTGGCAAAGGATATTTTCGACTAATAATGTCCCTCGTTCACCCCAAATCGTGCGAATGTCTTCACTATGGTTTGGATTTATTTAGCGTTCCACCCACACAGACATCTCTAGACTATGGCCAGTTTATTGAAATTCGTCCAATCGCAGCCTTGTCGCATAGCGCACGATAGAGTTTTTCATTTCTGGAAACAGCGAGGAGTATCTAGATCTTTTCAACACGTTTTTACATTGCGGGTCAAGATCACTCTCCCGAATGGTGATAGTGTACCACCCGATGCTGAGGTAGGACCAGTCAACAATTATCTTCACAGTCTATTTTCACAAGTCGACGTATCGCTAAACGACACGTTGGTTACACCGTCGGAGAATACCTATCCTTTTAAAGCAGTGTTTGAGGCCACGCTAAATTACGGGGAGGATGCGAAAACGGGATACTTAACGGCCGCTCTGTTCTACAAAGACACAGCTGGCTACCATGACGATTTGAAACAAAATGAGGGTTTTAAAACACGGCGCGATTTGACTTCGGGTAGTAAAGAGGTTGAAATGATGGGTCGTTTGCACTCTGATGTCTTTGTGCAGGATCGTTACATGTTAAACAGAGTCGATGTAAAGATAAAACTCACGCCCTCGAAGGATGTGTTCAACCTCACGGGTCACGATAGCTCTGTGGGTTATAAGAATGTTATCACCTACGCCGCGCTCGTGGTCAGGAAAGTTAAGCTAAACCCCGCGATTTCTCTGGCCCACGAAAAGGCTCTCTTAAGCGGGAATGCGCGGTACCCGATCAAGAGGGTTACCATCAAGACATTTTCCATTGCTAGCGGAATGTTCTCCCACAGTCAAGACAATTTATTTTTGTCTCAAACACCGAACGTATAGTGATAGGTCTGATTACGGCCAGTGCTTTTAATAGTGTTTATACAACTAACCCGTTCAATTTTCAACACTTTGGTCTGATTTATATGAACCTGACGGTCGACGGGAAATGTATCTCGGGAAAGCCTCTAACTATGGACTTTGAACGAAATCAATACGCGAGAGCTTTTTTCGGTACAAATCTGGCCATGGGTCTGATTGGTAAAGACGCTGGGAATAACGTTGATTATAGAGAGTTCAAAGACGGATACTGTCTATCTGGTTTTCACCTCTCGTCCAGCCTACTGGACGGCTCCCACTTTGAGCTAGCCACAAGCGGACCCTTGTCGATAGAACTCAAGTTTGCCGCTCCCACAACTACTCCCCTACAAGTTATCGTCTACGCCGAGTTGGACTCGGTGCTCGAGGTGTCCAAGACAAAGCAGATTCTAACAGACTTCGCCGTTTGAGAGAAAGAAGAAGATGAACACGAGGGAGATTTACAACCTTTTGATGTCGGATATTTTCGGTCGACGTTGTTCCCTCGTTAGTGTCATTCCACGAAACCACTTACCGCCCAGCATCGACCCAACGGCGACCGCGGCCTTTGTCATAAACACCGACCCTGCCCACGAACCCGGTGAGCATTGGGTGGCCCTATTTTACAACGGTCTCGGCGAATGTGAGTATTTCGATTCCTACGGTTTGCCTCCAAGACACGTGGATATTTTAAACTTTTTAGAGCAAAGCTCACACGTTGCATTCGTCTACAACCCGCGGGTGTTGCAAGATTTGTTCAGCAACACGTGCGGTCTATATTGTGTTTATTACATACTTCTTAAGTGTCGTGGCACGAAATTTAACAGAATTCCCATGCCTTTTTCATCCAGACAGCACATAAACGACCGTATCATTTATCGTTTGCTCGCCCCGTGGATACTTCGGTTTCGAGGAAATCCAGACGCTTAAAATTATCAACAACCGGACAGTAATATATATTTTCAAATATGTGTTGTATATTTGTTGTATTAATAATAAAGCTGTGAAATACAGAATTTTGTTTTGCTTTACCGTGAATGTGAAAGAGAGAGAGAGAGAATTTCGCTAGTTGATACTTTGTGTGCCATGATGATGATGATGATGATAATGATGATGATAGGACATGAATTGTTGATGATGCTGTTTAGGGTGGCACATGATGATGTGTCACTAAAAATGTAGACACTAATAATCGGTTTGATACTTTGTGTGGTATGATGATGATGATAGGACATGAAGGGTTGATGATGCTGTTGAGGGTGGCACATGATGATGTTGGTAGCGATAACACACACACGACCATTCAAGGCACATCGCCCCAAGTTTTAGAGCTGCTGTTGTCCCGCAAGAGACCCGTGCGAGATAGCCGGCGACGACCCGCCACCCGACGACCCCACAAGTTTTAGAACCGCTGTTGTCCCCGCCCGCGAGAGCCGACCGCACGCCGTCACGCACCACCGCACACCACGAGATAAGCCATTACCGTCACGACCACCGAGATAATAAGCCGATTATCCGACTTTTGCACGGATTTGGTGCCAGTTTCGTGCGGTATCGGTGCAAAATCCATTGTCTTTGGTGCATTTTCGGTGCATGTGTGTGCACTTTTGGAGTTGGCATACAGCCACCAACACTGCTAACCAAGCAAAGAAGAAATAATGAAAGCCATCAAACTATTAAAAAATGGTAAAGCCACAGGACCAGATGAAACTCCTTCGGAAGCCATCAAAGCAGATATTAACACCTCTACCAAGATGCTACATAATCTATTAGATAAAATGTGGGAGAGTGAAGATATACCTAAAGACTGGAAAGAGGGTTATATTATCAAACTACCAAAGAAAGGAAGTTTACAGGAGTGCACAAATTATAGGGGAATTATGCTACTGTCAGTGCCAGGAAAAGTATTAAGCAGAATCATTCTGGAGAGACTAATAGAGGCCATAGAGAAACATTTGAGAGATGAACAAGCAGGTTTTAGGAAGAACAGATCATGTGATGATCAAATAACTACTCTACGTATAATAGTTGAACAAAGTTTAGAACTAAAATCCCCACTTTATATTGGATTCATAGATTACGAAAAGGCATTTGATAGTTTAGACAGAAGAATGCTTTGGAAGTTGCTGAGTCATTATGGAATCCCCATAAAGTTTATTAACCTGATAAAAACAATGTATGAAGGAACGAAATGTAGTGTGGTGCATGAAGGACAGAATACAGAAGCATTTGAAATAAGAACAGGAGTAAGGCAGGGATGCCTTCTGTCTCCATTTCTCTTTCTACTGGCCATATATTGGATTATGAAAATAACTCAAAACAACAGAAATTGAATCCAGTGGTTACTGACCAAACAACTTGATGATTTAGACTTTTCTGATGACATAGCTCTCCTATTACACAGCCATCAACAGATGCATGATAAAATGAGCATACTTGATGAGAGATCACAACAGCTAGGACTGAAGATTAATAGAGATAAGACCAACATTATGAGAATTAATACAGTTGGCAATAACCAAATAAAACTAGGAGAATTACCTCTATTAGATGTACAATCTTACATATATCTGGGCAGTAATATAGATAAAGAGGGAGGAACAGAAAATGATACCAAAATAAGGATATCAAAAGCAAGAGGAACTTTCATTGCACTGGGAAATATATGGAAATCCAAAGAAATTAGGTTAAATACAAAAATAAAAATGTTCAACTCACATGTTAAGGCGGTCCTATTATATGGCTGTGAAACATGGAGAACAACAAAATTGATAATCACGAAGATATAGACTTTCATTAATGGGTGCTTACGCAGGGTAAAAGGATGGAAATGGCAGGACAAAATCACTAACATAGAATTATGGAAATGTACCAGTCAAACACCAGTGGATAAAGAGATACAGCGAAGATGATGGCGCTGGATAGGGCACACACTACGGAAGCCAACTGAGAGTATTACACAACATGCACTTTTTGGAATACCCGGGGGAAAAGACATAGAGGAAGACCAAGGAATTCTTAGAGAAGACAGATAGAAGCAGAGATGAAGATGTTGAGGAAGACATTGAATGATCTTAAAAGAATGGCAAAAAACAAAACGACTTGGGAAAGTGTTTGTTGAAGACCTATGCTCCACTGGGAGCTAAAAAGGTAGAAAAAGAAGAGGGTATTAACATGAGTCATGTCGAGTAGGTACATCCACTCCCTGTTAACATGAGCCATGTCGAGTGGGTGCACCCACTCCCTGTTAACATGAGCCATGTCGAGTAAGTACACCCACTCCCTGTTAACATGAGCCATGGCGAGTAGGTACACCCACTCCCTGTTAACATGAGCCATGTCGAGTAAGTACACCCACTCCCTGTTAACATGAGCCATGTCGAGTAGGTACACCAACTCCCTGTTAATATGAGCCATGTCGAGTAGGTACACCTACTCCCTGTTAACATGAGCCATGTCGAGTAGGTACACCTACTCCCTGTTAACATAAGCCATGTCGAGTAGGTACACCGACTCTCTGTTAACATGAGCCATGTCGAGTAGGTACACCCGCTCCCTGTTAACATGAGCCATGTCGAGTAGGTACACCCACTCCCTGTTAACATGAGCCATGTCGAGTAGGTACACCCACTTCCTGTTAACATGAGCCATGTCGAGTAGGTACACCCACTCCCTGTTAACATGAGCCATGTCGAGTAGGTACACCCACTCCCTGTTAACATGAGCCATGTCAGGTAAGTACACCCACTCCCTGTTAACATGAGCCATGTCGAGTAAGTACACCTACTCCCTGCGGAGTTTGATATTATCAATCCAGCGAAGCATTTTTTGTGAGTCAGTCAAGATGACAGCATGTGTTGTTGGTCTCTTAACTAGGCATTTGATAGCTTCCGTCACACTCTCAATCTTCATGAGTCAGCCGGAGGTAGGAGATTTGTAAACCACTACACCTTTCTGTATGAACTTTCCATTAAAATACAAAACAAAACACCAGGAGCTCCGAACATCCCTTGATGACCGAGCCATCAATGTAGATGATCGGGTCTTGAGCTTGGAAGTGAAGTTGTATACCTTCTATATCTCGGACTCAATCATTCTTTACGTCAAGTGGCATTTCCTGTCCAAGTGTATGACGACCTTTGTTAGCCTGTGGCTGTTGTTATGCACATAAAATCTTATCCCTACCTGTAGAAATTTTCCTCCTTGTTGCATACGCCCTGCAATGTTGTCTCACCTTCTGCCAGCCGCGGTCTCCGTGCATAATGCGGTTGCCTTTCATTGATTGTAAATCTGGTAGCATTGGATATATTTTGTTGTATGCCACCCTTGTCTAACTCCTTGTCCAATAGTAAACAGGTCTGACGTATCCTTTTCAATACACACGGCCAACTGCTGGTTGATCGTTACAAGACATGTGTATGATATACACTAGATATGGTTAAAACCCCATATCTATCACTGTTTTCCACATTAATTGATGATGTACGGAATGTATTACGCAAACCGTGTTCGGCTATTCTACATCCGTCAGTGTTGACTGCTTCTCCTTCTACGAACAACTGGAAATACTATGCTGCTACAATGATTAGGCAACATTCTAAAATAGATCCTGAGATTTATAAATGACATAATGAAGACAAGAAAAGTAAACACTGAACCTTATAAGAGAGTGAATTAATTTAGAAGCTCTAGAAAGGAATATCACAACGGATATATAAGAGGAAACCCGGAAAAAAGTGATATAGAACTAGAGCCAGAAATACGAAATTAATTAATAAAAAGATACAATTTCTTCACCACGCAGTGAACAGCGGTTACAAATAGCATCTACACAGAGATTCTTAGAAATACCCTTTAGAAATTGGCCTCCCTGTCGACAATCAATTACTTAGTGCACATCGATCTCTCATCAAATAGAACAAACACATTGCCACCACTATTAAAAATATGTTGGGGTAAAATAGACTAAACACTTAAAGGACTCAATATTAATATAAAGACGAAGAAACAATAGTTCGATATTCCACCTGAAAAAAGACAGAACATACACCTATCAATCAAAACCTGAACAGAATAAACCCCTTTGCATAAACACAAATACTGCGCTGAAAGTTTGCGGCGAAAACAATAAAAACCTGTCACTGTTCCCATCTAACGAACCCACAAAGTCATTGTCTTCCAACACATTCAACACTTGTTAACATATTTTTCGCACCACAACTGAAAATACGTTCACCTTTACACAACAATAGGTTTGCAAAGAGCAACCAGCTCACGGATTAAAGAGATTAATTCATGTCAATTGTTTTAAAATTCGCAACGAAAAATAGCTATTGCCACAGACAGTATTGCATTATCACGTGTCGAGAATAATAAAGAGAAATATAAGTTCATTTCTTGAACAATGTGAGGTTAAAACATACTAGCACTTCTGAAGATAACTAATGTCCCTGACTTTTCATCTCTGTTTTCGTCAGTTTTATTTCAGTATCAACGTGGACTTCATACAATATTACATTGACATAATTCTTGTTTTACTTTGTTAACTGCCAGAAATCTTGCAAATAGTAAATTACACGAAATACACCTGTACAACAACAACCCTGACGATAGCATAACCATCAGCCTCAGGATACTTAAAGTGGAGCCTCAAGATTTCGGGTTTTACGATTGTGAGGCAACCAACTCCCTAGGGGTTACAAGCAAGTCTATGGAACTTTTTGGTATGTGTTGACATGTATGTTTCTGCACGTCTAAATTATGTGTCTCAGAAGATAATTATGTCTGATGTCTGCCTGGTGTTAACGTGTCTGCCTCTCTCTTTGTCAGGTAACAGTAAATGTGAATCTGTTCGGCTGTGTTGATGTTTGTGTCTTTTGATTGTTGTTGGCAGGTAGTATCTGCATGTCAGTGTGAGCGTTTCCTTGCTCGAATTGACATATAGGAATCAGCATGTTTGAATGAAAGTCTGCAAACATGCGAGTCTCTCTGTAAATGTGTACGGGTATATAATTGTTTGTCCATGTAAACATCTTTCGAGGAATGTCAACAGGCATGTACCAGTATGATTGTGTGAGCCTCTGTTTCTCCATGTCCGAGTAAGCGTCCCTTTGATTAGTGTAAAGGTTGGGCAAAGTTGTCATATTTACTCCCCCAAAAAGTCAATTGTGTAACGACAGTACGCTTCTGTGGTGTGCGGTGAATTGTTTGTTTGGGCAAACTCTGAAGTATACAGACCACTGTTTTGAAGTAGTACGTTAAACCACCAACAATCAATCACCACCTATTTTCTAAAACAAATGTTATGTTCCGCGAGAAAGAAGATGATACCAGGCAACATACATTAACATTGTTCAATTGGTGACAAAATCAGCTACGAAAAAGGAGAGAGGTTGTTCAGTAAAATAGTACCAAAATTAACACATTAACATGTTACCAAACTACTGAAAACTCGGATTGGTCGCTACAAACCGTACGTCAAAACGACAACGACCATATGTGTGTGTGTTTGTGTGTGTGTGTGTATATTTTTATACACATTTAATGTATAGTCAGTTTGTTTATTAGTATATATATATATATATATATATATTTCGAAGGCACCGTACATGATAGCTGTTTAACTTTTTCTCCTCCACTGCATAGGTAGACCAAGTTTCTGATCCGTATTGAGTTATTGAGTTATTTGCGGGTCATCATCATTGCACTCCGAACATGTCCATAGGTGCTAAGATCCCCTCCTCAGCAATTCCCTCAGTGTCCAGCGACTGACGACTCCAGTTCTATGTTGGTTAATAAGTCTTCTTACACGGTCACTAAGTGTCTCATTTCTGGCTGTGTCCAACTTAACTCCCATTTCCATCATCCGAAGAAGTCCCGTGTATCTGTATTTGTCGAAGTCATGTGCTCTTCCCACATCGGGGGGGGGGGGGGGGGCATTGATGATGTCCGCCCGATCCATTGGTTGCCCGTCCTCAACGACAGCGCAGCAAGCCAACCTGTCCGCTCTTTCATTTTCCCGTGCTCCCGCATGTCCAAGGACATAGACAAAGGTGACCTTACGTATTTTGGATTTCTGCAACGACTCTACCCATTGCATGCTTACAGAGCCCGCCTCCACTTTTTTTTATCATGCTCATCGAATCACTCAGTATACATGCGTCGGTGTAGTCTTGTGACTCTAACCATTTGAATGCCTTGGTCATTGCCATCACCTCCATTGTCATGCTACTCGTGGTCACGATGTATGCACCACTGTCTTCGTAGACTATTCTGCCTGCCGAGCGTGCTGTAAATGTCCATGCACTTCTTTGGTGTCGTCTTACAGATCCGTCTGTATAGATGACTGCATCTTGCTCATCGGTGTTATCGCAGATGAGACCGTTTACCTCAGCATTAACCACGACCGGGTTCTGTTCCCTACTTTTCCTGTCGAGTGTGACAATACACGAGAAAGTCCCCTTGAATGACGTAGGCACCGGTGTCCACTCCTCACCAACGCTGATATTGGTAAGCCCACATACCTGTTTGATGACATCTTCTGCTCGGCCCACCCATGATTTGCCTCTTTTTAGCCTGTCACCTTTCTCTGTGTTGAGCACGTGGTGCAATGGATGCTCTTTATCTGTACTAATCTTCAGGTATGCTCGTGCTCTCCAGATCTTGATTCTGTCATCCAATGGTTGGAAAGTCAAGAAGATACCTCATTGCTACACAGGGAGTGTCCCTCGTAAATCCCAGGATAATGCGCATGGCTTCATTTTGTATTTTCTCCAGCCTATTAATTTGAGTCGTACTGACAGTAAGAATTGCCAGGGCATACTCAATAGGTGCGAGGACTAATCCCTGGAACAGAAGAGTAAGTAGCCTCTGCTCGATGTTGGCAGCTGCCATGACCTTCAAGGCGGCTAATCCTTTGCGGGATTTTGTTATCACATGGTCGACGTGGTCCCGAAAACACAGGCTGCGGTCAAACTTAACTCCAAGGTATGTCATCAACTTGTCCCTGCTCACCTCATCAGCTCCCATTCGTACTACCGGTGTGGTTGTATGAACGATATGATTGTTAAGGGAGAACCATGAAACTGATGCTTTATTAGGATTAACCACGGCACCTGATACCCCACACCAGGAAGAAATACGATCGAGTTCGTCTTGCATTGTGGAAGCGATTCCCCGTCTGTCTCTTTCCTGTCGATATACCAGAATATCATCAGCAAAAGTCATAGTTCTTCCCCTCCCATCCAGCTGTTGTTCCGTGATCGTTATTGTGTACACGTTAAATAGAACTGGTGACAATGGTGAGGCTTGTGGCAGCCCTGTGCAAATGGATGTTGGCTCGGAAGACCAACTTCCACATCTAAGTATCACCTTCCTCTGAAACAGTGCCGCGGCGATCCATCTAATGAGGAAGGGGTGCACCGCCAGTTTGAGGAGCATATGCATGAGATATTCAAATGGTACCCTGTTGTATGCATCCTCCAGATCTATAGCAGCAGCACATGTCTCCTCTCGTCTGTGGAAGCCTTCGAAGACGTCATAGGCAAATACTGCCGCATTGAGCCATGTCTCTTTGTTATATCTATAACCTCCGAGTGTGGGTGGGAATATAGGTTTCTGTTCAAGGTGACAGGTGAGGACACGGGAAACTATTTTCTCCAGCAGCTTGCCCGCAGTGTTCTGCATTGTGATGATTCTGTAGGCACTGATCTGAGAATGGTCCTTGTTTGGCTTCGGTAGCATTAGTAAGTAGCTGTGTAGCCACTCCTACTTAATCTAGCCACTCCGAATACTGGCATTAAACTCATTGGCCAGTTTTGTCAAGTCGTCGTCAGCTAAATTGCCTATGTCATCGTTCAGAACACCATCTGGACCAGGAGCAGTGTTGTGTGACCTTTTAAGTGTCGTGCGAATGGTATCGGTTGTGATTGTGAGATCTTCTTCCAGCCCTACATCCTTACACAATTTTGACAGCGATACCCGTATCCTCATTCTTACAGCCTCATTTCTTTGGTCCGTTTGCTCAATGTAGCGGGCAAGCATATATATATATATATATGGAGCCGCGATAGCTCAATGGTTAGTGAACTGGGCTAAAAAGGACAAGAGGTCGGGCTTGATCCTGATCGACGGCTACCGGGTTTACCCAGCCCTAATTGTACCACATTTTTTCTAGGGGAAGTAAAGCGGCACTGGAGCCTCATCACAAAACACTCCAGAAAGCCACGGAGAGAAATTCTAACTATTGTTTTAAGAACGAATTAAAAATAGCTACAATGTTACATCTTCTCAGTATTCCTGTATAGTGCAGAAACATGGACATTAGACAAGAAAACAGAACAGAAAATTGAAGCCTTTGAAATGTGGATTTATAGAAGAATAGGTACAATTGGATGAAAAGAAAAGAAAACAAACCATGAAGTTTTAAAACAACTGAAAATAAAAATAGAACTACTAAATACAATTAAGACAAGACAAATGAAATTTTTTGGGCATGTTAAAAGACACAACAGCCTACTAATAGTAATATTGGAAAGGAAAATACAAGGTAAAAGAGGCAGAGGCAGACCAAGACTGACATGGACGAGTAACATCAAAAGATGGACAAGTCAATCTATGACAGTCTGCACCATCAAAGCAAGAAACAGAGTAGAATGGCGACCCATGGTAGCCAACCTTCGTTGCGGAGAAGGCACTAGATGATGATGATGATGAAAGCGGCACGGGCGTAATACAGTTCACATTACCCCAAAAATCATGCGTTGAAGGTCTGTAAAAAATTATGGTCACTAACACCATATTCCCTATATGCCACTTGGCGTGTAGGGGCTCTTTACTTTATATATATATATATATATATATATATATATATATATAGTTGTGTGCTTGGTACACTTCTATACTAATAAAAAATTGTGACTACCTATGCAGGGCAGGACAAAGGGTTAAACAATTTTCATGTACTTTGCCTTTTTAGATTATGAACATTAAATGGCCAGACAAAGTAACCAACTCTAATGACTTACAACGAGCCAAACTCCCATCGTTCATGGCAACACTTAGGAGTCCGAGACTAAGGTGGCTGGGTCACGTAGGAAGAATGGCAAACAATCGTATTCCCAAACAAATATTGTATGGCAAACGTATCAAGAAAGAAAGATCAAAGGGTAGACCAGTGCTGAGATATAAGGATGTTTGCAGAGCTTCCTTGAGGGAATTCTCTATCAGTGAAAGAAACTGGGAGGATCTGCTGCAGATTGTAGCACATGGAGAAGAAAAATAGAAAACTGCACAGCAAAATTCGAGGAAACGATGATATATCAAATTCAGAAGACAATAGGAGCATAAGAAAGGAGACGATGCTAGGCATCATGAATACAAAGTGTTCACTCTGCGGTCGAATCTGCAAATCCAACATTGGCAATTCAGTAAAACAGCATCCAGCATAAAACACTAATATTTTACCAAATTATTGACTTATCATGATTGCTTGCGACCAACCGTGTGTCAATGCGTAAAAGGACATTATATATTTATATATATTAAAAAGCATTACAAAACTCATTACGGCATATATCTTTTCGGTTGCATTATGGTTGGACATTTTAGCAAACAGCAATTAATAACATTAGTACAAAAATACTGGGTTAGACGTCCAGATCAATACGATAATGAAGCATGGAAAAAACAATAATGGATGACATGGTTTTAGGAAGACGAGACTGAGGCAGACCAAGAAGAAGAAGGTTTCAAGACATCAAAGATACCTTGAACTTGACAAAAGAGAAAATGAAAGTTCAGGTTAGAGGTAGAGATTTCTTCAGACGAACTGTGATGAGGGCAATTTCTGAAGAGAATATGATGAGAACAGGTGATTATTATTATTTGTATTTCTTAAAATCATTGCCCATGTAGCCGGCTTTATAAACCGTTTCGGTTGCTTTGTTCATTTTTATGTTTTCGAGGAAACTGGAACCAGGAAGTAACTGTGCACTCTCTGTTTGATGGAAGTCACTTGAAATCGTTGCCAATGCCTCCAATTAGGGTCGCATGGTAGGTGACTTTGTCAGTAGAATTTACAAGAAGCTATTTTGCGTAAGCTGTGACGTCAGCAGGGGCGGATATATAGAAAATCCCAACTGCTGTTAAACTAATTCTATGAACAGAACATTATTTTATATTTACAAGTCACAAGGCCAAAAGTTTCAGGTAGTTGGAAATATGTCAAGTGGGATGATTTCTGCAAAACAGTGTGCACAGAAAAATCGCTAGCCACATTCTGGCGCTTTCATCAGAGCATAAATGTCACAACAGGACACAGAGGAATACTAGACTTTCAAAGCACAGGCCAGATATGGCACAAATCTGATGAGAGCAAAGGGAAGACCCTTCTTGCCCGCTACATTGAGCAGACTGACCAAAGAAATGAGGCTGTAAGAATGAGAATACAGGGTCACTCTCAGAATTGTGTGAGGATGTAGTGTTGGCAGAAGATCCCACAATCACAATCGATACCATTCGCACAGCACTTAAAAGGTCTCACGACACTGCTCCTGGTCCACGTGGTGTTCGGTACAGCAACATAGGCGATTTAGTTGACAACGACTTTAACAAAATTGGCCAAGGGGTTTAATGCCAGCATTCGGAGTGGCCAGATTAAGGAGTGGCTATACAGCTTCTTACTAATGCTACCGAAGCCAAACAAGGACCATTCTCAGATCAGTGCCAACAGAATAATGACGATGAAGAACACTGTGGACAAGCTACTGGAGAAAATATTTGCCCGTGTACTCACCTGCTACCTTGAATAGATACAGGCATTCCCAACCACATCCGACCACGTCGACCATGTGATAACAAAATCCCGCAAAGGATTAGCCGCTTTGAAGGTCATGGCAGCTGCCAACATCGAGCAGAGGCTACTTACTCTTCTGTTCCAGGGATTAGTCCTCGCGCCAATCGAGTATGCCCTGGCAATTCTTACTGTCAGTACAACTCAAATTGATAGGCTGTAGAAAATACAAATTGACGCCATGCGCATTATCCTGGGATGTACGAGGGACATTCCTTATGTAGCAATGAGGTATCTTCTTGACTGTCCAACCATGTATGACAGAATCAAGATCTGGAGAGCACGAGCATACCTGAAGATTAGTACAGATACAGAGCATCCATTGCACCACGTGCTCAACATAGAGAAAGGTGCCAGGCTAAAAAGAGGCAAATCATGGGTGGGCCGAGCAGAAGATGTCATCAAACAGGTCTGTGGGCTTACCAATATCAGCGTTGGTGAGGAGTGGATACCGGTGCCTACGTCATTCAAGGGGACTTTCTCGTGTATTGTCACACTCGACAGGAAAAGTAGGGAACAGAACCCGGTCGTGGTTAATGCTGAGATCAACGGTCTCATCTGCGATAACACCGATGAGAAAGATGCAGTCATCTATACAGACGGATCTGTAAGACGACACCAAAGAAGTGCATGGTCATTTACAACACGCTCGGCAGGCAGAATAGCCAAGGAAGACAGTGGTGCATACGTCATGACCACGAGTAGCATGACAATGGAGGCGATGGTAGTGACCAAGGCATTCAAATGGTTAGAGTCACAAGACTACACCGACGCATGTATACAGAGTGATTCGATGAGCATGATAAACAAAGTGGAGGCGGGCTCTGTAAGCATGCAATGGGTAGAGTCGTTGCAGAAATCCAAAATAATTAAGGTCATCTTTGTCTTTGTCCCTGGACATGCGGGATTGCGGGGAAATGAAAGAGCGGACACGTTGGCTAGCTGCGCTGTCGTTGAGGACGGGCAACCAATGGATAGGGCGGACATCATCAATACCCTACGAGATGTGGGAAGAGCACATGACTTCGACAAACACACATCCACGTCACTTCTTCGGATGATAGAAATGGGAGTTAAGATGGGCACAGCCAGAAATGAGAAACTTAGTGGCCGTGTAAGAAAACTTATCAACCAACATAGAACTGGAGTCGTCAGTCGCTGGACACTGAGGGAATTGCTGAGGAGGGGATCTGAGCACCTATGGATATGTTCGGAGTGCAATGATGATGACCCGCAAATAACTCAATAATATTATGCTGGGATTGTGTAGTGCTTGATATTGTTTATATCTCTGTGTGGGAGTTGTCATACTCTTTTCATGGCAATCTCAATCACCTTTGACCATACATAGAATCTGGTTTTCACCGATGGCTCTCCTGGCTGTTAGCATTTGACATCAGCCAGTTCATGTAACGGCTTTGACAGACCAACTAAAAGAGGTTAGAAATTGTCGATAAAATCGATAAAGTTTGACCTGTCTACTAGTAAAAAAAAAGACTTTATCTGTATTCATTCACGGCAAAATCCATTGTGGAAGTCACATCTTTCAACGGGTGTAACAATATCTATAGACAATGTGTTGTGAATCATAATGAACATGGAAATGCATGCACAATGGTCATCCTCTGCACCAGAGTCCATCTACACAATTTTTTCCACTGATTCTTGATAGACTTAGGTCATATATAGGCCAATTCGCTACGCAAACCACTTTCATCTATTCATTCATCTCCTCCGGCCCAAGCACACTTCTTACTTAGCAGAAGATGAAGTTAAACGGATAGCAACTGAAAGAAGTAAAAAAGATTCGCACACCTTTGGAGTATACGTTGATGATATTGTGATTGCAAAGATTTCACTAGTCAGAAGCACATTTGACAGATTTTGTATCATAATTTGACATCGGAGCGATATCTCCCTTACAGATAACGTTCAAGATTTACATTTCCAGCTTTCTTTTACGCATGTGAAAACTTGACTGTTTATAGAACCATACAAAGAAATTGTTGGCGTAATGCCACGAGTTGGTACGGGCAGGGTGCTCTTTACTTATTGATGTGACGAGTTGTAATGGATTTCTTTACTTTCTCGTCTTTTACTGGAGAAGTTGGAGTTCATCTATCCTAGGCCATGCTGGAAAACTAATAGTGCAGCAGAGAGGTACTGCAATACTATGTCCTTTATATCAGTAACAGCCACCACTCCAGGGAACACGGCGATCCTAGCTTTTGTTAGCCAGCCTGTTTTGACGCAGACTGTTACGGGAGGAGACCACGAGGAGATAGACCTGCTAGGTCTTCTTCAACTGATGCTTCTCTGGCCCAGCAGGTAACAGCGTTAAAATCACATACACCTGCCTTGCGAAGCTGATGAACATTAAATGGCGGAACAAAGTTCAAAATACCGCCATTTTTCAGCTGGTATTTTTCAGCAGTTTTGATTAGTCTGTTGCACGCATAGATCTGTTGAGCGAGCGATACACAGCCAACTACATTAGTCTGTTGCACGCATAGATCTGTTGAGCGAGCGATACACCCAGCCAACTACATTAGTCTGTTGCACGCATAGATCTGTTGAGCGAGCGATACACCCAGCCAACTACATTAGTCTGTTGCACGCATAGATCCGTTGAGCGAGCGATACACCCAACCAACTACATTAGTCTTTTGCACGCATAGATCTGTTGAGCGAGCGATACACCCAGCCAACTTCATTAGTCTGCTGCACGCATAGATCTGTTGAGCGAGCGATACACTCAGCCAACTACATTTCAAACTACGGACTGTCAAAAATAGTATTATATAATGATCTGCAGAGAAGTAAACATTGTAAAGGTAGACAAATTAAGATACACGCAAGATCTCAAATAAAACCTTCAGAATTAATCTCGCAACAAGAAAAACAATGTGGCACAAGAAAGAACGCAATCACTTCAAGGCACCTATTGTCACACGGTTATATCATCATCGTCCGGAATACTGTAATGATGATTCCAACAATAAGAATTGTATTATTTTTTTTTCTGAGACTTGCATCGAGCTTAACAACCACATTAGTAAGCAGAATAGCCTAACATGTAAATAAAGTGAGTGGCCTTCATCGCCCGTGACAGATGAATAAAATGAACTACTGATTTGTTGCTATGAATTGCTGAATTGAACATAGTCTATTAGACTATCGTTATTCAACTAATCACCACGCATGGTACCAGAATTGAAAATTTTATTTTAAAAAAAGTCCTGGAATAATTCTAGCTACAGAATATATAAATAAACAATAGACAAAATTGTTTGATCATGTGATACGTCAAAAAAATGTTATCCTATATTTCTGTGAAGAAAGTCAGTGGTTCTTTCGTGTTGACTACAAGAAGTTTGATCATAGAAACTATAGCTGTCACGAAAGCAATGGCATGGCTTTGAGATGAAGACTTAGGCACGTACGTATGTGTTTCCTCAGTGCTTCAGTGAGTATGCTCAGAAAGGTACTGGGCTCTACGGCAGTGGTTACAGTACTTGGGGAGATCTGTTCGATAAAAAAGTCTGCTTCAATTTTGTGCCAGGTCACGCGAGTGGATAGTTACTGAGCTTGCTGACATGCTTACTAGTTTGGCTGATCTTGCATGTTGAATGGCAATGGATCACGTTGACATTCTGAATTCTCTTAGTGAACCTGGAAGTCTTTCTTCATTCATTCTCAGCAGGAGACCGTTATTTCCAACGTCTTCTTATAAAACTCGACACGTATTCTTGTTTAGATTCACTTTCTTATCTGTTCGTTTCAAATGTATTTACTTCCAACTTATATTAGAGATCCTTGAACGGAAACGCACAATCTCACACGCAGTCGGAGGTTATAGATATAACAAATAAACATGGTTCAATGCGGCAGTCTTCGCCTGTGACGTATTGGAATGATTCCACAGACGAGAGAAGACATGTGCAGCTGAGATAAATCTGGACGATGTACGCAAGAGAGTACCATTTGAGTAACTCATGGACATGCTCCTCCATCTAGAGGTGCACACCACCCTCATCAGATGGACCGCTGCAGCGCTGCTTCAGAGGACCGAGATACTTAAATAAGGATGTTAGTCGTCCGGGCCTACAATAATTTGTCCAGGGCTCCCGCAAGGTTCACCATTGTTACCAGTTCTAATTAACATGCAAACAATAACAGTCACGAAACAACAGCAGAATGGGAGGGGAGAACTATGACTTTTGCTGATGACATCCTGGTATATGAACAGACGGGTAATCACCTCTGCACTGCAAAACGAACTTGATCGCATCTCTTTGTGGTGTAAAGTATTATGTGTCTTGGTTAATCCCAATAAAGCTTCAGTGGCGTGGTTCTCCCTTAACAATCATATTGAACATGTCGAACACGTGATAACAAAAGCCGCAAAGGACTAGTCATCATGAATGTCATGGCAACTGCAAATATTTAGCAGAAGTTACTTAGATTTCTGTTCCAGGGACTTGTCCTCGCACTAAACGAGTGCAAAATCATGGAAATCTTCACCGTGAGTACGACGCATTACGACCGGCTGGCCCTGTGTAGCAATAAGATATCTTTTTTGATTTTCCATCAATGAATGAAAGTGTTAAGATCTGGAACACGAGCATACCTGACGATAAGTGCAGGTAAAGGAGCATCCGTTGTATCAAGAGTTCAACACAG
This sequence comes from Megaustenia siamemsis, assembly GCA_032433765.1. Classification (NCBI taxonomy): domain Eukaryota; kingdom Metazoa; phylum Mollusca; class Gastropoda; order Stylommatophora; family Ariophantidae; genus Megaustenia; species Megaustenia siamemsis. The sequence continues at coordinate 91,545,288 of JAVIAB010000051.1, forward strand.
GGAAAGGTGGCAGGCTATAAAGAGGCAAATCATTGGTGGGCTGTGCAAAAGATCTCATCAAGCAGGTCTGTGGGCTTACAAATATCAACACTGGCGAGGAGTGGATACCGGTGCCTAAATCATTCAAGGGCACTTTCCCTTGTATTATCACACTCGACAGGAAATGCGCAGGGAGCAGAATCCAGTCATGGTCGATGCGAAGGTCAACGCCCACATCTGGAACAACATCGACGAGGAAGATGCAGTCATCTATACAGAGGGATCTGTAATACGCTACCAAAGGAAAACATGGACATTTACAGCGCCCTCTGCAGGAAGAACAGTCAAATAAGCGGCTGTGCGTGCATTTTGACCACGAGTAACATGATGATGAAGGTGATGATCGTGACCAGGGCATTCATCTTATTAGAGTCAGAAGACTACTCCCTCGCCTGTATACTAAGTGATTCGAGGAGCATGATAAGAAACGTGAAGCATTGGGTTAAGTCATTACAGAAGTCGAAGATGCGCAGTCACCTTTATCAAGGTCCCAGGACTTGCGGCTATGCGTGGAAATGAAAGACAGGTTGCTTGTGTGTGTGTGTGTGTGTGTGTGTATATATAGCACTTTTCGTCGTGTCAAACGGTCTAATGGAGGCTACTATGTATTTTTTGAGGCTTTGTTTTTGTCGAACTGCTTCTCTCGTGGCTAATTCTACCAATGTTTGACATACATGCACGGCCACAGAATGAATAAATCGGACCCACTGATCCACAGGGTTTTCCATCCTTTTACATGAGTCTTTTCTCTTCTAAGTTTTGCCTTAGCACAGTTTCAAATGATGTTATACCATTCTTTATACATGTTTCCATGATGTGTGATCACTTGCCAGATGTTCCCAGTCTTTTTCGCAGATGGAAAATCATTCAGAGATGATTTACATATATCTCTATATCGTAGTTTAGGTCTGCCGATTTATTTTTTTTTGTTCGTGTCAGTTCAACATATATAGTATGTGCCTAGGGATGCGTTTTTCTTCCCTTCGCTGGACGTGCCCGCGCTATCTTAGTCTTCGACATCTGAGCATCGACATAATTGTTGGGATCTTAGCACGTTGCAGGACAGTTAATTTGGCTACTTTGTCCTGCCATTTGATGTGTATTATTCTGTGGAGACATCGAATGTGGAAGACATTTAGTCTTTTTTCCTGGTTTGAGTATGTTGTCCAGGTTTCAGATCCATATAGTAGAGTGCTAAGCACACAAGTTTGATATATTAAGAGTTTGGTCTTCAGTGTTATTTTCGTGTTATTCCAGGCCCTTTCTGTGAGTTTGCCGAAAGTCATAGTTGCCTTACCAATTCGGCTGTTTATTTCATCATCAAGAGAAGTTGTTTGCGTAATTGTGGATCCAAGATATGTGAATTTCTGAACTGATTCTAGTGGACAATCTTTTAAAGTGATTAATAAAGGTTTGATGTCGCCTTGATTTAGTATTACTGTTTTCTGAACACTTTGTGAAAAAAGGTCGCATGCTTTGTCCAGGTTGTTGATCAGCGATTGTAGGGTTGGCTTCACTATGAGATACTAGGGCTGCATCGTCATCGTCAATGATTGGGTACCAAATATATATAGGCCTATAATTATTCTCGTGATGCTGTGGTCTTGCGTTACTTCTTAATGTTATTCTTTTAGACGTTAAAACTATAAATATTGCCATGAAACAAACATCTGTGCTGAAGCAAATTATAATGACAGCTGTTTATATTTTTTCCTTGTGAACATGGATATACAGTATTTACTTTATATACAGTTTGACTCTACAATAATGCCATTCAAAAGTCAGGATGTACGTGATTTGTTTGGACAAAGTGGTAAAATAAATAACTGAATTGCCTTTCATGGTTTACTCACATTTTCAGAACTGGTTTCCAAAACATCGCAAATCACGATTCCAACTGCCGCGACAACAGCCCAGAGCACATGGATAAATAAAGGACAGGAAAATGGAATCTATCAGGTGGACACCGGGATAGAAATATCTCATTCTTCAGACGTCGACCAAGGCGCTGGTGGTAATAAACAGTTCACCCACAACAGGCCTTCAGATCCCAAAAACGAATCCATCATGTCGAGCTTTCAGAATACTAGCTATTCTGACCATGGATCCAAGCATTCAGGTAATTATTTCCTTCATCTTTGTATTCTCAACCTCCCATCTATGTTGGCGATGCTAAATCTATTCTACCCATGAAATAATGTTCACTGCAGTCTGAAATTGTTCATATCTACTTCACATCACCTCACAGTATCCCCAAAAAGAACGTTGACGCAGATAACAAGTTCTTTTGACAAAGTTTCCACTGTCCATGCTCTATTCGCCTGCACAGACAACGATTTCCATACAAAAGGGTGCACAGTCACTTCCACTCCAATTTTCTCGTTAAAAAATCACACTAAAAATAAAACAACCAAAACGGTTTTAAACGACTACGCTTGTCTGCAAAAACAGAGTGGCATGCGCAGCCAATACGCATTTACGGTTATGACGTTAGCAAGGTTTAACTCCATGCGCTCCATATTTGGGTTGCTTTGGTGACAATGTCAAACGACACCACTAAACAGTGTCTCTTCCAAACACCAGTTCACTCCTCGAATAAACAGAAGAAAAAACATTTTAAAAAAGACTAACAAAATAAACAAAAAAGGGTATAAATAATTGTATTCTTTGAAGATCCGGCTAAATGTGCGTTATTTTGGCGGAAGTTAATTGTATCATATAAATGACAGTTTCTCTTCGTTTTAACAATGTCGAATGTGTTTTCCTTTAAAATTAATTTTAGTTAACGTTTATTTTCTGAACTGGATGAAGTATAGCAGTAATAAATAGTAGCGGTGGCTCAAGAAATTATGAAGGATAGGAAGACGACTAGAGGGGTATAGGTGATGACCCAGCTCGTGTGTCAGGGTGGTACATATTAATGTAGTAAGTGCAAAAAAATAATCATAGAGATATCTGCCAAAGGTCTCACTCTCTCGCGATTAGACAACCAACGGGGAGGTGAACTCCTAGTTAAGTCTCAAATACAACTCTTAATGAGCGATCACGCGGTACTAAGGTGAAAATACAAGATGCAAACATGGGTAATTTGTCCAGAACTTAGAGCAAAACAGAATAACTACATTTTACAACAATTTGTTGAATAAGTAATGCAACGTTTAATGACACGTGATTAGTTGAAACTGTACACTGTATAGTGCATTCTGTAATATTTGTGTAAACGAGGTGTGGATACCTAATAAGCCCCAAAATATGAAGCTCAGAACGCAGATTTCAGTGAGAGAGGGAGAGAGAGAGAAGGATTATACCAGATCCACACTCAAAGCAATTATAACTAATCATGTCAGAGCTTGTTAGACATTATAACAGACAAGGAAGACTTGGAACTGGACAGTGTAATAGTTAATAATCCAGAGGACTTATTTCATAGCTATGTAGTTCCAAGTGATTATCTACAATGATAATGAGATGATAGACAAAGACAGCACGGTTTTCTAAGACTAATATGAGTAACCCACGTTCGAGCTATAGCTCAGTCGCGACTAGGTAATGGGCATCGACTGAAGATGTTCTGATAATGTTTAGAGTTCTCAGTCAAATCTAAAATAATGTCAGTCAGTTCCAGTTAGGTTAGATCAATCTACCAGAGCTAAGGAAAACACTAGATCACGCGAGTTTCAGTAGTAGAGGTTGTCACTTCTTGAATCTCCAATATTCGTGAAACAATAAGTAGGAAGTGTATTCATAACTGAAGATCGTAAGCAGATTCGTAATTATAGTTTATAAGAAATCGCATGTGAATGAGTAACATATCTATATTGAATGTTCCATGAATAAGATAGAGACGACATAAGAAACAGATATGATTTTCACATATGTGTCTCTGTATTTATATCAATCAGTTATTTGGTTATTTGGTTATGGAAGGCCCCGGTATCACTGCAAAAGAATTAAAATCCATAATTGCTCAACCGCCCGTGCCAGCGTAATCATCCGAATTAATATATCATTTCCCAAACAAAGAAAGGTAACCGTAGTCCCCATCGTAGCAGTCTCAGCACACGCCAAAAGACATAAGGCGAAACCGCGCAGAAAGTTAACACAGCCAAGTGTTCCCTGTCATACGATATCATCAATCATCGTAAACATTTGGAATATCGAAACATGATCAAAACGGATGAGACACACAGTTCACGGTGTGCACAGAGCACTTAACTCAGTAGCTCCTGCAACAAGCCGAACTTGGAATATGAGAAAACTGCAACAAGGGACACTTTTCATGCATAGCAGTCAATTGTTCCCGCCGTCTATCCACCATATACCGGAACTTCACGTCCTCTTGAAAAAGATGATCGTCATATTTTTTTAAAATGTATAGCGCTTGATTATGTTAGGCCATCGTTGTTGATTACAATTCTGAACATATAGACACACAGTTAATCGTCAAATTATCCCCGTCGCACATCAAACAACAGACCGTAAGATTAGCGTACGGTCGGTCTAGGGATATACGATGAACCATTACGATGTATTATTATGATGTGCGGCGCCGATATAATGGTTTTGCAAGAAACTCTTCTTGGTGACAGGACAGTAAGTACTCCTGAATTTCATTGTTTCTACAATAGGCGACACCTTGAGCAGGCCATCCTTGTACGCAACAATATCGTGGCAGCTGAGGTTGATATGTCTGCGTGGGACAATTGCAGGTACATGCGGTTAGGGTGCAGACCCCAGTTAATTTCGTAATTGTAAATGTGTATGCTTGTAATGGGAAGGTGAGCACACAACAATGGCAGAATCTCTTCGAGTTCGATGAAGAGAATGTCATTTTCTGCGGAGACTTTAATGCTAGAGGCAACCAGTGGGGTAACGTCATAACCAACAAGCAGGGAGAAGACCTAGAGAACGCACTGGTATCGGCCGATTTAGTATGCTTGAATGATGGAAGGGCAACAAGAATGGCCACTCCAACATGGGACTCTGATAGTGTCATAGACATAGCACTGGTGTCTTCCACCTTCGCACCGGTTTGCAGGTGGAGTGCACTGGGGTTCCACGGAAGTGATTACTATCCATGTGTCCTCCTAATTGAGAAAAGCAGAAATAGAAGCCAGAAAAGAAAGCTCCACACATTCCACTACGAGAAAACAGACCAAGACGTCATTAGCAAAATCAGACATAGGAAACAGAGCGCCCCTCGTAGGAGGCAGGAGAGATGGACGCAGCCACCCTGGTGGAACGTAGAAGTCGAGGAAGCTTGGCGGAGCAAGAAACAAACGGCCAAGACATGGCAGAAAGCCAGAAATAATGGAAAAACACAACCTGAGCTCTTGAAGCGTCTAAAAGTAGAGGTTGACCAAAAAATAATGCACTTTAAACTATGTGCTAAGCGAGCTAAGAATGCCAAATGGGATGACTTCTGTAAAGAAGTGTGCTCAGAAAAATCGCTACCCACATTCTGGCGTCTTCATCAGAGCATGAATGGCACAACACGACACACAGAGGCATACCAGACTTTCAGACCACCATCCGGATATGGCACAAATCTGATGAGAGCAAAGGGAAGCCCCTGCTTGCCTGCTACATTGAACAGACGGACCAAAGAAATGAGGCTGTAAGAATGAGGATATGGGGTTCGCTGTCAAAATTGTGTAAGGATGTAGGGCTGGAAGAAGATCTCACAGTCACAACCGATACCATTCGCACGACACTTAAAAGGTCACACAAAACTGCTCCTGGTCAGATGGTGTTCGGTACGACGACATGGGCGATTTAGCTGACGACGACTTGACAAAACTGGCCAATGAGTTTGATGCCAGCATTCAAAGTGGCCAGATTAAGGAGGAGTGGCTACACAGCTACTTCCTACCGCTACCGAAGCCAAACAAAAACCATTCTCAGATCAGTACCTACAGAATCATCACAATGCAGAACACCGCGGGTAAGCTGCTGGAGAAAATAGCTGCCTGTGTCCTCACCTGTCACCTTTGATCAGAAACGCGCATTCCCACCCACTCTCGGAGGTTATAGATATAACAAAGAGACACGGCTCAGCACGGCAGTTTTTGCTTATGACTTCTTCGAAGGCTTCCACAGACGAGAGGAGATATGTGCTGCTGCTTTAGATCTGGAGGATGCATACAACAGGGTACCATTTGAATATCTCATGCATATGCTCCTCAAACTGGCGGTGCACCCCCTCCTCATTAGATGGATCGCCGCGGCACTGTTTCAGAGGAAGGTGATACTTAGATGTGGAAGTTGATCTTCCGAGCCAACATCCATGTGTCCAGGGCTGCCACAAGGTTCACCATTATCACCAGTTCTATTTAACGTGTACACAATAACGATCACGGAACAACAGCTGGATGGGAGGGGAAGAACTATGACTTTTAATGATGATATTCTGGTATATCGACAGGGAAGAGACAGACGGGGAATCGCCTCCACAATGCAAGATGAACTCGATCGCATTTCTTCTTGGTGTGGGGTTTCAGGTGCCTTGGTTAATCCTAATAAAGCATCAGTTTCATGGTTCTCCCTGAACAATCGCATCGTTAATACGACCACACCGGTAGTACGAATGGGAGCTGATGATGTGAGCAGGGACAAGTTGATGACATACCTTGGAGTTGAGTTTGATCGCAGCCTGTGTTTTCAGGACCACGTCGACCATGTGATAACGATGTCCCTCAAAGGATTAGCCGCCTTGAAGGTCATGACAGCTGCCAACATCGAGCAGATGCTACTTACTCTTCTGTTCCAGGGATTAGTCCTCGCACCAATTGAGTATGCCCTGGCAATTCTTACTGTCAGTACGACTCAAATTGATAGGCTGTAGAAAATACAAAATGACGCCATGCGCATTATCTCAAAGGACACTCCCTGCTTCTTGACTTTCCAACCATGGATGACAGAATCAAGATCTGGAGAGCACGAGCATACCTGAAGATTATTACAGATAAAGAACATCCATTGCACCACGTGCTCAACACAGGGAAAGGTGACAGGCTAAAAAGAGGCAAATCATGGGTGGGCCGAGCAGAAGATGTCATCAAACAGGTATGTGGGCTTACCAATATCAGCGTTGGTGAGGAGTGGATACCGGTGCCTACGTTGTTCAAGGGGACTTTCTCGTGTATTGTCACACTCGACAGGAAAAGTAGGGAACAGAACCCGGTCGTGGTTAATGCTGAATTCAACGGTCTCATCTGCGATAACACCGATGAGAAAGATGCAGTCATCTATACAGACGGATCTGTAAGACGACACCAAAGAAGTGCATGGGCATTTACAACACGCTCGGCAGGCAGAATAATCTACGAAGACAGTGGAGCATACGTCATGACCACGAGTAGCATTACAATGGAGGCGATGGCAGTGACCAAGGCATTCAAATGAGTCACAAGACTACACCCACGCATTTATGCTAAGTGATTAGATGAGCATGATAAAAAAAAGTGGTGCACAGAAAAATTGCTGGCTACATTCTGGCGTCTTCATCAGAGCATGAATGGCACATCATAAGGGAGGCCTACCAGACTTTCAGAGCACAGGCCAGATATGGCATATATCTGATAAGTGGAAAGGGAATGCACTGCTTGTCTGATACCTTGAGCAGACTGACCAAAGAAATGAGGCTGTAAGAATGAGGATAATGGGGTCACTCTAAGAATTGTGTGAGGATGTGGTGCTGGAAGAAGATCTCACAATCACAATCGATTCCATTCGCTCAACGCTTAAAAGGTCACACAACACTGCTCCTGGTCCAGATGGTGTTCGGTACGACGACATAGGCGATTTAGCTGACGATGACTTGGAAAAAAAACAACTTACCAAAGAGTTTAATGCCAGCATTCAGAGTGTCCTGATTAAGGAGGAGTGGCTACACAGCTACTTACTACGCTACCGAAGCCAAACAAGGACCACTCTCAGATCAGTGCCTGCAGAATCATCACTGTACTGTACTGCACTGTACTGTACTGTACTGTACTGCACTGTATTGTATTGTACTGCACTGTGTTATGCTATGCAATGATATGCTGTTCTATATAATGTGAAAATTTGAAAATTATTCGTTTAAAAGATTATTTAATTATACGTAAAATATATAATAAATACGTAAGGTCACCTTTGTCTTTGTCCCTGGACATGCGGGAGTACGGGGAAATGAAAGAGCAGACAGGTTGGCTAGCTGCGCTGTCGTTGAGGACGGGCAACCGATGGATCGGGCGGACATCATCAATGCCCTTCGAGATGTTGGAAGAGCACAGGACTTCGACAAACACAGATCAACGTCACTTCTTCGGATGATGGAAATGGGAGTTAAGATGGGCACAGCCAGAAATGAGAAACTTAGTGGCCGTGTAAGAAGACTTATCAACCAACATAGAACTGGAGTCGTCAGTCGCTGGACACAGCCAGAAATGAGACACTTAGTGGCCGTGTAAGAAGACTTATCAACCAACATAGAACTGGAGTCGTCAGTCGCTGGACACAGCCAGAAATGAGAAACGTAGTGGCCGTGTAAGAAGACTTATCAACCAACATAGAACTGGAGTCGTCAGTCGCTGGACGCTGCGGGACTCTCGTCCATAATTTGTCTCGTATCATAACCAGTGTGTTTTTTTCCTTTCGATAACTTCTCATCTCAGCATGCAAAGTCAACGTTCTTTTCCTCTCAAGAAAACCATCTGTCTTTTCAACCCAATAAATCAAAGTACTTGTCCTCTCAAAAAAATCATTTGTCTTTTCATCTTTGTAAAGTCAAAGTTATTTTCCTGTTTAAAAAAAAAAGCAATCTCTTTCATCAGTTTTCTATTCAAGTTAACAATGTTAATGTTTTTTTTAAAATCATATCAATACTTTTTTTCTATTCATATTAGCATTGTTAACTTTCTTTATATTTAAACAATGTAAACCTTAATTTTAGCACTTCAATGTCACATTTAAACTAATCAACATGCTAAGAAATTCACATTAAAAAGCACGAGCAGGATGGTTTATGCAGGATAACACCAACATATACGGTATGTAAATGGTCATAGTAAATCCATGAATATAAGCTTTTAAACAGAGATTTTCTAAACGATTTAGCATTTGCTTCGCACAACAAAAGTGTGTCTGAAGTATGGGCGAAGATTTGACTTTGTACAATGAAACAAATAAATAAATAAAGTTCATACTATTCAATTATTTTAAAACACCAGAAATTGGACCATTCATTTATCTTTGTAGCATGAATAATAAAGAAGGCATGGATGTTATACCAAGTAAATGCATTCCCTTATTTGTGTAGCTTCATTGATAGAGAAGTACAACTGTAGAAGTTTCAGCTAGTGAATGTATTCACTTATCTTTGTAGCAGCAATGATAGAGAAGAGACCCGAGGTTATAATCAAGGGTTTTGAAATGAAGAGCTTATACGCGTTGAAAAATAAATGAAAAGCCAAGAAACTAACCTGACCAACCAAGATTTTAAGTGTTTAATATAAACATCAAACTACTCAATGACATATATAACACTGGACACATACCCGAAGATCTACAAAAATCTACCTTTGTAGCCATACCGAAGAAGTCAGGCGCCACTGATTGTGAAGACCATCGCACTATTAGTCTCATGAGCCTTATGACGAAAATATTACTAAGAATCATCATGAAACGTGTAAGGAAGAAAATAAAACCATAAATAAGTGAGGAACAATGTGGATTTGTGGAAGAAAAGGGCACCAATAATGCAAAATACATCTTAAGAACATTGATAGAAAGATCTATAGAGGTAAAGAAAGATCTATATATGTGCTCTTTAGACTACACTAAAGCATTTGACAAAGTAAAGCATGTGGAAATAATCAATATGCTGGAGAAATTAAACATTGATGGCAAGGATCTGCGAATCATAAAAAACATATACTGGATAAAACAGCAGCTATACGAATTAGCAACCAAACAGGACAATTCCAACTTATAAAAACAAGGAGTCAGTCAGACACGGCTATGTCCTATCACCGGATTTGTTTTCACTTTACAGCGAAAATATTATGAGATCAATAGTAGACAAAAAAGGAATTGAAGTCAACGGTCACAACATAAATAATTTGCGATATGCGGATGACACAGTCTTAATAGCAGAGACAGAGAATCGACTACAAGAAATAATAGACATAATAGTAAAAGAAAGCAACAAGAAAGGTCTCAGTCTGAATAGTAAGAAAACAGAAGTAATGGTCATATTGAAGAAACAATCATCACCAAAGGAGGTGGTGATGATTGTTACGGAGAGAAGGAAGCACGTGTGGTAGTGCTGTTTAAAACCATTGTTTCGGAGAGAAGGAAGCACGTGTGGTCGTGCTGCTTAAAACCATTGTTACGGAGAGAAAGAATCACGTGTGGCCGTGCTGTTTAAAACCATTGTTACGGAGAGAAGGAAGCACGTGTGGTCGTGCTGTTTAAAACCATTGTTACGGAGAGAAAGAATCACGTGTGGCCGTGCTGTTTAAAACCATTGTTACGGAGAGAAAGAATCACGTGTGGCCGTGCTGTTTAAAACCATTGTTACGGAGAGAAGGAAGCACGTGTGGTCGTGCTGTTTAAAACCATTGTTTCAGAGAGAAGGAAGCACGTGTGGTCGTGCTGTTTAAAACCATTGTTACGGAGAGAAAGAATCACGTGTGGCCGTGCTGTTTAAAACCATTGTTTCAGAGAGAAGGAAGCACGTGTGGTCGTGCTGTTTAAAACCATTGTTACGGAGAGAAAGAATCACGTGTGGCCGTGCTGTTTAAAACCATTGTTACGGAGAGAAAGAATCACGTGTGGCCGTGCTGTTTAAAACCATTGTTACGGAGAGAAGGAAGCACGTGTGGTCGTGCTGTTTAAAACCATTGTTACGGAGAGAAAGAATCACGTGTGGCCGTGCTGTTTAAAACCATTGTTACGGAGAGAAAGAATCACGTGTGGCCGTGCTGTTTAAAACCATTGTTACGGAGAGAAGGAAGCACGTGTGGTCGTGCTGTTTAAAACCATTGTTTCAGAGAGAAGGAAGCACGTGTGGTCGTGCTGTTTAAAACCATTGTTTCAGAGAGAAGGAAGCACGTGTGGTCGTGCTGTTTAAAACCATTGTTACGGAGAGAAAGAATCACGTGTGGCCGTGCTGTTTAAAACCATTGTTTCAGAGAGAAGGAAGCACGTGTGGTCGTGCTGTTTAAAACCATTGTTACGGAGAGAAAGAATCACGTGTGGTCGTGCTGTTTAAAACCATTGTTACGGAGAGAAAGAATCACGCGTGGTCGTGCTGCTTAAAACCATTGTTACGGAGAGAAAGAATCACGTGTGGCCGTGCTGTTTAAAACCATTGTTACGGAGAGAAAGAATCACGTGTGGCCGTGCTGTTTAAAACCATTGTTTCAGAGAGAAGGAAGCACGTGTGGTCGTGCTGTTTAAAACCATTGTTACGGAGAGAAAGAATCACGTGTGGTCGTGCTGTTTAAAACCATTGTTACGGAGAGAAAGAATCACGTGTGGTCGTGCTGCTTAAAACCATTGTTTCGGAGAGAAGGAAGCACGTGTGGCCGTGCTGCTTAAAACCATTGTTCCCCTGGCTGAAAAGCCGGCGTAAGGTGTTCGAAACACGCGGTAGACAGAAAGGATTTTTTTCTATCGGGGGTGGTGGGGTGAAATAAAAATCCTGAGTCTCACACGCCGAGGTGACTGCTTTAACCAAGCGGCCTTTATCCCTTTAGTTCTATCGTGAGCGCCCCCCCCCCCCCCCCCCTCTCGGCATACACCAGCAATGTTAATATGTGTTGTAAAGTAAGGTGACATATTTTTTAAACCCTAATCCGGGATGGTTTAATTTGACTTAAATTTTCCATCAATAAAATGAAATTTCTTCCGTCTTTTTCAATAATACAAATATTTTAAAACTAATTAAAACACCTAACAATGTAGGCTTACAAAACGTTATCAGGAAAAAAAAAAAAAACATTAGTGATACTCACTTAAATGGAAGGTGAAGTAGAATTACTGTACTTTTCTGATGAGTGGATATTTCTTTGTTTGCAGCATCTTAAAAAATACAACATATGTTTACTCATAGTTCACTTTGTTGATCAACATGTCCTTCAAAGTGTCCACACTTAGATGTGTTTTATCATTTGTCCACAAGCTGTCCATCAGTGAAAACAATCTTTCCGTTGCAGCATTTGTTCCCGGTAGACACAAAAAGAACTCTGCCAGCTTCAGAATATGTGAAATTAGCACATGCCTGTTTTTGAAGTGGGAAGCCATTTCAATCCAACGCTGCCCTGGTAATGTTTTATTAATACTCCACTCATTAATTTTCTGAGAAGTAACAAACTGCTTCATGTAAACATATTCGTCATACATTTCATTTTCTGGAAAGTCGACTGAAGGTACTGTTTGACTCACTAATGATGAAGATTTCTGAATATCTTCCCAAGTTGGTGTTCTGTTCAGCATTACCCAGCTGTAGACCTCATGGTTTTGAAAAATATTTGCAGCCCATTTCTTCAAATAACTTAAAGCTGTTTCATAGAATGAAGAAACACTGGCTTTAAACTTGTTCACACCACCCTAAGGAATTCCTTCCATTTCCAGCTTGTCAAGAATTAGCTTAACTCTTGATGGCAAGCAACCATCATCCAGTTTGGACTCCAGGACAGTTCTCAACCAATTGATGTTGTCAATGGCTTCAAAGACAATGACCACCTGTCCCTCTACTTTCTGCACTGCTTCGTGGAAAGAGGATGCCTGACTGTGAACAAAAATAAGCCATGCCTCAGACAGGGGTTTTCGAAGAATTTCTGTATAAAGACTGGGCATCTGTCTTAAGACTGAAAATAGGATTTTAAAAGCAGGAACATGTGATGAATCCTTTCAAAAACATGTTGCAGTGGTTATGGTTACGGTTATGGGAGGTCCCAGTATCATTGCAAACGAATTAAAATCCATAATTGCTCAACCGCCAGTGCCAGTGGAATCATCCGAATTACTGTCTCATCTCCCAAACAAAGAAAGGTAGCTGAAGTCCCCATCATAGCAGTCTCAGCACACGCCAAAAGACATAAGGCTAAACCGCACAGAAAGTGAACACAACCATCTGTTCCTGCCGTACAACAGCATAACTTAAAATCATCTGGAAGTCTGTGTCCACAAACCGGCAAAATTCCTTGAGACTTTCAACTCTAACTGTGTATGATTTGGAGTGCAGACACGTTTTAGCAATAATCATCTCAGCATCAATAGGTAATACATTTGCTACTGCTCGAACAGTGTTGTGGAAAATATGGCATGCACAACCAACACCTATCAAACCATGTCCAATGTTTTCTTTCAGCTTTATGAAAACATTGTTCTTTCCGTTCCTTTCAGCGCCCCAAAATTAGAATTTATGTTGTCTGCACATAATGCAACTACTTTCCTTTCTAAACCTTTTTTTCGTTAGACAGTCATTAATAAAGCTGCTAACAATATCAGATGTTTCTCCTGGCAATGACTTCAATTCTAATATTTTAACTTTCAGCCCCTTATTGTGATCAAAGTATCTGACATGCAAAGGAAAAATCTTGATTTCCTTGTGTTTGGAGGCATCTGTCAGTATGAAAATAAATGTTCAGTTTTCTAGGTCACATCTCAACTCGTTTTAAACATGGGGTGTGAATACATTTCGAAAAATGGCTTCTGTTTTCGTACGTGCACAAGAAAATTTTGGTTCTAAAGTAACCTGAAGTGATTGTATTGTGCAGTCCATAGATCTAAATGTATGATTGTGTATCACTGTATGATAGGCAAATGTTCCGTCTGTAGCAGCTAATTGTTCTTGTTTATCACCAATCTGTTCAGCTCGAAAAAATGTTGTTAACAACGAGCTCTCTTATGTTTCACACTATTTATATAACTCTTAATATCACCACGTACACTATGATTAATCGAAAACCCAGAGGTATATATCATGCATCTTACAGTGAAGCCTGATATAGACTTTTTTTAGAAAGAGGTATTCCTTTTGTAAATCTTGATTTAAACTGCATTTACGTTTTGATGCCATTTGTTGCTACAATTACAAACTTTACAAACTAACTACAGTTTAAATAATAATTTTGTATGACTATGCCATATGCAAAGCATAGGTTCTTTAACATTAAAATGTCAAGTAACTGAATAATATCACAATGTAAATAAAATCTAATGAATGCAATAACTTCTGTCACTAAACAACACAATAAAAAGAATTAGTTCGTCGGTAAATGAAAGTAACACAATGAATATACAAGAATATGAAATGTGGCCTCACACAGATGCAACTTGTTGAGTTTCAGTTTGAGTATACAAGATTTAAAACTTGGAGCGTATTTTACTGTTACTGTTTCGTCAATTGAACAGTCTGTTCAACTTTTTAAACATGTTCTATACAACAACGGAATAATGAATATTTTTTTTAAGTTGAAGAGACGTTTACCATATTGGCAAAATTGGTAAACTTTTGTGTCCCTAATGTGTTTTAACAAATCCGAGACAAAAGCTAAAAAATCTGCCAAAATCGGGACAAATTCGGGACAGTAAGAAATCCGGGAAAAAATGTTGAAATAACAGTAAAAAATCAAGACTTTCCCGAAAAAATTGGGACGTCTAGGCACCTTACGTAAAGATTGTTTTTTAAATCATCACCATCATAAAAATTTAAAAAAACTAAAAAGTACCCCCGTCACGCCAAGTGGCGTATAGGGAAATATGGTGTTAGTGACTCTATATTTTACAGACCTTCAGCACATGATTTTTAGGGTAATGTGGTCGGTATTAAGCCCGTGCTGCTTTACTTTCCCAGAAAAAAAATCCTGTACCCGTTTAAGGCTGAGTGAACCCGGAAGCCGTCGGTTGAGACCGAACCCCACCCCTTGTCCTTTGTTGTCCAGTTCACTAACCACTGAGCTATCGCGGCTCCCTTATCACCATCATGCAGCATAAAAATAAACAGAACAAATCTGAAACAAATGCAACGCGTCAAATACTTGGGCACAATAATAACATCAGATAGAAGATGCACCATAGAAATAAAAAGCAGAATATCTCAGGCCAAAGTAACATTTCAGAAAATGAAAAATATCTTATGCAACAAATCTATGTCAATAAAAGTGAGAAAGAGAGTTCATCGGTGCTAAGTAGAGGTAATTCTGACCTATAGGAGAGCGAATCATGGACAGTAGACAAACAAATGAAAAGACGATTAGAGGCCACAGAGATGGGATTTCTCAGAAGAATGTTGAAAGTTCCCTGGACAGCTAAAAAGAGCAATGATGAAACTCTCAAAGAGGCCAACACAAAAAGGGAACTCCTAAAAAAAACATCAGAAAGAAACAACTAACATTTTTCGGGCACATCATGAGAAAAAGAAAGTTGGAATACTTGGTTACAACTGGCAAAATAAAAGTAAAGAGAGATCGTGGACGACAAAGAGAAAAAATACTGGATAGCTTGGTGTCATGGCATGGAAAACAATCAACAACAGCACTGATACCATGCACTGTAGATTAAAGATTGTGGAAGGACATGATCGCCTACGCCAACCGGTATGACACATGATGATGAATATAAACATCACATTAGATATAGTGTATGAACAGAAACATTTAGAAAATAAAATAAAAAGACAAGACGAATGCAGCCTTTATTTACTAACATTTGGTAAAGAAGGGTACTTAGATCAGACAGTCAGAGATCAATTAATATATGAAACTATGACAATAAATCACAATGAAAGAAACAGGAAGCATCGGAGACCTAGAAATACACAATACGAAACTTTGAGATAGAAATCACAAAGATAAATGAATCCAAAGAACATTAGATGAGCCAGTAGATGAGACGGATAGGATTGGAGAAAAATTGATGATAGCCAACGTCTCGATGAGGGGCATGGGAGTTTGTTTTTTAAAGCCAAAAATAGGGAATAGAATGTCAACTGTAATTATATCATACAAATGTCAAGCCTCTCTTTACTTTATTAGCGTCAGTTCTTTTCCATCCTAGCAATGACAGCTTTGTGCAGGCATTGTCATAGATTAATTTTCTTACAAAGCAAAATTTGCATTATATCGTTTTATGAAAATCAACGTTCACTTCAATTTATCAATGCCAATTTCCTTTTCATTTTTGCAGTGGCAACTTTCACTTAGTCTTAGAAATGGCAGCTTCTTTTGGATTTAGCAATGCCAACATTTTAGTCATCTTCTCTAAACCTCATTTCTTGTTATCTTACAAACCATCTTGCGCTTATTTTCATTCGTTTAACAACACCATATTCCGGTCAATTTGGCGGATAGGTGGCAGGAACCGTTCAGGCTCTGTCTGAAATGTATTCCTTGTTACAGTTTCCTCATATTCCAAGTCTGGCTTTCTGCCGGAGCTACTGAGTTCAGTTTTCTGTGCACACTGTGAGCTGTGTTTTTTTTATCCGATCCGGATTTTTGTTCGATATTCCGATTGCTTACGATGAATGATGATATCGTCTGACGAAGGACTGTTCTGCTTTCACTTTCGGTGCAGCTTCGTCTTATGTCTTTTGGCATGTACTATGGCTGCTATGATGGGGACTGCAGCTGCCTCTCTTTGTTTAGACCCGTCAATGTGATGAGATGTTAGTTCGGATGATTCCACTGGCACGGGCGGGAGATAATAGTTCGGGCGATTCCACTGACACGGGCGGTTGAGCAATTGCGGATTTTAATTCGTTTGCGGTGATACCGGGGCCTTCGACTAACTACAACTACAACAACACTTTTATTTTGTTTACACTTTCTTATTTAGTGGTGTAACATTTCTTCTCATTTAAATAACTTCGGGTTTTTAACATGTAAATGATTTTACATTCCTGTTTATCCTAGCAATAGCAACTTTATTTTAGGAATACCAACTTTCAAATCCATTCTTTGCAACCATCTGTATCCACATCTTAGCAATGCCAGTTGCATCTCCATTTCAACTGTATGTCAAATTCAATCCCAGCTTTGATATATATATTTTTTAAATGATATCCACTAAGCTAAAAAAAACTAAATGGCACTAAAAAAATGTTGTCTCATCATCGTTTGGTGGGAATAATGTGCATACTACCGTAAAATGTTAATTATATAAACTACTACAAAATAAAAGAGTTTTATGACAGAAATACCATTGTGATATCATGTTACAAACTTTACATCATTGTGCTGCACCTATAGTGCTCATTAATCATTTGTAAGTAGAAGATAGAGAAAACAGTGACAGGACACACAGTATGAAATAAACTCAATGGGCTCCTGTAACAGAGTAGTCGTAATGAGAAAATGTAGGAATTACTTAGAGAAGGAGGAAGAGTTGATGTAAGGGAACTAACTGCGGAAATTACACTTAGAGAATGAAACACATTAAAGTCATGCTTGTATAGAGATCAGATAAAAAGGAAGGATACAACTGATGGAAATGGAAAAAGTGAACGTTAGAGGGAAACGGCTAGAAAGACAATCAGATACGGGAAAACGAAATGCAATAAGTAACAACTAAAAAGTATACAGAGTTTAGGGGATACAATTGACTTTAGGTCCGAGACGAGCTAGGAACGGGTGTATTGAGTGAGACAGTGGATAGCGAGATGTTTCCGTCAGGAGTTTAAGTTTAAGTGGTACATAATGTTAGTCTTATAGCAGAAACAAGTAAACGTTAACAGAATCGAAGTGTGATTTGACTTAAGATATTTTAGAAATGGTAGAGGAACAATGCCACTGGAAAGGTATGAAGTGGTAGCTCATTACTGAGTGCGGACCTTTGTGAAGCATGCATTATGTGACTTGCACTTGGACACATGCGCACTGCCACGCAAATTCACACTAACTTCCATACATATTCACAGCCGTTTTATCTCGACCAACACCGCCATGTTAGAGAGAGAGAGAGAGAGAGAGATTATTATATTTGCTCAGGGCCGGTTTTACCATTAAACAGTCAGACTTTTAGTCAGACCTTAGAACGGAATGGCTTCACTGCAGGCGGGGTATCTACTCAGCCCCGTTCCAGCAACCAACAAAGTGTTCATCCTGATCCTTTATACTGCTCTATTGAAAGTGTTGCGTTCAGTCAAAAATGTGTTGTTTTTTTTACATTCATACTGTTCTATTGAATGTACAGCATTCAATATAAATGGCGCTTAAAATGGACACTTCCTGGTCACCGTAATGGCCATCACAAGCAGCATTATATCCATGTACCTCGCGCCAATTTCGATGAAGACCCTATGATCAGTGAACGTGTCCTATAAATCGCTGAAACAACAAATGAAGTCAGGCCCCCACTTCAGTGAAACATTCTATCCGACCGCAGTCGAGCTGGTGGTAAATTTGCAGTGTAACACAGATCAGCCATCCCGTCCCAGGGCAAAGCCGAACCCTGGTACCTTATCATTACAATCAACGGGCAGTCGCCTGCAGCGCGCGGGCTCCAAAACTATGTTTATTTTGTGGGCAGGTGAATACGACCAGACTACCGTTGTTTCTACAAACATAAATCCCAACCAGAAAGAATCACTTAAAACCATATTGCAGAAACAAATGCTACTAGTCCTGAACCTGATTCGACTAAGCGACCATCTTGGCCAACCGAAAGTCCTATTCAAAGTCCCACTACCATTTAATAGTGTTACTATGCAAACAAGAACAAAATACAGATCGTTAAATCTGTTAGATTTTCTAATTTTAGCAAAATACTATTTATCTTAATATATAAATACATATACATTGATCGCGAAGGGGATGCAAGCAAAGAAATTAGAATCAGAACAGTTAAAGTAGCAATGTCTTTCAAAGCCTTGAAAAGTTTTGGAAATCAAAACTGGTCAGCACAAAAATAAAACTTAGACTATTCCAATCAAACGTACAATCAACCCTTTATGATGCGTGTGAGAGCTGGAAATCAACGAGACAGAAACAAAGTTGAACTCATTTGAAAATAAATGTCTTAGGAAAAAAACTTGGTATTGCGTGGAACGAGTTTGAAACAAACGAAGAAATTAGAGAAATCGGCTATCAACCATTAATATTATCAGTAATCGAGAAAAGACGACGGACATATGTTGGACATGTGATGAGAAGAGATAATAACCGAATAACAAAGCAAGCCCTTATGTGGGAAACAACAGGTAGGGGGAAATGAGGCCAACCCAGAGAAACGCTGTGAAGAACATTGATTGGCTCCCTCAATGAGATGCTTGCACAGAACAGAGACAAAAGGCGAGATTTGATTAAAAGACCTTCGCAAAGATTGAGACTTCTAGAAAAAAATAATTTTCAAAACAGTGAAAGAGTATCTGTGTCTATGCCCTATGAGCCGGTTGCGCCTCGAAACGTCGATAGGTATTAATAAATATTACTTTAATATTATAAATAAATATACATGGTTTTTAAATTATTTTATGTGTTTTCAGAAATAATGCTTTAGGAAATAAGAAGTAAGCCACACTTCAAGGTCTCAAGGTTCAAGTCTCTCCCAACCCGGACAGCTACGCGTTTCATCTGAGTTCGCATATTGCTCAACATATTTTTTTTCACATCGCAATTTAATTGTGTGCTTTACTTTTACGGAATAGTTTGTTGTTGTTTTTTTCCGAGGGAGAGGGATATTTTTTCACACTCTTCGAGAAATGTTGAGAGGGGCGATGGAACGAACATTGGGATGTCTCGATTGCAATAAAAAGCGTTTGACGTTGCAAAATTACTTAAAACATAATACTATAGCTCGTTTCAAATCACTTGCCCAACTTCAAAACGCTATTGCTCAGAAACCGTTTGTTAAATCCTGTTGAAATTTTCCAAATGTTATTAGAATGCAAAAGACCCTTTAAATGTATATTTAACAAATATCTTGCAGCTGCAGTTTTCTTAAAGCGGCGAATTTCTTTGATGTTTGTCAAAATTGTAAATTGTGAACCCCTAAAGAATAGAAATTACCGTAGTTGCTGGTCTATGATTAATTTTCACTAGGTAAAGGCGTGGCCGTAATGGGGAAATAACTGGATAAGACAAAACACCAGGAGAATTATTGTCTGCTCAGTTCGAGGACGGACGATAATATCAAGGTATACCTGTATGTCCAATTTTCATAGTTGTGTGGTCCTGAAAAGGACCGTTTGTTGAACTAATTTAAGGTAATATAGGGGCCAACATTGTGGGGGCTATATACTTTCATTCTGAATCAGACGAGTCTAAAAGATTAATAACTGTTTGGGGTTGAACATTCCACAAACCATCATTTTTCCAATATTCCTCTTCCTGTTTTAAGACGTGGTCTTCACATTTAGCCCAATAATCTTTGTCTATATTTAATTCAGGTTTTAAGTACATGTTATTAAATTGTATGTGCTCCTTTGTGAGCCATATCTTAATAGCATCTTTTGTACTGGATGACGTCGGGACTTTATCTTCAAGTGCAACAATGTTGTGGTATGCTGCATTGTCCATTATTAGGCAAGATGGTCGATCTAGTGATGGGAGAGCAGAATTTTCAATCCAATGTCTAAATATGTGACCATTCATCTCAGAGTGATAATCCCGATTGTCTATGTATTTTGAAAGAAAAATGAGCTCTGCATTCTGTATTAGTCCATGTTGTCGACTACCTGCATGCGCAATTAGCAAGCGCTGTCCTTTGCTGCTAGGTATTAATCTCTTAATCTTTCCATCTGATGACTGCCATTCCCTTTGGTTAGTGTGGTTGGTTAGTGTGGTGAGCATTGATCCATGTTTCATCCAAGTACACAATATCATAACCTTGCTTGCGCACCTCTTTTACTTCACGTAAGTACTTGCTTCACATGACTACTATATGTGGCTTCTCACAGATGATGTTTCGTCCATTGGAATACTTTCTGAATGTAAAGCCTGCAGCTCTCACATTCCTCCATAATGTAGACTTTGATATTTCAATACTGTTGTTCATTTTCAGCGATACTTTTAATTTTCTTATTGTAACAGTTTCATTCATACCCAACATTTTGTGAATTTCACTTCTAATAAGTTCACTGTCGAAATTATCCAACAATTTTGCTCTTCCTTGTGATTTTGTATATTTTGAACATTGACGGTCACGTGCTTGAATCCAACGATTAAATGACCGTTTAGATAAATCCAAAATGTGTCTTGTCCTAATCTCAGGGTTTTCTAAAGAATGAAATAATCTTCCTCGTTTAGCCTCTTTGCAAAAATAGTCATACATTTTTATTGCGATGTTTTGTAAACTGCAGAATTTCATTTTAAGACTCATGATAAATGTTATCGTTCCACGTCTGCGCCGCTGAATGAACGGAAATGGAACACACGATGTATCGTGTTTTTTACAAGTGTCTAATTGTGTCAGAAAGCCCACGTTGAAAGCGTGCAAACACGTCAATTTGACCGTGTATGGATTTTTACTCGCTATTTTTAACTTAAAATACTGTAAACATTAAGTTTTGTCTACATCAATGGGTCGTTATAAATTTATATAAATCAAATAAGCAACAATAATAACCAAATGTTTTTTTTTTATGAAATTAATTCCCTGTTGGGTTCTAATCATTATAACTTTACATGCCAATTTTGAACAACTTCCAAAAAGTGGTTAAAAAGATATCGATTTTAAAATTTGGGCACGAGTTATGAAACGGACTATAGTATTCTTTCATTTGTGTCTAACTGGCTTAACATAACCTGGCGCTTTCCAGTTTATGTACACAAGATGGCGGAGGCCAGTTCCCGCCTGTTAGGCTTTCTTGGACTTTTGTGACTCTGTTACAGAGCGGCTTTGGATGCAGCAAGTTAGTTGTCTTGCTGAATTTATTGACAGGAACACACAACACAACACAAGCTTTGTTTTCTGACGTTAAATTGCAGAGATGGTTGAAGCTGATGTGCCATCACAAAACGAGTTGAACCCCGGGTTGCGGGCCACCCTTGATGTCATCGTTAAAGAGCTGATTAATGAAGTCTCTCTTGGGCTGTGATTTGAGATTCATCGCTCGTGTAAAGTCGGATCCTTGTTCCCCAACAGCTTTGATGGGGGGACATCTGACATGGAATATGCCATCGTTGATCGACCAGGAGTGGATGTTCTGGGTCAGATTCCATCAAAAAAGAACTATGAATGTGTTTGTCATATCGGTCAGCGCCACCTAGCTGCGTCACGATTTGCTCCACATCTAGCAAAGTGTATGGGGATGGGCTGTAACTCTTACCGTATTGCCAGAAGGAGGATTGCCAACAACCAGAAACAAGGCAGAGATGAAAGTGGTCAGGACAATGAGAACGACAAAGACTGGAACTATACTCATGAGTCGAAACTATTAAAGAGACTCAAGAAGGACAACAGTATAAACTCTACACGCGGGGGCCTCGGTAGCCTAGTTGGGAAAACCACCCGACTAGACTACCGACGTTCGGACAACCCGTGTTCAATTCCCGCTGGGAGCAGTGTGAATTGTACTCGTGGTTGGAATAAAAAAAAAATACCCCCACGGTCGACCCAGCCGTTGGCAGAAATGGGTACCAGGGTATATTATCCTGGGAAGGTGAGGAATGTCGCTTCGCATCTGAGTTTCGATGCTTGAGGCTACACTATACAGAAATATCCGAACATTTCTGGATAGGCGGCCGAGCACATATGGGTATATACTCGCGTGCTAAGACGCCGGTTCAAGTCTCGTACTTTACCTTTACCTTACTCTATACGTAATTGGAGATTGGCCAAACTCAAATATGGTGGCTCCAACCATGATCTGGCCCATGTGGCATGGGAGACAGCGGACAATCAGGAAAGAACCCAGGTGTACGAGGCTGTGACCCTTGAGGATAAGAAAGTTCTGATACTAAATAGCTGTAGAGTAGTATCTGAACACACCAAAAGAATGTATACAAGAACTGGTAGGTGTGTACAACAAACTGATAAGCAGAGGCAACAGGTTCGACAGCTACTTCTTAGAAAAAGCCGAGCCCATGAGATCGAAGACATCAACATTGACATAGTCACGACGATGCTGAGTCCCCAGACCCTGGGGGAATCCCTCCAGTGGGAGGCCTCGTCCAAATCCTCCCCGGCTGATTCCACCTCTACCAACAACAGTGTCACAGGAATTCCCCCCACCCCCCTTCCGACGGTAGTCGTTGGGTCTGCGGTTGCACCCACGTCCAAGAGGTCAAACAGGATCTCAGGTAAAGCCAACAAGGGAAAGAAGCAGAGAGTGGGTAAACCAGGCATGTCCAGCTCAAGTAGTACCAGCAGCAACAAGGGGGTGCCAGTGTCAATTTGTATGATTTCATGCTGCAAGTTGGAACCACTGCTGTCCAATATCAGTTTTAAGAATCAGTGGAGTATAGGTGACTGAGATCATCTACTTCAATACGAGCTGCACATTTGGTGTGGGTTAGAATGAAAATGTCATTTGCACCTTACAATGAGCAGCTGTGCTTTGTATATGGGACCCATGATAGCCAAATTGTTGGGCGCTTGTGTGATGACCCGGAGGTCTGGGTTTGATTCTCAGAAGTGTCTTTTCTATTTTTTTTTGGTTAAAATTATATAGTCGATTCGGCTTCAGAGATCACACACAACTTCTGAAAATGGGTACTGGACTCATACTGTGACAAAAATGGAGTATCCTGCCATTGTGCTGGATCATCATCGTCAACAACAAGTATCCTGCCTGCTGGCGTAGGTGATCATGTCTCTCAATAACTTTCGATCTCGACAGTTATTTATCATTTCTGTTGTTGACTTTCTGCCAAGCCATTCTCTTATGTTGTCTGGTATCTTTTCTCTTTGCTTTATCATAACTCTTCTTAGCTGTCCATGGAAATCTCAACATTCTTATGTAAAACCACATATTATACAGCCTCCAGTGATTTTCTTGTCTGTTGACCTATTGTCCATGATTCATATCCATATGTTAAGACTGGCTCTACATCTAAAAAGCCCCAAGAACAATGAAATAGATGACTTTAGAACAACCCTGGACCAACTATGCAATAACTTCCAGAGAGTAGTCATTCAGTGGATACCATCACACTGTAATATACACGGGAACGAACGCGCAGACAAATTAGCTAAAGAGGGAGGGAGATTACCACAAGAGAATCATCCGCTCAGTTATGATGAAGCCAAATCCATCCTCAAGGGTCAGTTCCATGAACAATGGAAACGAGAACACCCAAAGCATAACGAGAGTAACGGATACCACCAACTATCAAGGAGGGATCAAGTCATCATACTTCGCCTACGCACTGGCCACAATAGAATGAGAAATCACATGTTCATCAAATTCAAAATAGGTACAACCAGCCTATGCCACTGTACACTGGACAGTATGACTACAAAACATGTTCTACAGGATTGCCCCCAGTACACAGACCTGAGAAGAGCAATGTGGTCCGTGCCCAACTCGCTGGAAGAAAAACCATATGGGGCAATCGATTCGCTTAAACAGCTGACTACATGAGAGAGTCTGGAATCCTACTCTGATTGAGTCTTTATCGCAGAGAGAGAGAGAGAGAGAGAGAGAGAGAGAGAACTCTTTTTCTTGTTTTTATTGTCAAAATTGGGTTGAAACAGCACCTTTCTCATTTTTTAGAAAGCTGTTTTTCCTGAGCCATTTGCAACACTGAATGCCAACACCATATTACGTATATATTACAAGGAAATCTTTGTCGCAGACTGTATTTGTGTTCTGTGCTCTGGTATGAAGATAGCAAATCACTCAGTTCGTGGTATATTTTCTTCTCGTCACTGACTTGATGTTATCATGCTGTACGTCTGGGGTCTCAGTAGCCTGGTTGGTAAAACACCTGACTGGGGTACCGATGTTCGGGCAACCCGTATTCGATTCCCACTTGAAGCAGTGGAAATTGTACTGGTGGTTGGAAAAAAAAATACCCCCGCAGTCGACCCAGCTGCTGGCAGAAATAGGTACTAGGGTAGTACTCTGTGGAGGTGAGGAATGCCTCTACGCATCATGAGTTTCGATGGTTGAAGCGACACTATCCAGAAGTCTCCTAACACTTCTGGATAGGCGGCCGAGCACATATAGTGAAAACCCGCGTGCTAGGACGCCGATTGAAGTCTTGTACTTTACCTTTACTTGTACTTTACTTTATATATAAGTTACTTTATACAAGTAAAAAAATGTATTATTAAATTAAAAGTGCTCAAAACGTATTCAAACGTAAAACAAAAAGAACAGACATTGCAAACAAATTTATTAAAAGATCAAGAATTATAGAAAACTCTGGAAAAAAACTAAGTGAGGAATTCAGGAAACTCCCTAACGAAGTACACAGTATAAAATGAATGAAAGTAGTTTAGAAAAACAATAACCAACATAGCAGCAACAGTAAGTATAACAGAACTAAGAAAGAAAGTAAGGAAGAAGAGTCAGTGGAACGACGCAATCAGTGAAGCAGTTAAGGAAATGAAGAAGCTTTTTAAAGATTGGTAGCAGAAGAAAAACCAAGAAAAATATACCTCAGTTCTAAAAAGCGCAAAAATTTGTATTAAAGAAGCTAAGCAAAACACTTGGACAGAATTCGAAAAAAAAACGAGGACTATGCACTTCAAGACAGGCACAATAAACCTCTATAAAAAAAAGTAGAAAAAATCAAGAAGAGCGAGATCCCACTGAACTCCTAAATGACAAAGAAAGACAGCCAGTATCAAATAACCATCACATACAATAGAGATGGAAAGAATGTTTTGAAGACCATGGCTCCAACTACTAATATTATAACAAAAACCACGCAATGATGCACAAACACTGAACCCAACATCATACAAGAAGAGATAGAACAAGCAATTTAATATCCTGCAAGAATTAAAGTAGCATGGGTAGACAACATACCGGTAGAAGTAATAGCAGTAGCAGGAGAAGCAGAAGTTACATGGCGGCACAGAATATTAAATGCAGCATGGCGACAATAGAAAGCTCCAGAAGACTGGCAACAGGTAATCATCGTACCAAAATGAAAAAAAAGTCAAGTAGCAAGAGAGACTTCAATCAACAATATGGTATATCCCTTTACACCCACCTCTGTATTTTACTTGTAACCAAGTATTTCAACTTTTCTCTTCTCATGTGCCCGAAAAATGTTGATTGTTTCTTTCTGACGTTTCTTAGAAGCTCCTTTTTTGTGTAGGCCTTTTTGAGAATTTCCTCGTCGATTTTTTTTTAGCCCTCTAGGGAACTTTCAACATTCTTCTGAGAAATCCCATCTCTGTGACATCTAATCGTCTCTTCATGTCTTTGTTTACGGTCCATGACTCATAATAGCTATAGAGAAGGAAATTACATCTGCAGTCGATTTAGATAGAAAATTAATTTAAAACTTCACCAGAACGATAGCTCGAAAAAAAAATTGTTAAAAAAATTGTGTATTTAAAATATAATAATTTTCTCCCTAATAAGATAATAGGAGTAATGAGTAATCATATGTTTATACAATGTATTAGCGCTAATTCATATTTCTTAATTTTCACAAATGCTCTTCTTCTCCTTTCCTTTCTCATTTGCCTTTTAGTGTCGAGGTGAGATATAATTTGCGGTCTTTTGTTCACCTTTGCTGCTTTGCTTCCTAGTGTTTCTAATATTCCGTCAATCCATCTTTTTCGTTGTCGGCCCTTGGGTCTGGTGTTCTCGCAACGTTTAATGAAAGCTCGTTATGTTGTGTTTTGAACTTTCTGCCTTGTCACGTGGTCAAATCTTTTATCTGTTGTTTCTTTATATATTGTATGACGGGTGTTATTCCTACCTTTTTGTTCAGGCTGTTTCCTGTCATTCGTCTAACACATTTCGTCTCCGTAGAGGTTATTTTTTTCTTATTGTTCTTGCATCTAGGGTCCAGGTCTGGCATTGGTAGCACAACATTGAAATGCAGGTTGTATTGTAGAGCGCCAGTTTTGCCTCTAGAGTTATTTCCTTGTTGGACAATAGTGGTGACAGCTGTCCAATGATTTGATAAGCTTTGTCGCATCTTGATTCTATTTCTATTGTTTGTGAATTATCGTTTGTCGCTAGACTTTCTAGGTATTTAAATTCCTCTACTTGTTTTAGTTGTCTGCTGTCTATAGTTGTGTTGATATTCTGTTTCTCTTTTATGAAATTCATGACTTCTGTTTTCACATATGTTCTATTTGTATAAATATCCACATGTGTAGGTGTATGTGTTTGCTTGTGGGAGTATCGAATGTATTTTATATAGGTACATATGTCTAGGACGCCTACATGTTGTTTGATTAGCGACGTCAGATATTCTTGCGCTGGCCTTGTACAATGCCATATCTTTTGTGATACTGTTTCTTTTCTTGTTATGCTTTGTATCAACAGGTACTGCAGACAGCAGCCAGACTAATGTTGAGGATATTACTTCTGGCGGCTGTGTGCCAGGAACCAGGCACCTTTTCGTAGCTACCACCACACTCACAACGATAACCATGCAGGTGTTTGTCAGTTAATAAACTGCTCGTGTTGCTGTGGAAGTTTGATGTGCCCAAGATCCAATGAAGTAAATCAAGATATTTAGTTCCATTTATTGAGATCGTGTTTGTATGGCTAAGTGTGAAACTCTTGTGCATGTGTGTGTGCGTGTGCGCGTGTGTGTTTGCGTGCGGCTTGTTTCACTACTTCGGAACATAAATGTTGAAAAAAATTAAGTTAAGAAGCACATATGGAATAAACTGAAAATATCCCGTATACTGACTATATATGTATACATAGAATTAATTTATGGTGACGAGTACTTAGGTCAGTTTCCTGGTGATCATTTTCCCAGGTTGATCAAGCCTAGGACACAGACAGCCAGTTCAAAGATGCTTAGTGTCATGGAGGAAGAGCATCAAGGCTGAATTCCAAAGAGAAAGGCTTATTCCCACTAGCTTCCATCAAGAAAACGAAATTTCTTTAAAATCTCAAGATATTGTTTACTCTGACTATTTTAGAATTGATTAAAAAAAAATCAATGTTTCCTGAGGCGTCCGTTTACTTAAATTCCTGTTTTCGCTTCAAAGAGCTCTGGATGAATTAAGAAACATCAAGTTGTACAGTTTACAAGCTTTGACTTCGTCCAAAGTTACATTTCAATTTATGGTTCACCTTCAACATGTACATCTGGTACGACGTGATTGAAAGGTTGACGGTGAACATATTGTTGATAGGCATTATAATTGAATTACTGACGGCTAACATATCGTAATATATATATATATATATATATATATATATATATATATATATATATATATATATATATATATATATAATTCAAAAATTGAAGAACTAATTAATAAATAATAAGTACAGAGAATAACATTTAATAACCCGTTGTACCGTATGAAATTGAAACAGCTTGACTGGAAGAAGATGGAGGTTGGGGAGCATTGTAAAAATCTTGATGTGCTGTTTTTTTGCAGCATTCCAACTTAATTTGTAGATGTGACTTCATTGTTGCTAAATTTTATATTGTATATATTATTTGTCTGGTTGCTCGTGTAATGGAGTTTCCAAGAATTGTTTTATATTAGTCTTGATTTTTTTCACTACACCTCAGTAACAATTACATATGTCTTCGGACCCACCTTCATGAATGCATATTTATTTACTCATAAAATATAGAAAGTGCAGATTTACAGAAACTTTGTCTCAACGTTAATGTAAGTTAATTTCCTTTTCTCTGTTTAATCTCTCTAATTATTTAAATTAGAAGATCCACC
Source organism: Megaustenia siamemsis (assembly GCA_032433765.1). NCBI lineage: Eukaryota > Metazoa > Mollusca > Gastropoda > Stylommatophora > Ariophantidae > Megaustenia > Megaustenia siamemsis. The sequence continues at coordinate 91,574,100 of JAVIAB010000051.1, forward strand.
AGATCAACCAGAAGAGTGTGGAATGTCGGCTAAATCGGCTAATATTTAGTCGCCCTAGAACATTTGTTTTTGCTGTTTTTTCCTCCCACGTAGAACATCGGTTAGATCTTTCATTTAAGATTGGTGTATACATCTGGTGTCGACGAAAATCATGTTGTCACATTCTTTACTTAAAGAGAATTGTGGGTTGGGTCACAACGATTTGGTAGCAAAGAAGACATATCGAATAGATTTCTGGCATGTCGAGGAAGACACGGTGAATTAATTTGTTTAAAAAGTGGCATGTAAGGATGTTTGATTCACCTCGACTTAAGTCTTTTATTATTTACATTAAGTTTATTTGATTAATCTCACTCTATTTGATTTGCCCCACTGCTAGTCTTTTCCATTTATTTCATTGCAAGTCTATTTAATTCATTTCAATCTTTTCTTTTACTATCGCCTATTTGATTGTCCTTATCGTTAGCCTATTGAATTCATCCCATCGTATATCGCTTTGATGCACCTCGTTGAAAGATTATATGATTAACCTCACTCTATTTGATTCATCCTATCCTATGCATTTTTGAATGACCTCACCTTACGTATGTTTAATTCATGTGTCACCGTAAGTTAATTTGAGTTACTGCACAATAAATCTATTTGATTAGTTTCACTCTTTTTTTTTTTAAGTTCACCTCACTATAAATCCATTTGATTCATCTCATTCTATTTGATTTATATCACCACCAGTGTTTCCTACATCACCTTACAATAAATATATTTGATCCATCTCACCGTAATTCAATTCGATTCCTGTTACCGTAACTATTTGATCCATCCCACAGTTTTTGTTTATTAAGTCTATTTGATTTACTCTATTTTATTCACGTTAGCATACACCTATTTGAGTCGCCTCACCATAATCAATGTTATTCTAATCAATGTAAGTCTACCTGAGTCACTGCACTGTAAATCTATTTGATTCGTGTTACAGTAAGTCTATTTGATTTACCTGATTCTATTTAATTTACATTACCATAAATCTCTTTGATTCACCTCACTGTAACCTATCTGGTTAATTTCACAGTATATCATTTTTTATTCGCTGCACAGTCTTTGTTCCACTTCACAGTGCCTGATGTGTTATATTCACTTCACTTTTAGTTTGATTAATTACAACCCGTTTTCTATAATCTACAGTGAAAATGTGATTGATGAAACTGCTATAGCAATTAATATTTATTTTATCCAAGCTAATTTTTAAAGTGAAACAAATGTAAATCTTAATGCTGTTGTATGTCCAATATCAGGGCTTATTCAATAAGTTTGCTCATTTGTTACTGTTGCTAGAGATGTCATTCAACATTCATCATTTCGACGTTCAATTTCTCAAGTCGATATCTTGCATCATCGAGTGCTGTCTCCGCAACGAAGGTTGGCTACCATGGATGGCCATTCTGCTCTGTCTCTTGCTTTGATGGTGCAGGTTGTCATAGGCTGATTTGTCCATCTTTTGATGTTACTCGTCCATGTTAGTCTTGGTCTGCCTCTGCCTCTTTTACCTTGTATTTTTTCCTCCAGGATTACTTTTAGTGGGCTGTTGTGTCTTTTAACATGGCCCAAAAATCGCATTTGTCTTGTTTAAATTCTGCTTAGTAGTTCTCTTTTCATTTCTAGTTATTTTAAGACTTCATCGTTTGTTTTCTTTTCCTTCCATCCAATTCTACCTATTCTTCTATATATCCACATTTCAAAGGCTTCAATTCTCTGTTCTGTTTTCTTGTCTAATGTCTATGTTTCTGCACCATATAGGAATATTGAGAAGATGTAACATTTTGCCATTCTTAGTTTTAGACCTGGTGTTATTTGTTTTGATGTTAGTATGTTCTTAATGACATTAAAATTACTTTTTGCCATTCCTATTCTTTTGTTTATTTCAGTTGTACATTTTCCATCACTGGTTATAGTATGTCCAAGGTAGTTGTAGTTCTGAACTATCTCCAGGTCTATTCCTTCAATTTTGATATCCACTTGTGGGTTTTGAGTATTTTCTTTGTTTATGATCATAGTTTTAGTCATTTTGATATTCATATCTAGTCCATATTTTTTGTTTGTCATGCTTATTTCATTAAGTAATTGTTGTAGATCTTTAGGATTTTCTCCTAGTAGTACAGTATCGTCAGCATATCTTAGGTTATTGATTATCTTTCCATTAATTTGTAGACCTGGCATCTCTGTGATGTTTTTAAAGATTTGCTCAATGTATAGATTGAACAAGCTTGGTGATAGGATGCGTCTCTGTCTTACTCCTCTTTTTATATCAATGGCTGTAGAGTTCTCTTTGTTATATGTTATTATTGCTGTTTGCTCCCAGTATAGATTACATATTAGTCGTATGTCCATGTCATCTAGATGTATCTCTTTTAGGCATTCTATTAGTTGTTTGTGGTGTACTCTATCAAAAGCTTTGGTGTAGTCTATGAAGCAGGCATATATTGGTTTTTTACTTCTGTGTATTTTTCGATTAATGTTCTCATGCAGAATATGGCTTCTTTTGTCACGCTATTTTTCCTAAATCCAAATTGCGGCTCATCTATTTCAGTATTGATTTTATTCTGAATCCTTCCTTTTATAACTTTTAGCAAGATTTTTGTAACATGGCTCATTAGGCGTATTGTTCTAAAGTCACTGCATTCAACTGTTAGGCAATGCAATGAAAGTTGATGTTTTTAGTTCATTTAGTATGTATCCTGTATGATATATGTCGTTGCATATGTCTGTAATCACTTCAATGCCAAAATCTTCTAGTGCCTGTATCATCTCTATCTGTATGCTGTCAGGTCCTGCTGCTTTTCCCTTTGTCATTGTTTTTATAGCTTTTTCCACCTCAGATTTTAAGATTTTATAGCCTGATGTACATTTTATAACTGGTTTCTTGTCCCTTTGATCATGAAATAGTTCTGTTATATATTCCTGCCATCTATCTATAATATCTTTATTGTCTGTTAGCATTTTTCCTTTTTTGTCTGCAATGCATCCACCTTCTGTTGCTTTTTTATCTTTTTAGTCATTCTCTTTATTTCTGTGTGCATTCCTCTTAAGTCTTGTTTGTTTTCCATAGTTTCTATTTCTATACATTTTTGACTGCGCCAGTCTTTTTTTGCCTTTTTGCACATTTTGCGTATGTTATTATCTATTTTATTGTATTGGGCAATGTTCTTCGCTTGTCTCATTTCTTCCATTTTTTCTAAGATGTTAGAAGTTATCCATTTTTGTTTTTTGTGCTTTTCTCTTTTGGGTAAGGTGTCGCAGGTTTCTTGTAAGCTTTTCTTTATGCATTGCCATTTGGTTGTTACTTTTTCATCAGGATTTTCTCTTCTGTATTGTTCAATTCCTTCTTCTAGCAGCTTCTGGTATGTGTTCTTTACTTGAATTGTATAGGTATCTTTAATATCTTTATGATTTAAAGCTGTTATATCTAGAGGATTTGTTGATGAATTAGACTTTGGCATGTTTCTCTTTAGTTTGATTTTCATTTTAATCATTATAGGATTGTGATCTGAATTAATATCTGCTCCTGGGTAAGTTTTGGCTTTCTTTACACTGTTACGGAACCTTTCTTTTATCATTATGTAATCTATTTGATTCCTCTTCTTATCTCCAAGGCTTTACCATGTGTATAGTTTCCTTTCCTCTTGATCAAAGTCATCGTCATCATCATCATCAAGTACCGGGCCTGCTGGCGTAGGTGATCATGTCTCTCCACAACTTTCGATCTCGGCAGCTATTCATCATTCCTGTTGTTGACCTTCTGCCAAGCCATTCTCTTAAGCTGTCTATTATTTTTCTCCTTGCTTCCCTCTATCTCTTCGTCCCTCAATTGTTCCAGTTGTTACAATATATTCCAGTTGTTCTCTTCTCATTACATGGCCAAAAAATTATGATTGTTTCTTCCTAATATTGGAAATTAGCTCTCTTTTTGTTTTGACCTCTCTCAGAACATCATCATTACTCTTCTTAGCTGTCCATGGTACTCTCAACATTCTTCTGTAAAACCACATTTCTACAGACTCCAGTGATTTCCTAGTCTGTTGTCCTATTGTCCATGATTCGCATCCATATGTTAAGACTGGCTCTTCGTAACATTTAAGAACTCTTTTTCTTGTTTCTATTGTCAAAATTGGATTGCATAGTATCTTCCTCATTTTTTGGAAAGCTGCTTTTGCCTGAGCCATTCTGCATCTCACCTCTTTTGTACATCTTCCATCTGAGGTTAACAAAGTTCCCAAATATTTAAATTCATTTACCTGTTTTAATACTGTTCCACTTGTCTTTATTTTGCACTGAGATGTTGTGCTTTTTTTTTGTTGTTACAATTACCTCTGTCTTTTTTGTTGTTAAGGCTGAATCCTTTATTTTTGTTTTCTTTCACTATAATGTCCAACATTTCTTGTAACTCATTTTCACTCTTAGCGATTAAAACTGTATCATCAGCATACCTTAGATTATTTATATTATGACCTCCAATTGTTATTCCAGGCATGCCCCTTATGGATCTTAAAATACTCTCACTATAAATATTAAACAAATCTGGTGATAGCACACAACCTTGTCTCTAAGTAGGTGTTACATATTATTAGCCTGTTTTCTTCACAGAATTGTGTTAATCTTTCTCCTCTGTCATTTCTTTTTCTTAAACCATGATTTCCTATAATGGTCTTATATCTACCTTTTCCTACTTTAGCGTTCATGTCACCCATTACAATCAAGATGTCTGAAGATTTCACTTGCTTCATAACTTTATTTAGGTCTTCATAGTATGCCTCTATTTGTTCATCTGTGTAGTCTTGAGTAGGTGCATATGTCTCTATTATTGCAAGTCGAATTTGTTTTGCTTTCAACTTGAGTAGTATAATCCTATCACTGTATGTCCAGTGGTTACTTATATATTTTTGTAGCTCTCTTTTTATCAGTATTCCTACCCCCCCCCCCTTTTGATGTTCTGCTGTGTTTGTTGAGTATATAAATGTATATTTTTCGTCCTCTATGTACCAACATTATTTCCATCTTGTCTCTGATATGCCTAAAATATCTATATTTATTCGTTCTGCTTCTTGAATCAGATTTTCCAATTTCCCAAGTCAATAAGGAGAATCACAATCTTGAACATGATCATTATGTCATGGGAAGATCAATTCTAAATTTGTGGAATAGATTAACAGCAGCTCACCAACATTCGTATTAACATGTTTTTTTTTTAATGACTATAGCTGTATAGATATTTATCAATGCATTAAATATATGTTGCGATTAATCTTTATGTTAAACGAGTCAAATATTTCACAAGTGATGCAACGTTTTATTTAGCCAAATGTTCAATAAAGATCATGAGTTTGTAATTTGCAGCTACAGGAGTATATTTATTTTAATGTGCTTTCGTGTCTGTGTGTTCAAAATTATTGAAAGTGAAGTTTGAAATGTTATCATTCCCATTTTTTACTCTAATATATTGATTGTTACATATTATTATTGTAAAAATAAAGAAAGTAAGAGCCCCGTCTCGCCAAGGTGGCGTATAGGATATGTTTATATATGGCGTATAGTGTTAGTGACCATAATTTTTACAGACCTTCGGCACATGATATTTGGGGTAATGTGGTCGGTATTAAGCTCGTGCCGCTTAAATTTCCCAGAAAAAAATCCGGTACCCATTTAAGGCTGGGTGAACCCGGAAGCCGTTTATCAGGATCGAACCCTACCTCTTGTCCTTCGTAGTCCAATTCACTAACCACTGAGCTATCGCGGCTCCCACTGAGCTATCGCGGCTCCCACTGAGCTATCGCGGCTCCCACTGAGCTATCGCGGCTCCCACTGAGCTATCGCGGCTCCCACTGAGCTATCGCGGCTCCCACTGAGCTATCGCGGCTCCCACTGAGCTATCGCGGCTCCCACTGAGCTGTCGCGGCTCCCACTGAGCTGTCGGGGCTCCCACTGAGCTATCGCGGCTCCCACTGAGCTATCGCGGCTCCCACTGGGCTATCGCGGCTCCCATATTATTATTGTGCTGGTTTTTTTTTTCTCAAAGTGTTACGATCTTCTGCCAGATTGTCCTACTCTTTTAAACTAAAGAAGAATTTACTCCGGAATGAGATGCCACATTTTGTTTATCTCAGTTTTAGTCTATCCAAAAAAATTCTTCCCGTTTGTGAGTTACTTAACAATATTTGTTTAGGGACGTGATTATTATCTATACTACATACTAACATGTCCCAGAGCTTTGCCAAAATGGATGACTAGAACATGTAAGACAAATGTATTAGTTACTTTGTCCTGTCATTTACCGTTCATTACTTTTGAAGGTGCACATATGTAAAATTGTGCAGTGATTAGTCTGTCCTAAGTTAAATTTTGTGTTATTCCGTACCGTTTAATATGGTTGCCTTGCCAATTAGCCCGATTATGAGTCAAGTGAATTAATGTGTTAACTCTTTGGTTACTGTGTTTGTAGACCATCTTGTTTTTTCGTTAATCAAACGGTCACTTTAAGAGAATTACGGGTCTACCGTCATTCCATACTCCTCACGGATAGCATGGCCGACTGCCTGGATTATTTTCTTTTTCCAGGAGTCTGGAAAAGTAACTCATCGCCTCTATTCCTTGTTTATCCTTTGTTTACTCATAAGTAGTAAGGAAGTGTGGTTGAGCGCCACCTCAATTACAGTTATATTGTAACAGGGTAAGAGAAGTGAGCCAACTGGCACTAACAATAGTTATATAGACGAAATGCCACACCCTGGACTGAGTCCAGACTGGAGCAAAGAAATATATATATATATATATATATATAACATTTAGGAGTTTGCCTAGAAGTTTCGTGCATGATGGACAGTTAGTAAATTTTGAAATGGATAAGTGGAGATTATAATTAGATCGACTAATGAGTAATGTAAAACAATGCGGGTTCTGTCCCATGCCAAATTTGGAATTATTTATAGTCGCTGCTTTTTTCCGTCTGGTGTAATAATATAGCCCCGCCAACAACCGGAAATGATTTGCTTAAAATTACGGATCTAGCTTACATTACACCGTAAAAATGCATACTATATATACATAGGTTCGTAGAAGGGTTATACCCTAGGTAATTACGGTATCTTGAGTGATATATACCAATTAAATACATTTATTAAGTTTATGGAAGTTCTTAGAAGAATTTAAGGAAGATCTGGCGACCAAGATGGCGTTTGTTTTATTTTCGGAGTGTAGTTTGCGTGATTAAAGTGATTGAATATAGTGTTTCCAACGGATTATAATTTTCGAAAATGTGTGTAAAGATTTCTACCAAGGAGGAGGATAAGACCCGATAAGTACTTTTTTAAAATGTAAACAGCTAAAGTTTTATATTTAGATCGTAAAAGATCGCATGTGAGACCTTAGCGATCAAACACATGGGGAGAAACATCAGTCGGGCTAAACCCCCAACGTGTATTTTTCTTAAGTTAAGCCCTTAACTTACGACTGACTCAGCAGGTCGGAAAGGGAAAGGGAATGTTTTATGCTCAGAGAAATACACAGAAGATGGAGATAGATAAACATAAAGTAGCAACGATAAATATATGCGGGATAAAAAAATAAAGGAGTTGAAATTATAGAAGAAATGACAAAACGGAAAATTAAAATACCAGGATTAGCGGACACCAGAGTTATAGGACAACAGATAAAGAAAACACACATGAACTACAAGAAAATATTCTCAGGAGTCGACAACACAGAGAGAGCAACACACGGAGTAGGTTTTATCATCGACCCAGAACACGCCAAGATCATTCTAGAAATAAAATACCATTCAGAAAGAATTATCACAATTAAACTACTAGAAGACGAGCGAAAAACAAATTACATTCAAATCTATGCACCATGCAACAACAATGAAAGAGACAGCGAAGAATTCTATAACGCATTGAATGAAATCATCAACAAAATTGACGAAAGCGACGACATGTTAGTGATGGGAGATTTTAATGGAAGGCTTGGGAAACTCAACAGTGAGAACAGTGATATCTTAGGACCCTTTGGCGATAAAACAGCTGAAATAAACAAAAATGGAAGCAGACTGCTGGATCTATGCAATCAAAACGATTTATTTATCACCAACACATTCTTCAAACACAGAGAGTCGCAATTATACACCTGTTACAAATGGAATGACACAACATGCAGAAGCTAGATAGATTTTATATTAACAAGACAACAGAACAAGAAAAGAGTAACCAACAGTAGAGCAATCCCTAATATTACAGATGACACGGATCACAAGATGGTTATGATCACATTAAGACAGTCAAAAATAAAGAGATTATACGAAAACAAACAAAAGAAGCGAAAAGAACAGACAATCAAAATAAAACAATTAAACGAGCAAGAATCAAGGAGAACCCTAGAAGAAAAACTAACAGAGGAATTCAAGAAACTCCCTAACGAAGTATACACAGTAGAAGAAGAGTGGAAACAATTTAAGGAAACAGTAACATCTCTAAAACAGTTTGTGGAACGAAGCTAAGAACAAGAGAAGGGAAAAAGAGCACCCCGTGGTGGATGAAAGATTCAGAAAATCAAATCAGCAATTAAAGAAAAGAAGAAACTGTTTAAAAATTGGAGGGCGAACAAGAACCAAGAAAAATATGAAAAATATGCCTTAGTTCGAAAAAGAGTTAAAATTTTGATCAAAGAAGCTAAGCAAAATAATTGGACAGAATTCGGACAAAACATGAGCAGGGACTTCAAGACAGCCACAAGAGATTTCTACAAAGCAGTAAAAGCCACAAGAGCGAGAAAAGAATACCATGATCCTACAGAGCTGATAAATGATAAAGACGGACAGATAAATACCAAATAACCAACGTATGCAACAGAGATGGAAAGAATATTTTGAAGACTTGTTAAACATACCAACTACCAATAAGACAACAAAAACCACGCTAGAACTCACAAATACTGAACCCAACATCATGAAAGAGGAAATCGAATAAGTAATCAAATATGCACCAAGAAATAAAGCACCGGGGATAGATAAAATACCAATAGAAATAATAGCAGCAGCAGAAGAAACAGGAGTGAAATGGCCGCACAGAATATTTAATGAAGTATGGCAACAACAACAAGCCCCAGAAGACTGGCAACAGGCAATCATCATACCAATATGGAAAAAGAAAGATAGCAAAAGAGACTGCAATCAATATAGAGATATATATCTCTTCTCAGCCGTGTTCGAAAGCTATACGCCAAAATCTTGGAAAAAAGGCTGAGACCAATAAAAGAACTATAGTTAAGCGATTCTCAAATGGGGTTCCGAAAAACAGGATGTACTGACGCACTATTCACATTAAAACAGCTTGCAAAAAAAACGACAGAACACGATCCACACTTATACATAGCCTTCATTGATCAAGAAAAAGCATTCGACAGAGTAAACAGAGAACAACTGTGGGAGATACTAACAACATACGGAGTAAGCCAACATCTAACCAACTTAATTAAAAATCTCTACATCAACAGCAGTTGCATGGTCAGAACAGCAGCAGGCTACACAGACCACTTCGAAGTTAGATCAGGTGTAAGACAGGGGTACGTACTATCCCCCCTACTGTTTATTACATACATGGACTGTATATGCAAGTTAGCCAACCCATCAGAGGCAGAGGATATCAACGAGCTTTTATTTGCAGACGATCAGGCACTAATACATGAAACAATAGAAGACAAACAAGAACACTTAAACAAATTCAACATCTCAGGCACAAAATACAACATGAAAACCAACATCAACAAAACAGAAGTCATGGATGTCGCCAAAAATAAACAGAACATCTGAAACAGGGTATAGCAGTGATAAGTTTGAAACGGGGTATAGCAGCGATAAGTTAAGTGAGTTAGAGTGGAGCTAGGTGGTAAACAACAAAGGGGGAGATAAAGGGGGTGAGCGATAGGCCCCGGTATCACTGCGAGCAAATTAAAATCCATATTTGCTCAACCGCCCGTGCCAGTAGAATCATCCGAATTACTAACTTATCTCTCAAACAAAGAAAGGTAGCTGTAGTCCACATCATAGCAGTCTCAGTACACGCCAAAAGACATAAGGCGGAACCGCACCGAAAGTGAACACAGCCAACTGTTCACTGTCATACGATATCATCATTCATCGTAAACTATTGGAATATCGAAACATGATCAAAATGGATGATACACACAGCTCACAGTGTGCACATAGCACCTAACTCAGTAGCTCCTGCAACAAGCCGGACTTGGAATATGAGGAAACTGCAATAATAAACACTTTCATACATATCCTTTAATGGTTAGTGCCGCCTATCCACCATATTGACAGGAAGTTCACGACCTCCTGAAAATGATGATCGTCATATTTTTACAAATTTATAGCGCTTGATGATGTTAAGACATCGTTTTTGACTCCAATTCCGAACATATAAAACACAGTCCGTCGTCAGATTATCCCGGTTGCACATCAAACAACAGACCATAAGATTAGCGTATGGCCGGTCTTGGGATATACGATGAGCCATTATGATGACGTAGCACACACAACAATGGCAGCGCCCATAGATACCTGATTACTTTAGTGAATGCAACCTACAACGAACGAAGCATGGCGCAAATTCCCTAAAGAGATAAAGCTGCGACTGACTTGACGAAGCAGTTCACATTAATGAGTTGTAACATTTAAATAACTTGCGTCAAGCAATTTCAACAACGGTCATGAACAACACTCAATGTGACGTAAAACGCAGATCAAGTCTAGACGGTGGAAAGTCGCATTCACAACACTTGATTTGACAAAAAGGAATATTGCCGTGCGCACGACTCCGCTTCATCGGACAAATGTGTTAAGTAGAACATCATTTTTACTTAACGCAGAAAAGTGCACTGGAGAGCCGAAATTAATCAGACTCCAAATGCACTTTCTGCAGCGATCGAGAGAACGTGAGCAAGTTCCACCATCTTGGAAACGGAAGTCCCTGAACCTATTTAGCAAGAAATCCGGTGAACTAGGTTTCTGTAGTGAATACCTTTGTAATAGTACAACGAGTATGCAATATAAAATATACTAATCTTAGGCCTCTTGTTCAGTCTGTATGTAAGCACAGATCGCGGTGCAAGAATACCTGGACGTATCTAGACATGTCGCGGCGTATTGACTTGTTTATCCTACCGGAAGACTCTGAGTTTTTGTGAATGAGGTGCAGTGTGGACGATTGTTCTGTCCAAGATCTGTACGATTCTGATACAGCCGTTTTCCTCTGGAGAAGGATTTCGGCGTTTCGTCTGGCGCTTGTATATGTAACAACAAATGTTATTTATAAAACAACTTAGGTCTACCAACAATAACTGATACATTGAGCATATTCTGATATCTCTATATCTTGTGTGACTCAGTGTTAAATTTATCCTAATAAATCTGTTATCTTCAACACACATTGTTAAATATGTAGTTATTTTAAGCGCTAATTCAATTTACCTGTGCTCTTATACTGTTGTTTTATAGTCTGTAGGCTGCACTCTGATTAATTGATGGAATTTAGTACAGCACCTTGAATATCTGCTGGTAGATTTACAAGATCTGGTTTTAAAGCAGGCTTATCTACCTTCTGTATGTTTTTACTTGTTTTGTTTTGGATGGCCGTTAATGTTTGGCGAATACTGTTACCCTTGCTGCGTAGTGGGAAGCAAATGACCTGCGCTGGAGTGTCTGTATAATTTAATAGCGGCGAACGTTCAATTCATTTTTAGACTTCGCCCAGAAATTGTTACTGCGGAACTGCTTTTCGATCCTCGTTCTAGGGAGGGAGATAAGGTAAGTATTATTAAATATCACTTAAGGTACTGTAATTATCTAGAGTATAACCCTTAGGAATGTACTAACGCTGGGTGAATAATTATGCAAATCAATTCCGGCTGTGGGTCGGGTTATATTATTACATCATGTGGAATAAAAACCGGCTACCATATGTAATTTCAAATTTGGCGGGAGAGAGAACCCGTAATATTTCACATTACTCATTAGCCGGGCTAATCATTATCCCCACCCATTGCTTTCGAGGTTTATTAACTGTCCACCATACATGAACCTTCTAGGCAAACTTCTAATTATATATATATCCTCAAAAGAGATCATACCACCAGTGAGGACAAATTCAAGAAATAAATGGATGACAGACGACATTTTGCAGCTAATGGATACAAGAAGAAGAAATAAAGAAAATAAACATGAGTATAAGAGATTAAATAAAGAAATTGTAGTACACTGCAATGAAGCAAAAGAAGCATTGCTAAAAGAGAGATGCAAAGAGATTGAAATGCAACAAAAAGGAGATGTTAAAGTTATATACAAACAAATTGAGGGATTAACAAGAAGAAAAACGCAATCAAAAATGGATGTCTAAGATCAAAGGAAGGAGAACTGTTGAATGAGCAAAAAAACATAAGGGAACGATGGACAGAATACATTAAAGATCTTTATAATGATGAACGAACGGAAGTAAATAAAAAGGATAATGGAGAAGGACCAGAAATACAGAGAAGAAGTGGAAGATGGCTTGCGCAATAAGCAGGCAAATCTCCTGGACGAGATAATATAATTAAAGAAGAGATTGAAGCCATGGGTGATTTTGGAATAGCAATAATAACAAAAATATTGAATGATATCTGCAACAGCGGATATATACCAGACGACATGCTCAAATCAATATTCATAGCCCTACCAAAGAAATCGGGTGCTATTGAATGCGATGATCATCGCACAATAAGTCTTATGAGTCATATGACTAAGATATTACTAAGAATCATCATGCGAAGAGTGCGAAACAAAATCAGACCAGAAATTAGCGATGAACAGTGTGGTTTTGTTAGAGACAAAGGAACAAGCAATGCCATTTATATCATAAGATCTTTAGTAGAAAGAGCCATAGAGGTGAAAACAGATCTATATCTATGTTTCATAGATTACACCAAGGCATTTGACAAAGTAAAGCACCAAGAAATAATCAAAATTTTAGAAAGCATAAACGTAGACAGCAAAGATCAAAGAATAATAAAGAACATGTACTGGCAACAAACAGCGGCCTTAAGAACTGGAAACCAATTGGGAATGTTTCAACAAATAAAACAGGGTGTTAGACAAGGTTGTGTGCTGTTACCAGATTTGTTTAATATTTACAGTGAGATTATTTTAAGATCCATAAGGGACATGCCTGGAATAACAATTGGAGGTCATGATATAAATAATCTAAGGTATGCTGATGATACAGTCTTAATTGCTAAGAGTGAAAATGAGTTACAAGAAATGTTGGACATTATAGTGAAAGAAAGCAAAAAATAAAGGACTCAGCCTTAATAGCAAAAAGACAGAGGTAATGGTAACAACAAAGAAAAAGACATCATATCAGTGCAAAATAAAGACAAGTGGAACAATATTAAAACAGGTAAATTAATTTAAATATTTGGGAAATTTGTTAACTTCAGACGGAAAATGTACAAAAGAGATGAGAGGAAGAATGGCTCAGGCAAAAAGCAGCTTTCCAAAAAATGAGGAAGATACAATGCAATCAATTTTTGACAATAGAAACAAGAAAAAGAGTTCTTAAATGTTATGTAGAGCCAATCTTATCATATGGGTGTGAATCATGGACAATAGGACAACAGACAAGAAAATCACTGGAGTCTGTAGAAATGTGGTTTTACAGAAGAATGTTGAGTGTACCATGGACAGCTACAAAGAGTAATGAAGATGTTCTGAGAGAGGTCAAAGCGAAAAGAGAGCTAATTTCCAATATTAGGAAGAAACAATCATAATTTTTTTGGCCATGTAATGAGAAGAGAACAACTGGAATATATTGTAACAACTGGAAAGATTGAGGGACGAAGAGATGGAGGGAAACAAAGAGGAAAAATACCAGACAGCTTAAGAGAATGGCTTGGCAGAAGGTTAACAACAGAAAATAATAAATAGCTGCCGAGATCGAAAGTTTTGGAGAGACATGATTACCTACGCCAGTAGGCCCGGTACATGATGATGATGATGATGATATATATATATGCGCCCATCTAGGTCCAGTTCATGGAGGGCAGTTCGTCTATATAACTGTTGTTGGCGCCAATTAGCGCACTTCCTCCTATTCTACTACAATATAACTTTGTATTTAAGGTGGAATTAAAACAGCTTTTCCTTGCAGCACTAAAGTAATCGTTTGTATTTTTGTCCTGACCACTGATAAGGACAGGGTGCTGCGATAGCTCAGTGGTTAGTGAACTGGACTAGAAAGGACAAGTGGTACGGTTCGTTCCCAACCGACGCCTTCCGGATTCACCCAGCTTTTAATGGTACCGGATTTTTTCTGGGAAAGTAAAGCGGCACGGGCGTAATACCGACCACATTACCCCAAAAATCATGTGCCGAAGGTCTGTAAAATTGATGGTCACTAACATCATATTCCCTATACACCACTTGGCGTGACGATGAACTTTACTTTTTTTTGTTTTTTACTGATAAAGACTACATAAAAAAAAAAGTAAAGTACCCCCCGTCACGCCAAGTGGCGTATAGGGAAATATGGTGTTAGTGACCCTATATTTTACAGACCTTCAGCACATGATTTTTGGGGTAATGTGGTCGGTATTACGCCCGTGCTGCTTTTACTTTCCCAGAAAAAAATCCGGTACCCATTTAAGGCTGGGTGAACCCGGAGCCGTCGGTTGGGATCGAACCCTACCCCTTGTCCGTAGTAGTCCAGTTCACTAACCACTGAGCTATCGCGGCTCCTACTAATTTTTAGGGAATTAGTAAAACCCAGGTGTCCTCGCCAGGATTACGAACCCCGGCTGTTGCCGTGGTAAGCCAACCGCCTATCGATTGCGCTAACCGGACACCCTATAAAGACTACATACTCGACTTTATTTTTTTTAATTTTTATTTTCTTCTCTTCTTACATTCTTAAAGCTAAAACGTAATTATTATGCCGTATGTATTCCTACCAGGGAGTACGGCATAAAATTCGCAACGCGTGTCCTTTCCTCCGCTAGTCTTCTGGAAACCCTTGGGCAAGGTGGAGATTCCGTTCAGCCCCCCTATCAGGGTTACGTGAAACCATTGGAGCAGGTGGTGGATGGTGTTGTGGGAGCAGCCGACAAATAGTGCCGATTATGGTGCCCACTCCGCTATGGCAGGCAGAGGATTGCATATATAGAGACAATGGCTGAGAAGGAAAGGAATGGCAAACTATCTTCTTATATTGCCTAGTATAATTATGCCAAAAACACAACTTAATATCTACAGTTAACGACATTAATGGACTCCACAGCCACCTCGTCCAGTAGGGAACGTCATGTGCTACAGGTGACACCCGATCGTCATCAAGCTACTGTATGCAAGATCAAAAATAAAGATTCGCTAGCAATAGGAACTTGGAACATTAGATCAGCATTCCAAGTTGGCAAACTAGAAAACATCAGTCAAGAAATGAAGAGAATGAAATTGAACATCTTGGGACTATGTGAAATGAAATGGAAAGGAGCAGGATTATTACAACGCGACAGTGGAAATGTAATTTACTCTGGGGGAACCAAACACGAAAGAGGAGTAGCATCATGTTAGATAGAGAAAGAAGCAAAACAGTGAAAGGATTTTGGCCAGTATCAGATAGAATTCTGCTAGTAAAATTGAGAGGTAGACCAATGGATATGAACATAATTCGAGCTCATGCACCAACAAATAATAGCGAAGAAGAAGACATTGACGCTTTTTACAACGAGCTAGAGATGAAAATGGAACAGTGTAAATCCCAAGAAATAACTATTATATTAGGAGAACTTAGTCGCGTTCTCTCGATCGCTGCAGAAATTGCTTTGGGATCTGATTAATTTCGGCTTTCCATTGCAATTTTCTGCATTCAAGTCGATATGATATTCTAATTAACACATCTGCGCCGATGAATTGGCGTTGCACGCACGGCAATATTCTGTTTTGACGAATCAAGTGTTGTGAATGCGACCTTCCACCGTCTAGTGTTGATCTGCGTTTTACGTCACACTGAGTGCTGTTCAATGACCGTTGTTGGAGTTGTGTGACGCAAGTTATTTACATTTTGCAACGCATTAATGTTGTGGGCTCTGTCATATCAGCCGAAGTTTTATCTCTTTAGGGAATTTGCACCATGTTTCGTTTGTTGTAGACTGCATTCACAGAGGTATCATGAATCCATGGGCGCTGCCATTGTGTGTGTTCCACGTCAATAGTGTATATCCAGTGATTGGAACTCCCGAAAGTTCTTCTGGAGGCACATAATTCCTTATATAAATAGTCTATCGGTACATCGAAGCACATTTTTTGGTGCCGTTTTTCCCTATATGAGAGTCTACATTTTTCCTTATATGAGTCTACATTTTTTCTTATATGAGAGTCTACCCGCCCATTCTACCTGTTGACCTCTCGGGTGACCTCTCGTTGACCTCTCGGGTGAGCTCTGGTGACCTCTCGTGGTGGGGGCGACGGTGGTGTTGTGAAGGGGTGGAGTTGTGAAGGGGTGGTGCCATAACTTTCATAAATCTATTATATTCTTTCTTTATGCTTTCAGGCAATAATATAAAAAAACAGTGACTTCCAAAACAGTTCTATTCAAGATAAGTTTTAAAAACTTCCTTTAGAATTAAAGGTAACAGCTTAGTCCGTTACACATACTACACGAAGGCGCATTAACGAACTTAGTAACTACACGCCAAACAGAAACACCGCGTTAATAACGTTAAGCGAGATCAAAGAGCTCGGTTCTCCGTAAATACTTACTTCCGCGTAGACCGCCCGCGAGATCAAAGAGTCCGGTGAGTACTTACTTCCGCGTAGACCACCCGCGTGGAAATCGCCGCGTGGACATCAAAGGATAACGCTACCGTTTACCCATGGCCACACTAAGAAATTTATCGGCTAGCCGGTAAGTGATCATCAGGAGTGTCATTTAACAGGGGAATTTTACGATACCGATGTTTTAAAGTGAGCCGCTTGGGGAAATTAACTGTGACAAGTTTATTTATTTATTGTTTTATTCGTATATATTTCACAATAGATAACACAGGGGTAGACAATAATGTATTCTTTAACTATTGTACATTATAGACAAGTATAATACATAAGAAACAAAGTAGTTTATTTACAATTGTTATACACGATAGTGTTAAATGGATAAAGGGGAGGTGGTCACGTTATCAGAATGGACCTGTCGCTTGATGGGGTGAGGTAGTAAGTTGGAAGTTGTAGTAGTAGGTTAGAAGTTGGAGTAGTAGTAGGTTAGAAGTTGGAGTAGTAGTAGGTTAGAAGTTGGCGTGTATTAGAAGTAGTAGGTTAGAAGTTGGCGTGTATTAGAAGTTGTAGTAGTAGGTTTGAAGTTGTAGAGGTAGTTGATTGTATAAGTTGTAGTTGTAGAGGTAGTTGGTTGTGGAAGTTGTAGTTGTAGAGGTAGTTGGTTGTGGAAGTTGTAGTTGTAGAGGTAGTTGGTTGTGGACGTTGTAGTTGTAGAGGTAGTTGGTTGTGGAAGTTGTAGTTGTAGAGGTAGTTGGTTGTGGAAGTTGTAGTTGTAGAGGTAGTTGGTTGTGGACGTTGTAGTTGTAGAGGTAGTTGGTTGTGGAAGTTGTAGTTGTAGAGGTAGTTGGTTGTGAAAGTTGTAGTTGTAGAGGTAGTTGGTTGTGGACGTTGTAGTTGTAGAGGTAGTTGGTTGTGGAAGTTGTAGTTTTAGAGGTAGTTGGTTGTGGAAGTTGTAGTTGTAGAGGTAGTTGGTTGTGGAGGTAGTTGGTTGTAGAAGTTGTAGTAGTGAAAGTTGTGGAAGTTGTAGTTGTAGACGTAGTTGATGTAGAAGTTGTAGTAGTGAAAGTTGTAGTAGAGCAGGGGACGACGTTCAAATTAACAGACGACGACTTTTATTCGACTGACTCAACAAGCAAGTTGGGAAATTTTAGTCTTGTATTTAACCTAATTTATTTGAATTTCCATATATTTATCACTTGATCGAATGACAGACATCATTATTGGTGATTACAAGAGTTCAGAACACTTAGTATCAAAGACCAAAACGTTACTCCTAAACCCACGAAAGCTTAGACTTTGGAGTTCTATATCTTTCGCACTTCAACGAATGACAGACAACAGTAATGGTGAACCTTACAGATAAGAAAACTTAGTTCCAAACCCCAAAATTTCGTCTCATAACTAAAAAGTTGAACTCAAAACATTAAAAATCTAGGTCCAAAGTCAAAATAGTTAGACACGAAAGGGCAAAAGGGCATATTCTTTCCAACCAATACTTCCTATTCTTCTACACATCTGCATCTCGAAGCCTTCGAATTTATATTCAATGTTTTGCTACTGACTATATTCTCTCTCTCTCTCTCTCTCTCTCCCTCTCCATCGCTGTCTCTTTCGCTCTTTCTATCTCTCTCTCTCGCTATCTCTCTCTTCCACTCCGTCGCTGTCTCTTTCGCTCTTGCACGTTTTCTCTCTCTCTGCCATGTCGTTGCATCAGACATGTGTGTCATATCGTTATATAACAGACACGCATGTTGGCTAGTGTGACATAATGGATGTATGTAGATTGTCTAGTGTGTCGGGATGGCTGTATGTAGGTTGTCTAGTGTGTCGGGATGGATGAATATAGGTTGTCTAGTGTGTCGGGATGGATGAATGTAGATTGTCTAGTATGTCGGGATGGATGAATGTAGGTTGTCTAGTGTAGCATGATGGTTGTATGTATGTTGTCCACTGTGACATGATAGTTGTATGTAGATTGTCTGGTGTGTCGGGATGGATGAATATAGGTTGTCTAGTGTGTCGGGATGGATGAATGTAGATTGACTAGTATGTCGGGATGGATGAATGTAGATTGTCTAGTGTAGCATGATGGTTGTATGTATGTTGTCCACTGCGACATGATAGTTGTATGTAGATTGTCTGGTGTGTCATGATGATTGTATGTAGATTGTCGAGTGTGCTCCAACAAATCACCGCGCCATTTAAACGTCTTTGAACACAATGGACACAGATGTTCACCAGAAGAAACCTCATTATGAGAAACCACCTGGAGAAAATCCAATAACCCTTTCGTCAACCATATTTAACATACCTAGTTTAACTTCATCAAACATCAAGCTCAACAATACTTAGCATACCTACTTTAAACACATCGATAAAATTGAATAACCTTTTATCGATAAGCCTTAACGTACTTTAAGAACAAATAGAAAAATATTCCAACTTACCGCGTAAAATATAATCTCAATCCTTTAGAATGAATAGTAACTTTCCTTGAAGCAACCAAACTTATAACACGATAGCCCTGAAGGGTCTAGTTTAAGTATAAATTGGTAACAAATGAATACATTATCCAATCAGAGAGTGACTATACCAACATCGACTGATATCTGGATTAACCAATCAGAGAAGAGTATTAGCATGGGAGGCGGAGCAAAGAAATGACCGACATCTGTATTATAACCATTCAGAAAAGAGCATTAGCATGGGAGGCGGAGCAAAGAAATGACTAATATCTGTATTATAACCAGTCAGAAAAGAGCATTACTATGAACGACAGAGTGATTAACCAATCATAGAAGAGCGTAACTTTGAAAACGGTTCCAGTTCCATCTTAAGGTAAATGAATTGGTCGGGTTCTCATCGAGGATCGTGGGCGTTTCTGGTCAAAAAAACCATAGAATGTGTTTGGATAAACTTATGAAGGAGTTTATGTTCCTGGGGGTTGATATTATTCATACATATGATAAGACGCGTAAGAAACATTCCAAGTTTTATAAAGCGATGGCTAACCTAGTATATACATTACCGGAGAGAAATGAGCTGTTATTTACTGGAATAATTCAGAGAGTCGGTGGTCATGATATTTACGCCACGTTTGTAACCATCGTTATCGAAATACTTTCAGGCCGAATTCATAATTTCGGTCGTCTTGTTGTTCTATATACCCTCGCCTATCGATTAGTTAAGAATCATGTCAAAGACATGTTCGACTCTGATTCCGACATTTGTGCTTTAGAGAAGGACTTTGGTACTTGGACCGGTGTTATCATCGGAAGAGAATATGGAGAGTGGTTACTAAAAGGTGTTTTGGAAAATTTTCTAGAACTCTCTAACGAAGAAGCTACAACACTGTGGACTCTACTTCGCAACAGCCTTTGGTCTTTAAGAGCTTTACCTAGAAATGTTTATCTGTGAGTTTATATATTTTCCCTAATAAAAGTTTGGTAACCCCACAGCATTTGTTACTGCCTTACAATATTGTTTACCAGGTCACGACACCCCTCACACTGATGATGAGGGTTGTCCTGTAGTAGGCCTGCGATTGTAATAAGAATGGTTTGCTCCAGCTTTGAAGTCTAAAATTTTCACAAAAAAGAGATGGTGTTACTCAGTTCCCCTATAATGGGGATGTTGAGTTACTAAAAATAGATTTTGATCTCTGATGCAATACCTGATTAGTTACTAAAAATAGATTGTGATCTATGATGCAATAACAGAATACTCATTGAACTGGTGACCAATTGAGACTGTATGTACTCATTCACCCAATACTCTCACATCAATATGGAAAAGTGAATTCTCAGTCATAGAAAAGTATGTTGTCACGATAGGTGTGCCAATAACAAGGAACAAAAATCATTAAAGACATCGTAATTAAGTTGTGAAATTTTGGTGGTTGAGAGATAAATCTGAAGATAAGCACGTCAAACTATAAGAACAAGGAAACAATAGTATATTACATACACTTAGAGCCAGTGTTAAGTTAACACGTATTTATCCGTAGTTAAAATAGAAGGTTATAAATTGAGTAGAGGTAAACTTTTACCTTATGGCTCATCTACTTTTTCGAATAAACTCAAGTTCAGAAGAGGAAGACAGTGATGAAGGTAGTGATTGGTCACTGAGTGAGCAAACCACGACAATATCCCCTAGTGGTGATGATTTTAATAATGGTTTAACTTTAGAATCAATTTTCAAAAAGACAAATATACATGAAAGGGTTTTAAACTCTAGTGAAACCTATACCACCTATTCTCAAAAGCAAGGAGCTGGAAAACTGGAGATTCCAACTGAAATAATTAACAACCACTCCTCGCCTGGTAATAGAGATATATAAATCTTTGAACAGGATATTGATTGTGAACAAATTAATGCAACGTGGAACGAAAAATACGCTTGCAGCCAGCAAGGTGATACACTAAACGATAGAGCTACCAAGGTAAGTAATTACTTTGGAGTCGAGTTTACCTTTTCATTTTGATATTCTCTGTTTCTCTTTCGTTATCTTTATTACTGGGTTATTACACAACTAGTAGAGACATTATCTTTATTGATGATGAAAAATAGTAAATTTACATATATAATGTAAAATTTGAAACTAGTTGCTAAAAATGATAGACGTTGTAGTAAAGGAAACCGAAAAAATAAAGGACTCATCCTTAATACCATAAAGAAGTAACGTTTTGGTCTTTGATACTAAGTGTTCTGAACTCTTGTAATCACCAATAATGATGTCTGTCATTCGATCAAGTGATAAATATATGGAAATTCAAATACATTAGGTTAAATACAAGACTAAAATTTCCCAACTTGCTTGTTGAGTCAGTCGAATAAAAGTCGTCGTCTGTTAATTTGAACGTCGTCCGCTGCTCTACTACAACTTTCACTACTACAACTTCTACACCAACTACGTCTACAACTACAACTTCCACAACTTTCATTATACAACTTCTACAACCAACTACCTCCACAACCAAATACCTCTACAACTACAACTTCCACAACCAACTACCTCTACAACTACAACTTCCACAACCAACTACCTCTATAACTACAACGTCCACAACCAACTACCTCTACAACTATAACTTCAACAACCAACTACCTCTACAACTACAACTTCCACAACCAACTACCTCTACAACTACAACGTCCACAACCAACTACCTCTACAACTACAACTTCCACAACCAACTACCTCTACAACTATAATTTCCACAACCAACTACCTCTACAACTACAACTTCCACAACCAACTACCTCTACAACTACAACGTCCACAACCAACTACCTCTACAACTACAACTTCCACAACCAACTACTTCTACAACTACAACTTCCACAACCAACTACCTCTACAACTACAACGTCCACAACCAACTACCTCTACAACTGCAACTTCCACAACCAACTATCTCTACAACTACAACTTCCACAACCAACTACATCTACAACTACAACGTCCACAACCAACTACCTCTACAACTACAACTTTCACAACCAACTACCTCTACAACTACAACTTCCACAACCAACTACCTCTACAACTACAACTTTCACAACCAACTACCTCTACAACTACAACTTCCACAACGAACTACCTCTACAACTTCAAACCTACTACTACAACTTCTAATACACGCCAACTTCTAACCTACTACTTCTAATACACGCCAACTTCTAACCTACTACTACTCCAACTTCTAACCTACTACTACTCCAACTTCTAACCTACTACTACTACAACTTCCAACTTACTACCTCACCCCATCAAGCGACAGGTCCATTCTGACAACGCGACCACCTCCCCTTTATCCATTTAACACTATCATGTGTAACACTTGTAAATAATCTACTTTGTTTCTTATGTATTATACTTGTCTATTATGTACAATAGTTAAAGAATACATTATTGTCTACCCCTGTGTTATCTATTGTGAAATATATACGAATAAAACAATAAATAAATAAACTTGTCACTGTTAATTTCCCCAAGCGGCTCACTTTAAAACATCGGTATCGTAAAATTCCCCTGTTAAATGACACTCCTGATGATCACTTACCGGCTAGCCGATAAATTTCTTAGTGTGGCCATGGGTAAACGGTAGCGTTATCCTTTGATGTTCACGCGGCGATGTCCACGCGGCGATGTCCACGCGGCGATTTCCACGCGGGTTGTCTACGCGGAAGTAAGTACTCACCGGACTCTTTGATCTCGCTTAACGTTATTAACGCGGTGTTTATGTTTGGCGTGTAGTTGTTAGGTTCGTTAATGCACTTTCGTGTAGTATGTGTAACGGACTAAGCTGTTACCTTTAATTCTAAAGGAAGTTTTTAAAACTTATCTTGAATAGAACTGTTTTGGAAGTCACTGTTTTTATTGACTGAAAGCATTAAGAAAGAATATAATAGATTTATGAAAATTATGGCACCACCCCTTCACAACTCTACCACCACCCCTTCACCAGAGCTCACCCGAGAGGTCACCAGGTATAATGGGCGGGTAGACTCTCATATAAGAAAAAATGTAGACTCTCATATAAGGAAAAATATAGACTCTCATATAAGGAAAAACGGCACCAAAAAATGTGCTTCGATGTACCGGTAGACTATTTATATAAGGAATTATGTGCCTCCAGAAAAAATTTCGGGGTCCAATCCAAATACTGGATATACACTACTCACGTCATCATAATGGCTCATCGTATATCCCAAGACCGGCCATACGCTAATCTTACGGTCCGTTGTTTGATGTGCGACGGGGATAATCTGACGACGAACTGTGTTTTATATGTTCGGATTTGGAGTCAAACACGATGCCCTAACATCATTAAGTGCTATAAATTTGTAAAAATGTGACGATCATTATTTTCAGGAGGACATGAACTTCCTGTCAATATGGTGGATAGGCGGCAGGAACCATTGAAAGCTATGTCTAAAAAGTGTTCCTGATTACAGTTTCCTCATATTCCAAGTCCGGCTTGTTGCAGGAGCAACTGAGTTAGGTGCTCTGTGCACACCGTGAGTTTTGTGTTTCATCCGTTTTGATCATGTTCCAATATTCCGATTGTTTACGATGAATTATGATATCGTATGACAGGGAACCGTTGGCTGTGTTCACTTTCTGTGCGGTTTCCGCCTTGTGTCTTTTGGCCTGTACTGAGACTGCCATGATGTGGACTACAGCTACCTTTCATTGTTTGAGAGATGAGTTAGTAATTCGGATGATTCCACAGGCACGGGCAGTTGAGCAATTATGGATTTTAATTCGTTTGCGGTGATACCGGGGTCTTCCATAACCAATACCCAATAACTCAAAAGTAGGAACAGCAGAAGTGTAAAATGTGAATGGAGGATATAGTCTAGGTGAGACAAATGACAGAGGTGATAGATTGATAGATTGGGTAAAGGCACATGAAATGATTAGAGGTAACACCTGATTCAAAAATACCCTAGATAACTATGGACATAGCAAAGCCCAGACAACAAAGTACACAATCAAACTGATTTTATACTGGTACAGAGAAGATTCAGGAATAGGCTAACATCTGTTAAAACAATGCCAGGAGCAGACTGAAATAGTGACCATGTACCAGTAGTTGGAAAGATAAGAATAAAACTGCGGAAGGCACAGAAATCACCTAGAAATATAAAATTAGAACTAGATATGCTAAGAGTAGATAAACATAAAGAGTGATAAGTACAGCACGATAATACAAAATAGATATAATGCTATTGAGAAAATACAGGACATCCAGGAGCAGTGGGAAATGCTCAAACAATCGATTCAACAAACATGAAAAGACGTAATACCAGTGACTAAAAGGATCAACAAAAAGAAATGGATGACAGAAGAAATATTACAACTAATGGACGAAAGAAGAAAACATAAGAAAGAAGAACGGACATGCAAAATATTGCACAAAGAGATCCAAAACAAGTGCAGTGAAGCAAAGGAAGGATGGTTAAAACAGAAATGTGAAGAAATGGAAAAACAACAAAAGAAAGACTCAAAATGTATGCACAATCAGTTAAATTAATTAACAGGAAGAAAATAAGTCAAAGTTTCAGGATGTGTGAAATTAAAGGAAGGAAATATAATAATGGAACAGGAGAAGACAATGGAAAGATGGACAGAATATATCAGTCAAATCTATGATGATGAAAGACCAGAATTAAACAATTCAAATGAAGAAACAGGACCACTAATAATGCAGAGTGAAGTGGAGGATGCAATTCCACAGTTGAAAAGAGGAAAAGCTCCAGGTCCTGACAATATAACAATCGAAGAGATAAATGCATTAAGAGAACTGGAGTGGTATAGGTGGATGTGAACCTACCCCAAAAGTGCACGTGCATGCACCGAAAGACAATAGATTTGGCACCGATACTGCACGAAACTTGCACCAAATCCGTGCCAAAAAAAAAAAAAAAAAAAAATTTTTGAATTCGCTATTTTTTCGAAATTGACTATTTTTTTTGGGGGGGGGGAGTAATTTTTTTTTTTTTTTTTTTTTTTGTCAGTTCGTCAGTTTGCCGAAACGGTATACTGTGTCTGAGAGATTAACTCAGGTAAATTCAAAAGATCGTTTCTCGCTGCTAATCGGCTTATCGTGCGGGTTGTGATCGGCTTTCGCGGTGTGTTAGATGAAAATATTTGTGAAAGAGTATTTTAAAAGAGTATATTTGTGAAAGTAAAATTCAGAATTATTTTAAAAATATGTATTTGTGAAAGTAAAAAAAACTCAGAATTATTAAAAATAAAAAAAATAAAAAAATATAAAAAAAAATAGTCTCCCCCAGGATTCGAACACGGGACTGCGTGACAGGCCAGGCACTTACCACACGGTCCACTTCGTCACTTTGTCGAACGGTCTACTGTGTCTGAGAGATTAACTCAGGTAAATTCAATAGATCGTCCGTCAAACAGTCCGGCTCAGGATATTTCAGTTAACCAACTCAGGTAAAACCCCGATTGAAATGAAAACGGACTTATGTTAAAAATAATAAAATATAATGATGAAAAATCAATATTTTTAAAAACTTAAAATGAAGGGAAATTTAAAACTATAGGCGATCTTGTAACTGATTGGGTCGCGGATCTCGCACTACATTTTTTTAGTGATCATGTGCCACCCTCAACACCATCATCAACCCTTCTTGTCCTATCATCACCAACATACCACACAAAGTATCAAACCGGTTATTATTCGGAGGCGGTCGGCATGTGAGGTGGAGGGGGGGGGTGGTATTAGGCGACAGGAGGCGACATGTAAAAAAAATGCTGACAAGCAATGACGTTGAAAGGGTATTGTTAGGAAAAGGATTAGGTAAATACGACTAGCTCGCGGGCGGGAACGGGTTGGTCGGCACAGGTGTGTTATTGTAGTATCGCTAACATCATGTGCCAGGATAGCGGTTCTTGGGGAAAGATTATTGGTCGTGTGTGTTATCGCTACCAACATCATCATGTGTCGTGTAGTAAGGTGTGCTAATATTAAATAGTGACGCTCGCTCTTTCTCATTCAATGTAAAGCAAAACAAAATTCTATATTTCACAACTTTATTAATACAGTAAATATACAACATATATATTACTGTCTGGTTGCTGATAATTTTAAGCGTCTGGGTTTCCTACACAACCACCCTCCATTTTGACAAAACCTTGATCAAAGCTGGAATAGGTAATCGGTGACTGCTGAAATATCCGGGGAATCCATATTGGCTGCCGGATCTGTCCCCCTCTGCCTTCATGTCCTATCATCATCATGTGCCACCCTCAACAACATCATCAACCCTTCATGGCCTATCATCATCATCATGTGCCACCCTCAACAACATCATCATCCCATCATGTCCTATCATCATCATGTGCCCCCCTCAACAGCATCATCAAATCTTCATGTCCTATCATCATCAGCATCAGCACCATCATCAAGCCACACAAAGTATCAAACCGATTATTAGTGACACATCATCATCATGTGCCACCCTCAACACCATCAGCATCCCTTCATGTCCTATCATCAAGCCACACAAAGTATCAACCAGCTAAATTCTCTCTCTCTCTCTCTCTCTCTCTCTCTCTCTCTCTCTCTGACTCTCACATTCATGGTAAACCAAAACAAAATAGGCTCATATTCAAAAAGTCGACATCAAAACCATAAAAATCTACTCACATAGTCATACTAGTTAGACACAACGAGCAGGAAGTTATATTCAAGGTCCTATCATCATCATCATCATGTGCCACCCTCAACAACATCATCAACCCTTCATGACCTATCATCATCATCATGTGCCACCCTCAACAACATCATCAACCCTTCATGACCTATCATCATCATCATGTGCCACCCTCAAAACCATCAGCATCCCTTCAAGTCCTATCATCAAATCACACAAAGTATCAACCAGCTAAATTCTCTCTCTCTCTCTCTCTGTCTCTCTCACATTCATGGTAAACCAAAACAAAATAGGCTCATATTCAAAAAGTCGACATCAAAACCATAAAAATCTACTCACATAGTCATACTAGTTAGACACAACGAGCAGGAAGTTATATTCAAGGTCCTATCATCATCATCATCATGTGCCACCCTCAACAACATCATCAACCCTTCATGACCTATCATCATCATCATGTGCCACCCTCAACAACATCATCAACCCTTCATGACCTATCATCATCATCATGTGCCACCCTCAACAACATCATCAACCCTTCATGGCCTATCATCATCATCCCTTCATGTCCTATCATCATCAAGCCACACAAAGTATCAAACCGATTATTAGTGACACATCATAATCATGTGCCACCCTCAACTCCATCAGCATCCCTTCATGTCCTATCATCAAGCTACACAAAGTATCAACCAGCTAAATTCTCTCTCTCTCTCTCTCTCTCTCTCTCTCTCTCTCTCTGTTTCTCTCACATTCATGGTAAACCAAAACAAAATAGGCTCATATTCAAAAAGTCGACCTCAAAACCATAAAAATCTACTCCCATACTCATACTAGTTAGACACAACGAGCAGGAAGTTATATTCAAGGTCCAAAATGTTGGACCAAATCACTAAGATTTTACCACCATAACACACAAATTTAGGCTCATATTCAAAAAGTCGACATCAAAACTCTACAAATCTACTCCCATACTCATACTAGTTAGACACAACGAACCGATCGTTATTTCTAAAGCCAAAAAAGTTTGGCCAAATCGCAAATATTTTACCACCATAACACACAAATTTAGGCTCATATTAAAAAAGTCGACATCAAAACCATAAAAATCTACTCACATAGTCATACTAGTTAGACACAACGAGCAGGAAGTTATATTCAAGGTCCAAAATGTTGGACCAAATCACTAAGATTTTACCACCATAACACATCCACGACCTCTCGAACCACGCACTTAACAAGCTACAAACTTAATAAACCACAAACTCACGAACCACAAACGTAACAAACCACGAACTCACGAAACACAAACTTAACTAACAACGAACTCACGAACGACGAACTTTAAAAACCACGTATTCACGAACCACGAACTCACGAACCACATACTTAACAAACCACGAACTCGCGAACCACGAACTCACGAATCACATACTTAACAAACCACGAACTCACAAACAACGAACCACGACCCTACGAACCATGAGCTTAACGAACCATCAACTCACGAACAACGAACCACGACCCCACGAACCATGGACTTAACGAACCATCAACTCACGAACAACGAACTACGACCCCACGAACCATGGACTTAACGAACCATCAACTCACGAACCACGAACCACGAACCACAACCCCACGAACCATGGACTTAACGAACCATCAACTCACGAACCACGACCCCACGAACCATGGACTTAACGAACCATCAACTCACGAACCACGAACCACGACCCCACGAACCATGGACTTAACAAAGGCAGCGTCGAGGAGAGATATAATTTGCGGTCTCTTGCTCTTCTGTTCGCCTCTGCTGCTGGTATGTTTCCTAGCGCTTCTAATTGTACATCGACCCATCCTTTTTTGTGGTCGACAGTTGGGTCTGGTGTTCTCACAACATGTTGCTGAAGGCTCGTTGTGTTTTTGATCTGTCTGCCCTGTCACCTAGCCAAACTATTTTATATGTTGTTTCCTTATATATTCTATGATGGGGGCTATTCCTAGCTTTCTTCTCAGTTATTCATTTCTGAGCTTATATCTCAGACTGTTTCCTGTCATTCGTCTAACACATTTCATCTCTGAGATCACAAAAATTTAGGCACATACTCAAAAAGTCGACCTCAAAACCATAAAAATCTACTCCCACACTCATCTAAAAGTTACACCAAAACCGCACGAGATTTGCACCGTGCAAAAACATGCACAAGTTTGACACGCGCACCAGTTTGGCACAATGCACCAATAGACATCCCCATACCAAAAAATTTACTTAAAAATCACTTTTATGATTGTTACGCCCCTTACGAATGCTGATTGTTACGCCCCTTACGAAGGTGCATTGTGGAGGGACATGATCACCTACGCCAACCGGTATGGCACATGATGATGATGATGATAATTATATATAAAATATTCCGGGGGGGGAGTGGTTTCCTAATCTATGGGTGTGGATTTGGAATAAGGGGGGGGGGGGGAAGTATGTGTACAATGACATAACGACTTTTGCTTTTTAATTGAAAAAAGACCAAAGTAATATCCCAAAAATAAAGTAATTAAAACCTAAGAATCTATGACTACTTTGTAATCAATTTATGCAGAGGAGAATTAACCGTACAATTATGGAAACATTGCATAAGTTATAATATGCATGAGCATCAAGCTGCATGCCCTTTGTAGGATGTTGCATTCACCACAGCACGTCTGAAGAAATATAATCGTCTGCACCTCGTCTAGTCGTTATGGAACCATGCCTTCAATTTGGTTATTTGGTTATGGAAGGCCTCGGTATCACTGCGAACGAATTAAAATCCATAATTGCTCAACCGCCCGTGCCAGCGTAATCATCCGAATTAATATTTCATCTCCCAAACAAAGAAAGGTAACTGTAGTCCCCATCGTAGCAGTCTCAGCACACGCCAAAAGACATAAGGCGAAACCGCGCAGAAAGTGAACACAGCCAACTGTTCCCTGTCATACGATATCATCATTCATCGTAAACATTTGGAATATCGAAACATGATCAAAACGGATGAGACACACAGCTCGCGGTGTGCACAGAGCACTTAACTCAGTAGCTCCTGCAACAAGCCGGACTTGGAATATGAGAAAACTGCAACAAGGACAATTGTTCCCGCCGCCTATCCACAATATACCGGAAGTTCACGTCCTCTTGAAAATGATGATCGTCGTATTTTAAAAAAAAATGTATAGCGCTTGATGATGTTAGGCCATCGTTGTTGACTCTAATTCCGAACATTTAGACACACAGTTACTCGTCAGATTATCTCCGTCGCACATCAAACAACAGACCGTAAGATTATCGTACAGCCGGTCTAGGGATGTATGATGAGCCATGCCTTCAATTATTGCTCTTTTCAGCCCGCTATGCCTTTTGCCGTGGCCATAGTATTTTAACTTCCTCTGTAGAATGGTGTTTATAAGCCAGTTCTTTTAATGTGGAAGTTATTTAACATGTCTTAATGAAGTCTTTTTCATTCTCCAAGATAAAGCATTTTTCTGTAGCATTTCGTTTTGGAATGAATCGATATTGTTCTTTGCTGCTTGTGAGATAGTCAATGATTCACAACTGTATGTTGCTATTGACAATATGCATGCCCTTAGTAACTTTAATTTTACTGTCCTTATAGTGTTGTGCCACATGTTTTTCGTAGCATTTTATTTTTGTGTTGATATTGCTAATATAACAGAGGTGAGATGCAGAATGGCTCAGGAAAAAGCAGCTTTCCAAAACATGAGGAAGATACTATGCAATCCATTTTTGACAAAGAAACAAGAAAAAGAGTTCTTAAATGTTATGTAGAGCCAGTCTTAACACATGGATGTGAATCATGGACAATAGGACAACAGACAAGGAAATCACTGGAGTCTGTAGAAATATAGTTTTACAGAAGAATATTGAGAATACCATGGCCAGCTAAGAGGAGTAATGAAAACGTTCTGAAAGAGGCCAAAGCAAAAAGAAAGCGAATTTCCAATATTAGGAGAAACAATCATCATTTTTTGGCCATGTAATGATAAGAGAACAGCTGGAATATATTGTAACAACTAGGAAAATTGAGAGACGAAGAGATAGAGGGAAGCAAAGAGAAAAGATATCAGCCAGCTTAAAAGAACGGCTTGGCAGAAAGTCAACAACAGAAATGATAAATAACTGTCGAGATCAAAAGTTGTGGATAGACATGATCACCTAGGCCAGCTGTCCTGGTACTTGATAATTATGATGATTGCTAACCCTTTGCAGAAAACACAACTTTTAAATTTCATTTATTTCAAAATTGCTTTCCACAGCATGCACTCATTATGGAATACCACCAACATTTATTAGCATCTTCAAAACTCTGTGCGACTGCTTTTCATGTGCAGTTCACACAGAGGCAGGAATAAGTAAACGGTTCCAGACTGAAACGGAGTGAAAAAGGGATGTAATTTATTTCCTTTGTTATTTCTAATTTCAATCAAGTTCATAATACAAGAAGTGATGTACAGGTAACAGAGACATTAGATGGGCATTTTGATCACATTTGGAGGACATTGATTTTACGGACCACATAGTTCTTATCAATATTAACGGGAACATGACACACACACACACAAAACAACAACAAATGCACTGTCATCAATGGCTAGCAAAATTGGACTTGAGATCAACCAAGAAAAAACAAAAGTAATTATAAATCAAACATTTGTTCAGAATTTAAAAAAAATATCTGGAAGGAAAACAAGAAGGTCACTTTGTATATCTTAGAATATCTGAAACGTACTACGAGTCAGACTACACTCTCAAATGTCCGGACAACTGTTTCAACGACACCTGTGAACAGTCAACCGGGAACTGTGCATGCAAGGGAACGTTCTACGGGTCAGACTGCACTCTCAAATCTCCGGACAACAGTTTGAACAAAACCTGTGAACAGTTAATCGAGGCATACGTCTCGCATTCGATGATCCCAATGTTAAGAAGAGTCTGCCGACTACAACAAACCCAAGAATATGGCTACCTCAATGTGTTTCTGTGCTAGACTTGGTTCATTTCTTGGTGGTTTTCTATGAGGTCATGGCTCATATCTTGGTGTGTTTCTGTGCTAGCCATGGCTCATATCTTAGCTTGTATGTGTGTGTGTGCTGACCATGGCTCATATCTTGGTGTGTGTCATGTTAGTCATATCTCATATCTTGGTGTGTCCGTGTCAATCATGTCTCATATCTTTATGTACGTCTGAGTTTAGTAATATCTCATATCTTAGTGTGTATCTGTGTTAGTCATGTGTCATATCTTTGTGTGTGCATGTCTGGGTTAGTGATATCTCATATCTTTGTGTGCATATTTATGTTAGTCATATCTCATATCTTTGTGTGTGCATGTCTGTGTTTATCATATCTCATATTCTTGTGTGTGCTTGCCTATGGTAGTCACATCTCACATCTTTGTGTGCGCATGTCTGTGTTAGTCACCTCTAGTGACTCGGGCAGATGGTGCTCGTAAACCTGGGAGGGCCGACCATCTAAGGGCAGAATCCCCCCCCCCCACAGAAAAGACAATCTGCTGCCTTGCAGGAAGATTGGGGACAATCAAAGGCTAAGGAAAGCAAACCTGAATAAAATGCTGGCTGAAATCGGATGCACTGGGCCACTGGCGCAGAACACAGTGCACCGTTTTAACGGGTGTTCAATCAGAGTGGATCTGGCAGACTCTAATTGTGATATTCGGACTGTGCGGGCGATCAACACACTTAACCTGACTTCATGTGAGAGTCTGGGTCCTACTCTGATTGAGTCCTGATCGCAGAGAGAGAGAGAGCGAGAGAGAGAGAGAGAGAGAGAGAGAGTATATCTTAGAAGCTGCATAGATCAAGAAGGAGACATGAAGAAAGTAATTAGAATCAGAAAAGAGATGGCAGCAATAACTTTCATAAACCGTGATCAAATGTGGAAATCACAATTACTAAGCACAAAAATAAAGCTCAAGAAAGCAGAACCTCAAATGGGAACCAGAGGGTAAAATAAAAAGAGGCCGACCTGGAGAAACACTAAGAAGAAAACTGAAGCGAGAGGTAACAACAGCAGGCATCAGCTCACTTGCCGAAATTGAACACCCTCGCCCATAACAGGGACGTTTGGAGAATACAATACAGATCTTGTGCAAGGTCTGATGATTGATAACCAAGATTTTCAGACACAAAGAGTCTAGAATGTATGCCTATGTGCCGCCTTCAGCTATAAAGAATAATAAACACACAGACAGACAGGCGGGCAGGCATGTAGGTAGGTAGTTAGGTAGGTAGGTAGGTGGGTTGGTAGGTATTGTTAATTCATGTTGATCTCCTTCTTTCAGTTTCCATTGTTAGTAACTGCAGACACCAAGGTATTTATAGTTTGTTACAATTTTAAGTTCTTCCAGAGAAGATTGGTTTCTGCTTTGATCTCTGTAGATTTAGATAGAGGATTTCTCTTCACTGTGTTTTTCTAACACACTCAATTATACCTTTTATTCCGTTTACACTGTTTTAGAAAAAAGGAGGGTGGGGGGGGGGGGGGGGTTGACATCGGCGTCGTATCTGAGTTCCATAATTATTTTACCATTTATTGTGAATGGAACGAACTTCACAAATTTCATTTCTAACATTTGCCATAGACGTTGAACAGGTATGAAAAGTAGATGCAACCCTGCATCACCCCTTTTTGTACTTCAAATGAATTTGATGTTTCGCCCGCTGTTCTGATAGCTGCTTGCTGTTCTTGATATAATGATTCAATAAGTTGTTTTAGATATGTTGGAAATCCAATATCTTTCATGGAGTTCTATAGTTTTTGAAGTATATATACCAGATATATACGAGCGACCTATTAAAATCAATATTCATAGCTCTACCAAAGAAATATGGTAGGATTGAAAACGGTGATCATCGTACAACAAACCTTATGAGTCACATGACTAAGATATTACTAATAATCGTCATGCGAAGAGTGCGAAACAAAATAAATCCAGAAATTAGTGATGAACAGTGTTTTTTTTTCTATTGGAGTTAAAGGAACGGGCAATGCCATATACACCATACGATCTTTAGTAGAAAGAGCCATAGAGGTGAAAACAAATATATACCTATGTTTCATAAATTATACCAAAGCAATTGACAAAGTAAAGCACCAAGATATAATCTAAATTTTAGAAGGCATAAACGTTGACAGCAACGACCTAAGCATAAAGAACATGTACTGGCAACAAACAGCGGCCATACAAATTGGAAATCAGTTGGGAATGTTTCAACAAATAAAACAGTGTGTTAGGCAAGGTTGTGTGCCGTCACCATATTTAATTAATATGAATAGTGAGATTATTTTAAGATCCATAAAGGGACATGCCTGGAATGACAGTTGGAGGTCATAATTTAAATAACCTCAGGCATGCTGATGACACAGTCTCAATTGCTAAGAGTGAAAATGAGTTACAAGAAATTTTAGACATTATAGTGAAGGAAATAAAAAATAAAGAACTCAGTCTCAATAGCAAAAGGACAAAAGTAATGGTACCAACAAATAAAAAGACATCACCGCAATGCACAATAAAGACAAGTGGAACAATATTAAAACAGGTGAATGAATTTCTTAATATCTTGGAACAATGTTAACCTCAGATGGTTGATGTACAATAGAGGTGAGATGCAGAATAGCCCACGCAAAAGCAGATTTCCAAAAAGAGGACTGTGCAATCCATTTTTAACAATAGAAACAAGAAAAAGAGTTTTTAAAAGTTATGTAGAGCCGGTCTTAACATATGGATGTGAATCATGGACAACAGACTAGAAAATCACTGGAGACTGTAGAAATGTGGTTTTAAAAAGAATGTTGAGAATGTCATGGACAGCTAAGAAGAGTAATTTGATGGTATGGTTTATTAGGGCAATCGTTTAGTAGCTGGTACACAGCTTCCGATTTCCTTTCTTTGGAATGGGGATATTTCCTGATCTATTCTCTCCATGGAACCAGTTTCACTGCAATCAGGAATTCCCCATATCCACCACTTGAAACAGTATTTTTTAATGCATCTGTAAATTCCGTTGACAAAGTCGCTCAGTGCATTTCCTACTCGACTCAGGTGACTATTCCAAACTCCTTAGTTTCCTCTTACGCCATGCGTAGCAGGAAACAGTGGCGCTATTCTTTTCTCCCCTCAAAGCGGGGGCCACGGTGGACACATCGGGTCTTTAACGCACATGTACACTTAAACACACTTTCTCTCTGTCATCTTATCTGAATATTTATCTGTCAATGAAAGGTGAATGAGACATAGAAATGTATATATGTATTTATTATTATGATCATTATCACTGCACACCGGACGAATCCATAAGTGCTCCGATATCTCCATCGAGAAAATTCGAGGAGAATCCTGGCCCACTTACTTCGTAGATCGGCTTGGGATTTAGAGTGTGGGTAGAGTTTTGCTGACAACATTACTCCAGCTGCGGCCACATTTTTTGGCCTAATCTTTTCAATTTTAATTGCCAAGGATTCTTTAATGTACACGAGTACACACGAGACCACCTGTGTATTACCATTATCCAGGAAGGTCTGACAACGGATCTCACTACCCAAGAGAACAGGGAAAGGTAGAGTCATAAAGAAACCATGGATTAATTGTTCCTTTTTTTTTTATTACCATCGCGCTGTAGTGGGCTTTGAACCGGGTCCTTCCTGCATTGAGGTCAATGTCAACCAAGCCATCAGTCTTTCTAATTCTCTCCCTTACTCTCCCTCCCTCTTTGTGTCAAATATAAAAATGAGAATATGCAGTAAATTCTAACACCAGATGAATCAACTTCAAGTGCAAACTGCAGTTTTTTTTTTCCCCTCCAAAATACGCCATTTGTATTTTAGCATTTGAATATCTCATTCTGAGTGACCAATTTGATAGTAGAATTCACATTTGTTTTGGATAGAGTATAAAGTTAAATAATGAGAACAGAACAATTGGAATATATTGTAACAACTGGAAAAATTGAGGGACAAAGAGATAGAGGGAAGCAAAAAGAAAATATACTAGATAGCTTAAGAGAATGTCTTGACAGAAGGTCAACAACAGAAATGATAAATAACTGTCGTGATCGAAAATTGTGGAGAGACATGATCACCTACGCCTGCAGGCCCGGTACTTGATGATGATATAGTTAAACAACAAAGAATAAATATAGATAATTGCATAGCCGTCCGTGTATTTTGTCGGAATGATAGACGCTCACGGTGTAGTATATACAAACGATATTTTATTCTAGTTATGTATAAATATACATTTAAATGTGTGTGTGTGTGGTGTGTGTGTGTGTGTGTGTGTGTGTGTGTGTGTGTGTGTGTGTGTGTGTGTGTGTGTGTGTGTGTGTGTGTGTGTGCATATATATATATGTATGTACACACACAGGCGTTCACAACTTGTTCCAGTTTAATATGAGTATATATTTATATAGCGTTCTTGTCCAAATATACTTAGGGCTCAAATAAATAAAAAAACCTACTCCTTCAATGATGCGGAATATACTCTCAAAATGTAAGCTTTCTATGTTGTGCGATTTATATCTTTCTGATAGAAGTCTTTTACTGTCTGCATTCGATGAGGTGATGGCGTGAAAGTAGCGTCGTTGGGTGGCTTTTGACTCCAAGCTAGTAAACTTTAATAATGCATCGGATGCGGCTGCCTTCTTGATGTTGCCGTTCCTGCTGCAAATGAAATTTATCATTTCAAATATCAAAGCAATTTCAGCAATCAGCAGGTCATTGCGTAGACCACAGTCACTCTCATCTCTCTAGTCGATCTATTGTGGTATAGTCTGCTACTGGGGCAACCCGTCAAGAAATAAAATGAAATGAAGCAGATGAAGTCTCATAAGCAATGAGAGAAATTATGGATAAACTTCGTGACGGTCATGATAAAATTAGACAATACGTGCATTTTTTCATCTGCTATCGTGCTAGAGTGTGTGCTTCTACGCTGTGTTCTGTCGCTCGGTATTGTTCTCACTTTACAGCGAAAATATTATTAAATCAATAGTAGACAAAATAGAAATTGAAGTCAACGGTCACAATATAAACAATTTGCGGTAGCCGGATGACAGTCTTAATAGCAAAGATGCAGAGTGAAGTACAATAAATAATAGACATAATAGTAAAAGAAAGCAAGAAGTAAGGTCTCAGTCTGAACAGTAAGAAAACAGAAAGTAATGGTCATATCAAAGAAATAATCATTACCATCATGCAGCGTTAAAATAAACAGGACAAATCTGAAACAAGTGCAACGCGTCAAATACTTGGACACAATAATTACATCAGATGGAAGATGCACCACAGAAATAATAAGCAGAATAGTTCAGGCCAAAATAGCATTTCAGAAAATGAAAAATATCTTATGCAACAAATCTATATCAATAGAAAGGAGAAAGAGAGTTCATCGGTAATAAATAGAGCCAGTTCTGACCTATGGAAGCGAATCATGGACAATAGGCAAACAAATGAAAAGACGATTAGAGATTAATTAACTAGCACCGCGGAAAACATGCTATCACGACAAAAATGTTCTCACATCACATTTGTAAAATGATTAGAGGCCACAGAGATGGGATTTCTCAGAAGAATGTTGAAATTTCCCTGGACAGCTAAAACGAGCAGTGAGGACATTCTCAAAGAGGCAAACATAAAAAGGGAACTCCTGGAAAACTTCAGAAAGAAACAATTAACATGTTTCGGGCAAATCATGAGAAGAGGAAAGTTGGAATACTTGGTTACAACTGG
Organism: Megaustenia siamemsis; assembly: GCA_032433765.1. Taxonomy (NCBI): domain Eukaryota; kingdom Metazoa; phylum Mollusca; class Gastropoda; order Stylommatophora; family Ariophantidae; genus Megaustenia; species Megaustenia siamemsis. The sequence goes on from JAVIAB010000051.1 coordinate 91,611,931, forward strand.
CAAAATAAACGGAAAGAGAGATCGCGGACGACAAAGAGAGAAAATACTGGATAGCTTGGTGTCATGGCATAGAAAACAGTCAACAACAGAACTGATACGATGCACGGTATATAGAATATTGTGGAAGGACATGATCGCCTACGCCAACCGGTATGGCACATGATAATGATGAAAGAATGACAAGTTTGAGGTATATGAAGAGGGTTGACGGAGTATGCTATTTCTGTTCCGACAAATCCCAGTGTTATAGGGTGAAGAATAAGGAAACGTAAGTAGTACAGGTGCCGCTTTTTATCCCCCTACCTCCCCCCCCCCCTCCTCACCCATTATTCTGCGTTAATCACAACCAAATTCTGCATTTTTTGTCTATATAAAAGTATACACGCAATTAAACTTGGCAAATTGATGTGCTGCATTTTTTTGCATTTTGAAACTATTTTTCAGAACTGCAGAAAGCAGGAGAAGAATTTAGGAATATGTTATACGCAGACCATATGTTCATGTGACATATTTCTAACAGAGAACATTATCTTTTATAAAAAGGAGGACTTTTCATATAAATATCCATTATTACTTACGATATTATCTTTCTATCTATCTATTGTCCTTTCGAGCCGAAGACGGCACATAGGGCAGAACCACAATCTCAAAAACAGAAACCTTGCGTGCCAAAGTGGCACATATTGGAGAGATCACTGCTTGTAAAATCTATGGCTCTGTTTCCATAACAATACTTTTTACAATGACAGCTTATCAAGCCCTCGATCAATCTCCTTAGTCGCCTCTTACGACATGCCTGGAAGATCACAGTGATATTATAGTACACCAGAAAACCCCTTTATATTCAGCCATATTCTTTATCAACTTTAGTAGTATAGTTTAGTCAAGGGTTTTGTGCAGACACGGACAGAAACAAGGGAATTAAGACAATGACCTAAGTATAGTTTAGTAGATTATACAACATCAATAAAAAAACAATAGCGTTAGATATAAAAAAAAAACCAAAGATATCTTTGATTCTTTTATTATCTCAATAGATGTATATAACACACCATTCAGCGGATGTTATATAACAATACAATAGTTACAATACTTATTATCGGTGTTGATGGTTAAGGTGGTGTTGTAGAGGGTGTTGATGGTGAAGGTGGTGTTGTAGACGGTATTGATGGTAAAGGTGGTGTTGTACCGGAGGTATTTAAGGAGAATGGGACCACGGTACGACTTCAGTATTTGATGTTCAAGGTGACCCATGAACAGGCAAGCATAACTAGGACCCATCTTGTTTCCCATAACTACACCACTGACTTGGTCATAGAACTGACCATTGAATTAGAAGTATTAAGGTTGAGAACAAGTTCAGGGAGGTGGAGGAGAGTATAGGGTGTAGGGAATACAACATAGAACTGCAAACATGCTTCATAGATTACAGCAAGGCATTTGACTATAGCAATCAGAAACTGTAGAACATCATGAGAGATGGGCCTTCCAGCACACCTAATACAACTTATTATTGAATCACTATATCACGAACAACAGCAAAAATATATCAGAATAGTGGGCGGAACATTAAATTGGTTTGAAGTACAAAAAGAGGTGAGGCAGGGATACATCTTCTCTCCATACCTGTTCAACATCTATGCTGAGAACATCATGAGAAATATCAGAAACAATGACTGATTTGTGAAGTTTGACCCTTTCACAATAAATGGCAATATAATTCCAGAACTCAGATATGCTGATGACACAGTCCTCCTCTCAAACAGTGCAGTAAAATTAAAAGAGACACTTGAGTATGTTAAAAAAAACAAACAGTGAAGAGCAGAACCTCTATCTAAACATACATAAAACTAGATAATGTCCATTGACAAAACATAAAGCCAACCAAACATCATCATCAACAGTGAAGAATTTGAAATTGTAGCAAACTATGAATATCTGGGATCTGTAGTAAATAACATTGGAGATTGCCAGAAAGAGATCAAAAGAAGTTTAGCAATAGCAACACAAAAATTAAATGCCACGAAGAACACGTGGCACAACACCGGCAAGGCAGTAAAATTAAAATTTCTTAGGGCATGTCTCTTCCCAGTAGCAAAATATACCTGTGAATCATGGACTATCTCACAAACAGCAAAAAAAAAAATTGATTCATTTAAAACAAAATGCTACAGTAAAATCCTTAAGATACCTTGGATAATGAAAATGAGCAGTGAAGACATACTAAAAGGTTTAATCATTAAGAAGAACTTACTTTTAAACACCATTCTATAGAGGAAATTAAAATACTATGACCACATCAAAATATATAAATGGCTGGAAAGAGCAGTAGTGGAAGGCATCAGGGGCAGACCAAGAAAAAGGTGATTTCAAAACATCAAGGAGGTCTTGAAGATGTCAACAGAATAAGTGAGAGATCTGGCTTGAGACCAGATTACAAGATTCCTTCAGACGGACCGTGGTGAATACAACATTCTGCAATGAACATGTGAGCTGATGATGATGATGATGGAGGCTAACTATATTTGAGAAACAGAAAAGTATGGGAGCAACAACAGTGCTAGATTACACCAAGAAACAAATCATATGGTGTGGTCATGTAACAGTATCTATCTATCTATTGTCCTTTCGAGCCGAAGACGGCACATAGGGCAGAACCACAATCTCAAAAACAGAAACCTTGCGTACCAAAGTGGCACATATTGCAGAGATTGCAATTTGCTTGTTGTATTGCTTGTAAAATCTATGGCTGTTTCCATAACAATGCTTTATGCAATGACAGCTTGTCAAGCCTTCGATCAACCTCCTTAGTCGCCTCTTACGACATGCCTGGAAGATCACAGTGATATTATAGTACACCAGAAAACCCCTTTATATTCAGCCATATTCTTTATCAACTTTAGTAGTATAGGTTCCGCTTCCCCCCACCCCCTTTCCTCTCCCCCCCCCATTTCTTGCTTTAATCACAGCAAAGTGCTGCATTTTTTGTCTATATCAAAGTATACACGCTGTTAAACTTGGCAAAATGCTGTGCTGCATTTTTTGTCTATATAAAAAGTATATGTTAAACGCCGACTACCGTTAAGTGGGAATATTACGTCACGAATACAATGTGATCAAAACAAGGGTTTTGTGCAGACACGGACAGAAACAAGGGAATTAAGACAATGACCTAAGTATAGTTTAGTAGATTATACAACATCAATAAAAAAAACAATAGCGTTAGATATAAAAAAAAACCAAAGATATCTTTGATTCTTTTATTATCTCAATAGATGTATATAACACACCATTCAGCGGATGTTATATAACAATACAATAGTTACAATACTAATTATCGGTGCTGATGGTGAATGTGGTGTTGTAGAGGGTGTTGATGGTGAAGGTGGTGTTGTAGACGGCACTGATGGTAAAGGTGGTGTTGTAGACGGTAGTGATGGTGAAGCTGGTGTTGTAGAGGGTGTTGATGGTGAAGGTGATGTTGTAGACGGTACTGATGGTAAAGGTGGTGTTGTACCCGGTGTCGATGGTGAAGGTGGTGTTGTAGAGGGTGTTGATGGTGAAGGTGGTGTTGTAGAGGGTACTGATGGTAAAGGTGGTGTTGTACCAGGTGTTGATGGTGAAGGTGGTGTTGTAGAGGGTGATGATGGTGAAGGTGGTGTTGTAGAGGGTGTTGATGGTGAAGGTGGTGTTGTACCAGGTGTTGATGGTGAAGGTGGTGTTGTAGAGGGTGATGATGGTGAAGGTGGTGTTGTACAGGGTGTTGATGGTGAAGGTGGTGTTGTAGAGGGTGTTGATGGTGAAGGTGGTGTTGTAGATGGTACTGATGGTAAAGGTGGTGTTGTATCAGGTGTTGATGGTGAAGGTGGTGTTGTAGAGGGTGTTGATGGTGAAAGTGATGTTGTAGAGGGTGTTGATGGTGAAGGTGGTGTTGTAGACACTACTGATGGTGATGGTGAAGGTGAAGGTGATGTTGTACCAGGTGTTGATGGTGAAGGTGGTGTTGTAGAGGGTGTTGATGGTGAAGATGGTGTTGTAGATGGTGTTGATGGTGAAGGTGGTGTTGTAGAGGGTGTTGATGGTGAAGGTCGTGTTGTAGAGTGTGTTGATGGTGAAGGTGGTGTTGTAGAGTGTGTTGATGGTGAAGGTGGTGTTGTAGACGGTACTTATGGTAAAGGTGGTGTTGTAGACGGTACTGATGGTAAAGGTGGTGTTGTAGACGGTACTGATGGTAAAGGTGGTGTTGTAGACGGTACTGATGGTAAAGGTGGTGTTGTAGACGGTACTGATGGTAATGGTGATGTTGTACCAGGTGTCGATAGTGAAGCTGGTGATGTAGACGGTACCAATGGCAAAGGAGCTTTTGTAGAAACTGAATGTTTTACTCTCTCTCTCTCTCCCACTCTCCTACCCCTCCTAGGCTTCTCTCCTAGCATGTCACCCTCCCTCCTTATTTTCCCTCTTTGACCACATAAATTGGTACGTGTTGACTAATTAACCGATCGAGAAGCCATATATGTGAAATAAATAAAAACTAGTGGTGGGAATGGTCTCAACAATGTCACTGCTATAACGGCTTAGTTTGTGACAAAACTACAGGGACATGCCCTAACAATGACAGTTGTCAGCACAAAATTTTCGGACCCCAGTGTCAGTATTTGGATTTTATTTGTAAATATGCCCAAAAATCTGAACCTACTTTCCTGTTTGATGGCAACGACACCTCATGTAATCCGGATACAGATTCTACATCAGTTGAGGCAACTCTCAATCAATCTTTGCCGTGCTCCTGGTTTAGGATTTATGCGAATGACTTAAAAATCCGGACAGTTTCACGGTAAAACTGAATGGTTCTGCCTCATGTAACAATGTATCAAGGTTTGTAGTTAGTCCGCACGAGATTGATGCCTTCTGCCCTGGGGCTGGTCTGATCAACAAGTTACGGATTGAAAGGGCGATAGTTGCAAATATCTGCTCCAACTACATTGGCGGTGGTCGGAAACTGGCTCTCAAACAAAACACAAACCAAACCGATTTAATGCACAAAACATTTAATGCTTGTTATACAGGAGACGGATGTGGACCAGAGGCCGCAGTTAATAGCAAAACAAAGACCAATCTCTATGACAATGACTGCACACACACACAATGGAGAAGTCGAACCAATTCTGTTCACTGGTATCTGAACTTTGCAACGCCCCAGAAGACTCACATCATTCGAATCTATCATCGAGCTAGCACTATGATTCGGGTAAAGAATGCCACTCTAAGGGCTTTCTCTGACAGTGGCGGAGTAGTGTTCCAGTATAATGATATATCCTACCCTAATTTATCTGTGAACACTATTGTAGTCAAAACACAAACGTCAATGGCACACATTAAGATTGAGTTCTCATCGACCATTTCGCAGACCGACAGTGCACTGACGGTCTGTGAGGTGCAAACATTTACAGACACCTATTGTCTGGAAGAGCATTCTTGTCGTTTTGTGCAGTGTGTAGTGGGTGTAGTAAAGGCTGCAATGTCATCATCGGTACTTGTCACGGCTACTGTTCACATGGGATCTATGGACACGACTGTTCCGGGTCTTGTCTCAGTGTCTGTCCTTTATTTGAGGAAAAATCTGGAAAATGCCTACAATGTAAACATCTTGGCTATACCTGTAATGACACTTGTCCAGATGGTAATTTTGGGCTACAGTGCGAACAGATGTGTTCTGATGGCTGTGACATCATATGTACTCTCAAATGTCCGGACAACTGTTTCAACGACACCTGTCAACAGTCGATCGGGAATCTGTACATGCAAGAGAACGTTCTATGGGACAGACTGCACTCTCAAATCTCCGGACAACTGTTTAACGAAACCTGTGATTGCCACGTTCAGAAGAGTCTGCCGACTACAACAAGCACAAGCATATGGGCACTTTAATGTGTTTCTGTGCTAGACATGGTTCATTTTTTGGTGTTTTTTAGTGAAGCCATGGCTCATATCTTACTGTGTTTCTGTCCTAGCCATGGCTCATATCTTAGCTTGTGTGTGCAAACCATGGCTCATATCTTGGTGTGTGTCATGTTAGTCATATCTCATATCTCGGTGTGTCCGTGATAATCATGTCTCATACCTTTATGTGTGTCTGTGTTTAGTCATATCTCATATCTTAGTGTGTACCTGTGTTAGTCATATGTCATATCTTTGTGTGTGCATGTCTGGATTAGTGATATCTCATATCTTTGTGTGCATGTTTATGTTAGTCATATCTCATATCTTTGTGTGTGCATGTCTGTGTTTGTCACATCTCATATCCTTGTGTGTGCATGGCTATGTTAGTCCCATCTCATATCTTTGTGTGTGCATATCTATGTTAGTCATATCTCTTATCTGTGTGTGCATGTCTATGTTAGGCATGTGTCATATCGTTGTGTGTGCATATCGTTGTGTGTGCATATCAATGTCAGTTATATCTCATATCTTTATGTGCATGTGTATGTTAGTCATGTGTCATATATCTTGATGTGTGTCAGTGTTAGTCATGCCTCGTATCGCTGTGTGCATGTCTGTATTAGTCACATCTCATATCTTTGTGTGTGTATGTCTGTGTTAGTCACATCTCACTTCTTTGTGTGCCCGTGTCTGTGTTAGTCACCTCTAGTGACTCGGTGCTCGTAAACCTGGTAGGGCAGAATCCCCCTACAGAAAAGATCATCTGCTGCCTTGCAGGAAGATTGGGGACAATCAAAGGCTAGGGAAAGCAAACCCGAATAAAATGCTGCCTGAAATCGGATGCACTGGCCCACTGGCGCAGAACACAGTGCAACGTATTAACGGGTGTTCAGTCAGAGTGGATCTGACAGACTCTAATTGTGATGTTCTGTCTGTGGGGGCGATCAACACACTTAGCCTGACAGCTGACTTCATATGAGAGTCTGGAATCCTTACTCTGATTGAGTCCTGAACGCAGAGAGAGAGAGAGAGAGAGAGAGAGAGAGAGAGAGTATCTGGTCTGTTGAGCAGGGCAGTGTCTACGGGATCGTGTTCTTTTAAAGAGTCTACAAAACTTGTGAAATCGCCAACATTATTGACTAAGTGTGGGAACTCGAGAACAGCGGTATTATTGAGGGATGCGTGGAAGAAGTGTAAATCACCACTCTCTCTGTGTCTGAGAATAAGATGGTGCCCATAGTTAATTTTAAAACGGGATGTCTGACTATCAAACACATCACTTAGAACAGCAGACCAATCTGTCGTTAATGGGCAATCAGGTGAGTGGAAGAAATTACACGTGGAAACTGCCTTATTGATACTAGCGTGGGTGTTTATAACTGACCAGTTTTGTTCATATACAACCCGCACATCTTCAGGTAGTGTTGCTAAAGGGTCATCGGGCTTGTGCTTTTTACTCTCAAGTGATTGTTCTTCATCTAGCTCTCTTTTGTTCGATGGTGAGGGGGCCAAGTATGATGATGTAGAAGGAGCCACTGGTGAACTGTATGTTGTAGCAGGTACCGATGGTGTTGTAGAAAAGCGGTCACCGGGAAAGCGGGCATGGTAGATGGTACCGACGATGACGGAGCTGTTGTAGAAACTGAATGTTTTAGTCTCATATGTCCGGTTAAAGAACCAAGAGTCGTACACGTGCACTGACAAGTGGTGCAAGACGGATAAGAGAAGCTGGTATGGTAGACGGTACCGATGGTGAAACTAGCGGTGTAGACGGTACCAATGGCGAAGCTGATTCCTTTGCTGAGTGTTTTAGTCTCCTATGGCTGGGTAAAGATCTTCGATTCGTAAATGAACGTTCACAAATGGGACAAGCATGACAGATAAGAGAAGCTGATATGGTATACCGTACCGATGGTGAAACTGGTGATGTAGACGATACTAATGGTGAAGGAGCTGTTGTAGATACTGAATGTATAGTCTCCTATGGCTGGCTAAAGAACTTCGACTCGTATATGAACGTTGATAAATTACACAAGCATGGCGTATAAGGCGATGTGCGGCCCGTACATGCTGAACCATAGCTTGGCGACGTTTAAACTGCTTTGAACATAATGGACACTGATGTTCACCAGAAGATGTTACCTTATGAAAAACCATCTGTAAAAGATCAAATAACCCTCTCTCAACAATACTTAGCTTACCTAGTTTAAACACATTAATATCATTGAATAACAATCACATCAGGACTAAAAATATCTACTTTCTAAGCAACCAATAAGATAAAAAATATGAAAAACGAAGGAATAATACACTCAACAAGACTTAACATACATACTTTAAACACATTATCCTTCATAAAACTGAATAAACTTTTATTGATAAGTATTAACTTTTTATAAATATTTTAAGATTGTATTTTAATATTTCTTAAATATTTTAAGAGAAAACAGAAAAAAATATTCCAACTTACAGCGCAAAACGTCTCTTCTTCATCTCAACACAAATCTCTAGACTGAGCAGTATTATTAAAATAAGCTTCCGTGAATCAATAATGTTTATAACACGAAATCTTATATGCGACTATCTCTAAAAATATCTACTTTTTAAGCAATCAATAAGATATTCATATGAAAAACGAAGGAATAATACACTCAACAAGGTTTAACATACATAGTTTATGTACATTACCATTTATACAATTTAATATCCTTTAGTAATAAACCTTATCGCATCGTCATGAGATAAGAGAAAAAAAAATGTTCAACTTACCGCGGAAAATATACTCATAACACAGGCCGCTAGACTAAGCAGTAGTATGAAAATAAGCTTCCGTGAATCAATCGCGCTTATAACACGTGAAACAGGGAATGGATGAGGGTGTGTGAAACGGTGTGTAGCAGGGCAATAAGAGAAACAGAGCATTGATGAGAGTTGATTGAAACAGACGATATTAGTGTAGAAATAATAAACATCTAGGGGAGACAAGCAGAAGTGGTCAGTTGTGAGTTGAGTGAACTGTTTTGGAAAAAAGGCGAAATAAGCGTGAATGGGTGAGATGTTTTAAGGGGAAGTAGAGAGATGAGAATAGACGTAGATTTTAGAGACATAGGGCATTTGAGCCGGGGTCCTGTGCGGACGTCTACAGAAATCCAGTCGCTTACCGTGGACTAGAAAAGAGTAGTTAATAGATGAAAGTTAAGATAAATATAGGGCGGCAGCCAATTAGTTTAGTTGTCATATTTCCAGGAGTTGTGATTGTTAGTTACTAAAGTTTGTGTTAGATGTGAAGAATATAGAATAAGTGTGATTGTAGCTGTTAAGGTTAGGGTTACCTTATCGGCATAGAAACTGATTGTGTATCAGTGCAATCGACACAATGGGACATTGTTGGAAATTTGTTAAGTGTCCAACACTCGCCGACTTCGAGGAGGTCGTAGAGATAAGACTTGTGAAGAATATAGTAGGTGTGATTGTAGCTGTTAAGGTTAGGGTTACCTTCTCGGCATAGAAACTGATTGTGAATCAATGCAATCGACACAATGGGACATTGTTGTAAAGTTGTGGATTATCCAACACTCGCCGACTTCGAGGAAGTCGTAGCGGAAAGTTTAGGAAGCTTATGACTAAGCTTCTACCATGAAGAGAGACCTTTATCGATCATCTAGATCGCACCCATAGTGGAAACTTCGAGCAAGATTCCACAGAGACGTAGTAGGCTTATGAGCAGCTACTACCGTGAACCATTGGTTTGATCGATCGTGTCGATCGCAAACATAACTGGAAACTTCAAGTAAGATTCCTTAGAGACTTTTACTGATCGTGTAGATCGTACACATCATTGGGAACTTCAAGTAAGGTTCCTCAGAGACTTGGGAGCTTATGATTAGCTTCTACGACACACAATTGAACTTGTTAGTCAAGTAGTTTACACAGAGTTGGGAACTCGACAAGAGAGTTCCACAGATTTTGGGATGTATGGTCAGTCCATGAGGAATGCACCTGAACCATGGGAGGGAATTATCACTGTCAATATATGTACTGTCAATTTGTGAACAGTGTTTATATGATCCGGACATGCGCCTTGTCAAATAAAGATGTTTTGTGTGTAGTAAGGACTTGTGTTGAGTCATTAAAACATCTTCAGTGTTCCAACGGTCTAGCGAGTGAACGAGCTGGGAGAAGTCGCGGAGAATTGAGAAGTTACAACGTGAAGTACTAAACTATAGATCATAACGGTCCAAGGAGAGTAGCAACGGTATAACGTGAAGTACGAGGCATCAATCATGGCGGTCCAAAAGACTGGCATGGGCAGTTAGAGCAAGGGGCAAATCAAGAAGAGTGGAGAGCAACTCGTCATTCAGCAATCCGACCATCAGCAGCATCACGAGCCCTTGTTCATCGCACGAAGGCACCTCTGGTAATTGGGCTCGTGGTGAAGAGGAATGATCACAGACTCAAGGTTGACGAGCGGTCAGTCGATCGTTCATGAGTCGGCATTTTATCGGTCACAACATTGTTGTTAGAAATTGAGCTTCAAATTTATTATTACGAATTGATGGAGAGACAGGTCATTGTATTATGAAAGATGAGTATTATTATAGCTCGTTTCAAATCACGTGCCCAACTTCAAAACGCTATTACTCAGTAACCGTTTGTTAAAAACTGTTGAAATGTTCCAAATGTTATTAGCATGCAAAAGACTCTTTAAATGTATTGTTAACAAATATCTTGCAGCTGCAGTTTTCTTAAAGCGGCGAATTTCTTTGATGTTTGTCAAAATTGTAAATTGTGAACCCCTAAAGAATAGAAATTACCGTAGTTGCTGGTCTATGATTAATTTTCACTAGGTAAAGGCGTGGCCGTAATGGGGAAATAACCTAATAAGACAAAACACCAGGAGAATTATTGTCTTCTCAGTTCGAGGACGGACGATAATATCAAGGTATACCTGTATGTCCAATTTTCATAGTTGTGTGGTCCTGATAAGGACCGTTTGTTGAACTAATTTAAGGTAATATAGGGGCCAACATTGTGGGGGCTATATACTTTCATTCTGAATCAGACGAGTCTAAAAGATTAATAACTGTTTGGGGTTGAACGTTCCACAAACCATCATTTTTCCAATATTCCTCTTCCTGTTTTAAGACGTGGTCTTCACATTTAGCCCAATAATCTTTGTCTATATTTAATAAAGCGAGATTAGCAAGAGTCTTTACATCGCATATTTTGAATGTTGTATTTTCATCTGCCACTTGTCCTTTTAATTTCGCCCAGATTAGTTCTATTGGATTTAAATGAGCATGGTAAGGTGGCAGCCTCAAACTTATAATGACCGTGCTCTTGGATAATCTTATTTATTTGAAAAATCTTTGTCCTTTGTTTTTGCTTTACTAGAGATAGTAATTCAGGTTTTAAGTACATGTTATTAAATTGTATGTGCTCCTTTGTGAGCCATATCTTAATAGCATCTTTTGTACTGGATGACGTCGGGACTTTATCTTCAAGTGCAACACGGTTGTGGTACGCTGCATTGTCCATTATTAAGCAAGATGGTCGATCTAGTGATGGGAGAACATAATTTTCAATCCAATGTCTAAATATGTGACCATTCATCTCAGAGTGATAATCCCGATTGTCTATGGATTTTGAAAGAAAAATGAGCTTTGCATTCTGTATTAGTCCATGTTGTCGACTACCTGCATGAGCAATTATCAAGCGCTGTCCTTTGCTGCTAGGTATTAATCTCTTAATCTTTCCATCTGATGACTGCCATTCCCTTTGGTTAGTGTGGTGAGCATTGATCCATGTTTCATCCAAGTACACAATATCATAACCTTGCTTGCGCACCTCTTTTACTTCACGTAAGTACTTGCTTCTCATGACTACTATATGTGGCTTCTCACAGATGATGTTTCGTCCATTGGAATACTTTCTGAATGTAAAGCCTGCAGCTCTCACATTCCTCCATAATGTAGACTTTGATATTTCAATACTGTTGTTCTTTTTCAGCGATACTTTTAAATTTCTTATTGTAACAGTTTCATTCATACCCAACATTTTGCGAATTTCACTTCTAATAAGTTCACTGTCGAAATTATCCAACATTTTTGCTCTTCCTTGTGATTTTGTATATTTTGAACATTGACGGTCACGTGCTTGAATCCAGCGATTAAATGACCGTTTAGATAAATCCAAAATGTGTCTTGTCCTATTCTCAGGGTTTTCTAAAGAATGAAATAATCTTCCTCGTTTAGCCTCTTTGCATAAATAGTCATACATTTTTATTGCAATGTTTTGTAAACTACAGAATTTCATTTTAAGACTCATGATAAATGTTATCGTTCCACGTTTCCACTATGAATGAACGGAAATGGAACACACAATTTCTCGTGTTTTTTACAAGTGTCTAATTGTGTCAAAAAACCACGGTAAAAGCGTGCAAACACGTCAATTTTACTGTGTATGGATTTTTACTCGCTATTTTTAACTTAAAATACTGTAAACATTAAGTTTTGACTACATCAATGGGTCGTTATAAATTTATATAAATCAAAAAAGCAACAATAATAACCAAATGTTTTTTTTTTAATGAAATTAATTCCCTGTTGGGTTCTAATCATTATAACTTTACATGCAAATTTTGAACAACTTACAACAAACGGTTAAAAAGCTATCGATTTTAAAAGTTGGGCACGAGTTATGAAACAAGCTATAGTAGTATTACACCGCTCACTCTCCCAACAGATATTACATCTCGCGACTCGCGCTCTCACGACTCTCTCAATCACTCTTCATTATTACACACGAAGTCTCACATGCGACTAGTTTAAATATAATCTGGTAAATAAAAGTTGGACGACACTATTCCACCATCGACTAACATCTAGGTTAACCAATCAGAAAAGAGTATTTTTCAATCGAACACCAACCATCGAAATAACTGACCTCGGGAAAACTAATCAGAGAAGAGGATTACTGTTATCGTGATAACTGACCTCATTTTCAACTTGAAGTGCTGTCGAGTCTGACGCATGGGTTACTTTAACTCGTTTCGGTCCCTGATACAATCCACCTGTCGGGTCATCGGTGGGGGAGATAATACGGGTGGTGCGTTACTTGAACACGCTTTGACCCCTGATGCAATACCAGAGGAGTTCCATGACATCGATGTAGCATCCGTAGGCTGCAATACTAAAGTTTACCACCTCAACGAATGACAGGTAACATTAAAAGTGATTATTACAGGTCAGAAAACTTACTCCCAAACCCCAAAATTTCACCTCATAGTCACAAAATTGGACTCAAAACCCTACAAATCTACTCCATAGTCATTATATTTAGAACATGCAGAAAGTTATATTCAAGACCCAAAAAGTTAGGCCAAATCGCAAACTTGCTACATTCAAAACACAAAAATTTAGGCTCATTAGCAAACATTCGATCTCGAAACCCTAAAAATCTACTCCCATACTCATACTAGTTAAACACAACGAGCACATAGTTATATTCAGAGTTTAAAAAGTTCGACCAAATTGCAAAGATATTACCCCAAAATCACAAAAAATTAGGCTCATAAACAAAAAGTCGATCTCAAAACCCTAAAAATCTACTCCCATACTCAAACTAGTTTGACACAACGAGCAGATAGTTATATTCAAAACCCAAAAAAATTCGACCAAATTGCAAAAAATGTTACCCCCAAAACACAATAATTTAGGCGCATAGCAAAAAATCGATCTCAGAACTCTAAAAATCTACTCCCATACTCATATTAGTTAGACACAACGAGCAGATAGTTATATTCAAAGTCTAAAAAGTTAGTCCAAAACGCAAAATGTTACCCTCTTAGATATCCCCACATCAAGAATTTACTTTAAATTCACTTTTATCATTGTTACCAGCCATTATTTATCAATACGTCTATGAAATCACTAAAAATAGTAAATTTAACCTCTAGGCTTACCTCAAACTTTATTTTAGCCATCCCCGTAGCAAAAATCTACTTAAAAATCACTTTAATGAATTTTACCCCCTGACCATTTTTGAGGGATACGCATATGAAACTGCTTAAAAAATAAAATGTATACTCTAGGCTTACCTCAATCTTCGTATTAGAATTCCCCGTAGCAAGATTTTGAATAAAAAGTCACTTTTATGAATTTTACCCCCTGACCATTTTTGAGGTATACACCTATGAAACTGTTAAAAATTAAAATTTAACCTCTAGGCTCACCTTAAATTTCATTTTAGACATCCACATAGCAGAAATTTACTTAAAAATCACATTTATGAATTTTACCCCCTGGCCATTTTTGAGGGGTATGCCAATGAAACTGTTTTTAAAAAATGAAATTTAACCTGTAGGCTTACCTAAAACTTTATTTTTGACACGCCCATACATCAAATTCCGATAAAAACAACAAAAAGCTAGTAGTAAGGAAACCTATTCAGCCGAGCCGAGCTGAACACTAAAGTTGCAAGCACACATGAAAATTGGTTATTGGTTATTGGTTATGGAAGGCCTCGGTATCACAGCAAACGAATTAAAATCCATAATTGCTCAACCGCCCGTGCCAGTGGAATCATCCGAATTACTAACTCATCTCCCAAACAAAGAAGGTAACTGTAGTCCCCATCGTAACAGTCTCAGCACACGTCAAAAGACATAAGGCGAAACCGCGCAGAAAGTGAACACAGCCAACTGTTCCCCGTCATACGATATCATCATTCATCGTAAACAAGCGGGATATCGAAGCAGGATCAAAACGGATGAGACACACAGCTCACGGTGTGCACAGAGCACTTAACCCAGTAGCTCCTGCAACAAGCCGGACTTGGAATATGAGGAAACTGCAAGAAGGAACACTTTTCAGACATAGCCTTCAATGGTTCCTGCCGCCTTTCCACCATATACCATGGGAGTTCGCGTCCTTCCGAAAATGATGATCGTCGTAGCACTCGATGATGTTAGGCCATCATTGATGCTTCCAATTTCAAACATATAGACACACAGTGGTGGTAAGTTATCATTTCCAATCCAAGAGAAGCCACATGACCTGTAGTTAGTAAAACCACAGAGAGAATATGATTTTGTGACCTTCACTGATTCACTCTTAGATGTGAATGTATAGTTTACACAAGAGGAGAAGTTTTCAACTACAGTGATCCCATTTAAGGCAATTCTGGGATAGCAAGGCAAGTCTCCTTTATAGCAGCAGAAATTGATGATGTTCTCCGCTCCCTTCTTGTAGCTGCCGCCACACGATTCTGATGTCTCATTAACTTGGACATCATTCAAGAACAATGTCAGATTTCATAGATCTGGCTCTGCTGATGAAGTGCTTGGTGCAACAGTTGTATCAATCATATTGGAGGCTCCTGGTCTGTGGTCATTAATATCACAGACGGCATATGATGTTATATTCAGTATTTCTTTCTGGGGTGTAAATATGTGGCACACACATGGAGAGTGGTTTGTGGTCACAGTAATCCCATTAAAAGCAATTCTAGGGTAGCATGGCATAGCTGTTCCAGAACAGCACAATCCTGTGATGTTTTCTGTGTTCGCTATAAAGCTGCTGCTGCTACACAATCCTGACCAATTATAGGTGTGGACATTATTCACTTGCAATGACAAAACTGCTTTGTTTACATCATAAACCTCTGGAAGCGAATCATTTATGGGACTAATAGTACACTTTATTCTTCCATCGGGGATATCTTCATTGAGTCCCCCAAAAAAAAATCTTTGGTTAAAAAGCACATATGCTTTTGAGTTAAACACAAAATGAGCCCACTTCATAGATTCAAAATGATCCTTGCCAATGCCATCCGTTTGCACACGTTAGGTCCTTAGCTACCAAGGTCATCAAATTAACGACTTTATCTACAGCGAAGGTTAACGAATTGTGAACAAACATTTATGTTCAAACCCTTGAAAACATTTTCAAAAATCTGCCAACTTGCTGCAATAACATATATCGTGTTGTTCAATGTAAACATGAAGTATTATATATAATATAATCGATGCACAATGTCTAAAATTTCGGTGGATCTGAACCGGCACTTATACTACTAGTTTTTGTTTTTCTTTTTTTTCTTTAATGGGAATTTGATATATGGGCGTGTCAAAAATAAAGATTTAGGTAATCCTAGAGGTTAAATTTATTTTTTTAACAGCTTCATATGCGTATCCCTAAAAAAATGGTCAGAGGGTAAAATTAATAAAAGTTATTTTTAAGTAAATTTCTGCTATGGGGATGTCTAATATGAAGTTTGAGGTAAGCCTAGAGGTTAAATTTTTATTTTTTTAACAGTTTCATAGGCGCATCCCTCAAAAATGGTCAGGGAGTAAAAATTGAAAAAAGTTATTTTTAATCAAAATCTTGCTACGGGGATGTCTAAAATAAAGTTTGGGGTAAGCCCAGTGGTTAAATTTTATTTTTCTAACAGTTTCATAGGCGTATCCCTCAAAAATGGTCAAGGGGTAAAATTCATAAAAGTGACTTTTTATTCAAAATCTTGCTACGAGAATGTCTAATTTGAAGTTTGAGGTAAGCCTAGAGGTCAAATTTTATTTTTTTTTGAACAGTTTCATATCATTCATAGGCGTATCCCTAAAAAATGATCAGGTGAGGGGGTTAAAATTCATAAAATATATTTTTAAGTAGATTTTTGCTACGGGGATGCCTAAAATAAAGTTTGAGGTAAGCCTAGAGGTTAAATTTACCATTTTTAATTATTTAATTGGCGTATCCTTTAAAAATGGTCAGTGAGTAAAATTTATAAAAGTTATTTTTATTCAAACTCTTGCTACGGGGATGTCTAATTTTAAGTTTGAGGTAAGCCTAGAGAGTAAATTTACTCTTTTTCATGAATTCATAGTCGTATCCATAAAAAAATGGTCGTGGGGGGTAAAATTCATAAAAGTTATTTTTAAGTACATTTTTGCTACGTGGATGTCTAAAATAAAGTTTGAGGTAAGTCTAGAGGTTAAATTTACTATTTTTAGTGATTTCATAGGCGTATCGATAAAAAATGGCTGGGGTAACAATTATAAAATTAATTTTTAAGTATATTCTTGATATGGGGATATCTAAGGGGGTAAAATGTTGCGCTTTGGACCAACTTTTTGGACTTTGAATATAACTATCTGCTCGTTGTGTCTAACTAGTATGAGTATGGGAGTAGATTTTTAGGGTTTTGAGATCGATTTTTTGCTATGCGCCTAAATTATTGTGTTTTGGGGGTAACATTTTTTTGCAATTTGGTCGACTTTTTGGATTTTTAAAAGAACTAATTATCTGCTCATTGTGTCTAACTAGTATGAGTATGGGAGTAGATTTTTAGGGTTTTGAGATCAAATGTTTGCTTATGAGCCTAAATTTTTGTGTTTTGAGGGTAAAATGTTTGCAATTTGACCTAACTTTTTAGGTCTTGAATACAATTTCTGCATGTTGTGTCTAAATATAATGACTATGGAGTACATTTTTAGGTTTATGAGTCCCAGTTTGTGACTACGAGGTGAAATTATGGGGTTTGGGAGTAAGTTTTCTGACCTGTAATAATCACTTTTAATGTTTCCTGTCATTCGTTGAGGTGGTAAACTTTAGTATTGCAGCCTTCGGATGCTAAATCGATGTCATGGAACTCCTCTGGTATTGCATCAGGGATCAAAGCGTGTTCAAGTAACGCACCACCCGTATTATCTCCCCCACCGATGACCCGACAGGTGGATTTAATCAGGGACTGAATCGAGTTAAAGTAACCCATGCGTCAGACTCGACAGCACTTCAAGTTGAAAATGAGGTCAGTTATCACGATAACAGTAATCCTCTTCTCTGATTGGTTAATCCCGAGGTCAGTTATTTCGATGGTTGGTGTCCGACAGAAATACTCTTTTCTGATTGGTTAACCTAGATGTTAGTCGACGGTGGAATAGTGTCGTCCAACTTTTATTTACCAGATTATATTTAAACTTGTCGCATGTGAGACTTCGTGTTATAAGCGTGATTGATTCACGGAAGCTTATTCTCATACTACTGCTCATTTTAGAGGCATGTGTTAAGAGTATATATTACGCGGTAAGTTGAAATTTTGTGTTTTTTTTTCTCTTACCTCATAAATATGCGATAAGGTTTATTACTAAAGGGATATTAAATTGTATTAATGGTAATGTACATAAAGTACATATGTTAAACCTTATTGCGTGTATTATTCCTTCGTTTTTCATATGATTATCTTATTGGTTGCTTTAAAAGTATATATTTTTAGAGATAGTCGCATGAGAGATTTCGTGTTATAAACATTATTGATTCACATAAGCTTATTTTAATAATACTGCTCAGTCTAGAGATGTGTGTTGAGACGAAGAAGTGATGTTTTGCGCTGTAAGTTGGAATTTGCAGCAGCTACTGAGTTAAGTGCTCTGTGCACACCGTGAGCAGTGTGTTTCATCCGTTTTGATTATGTTCCGATATTCCAATTGTTTACGATGAATGCTGATATCGTATGACAGGGAACAGTTGGCCGTGTTCACTTTCTATGCGGTTTCGCCTTATGTCTTTTGGCGTGTGCTGACACTGCTCTGATAGGGACTACAGCTACCGTTCTTTGTTTGGGAGATGAGTTAGTAATTCGGATGATTCCACTGGCACAGACGGTTGAGCAATTATGGATTTTAATTTGTTTGCAGTGATACTGGGACCTTCCATAGCCAAATAGCCAAGTTGGAATATTTTTTGTTTTCTCTTAAAATACGTATGTTAAGGCTTATCAATAAAATGTTATTCAATTTTATAAAGGATAATGTGTTTAAAGTATGTATGTTAAGTTTTGTTGAGTGTATTATTCCTTCGTTTTTCATATTTTTTATCTTATTGGTTGCTTAGAAAGTAGATATTTTTAGTCCTGATGTGATTGTTATTCAATGATATTAATGTGTTTAAACTATGTATGTTAAGTATTGTTGAGAGAGGGTTATTTGATCTTCTACAGATGGTTTCTCATAATGTAACATCTTCTGGTGAACATCAGTGTCCATTATGTTCAAAGCAGTTTAAACGGCACTAAGCTATGGTTCAGCATGTACGGGCCGCACATCGCTTTATACGCCATGCTTGTGCCATTTGTCAACGTTCATATACGAGCCGAAGTTCTTTAGCCAGCCACAGGAGACTAAAACATTCAGTATCTACTACAGCTTCTTCACCATTGTTTACATTACCAGTTTCACCATCGGTACGGTATACTATATCAGCTTCTCTTATCTGTCATGCTTGTCCCATTTGTCAACGTTGATATACGAGTTGAAGATCTTTAGCCAGCCATAGGAGACTAAAACACTCAGCAAAGGAATCAGCTTCACCATTGGTACCGTCTACATCGCTAGTTTCACCATCGGTACCGTCTACCATACCAGCTTCTCTTATCCGTCTTGCACCGCTTGTCAGCGCACGTGTACGACTCCTGGTTCTTTAACCGGACATATGAGACTAAAACATTCAGTTTCTACAACAGCTCCGTCATCATCGGTGCCATCTACCATACCCGCTTTCCCGGTGACCGCTTTTCTACAACACCATCGGTACCTGCTACAACACCCAGTTCACCAGTGGCTCCTTCTACATCATCATACTTGGTCAGTTATAAACACCCACGCTAGTATCAATAAGACAGTTTCCACGTGTAATTTCTTCCACTCACCTGATTGCCCATTAACGACAGATTGGTCTGCTGTTCTAAGTGATGTGTTTGATAGTCAGACATCCCGTTTTAAAATTAACTATGGGCACCATCTTATTCTCAGACACAGAGAGAGTGGTGATTTACACTTCTTCCACGCATCCCTCAATAATACCGCTGTTCTCGAGTTCCCACACTTAGTCAATAATGTTGGCGATTTCACAAGTTTTGTAGACTCTTTAAAAGAACACGATCCCGTAGACACTGCTCTGCTCAACAGACCCGATATTAAGTGGATGGTAAAGACCATTCCCACCACTAGTTTTTATTTATTTCACATATATGGCTTCCCGAACGGTTGATTAGTCATGACGTACCAGCATATGTGGTCAAAGAGGAAAAGTACGGAGGGAGGGTGACAGGCAAGGAGAGAAGCCTAGGAGAGGTAGGAGAGTGGGAGAGAGAGTAATACATTCAGTTTCTACAACAGCTCCTTTACCATTGATACCGTCTTTATCCCCAGCTTCACTATCGACAGCTGGTACAACACCACCTTTACCATCAGTACCGTCTACAACACCACCTTCATCATCAACACCCTCTGCAACACCAGCTTCACCATCAACACCCTCTACAACACCACCTTCATCATCAACACCCTCTACAACACCACCTTCACCATCAACACCCTCTACAACACCACCTTTACCATCAGTACCGTCTACAACACCACCTTCATCATCAACACCCTCTACAACACCAGCTTCACCATCAACACCCTCTACAACACCACCTTCATCATCAACACCCTCTACAACACCAGCTTCACCATCAACACCCTCTACAACACCACCTTCATCATCAACACCCTCTACAACACCAGCTTCACCATCAGTACCGTCTACAACATCACCTTCACCATCAACACCCTCTACAACACCAGCTTCACCAGCAACACCCTCCACAACACCAGCTTCATCATCAACACCTCCTACAACACCACCTTCACCATCAGCACCGATAATAAGCATTGTAACTATTGTAGTGTTATATAACATCCGCTGAATGGTGTGTTATACATCTATTGAGATAATAAAAGAATCAAAGATATCTTTGGGTTTTTTTTTATACCTAACGCTATTGTTTTTTTTATTGATGTTGTATAATCTACTAAACTATACTTAGGTCTTTGTCTTAATTCCCTTGTTTCTGTCCGTGTCTGTACAAAACACTTGTTTGGATCACATTGTATTCGTGACGTAATATTCCCACTTAACGGTAGTCGGCGTGTATCATATACTTTTTATATAGACATAAAATGCAGCACAGCATTTTGCCAAGTTTAACTGCGTGTATACTTTTATATAGACAAAAAATGCAGCACTTTGCTGTGATTAAAGCAAGAAATGGGGGGACGGGGCGGGGGGAAGGGGTAGGAGGGGGGAACGAAATCTATACTACTAAAGTTGAAAAAGAATATGGCTGAATATAAGGGGTTTTCTGGCGTACTATAATATCACGGTGATCTTCCAGGTATGTCGTAAGAGGCGACTAAGGATTTTGATCGAAGGCTTGATAAGCTGTCATTGTATAAAGTATTGTTATGGAAACAGAGCCATAGATTTTACAAGCAGTTATCTCTCCAATATGTGCCACTTTGGCACGCAAGGTTTCTGTTTTTGAGATTGTGGTTCTGCCCTATGTGCTGTCTTCGGCTCGAAAGGACAATAGATAGATAGAAAGATAATATCGTAAGTAATAATGGATATCTATATGAAAAGCCCTCCTTTTTATAAAAGATAATGTTCTCTATTAGAAATATATCACATGAACATATGGTCTACGTATAATATATTCCTAAATTCTTCTCCTGCTTTCTGCAGTTCTGAAAAAGAAAGAAGAAAACCACTGTCGATTGGTAAGTTTTGCAATTAAACACATCTATCCATTGAGGTGCTAATAATGAAATGAAATAGCCAAAATATTTTTTCTTGCCTCGCCATGCCCTTGTACTTTTTGTAGAAATTGAATTATCCATAGCGAAAGTAGTGAAGATAGGGGTTTTGTGCATAGTTTTTAACATTTTTTGCTCGTGTATGTCCCTATATGAGAGTCATGTTTGCACCTTACATGCATCGTTTGTCGCACGATGCAATCTTTATGACCTGACCTCGCTTATCGCGGGTGGTTGGGTGACCAGTGGCCGGGTGACCGCTTATCTCGTGGGGGATTATCTCGAGTGGGTGAGCGGGGCTTATCTCAAGTGGGTGAGCGGGGGTGTCTGTCGCTCGCTGGCTATGGCCACCAGTGGTTCTAAAACTTGTGTGTCAGCGGTTCTAAAAGTGGGTGAGCGGGGGTGTCTGTCGGCGTGACCTCGGCGCTCCGTATTTTAAAAATTCCGAGTTATTAAAAAAAATGTCTCCCACCGGATTTCGAACACGGGGTCTACGGCGTGCCAGGCCAGATACTTACCACTATGCTACAGGCGACCACAGAATTAGAGGCTGAATGAGACAGGTGACTCGTGACGCTTTTGTTGGTGCTCGACAGCTATCTTGGGTATGGCCACCAGTGGTTCTAAAACTTGTGTTTCAGTGGTTCTAAAACTTGCGCGCTCACGCCGGTTATCTCGGGTGCGGGTGGGGGTGCCTTTATTGGTCAAATTGTGTTATTAGTATCATCATGTGCCAGGATAGGGGTGGGGAAATGGTGCCTTTATTGGTCGAGTGTTAGTATCATCATCATGTGCCAGGATAGGGGTGGGGAAAGGGTGCCTTTATTAATCGAGTGTTAGTATCATCATCATGTGCCAGGATAGCGGTTCTTGGGGGAAAGGGTGCCTTTATTGGTCGAGTGTGTATTATTAGTATCGTTAGCATCATGTGTGAGACGGGTATTAGGCAACAGGAGGCGACATGTAAAAAAAAATGCTGACAAAGCAATGACGTTGAAGGGGTATTGTTAAGGTAAATACGACTATCTCGCGTGCGACGAGGGTTGGTCGGCACAGGGTGTGTTATTGTAGTATCGCTAACATCATATACCAGGTGTGATTATAGCGATTTTTAGTGATACATCATCATCATGTGCCACCCTCAACAGCATCATCAACATGTACCCTTCATGTCCTATCAGCATCATCATCCTCATCCCACACAAAGTTTCAAGCCGATTATTACTGTCTACATTTTTAGTGCCACATCATCAGCAAGTCCCACCCTCAACAGCATCATCAGCATCAGGTGCCACCCTCACCAGCATCATCAGACCACACAAAGACTCTCGCTATCTCTCTCCTTCTCTCTCTCTCGCTCCCTCTCCATCTCTGTCTCTTTCCCTATCTCCCTCTCCATCGCTGGCTCTTTCCCTCTCGCTATCTCTCTCCATCGCTGTCTCTATCGCTCAATATATCTCTAATTCTCCATCGCGCTCTCTCTCTCTCGCTCCCTCTCCACCTCTGGCTTTTTCGTTCTCTCGCTCTCGCCCTCTCCATCTCTGTCTCTTTCGCTCTCGCTATCTCGCTTGCTATCTCTCACTCGCCATCACTATCTTGTTCACGCTCACTCGTTCTCTCTCTCTCTCTCGCTCTCTCTCTCTCTCTCGCTATCCCTCTCCAGCTCTGTCTTTTTCGTTCTCTCTCTTATCTCTCACTCTTCCTCTCCATCACTGTCTCTTTCGCTCTCGCTCGTTCTCTCCAGCTCTCTCCATCGCTGCTCTATCTCTCTCTCTCTCTCTCTCTCTCTCGCCGTTTCCATCTCTGTCTCTTTCGCTATCTCTCTCTCCCTCTCCAGCTCTGTCTCTTTCGCTCTCGCTATCTCTCGCCATCGCTGTCTCTATCTCTCGCTATCGCTGTCTCTATCTCTCGCTATATCTCTCCCTCTCCATCGCTCTCTCTCGCGCCCTCTCCAACTCTGTCTTTTTCGTCTCTCTCTCTCTCTCTCTCTCTCTCTCTCTCGCCATCACTATCTTTTTCACTCTCGCTCGTTCTCTCTCTCTCTCTCTCTCTTACCCTCCCTCTCCATCACTGTCTCTTTCGCTATCCCTCTCTCTCTCTCTCTCTCCCTCGCTCGCCCTTTCCATCTCTGTCTCTTTCGCTATCTCTCTCTCTCTCTCGCTCTCCCTCGCCATCGCTGGCTCTTTCGCTCTCACTATCTCTCGCCATCGCTGTCTCTATCTCTCGCTATATCTCTCACTCTCCATCGCTCTCTCGCGCCCTCTCCAGCTCTGTATTTTTCGTTTCTCTCTCTCTCTCTCTCTCTCTCTCTCTCTCCCCCTTTACATCTCTGTCTCTTTCGCGCTCGCTATCTCGCTTGCTATCTCTCACTCGCCATCACTATCTTTTTCACTCTAGCTCGTTCTCTCTCTCTCTCGCCCTCGCCATCTCTCTTTCTCGCTTTCCCTCTCTCTCGCTCTCTCTCTCTCTCGCTCGCCCTTTCCATCGCTGTCTTTTTCGTTCTCTCTCGCCCTCTCCATCGTTTTCGCTCTCGCTATCTCTCTCTCTCCATCGCTGTCTCTATCTCTCGCTATATCTCTCCCTCTCCATCGCTGCTCTCGCTCTCTCTCAAGCGCTCCCTCTCCAGCCATGTCTCTTTCGTTTGCTCTCTCTCTCTCTCTCCCTTTCCGTCTCTGTCTCTTTCGCTCTCGCTACCTCTCGCCATCGTTGTCTCTATCTCTCGCTATATCTCTCCCTCGCCATCGCTCTCTCGCTCGCTCCCTCTCCAGCTCTGTCTCTTTCATTCTCTCTCTCGCTCTCCCATTCCATCTGTCTCTTTCGCTCTCGCTATCGATCTCGCTATCTCTCTCCCTCGCCAGCGCTGTCTCTATCTCTCTTCCTCTCCATCGCTGCTCTCTCTCTCTCTCTCTCGCTCCCTCGCCAGCTCTGTCTCTTTCATTCGCTCTCCCTTATTTCCATCTCCGTCTCTTTCGCTCTCGCTATCGCTTTCGCTATCTTTTGCTCTCTCTCTCTCGCCCTTTCCATCTCTGTCTCTTTCGTTATCTCTCTCTCTCTCCCTCTGCATCGCTGTCTCTATCTCGCGCTATATCTCTCCATCTCCATCGCTGCTCTCTCTCTCTCGCTCCCTCTCCAGCTCTGTCTCTGTCGTTCTCGCTCCCGCCTTGCCATCTCTGTCTCTTTCGCTATCGCTATCGCGTTCGCTATGTTTCTCTCTCTCTCTCTCTCCCTCGCCATCGCTGTCTCTTTCGCTCTAGCTATCTCTCTCTCTCTCTCGCTCTCTCTCTCTCTCTCTCTCTCTCTCTCCCACAAGGTAGTCGTGTTATTGTATGACGGTCCTGAAAACAATGTAACTAAAGAGGGGCTTCACTGTAACACTTTAGTATTTGAATATCAATTGGAATAAATAATTATATATAAAATACCTCCGTTAACCTGTAGCACAGAGAAATTATACCTCTCCCCTTCGCCCCGTCAACATTCCGTGTTGATAATATAAAGTATCATCATCAATATGGGTCACCATACCGCCCCCCTCCCCTCAACACAAGCCCGTTGGTGTAGAGTGAACATTCTATAACGCTTAGGGTATCGGCTGCTAGTGTGCTGTTATCGGGTGACCATAAGACCAGGTGTGCAAATCTAAATAACGAAGTGGTTGTGATGATTCTATAAAAATGGAGAAAAGGGGTGTTTTCCCTTTTGGATTGTTCGTCACGGGATGTAAATATGTTGTCGGTGTTATTAGTGTCGAAGTTTTTAGTATCGCTGACATGGTGACTTAACGTCGTCGGCATCATCATCATCATCATCATGGGGCATAGCCGTTGGCGTGTTTTGCAGTAAGATGGGTAATGTGACCGGTTTCTAAATCAGCTAACTTTTGGAAATCTAAGAGTAACTTTAAATAATGACGGTCTCAGAAAGTATGCACAGTTAAGAAAGTTGGTAGATCAAGTTATATCTTTTGTTGGTTCCGGTCGTCGCGGCGGGGCTCGTCGGGTCGTCGCGGGGGTCGTCGCGGGGGTCGTCGCGGGTCGTCGTCGGCTCGGGTAACATCATCATGTGTAGTGTGCTAACATTAAATAGTGACGCTTTCTTTCTCTTTCACAGTCAGGGTAAACCAACACAAAAATTCGTTCTATATTTCACATATATTTATTACTACAACACATATTTGAGTTATGAAAAAAGAAAACGGACTTATTTTAAAAAAAATCAATATTTAAATGGCGAGGGGTACCGGTACTTTATCACAGATTCAATCTAGTTGCTAAAATAATTGTTCTGTGACCAGACTCCAGAACAGGTGAGATGATTTTACTATACTCCAGAATACGGCAAAACAAACCTAAGGAAAAGTCGAACTATAAGCGGTAATGTAACTTTCATTAGGATAGTATAAGGTTTAATGAAACATTCGTTAGGCTAGTTAATCTCGGTACATTATTGGTACTTAAGTTTTAAGAATACGAAATCTATATTTGGCTTAGAAGATGTGATGTTGATAGCTATAACTAACTTGAATGTCTGTGTTTAGAAGAAAAATTGGACTTATAGAAATCGTTGTTAAGTCATGAAATTAACGGTCGATACATATGGTGTTACTATATCTCTCCTCGTCCTGTGAGCTCGAATTTAATATTGAAAGTGGCTGAATCCTCACTTGATCAGAGGTTTCATTTCTGTTTACCAACACTATCGGGGATCTTCTTGAAGATGGAATCTAAAGTTAACCCACAATTATTTTAGCAACTAGATTGAATCTGTGATAAAGTACCGGTACCCCTCGCCATTTAAATATTGATTTTTTTTTTAAAAATAAGTCAGTTTTCTTTTTTCATAACTCAAATATGTGTTGTAGTAATAAATATATGTGAAAATATAGAACGAATTTTTGTTTTGGTTTACCCTGACTGTGAAAGAGAGAGAGAGAGCGCGTCACTATTTAATGTTAGCACACTACACATGATGATGTTGCCCGAGCCGACCCGCGACGACACGACGACCCGCGACGACCCCCGCGCCGACCCCCGCGACGACCCGACGAGCCCCACCGCGACTACCGGACGAGCCCCCGCGCGCCGACCTGAACCAACAAAAGATATAACTTGATCTACCAACTTTCTTAACTGTGCATACTTTCTGAGACCGTCATTATTTAAAGTTACTCTTAGATTTCCAAAAGTTAGCTGATTTAGAAACCGGTCACATTACCCATCTTACTGCAAAACACGCCAACGGCTATGCCCCATGATGATGATGATGATGATGCCGACGACGTTAAGTCACCATGTCAGCGATACTAAAAACTTCGACACTAATAACACCGACAACATATTTACATCCCGTGACGAACAATCCAAAAGGGAAAACACCCCTTTTCTCCATTTTTATAGAATCATCACAACCACTTCGTTATTTAGATTTGCACACCTGGTCTTATGGTCACCCGATAACAGCACACTAGCAGCCGATACCCTAAGCGTTATAGAATGTTCACTCTACACCAACGGGCTTGTGTTGAGGGGAGGGGGACGGTATGGTGACCCATATTGATGATGATACTTTATATTATCAACACGGAATGTTGACGGGGCGAAGGGGAGAGGTATAATTTCTCTGTGCTACAGGTTAACGGAGGTATTTTATATATAATTATTTATTCCAATTGATATTCAAATACTAAAGTGTTACAGTGAAGCCCCTCTTTAGTTACATTGTTTTCAGGACCGTCATACAATAACACGACTACCTTGTGGGAGAGAGAGAGAGAGAGAGAGAGAGAGCGAGAGAGAGAGAGAGATAGCTAGAGCGAAAGAGACAGCGATGGCGAGGGAGAGAGAGAGAGAGAAACATAGCGAACGCGATAGCGAAAGAGACAGAGATGGCAAGGCGGGAGCGAGAACGACAGAGACAGAGCTGGAGAGGGAGCGAGAGAGAGAGAGAGCAGCGATGGAGATGGAGAGATATAGCGCGAGATAGAGACAGCGATGCAGAGGGAGAGAGAGAGAGAGATAACGAAAGAGACAGAGATGGAAAGGGCGAGAGAGAGAGAGCGAAAGATAGCGAAAGCGATAGCGAGAGCGAAAGAGACGGAGATGGAAATAAGGGAGAGCGAATGAAAGAGACAGAGCTGGCGAGGGAGCGAGAGAGAGAGAGAGAGCAGCGATGGAGAGGAAGAGAGATAGAGACAGCGCTGGCGAGGGAGAGAGATAGCGAGATCGATAGCGAGAGCGAAAGAGACAGATGGAATGGGAGAGCGAGAGAGAGAATGAAAGAGACAGAGCTGGAGAGGGAGCGAGCGAGAGAGCGATGGCGAGGGAGAGATATAGCGAGAGATAGAGACAACGATGGCGAGAGGTAGCGAGAGCGAAAGAGACAGAGACGGAAAGGGAGAGAGAGAGAGAGAGAGCAAACGAAAGAGACATGGCTGGAGAGGGAGCGCTTGAGAGAGAGCGAGAGCAGCGATGGAGAGGGAGAGATATAGCGAGAGATAGAGACAGCGATGGAGAGAGAGAGAGAGAGAGAGAGATAGCGAGAGCGAAAACGATGGAGAGGGCGAGAGAGAACGAAAAAGACAGCGATGGAAAGGGCGAGCGAGAGAGAGAGAGAGCGAGAGAGAGGGAAAGCGAGAAAGAGAGATGGCGAGGGCGAGAGAGAGAGAACGAGCTAGAGTGAAAAAGATAGTGATGGCGAGTGAGAGATAGCAAGCGAGATAGCGAGCGCGAAAGAGACAGAGATGTAAAGGGGGAGAGAGAGAGAGAGAGAGAGAGAGAGAGAGAGAGAGAGAGAGAGAACGAAAAATACAGAGCTGGAGAGGGCGCGAGAGAGCGATGGAGAGTGAGAGATATAGCGAGAGATAGAGACAGCGATGGCGAGAGATAGTGAGAGCGAAAGAGCCAGCGATGGCGAGGGAGAGCGAGAGAGAGAGAGAGATAGCGAAAGAGACAGAGATGGAAAGGGCGAGCGAGGGAGAGAGAGAGAGAGAGAGAGGGATAGCGAAAGAGACAGTGATGGAGAGGGAGGGTAAGAGAGAGAGAGAGAGAGAACGAGCGAGAGTGAAAAAGATAGTGATGGCGAGAGAGAGAGAGAGAGAGAGAGAGAGAGAGAGAACGAAAAAGACAGAGTTGGAGAGGGCGCGAGAGAGAGCGATGGAGAGGGAGAGATATAGCGAGAGATAGAGACAGCGATGGCGAGAGATAGCGAGAGCGAAAGAGACAGAGCTGGAGAGGGAGAGAGAGATAGCGAAAAAGACAGAGATGGAAACGGCGAGAGAGAGAGAGAGAGAGAGATAGAGCAGCGATGGAGAGAGCTGGAGAGAACGAGCGAGAGCGAAAGAGACAGTGATGGAGAGGAAGAGTGAGAGATAAGAGAGAGAACGAAAAAGACAGAGCTGGAGAGGGATAGCGAGAGAGAGAGAGAGAGCGAGAGAGAGAGAGAACGAGTGAGCGTGAACAAGATAGTGATGGCGAGTGAGAGATAGCAAGCGAGATAGCGAGAGCGAAAGAGACAGAGATGGAGAGGGCGAGAGCGAGAGAACGAAAAAGCCAGAGGTGGAGAGGGAGCGAGAGAGAGAGAGAGCGATGGAGAATTAGAGATATATTGAGCGATAGAGACAGCGATGGAGAGAGATAGCGAGAGGGAAAGAGCCAGCGATGGAGAGGGAGATAGGGAAAGAGACAGAGATGGAGAGGGAGCGAGAGAGAGAGAGGGAGAGAGATAGCGAGAGTCTTTGTGTGGTCTGATGATGCTGGTGAGGGTGGCACCTGATGCTGATGATGCTGTTGAGGGTGGGACTTGCTGATGATGTGGCACTAAAAATGTAGACAGTAATAATCGGCTTGAAACTTTGTGTGGGATGAGGATGATGATGCTGATAGGACATGAAGGGTACATGTTGATGATGCTGTTGAGGGTGGCACATGATGATGATGTATCACTAAAAATCGCTATAATCACACCTGGTATATGATGTTAGCGATACTACAATAACACACCCTGTGCCGACCAACCCTCGTCGCACGCGAGATAGTCGTATTTACCTTAACAATACCCCTTCAACGTCATTGCTTTGTCAGCATTTTTTTTTACATGTCGCCTCCTGTTGCCTAATACCCGTCTCACACATGATGCTAACGATACTAATAATACACACTCGACCAATAAAGGCACCCTTTCCCCAAGAACCGCTATCCTGGCACATGATGATGATACTAACACTCGACCAATAAAGGCACCCTTTCCCCACCCCTATCCTGGCACATGATGATGATACTAACAATCGACCAATAAAGGCACCATTTCCCCACCCCTATCCTGGCACATGATGATACTAATAACACAATTTGACCAATAAAGGCACCCCCACCCGCACCCGAGATAACCGGCGTGAGCGCGCAAGTTTTAGAACCGCTGACAAACAAGTTTTAGAACCACTGGTGGCCATACCCAAGATAGCTGTCGAGCACCAACAAAAGCGTCACGAGTCACCTGTCTCATTCAGCCTCTAATTCTGTGGTCGCCTGTAGCATAGTGGTAAGTATCTGGCCTGGCACGCCGTAGACCCCGTGTTCGAAATCCGGTGGGAGACTTTTTTTTTAATAACTCGGATTTTTTAAAATACGGAGCGCCGAGGTCACGGCGACAGACACCCCGCTCACCCACTGTTAGAACCGCTGACACACAAGTTTTAGAACCACTGGTGGCCATAGCCAGCGAGCGACAGACACCCCCGCTCACCCACTTGAGATAAGCCCCGCTCACCCACTCGAGATAATCCCCCACGAGATAAGCGGTCACCCGACAATGGTCAACCGACCACCCGCGATAAGCGAGGTCAGGTCATAAAGATTGCATCGTGCGACAAACGATGCATGTAAGGTGCAAACATGACTCTCATATAGGGACATACACGGAAAAAAAATGTTAAAAATTATGCTCAAAACCCCCTTTTTCACTACTAGCGAATTAACTAGCACCGCGGAAAACATGCTATCACGACAAAAATGTTCTCACTTCACCATCACATTTGTAAAATGCTCAGTCCGGAGTAAAAAAAAAAATGGTCTAGCGAAACTAATTCAGGGGAGTCATTTTCTTTTACTGTACTGAGATCAATGTATTCAAGCGATGCTTACCAAAAGGGGCCACTTGATTAAATCTGTTCACATAAGGGCAAGTTTTCTAGTGTTCAATCTCAAGTCACTTTCTGTAAGTGTGTTCAATCTCATTTCACTTTCTGTAAGTGTGTTGAATCTCAAGTCACTTTCTGTAAGTGTGTTGAATATCAAGTCACTTTCTGTAAGTGTGTTCAATCTCAAGTCACTTTCTGTAAGTGTGTTCAATCTCAAGTCACTTTCTGTAAGTGTGTTGAATCTCAAGTCACTTTCTGTAAGTGTGTTGAATCTCAAGTCACTTTCTGTAAGTGTGTTCAATCTCAAGTCACTTTCTGTAAGTGTGTTCAATCTCAAGTCACTTTCTGTAAGTGTGTTCAATCTCAAGTCACTTTCTGTAAGTGTGTTGAATCTCAAGTCACTTTCTGTAAGTGTGTTCAATCTCAATTCACTTTATGTAAGTGTGTTGAATCTCAAATCACTTTCTGTAAGTGTGTTGAATCTCAAGTCACTATCTGTAAGTGTATTGAATCTCAAGTCACTTTCTGTAAGTGTGTTGAATCTCAAGTCACTTTCTGTAAGTGTGTTCAATCTCAAGTCACTTCCTGTGTGTTCAATCTCATGGAAAATGTTCAATTTCGTAGTTGTACACGACAAATAAATGAACATTGAACTTTAGTTCTGAGCGTGAAGGGACAAAGTTTAGAAAAGTTAGGAGAAAGAGGCAGCTCTGAAAGATGTAGCATGTGGTCTAATGTTGTTACTTTTGATCTGTTACGTAATTTCAGTTCATTATTTCCTTTTCTTTTTTTTTTATTATTATGATGAAGGGGAAAACAAATGTCTTTGCCGCATTTATGGGATCTGGGGAGCTAGAGGAGCAGACAATAGTTAAAAAAAAAAGGTCACTTTTAGAGTGCATGAGTGCAGTCGCCATATGAGTTGTTTGGGCCAGTTTTTAATACCACCCACAGTTGGAAAAGAATTGTGTGTTTACCCCACCGTGATTTGAACCCAACATACTCCTTATGGATGTAGCAACCAATAATCGATTATTCTCCAGGGAAGTCTGTGCTCTTGAAACATACAAGTGGCAGGCGCTATATGTGATTTACTGTTTCCTGGATACTATCTCAATCAGCTAGGAGACGTGTCACTAATAATTGTGTTTGCTGTTCCCCTAAGCTTTCACACAGATTTCTAAGCAGTCAGATGACCTAGAAGATCACATGAAATCAACTGCTCTGATTTCATCAGCACTCGCTGCTGGGGATCTCGTCACCACAAGCTCAAAATAGAAATGTAAGAAAACGATGCCGTGAGCAGTGAAACGGGAAAACAAATCTGTAACGTATCTAAATGTTCTGGGCTTGGCCTCTATGCCTGCAGTCATACACATTTTCTGCCCGCCCGCCATTTGTCCTCAAGACACACTTTCGTGTTAATAATTAAATCTATAAATTTTAGCATGTTAATATTTAATGACATCCATCTTGCATCAATTCTTCGATATTCCTTGTCTTTCTGTTTTACACTTCGATCTTTTAATCATAACTGAAAATGTTCTGGACAAAGAAAACAAACTCATGCTCAGCTCCTATTTTGCAGCCTTTTCGTGGTACCTAACTATTGTTACACTAGATAGTTTTGTATCACGACATGGAAAACTGTCAACTACAAAACTGATACGATACACGGCAGATAGAAGATCGTGGAAGGACATAATCGCCTACGCCAACCGGTATGGCACATGATGATGATGAATTATTGTTATTTAAATCTTTTCTAGTTAAGTAAATAAACTGCGATTCTTCTCATCATAAAAATCAGCCTGTCCAATAATGAGCGGAACCGTCTCTAGGGGCGTATGAAACTATCCAGAGAAATCGGTGGCGGTAGCAACCTTCGGTGCAATTGGGGGTTAGTGAATACAATTAAGGAAGCGGTGGAAGCATAAAGAAAGAGATGATGAGAAGACAGATTTGGAAGAAAAAAAAGCGTATACTGTGAAGATGAGATGAAATTAGCTGTGTATTCGATAGACCTAGTCAGAGCATTTGGTTTTCTGTGAGTTGAGTTATTGGGTTATTTGCGGGTCATCATCATTGCACTCCGAACATGTCCATAGGTGCTCAGATCCCCTCCTCAGCAAGTCCCGCAGTGTCCAGCGACTGACGACTCCAGTTCTATGTTGGTTGATAAGTCTTCTTACACGGCCACTAAGTGTCTCATTTCTGGATGTGCCCATCTTAACTCCCATCTCTTTCATCCGAAGGAGTGACGTGAACTCATGGTTGTAGACGTCCTGTGCCCTTCCCACTTCTCGGGGGGCATTGATGATATCCGCCCGATAAATTGGTCGACCGTCCTCAACGACAGCGCAGCTAGCCAACCTGTCCACACTTTCATTTCCCCGTACTCTCGAATGTCCAGGGACATAGAAAAAGGTGACCTTACTTATTTTTAACTTATGCAATGACTTTAACCATTGCATGCGTACAGAGCCCGCCTCCAATTTTTTATCATGCTCATTGAATCACTCAGTATTCAGGCATGGGTGTAGTTTTGTGACTCTAACCAGTTGAATGCCCTAGTTACTGCCATCATTTCCATCGTCATGCTACTCGTGGTCATGACGTATACACCACTGTCTTCTTTGACAAATTTGCCTGCCGAGCGTGCTGTAAATGTCCATGCACTTCATTAGTGTCGTATTATAGATCCGTCTGTACAGATGACTGTATCTTCCTCATCGGTGTTATCGCAGATGAAACTGTTGACCTCCGCATTGACCACGACTGAGTTCTGTTCCCTACTGTTCCTGTCGAGTGTGACAATACACGAGAATGTCCCCTTGAATGACATAGGCACAGGTATCCACTCCTCGCTGACGTTGATATTGGTAAGCCCATAAACCTGTTTGATGACATCTTTTGCTCGACCCAACCATGATTTGCCTCTTTTTAGCCTGGCACCTTTCCCTGTGTTGAGCTCGTGGTGCAATGGATGCTCTCTATCTGCACTAATCTTCAGGTATGCTCGTGCTCTCCAGATCTTGATTCTGTCATCCATGGTTGGAAAGTCAAGGAGATACCTCATTGCTACATAGGGAGTGTCTCTCGTACACCCCAAGATAATGCGCATGGCTTCATTCTGTATTTTCTCCAGCCTATCAATTTGAGTCGTAATGACAGTAAGAATTGCCAGGGCATACTCGATTGGTGCGAGGACTAATCCCTGGAACAGAAGGGTAAGTAGCCTCTGTTCGATGTTGACAGCTGCCATGACCTTTAAGGCGGCTAATCCTTTGCGGAATTTTGTTATCACATGGTCAACGTGGTCCCGAAAACACAGTCTGCGATCAAACTTAACTCCGAGGTATGTCATCAACTTGTCCCTGGTCACCTCATCAGCTCCCATTCGTATTACCGGTGTGGTCGTATTAATGATATGATTGTTAAGGGAGAACCATGAAACTGATGCTTTATTAGGATTAACCAAGGCACATGAATCCCCACACCAGAAAAAAATGCAATCGAGTTCGTCTTGCATTATGGAGTCGATTTTCCTTCTGTCTCTTCTCTGTCGATTTACCAGAATGTCATCAGCAAAAGTCACAGTTCTTCCACTCCCATCCAGCTGTTGTTCCGTGATCGTTATTGTGTACATGTTAAATAGAACTGGTGACAATGGTGAGCCTTGTGGCAGCCCCGAACAAATGGATGTTTGATCGAAAGACCAACCTCCACATCTGAGTATCATCTTCCTCTGAAACAGTGCAGCAGCGATTCATCTAATGAGGAAGAGGTGCCCCGCCATTTTGAGGAGCATGTGCACGAGTTATTCAAATGGTACCCTGTTGTATGCATCCTCCAGATCTATAACAGCAGAACATGTCTCCTCTCGTCTGTGGAAGCCTTCGAAGACATCATAGGCAAAGAATGCCGCTTGCAGCCATGTCTCTTTGTTATATCTATAACCTCCGAGTGTGGGTGGGAATGCGCGTTTTTGTTCAAGGTGACAGGTGAGGACACGGGCAACTATTTTTTTCCAGCAGCTTGCCAGCAGTGTTTTGCATTGTGATGATTCTGTAGGCAATGATCTGAGACTGGTCCTTGTTTGGCTTCGGTAGCGGTAGTAGGTAGCTGTATAGCCACTCCTTAACTGGCCATTCCGAATGCTGGCATTAAACTCTTTGACCAGTTTGTTCAAGTCCTCGTCAGCTAAATCGCCTACGTCATCGTACCGAACACCATCTGGACCAGGAGCAGTGTTGTGTGATCTTTTAAGTGTCGTCCGAATGGTATCGGTTGTGATTGTGAGATCTTCTCCCAGCACTACATCCTTACACAAATCTGACAGCGACCCCCGTATCCTCATTCTTACAGCCTCATTTCTTTGGTCAGTCTGCTCAATGTAGCGGGCAAACAGGGCCTTCCCTTTGCTCTCATCAGGTTTGTGTCATATCTGGCCTGTACTCTGAAAGTTTGGTATACCTCTGTGTTATGTTGTGCCATTCATGCTCTGATGAAGGCGCCAGAATGTGGCTAGCGATTTTTCTGAGCACATATTTTTTTACAGAAATCATTCCATTTGGAATCCTTAGCCTGCTTAGCACATAGTTTAAAGTGCAACAATTTTTGGTCGACCTCTTCTTTCAGACGCTTCAAGAGCTCAGGTTGTGTTCTGTTATTCTTTCTGCCATGCCGTGGCCGATTGTCTCTTGTTCCGCCAAGCTTCCTCGACTTCTACGTTCCACCAGGGTGCCTGCGTCCATTTCTCCTGCCTCCTACCAGGGGCGCTCTGTTTCCTATGTCTGATTTTGCTAATGACATCCTGGTCTGTTTTCTCGTAGTGGAATGTGTGGAACTTTCTTTTCTGGCTTCTATTTCTGCTTTTATCAATTAGGAGGAAACATGGACAGTAATCACTTCCGTAGAATCCCAGAGCACACCACTTGCAAACCGATGCGAAGGTGGGAAGACACCAGTGTCAGGTCTATGGCACTATCAGAGTCCCCTGTTCGAATGGCCATTCCGGTTGCCCTTCCATCATTCAAGCACACTAAATCGACTGATACTAATGCGTTATCTAGGTCTTCTTCCTGCTTGTTGGTTATGACGTAACCCCACTGTGTTGCCACTAGCATTGAAGTCTCCGCTTGTGTGCCCACCTTCCCATTACAGGCATACACATTTAAAACCACGAAATAAAGTGGGGTCTGCACCCTAACCGCATGTACCTGCAATTCTGCATTGTCCCACGTAGACATATCAACCTCAGCTGCCATCATATTGTTGCGCACAAGATTGGTCTGCCCAAGGTGTCGCCTATTGTAGAAACAATGAAATCCAGGGGCACTAACTGTCCTATCACCAAGAATAGTTTCTTGCAAAATGATTATATCGGCGCCGCACAGTAGCTTATCAAGAATGTGCCGTCGTTGATTTATTGACCCATAATTCCAATATGTAACGCGCACATACTTTAGACCTAGCCTCTCACACTTCGACAGTTTTTTTACCACCTCTCCTACCTTATCTTGTTTTCCTTCTTCGATGTTGTCGTTTGGGCTGCGTCTGACTCTTACCTTCGTCATAGTATCATTGGACAGTTATCACCACTATTGTCCAACCAGGAAATAACCCTGGAGGCAAAACGAGCACTCTACAATACAATCTTCATCGCAACGTTGTACTACCAATGCCAGACCTGGACCCTAGATGCAAGAACAATAAGAAAAATAACCTCTGGTTCTACTGAGATGAAATGTGTTAGACAAATGACAGGAAACAGTCTGAGAGATTATATAAGAAATGAAGAACTGAGAATAAAGCTAGGAATAGCCCCCGCCATAGAATATATAAGGAAACAACAGATACAATGGTTTTACCACGTGACAAGGCAGAAAGATCAAAACACAACACAACGAGCCTTCAACAAACGTTGTGAGAACACCAGATCCATGGGTCGACCATGAAAAAGATGGGTCGATGGAATATTAGAAGCACTAGGAAACATAACAGCAGCAGAGGCGAACAGAAAAGCAAAAGACCGCAAATTATATCTCCCTCGACGCTGAAATGCAGATGAGGAAGGAAAGAAGAATAAGAAGTCATAGTTTCATAGAGATGATTTTGTCGCTGGAAGTCGAAGCTGTGGATGGTCTAGACTCATGTGCACACAGTCGCACGGTCCAGAACCCGTTTCTACGTTATAGACTGGCCAACTCCAGTAAATCGCTCTGCAGCACGACCATACACTGTGAGCGTTTGACAAATAAATCAATTAGGCGTCCTTAACAACAGACCGGCCAAAACAATCCATTTTTTTTTCAAATCAATACGATCCTAAGTAATCGAATATTAACAAATTACAATTGACACCAACCACTTTTAACGGGTTCGTTTAGGGTAGCCATATTTATTAGCTTATTTGACGCCAATTTAACAGATCTGGCTCTTTTACTTCGGTTGGCACCATACAATGCTTTTGGCATATTGGGCCCACTCTTGGCTTCTTTAAATAAAAATCTGTAATTCACAAATAGAAAAGTCACCTTTTCAGAAATATTTTCTTTAAAAATAAAATTCAATTGCTCCAAAACACAGCAAATCAATAAAACTGACTACAATCAAAATTTGCGGCACTTTCAGTTAGAGTTCAGTAGTTTTAGTCAAGACCTAAAACATTCAAGTGTTTCTGTGTGGTAGACAAAGTTTCATCATCACCATTGAGTGGGGTCTCAGCATCGAAGGTTGGCTACCATGGAACGCCATTCCTTCCCGTCTCTTGCATTGATGGTGTAAGTTGTCATAAGCTGACTTATGCATCTTTTGATGTTACTTACATAACTTTAGACAAATAATAATAAATGAATATTACTATACAGGGAAACTTCCGAGGCGATAATCAGCGAATCAATTCAGATGAAGAGGTATGTTTACAGCAATCGGAAAAATTGACAAATAATCAACAACAGAAAAAAAAAAAAAACTAAGAACAATATATGGACCAAAGCAGGATCGAACTCGTACTCAATGGCACATTGCCAGTTAGTTTAGCTGAGTGGCAGTGTTCCCTAGCGTTTGGCTTTTCGTGGCAAGGTGCTGTGCCACTGAGTAAGGGTTCGATCCT
This sequence comes from Megaustenia siamemsis, assembly GCA_032433765.1. Lineage (NCBI taxonomy): Eukaryota > Metazoa > Mollusca > Gastropoda > Stylommatophora > Ariophantidae > Megaustenia > Megaustenia siamemsis. The sequence continues at coordinate 91,649,761 of JAVIAB010000051.1, forward strand.
GCTTTGGTTCATATATTGTTCTTTGTCATTTTTTTCCGAGTGCTGTAAACATACCTCTTCATCTGAATTGATTCGCTTATATAACTTTACAAGGTTTCATCATCATCATCGAGTGCCGTCTCCGCAACGAAGGTTGGCTACCATGGAGCGCCATTCTGCTCTGTCTCTTGCTTTGATTGTCATAGGTTGACTTGTCCATCTTTTGATGTTACTCATCCATGTTAGTCTTTGTTTGCCTCTGCCACTTTTACCTTGTATTTTCCCTTCCAATATTACTTTTAGTAGGCTGTTGTGTCTTTTAACAAGCCCCAAAAATTTCATTTGTCTTGTTCTAATTGTGTTTAGTAGTTCTCCTTTTATTCTTAGTTGTTTTAAAACTTCATCCTTTGTTTTCTTTTCAATTCCATACAATCCTACCCATTCTTCTGTAAATCCACTTTTCAAAAGGCTTCAATTTTCTGTTCTGTTTTCTTGTCTAATGTCCATGTTTCTGCACCATACAGGAATATTGAGAAGGTGTAACATTTTGCTATTCTTAGTTTTAGCCCTGGTGTTATTTGTTTTGATGTTAGTATATTTTTCATGACATTAAAATTACTTTTTGCCATACCTATTCTTTTGTTTATTTCGGTTGTACATTTTCCATCACTGGTCATAGTATTGCCACGGTAGTTGTAGCTCTGAACTGTCTCCAGATGTATTCCTTCAACTTTGATAGTTATTTGTAAGTCTTGAAAATTGTCTTTGTTTATGATCAGTTTTAGTCTTTTTGATATTCATTTCTAGTCAATATTTTTTTTCCTTGTCATGTTTATTTCATTAAGTGATTGTTGTAGATCTTTAGGATTTCTACTAGTAGTACAGTATCATCAGCATATCTTAGGTTACTGATTATATTTCCATTAATGTATAGGTCTGGCATCTCTGTGATTTTTTAAAGATTTACTCAGTGTTTTTACAGCACTTTTCAATCAATGTCCTCATGCTGAATATGGCTTCTGAAGTTTTAAAACAACTAAGAATAAAAGGAGAACTACTAAACACAATTAGAACAAGACAAATGAAATTTTTGGCGCATGTTAAAAGACACAACAGCCTACTAAAAGTAATATTGGAAGGGAAAATACAGTGAACAAGCTTGGTGATTGGATGCATCCTTGTCTTTACTCATCTTTTATATCAATTGGTGTAGAGTTCTCCTTGTTATATCTTATTATTGCTGTTTGCTCCCAGTACAATTTACATATTAGTCGTATGTCTGTATTGTCCTGATTTATATCATTTAGGCAGTCTATAAGTTGATTATGGTGTATTCTATCAAAAGCTTTGGTGTAGTCTGTAAAGCAGGCATATATTGGTTTGTTTACTTCTATGTACTTTTCAATCAATGTTCTCATGCTGAATATGGCTTCTTTTGTCCCACTGTTTTTCCTGAATCCAAATTGCCCCTATCTAATTCAATATTGATTTTATTCTGAATCCTTTCCTGTATAACTTTTAGTAAAATTTTTGATACCAGGCTCATATTTCTAAAATCACTGCATTCAACTGCACCATTCTTTTTAGGCAATGCAATGAAAGTTGATGTTTTTAGTTCATTTGGTATGTATCCTGTATGGTATATGTCATTGCATATGTCTGTGATCACTTCAATGCCAAAATCTTCTAGTGCCTGTATCAGTGATGGATACAAGTACAGAATATGAATCAACCAGAAACACCCCACTGCCCTTTGGAAAACCTACTTGTTGGCTTGTACGAGGAAAAGTTATGTTTAATATTCTGATGAATTGGGAAGTGCTAAAGGCTTATTTAACTTGTGCTGAATTAGTCCAGTCAACATTTGACACAAAATACAAAACACGATTGTTAAAGGAGATGGAGTTAGATTACAAAAATGACTTACTTTTTGTGTTCGCACCACCAGTTGTGCAGGAATTTGAATGAATCAATGGTCTTTTTTGACAAACCAAAGCTGATCCTCATGAATTGTTTAGAATTATTTTTACACAATGCAAGTATTCAGAACAGGTTGTATGATACAAATGGGCTTAAAAAATAAGATATAAATCAAGTTGCTGTTGGTATTACATTTTTATCACAATGTAGTAAGTTCCTACAAAAGAACAACACTGAGGCTCATCAAGAAATACAAAATGTGAAAGAACGATGTATGTGTATCTTAGAGGAGGCGCTCAGTGAAATAGTGTGTAATTTCCTTCAGCAAGAAATATATTTCAAAATCTATCATAGTTGAGTCCAAAGATTATTTTACATCAAGCTTCGAGGGTCACATTTGACAATTTACCCTTCTTACACCTAGCAGCACTATTGAAGAACAATACAGAAACATTATTTTGATTTACTGGAAAGAAGCTCCATTTAAGAAAGTTGGACTCCCTACTGAGAGTAAACAATTTTGGATTGACATACATCAAAATCAGCCATGCAAAGAGTTAGCCAATTTTGCCCTATTATGCCTTACCACCTCAGTGTAATCCTGTAGATGAGCGAATATTCTCTCTGGTAACATCAATGAAAACAAAAGCAAGAAATAAGATGCAACTAAATTTCATTGATGTTATTGTGAGATTAAGAGCAGAACTTTTACTTTTTACCATCAGCAAAAATGTTCAAGGAATTTACATCTGAGGTGTACGCTGTGGATTCAAGCAGCTCTAATGAGGATGATTGTACTGATCTGGATATGGGGCATTTCATATGATGTGAAGGTGACACAAGGTATGGCTCATTTTTAGCACTGGACAATATCTGCTTCTTTTTTAGTACTGTTTGACTTAAAATGAAAATTTTAATCTGGTAAACCCTGGTTCGTTTATCATTTGATTAGCTTGTGGCCAGGCCTGTCCCATTGTCTATTATGTTAGACAAAAAAGAGAGCTTCCCTTTCTGATAAGTGTAAAAACTTAATGTTCAAAAACATTACTACAATTATCAATTAAAACAGTTTTGTGGTTTTTTTTCACAAATTATATCATGGCTGAATCTAAATAAAATGAAATGCAGAAATATAGTGTTCAATATTTAAACATGGCTTAATTCCACTTTCTTCTTTCGTCTACAAATATTACATTACTTATGCGTTTGTTTTGCTTTTATTAAAAGCTATAAAGTCTTCAAGACTACATGAGGATTTGACAAAAGTTCTTGGTGATAAGATAAAAAAGGATTTATGTTATTTGCAGGCAGGGAGCCGCAATAGCTCAGTGGTTAGTGAACTGGACAACAAAGGACAAGAGGTAGGGTTCGATCCCAACCGACGGCTTCCGGGTTCACTCAGCCTTTAATGGGTACCGGATTTTTTTCTGGGAAAGTAAAGTGGCACGGGTGAATACCGACCACATAACCCCAAAAATCATGTGCCGAAGGTCTGTAAAATTTATGGCCACTAACACCATATTCCTTATACGCCACTTGGCGTGACGGGGGTACTTTACTTTACTTTACTTATTTTCAGGCACTAAAATACAATTGTGTGAGACAACTGACAATGGCAAAACTTTTATTCAGTGGCATCCAAATAAGATAACAATGGGTTGTGTGCTTCTTACATTTCGTTACTGATTGCCAAATCTGGAAAACTGCACTCTTGGTGAGCAACTCATTCTACCGGTTTATAAGTAATGCACTATGCTAGACAAGTCAGTGTATGATACTAAGAATACTACAATGAGTAATAACACACTGCAAAGAAGAATTGATGAAATGGATCAAGATGTTGAAGATTCATTATGTGAGTATTTAAAAACATCCTAGTTCTTGGTGCAGCTTGATGGGTCAACTTTGTCAGGAAACCTTACACTTAGCTTACGTGCAATTCATAAAATAAGAAAACATTGGCCAAGAATTATTATTTTGCTAAAAGTTTGCTATCTGATACCAAAAGAGAATCGATGTTTCATGAGTTGGAAGAGTTTTTCAAAGAAACAGAAATCCCCATGAGCAATATATTATCTATCGCAACTAATGGTGCCACAGAAATGGTAGGGCACTGCACAGGTTTTCTTGAATATTTAAGAAGGCAGTTTCAAAAGTATTTGCTGTGAACTGTGTCACCCATCATCAAAATTTAGTTGCCCATAAATCTGAGTGAATGTTTAGATTGGTCATTATTTTTTTATTATATCATTAAGGGAAGTGTCAAAATCAGAAGCAATTTATTTAAAGGGAGACTAGACAACTTTATATTGTTAATGATAAAAGAATTAAATTGCTGACTGCTTCAATTGGAAGTATGTTGGCTATCAAAATGCACCTGTTTGGTTCTGTTTTATAAAGTCTTTGACTCAGTGTGAGAGTTCCTTGAAAATAAAGATGGTGCTTCACTGACCCACTTACTTGATTCGAAAACTAATATAGCTTATTTGACAGACTTTTATAAATTTAATGAAACAATTCTACAGCTCCGTGGTGATGAGCTAGATTTAACCTAAACAAAATTTGTTTTCCAAGTTTGTAGCAAATCTTCGAACAGAGTTCGAACAGAGGAAGGACTGAGCGAATGTTTCGCAATAGAAACTGGGGTTAAACAAGGATGTATTTTATCGCCCTTGTTATTTGGAATTGTTATGGACTTCATAATGAAGAAATGCTGCACTGGTAAAAAAGGCGTTGAATGGATACAAGGAGACCATTTGGAGGACCTCGACTTTGCTTATGACATAGTTATCAGCAGCCAGATAAAAACGATGCAGGAAAACACAAATGAACTATCATCAATAGCCAGCAAAATTGGGCTTGAGATCAATCATGAAAAGACTAAAGTCATGAAAAGTTTAATTCCAACAGATGACAAAATATACATGGAAAACAAACCAGTAGAAGAGATCGATTACTTTACCTATCTTGGAAGTCACATTGATCGAGAAGGGGATACAAGCAAAGAAATTAGAATCAGAGTAGCTAAAGCAGCAATGTCTTTCAGAAGCCTTGAAAAGTTGTGGAAATCAAAACTCATCAGCACAAACACAAAACTTAGACTATTCAAATCAAATGTACTATCAACCCTTACGTATGCATGTGAAAGCTGGAAAACAACAAGAGATATAGAAACAAAGTTGAACGCATTCGAAAATAAATGTCTAAGGAAAATACTTGCGTGGAACGAATTCAAAACAAATGAGGAAATTAGAGAAATCGCCAATCAACCACTAATATCTTCAGTAATAAAGAAAAGACGATAGTCATATGTTGGACATGTAATGAGAAGAGATAATAACAGAATAGCAAAGCAAGCCCTCATATGGGAAACAACAGGTAAGAGGAAGACCCGGAGAGACACTGAGAAGAACATTGATGAAAGAGGCAAGAGCAGCAGGATTCAGCTCCCTCAATGAGATAGAGATGCTTGCACAGAACAGAGACAAATGGCGAGATTTGATAAAATATCTTTAAAAGAATTGAAAACTGCTGGAACAAAAAATTCAAATAAGAGAAGAAGTATCTTCATCTAGGCCCTTTGGGCCGGCTGCGGCTCAAAAGGTCAATAGATAGAAGGACTGTATGGACAAAAGGTGGTTTGATATTTCCTTCACTATATAGTGCAACATGAAATCAGTGTGGTCACAAATATGTTAACTACAAATAGAAACCAACTGAAAATAGATAATCGTGTTGAGTTAAAATTGATGCTGACAAAACTAGATTCAAAAATTAAAACGTTGATAATAGCACACCAAATTCGTCCTCATTAGGACATTAAAAAAAATTTCTGTTTTAATTTTAATATTATCTCTCATTATTAAAATTTGTGTGTGTAATGTGAATTTTACTGGGTTGGTTTTAATTTTGAAAAAAATATAATTTCAAGTCTTAAAGTGTCTTTATTTTACAGCAATATCTTTCTTGACTAATGTTGTATTGTTTTGCTTGCTTAACGAAGGTAGATTTTAAGCGGTTGATGAGAAATTATTTTCACCAAAATGGGGTTGTGGCAAAACAAGTTTGGAAATCACTGATATAAATTAACATATTTGAAAATAGACTACGCATGAACAATTAACGTTCATCCGGTAATGAAAGCGTCGTCTTTTGAACATCGTAACAAATAATCTTTCATGCAAGTTGTAAAGCTAAAAAATGCAATATATTTTTTTTAATGCAATGTGTTTTCATCAATATGACTAATTAAACTTAGTATGATCTAAACCTCATGTAATAAAGTTCTTTACTAGTGAAACATATTGTTTTTACTTATCACGTCTGGAGGATAAACTTAATTAATACATTTTCAACTAAGAACATATTTTCAGAGTTCCGTTAATAGTTTAACCAGCTCTTTATAAAATCTGTAACATTTATTCAAGATCAAAAAAAGAAAGAAAACAGAAATTGGAAAAACTTATTTAGAAGTATTCAAAGTAAAACTGTTGTCCCAGAAAAATGTTGCAGCTGGGGCTTAAAACCACTAACACAAGCGCATTTATTTGACCATGGTAACCACAATTGTTATATTTAACAGTGTGGTGCAACCTTTTGTTTTCCGAGGCCAAACAGAGCCTACTTCAAGGGAGCGCAGGCCAAAACATATAACTATAGGTATATAGATAATAACAAAAGCATACAAGCAGACATGTTTTAGGAGGAGAAATGAGAAAAAAAAGGTATGGTTAAAGCTTTACGTAATTAATGGAGGACACACTTGAATGAGGTTTTGTTTCAATAGGTCTAACTAACAACACATACACAGGTGAGTTGACGTCATGGGACGCACCAAAATGGCAGCTTATTTATATTCGAGCCATGGACTAAGCAATGTTTACTTTGAACACCACGATATCTGTTATTGCAACGAGTTGGCAGATTTTTGAAAATTTATTCAAGGGTTTGAACATAAATGTTTGTTCACAGTTCGTTAACCTTCGCTGTAGATAAAGTCTTTAATTTGATGGCTTCGTATGTGACCTTGGTAGCTAAGGACCTAACTTGTGCAAACGGATGGCATTGGCAAGGATCATTTTGAATCTTTGAAGTGGGCTCATTTTGTGTTTAACTCAAAAGCATATGTGCTTTTTAACCAAAGACCTTTTTTGGGGGGGACTCAAGGAAGATATCCCCGATGGAAGAATAAATTGTATTATTAGTCCCATAAATGATTCGCTTCCAGAGGTTTATGATGTAAACAAAGCAGTTTTGTCATTGCAAGTGAATAATGTCCACACCTATAATTGGTCAGGATTGTGTAGCAGCAGCAGCTTTATAGCGAACACAGAAAACATCATAGGATTGTGCTGTTCTGGAACAGCTATGCCATGCTACCCTAGAATTGCCTGTAATGGGATTACTGTGACCACAAACCACTCTCCATGTGTGTGCCACATATTTACACCCCAGAAAGAAATACTGAATATAACAACACCATATGCCGTCTGTGATATTAATGACCACAGACCAGGAGCCTCCAGTATGATTGATACAACTGTTGCACCAAGCACTTCATCAGCAGAGCCAGATCTATGAAATCTGACATTGTTCTTGAATGATGTCCAAGTTAATGAGACATCAGAATCGTGTGGCGGCAGCTACAAGAAGGGAGCAGAGAACATCAAGTTCTGCTGCTATAAAGGAGACTTGCCTTACTATCACAGAATTGCCTTAAATGGGATCACTGTAGTTGAAAACCTCTCCTCTTGTGTAAACTACACATTCACATCCAAGAGTGAATCAGTGAAGGTCACAAAATCATATTCTCTCTGTGGTTTTACTAACTACAGGTCAGGTGGCTTCTGTTGGATTGGAAATGATAACTTACCACCACTGTGTGTCTATGTGTTTGGAATTGGAGTCATCAGCGATGGCCTAACATCATCGAGTGCTACGACGATCATTGTTTTCGGGAGGACGTGAACTTTCATGGTATATGGTGGATAGGTGGCGGGAACCATTGAAGGCTATGTCTGAAAAGTGTTCCTTCTTGCAGTTTCCTCATATTCCAAGTCCGGCTTGTTGCAGGAGCTACTGAGTTAAGTGCTCTGTGCACACTGTGAGTTGTGTGTCTCATCCGTTTTGATCCTGTTTCGATATCCCGCTTGTTTACGATGAATGATGATATCGTACGACAGGGAACAGTTGGCTGTGTTCACTTTCTGCACGGTTTCGCCTTATGTCTTTTGGCGTGTGCTGAGACTGCTACGATGACGACTACAGTTACCTTTCTTTGTTTGGGAGATGTGTTAGTAATTCGGATGATTCCACTGGCACGGGCGGTTGAGCAATTATGGATTTTAATTCGTTTGCAGTGATGCCGAGGCCTTCCATAACCAATAACATACACAGGTATATAAGTCAATAAAATTAGCCATGCATAGCTAACTAATAAAAAAGTATCTAAAACACAGCGTACAGCACTGTGGCAAGAAGGAAAATGAACAAGGGGTAAGTCCACACTGGATACCCGGTAAGTTAGCCAGTTTGGAGGGTCAAAGCATGTGGAAGGATTGTAAAATTATGTGCGAGGATATTGTATAGGGAACCTCAACTATGGCGAGAGAATCCTGTGGAATACGTTTTGTCGTCATGTCATCTAGGGTATAGTGACAATGGCTGGTAGTTCCTATTTATTTTGAGTTTGGTGAACATGAGGTTTCTCATTCTGTTGTGGCTAATATCTAGTTGAAATATGATGACTTGATTCCTCCTAAGTAGTAGGAGGACTCCGTCCCTCTCATTATACTTTTGGTGTTCTCGTTTCCACTTTTCATGATACTGACCTTTGATGATAGATTTGGCTTTATTGTAGCTGACCAAATGGTTCTCTTGTGATAATCTTCCTCATGCCTTGGCTAGTTTGTCTGCACATTCGTTTTCTTGTATATTACAGTGTGATGACTACAAAGGACAAGGGGTAGGGTTCGATCCCAACCGACTGCTTCCGGGTTCACCCAGCCTTTAATGGGTACCGGATTTTTTTTCTGGGAAAGTGAAGCAACACGGGCGTAATACTTACCACATTGCCCTAAAAATCATGTGCCGCAGGTCTGTAAAATTTATGGTCACTAACACCATATTCCCTATACGCCACTCGGCGTGACAAGGGTACTTTACTTTTTTTTTACAGTGTGATGGTATCCACATGATGATCACTTTTAGGAAGTTACAGCACAGTTGCTCTAGGTTGTTCTCAGATCATCTAGCTCGTTGTTCCTGGGATTTTTTTTAGTGCCGTTAGGACTGACAGTACATCAGTCAGTATCACCAATTTCTTGTGTGTTATTTTTGTGCTGAACAGCCAGTTTTGCAGCATCTTTGAGGGCCACGGTTTTAGCTTTATAGTTTGAAGAATTTTTCTTTGGCTATTAATTTAGTAATCTCTTCCAGGTTATTTAGACTCTGAAATGCACCTTCTCCTCCATTTCTGGTGGCGTTTGTAACACAGTCATCCGTTTATATGTGTTACCAGGAGTCCTGTGGGTAGTTGTTATCTATGTGTTTTTCTGCTATGTGCATTTTGTGTTTTTTTGGGTGCCTTTTTTCTTGATTTCTATTATGTCTTTCTTAGGTTCTAGTATTTCTATTTCCTGTGGGGAGTCACATTGGACAGGCTTATGGGTTTTAGCTTTGTAGACAGTACAGGATTGCTGGTTGTCAATTCTTTGGAGATTGCAATGAAATTACTTCTCTTTAGTCTTTCTTTTTCCGAGCTGGTTATTCTTTGGTGCATTGTGTGGTTAATGAGAATTTTGTATTTCTCTTTTTGCTGCATTACTTTCATTTTCTGTCTATCTTCCAAATGTTGTAGACCTGTTACTGTTTCTAGTGTCTCTATAGGTGTGGAATTCATAACACCAGTGATGATACAAACAGCCTGGTTTTGTGTTCTGTTAACTTTGCTAAGCTGTGATTTGAAAGCTGTACCACAGGTTGTGATTCCATACTCAAGGACTGGTCTTACTCGTCCTGTGTATAAAAAAAAAAAAGTAAAGTACCCCCCGTCACGCCAAGTGGCGTATAGGGAAATATGGTGTTAGTGACCCTATATTTTACAGACCTTCAGCACATGATTTTTGGGGTAATGTGGTCGGTATTACGCCCGTGCTGCTTTTACTTTCCCAGAAAAAAATCCGGTACCCATTTAAGGCTGGGTGAACCCGGAGCCGTCGGTTGGGATCGAACCCTACCCCTTGTCCGTAGTAGTCCAGTTCACTAACCACTGAGCTATCGCGGCTCCTACTAATTTTTAGGGAATTAGTAAAACCCAGGTGTCCTCGCCAGGATTACGAACCCCGGCTGTTGCCGTGGTAAGCCAACCGCCTATCGATTGCGCTAACCGGACACCCCTCGTCCTGTGTATATTTCAAGATATTGATGTCTGCTACCCAGTCCATTCCTACTAATTTTTTCATAATATCTGTTCACTTTCTGGCTCTTCTGTTTGCTTTGTCTATCTGATTTATCCATGATATGTTGAGTTTTGGTTAATAGGGAGTGAGTGTGTGGTCTTTTATCTTCAAGTCTGTTGAGTGTGGAATTATAATTTTATACATTATTAATGACTATAAAAATTATTATTATAAAAATCCCAACATTAGTATCTATTTTGTGTGATTTATTTCCAATATTAGCTGTCTTGGAAATGTGAATTAACCCTACCAGACTGCTGTCCCTAGTTTTGGGTAATTTCCGAATCTGCCGCTGTCCCTAATTTTCGGTACTTTGCCCAGTACGTGAAAAAATGCGTCACAAACTAAAAATAACCAACCAATCGTGGTCAAACCCCATAGTTAGCCATTGCAAATGTCTGCCTAATTGTGTATGAATTGACTTTGTGTGGTATGACGTGAGAACAATTATGAAAATTCACAATGAAACAAGCGGCTCATGAACCAAGCACTTCAACAGGAAAGCGAAGTAGGTCTAGGCTTTTCACATTCCAACAGGAGATCAATACTTTGGTTGATTCAGACTTTGAGGAGTCAGATTTTCATAAAAAATACATTTCCAGTTCAAGTGACACAGACAGTGAGAGTTCGAGTGATGGGAGAATCTTGAACTTTATAGATCTAGAGCTAGATTGATAGTAAGAGATGTTGGGCGTGTCCCTCAAATAGAAGATGGGGGTACCTCTGTGGAAAACAAGGCTCATCCTGCTGGGTGGATTGACACACAAAAGGTGGAATATTGGTGCTAGATGAAAGGTAGACCTATTTTCTACAATGTCTCCAAGTTCTACCTTATTCTAACTACTTGCCTGCATGTAACTAACATTTTTCTGTTTTTTCTCTTTAATGCTCAGAAGCCCAGGTAAATGGGACAGATAGGTTCAGGGCCTCAGGTCTGGCAGGGTTAATGACTAAAGTGAAGTAAAAGTACTTAGTTGTCATTAGCAATCTAGATAAGAATAAGATTCTTTACATTTCATTCGATTCCCTCCTTTATTTGACAGATCTTTCAAAGTTGAGAGTTTATTTTGACACCATAGATGATGATTTGAAGAGCTTTTGAATAGACCCGGTTCAAATAATCCTCCAGATATACTACCAGCAGAAGAAGAGTTACACGTTAACTGTGGAAAACCAAGCATAGAAGAAATAATGAAAGCCATCAAACTATTAAAAAATAGTAAAGCCACAGGACCAGATGAAATTCCTTCGGAAGCCATCAAAGCAGATATTAACACCTCTACCAAGATGCTACATAATCTATTAGATAAAATTTGGGAGAGGGAAGAAATACCTAAAGACTGGAAAGAAGGTTATATGATCAAACTACCAAAGAAAGGAAATTTACAGGAGTGCACAAATTATAGGGGAATTATGCTATTATCAGTGCCAGGGAAAATATTAAGCAGAATCATTCTGGAGAGACTAAAAGAGGCCATAGAGAAACATTTGAGAGATGAACAAGCAGGTTTTAGGAAGAACAGGTCATGTGCTGATCAAATAACTACTCTACATATAACAGTTGAACAAAGTTTTAGAACTAAAATCCCCACTTTATATTGGATTCCTAGATTACGAAAAGGCATTTGATAGTTTAGACAGTAGAATGCTTTGGAAGTTGCTGAGTCATTACAGAATCCCCATAAAGTTTATTAACCTGATAAAAACAATGTATGAAGGAACGAACTGTAGTGTGGTGCATGAAGGACAGATTACAGAAGCATTTGAAATAAGAACAGGAGTAAGGCAGGGATGCCTGCTGTCTCCATTTCTCTTTCTACTGGCCATAGATTGGATTATGAAAATAACTCAAAACAACAGAAATTGAATCCAGTGGTCACTGACCAAACAACTTGATGATTTAGACTTTTCTGATGACATAGCTCTCCTATTACACAGCCATCAACAGATGCATGATAAAATGAGCATACTTGATGAGAGATCACAACAGCTAGGACTGAAGATTAATAGAGATAAGACCAACATTATGAGAATTAATACAGTTGGCAATAACCAAATAAAACTAGGAGGATTACCTCTATTAGATGTACAATCTTACATATATCTGGGCAGTAATATAGATAAAGAGGGAGGAACAGAAAATGATACCAAAATAAGGATATCAAAAGCAAGAGGAGCTTTTATTGCACTGGGAAACATATGGAAATCCAAAGAAATTAGGTTAAATACAAAAATAAAAATTTTCAACTCAAATGTTAAGGCGGTCCTATTATACGGCTGTGAAACATGGAGAACAACAAAATTGACAATCACGAAGATACAGACTTTCATTAATGGATGCTTACGCAGGATAAAAGGATGGAAATGGCAGGACAAAATCACTAACATAGAATTATGGAAATGTACCAGTCAAACACCAGTGGATAAAGAGATACAGCGAAGACGATGGCGCTGGATAGGACACACACTGCGGAAGCCAACTGAGAGTATTAAGCAACAGGCCCTTTTTTGGAACCCCAGGGGAAAAGACAAAGAGGAAGACCAAAGAATTCTTGGAGAAGACAGATAGAAGCAGAGATGAAGATGATGGGGAAGATATGGAATGATCTTAAAAGAATGGCAAAAAACAGAACGACTTGGAAAGTGTTTGTTGAAGACCTATGCTCCACTGGGAGCTAAAAAGGTAGAAGAAGAAGAGATAGAAGATGATATCAAAGTTATTTAGACCAGCCATAAAAAACAGACATAAAAAAATGATGACATTGCTTAAAAACCAAAAATAAATAACAAAAGACACCATTATGCATACATATAATGTATATACAAAAAGTATATTCATAACAAGGGTTTCACATATTTGCATTGTATCCAAACTCTGTACATTTTAAGCTGACGACCCCTGTTCACCTGTAATCGTCGATCAGAAATGTTTTCTTTCTCTTGCAATCCTGCCTTCGTGAACAATGCCTTCAAATCATCTAGGAAATATGAATATTAAATCACAGCTGGTTTTATATATTGTCAAGTGATAGTTTGTACAATTGATATTAACTTGACAAACAACAGCAGACTAGGTGAGTCAAAAATAAAAAAAAGTCTCAGACTATAAATCTTGGATGTAGAGAAATTAAATAATTAAATGAGTAATAAACTGAGCTTATTAAATAAACCTTTCAGAAAATAGAAGCAAACAGAAGCAAAGACATGCAAACATACACTGATACATATTTTTAAGACAGAAAAACAAAAACAGAAACAAACTTAACATTAAAAAATAGACAGAAGCAACCTATCGAGACACACACACACACACAATTGATCTAATTTTTTACACTGCTTCTCCACAAGACCAACCAGTCCCCGCTTTTTCTTCCAGATGTATTTTTCTCATTTATGCTAAACTAGGAAAGCATCAAAAGAGATTGAGAAAAAAACTAAATGCTTTTGAAGGCAAATGCCTAAGAAAAATACTCTGTACAATGGAATGAATTCAAGACTAATTTTGAAATAAGGGAAATGGCCATGCAACCAAAAATCCTCACATACAATTAAGGAAAGAAGACATGTCGGACATGTGATAAAAAGATACAACATGAAAATTCCAAAACAGGCTCTTCTTTGGGGAACATCAGGATACAGAAAAAAAAGAGGAAGATCAAGAGACATTAAAAGGAACACTTATAACAGAAGCAAAGTTTGAAGGCATAGACTCATTAGATAAGATCAAACATCTTGCACAGAATAGTGATGGGTGGCGAAAAACACTACAAGTCCTATGTGACATCTAACGGCATGGGAAAGATAAAGAATCAAGGCCAATTTGATTGTTCATTACTTGAGTCCCTCCTTAGTTAATCTCACGTTCTATTCTGCAAGCCACTGATAACGAGGCATCTGTTTTTATTTACATTACATCCTATACATATTGCTACTAATAAGAACTATGACTTTAAAATCAAGACCTCTATAATTGAGACTCAAGTATCCATCCAATGCTTTTGCATGCTCTCAACACTTCTGCATTATGAAGTAAATGGCAATTCCAAATAACAAGAAAGATAAAAATGTCTTTGTTTCACCTCATATCAATAAAGAACTATTCACTTGTTACTGCCTCTGTATAAACTGCACAATAATGTCTTTTTATTAAGATCTTTGAAGATGATGATTTTTAGTGGTACTTCATATTATCACTGGATATTCCACAATAAGTCTCCATGTATGCTGTTTAAAGCCTTTTTTGAAGTCAATAAAATTTAGAAAAAAAATGGTTTCAAAAATTTTCTTTTAATATAATTCTTCTTAATTTTGCTTCTAGTGTTTCACAAGATTACTCTATTATTTTTGCTGGTTTGGTGAAGTATATTTTTCATTTTGTTTTCATTATAAGTGAAATTTCTCTGACGAATTATTACAGAATGGTTGCACTCTTTTCACCAGTTTTTGAATGAGGATTTTCCAGTGGAATATATCAAGCTCATGATGTATCCACGTGCTGAGGAGCTGAATGATTGTGGTTAGCCAGTCTTTAACATGGAAATGGGTTTTGCACCGCGTGACCGAGTGAGTGCAGGTGGGTCTAGACCATCCTCTACAGATTGTCAACGTTCAGTGCTGTAATCAATTACAAATATGAAGACACATATGAAACAGATAAGGCCTAAATGACAACATTGAAGAAGGAAAACAAAACAAGGCAAACGTGCCCGAATGTGTCAGAAATGGTCAAAGTGTGAGAGGCTATGTCTAAATGAGTGCGTTACATACTGGAAGTGTGCCTCAATAAATCATCAACCTCCCATTCTTGATAAGCTACTATGCGGTGCCAAAATTATGAAAACACTTCTTGGCAATAGGTCAGTTAGTGCCCTGGATTTCATTGTTTCTACAATAGACAACACCTTTGACAGACCATCCTTGTGTGAAACAACATGGTGACAGCTGAGGTTGATATGTCTGTGTGGAACAGTGAAGACTTGCAGGTACAATCGGTTAGGGTACAGACCCCAGTTCCTTTCATGGTTGGTCATCCTAATTGAGAAAGGCAGAAATAGAAGCCAAAAAAGCAAGGTCAACACATTCACTATGAGAACACAGACCAGAATGACATTAACAAAATCAGACATTGCAAACAAGGTGTCTCAGGCAGGAGAATTGGATGCAGCCGCCCTATTGGAACGAAGAAGTAGAGGAAGCCTAGCGAAACAAGAAACAAAGCGACCAAGACATAGCAGAAAGAATGGAAGAACACAACCTGAGCTCTTGAAGCATCTGAAAGAAGAGGTAGACAGAAAAAGGATGCCCTTTAAACTATGTGCTAAGCAGGTTAAGGATGTCAAGTGGGAAGATTTCTGCAAAAAGTGTTTTCAGAAAAATTGCTAGCCACATTCTGGCGCCTTCATCAGAGCATGAATGGCACAACACAATAGAGAAGTCATACCAGAATTCCAGAGCACAAGCCAGATATGGCACAAATCTGATATGTGCAAAGGGAAGGTCCTGCTTGCCCGCTACATTGAGCAGACTGACCAAAGAAGGGGTTTAATGCAAGCATTCAGAGTGGACAGATTAAGGAGGGTGGCTACACAGCTACTGGAGTCAAACAAGGACCACTCTCAGATCAGTGCCTACAGAATCATTACAATGCAGAACACTGAATGGGCATTGAAATATTCTTTTCATCCCTGTTGCATATATTGGTTATTTGATATTGGTCCATCTCTGTCATTTATGAGCTCAGTAGGATCATGGTTTTCTTCTCAACTCTTGTTGCTTTTACTGCTTTGTGGAAATGTCTTGTGGCTGTCTTGAAGTCCCTGCTCATATTTTGTCAGAATTCTGTCCATTTGTTTTGCTTAGCTTCTTTGATCAAAATTTTAACTTTTTTCCGAACTAAGGCATGTTTTTTTTCATATTCTTCTTGGTTCTTCTTCTCCCTCTAATTTTAAAAGTTTCTCCTTTTATTGAATTGCTTCTCTGAATGCTTCATTCCACCATGGGGTGCTCTTTTTCCCTTCTTTTGTCCTTAGTTTCATTCCACATACTGTTTTTGAGATGTTGCTTACTGTTTTCTTAAACTGTTTCCACACTTCTACTCTGCTCACTTTGTTAGGGAGTTTCTTGAATTCCTCTGTTAGTTTTTCTTCTAGGGTATTTCTTGATTCAAGATCTTTTTCATGAACTGTTTTATTTTTATTTTTATTGTCTGTTCTTTTTGCTTCTTTTGTTTCTTTGAGTATCTTCTCGTCGTTTTTGGCTGAGTGCAATCATAACCATTTTAGGATCAGTGTTGTCTGTGAAACTAAGGATATTTTGATTACATATTCCAGCAGCTGCTTCCATTTTTATTTATTTCAGCTGTCATCCACCCGCCATAACTCTTGCATCCATCAAGAATATTCTGAATTGTCCTCTTAATACATAGGTGGCACAGGTCAATTATATTCTTATTTCTGTAATGTGAAGACGTGTTTTTGTTTTGTGCATTTCTTTGTGTGGGATAATGTTCTATCTATAACCAAACCTTCAAAGTTAAACTACTTTTTCTCCATTTTGGCTTGTTGTATCAATTATTTCTTTCCTCATTGTTTCCTCAATTCTCAAAATGTCTTTTCCTACTTTGTCATCAAAGTCACACATTGCAATTAGAATATCATGATTAGGGATTTTATTTATAAGTTGTTGAAGTGATAATAAAACTCATCCTTAATTTTATCTTCAGCTTCATTTGTAGGTGCATAAAGCTGTATAATTGAGAGTCATCCATATCTTTGTTTGTAACATGTTCTGATCAGATGGTTATTTATTGCTTCCCATTCTAATATTCTTTTAGCAATTGAGTCACATAATGAGGCCCCAGTAACACACGGGAGGAAAATACTATTGCTTTATCATTATCCACTGACCTTGTCCTAGGCCATCACATTTCACAGATACCAAGTATATCAGGCTAATCCATCTCACTTGCCAACTCAGCCAATTTTGTCAGTTCAGCCATTGTTGACATTCCAGAAAAAGATTGTTATTGAAAATTTGGGACCAAAAGTTGAATTCACAGCTAGGACTTGATTAAATTTAGTCACAAACTTACCCTGAGTAAAAAAGTACACTCTAGTACCATCACCTCTGACATAAAAGTTTTCTGACAAGCATCGACCTGTATGATAAATAATATACGATACTTACATATACAATAGTTATTATTGTAGCAAAGGTACGTTTCAACTTAGAAGAACAGTAATGATTTATACTTAGTATATATCTCCCTACAATTCAGACTGTCTTCTAATCAACAAGATGCAACAATCATATCTTTCATATGGTATAGAAGGAACATAAATTGTACTGAACTGTCTATTCTAAAATGATGTTGTGCTAGCCAACTCTACAGAGAAAAGACCATATTTTTTTAAATTGTTTTTTCCTTTTTGGAAAATAATCATCTACACAAACAATATTATTAAAATGATGTGACCTGTTTAGGGGCAATGGTTAGTCAGTGGTTAAATGGATTGAGCATGGCAAGAAGCAGTCAAAATCCCCAAGACAATCCATGCACATTACTACCAGCAATAAGGTGAATGGCAAGTCAACAATTATTGAGTCTCAACCACACTACATTTCATTGTCCATTCAAATGTAGTGGGAGATCTCAATTTACAATGGACTTATTGCTTGTGAGTATGTATTTCTAATGACTGGTTATTTTGTATGTTTTTTCTCTCTTTTTTTTAAAAAATGGTACAATAATTTGGCGTTCTAATACATTTTGAAATTAACTGCTGCCCATTAAAAATTACCAAACACACATTTACATTAAATGAGAATTCAATGAATTATAAACATATATATTTACAGAATACACAAATAAGAAAATCTTGTTATTTTTATAAATATCCAATATTAAATATGTTAACTATTCAGTTTCTGCGTTGTTCCTTATTTGTTATTTATTTTTGCTCCAAAAATAATTCTAATTTATATTTTATTTTAAATTTACAAAAATAGCTAGCTCTGCTCAATACTAATTCAGATCTTGACTAATTAAAACTGCTTTTAATATAGTGGTTTTCCTGAAAGATAGCACGTTGTTATTTACTAGTTAAATATCTCATGCACTTCAGAAGTTTTTGGAATGTACTGAGTCCTTTTTATCACATTTAGGTACAGTAACTGTGCTCTTCTTCTCAGCATTTAAATAATTAATTCACAGGATGTTTTATTTTAATGTGTAATTTAGAATGAATTTAAGGATTGATTGAAAGAAAGTTGATAGGGATCTGCCAATTATGTCACATCCAAATAAACAGTATAAAGACCATCTTAGCTTATAAAAGCATGGTGAGTGCCACTTAGATTGTCAAATCACATGGTTTTGTTAATTTCAATAACCCTTCACTTTTCAATATTTAATCATTTATATACTGCATAATGTACAGAAAGGAGTTCTGAATTTTGTGAAATTTCAAAGTTATCAGACGTCATATCTAATAAAACATCCTTGAATTATTACTTGCAATATTAAACAAGGGGGAGTTTAAAGACTGCAAACAATATAGAGGTATCTCCTTATTTACCAAGTGGAAATGTTACATACCAAAATTATGGAAAGAATGCTAAGATCAATATTAGGCTAAAGCAACTTCTAAACGGAATTCCTGGGAAAAAAAAAGGATATATATGATATATATTATATATATCTCTCTCTCTCTCTGCGATCAGGACCCAATCAGAGTAGGATTCCAGCTCCTCACATGAACTCAGCTGTCAGGTTAGGTGTGTTACAAACAGAACATCACAATTAGAGTCTGCCAGATCCACTCTGATTGAACACCCGTTAAAAACGTTGCACTGTGTTCTGCGCCAGTGGCCCAGTGCATCCGATTTCAGCCAGCATTTTATTCAGGTTTGCTTTCCCTAGCCTTTGATTGTCCCCAATCTTCCTGCAAGGCAGCAGGTGATCTTTTCTGTAGGGAGATTCTGCCCTTAGATGGTCGGCCCTCCCAGGTTTACGAGCACCATCTGCCCGAGTCACTAGAGGTGACTAACACAGACATGCACACACAAAGATATGAGATGTGACAAACACAGACATGCTCATAGCGATACGAGGCATGACTAACACTGACATACATCAAGATATATGACACATGACTAACATAAAAATGCACATAAAGATATGAGATATGACTGACATAGACATGCACCCACAAAGAAATTACACATGTCTAACATGGACATGCACACAAAGATATGAGATATGACCAACATAGATAGGCACACACAATGATATGAGATGTGACATACACAGACATGCACACACAAAGATATGAGATATGACTAACATAAACATACACACAGAGATATGAGATATCACTAGCCCAAACATGCCCACACAAAGATATGACACATGACTAACACAGATACACACTAAGATATGAGATATGACTAAACACATACACACTTAAAGATATGAGACATGATTAACACGGACACTCCGAGATATGACTATATATATATATATTATTCACCTTAAAACAGCTAGCAGAAAAGATGACACAGCTAGCAGAAAAGATGACAGAACACAATCAAAATTTGTATGTAGCTTTCACAGAACAATAAAAAGCATTCGACCGAGTAAACAAAGTAAATCAATATCTCACAGACCTATGTAAAAGTATCAGCTGCAGCCAGAACAGCAGTTTATACAGAAGTTTTGAAGTTAGAAGAGGAATAAGACAGGGGTGATTACTATCTCCACTACTGTTTATTACCTTCATTGACTACATATTAAATTACAGCAAGGCATTGGACCGTGCAGAACATTAGAAACTGTAGAACACCATGAAAGATAGAGCTTTTCAACACAACTGATCTTATATCAAAAACAGCATGCAGCTATCAGAAGCATGGACACAATATCAAATGCTTTGAAGTACAAGTACAAAAAGGGGTACGGCATGGATATATCCTCTACCCATAACTGTCCCAACATCTATAATGTTAGAAATAATTTCACAATAGATGACAACATAATTCCACAACTTACATACAGTGCAAAATAATTAAAAGAGATAACTGAGTGCATAACACAGTGAAGAGCAAAACCTCTACCTAAATATATAGAAAACCAAAAATATGTCCATTGACAAAGCAATAAGCCAACTCAAAATATGTAAGAAAAAAAAACAGTTTAAGTGAAGAACTTAAAATTGTATCAAATTATGAATATCTGCACCAATAGTAACTAACAATGGAGACAGTCAGAAGGAGATCAAAGCACAAGAATTAAATGCCATAAACATTTTGCACTATATCAGCAGGGCAGTAAAATTAAAGTTATTGATGGCATGTTGAATCACTGTGAATCATAGACAATTTCACAAACATTTTATCTGACTTTTACGTTATAGATTGGAGGAAGACAATTCCAAATCTATTGGATTTTTTTCAGAACATTTTCTGGAATTGCAGAATCACTTCTTCCTACACAGATGTCTTTATACTTTCATTGATCATGGGACACGTGTCAAACTTCATTTTTAATAAATTGGTAATTGTTTTTAATTCTTGATCCTTCCAGTGCCAGTAGATGGTACATAAAAGGCTTGTAGAGTCTCCCCCGATTGTCTCTATTCTGGGTGAGCTGTTCAATTATAGCAAGTGAGTCTATGCATGCCAATCTTGCCTCTTTTGTTTCAGTTTTTTTAGTGTTTCTTGAGGTCATCCTCTAACAAAATGTTTCTGATTTTAAAACCTACTTAGTAATTCTCTGGTATTTTCTTCTAAATACATACTTGACATATGTCCATCTTCTTTTCATAGTAGTAGATGAAATAATGGTGGCACTGTTATTTCTCTTATTTCAAATTAGTCTTAAATTAATTTGGGAGCCGTGATAGCTCAGTGGTTAGTGAACTGGACTACCACGGACAAGGGGTAGGGTTCGATCCCAACCGACGGCTTCCGGGTTCACCCAGCCTTAAATGGGTACCGGATTTTTTTCTGGGAAAGTAAAGCAGCACAGGCGTAATACTGACCACATTACCCCAAAAATCATGTGCTGAAGGTCTGTAAAATATAGGGTCACTAACACCATATTTCCCTATACGCCACTTGGCGTGACGGGGGTACTTTACTTTTACTTAAATTAATTTAATTTAATGCAAAGTATCTTTCTTAGGTATTTGTCTTCAGTTGCATTAAGTTTTTCCTCAATCTCCTTTGTCATTTTCCAGCTTTCATACACATAAATGAGGGTGGATAATATGTGTGAGTTGAAAATTCTAAGTTTTGTTTTAATGCTGAGAATCTTAGATTGATATATGGTTGTCAGTTTTTATTTTTATAACTGCTGTTTATTGCCCCCATCAATAGCTTATAACTGATTGTTTCAACAGAACTTTCTCCCACACTGTTAAAAAACTTTTATACTATAGAAATTTTTTGCCAAATATCAATTCTTAAAACATTTCATACCTTCTTTGAACCGGAGCTGAGCCATATCGTAACGCCCATAATCTCTAAACAGTAATATTCCCCCAGGTTTCATGTAGGATGCCAAGCGATTCACAACACCTTGCATCCTGCAAACAAGATATGTTCTCAATAAAGCAGTCAGTACATAGATAACATGCTGGTTTGGGAATAAAGTGTGTGCCATTTTTATTATAACCACGGCACTCTCTAGCATAACAACTGAAAAAAGAGAATTGATGCATGGCCACTGTGCTTCCACAGGTTGAAAAAATACATATGACGAAATGTAGTACTGTCCTACATCAAAATATGCTATGCATTTTTATACATAACTCTAATTAAAAATACATATAACTTTACAAAAAATACAATGCAAATGAAAAATAAAGTCAGAAACATTAAGTACAGGTGAAGATGTTTAATCAATACACTAAACAATGATAGACTGGCAAAATGTCACTACACTCAGGGTATGTGAATAGGTGCTCAATCGATATCAGCATAATAAATCTTTAAAGATAACAGTGAGTTTTGTAAAGCTCTTTCCATGATCTGAATATTCTGACTGAAATATCCAATGACAACAGGGTCAACTGGGTTGCCTCAGCTATTAACTTTTTCCTTACATTTTGACGCACTGTGTGCCATGCCGATTTCGGCAGTGTATGTTTCGCCACTCTCAATTTTATTAGTGTGAACCGCCATCAAACCACATTCTTTTTATATGTCTTGTATCATCTTTGTATTGGTGAAATCTAATACCTTGTTCAATTATCTAAAAATTCATATATAATATGTTTCATACATATAAATATGGAGATTGATTCTTAAAACCATTAATAATTTTGTCTCCAAAATCTCTTCCGTTGCATTGATAAAAAGCTTCCGTATGGAAAGAGTTAATGAGTAAGATAACTTTGATGCATGGCCACCTTACCTCCTCAGTTTGAATAAATACATCAAGTCTTTTTACACTCAACCCAAAAATGACAAAACAGGTAATGATTTATTATTCATTTATAACAAAAAAAAAAACATCATTAACAAATTTTTAAAATTGGAAGCAAAAATCAAACATTAAATGAACCCACAAAGCTGAACCCATCAAAACCAAATATCATCATCATCATGTGCCATACCAGTTGGTATGACAATCTTCTATCTACAGTGCATCGTATCAGTTCTGTTATTTACTGTTTTCCATGCCATGACACCAAGCTATCCAGTATTATCTCTCTTTGTCATCTGCGATTTCTCTTTCCCTGCATTTTTCCACTTGTAACCAAGTATTCCAACTTTTCTCTACTCATGATATGCCTAAAAAATGATAATTGTTTCTTTCTGATGTTTCTTAAGAGTTTCTTTTTTGTGTTGGCCTCTTTGAGAATGTCCTAAATGGTCTTTTTAGCTGTCCAGGGAACTTTCAATATTCTTCTGAGAAACCCATCTCAGTGGCCACTAATCGTCTTTTCATTTGTTTGTCTACTGTCCATGATTCGCTTCCATAGGTCAGAATTTACTCTATATAGCACCGGTGAAATCTCTTTCTCACTTCTATTGACATATATTTGTTTCATAAAATATTTTTCATTTTCTGAAATGCTATTTTGGCCTGAGCTATTCTGCTTTTTATTTCTGTGGTGCATCTCCCATCTATCTTTTCATCACATGCCCAACATATGACCACCTTATTCTCTTGATATTTTTGGATGCGCACATGATATATGAAGTATTTTCCTGAGACATTTGTTTTCAAATGCCACGGTTATTTTCAGTTTCTTTAGTTGTTTTCCAGTGTTCGCATGCAATAACACAGCTGTTCATTTCCATCATAAAGTGATATTTTAGTTGAGCCTAGTACATTCCCTACATTCTTAAAACTGATATTTTGTGGAAATTGTTTCACTTTGAGACACCACATTCAAAACGTAACATTTTTTTTAGCTAAAGTAGATATTTATGAATCAATGATATTTTAGTAGTTAATACTCATAATAAAAAGACCACGGATTGGCAAACTGAGAGGTCCTGGGATGCAATATTTAAATTTTAACCACAAAAGGTTTTAAATATTAAGATACAACTTTGTCTAATCACTTTGAATGTATAATAAAAGAAAATGTGTATGTTATTTTCCTGGAAAGACACAAATAAGCAAATGAACTAAAGTTATGGTTATGATTATGGAAGGCCCAGGTATCATTGCAAATGAATTAAAATCCATAATTGCTCTACCGCCCGTGCTGCCAGCGTAATCATCTGAATTAATATCTCATCTCCCAAACAAAGAAAGCTAACTGTAGTCCCCATTGGAACAGTCTCAGCACACGCCAAAAGACAAGGCAAAACCGCGCAGAAAGTGAACACAGCCAACTGTTCCCTGTCATACGATATCATCATTCATCGTAAACAATTGGAAGATCAAAATGGGGGAAACGCACAGCTCACGGTGTGCACAGAGCACTTAACTCAGTAGCTCCTGCAACAAGCCATCAACTAAAGTATCAATGACAAACAACTGTGATTAATAAGGGTGGATAATATGTAAGACGTCTCCTTTCCTCCGCTAGTCTTCGGGACACCCCTGGGCAAGGTGGAGCTCCCGTTTAGCCCCCCTATCAGGGTTATGTGAAGCCATTGGAGCAGGTGGTGGATGGTGTTGTGGGAGCAGCCGACAAGTAGTGCCGGTTATGGTCCCCACACCACGATGGCAGGCAGAGGATCTCATGTATAGAGACAATGACTGCAATCTCCGACTAGTACAGTCACTGCCAAGAAGGAAAGGAATGGCAAACTACCTTCTTAAATTGCCTGGAATAATCATGACAAATCACACTCAGGCGAAAATAGCATTTCAGAAAATGAAAAATGTCTTATGCAACAAATCTATGTCAATAAAAATGAGAAAGAGAGTTCATCGGTGCTATGTAGAAACAATTCTGACCTATGGAAGCGAATCATGGACAGTAGACAAACAAATGAAAAGACGATTAGAGGCCACAGAGATGGGATTTCTCAGAAGAATATTGAGAGTTGCCTGGAAAAAAAAAGAAAGACGTCAGCTCACGGGCTTCATGATCCATAACAACATAAGAACTATGTTAGCTTCAAAATCAAGGTCCTCCAACTGAGATCCACGTGTCCATCCAATACCTTTATTGATACCTCCTTTCTCCTTTTTTAGTCTTCATTGTCCTTGTCGCAATTTTCACTGACAGGCTCAAGGGGATATATATATTGTGTGCGTGCGCAGATGTGCATACATATATTTTTGTGTGTATACGCTCAGTCCCCCTGTAAGCACCAATTTAAAGGAGCTGTGATCTATATACACTGACAAGGATTATTGGTCCTTATTAATATTCTAGCATAGTCAACTCTTTTGGTGTGGAGTTTTTTAATACGACAACACTTATTTATCTATTATTGCTTTATTTTGTTCTCCTATTTGATTCTTTCAAATATACTATAATCCCTTTTCACAACATCGATTGAACACTGTGGTGTTACCGAGTCTCATATGTTCTCTAAATACTCATAGATGTGGCTGCTATTGATGTACTCGCCTTGTTCATTCATGGCGGTCTGACATGTAATATAATTTTACATAAAATCCTGTCTAGCCAGTGCCTGTGTAAACTTTGGTGTCTCTTTATCCTTATACCTAATTATATATATGGCCTTTTTCGTCTTGTCAGACGGTCTAGTGGAGGCTACTGTGCATTTTTTTGTTGTTGAGGTTTTGTTTTTGTCGAACAGCTTCTCTCGTGGCTAATTCTACCAATATTTGACAAACACACAAGAATGAACAAGTCAGGCCGACTGATCCACAAGGTTTTCCATCCTTTTTCATGAGTCTTTCCTCTTCTAAGTTTTGCCTTAGCACAGTCTGAAATGTTATACCATTCCTTATATATGCTCTCCACGATGTGCGATCACTAGCCTGATGTTCCCAGTAATTTTCACAGATGGAGAAGTCATTCAGAGATAATTTACAGATATCTCTATATCGTAGTTTAGGTCTGCCAATTTCAGCCTAATTATGGCAACTGACATTCACTGCCATCATACCTGCCCTTCCTATAACCACCCATCCTTGCCAAATTTTTCATCCTATAATGTGGCCTATTCCCTCTCCCCACCTCCTCTCTCACATTTCACTTCCTGCCAGCACACTAGTCTGGTCTAAATTTTTCCGTGAGGAATTTCAGCTAAGTGACGCATTTTCTCCACTCTCTGCCATAAATGTAATATAACATATTTTTTCTTATATATATTTTTTACACTATAACCAGTGATGGAAAATGTACAACTGAAATAAATAAAAGAATAGGTATGGCAAAAATTTCAATGCCATGAAAAATATACTAACATCAAAACAAATAACACCAGGGCTAAAACTAAGAATAGCAAAATGTTGCATCTACTCAATATTCCTGTATGGTGCAGAAACATGGACATTAGACCAGAAAACAGAACAGAAAATTGAAGCCTTTGAAATGTGGATTTATAGAAGAATAGGTAAAATTGGATGGAAAGAAAAGAAAACAAACGAGGAAGTTTTAAAACAACTAAAAATGAAAAGAGAACTACTAAACACAATTAGAGCAAGACAAATGAAATTTTTGGGTCATGTTAAAAGACACAACAGCCTAATAAAAGTAATATTGGAAGGGAAAATACAGTGGCAGAGGCAGACCAAGACTAACATGGATGAGTAACATCAAAAGATGGACAAGTCAGCCTATGACAATCTGCACCATCAAAGCAAGAGACAGAGTGGAATGGCGCTCCATGCTAGCCAACCTTCGATGTGGAGACGGCACTCAATGATGAATGATGATATTTTTTACCATTTTATCTCTTCCTTCTTTGTAGTATTAGTTTTAGTTACTCCAAAACAAGTAGTAGAGTGTATAACTTCATTGTCCATTTGTATTATCTCTGTTTTCTGAAGAAGGCAGAAAGGAGGGCAAAACATCAATATTTTGTATTGTCCATTTTTGTAAAGCTGTCTTTATAGAAGTGTTTGTTACACCCCACCACTTATTCTTGTCTTTCCATTATAATTTCTGCCACTGTGGATTGGTTAATTTGTATCTATTTTCTACTATAGAAATGTCCATATAACATCCTGTTATTTCTATTGTCAAGAAAATATTATAATATAACACTTACTTTTCTGGACTGATAGCAGACAGAACAAATATCATTATGACAATATCCAAGCTCTCTAAAGGAAATGGAACATCCCAGTTATCAGCTGTCACATCGTGAACAAATGCATGACATCTCATTTGGTCATAATCTGGGTGAGACTACATTTTTGTAAATAAAAAAAAAACAGAACCATTGTGAGACTTAGGATGAGGCAATTCTAGATAAGTTATGGTCAACTTGACTATTAACACACTTGTATATTAATTTCAATTCTTACCATTCATTACTAGTTTTTTGCTTTGGTATCTAACTGCTTTAATCTACATTGACACAAATATTTCCACTAACTGCAAAGAATTACAACTACCTCATGTCAGGCAACATACTATAATTATTAAATGTAATGGTTCCTTGTGAATTACTGATGTCCAACCAACACAACATGTATGATGTGACCAGTAGGAGATTAAATCCTGAAAACTTCCTGGTTAGGGGCTCATCCATTCTCTTCCTTTGGAGCATGTCATGAAATTGCTATGTCTTAAACTAAATATTAATCCATGTTTGTTTGTTATTTGTTATCTGTGTCTGATGAAGGTCTGTGGCCGAAACATTATATTTTGTCCAGTTTTCCTATGAGTTTAGCTGCTCAATACAATTTTATGTTTATTTTTTCATGTTTTATCCTGCTTTACTAACGGCCGTGTAAAAAATAAAAATTGCTTATTATTTGCTTTTTGATAAAAACTAATCAAAGTTTTAAAATAGTGAAGGAATTTAAATACTTAAAAAGTCTAGTGACAACTGATAACTCACTAGCAGCAGCAAATAGAATGAAGATGCAATAAAGTTTGTAAAATAATCAGACAGATGCCATTAATACTGTACAACAAATAAATAACATTAGAGCCACAATGAATACTCAACAATACAATTTACACTCCAAACTGTGTTAAAAGTGCCAGACCTAGACACCATAGTTATGAATGATTAAAAAAAAAATCAACCACAACAGAAATGAAATGTGTAGATGAATGACAGGAAATAGCCTAAGAGATAAGATCAGAAATGAAGAACTGAGAAAAAAAAAACTAGGAATAATGCATTCCCCCAGCCATTGAATACATAAAGAAACAGAAAATGGTTTTGGTCAAGTGATAAGACAGAAGTGCAGTGAAGCAGAGGAATGATGGTTAAAACAGAAATGTGAAGAAATGGAAAAGCAACAAAAGAAAGACTCAAAATTTATGCACAATCAGTTAAATGAATTAACAGGAAGAAAAGAAGTCAAAGTTTCAGGATGTGTGAAAACAAAGGAAGGAAATATAATAATGGGACAGGAGAAGACAATGGAAAAATGAACAGAATATATCAGTCAACTCTATGATGATGAAAGACCAGAGTTAAACAATTCAAATGAAGACATAGGACCACCAATAATGCAGAGTGAAGTGGAGGATGCAATTAACACATGAAAAGAGGCAAAGCTCCAGGTCCTGACAATATAACAATTGAAGAGATAAATGCATTAGGAGAGCAGGGAGTACAAGTCATAACAAAATTACTCAATGAAATATATAACACTGGACACATACCCGAAGATCTACTAAAATCTATCTTTGTAGCCATACCGAAGAAGTCAGGAGCCACTGATTGTGAAGACCATCGCACTATTAGTCTCATGAGCCATATGACTAAAATACTACTAAGAATAATCATGAGACGTGTAAGGAACAAAATAAAACCAGAAATAAGTGAGGAACAATGTGGATTTGTGAAAGGAAAGGGCGCCAATAATGCAATATACATCTTAAGAACATTGATAGTAAGATCTATGGAGGTAAAGAAAGATCTATATATGTGCTTTATAGACTACACGAAAGCATTTGACAAAGTAAAGCATGTGGAAATAATAAATATGCTGGAGAAATTAAACACTGATGGAAAGGATCTGCGAATCATAAAAAACATGTACTGGCAACAAACAGCAGCTATATGAATTAACAATCAAACAGGACAATTCCAACATATAAAGCAAGGAGTCAGACAAGACTGTGCTCTGTCGCCAGATTTGTTTTCACTTTACAGCGAATATATTATGAGATCAATAGTAGACAAAAAAGGAATTGAAGTCAACGGTCACAACATAAATAATTTGCGATATGCGGATGACACAGTCCTAATAGCAGAGACAGAGAATGAACTACAAGAAATGATAGACATAATAGTAAAAGAAAGCAACAAGAAAGGTCTCAGTCTGAATAGTAAGAAAACAGAAGTAATGGTTATATTGAAGAAACAATCACCACCATCATGCAGCATAAAAATAAATGAGACAAATCTGAAACAAGTGCAACATTTCAAATACTTGGGCACAATAATAACATCAGATGGGAGATGCACCACAGAAATAAAAAGCAGAATAGCTCAGGCCAAAATAGCATTTCAGAAAATGAAAAATATTTTATGAAACAAATCTATGTCAATAGAAATGAGAAAGAGAGTTCATCTGTGCTATATAGAACCAATTCTGACCTATGAAAGCGAATCATGGACAGTAGACAAACAAATGAAAAGACGATTAGAGGCTACAGAGATGGGATTTCTCAGAAGAATGTTGAAAGTTCCCTGGACAGCTAAAAAGACCAATGAGGAAGTTCTCAAAGAGGCCAACACAAAAAGGGAGCTCTTAAAAAACATCAGAAAGAAGCAATCAACATTTTTCGGGCACATCATGAGAAGAGGAAAGTTGGAATACTTGGTTACAACTGGCAAAATAAAAGGAAAGAGAGATCGTGGGCGACAGAGAGAGAAAATACTGGATAGCTTGATGTCATGGCATGGAAAACAGTCAACAACAGAAATGATATGATGCACTGTAGATAGAAGATTGTGGAGGGACATGATCACCTACGCCAACCGGTATGGCACATGATGATGATGATAAGACAGAAAGATCAAAACACAACAAAACATAAAAATCAGAGATGAGATAATCCAGATTTCTAGCAAATGCTATAAGAATGCCAGACCCAAGGGTTGATCATGAAAAATGATGGATTAATGGAATATTATAAACACTAGGAAATATAACTGCAGGAGAGACCAACAGAAGAGCAAAAAACTGCAAACTACATATCAACTCTATGCTGAAAGGCCAATGAGGAAGGAAAGAAGAGGAAAGTTTATATAACTTAGTGAACAATTGACATATACTTCAATCTATATACGATAAGTGAAAAAGAAATTCTTTCTTGAACTATTGGCATTAAAACTTGTTATTATTGAAAGTTAATGGGAAAGGATGAAATTCTATTAGTAATGAAACAAATATAATGTGGACAGTTTCAGGAGTGGTAGATTTTTATCCAGGCATAGAGACAGGAAAGGATTAAAAGTTGATCTAAAAGGTTGTTACAGCAAAATGCTAGTAATACTATGCATTTTTGTAAAACTTACTTTTACAATATTAATGGCAGCAGAAGAAAAATCACAGCAGTAAATAAACAAGTCTGGATTTCTGTTGACAAAATGTTCAGAACATTGTTAACATAGCAATATTTCTGAAAATCATACTTTTATGAATGTGTATAAAAGAGAAAGTGACAGAGAGCAATTAAGACATGTATTTTTACTTTCTATGCATTTAAAATAAATCTAGAAAGGCCTACTTCCAATAACAAAGATCAAGACAGGCAACTAATTAATATTAAATATAAACAAAACATAAATCTTTCCTATTGTGTCAAATTAACAGTCCCTGGCATTGACTTTTTTCTAGAACATCTCATCTCAGATTATTATTTTATGCATTTTTGTTGCTTTATCATGAAGGAAAATTAGAGTGTTCAAAACAAGGCATATAATGTGTTACTTATCTCAGCAAATCCATACTTTGTTTTTCTTTTCTCATTGTTTCCTGAGACCAATGATTTCTGTGAAATTTGTCCAGATGTGATACTGTTACATGATTTCCTGTGTGTTACCGGGACCTCATTATGAGGGAGTAAAGAATAGTGACACTGTGACCTTCCAGGCATGTCGTAAGAGGTGACTAAGGAGGTTGATCGATGGCTTGACAAGCTGTCATTGTAAAAAGTATTGTTATGGAAACAGAGCCATAGATTTTAGAAGCAGTGATCTCTGCAATATGTGCCATTTTGGCACGCAAGGTTTCTGTTTTTGAGATTGTGGTTCTGCCCTATGTGCCATCTTCGGCTCGAAAGGACAATAGATAGATAGATACTGTTACATGACCACACCATATGATTTGTTTCTTGATGTAATCTAGCACTGTTGTTGCTCCCATACTTTTCTGTTTCTCAAATATAGTTAGCCTCCATCATCATCATCATCAGCTCACATGTTCATTGCAGAATGTTGTATTCACCACGGTCCGTCTGAAGGAATCTTGTAATCTGGTCTCAAGCCAGATCTCTCACTTATTCTGTTGACATCTTCAAGACCTCCTTGATGTTTTGAAACCACCTTTTTCTTGGTCTGCCCCTGATGCCTTCCACTACTGCTCTTTCCAGCCATTTATATATTTTGATGTGGTCATAGTATTTTAATTTCCTCTATAGAATGGTGTTTAAAAGTAAGTTCTTCTTAATGATTAAACCTTTTAGTATGTCTTCACTGCTCATTTTCATTATCCAAGGTATCTTAAGGATTTTACTGTAGCATTTTGTTTTAAATGAATCAATTTTTTTTTTTTTGCTGTTTGTGAGATAGTCCATGATTCACAGGTATATTTTGCTACTGGGAAGAGACATGCCCTAAGAAATTTTAATTTTACTGCCTTGCCGGTGTTGTGCCACGTGTTCTTCGTGGCATTTAATTTTTGTGTTGCTATTGCTAAACTTCTTTTGATCTCTTTCTGGCAGTCTCCAATGTTATTTACTACAGATCTCAGATATTCATAGTTTGCTACAATTTCAAATTCTTCACTGTTGATGATGATGTTTGGTTGGCTTTATGTTTTGTCAATGGACATTATCTAGTTTTATGTATGTTTAGATAGAGGTTCTGCTCTTCACTGTTTGTTTTTTTTAACATACTCAATTGTCTCTTTTAATTTTACTGCACTGTTTGAGAGGAGGACTGTGTCATCAGCATATCTGAGTTCTGGAATTATATTGCCATTTATTGTGAAAGGGTCAAACTTCACAAATCAGTCATTGTTTCTGATATTTCTCATGATGTTCTCAGCATAGATGTTGAACAGGTATGGAGAGAAGATGTATCCCTGCCTCACCTCTTTTTGTACTTCAAACCAATTTAATGTTCCGCCCACTATTCTGATATATTTTTGCTGTTGTTCGTGATATAGTGATTCAATAATAAGTTGTATTAGGTGTGCTGGAAGGCCCATCTCTCATGATGTTCTACAGTTTCTGATTGCTATAGTCAAATGCCTTGCTGTAATCTATGAAGCATGTTTGCAGTTCTATGTTGTATTCCCTACACCCTATACTCTCCTCCACCTCCCTGAACTTGTTCTCAACCTTAATACTTCTAATTCAATGGTCAGTTCTATGACCAAGTCAGTGGTGTAGTTATGGGAAACAAGATGGGTCCTAGTTATGCTTGCCTGTTCATGGGTCACCTTCAACATCAAATACTGAACTCGTACCGTGGCCCCCTTCCCCTTAAATACCTCCGGTACATTGATGACGGTTCTGGACTGACTAACTTGTCAGAAGATGACATCTCTCTAGGTTCATTGACTACATTGGCAACTTTCATAAATCCATCAAAATTACATCACATAACTCTACCTCGTCCGTCACCTTTCTTGATCTGATTGTCTCCCTGGGTACCTCCAGCCTCCACACTTCTATAAACCCACTGTTATCTTCTCTACACCTCATCTCATCCATCTCACTGCAGAGATTTGATTCTACATTCTCAATTATTACAACTTCTTCGTATCTGCCAGGATGATCAAGATTATCTCCAACAGGCACACCTGACGTTAAGTTTCTCTAGGCATAATCTCTATCCTGACTCGGTTCTCCAATCTGCCATCCAACGAGCTCTCGACATTTCCTGGCTTGTGGCACTCACCTCATCCACCCGCCACTCCTCTGATAGGACCATATTTACCCTCAACTACCACTCTCACAACTTGGATGCAATGAGGATCCTTAATCTGTACCGCTCAATTCACTACTCAGATCCCACTACCCGCCTACTTTTCAGTAATCCTCCTTTGGTCGCCTTCAAATGCGACAGGAGTCTGAGAGACATTCTTATCACGAGCCGCCTCCCCTACTCAAACCACAAAGACCTTGGTACTGTTCGTTATGGTTGTTGAGTTCGAAGAACTTGTGACCATGTGCTTTGCACCAATTCGGTCCTGTTCCCTAATAGGCAATTTGACATCAAGGAGGGGTTTACTTGTGTGTTACGGAATATCATCTAAACCATAATATGTAGGCATTGTTAGATGACGTATGTGGGCGAGTCTGGACGACGCCTGAGTGGCAGATTTTGTGAGCATCTTCATGATATTGAGCAAAAGACTGGCAGCCCGGTGTTTGCCCATTTCAACTCCCCTGGCCATAGTGGTAAACCTCACATGCAAGTTACTGGCATTATCTCGTGTCACTCCAGCAATCGCAGCCAGTTCGCCCTTGAGAATCATCTCATTGCCCAGTTGGGTTTGCTGTCACCCCCCCCCCCCCCCCCACCCCCAAGGCATGAACATATCGATCTCATACACATATGACACCTACCACACATTTCTTACCCCCAGGCGCTACCGAACCTATACATGTATGTATATTTGTCTGCATATGTATTGGCACATTTGGACACCTTTGGGTTTTCTTTTGTGTGCTTTGTGATAACATGTACAGATTAATGCTTGTACGCATGTGCGGTTGTGTACACATGCATTTTTACACATCTGTTTGTTGTACACACACACAGTTAGATATACACAGTTTATACGTATCTTGTACCCACCTCCCCATATATTTAGAACCCTTCCGTCTTCTTATCTGACTGCCTGGTCAGTGAGATATATAGTTGGTTAGCCCGCCCACTTATTTTAGTTCATTCAGAAGCTGACCACACACAATGCACGGTAAATACAAATGTCCGCCTTCCTTCCGGTTTGGATGAATTCAGCTGAAATATCAATTCCTGGTGATTTCCCACTCTACAGATTTTTTTTTATTGCAGAATGAACTTCATCTAGCATAGGCTTTTGTTCTTTTCCTTCACTTTCTATTATTATACTTTATACTTAATTATTTTAAAGTGTCTTCATACATTGCTGTAGAATACTTCCTCTATTGTTGCAATATATCCTTTTGTTCAGTTAGTATGTTGCCTTTGTGGTTAAATATTACTTGGACTAATAGTCTAAAATTGTCTGTTATCGTTATAATTTCTCTGAACATTTCTCCGTCTCTCCCTTGCTGATAGAGCTCTTTAATTCTGCCACAGGTGCTCATAATATAATTCTTTTTGTCTCTTCTGATCTCTGTTCTAACTACTTTTGTGTATGTACTGTATTCATTGCTGTTTCGCTTTGCTCCCATTTGCTTAAGTTTTTTCTTTCTTCTATGAGGGTCAATGTTTTTTCTGAGATGTAGTTTTGATTCTTGTTCACTTTTCTGGGGATGATGTTTTGTGCAGATGAGAAGAGAATATCTCTTGCTTGTGTGACTAGCTCATGTGGTGATATGTCTTGTACTGCCAACAACAAATCAAATTTGTTTTTAACTAAAAGAGAGAAGATACTGTATAGCTTGGTGTCATGACATGGAAAACAGTCAACAATAGAATTGATATGATTCACTGTGGATAGAAGATTGTTGAAGGATATGATTGTCAACGGTAACCAGTATGGCACATGATAATACTGATTGTCTCAAAATTACCTTACCAAACCTATCTGTGCTCAGAGATTTTCAAGACATCTACATTGTATCTGTCCATTTCAATACTGATCATTAAATGTTTTCCCTGATAAAGGGTCCTTACATTTCCTAGTTTATAGATTTAGTTTTGATTTATATATATACATTACCCAGCAACAGGGCTTTCCACAATAATACAGTCGGGTTTTTGGCTGTTTTCACTATTGCTCTGCTGTTGGTCACTTCCTCAGTTCGCATGTTTGATCTCTCTGGCCTGAAGGTCTCACCATCGGATCTTAGAGATTTTTTTTCTTTTTTGCTATCATGATCTTTCAGCAGTCTGCAATCAGTAGTTTGCTGTTGCTTACTGGTAGGTTCTGACCACTTTACAACTTAGGTCCTTGTTGTGCCCTGAGCTTGATACTAGGCCGTTCCAGCTTCTGCCTTCAAGACCATTGTAGACTGCGTCAATCCTCCACTCTTTCTGCCAGCAGCTGTGTCTACTATAGGAGGGAGATTTCCTTCCTAAACTTGTCCTCAGTTTAGCCGGCCAGCCATAGCTGTTGCCCAGTGGGTGGTGCTGCTGTACACAAGGAGATACAAGAAGCCATACATGGACTGGAAAGGAGTGGGGGAACTAAATAGGAGTCAGGGTCATCCCGAAGGATGTTTATTAGCCCCCGTCAGTCATAATTGACCATAGATTTTGCAGCGCCCCTAGAAATGTTATTTTTGTCATTTCTTTCATAGTATTCTCTTTCTCTGTGAATCTGTCTACTTCCTACTTGAGTTAGAGCTTTAGAATGTGTTTCCAAAGATTGTGGTCTGCATATTGTCCATATAATCTTCATAATATGGTCTTGGCATTCTCATTCTCATTAAGTGCCGTTTCCACATAGAAGGTTGGCTACCATGAAGCGCCATTCTACTCTGTCTCTTGTTTTGATGGTGCAGGTTTTCATAGGCTGACTTCTCCATCTTTTGATATTACTTGTCCACGTTAGTCTTGGTCTGCCTCTGCCTCTTTTACCTTGTATTTTTCCTTCCAAGGTTACTTTTAGTAGGCTGTTGTGTCTTTTAACATGCTCCAAAAATTTCATCCATCTTGTTCTAATTGTGTTTAGTAATTCTCTTGTCACTTTTAATTGTTTTAGGACTTCGTTTGTTTTCCTTTCTTTCCATCCAATTCTACCTATACTTTTATATATCCACATTTCAAAAGCTTCAATTTCCTGTTCTGTTTTCTTGTCTAATGTCCATGTTTCTGCACCATACAAGAATGCTGAGAAGATATAACATTTTATTCTTCGTTTTAGCCCTGGTATTATTTGTTTTTATGTTGTTATATTTTTCATGGCATTAAAATTACTTTTTGCCATTTCTATTCTTTTGTTTATTTCAGTTTTACATTTTTCATCACTGCTTATAGGATGTCAAAGGTAGTTGTAGCTCTGAACTGTCTCCAGGTCCATTCCTTCAATTTTAATATCCACTTGTAGCTTTTGAGTATTTTTTTTTAATGATCATGGTTTTAGTCTTTTTGATACTTATATCTAACCCATATTTTTTGCTTGTCATGTTTATTTCATTAAGTAATTGTTGTAAATCTCTAGATTTTCTGCTAGTAATATAGTATGATCAGCATATTTTAGGTTATTGATTATCTTTCCATTGGAGGTGCGCGTGGCCGTGCGGCTAAAACAACTGTTCCGCTAGCTGAAAAGCCGGCGTACGGTGTTCGAAGCCCACGGTAGACAGAAAGGATTTTTTCTATCGGGGGTGAAATAAAAATCCTGAGTCTCACACGTCGTGGCGACTGCTTGACCAAGCGGCCTTTATCCCTCGGGTTCTATCGTTGCCCCCCCGACATACACCAGCAATGGTACTATGTGTCGTAAAGAAGATAGTAGTAGATTCTCTTTCCATTAATGTTTAGGCCTGGCATCTCTGTGATGTTTTTAAATATTTACTCAGTGTATAGATTGAGTAACCTTGGTGATAGGATGCATCCCTGTCTTACTCCTCTTTTTATATCAATGGGTGTAGAGTTCTCTTTGTTATATTTTATTATTGCTGATTGCTCCCAGTATAAATTACATATTAGTCATATGTCCGTGTCAACTAGATGTATATCTTTTAAGCATTCTATAAGTTGTTTATGGTGTATTCTTTCAAAAGCTTTGGTGTAGTCTATGAAGTAGGCATATGTTGGTTTGTTTACCTCTGTGTACTTTTCTATTAATGTCCTCATGCAGAATATGACTTCTTTTGTCCCACTTTTTTCATAAATCCAAATTGCTGCTCTTTCAATTTAATGTTGATTTTATTCTGAATCCCTCCTTGTGGTCTTGGCATATTAAATTAAAATTAAACTGTTTTTGTTGTTCTTTAGTTGTTGCTGTGATTGCTTGGTTGTTAGCATAGTAATGTGTTCATTTGAATTATCTACCTATTGTCATTTTGAGCCACAGAAGGCACACAGTGGAGAAATTCTAGACTATCTATATCTCACAAACTTTGTTATCAAGCATCAGACCTTGCACAGGCCCCCAGATTGTATCTAGCTACACATCTCTGTACTGGGCGAGTTGCTCAATCTCTGCAAGGGAGCTAATTTCTGCTGTTCTTGCCTCTTGCTTCAATGTTCTTTTCAGTGTTTATCTAGGTCTTCCTCTTTTTTTTTTTACCCTCTGCTTCCCATTTGAGGGCCTGCTTTGAGTTTCTCCTGTTGTCTCTTCACATTACATGGCCAACATATGCATCATCTTCTTCTCTTGATTATATATATATTGGCTGCATTGTCTTTTCTCTTATTGCTGCACTAGTCTTAAATCCATTTCATGGTATACAAAGTATTTTCCTGAGGCATTTATTTTCAAATGCATTCAATTTATTTTCTATTTTATTAGTTGTTTTCCAGCTCTTGCATGCATAAGATAAGTAAGGTGGATAATACATTTGATTTGAAAACCCTGAGCTTTGTTTTTGTGTTACATCATTTTGATTTCCATATTTTATCAAGTTTTCTGAAAGTCATTGCTACCTTCACTATTCTGGTTCTAATTTCTTTCTTTGTGTCCCCTTGATCTAAGTAGCTTCCAAGGTATACAAAACAATCTACTTCTTTCACTGTTTTCCTGCTAGGTATAATTTTTACTTCTGGGTAAATTTTAATTACTTTTGTCTTTTCTTGGTTGATGTCAAGTCCTATTTTTTTATTTATTGATGATAGACTATTTTCTTGCATCATGTTCATCTTGCTATAGATAGGAACTATGTCGTCCGCAAAATCAAGGTCCTTCAATCAAGATCCAAGTGTCTGTCCAATGCTTTTGGTTACCTGTAAAGCATTTCTGCATTATGAAGTCAAAGTTGATTTGAATTAGCAGTTTTGTAAATGCAGTCATCTATGTAATTAACAATGGTGATAATATGCATCCAATTCATACTCCTGAATTAATAGTAAATCTCTCTCAGTTGTCGTTACTGATTCTTACTGTGTTTTAGCTGTGTTTGTATAGACATTTACACATTTTTAACAGATTGTCAATCTTGCTTAAATTTTAATGTTTTCAAAGTTGACATAGTACACATGCCTGTCATTCAGCCATAGCCCTTTTCTTAAAGAATGCCCGCAGTTCTATTATCGGTCTTAGTTTTTTCTTTAATATTTTAGCTTAGTAAGGCTAATCCACTGTATTATGCACAATTGTTGCCCGTTTCTTCCAAACTGGATGATGTAGAAACGTTTTACAGAAGATTGTTGACAATACCATGGACAACTAAGAAGAGTAATGAAAACATTCAGAAAGAAGCCGAAGCAAAGAGAGAGCTCATTTTCAATATTAGGAAGAAACAATCATTATTTTTTGGCCATATAATGAGAAGGGAACAGCTGGAATATATTGTGACAACTGGGAAAATTTAGGGACAAAGAGATAGAGGGAAGCAAAGAGAAAAGATACCAGACAGCTTATGAGAATGGCTTGGCAGAAGGTCAACAACAGAAATGATATATAACTATTGAAATTTAAAGTTGTGGAGAGACATGACCGACTATGCCAGTAGGCATGGTACTTGATGATGATGATGATGTTAGTGTGCGCCTATAACAAATGTGAATTCAACTATTAAATTAAACATTCTGAATAGGATATTAAACTGCTAAAGACTTAAATGACGCAAAGTGGTGCCTCATTCTTCTGGTGTTCTCTCTTTTCTACCTCTTACTACTAGTTGAGGGTTTTGGTTATTCTCCCTCTTTTCTAGATCAGTCACATGTGTACCACTTTCATGATTTAAAATAGGCGTCTCTTTTAATCACTGAAACAACAACCTTCCTTTTAGGCTATATTGCTTCCATAATCTTTTTGAACATTATAGTTAACAGATGTGATTTTATTTAACCAGACATCCAAAAAATAAAGTGAAAAAAGCATTTAAAATGCACAAGCATAATGCAAAAGTTGATTTGGATGCACAACAGAATCACTGAATGCATTTTTTTTTTTTTCAGCGTTATGTTTCCTATACTCAGCATTTAACACAGACAGAAGAACTGCCTCTAGAAATTTAATCACTAGCAAGTCATCATAAGGGCCCCATAGTTTGAAAATGACCCATATGATAGCCAGAATACGCTTCTTAGATTTATGAACAGTTCACATGTTTGTAGGACATTTTCTGGCATCTGTAGATCTTGATCTGTCAGCTTGACATATACACTGTGGGGATGTAATCATTTGTATTCCATATAGGTGGGTGTTCAGTCTACATTGCCCCAATCAGAGCTAGCTAGAAGAGTGAGGTCTGTTGTGCTCTATTAGTTTCAGGATAGGATCTTTTTGGGATTCATTGTTTGCTCTATACTGACATGCATTTCTATATATTCCTTTGATTGGTGTTTTCATTTCATTCACTGATACCTTGTGAAAAAAAAATGGTCTGCTCTTGCTAGTGATTAAGCCTCTTCTTTTTAACTATACTATAATGAGCAGGGACCCATTTTAGTATCACTATACTTCTGGTAGTAAGCTGGTTTAGCTCTTCCACAACCATTTTCATTAAAAAATCTTCTGGTCGACTTTGGATAGCCTGTACAACAGACCTATGGTCACAGAAAACTGTTGCTTTCAATCATCATATGTTCTTTAAGTAACCTTAGTGGCTTATAGAAGTGCTTGAAATTCCGTTCTTTAATTAGATGAAAGCTGTTATGTTGCTATTGACCACATTACTAAGAAGATGCTTGATAATTATTTCAGAGGGCCAGCTCCTCATATCCTGATATATTTTTTTGGATCCATCTATGAATACATATGTCCATTGAATTCTTCCTATTTCATTCCTCATTCGCCTTTCAGCGTTCAAAGTTATAGTTATAGTCCAAGGCTCCACTGTACTTTCAAAAAAAAAAAACACATTTAGATTTACATTTGCACTTGAGTTTATTATTACTTGATCTGGAATTAGAATCTGATGAGTAAATTTTTCATTTTTTGTTATTTTTTTATTTCATATATTCTTTCTTCTTCTCCTCTACTTCCTCTTTTTGACACTTCAGGTTGTTGTAGTTAGTGGAAGGCCCTTCTATCACTGCAAACAAATTAAAATCCATAATTGCTCAACCGCCCATGCCAGTGGAATCATCCAAATTAACATCTCGTCTCATATAAGGATCCAAACAAAGAAAGGCAGCAGCAGTCCCCATCATAGGAGCTACAACACATGCCAAAAGACATAAGGCGTAGCCATACCAAAAGTGAATGCATCCAAACTGTCCATCATATGATATCATCATTCATTCATCATAAGCAATCGGAATATTGTAACATGATCATGATTAAAAAATACAGCTCACGGTGTGCACAGAGCACTAAACTCAATAGTTCTGGTAGCAAACCAGACTAGGAATATGGAAAACTGCAACAATGAACACTTTTCAGACAGAGCCTCAATGGTTCCTGCCACCTATCCACCATATTGACCGGAAGTCTTCAGAAAGATACAAAGTTTTGGTTTTTGCTCTTTCGGACACTTGATACTGTTGTACAGTTTCTCTCACTAATGTTGCAAATCCAAAATTTCTCTCAGGACTATAGTATGCGCCTTGACAGTCATATGGGTGAACTAAATACAGTCATCCCTCGCTACTGAATTTATCACGGCCTCAGTACATCGCGGATTGTTCAAAAATTCAAAATTTAGGAATTATGGTGCGAAAGTTGCCCGCACGCTCAAAATAAAAAACAATGGTCACAACTCCCCATCACGATGTTCCTTGTGCGCCTAAAATGTTCCGCAGAAGCTCCTCCTGCTGCATCTATGCCGTCTACTGCAGCTACCCCAGCTCTATCCAGAGCTGCCCGCGACGATCCAGCACCTGACGATGAGGCGCCATCTGAGGAGCAGTAAAGCTCTCATTAACCTGTGCAGTAAATCATCTTCATCTTCTTCACCTCCACCGTACTGCACAGGTGTTTCATCGACATTTATAAAGATCAAGCGAAGAGAAGCTATTGTCAGAGGTGAGTTACGGACCTAGTTATAAAAGAAAAGTTGTTATAAGAATAAAAGAGTTCTAAAAACATATTTACAGTATGTACACTTTAGTTACATCTACGTTTGTTACACACACACGTATCATATTTATATCATTTATACATTATTTTATGTATGTTATTTATACTATTGATATTTTATTTACATGTTTGAAACTATTCTTTAATGTTCTAATGATAAAATATGCAATTATATGGTTTCATATACACTTATTGATATTATACATACACAAAAAATGTACGTATGTTAAAAATTAGAGGGTGACACTACTTCGCGGTTTTTCACTTATTGCGGCTGGTTCTGGTCCCTATTAACCGCGATAGCTGAGGGATTATATGGCCCTTTTCGCCTT
The DNA here is from genome assembly GCA_032433765.1 of Megaustenia siamemsis. NCBI lineage: Eukaryota > Metazoa > Mollusca > Gastropoda > Stylommatophora > Ariophantidae > Megaustenia > Megaustenia siamemsis. The sequence continues at coordinate 91,691,544 of JAVIAB010000051.1, forward strand.
GTCAGACGGTCTAGTGGAGGCTATTGCGTATTTTTTTGAGGTATTGTTTTTGCCGAACAACTTCTCTCGTGGCTAATTCTACCAATGTTTGACAAACACACGCGGTCACATAATGAACAGGTCAGGCTCGCTGATCCACAGGGTTTACCATCCTTTTTCATGAGTCTCTTCTCTTCTAAGTCCTGTCTTAGCACAGTCTCAAATGTTGTTATACCGTTCCTTATACATGCTCTCCATGATGTGCGATCACTTGCCAGATGTTGCCAGTCGTTTTCACAGATTGAGAAGTTTTTCAGAGATGATTTGCAGATATCTCTATATCGTAGTTTAGGTCTGCCGATTTGTCGTTTTCCGTGTTTTAGCTCACCATATAGTATTTGCCTAGGAATGCGTTTTTCTTCCATCCGTTGGACATGCCCCAGCCATCTTAGCCTTCGACTTCTGAGCATCGACATGATTGTTAGGGTCTTAGCACGTTGCAGGACAGTTAAGTTGGTTATTTTGTTTTGCCATTTGATGTGCATTATTTTGCGGAGACATCGCATGTGGAAGACATTTAGTCTTTTTTCCTGGTTTGAGTATGTTGTCCAGGTTTCGGATCCATATAGTAGTGTGCTAAGCACACATGTTTGATATATTAGGAGTTTAGTCTTTTGAGTTAGTTTCGTGTTGTTCCACGCCCTTTCTGTGAGTTTGCCGAAGGTCGTAGCTGCCTTACCAATTCGACAGTTTATTTCTTCATCAAGAGAGATGGTTTGCGTAACTGTGGATCCAAGATATGTAAATTTCTGTACTGATTCTAGTGGGCAGTCTTTTAGAGTAATAGATAGAGGTTTGAAGTCACCTTGATTTAGTATTACTGTCTTCTGAACATTAATTGACAGTGAAAAAAGGTCGCATGCTTTATCCAGGTTGTTGATCAGCGACTGTAGGGTGGCCTCACTATGAGTGACTAGGGCTGCATCGTCAGCAAATAAAAATTCTTTAAGTAGGGCAACATTTGTTTTGGTTTTTGCTCTTAGTCGTGCTAGGTTGAACAGTGAGCCATCTGGTTATTTCTTCCTCATTTCACTTTGCCTACTCTGCCTGGGCACAGGATATGGAGGTAGTGCTTTACCTAGTCGCACTATCCCCCTCTCGACTTCGTTTCAAGGATTTCCGAAGGAGGGACAAAGTCCATACCAGAAATGTGCTGAGGGATTACTGTAATGACAATTCAAATATACTTTTTGTTCATTTAGAAGTGCATTTGTACAAGTGCATTTTATCTTAGACATCAACATGTCACAAAACTATTTGTTAATTAATTTTTGAACGCATATTCCATAAACTCACTATTATTAGTGTTATTATCACTAACAAAACTCACTTGTTTGTTTTAAGTACTGGAAACACTGTATTGCCTACCCCACAGCCAACCTAAATTAGAAATATAAGGTGTTAAAAAATATGAACATGATATGCAATAAGTAATATAATGAAAGTGAGTAGGATGTGTTTGGCATCACAGTTTAGTTACATCTTCAAATAATAGCAATAATAAATAACAAAAGAGGTATTAACTAACATGCTTTTAGAATTGTAACAATGTGTAAATAAGCAAAGATCTATTAGACTTTGCAGAAGAGTCAATTTTGTATGTAGAAAAGTCAACTTTGTTCAACCCTTCTTGTAGCAGTCACGAGTAAAATTTGGGTTCAACAAATCAACACAACAAATTTAATTTTAATTTAAGTATAACAAATGTTTACCTCCAACAATCTGATTGAAGAAATGGTATTTTTCAAGACCAGCATTCTGACTGCTGTCTCGTCAAAAGATTCAGGATTGTGAGGTTCAACTTGCTCTGACATTGTTTGCAACGATAAAGTATCCTCTGCAACTTTCACAGCATCTCTCTGTGAGGATGTGTTCTCTTTTTGTTTAACTAACAATGACTTACAATGATCATTATTTTCTGTTTCTATTGTAGACTCTTCATTTGTGAAATCACCTTCAAAGTGGCTACATTGCCCATACAACTCTGGAAATTCTGTGAACAACCAATGTCTGTCCTTGAAGAAATTGTTTGTGTGAGTGGTATAAAACTGGTCCCAGTTCTTCACAGCATTTCTTTCATACTCATCTGTAAAATAAAAATATGACAAAAATTCAATAACAAGTGTTTTATTATTTGACTCACAACAGCTAATCTATCTATCCTGGGTCTTTTCAAGCTGAAAACAGTGCACGGGGTAGAAATTTTAGAGTCTCTATGTCTGATGATTTTTGCTATTAAGTGTCAGATTTTATACAAGATGCACAGTTTCTCACCATATTCCTTATTCATGGTGAGCTTCTTAAACTCAGCAGGGGAGTTAATGCCCAATGCTGTAGATTCTCATCTCTTGTTAGTGTTTTTCTAGGTCAATCTCTTTTTGTGATCTACTTCTTTCACTGCTATTCTTTCTAGGCATATTTTTTTTTTATCTGGATGAATTTAATTTTGTATTAATTTAATCTGTTCTTGATTGATCTCAGGTCCTATTTTACTATCCACTGATGACAAGACATTTGTTTTTTTTTTTCTTGTAAATTGTTCACATTGTTATTGATAAAAACTATGTCAACTGCAAAATCAAGGTCCTCTAATTGAGAACCAAGTTTTCATTCAATGCAGCTCTCAACTAGTTCTCAACTTATGTTGGACATATTCACTCAATTCACATCACTTCCTACATTTCCATCTCCTCTGTCTTCATCATTATTACAGTTTCCTTAGGCATTTCTGGTCTACTTACCTTGGTATTCTACAAACCTACTGACTCACATTGTTTCTTCCGCTAAGACTCTTCTCACCTGACATCTTGCAAGAACTCTCTTCCCTATTCACAATTACTCAGGCTTCATCGCCTTTGCCAGGATGATGAAATTTTCTACATAATGCTCACCTGATACTAGACTTCCGTCGATGTCTCTACCCTGAAACAGCTTTACTACCCCCTCTCCAATGGGTTCTCCGCACCTCACACAAGTCTGCACTCGTCCCCTCTACCCATCCTCCCTCTGACAGGGTAATACTTGCTCTCAATCATCACCCTCACCACTATGCAGTGATCAGAATCATTCACTGCTACCTCCCCATTCTCTGCTCCAACTTCACTACTCATCCCTGACCCCCCCCCCCCCCCCCCCCCCCATATTAGTTGTCTAATGACTTTAAATGTGATCGCAATCTCTGTGATATGCTTGTCAGGAGCTGCCTCCACAGCCATCGGAGCACTATCCATTGCAATCATAATCAATGTGAAACTTGCAACCATGCTCTCTGGACATATATGGTTCTCTTCCCTAATGGTCCTATTGAGATCAGAGAAGGATTCACTTGTATACCGCGCAACTTTCTTTATGCAATCATATGTAAACAGTGTAAGATGGCCTACATAGGTGAATCAAGATGCTGTCTCTGATACAGATGCTGGGAACATCTGTATGACATCACTCGAGATGCAGGCACCCCGATAGCATCCCACTTCAACTATGAGGGTTATCAGGGTAAAGTGGATGTCCAAGTTACCGGTCTGTTGTCATGTTCTCACACCCACAGCTGATTCACTTTAGAGAATTGTTTGAACTTGTGAGTATGACTTTCATTGAATCAATTGTATGCTTGTGCATTTTCTTTAACTAAATAAAATCTGTCTATCCCTTTGAGATACTTCTTCTTGTATACTTTACTGCAGGAAGAATTTAAGTGTCCGTTATAAAATAAAAGTAATGCAACACACTGCATATTATTAATGCAAAAGATAAATGAAATCTCTACTCATGTATAGTAGTAACTTATTTACAAACACAGACATCTGATCATTTACCTCTTTTCTCAAAGGAAACTGCATGTGTACCATGTCTTAAAGCAATTTCCTGTGCAGCAGCTTCTTGTTCCTCATCCCAGACAGCATTGTCCCTGGAGGTGGAGAAACTACATTTATATTAAGACATATGTGTATTATATACACACTTTACAAATGATTAAAATTGTTTAAAATAAAATTATATAATAGCAAAAGGATATAGAAAAATTATCAGAATATTTTGGATATCAAAACAGAAAAATGAGGAAAAACCCCCTAAACATTGAAGAAAACTAGCTTATATATAATATTTTACACACACCAAAAAAAAAAAAATATTTCAGCTACCTTATCATCAAGACGAAGCCAGTTTCAAGTTGCAAAAGAGACCTTAAACTTGGCAAAAGAGAAAGTGGAAGATTTAGTTAGAGATAGAGATTCCTGCCAGACTGTGAGGACAGCAATGCTCTGCAAAGGACATGTGGTTTGATGATGATGACCAAATTAAAATTTTGTTATGCTCAGGAAGCACGATGAAGAGTATCAAGATCAACTTGTCAGTCATTAGTCAATTAAACATACAAATATATCTAGAAATTACAATAACAATCATAAAATTTTCATCCCCTTCATGTTTGAATTTATTTGTTTTATGTTCTATTTGTTGTTTAATGAAATAAATGGTATTGAGTTATATTTTTACTTTTCTTAATTCACTAAAATATGTATTCATGGTATCCATTGAGGACTTCTGTTTCAAAATGGTGGAACGTTTCACGTTCTCTCAATCGCTGCAGACAATGCATCTGGGGTTTGATTAATTTCGGCTCTCTGATTGCAATTTTCTGTGTTGAAATCAAAATGATGTTCTACTTAGCAAATCTGCGCCGCCGAATGTTTATTTTTGACAAGTCAAGTATTGTAAAATCGACCTTCACCGTCAAGTGTTGACATGCGGTTTACGTCACATTGAGTGCTGTTCAATGGCCAACGTTAGAATTGTTTGATGCAAGTTATTTACATGCTGAAACGCATTAATGGATTGCTCCGTCAAGTCAACCAAAGATTTTCCTCTTTGGGGAATTTTCACTGTGTTTCGTTTGTTGTACACTAACCGCAGAGTCTGATGTTTGATGTGTGACAGGGATAATTCGACCACTACCTATGTGTTTATATGTTTGGTTGGTGTCAAGAATGATGTCCTAACATCATCAAGTGCTATACATTTTTGTTGTTCTCAATATGACGACCATCATTTTCGAGAGGACGTGAACTTCCATAGTATATGGTGAATAGGCAGGAACCATTGAAGGCTATGTCTTAAAAGTGTTCCTTGTTTCCTCATATTCCAAGTCCGGTTTGTTGCAGGAGCTACTGTGTTAAGTGCTCTGTGCACACCGTGAGCTGTGTGTCTCATCCGTTTTGATCATGTTTCGATATCCCGATTGTTTGCGATGAATGATGATATCATATGACAGGGAACAGTTGGCTGTGTTCACTTTCTGCGCGGTTTCGCCTTATGTCTTTTGGCGTATGCTGAGACTGCTATGATGGGGACTACAGCTACCTTTCTTTATTTGGTTATTTGGGAGATGATATAGTAATTCGGATGATTCCCCTGGCACGGGCGGTTGAGCAATTATGGATTTTAATTCGTTTGCGGTGATACTGAGGCCTTCCATAACCAATGGTACCCATTCTCATCTTCTTATATGATTCTATTTTTTTTCCCTGCTACCTTGAGAAAGTCTCAGAAGAGGTAATGTTCAGAAAGTAAAACCTGAACAGTAAATCCAGAGTAGAGACCCTAAGGCAGTTAGAGAACTGCTACAGATTCATTCTGGCATCTACAGTTAGATTAGAACCAAACAGCACACTCATGTTCTTAAGGAATGAACAAATGAGACTGAAAGGGGAATTCTAAAGCCTGGGTAACACAGAATATTCACAAATCATGCTGAAGCTTGTGTTATGGAAAGATTATCTCAGGATCTTCAACAGAGAAGCCAAATCTTAAATGGTTCCAGCTTTTTGTATTGTAAGCTGAAACATCAGAACATTTGAGTCCTGGTCTCTTAGAAGTTTTGAATGGATTAATGACAACTGCCTCACTGCCACTATAAATAATGAACTCAAAAGACTCAATGTGGACATTGTTGGACTTCAGAAGAAATGTCTTGCTGACAGTGGATCACTAAGAGAGCAAGATTATATTTTATTTTAGCAGAACAAATGTGCAGAAGAATCAAAGTTATATGAATTAGACTGTGACATTAAAAACACATTACCACCCATGATAAAACCACTAGTAAATGACACTGATTGTATGCTATTCATCCACCTATGTACTATCACAGGTTCAACAAACCTATTCAGTGTCTATGCTCCTATCCCGGTACAAAGACACTCTAGACAACTTGCATACAGCCATCAAGAATAAGAAACCCTGCATGCTTTCACATGCTTTTTTTTGTTGTACGATAATGCTTGTCTACATGTTGCTAACATTGTGCAGGAAGCATTAGCTGGGAAACGGTGGGAAGTTCTGCAACACCAAGCCTCAGCCCTGATTTGTCACCATGTGACCTTCATTTGTTTGGCCCTTTAAAAAATATCTAAATGATTCTACTCTGATCCAGACATGGTTTTAGTGACAAAATAGTTCAATGAGCAACCAAAGTCATTTATCTCAAACAGCATCTGCCATCTAAATGCCTATGACAACATTTTCTAAAGAACCCTGGTGAGTACTTGCTTCATAACAATTGCTTGATTTAATTTTGCCACACCTGCTGATGTGCTGTACATAGTGTGACAGATTTTATTTGAACATGTTTCATAGTAGGAAAGACCATTACCCAAATAGTTCTAAAAAGGTTCCAGAGATTGGCGGAGCGTTCTTACACTGAGTAACAGTGTGGTTTTGTACAGTAGCTACCATTATTATGCTTTTCTCAATGAGAAAATTTATGACAGATACAAACAAATCTGCAAAACAGATATATTGCCTTCACAGATCTACCAAAGGTATTTAATCTACAGGTATTTTAAACTACTTACATAGGTCCAACAAAACTGTTATATATCAGCAGAACATTCAATAAAAATGCATTTCCTGTCCAGAAGCAAGACTGTGTTCTGGTGCTAAAACTTTTTAGGATTTTCTTTTCAATATTACTATCTTATGTATTCAAACCATGTGACAAGGCCACTTTCCTTCACATGAGATCAGATGGAGGATTATTTAAACCAGCTCAATTCAGAGCAATGATGGAAATAACAAGTTCTTATTATAGAGCTCCACTTCACTCATGATGTTCCATTGGTAGTTCATTCTGAAGACCACTTACATATACTCGTTGATAAGTTTCCCAATGCATACATGAAATTCGGTTTAATTATCAGCCGTACCAAAATGCAAATCATGTGCTAAGACGTTAGAAGCGCCCCTTACCTTTATTATTAATGAAAATATGCACAGTGTTCAACAATTTTATGTATCTTGGTTTCAATATTAATAATAGGCTTTCCCTTTTTAAAACCAACAAACGCATTGGTAATGCATCTGTTCCAATCATCATGCTTGTATAAAAAGATAAAGGAAAACAACATGATCACAAAGAAACACCAAACTCCAAGTTTATCAGACTTGCATTCTCGGTATTCTACTAAACAGAAGTGAGACATGGACAATGTAAGCTCATCAAGAACATCAGCTCAATGCATTCCACTTGAGTTACCTACAAAGAATCCTAGGCATTAGAAGACAAATTCATGTATACAAAATCGCTGTCCCCAAGGCAGCAAACAAAACAGCACTTGAACCCTGCTAAGATAACATTGTTTGACAGGCTGGGATCATCATCATCATATGCCATACCAGGTGGTGTAGGCGATCACGTCCTTCCACAATCTTATATCTACAGTGCATCATAAGTGAGGCTGGGATACATGATCCATATGGAAGATGACACCAAAAGACATTTTGTGCAGTGAGCTGGCAACAGGCCAGCCTAATGGCCTACCAGCATTCTGTTTTAAAGATATGTCTGTCGGCATGAGTTGAAACAATTGAACATCAACTGTGAAAATCTGGAAATGTGCTACAGATAAACAAAATGTTTGCACTGGTAAAAAGTGGCATAAAAGTCAGAGAAGTAGAGAGACAACAAACAAGGCAAGAAAACACACAAAAGTGTAGTCACAGTAAAAGCACCAACATCAGTCCCATCATTTACATACATCTGTTCTACAGTTGGATGAGACTGTCCTAAAGAAAAGACTATTCGGCCATAAAAAATGCTGTGCTTGCTCTCGGGTGACATATGACACACTGATTTACCTCCCAAGACCCAGCCTGCTGAAGATGGAATGTTTAGCCATGGCACAAGGTTTAGGGGAAAAATCAGGATACACATGCACCTACAAATACAGATCATGTGACCAGCTCATCTTGCATCATGATGTTGTTCCTACCCCCACATCATGAAATAGGACAAGTCAAGTTCTTGTGACCAAAAAAAAGACTTGAATGTTGAAAAAAGAAGAATCTCCTGGGAAAGAAGCTTTGATTTATAAAAAAAATCTCTTCTTAGTGCATGTTTATGCCGTTGACACATGCACTCTGCAAATATCATGCCCGTGTCTTGTAATTTCAGTTAAGTCTTGATCAGTATTTCTGTGTGTTTTTATTTCTTTATTTTTGTGTGTATTTATTTTTATTTAAACTGTGTGTTTAAATTAGCAACACATGGTACTCATTTTCATCCCATTACAGATCTTCCTCTTCTTCCCTTAATTCTTGGGGTCTTAGGGGAACTAATAATAGACCACCAATATTCTCTATTAATCTCTATCTTCAGTCATTTTTTCGTCACATAGCTCAAGAGGCTGATAGTGCGATGGTCTTCACAATCAGTGGCGCCTGACTTATTCGGTATGGCTACAAAGATAGATTTTAGTAGATCTTCAGGTATGTGTCCTGTGTTATATATGTCATTGAGTAGTTTTGTTATGACTTGTACTCCCAGCTCTCCTATTGCATTTATCTCTTTGATTGTTATATTGTCGGAACCTGGAGCTTTGCCTCTTTTCATGTGTTGAATTGCGTCCACTTCACTCTGCATTATTGGTGGTCCTGTGTTTCATTTTTAATTGTTTAATTCTGGTCTTTCATCATCATAGAGTTGACTGATATATTCTGTCCATCTTTCCATTGTCTTCTCCTGTCCCATTATTATATTTCCTTCCTTCGATTTCACACATCCTGAAACTTTGAATTCTTTTCTTCCTGTTAATTAATTTAACTGATTGTGCTTAAATTTTGAGTCTTTCTTTTGTTGTTTTTCCATTTCTTCACATTTCTGTTTTAACCATCCTTCCTTTGCTTCACTGCACTTGTTTTGGATCTCTTTGTGCAATATTTTGTATGTCTGTTCTTCTTTCTTATGTTTTCTTTTTTCGTCCATTAGTTGTAATATTTCTTCTGTCATCCATTTCTTTTTGTTGATTCTTTTAGTCATTGGTATTACTTCTTTTGATGTTTGTTGAATCGATTGTTTGAGCATTTCCCACTGCTCCTGGATGTCCTGTATTTTCTCAATAGCATTATATCTATTTTGTACTATCGTGCTGTACTATCACTCATCTGTTTATCTACTCTTAGCATATCTAGTTATAATTTTATATTTCTTGGGGATTTCTGTGCCTTCCGCAGTTTTATTCTTATCCTTGCAACTTCTGGTACATGGTCACTATTGCAATCTGCTTCTTGCCTTGTTTTAACAGATGTTAGCCCATTCCTGAATCTTCTCTCTACCAGTATAAAATCAATTTTATTTGTGTACTTTTTTGTCTGGGCTTTGCTATGTCCATAGTTGCCTAGGGTGTTGTTTGAACCAGGTGTTACCTATAATCATTTCATGTACTTCTGTTATACATAAACTCCTTAAAATAGTGTGCTACAGACTATGAATTAAGTAAACAAAACTTGTTAGATTGTGAAAGTGTGAGGATCATATAGCCTGGTCAAACCTGGCCTGGAGTTTCATTGTATAAAGGAGTTGCCAGGTACCTATGACACATATTGTGGGAACTTTAAAGTTATAAGTAAATTAGTTTAACCCTAGATTATGATGTCATCATAAAAATTACTGCATCAAAACAGAAGTTCTTCAAAACTTAACAGTTTTCCATGGTTAAACATGCCCCTCCTCCATGTACCTTCCTAAAGTTGGTTTTGTTTCCTTTGATGTTAGATTTTTTTTTAATTGCATGACATACAATATAATGTGACAGAAAATTCAGTAACTTTCGAGAAGTTAATTTTTTCTTTTTTCTTGTGACCAGGGAAATTTCCTTGGTCATCAGCAGACATCAAACAACCCTTTGTAACTCAGGAAACCAATCGAATAATGCTATGAGGTAGCCAAACATACTGAAGAATTTATGGTGGCCATACCAATAGACAATGTAACACAACTAGTCCATCCTCCTAGTGTGAACACAAAGCTGTGCATGTTCAAAATATTTTTAGAGCTTCTAATGTTATAATTAAGTGGTTGTAATTTTTACTATGGTGTCATAAACACATCAGTCACAGATTAGGTATCGTAATCTAGGGTTAGCTGAAATTAGCATACATAACAAAAACATTACTTACATTATTTGTAAATAACATAATAAATTATCTTTTATATGCCCTTTTTTAAAACAGATTTTGCTGTTTTTGAGATGAAATGTACCATTCATTCTTCTTTCTGTCACATAAAACTTGTGCAGGCACACAGAAAAAATTGTACAAAGAGTTTCAATTTAAAAAAGACAATTTAGAACAGAGGAGATGTGCACAAATGTGAATATTTTATGGGGTATGCTACAAGTAAAACTAGACAAACTTGAAAAAATAAACATAAAATTGTATTGGGTAGCTAAACTAATAGGGAAATAGAACAAACAATAATATTTCAGTAACAGGCTTTCATTATAAATAAGATAACAAATAAATAAATGAACACGATGCACTTCTTGTTCAACAATTTAAAAACTGGTTGTTTTCAGTGACATCAGACCTTCTTGCAATCATGGCTAATTTTGCATGCAAACTTCACACCCAACCATCATCTCAATGTCAAGCTCTAAAAAAAATGCATTTACGTTCCTGTACATTGTGTGCTTTGGCTTGTAATGCATTTATGTTCCTCTACATTGTGTGCTTTGGCTTGTAATGCATTTACGTTCCTCTACATTGTGTGCTTTGGCTTGTAATGCATTTACGTTCCTCTACATTGTGTGCTTTGGCTTGTAATGCATTTATGTTCCTCTACATTGTGTGCTTTGGCTTGTAATGCATTTACGTTCCTCTACATTGTGTGCTTTGGCTTGTAATGCATTTATGTTCCTCTACATTGTGTGCTTTGGCTTGTAATGCATTTATGTTCCTCTACATTGTGTGCTTTGGCTTGTAATGCATTTATGTTCCTCTACATTGTGTGTGCTTTGGCTTGTAATGCATTTATGTTCCTCTACATTGTGTGCTTTGGCTTGTAATGCATTTATGTTCCTCTACATTGTGTGCTTTGGCTTGTAATGCATTTATGTTCCTCTACATTGTGTGCTTTGGCTTGTAATGCATTTATGTTCCTCTACATTGTGTGCTTTGGCTTGTAATGCATTTATGTTCCTCTACATTGTGTGCTTTGGCTTGTAATGCATTTATGTTCCTCTACATTGTGTGCTTTGGCTTGTAATGCATTTATGTTCCTCTACATTGTGTGCTTTGGCTTGTAATGCATTTATGTTCCTCTACATTGTGTGTGCTTTGGCTTGTAATGCATTTATGTTCCTCTACATTGTGTGCTTTGGCTTGTAATGCATTTATGTTCCTCTACATTGTGTGCTTTGGCTTGTAATGCATTTATGTTCCTCTACATTGTGTGCTTTGGCTTGTAATGCATTTATGTTCCTCTACATTGTGTGCTTTGGCTTGTAATGCATTTATGTTCCTCTACATTGTGTGCTTTGGCTTGTAATGCATTTATGTTCCTCTACATTGTGTGCTTTGGCTTGTAATGCATTTATGTTCCTCTACATTGTGTGCTTTGGCTTGTAATGCATTTATGTTCCTCTACATTGTGTGCTTTGGCTTGTAATGCATTTATGTTCCTCTACATTGTGTGCTTTGGCTTGTAATGCATTCACCCGGTGAATTTACCCCCTTCATTCTCCATCCTTAAAAAGATGATGAAAAGGAAGCCGCTAATCTACAGGAAGCTGCGATATCTCGTACTTTTTGGTATGACAAATCCATCTTCAGTATGGTATTCTTAAGCCAAGTTACCTTCCCTCCTTCGATCCCTATTCACTCGGAAAGACTGAGTAGTTTGTTTTCAGGGACACTATAGAGGGGTCTGAATCAGCTATGTTGTTCATCAATTTTGACACATCCAGTCCAAATTCTGCTCAGATACTGGTGGGCGTCTTGACCCTTGTTTATTACTATTTTCACTATATGTATATATAGATCATACAAAACAATTAAAAGAGAGACAAGGACAGCAAGTATCAATTCCATTATAGAGACAGAAGCTTGCCCAGAACATTATTATGAGATACATCACAAGACTTTGACATTTAATAGCAATGAAAGGGTGATGATGATGATAAAAAGAGAAAAAATAACTGTTAATGCAATAAATTTAATGTATATTTTAGTAAACACATATAGACTAAGTAGCTTATGACTGACCATGTTTGCAAGAGTGTTTATAGACATTTATTACCCCACTCACCATGCATTATGTTGAAACACATTCTGTGGATCTGTCAAGTATCGTGTTCCAAACTTTGCTCTAGCCCTATCTTCTTCTGTCTCAGTGTTCATGTTAGCACTACATGTCTTCTCACACTCCATAGTTAATTTGGTTATGAATAGGCTACAGAAAGAACAAGATACTTTTACAGCCAATATTTATTATATTTGCAAAAAAAATTTTTTATTCTAACAATATGAAACTATAGAGTGAGTTTTGCAAAAGGAGGAAATCTGATAGGGTTAAATTGTGTTTGAATTAAATAAAAGCAAGATTTTGTATTCCTTATTACAGTGGAGGACTTGTGAGCTCTGATAATCCCAAAAGTTGTCAGTGGAAGGTTCAACCATGCTGTATGCTAGATGTAATCTTACATGCTAGTTCTCAAGATTTGGGCATTAGGCATGAAGTCAATAATCTCACAGTAGTACCAAATTAAGAGTGACTAATGGTGGGAAAAACTTAATCATTACAGAAACTCATAGAAAACAATAAAAATGGTTGTTGAATATCTTGAGGCAATATAGAATACCAGCTCAGTGGTTAGTGAACTGGACCACAAAGGACAAGAGGTAGGGTTCGATCCCAACCGACGGCTTCCGGTTCACCCAGCCTTTAATGGGTACCAGATTTTTTTCTGGGAAAGTAAAGCGGCACAGGCGTAATACCGACCACATTACCCCAAAAATCAAGTGTTGAAGGTCTGTAAAATTTATGGTCACTAACACCATAATTGTGACAACTGGAGAGGCGTGACACTTTTGTCAGTTGCCTCAAAGTTATTCTGTAAAATCATCCTAAATAGAATAAAGGATTCAATAGATACAGTAATGCGTGAAGAACAGGCTGGGTTTAGAAAAGGGAGAAGCTGTCTTGACCACATTTTCACTCTACGACTTATATTGGAGGAACACATTGAAAAGCAAAAACCTTTTGTACTTAACTTCATCGACTTCAAAAAAGCATTTGATAGTATTCATAGAGATTCTTTGTGGAAAATTCTGAAGCAATATGGCTTACCATAAAAAATCATAAATATTATCAAAGACATGTATGATGGTTACACATGTGCAGTTCGAACAGAGGAAGGACTGAGCGAATGTTTCCCAATAGAAACTGGGGTTAAACAAGGATGTATTTTATCGCCCTTGTTATTTGGAATTGTTATGGACTTCATAATGAAGAAATGCTGCACTGGTAATAAAGGCATTGAATGGATACAAGGAGACCATTTGGAGGACCTCGACTTTGCTGATGACATAGTTCTCATCAGCAGTCAGATAAAAACGATGCAGGAAAACACAAATGAACTATCATCAATAGCCAGCAAAATTGGGCTTGAGGTCAATCATGAAAAGACTAAAGTCATGAAAAGTTTAATTCCAACAAGTGACAAAATATACATGGAAAACAAACCAGTAGAAGAGATCGATCACTTTATCTATCTTGGAAGTCACATTGATCGAGAAGGGGATACGAGCAAAGAAATTAGAATCAGACTGGCTAAAGCAGCAATGTCTTTCAGAAGCCTTGAAAAGTTGTGGAAATCAAAACTCATTAGCACAAACACAAAACTTAGGCTATTCAAATCAAATGTACTATCAACCCTTGCGTATGCGTGTGAAAGCTGGAAAACAACAAGAGATATAGAAACAAAGTTGAACGCATTCGAAAATAAATGTCTAAGGAAAATACTTGGTATAGAATGGAACGAATTCAAAACAAACGAGGAAATTAGAGAAATCGCCAATCAACCACTAATATCTTCAGTAATAAAGAAAAGACGATGGTCATACGTTGGACATGTGATGAGAAGAGATAATAATCGAATAGCAAAGCGAGCCCTCATATGGGAAACAACAGGTAAAAGAAAAAGAGGAAGACCCAGGGAGACACTGAGAAGAACATTGATGAGAGAGGCAAGAGCAGCAGGAATCGGCTCCCTCAATGAGATAGAACTGCTTGCACAGAACAGAGACAGATGGCGAGATTTGATAAAATATCTTTAAAAGAAAACTGCTAGAACAAAAATTCATATAGGAGAAGGTGTATCTTGGTCTACGCCCTATGGGCCGGTTACGGCTTGAAAGATCAATAGATAGAACACCATAATCCCTATACGCCACTTGGCGTGACGAGGGTACTTTACTTTTTTTATATAGAATACAACTAAAAATCATAAACATCATAAAAGACTTTTACGACTGCTACTCATATGCAGTTCGCACAGAGGAATGATTGATTGAAAGGGTACAAATTAAAATAGAAGTGCAACAATGGTGTATTTTATATCCTTTGTTTTGTGTACATTTTCAGCACTCACCAGACATTACATTGGTCTAGACATATATTGCTAGTTTACCGCATGCCATGAGATCTGAGGAGGGTTCATCATCATCAAGTGCCATGCCTGCTGGCATAGGTGATCATGTCTCTCCACAACTTTCAATCTCGACAGTTTTTTATCATTCTGTTGTTCAGTAACTAGGTCATTGATGTAGACTAGAAAAAGTGTTGGAGATAGTACTCCTCCCTGTGGGACGCCCTGGTGCAGTAAGACCTCCTTAATTTTAAGACCATCCAGTTGCATTTTGTCTCTCATTATACAGGTATGCTTTGACCCATATGTACATCCTGCCATTTACTCCGTAATTTCTCAGTTTCTTCAAAAGCCCTTATCCCATACCTTATCAAATGCTTTCTTTAGGTCTATCCATGCTTTTAGTACCAGTTTCTTTTCTTGAAGCGCATCCTCAATTTCCTGGGAGAGATAGGTTGCCTGATCTTCGGTTAGAGTAACACTGTCTAAAGCCTGTTTGCTGTGGGACAAAGAGGTTTTCACTTTCCAGGCACCACTGCAGTCTTAGATTGATTATACGTTCCATTGTTTTACACAAACAGCTTGTAAGACCTGATTGGTCTATAGCAGGATGTCATTGAACCATCTTTTCCTGGCTTTAGTAATGGTATCATAATTGCTTCTCTTCATGTCTGGAACACTACCTGTAATCCAGCTAATATTGTAGATCTGCAGTAGTTTTGCTTTAGCTGCAGTTCCCAAGTTCTTAATCATTTCACTGGACACTCCATCACTGACTGGTAACTTTTTCATTTTTAATTTGGATTTGCCAGCTCTAGCTCTCTATGTGTATTGGGTATTTCCATGACTTTGTGTGTGGTCTCTTCTTGTCTTGCATTTTTGTTTTAAATGGGTCTCTTGTAGTTTCTCTAGGATAATTTCAATATTATTGTCATTTGCAAAGGAGTCTGCAAAGTGATTTGCTACTTGCTTACCTGTTTTAAGATGGATAGACTTTCCTCCATCTCTTCATCCCTCAATTTTCTCAGTTGTTACAATATATTCCAAGCTGTTCCCTTCTCATGACATGGCCAAAAAATGATGACTGTTTCTTCCTAATATTGGATATTAGCTCTCGTTTTGCTTTGGCATCTTTCAGAACATTTTCATTACTCTTCTTAGCTGTCCATCGCATTCAGTCGCATCAGATTTCTTTGGTAGGGCTATGAATATTGCATTTACCAGGTCGTCTGGTACATATCTGCTGTTGTAGGTGTCATTCAATACTTTTTTTTATTATTTCTGTTCCAAAATCACCCATGGCTTCAATCTCTTTAGTTATATTATCTGGTCCAGGAGCTTTTACTGCTTTCATATTGCGCAAGGCGTCTTTCACTTCTTCTTTGAGTATTTCTGGTCCTTCCTCATTATCCTTAATATTTACTTTTGTTCGTTCATCATCATAAAATTTGTTATGTATTCTGTCCACCCTTTCCTTATGCTTTCTTGTTCAATCAACAATTCTCCTTCCTTTGATCTTAAACATCCAGTTTTTGATGCGTTTTTCTTCCTGTTAATTTTTCAATTTGTTTGTACATAGCATTGGCATCTCCTTTTTGTTGCATTTCAATCTCTTTGCATCTGTTTTAGCCATGCTTCTTTTGCTTCATTGCATGTTATTACAATTTCTTTATTTAATCTCTTATACTCATCTTTGTTATCCTTATTTCTTCTTCTTGTATCCATTAGCTGTAAAATGTCATCTATCATCCATCTCTTTCTTGAATTTGTTCTCATTGGTGGTATGAACTCTTTTGATGTTTGCTGCATTGATTCTTTTAACATTTCCTACTGTCCCTCAATGGTTTTTATCTTCTCTATTGCATTGTAGTATATAGCAATAGCATTGCAATAGTATAATTATTTGTTGACCTTCCTGTGCCTCCTATGCATCTGAATGTATTTTTTTAAAAAACATTCTGTCCATGCTGTCTGATAGCATTTTAAAATATCTATCGCCCATGTTTGGTCTTGACCTTGGTGTCCATTATATCGCTTTTTGGAGCTGCATTGAGCTTAATTTTCATACCAATGCATGGCCTTGAACTTGGTGTTGGCCACTGTATCCAATATCTTGTTTTCTATGTTTATAAACAATGCAAAAAAAAAAAAAAAAAAAAAAAAAAAAAAAAACCATACACACTATCTTTAAAGCCTAGTAGAACAGGACTTGAGATTTACCACGAAATGACTAGAATATTGAAAAATTTAATTAATCTGGAAAAAAGTATAAATTGAAGGAAAATCAATGAGAGGGGTTGATTACTTTTGACGTATCTCGGAAGTTGCATAAATCAAGGAGACGACCAACATTATCATTAATAATCAAGAGAAAGGTTGGCATAAGTCAGCTATGTCAAGAGAAAAAAATAAGAGAACCACAAAGCAAGCACTCAGATTGGAAAGTGCTAGAAGAAAAAAAGGTCAACCTCGAGAGACATTAAAAAATATACTGATAATAATGACAAGTTTGGCTGGACTTGACTTTACTGAGATTAAGAAGCAGATTCAGAACAGACACTTGCATGGCAAGCATGGTACACTAAGCTTTTATGATGTTTAATGACACTAAAAAGATGATGGTGATGATAAAGCCTTCTACTAATTTACTTAAAGAAGGAAAAAAAAGGAGGGCAACCTAGAGTAACTAAAGAGAACAGTGAGGTGAGAAGTAAGAACACATCAAGCATCAGCTACCTTGTGGGATGTAAAGATTCACCCAGAACAGGGACAAATGGTGAGATACAAATGCAGGTCCTGTGCAAGTCTGACACTTAATAGCAAAGATCATCAGAAATGGAGTGTCTGGAAATTCTGCCAAACATGCCAACTTCAGCTGGAATGGACAATAGATAGATCTATCTATTATCCTTTTCAGTCAAAGACGGCACATAGGTCAGAGATTCTTGACACTTGTGCCTGATGATCTTTCAACTGTCAGACCTTGCACAGGACCAGCATTGTGTCTCGCCACACTACTCTGTCCTGGGTGAGTTGTTCAATCTCGGCGAGGGAGCTAATTAATAGATAGATATAAATAAATACATATACACACAAACAATTATATAAATATAAACAATAGGCACACACTGACATTGTTCTAAGATTTAAAAACAACTTCAACTTTCTTTACCTTCTACTGATTACTCAGAAACAGATTTTTTAAAAAAGATTTGAGATATGCAGATTTTGTGAACTGAAAATACATTTATGGAGTAAACAAAGTAAATTATATTATTTTAACGCATTTTATTAATTTGATTTCTTTCATTGTAAAAGACAACTGCTGCTGTACTGTGTACAACATGGAAATAACATTAGCGGCAAAATGTGGCACTCTACAACACAATCTTCATTCCAACATTGTGCTACAAGTGCCAGTTTTGGACCCTAGACTAGACTCAAGATAATAAGAAAAATAACCACTGAAGAAATTAAATGTGTTAGAAGCCTGGCAGGAAACAGTCTGGGAGATAAGATCAGAAATGAATAACTGAGAAAAAAGCTAGGAATAATTCGCATCATTGAAATCATAAAGAAACAGAAACATGGTTTGGCCACGTAACAAAATTCAACACAACAAGCTTTCACAGCAATGCTAGCACATCAGGCCCAAGTGCCGAGCACAAAAAAGATGGATTGATGGAATGTTAGAATTACTAGGTTACAGAACAGCAGGAAAAGCATAAAAAAAATAGCAAAATGCAGTAAACTATATCTCCCCTCATGCAGAAAGAAAATGAGGAAGGGATGAAGCAGACAGAAATAAAATGACACACTGTATACAGAGTGAATGTACAGTTACTGTAAGGAGTCTACATGTGGCTTGACTACAGCAAACATAACTTGTGATACTAGAATGTCACTACTGTGGATAAGTATAAAGCAGAGCGACAGGCCCAATCAATGCCAAATCCTGACTATAAAAAATGGATGATCACCACAGAGTCGATCTGATCTTATTACCTCGAGTTTAGTATAATATATTATATTAAAATTATAATAATAAGTAATTACATTATACTACAAATACAATATAGTAATAATATACAATACAATAATACATTTTCATTTTATTACAATTTGTATTTGTGTCAGGTCAGGTAATTTTTACCTGCTACTGTACGCAGTAGACAGTACAGCCTACGGCTGTCCTGCAGGTATGCTAGGGAAAGTAAAAGGCTAAGAGAGAGTACCCTGAAGTAAAAAAAAAACCCACTACCTTGTGGGTGAGGCTTTTTAGTCAAAGGCTAGTGGAGCCACACATAAACAAAGCGACGGAAGACAACAGAAAAACCACTGTTGTAAATTCTTTGTATAATCATGGAACGCCACATTTATAGAATTCACTGCAATAACGTTTAGGGAGATTCCAATGGAATAACCTTGCTTGGTAGGGGACATCATGTGCTACAGATGATACCTGATCATCATCAAACTACTGTAAGCAAGATAAAGATAAAACAAACTCTGAAGATAGGTACTTGGAACGTAAGAATATTCATGCAAAAGGGAAAACTGGAAAACATCAAACATGAAATTAAAAGGATGGGTCTACATTTATTGGGATTATGTGAAATGAGATATACTGGATCAGGGGACATATATTCTGATAAACATAAAATCATCTAATCTGGAGGTACCTATATATATATATATATATATTCTCAATATTCCTGTATGGTGCAGAAACATGGACATTAGACAAGAAAACAGAACATAGAGGAGTAGGTATCATCTTGCATGCAGAGAGAGCAAGAACAGTGAATGGCTTTTAGGCAATATCTGATAGTCCTTTTAGTGAAATTGAATGGAAAGCCAATAGATATCAATCTCATAAAAGTTTATGCACCAACAGCAGACAGTCCAGAGGAAACAGTTGAAACAAAATTTTACCACGAGCTTAATATGGCACTTTGTCAAAGAAAATCACATGAAAACACCATAGTTCTAGGGAATCTCAACGCAAAAGTTGGAAAGGAAAGAGTTGAAGTAGTTGGTTGTTATGGCTTAGGAGAGAGAAATTAAAGAGGTGACAAACTTATTGATTGAGCAAGAACACACAACATGATGATAGGAAACACATGGTTTTAAGCAACAGTCTGATATGTGTGAAAACTAGACCAGGGATAGATTGCAATAGTGATTGTGTACCAGTTGTGGGAAAGCTTAGAGTAAAATTAAAAGCAGCAAAACGAGCCTCAGTGAACATCAAGCTAAATTTAGGTTTATTCAAATCAGACAATAGGTTACAAGACAAATAAAATATCACAATTCAAAATTGGTGTAATTCAATAGAGAAGAATAAAAAAATATTGAATGATATCTACAACAGCAGATATGTACCAGACAAACTGGTAAATGCAATATTCATAGCCCTACCAAAGAAATCTGGTGCGACTGAATGCGATGATCTTTGCACAATAAGCCTTATGAGTCACATGACTAAGATATTACTGAGAATCATCATGCGCAGAGGGTGTAACAAAATCAGTCAAGAAATTAGTGATGAACAGTGTGGTTTTGTTGGAGGTAAAGGAACGAAGAATGCCATATGCATCATAAGATCTTTAGTAGAAAGAGCCATAGAGATGAAAGCAGATATATACTTATGTTTCATAGATTGTACCAAAGCATTTGACAAAGTAAAGCACCAAGAAATAATCAAAATTTTAGAAGGCATAAATGTAGACAGCAAAGATCTAAGAATATTAAACAACATGTACTGGCAACAAATAGCGGCCATGAGAAATGGAAATCAAATGGGAATATTTCAACAAATAAAACAGGGTGTTAGGCAAGGTTGTGTGCTGTCACCAGATTTATTTAAAATGTATTTTGAGATTATTTTAAGATCCATAAGGGGCATGCCTGGAAAAGCAGTCGGAGGTCATAATAGAAATAATCTAAGGTATTCTGATGATACATTCTTAATCATAAGAGTGAAAATGAGTTACAGGAAATGTTAGACATCACAGGGAAAGAAAGCAAAAATAAAGGACTCAAATAATAAAGGATTTCATAAAGGAAAAAGACTTCATCGCAATGCACAATAAAGGTAAGTGGAACAATATTAAAACAGGTAAATTAATTTAAATATCTGGGAACAATGTATGTATATATATAAAAAGTAAAGTACCCCCGTCACTCCAAGTGGCGTATAGGGAATATGGTGTTAGTGACCATAAATTTTACAGACCTTCAGCACATGATTGTTGGGGTAATGTGGTCGGTATTACGCCCATGCCGCTTCACTTTCCCAGAAAAAAATCTGGTTCCCGTTTAAGGCTGGGTGAACTCGGAAGCCATCGGTTGGGATCGAACCCTACCCCTTGTCCTTTGCAGTCCAGTTCACTAACCACTGAGCTAACGCGGCTCCCTATATATATATATATATATATATATATATATATATATATATATATATATATATATATATATATATATATATATATATATATATATATATATATATATATACAGTCGAACCTGTCTAAGGCGACCATTCACGGGACTTTCAAAAACTGGTCCCATAGGACAGGTGGTCCTGCCTCACAGGTTTCACATAATAAATAGAGCGATAAAAAAAATTTTATCCTAAGCACTATGAAAACTAACCTGCAAATCAGCGTAATCCATGAGTAGAACATAGTGCACATGTCGGTCTACAATAGCCACTGGTTGGACACTTTTCATAAAACACGATAGTTAAACACACAAAAATATTTTGTCGAATCACTGATATTCGTTCTTCCAGCGTTAATGCTTTTGGTTTTACACTTTTGACACTGGCCATTTCCTATATTGTGTGTAACACTTTTAAAATCCACAAAAATAATTCACTGAGATACTGTACATGTACGTGAATACACTCTAAGCGGGCAATGACTAATTCTTTAGTTAATTCCTGTAATTTATACGGGCCACGCAATGGTCTACTCTGGTCTAGACGGAACCGCGAAGTGATGTCACTTCACGAATCATAGATCTGCGTCTGCCGTGTTTCTCACACCAGTATTGACTGATAAACGTAACACGTCCCACTGTAATCTGGGACTCACTAAATACGGGAAAACTTCGACACCTGTAGACACCTGTGTCGATCGTTTATGGCTCCCAGCGAGACGGAGGAGGACTGGCTGGTCAGTGTATCGTTATCTCGGTCTATTACCCGCGTGTTGTAAACGGGATAAATAACATTGGCGGCGGTTAATTAGCCTGGTCTCTGGTCGCGTCATACGGTGAGCGCCGTAATCAGTGTTAGCATATAGTAAAA
The DNA here is from genome assembly GCA_032433765.1 of Megaustenia siamemsis. Lineage (NCBI taxonomy): Eukaryota > Metazoa > Mollusca > Gastropoda > Stylommatophora > Ariophantidae > Megaustenia > Megaustenia siamemsis. Next base: position 91,713,822 of record JAVIAB010000051.1, read on the forward strand.
AACTCGGGGAAATTGTAGACCCGGTCCTATAACCAGGGAAACGCTTTAAACAGGTGGTCCTAAGACCAGGTTCGACTGTGTATATATATATATATATATATATATATTCTCAATATTCCTGTATGGTGCAGAAACATGGACATTAGACAAGAAAACAGAACAGAAAATTGAAGCCTTTGAAATGTGGGTAAAAGTATAGATAAAATTGGATGGAACGAAAAGAAAACAAAGGATGGAGCTCTAAAACAGCTAAAAGTGAAAAGAGAATTACTAAACACAATTAGAACAAGACATGAAATTTTTTGGGCATATTAAAAGACACAACAGCCTACTAAAAGTAATATTGGAAGGGAAAATACAAGGTAATTGAGGAAGACGCAGACCAAGACTAACATGGACAAGTAAGCCTACGACAACCTGCACCATCAAGGCAAGAAACAGAGTGGAATGGTGCTCCATGGTAGCCAACCTTTGATGCGGAGACGGCACTTGATGATGATGATGGGAACAATGTTAATCTCAGATGGTAGATGTACAACAAAGGTGAGATGCAGAATAGCTCAGGCAGAAGCAGCTTTCTAAAAAATTAGGAAGATACTGTGCAATCCACTTTTGATGATAGAAACAAGAAAAAGAGTTCTTAAATGTTATGTAGAGCTAGTCTTAACATATGGATGTGAATCATGGACAATAGGAAAACAGACAGAAAATTACTGGAGGCTGTAGAAATGTAATTTTGCAGAAGAATGTTGAGAATACAATGGACAGCTAAGAAAAGTAATGAAAACGTTCTGAAAGAGGCCAAAGCAAAAAGAGAGCTAATATCTCATAATTTTTTTGGCCATGTAATGAGAAGGGAACAGTTGGAATATATTGTGGCAACTGGAAAAATTTAGGAACGAAGGAAGAGATAGAGGGAAGTAAAGAGAAAAGATACCAGACAGCTTAAGAGAATGGCTTGACGATAGGTCAACAACAGAAATGATAAATAACTGTCGAGAACGAAAGTTGTGGAGAGACATTATCACCTACGCCAGCAGGCATGGTACTTGATGATGACAATTAGAATATACTAATATACAATACATTAAAACGTTATCATTATGCTTATTTAAATGTTACTTAATATTATACTATTCTATTATAATACATATATAATAGCATCATCAATGGAAAACCCTCGTTCGGTAGGGGACATCATGTGCTACAGGTGATATTCGATCGTCATCAAGCTACTGTAAGCAAAATAAAGATAAAACAAACTCTAAAGATAGGTACTTGGAAAGTGAGAACACTCATGCAGAAAGGTAAACTAGAAAAATCATACAAGAAATGAAAAGAATGGGTTTACAATATAATAGCATACTCAATTCATATATAGATTTAACTCTTTTCGAACCATTAACCGACACAACAGCTCCAATTATGAAGGCATACCTGACCAAAAACCGACACATCAGCTCAGACTGAGTACAGATGAACCATTTTAAAGTAAAGTAACGACTAACTATAAATATTCACCAATACTTGTATTCGGTTATCTAGAAAAAAACTTCATAACTACTTCATTTGATTGCCATGTGGTATTTTCTTTGTTTTTGTAGATACAGTGGTTGCATTTTCGAAGTAAATGTGTTTTTTCTGACAAATAGTGGCCACACCATTTTTCAAGTATTATGAAGTAAAGTGTATTTTGAAGAACTTTGGATTAGTTTTTGCATAATTTTGAGATGAATGGATAGCAACATGCTTCTAGTCAGGGAAAAATAGAGGTACGTGAAATATATTTTGAATTGAAAATTATCTGATTTTGAATATTTTTATCATCATCATCAAGTGCCGTCTCCGCAACAAAGGTTGGCTACCGGATCGCCATTCCACTCTGTTTCTTGCTTTGATGGTGCAGGTTGTCGTAGATTGACTTGTCCATCTTTTGATGTTACTCGTCCATGTTAGTCTTGGTCTGCCTCTTTTACCTTGTATTTTCCCTTCCAATATTACTTTTAGTGGGCTGTTGTGTCTTGTAACATGCCCCAAAAACTTCATTTGTCTTGTCTTAATTGTATTTATTAGTTCTCTTTTTAGTTTTAGTTGTTTTAAAACTTCATCGTTTGTTTTCTTTTCTTTCCATTAAATTCTACCTATTCTATAAATCCACATTTCAAAGGCTTAAATTTTCTGTTCTGTTTTCTTGTCAAATGTCCATGTTTCTGCACCATACAGGAATATTGAGAAGATGTAACATTTTGCTATTCTTAGCTTCAGCCCTACTGTTATTTGTTTTATTGTTAGTATACTTTTCATGGCATTAAAATTACATTTTTGCCATACCTATTCTTTTGTTTATTTCAATTTTACATTTTCCATCATTGGTTATAGTATGTCAAAGGTATTTGTAGCTCTGAACTGTCTCCAGATGTATTCCATCAACTGTGATATTTACTTGTAGGTCTTGAGAATTTTCTTTGTTCATGATCATAGTTTTACTCTTTTTAATATTCATATCTAGTCCATATTTTTTGCTTGTTATGTTTATCACATTAAGCCATTGTTGTAGGTCTTTAGGATTTTCTGCTAGTAGAGCAGTATCATCAGCATATCTTGGTTATTGATTATCTTTCCATTAATGTTTAGGCCTGGCATCTCTGAGATGTTTTTAAAGTTTAGCTCAGTGTATAGATTGAACAAGCTTGGTGATAGGATGCATCATTGTCTTACTCCTCTTTTTATATCCATGGGTGTAGAGTTCTCTTTGTTATATTATTATTATTGCTAATATTTTATTTGTTATATTGTTTTATTATTTATAATATAATATTTACAATAATAATATTGTTATATTGTTTGTATAATTGCATTATATAATTTTATACTGTTTATAATAAATAATATATTTTTTTCCTTCAGATATCATCAATATAATGCTATTTTCATTTTCTTCAACTATTTTCCTTTCCAGTGATGTATGACATGTACCATATTTAATTATATTATTGCATGAAATTGTAAAAAGAAAAAGACATGCGATAGAATTTTTCCAAATTGAAAATTGATCTGGTCTGAACCTAAAGAAAACCTAAAATCCGCCAAAGCCTGGAAAGAGTTAAAACACTGACTAAACGTTAGGTAATAAGTCTGAACTAAGATTTAAATCAGTGGTGGGCAACATATGGCCCGTGGGCCAGACCTAGCTCACCAAGCTAATGTCAGCTTGATTTTAAAATTACTATACATTCTATCTTGGAAGTTACATTGATCGAGAAGGGGATACAAGCAAAGAAATTAGAATCAGAATAGCTAAAGCGGCAGTGTCTTTCAGAAGCCTTGAAAAGTTGTGGAAATCAAAACTCATCAGCACAAACACAAAACTTAGAATATTAAAGTCAAATGTACTATCAACCCTTACGTATGCATGTGAAAGCTGGAAAACAACAAGATATAGAAACAAAGTAGAATGCATTCGAAAATAAATGTCTAAGGAAAATACTTGGTATAGCGTGGAACGAATTCAAAACAAACGAAGAAATTAGAGAAATCGCCAATCAACCACTAATATCTTCAGTAATAAAGAAAAGACGATGGACATGTGATGAGAAGAGATAATAACCGAATAGCAAAGCAAGCCCTCATGTGGGAGAAAGGTAAGAGAAAAAGAGGACGACCCAGAGAGACACTGAGAAGAACATTGCTGAGAGAGGCAAAAGCAGCAGGAATCGGCTCCCTCAATGAGATAGAGCTGCTTGCACAGAACAGAGACAAATGGGGAGATTTGATAAAATATCTTTAAAAGAATTGAAAACTGCTAGAACAAAAATTCAGATAAGAGGAGTATCTTGGTCTACGCCCTATGGGCCAGCTACGGCTCGAAAGGTCAATAGATAGATAGATAGATACATTCTATTGTCTGAGTTAAAAATAAATTTTAAAATAACACATAAAAGATGCAAAAAAATTCAGAACTTTTAAAAAAAAAATTGTAATCTGATTAACAAATTCACCAAAATGAAATAATTGTTTTATATCTGTAATCTATTAGTTACAAGTCAAGATGGCAAAACTCATTATCTTTGATGACGGACACCATATTGCCGGGCAGTTCTTTTAACGTCACTGAGTAGTCAACATTACAAGAGTGGTGTAGCCTTTGTTGTTTGTGATGTGATGGGTAGCAGTATGTGGCTTTTGGGTGTGGATGGTTGTGTTGTATATGCTGGGACTTTTATTTGATGGCAATCCTGCATCAGATCAAAATGGATTATGTCTTTGTCTTTAGCATTGGTTTTGGTAGAGGTTTTGAATTGCTGTGGTGGATGGATGTTATGTAATTTTTAACCAAACAGCAATGCATTTAAAGCTAATAACCAGTTGTCACCAATTAATTACACAATGGGACTATCAAACAAAATGAGAAAAATGGATACAGAATTTTGTACTTTTCAGGAAAGATGGACTTTGAACATCTGTGCTGAGGATTAAGATGAGATTCCCGGATGCAGGCAACGTCTATGTCCTCCTCTGCTAGTCTGATTGTTAGAGCTTGTTTTTTGTGATATATGCCCTCCGCATTCCAGTGTATTATATTCAGCTGTTTGTTAAAGCCTTTCCAGTCAGCGGTAGTTTCTATCATAATTAGAGCCTGTTAGATCCAGTTTGATTGATTTCATGTTAATACGTTGCACCTTGTTCTGCGCCAGTGGCCCAGTGCATCTGATTTCAGCCAGCATTTTATTCAGGTTTGCTTTCCTTAGCCTTTGATTGTCCCCAATCTTCCTGCAATGCAGCAGATTGTCTTTTCTGTAGGGGGAATTCTGCCCTTAGATGGTCGGCCCTCCCAGGCTTACGAGCACCATCTGCCCAAGCTGTAGTAATTGTAGTAAGTTGGTGAATAGGCCATCACCATCATTCATTTCTTTATTCTGTATCATGATAACCTCGAGTATTTAATATGTAATAAAAGAGTGTCTGTTCTTAAGGTATACAACCTGAGATGTCACTTCCAATCAAAACATGAAAATTACAGTTCACAACTTGGAAGGACAAGTTAGGCAGGACAAAACAGCACATTTAAAGAAGTGTGGAGAGGCAAACAGAAGAGCATGTTTTACAATGTAAATAAATGTTCAGAGAATACTGTTTGTGTGAGCTATATTATCAGTGAAAAAAATTGCAAAGTTTTAAACCATTTTCTGATAGAGAATTTGTAAAAGAGTGTTTTGAAACAGCTGCTAAAGTCCTTAGTCCTGATAAAGAGTTATTTATTTCACCAAATAGTTTATCATGCCGGACAGTCAGAATACACATAGATGCCATGGGGAAAGATGTTAAACTGCTGTCTTCTACCAATGGTTATGCAGCCCGACAAACTGAAACCTGCTCTGTCAGTTGTCGTTCATTCATCGCCAGTCCAGTTATAAGTACTAAACTGCCTCACGTGAATTTATAAGACACGGTGTTCGTAAAATATGCTTAGTCTTTATTTCGATTTACAACACCTCTCTTCGATTACTCGAGTTGACACACTGATTCAGACTTTACACCGTCAGAACTCTTACACATTCACTGAGTACAATCACAGCTGACATGGGCAAGCCTTACTTGCTTAGGAATGTTCAAAACAATCCACGTTCATAGTAAACCCATAAGAAATCTCCTTTCTCTCCCTCACTCCAGAAATAATATGACAGTTCAATGTCACGACACTATTATACTCTGCAAGTTCTTACTCGCTTTGTCTTGCTCAGCGAGTTACAATGTACAAAACAAGTCCATAAGAAATCACCTTTCTCTCCCTCACTCCGGAAAGAATATAAAAGTTCAGTTTCACAACACTACTCTACTCTAACAAGTTCTTACTCACTTTGTCTTGCTCAGCGAGTCACAATGTACAAAAGAAGAACCTAAGAATCACTTTTCTCTCCTTCACTTTGGAAAAAATATAATAAAAGTTCAGTTTCACACTTCGTGGCTCCCATAAGCCCACCATCAGCCACCTACTCAGTCATTCCTCAAGCCAAAATCTTAGCGACGCATTGCTCCCATTCAGCAGATGGCTTCAACAGCTTCCTTGTGACCACAATAGTCGTGTCGTGGCTAACCGCATAGCCTCAAAATAACTCTGATAACTAGCCGGTTGAAACTCAACTTAACACCAATGATGTCGAGCTCTACACTCCTTCACTTGAACACTAAAACAGCCCCCAATAACACGACTAGCACCTTCAAAGGTTGGGAGGCCACTGTTCAACGCCTTTTCCGGAATCAACCTTCTCCCAGGCCGACCGTGTGAGTAACCCCCCCACACTTCACTTGTGCCACGCATATATTCTTTGTCTCTCGGTACTCAGTCCCCATGAATTTCCTTAAAATCCCAAGAATCCCTCAGTCCACCTGACTGAATTAGAGTTAACTGTCCCATTCTTTCCACGTGACTTTTCCATGTTTTTCTTCCAACCACTCACTCCCCTATTTTCCCACACGTCTTCACCCTTTTCTATTACACAGTGAGTTATCTTTATTAGGAACATTGACAAATCCTTTAACATTATGGAGGACATAGCGTTATAACCACTTAAAGTCATCATGAGAGGCAAGTGAATTTCCTAAAACACTGGAGCTTGCTCTGACAGATTTTGGTTTAAACTGGGACAGGCTTTGTGGAGTGACAACAGATGGAGTACCAGCTATGATTGATAGTCAAGCCTGGTTGGCAAAATAAAATTCCATTTATTAGATATCAGATTAGGTCATCTTGATGTTTCATTCTACCATTGTATTATTCACCAAGAAAATCTGTGCACCAAAGTGTTTAAAGTTGCTGATATCATGCCAGACATATGGTATCATGTGTTAATTTTATAAAATCAAGAACCATCATAAATTTCTAAAATTCTTCATGACATCAATTCAGAGTATGGCAATCTGCTTTACTATTGTGAAGTATGCTGGTTAAGTTGAGGAGAAATGCTGACGAAGATTTTGACTTATGTGCTGACATCAAACTTTTCATGGACATGAATGATTGTCTGATCAAAGAATTATTGGATCCTCAGCAGATCTGCCAGTTAGCGTTCTTGGTTGACATGACTCAACATTTTAATGACCTTTTAATGATCTCAAAGTACAAACACAAGGACATTAGTACATGAACTTTATGGACATATCAAATCTTTCCTGGAAAAAAATTTAAATTGCATGAGCATAACCTGCAAGTAGGAAATAGTAGGGAAAAAAGCCATATTTAGGAAATATATAAGTAGGAAAAAAGCCATAAAATAAGGATTGGAGAGCAGAAGAAATCTCATTAATTTCATTAGCTATGCTGACCCCATTAATAATATTTACTGCCAGTTCGTGGAAAAAATTTTTCTGCACAACAAACAAGGTTAGAATGTTTCTCAAAACCAATTGATATCGATGTAAATGCTGCTCCGGCAGAGAAGCAGATGGAAGTTATTGACTTGTGAGAAAAAAATATTCTGAAATTAAAGTGAAAGAACTCAAAGATACTGGACTATTCTACATCTTATTCTTAAATTCTCAAAAAATTACTTCATTGTTTGACAGCACTTATGTTTGTGAACAGTTTTTTTTCAAAAGTTAAGTGGACTAAATCCAAAGCAAGAAATTGATTAACAGACAAATAAATGTAGAAAACATATGAGTGTGATACTGCACTATTAGCATTGCTGTTAGTCAAATACCATAAAACAAGGACAACCTTGTGTGTGAAGTTCTGGCACAACCCTCTCATTAAACCAATAAGCTTTCTATTTATAATTTATTGCTGAATTCCCCCCCCCTCCCCCAATCCTTTTTTGTCTCACCTCTCTTCCATCACAATCATCGCTTGTGAATGCAAATTAAGTTATTTATATAATGGCTTATTTAGGTAATGGTATCTAGCCCTTGGAGTCTTTTAGATAAAGATTTTAAGAGTGACTTAGCAGGCTCCTGCAGTTGCCTAATTAAGTAAAGTGTAAAAAGTTTTGTTAAAAAAGTACAGTACTACTACTGTGAACTGTTACTAACACTTACCAGCAGTAAATTGAGAAAAGTCAGTAATACAGTTGTTGAGTACACATCACAGTGAATAAGTAATTTCACTGTTTCATTCAGTAATGTGTTTAAAGAGTAAAAACAGACTTATCATTCTGAATTCTTTTTTTATGAAAGTACTAAAGTTTTTTTTTAGTACTTAAACTTAATTAGACTCATCTTAAGTCTGTGTAAGAAGAGTAATAAGGACTAGACTCACTAATATCTCATCATCATCATGTACCCTGCCGGTTGGCGTAGGCGATCATGTCCCTCCACAATCTTCTATCTATAGTGCATCGTATCAGTTCTGTTGTTGACTGTTTTCCATGCCATGACACCAAGCTATCCAGTATTTTCTCTCTCTGTCGCCCACGATCTCTCTTTCCTTTTATTTTGCCAGTTGTAACCAAGTATTCCAACTTTTCTCTTCTCATGATGTGCCCGAAAAATGTTGATTGCTTCTTTCTGATGTTTTTTAAGAGCTCCATTTTTGTGTTGGCCTCTTTGAGAACTTCCTCATTGGTCTTTTTATCTGTCCAGGAAACTTTCAACATTCTTCTGAGAAATGTCTCTGTGGCCTCTAATCGTCTTTTCATTTGTTTGTCTATTGTCCATGATTCGTTTCCATAGGTCAGAATTGGTTCTATGTAGCACCGATGAACTCTCTTTCTCATTTTTATTGACATAGATTTGTTGCATAAGATATTTTTCATTTTCTGAAATGCTATTTTGGCCTGAGCTATTCTGCTTTTTATTTCTGTGGTGCATCTCCCATTTGATGTAATTATTGTGCCCAAGTATTTGAAACGTTGCACTTGTTTCAGGTTTGTCTCACTTATTTTTATGCTGCACGATGGTGGTGATTGTTTCTTCGATATAACCATTACTTCTGTTTTCTTACTATTCAGACTGAGACCTTTCTTGTTGCTTTCTTTTACTATTATGTCTATCATTTCTTGTAGTTCATTCTCTGTCTCTGCTATTAGGACTGTGTCATCCGCATATCGCAAATTATTTATGTTGTGACCGTTGACTTCAATTCCTTTTTTGTCTACTATTGATCTCATAATATATTCGCTGTAAAGTGAAAACAAATCCGGTGACAGAACACAGCCTTGTCTGACTCCTTGTTTTATATATTGGAATTGTCCTGTTTGGTTGTTAATTCGTATAGCTGCTGTTTGTTGCCAGTACATGCTTTTTATGATTCGCAGATCCTTGCCATCAATGTTTAATTTCTCCAGCATATTTATTATTTCCACATGCTTTACTTTGTCAAATGCTTTTGTGTAGTCTATAAAGCACATATATAGATCTTTCTTTACCTCCATAGATCTTTCTATCAATGTCCTTAAGATGTTTATTGCATTATTGGTGCTCTTTCCTTCCACAAATCCACATTGTTCCTCACTTATTTCTGGTTTTATTTTGTTCCTTACACGTCTCATGATTATTCTTAGTAGTATTTTAGTCATATGGCTCATGAGACTAATAGTGCAATGGTCTTCACAATCAGTGGCGCCTGACTTCTTCGGTATGGCTACAAAGATAGATTTTAGTAGATCTTCTGGTATATGTCCAGTGTTATATATGTCATTGAGTAATTTTGTTATGACTTGTACTCCCAACTCTCCTAATGCATTTATCTCTTCGAATGTTATAGTCAGGACCTGGAGCTTTGCCTCTTTTCATGTGTTGAATTGCGTCCTCCACTTCACTCTGCATTATTGGTGGTCCTGTGTCTTCATTTGAATTGTTTAATTCTGGTCTTTCATCATCATAGAGTTGACTGATATATTCTGTCCATCTTTCTATTGTCTTCTCCTGTCCCATTATTATATTTCCTTCCTTTGATTTCACACATCCTGAAAATTTGACTTCTTTTCTTCCTGTTAATTAATTTAACTGATTGTGCATAAATTGTGGGTCTTTCTTTTGTTGTTTTTCCACTTCTTCACATTTCTGTTTTAACCATCCTTCCTTTGCTTCTCTGCACTTGTTTTGGATCTCTTTGTGCAATATTTTGTATGCTCCTTCTTTCTTATGTTTTCTTCTTTCGTCCATTAGTTGTAATATTTCTTCTGTCATCCATTTTTTTTTTTATTCTTTTAGTCACTGGTATTACTTCTTTTGATGTTTGCTGAATCGATTGTTTGAGCATTTTCCACTGCTCCTGGATGTCCTGTATTTTCTCAATAGTATTATATCTATTTTGTACTATCATGCTGTACTTATCACTCATCTGTTTATCTACTCTTATCATATCTAGTTCTAATTTTATATTTCTTGGTGATTTCTGTGCCTTCCGCACTACTATCTAGACTATATAAAATAGTATATAAGAAATACTATCAAATTATGATTATATTTATTATAAATACTGATCACTGGAGTCTGTAGAAATGTGGTTTTACAGAAGAATGTTGAGAATACCATGGACAGCTAAGAAAAGTAATGAACATGCACTGAAAGAGGTCAAAGCAAAAAGAGAGCTAATTTCCAATATTAGGAAGAAACAATCATCATTTTTTGGCCATGTAATGAGAAGAGAACAACTGGAATATATTGTAACAACTGGAAAAATTGAGGAACGAAGAGATAGAGGGAAGCAAAGAGAAAAAATACCAGACAGCTTAAGAAAATGGCTTGGCAGAAGGTCAACAACAGAAATGATAAATAACTGTCGAAATCAAAAGTTGTGGAGAGACATGATCAACTACACCAGCAGGCCCGGTACTTGATGATTATAAATAACTATAATATTTAATAAATAAATTTTGTAAAGTCCCAGTTTAGTCATATAAATTATTTATGCAACACAAGTGATCTCCCCTTAGTTGGTGTCGCAACAAAACTACAGTAGTTCTCAATAACTAAAAATTATTTTAGGGTTTTAGTGTTAAGGTTAGGTTTATGACTTTACCCTCGCATTCCTAATTTTTTCTCTACAATTAGGGTCTAAAAAAAGTGCAATTTTACTCACAGGAGGTGTTGCTCTTCTGAACTTTATATGACTTTATGATAAATTTATATGATTAAACTAGGACTTTGCCATAAATTTATTCATATGTAATGTTTAAAAATATTATATTACTGTAATCAGTAATCTGTTCAATTCCACATGGATTAGTCTCAAATTTAATACTCAAATCACGGATAAGCTTATTTTATTATAATAATTTAGAAAGTAATCATCATCAGGTGGCATGTCCTTTACAGAACACACATTGCATTCATCACAGTCCATGTGAAAGAATCTTTATTTATATTTAATTTTTAAAAATTTACAAAATTCGTGATTTTTTTTTTTTGTGTGCATTATACGAGATTGAACCTCAAGAAATGGGGAGGGGAGGGATGTTTGACAATGGCAAAATTTGAAGAATTTGTGTTTTGATGCAGTAACTTTTACAATCACAAATGGTATCGTAATCAAGGGTTAAAGAAAGCGTTGGCAATAGCAAGGTTATTCACATGGCAAAATTTTATAAGTTTTTCTCCTGTCATTTTTATGTCCTATGCTAAATGACCTCCTAATTTTTTTGTCTCCTGTTCTTTCGATGTCAACTTTCACATTAAAGTTTTAAAGTCTCCCATGATGATTAAAATGTCTCTTTTATTATCCACTTTTTCTATGGCATCCTACAATGAATTGTAAAATTCTTCAATTCATTTAATATTTATTATTTGCTGCTGTTACTGTTGTGGGTGCATAAACTTGTAAGTTCTTCGATGTTTCGTTTTTTCCCTTCTTTGTCTAATCGTTAGTATTCTGTTACTGACTGGATTGTAACCAAAGAGAGTTGCATATATTTTTTTTGTCACGATGAACCCTATGCCCCCTTGTCCGCTATTTTCCTTTCCTGAACATATAAATGTATTGCCTGGTGTGAGTGACAGAGTTTCAAAATGACCTTGTCCAGCCTATATCTGTCCTCAGAGCTGAGACTGAGATGCACACAGCAGTGAGAAGATGTCTATATCATGCCATGTAACATTGTATCTCACTATCTATCCATTACTGACTTACAAATGATACTAATTTTAAAAATGTTTTCCCTGATACTTTATATCAAAATGAAGCCTCCTTACATTCCAAGTGCCTAGCCATTTTGATTTACTATTTATATTTACTATGCAGAAGAGCAACATCATGGCTTTCTTCAATAATACAATCATCGAGCCTTTGGTCGCCATCACTTGTACTAACTTCTCTGCACTGTTATTCACTTCCTCAATTTGTATGTTTGATTTAACTATAGTAATTATAATTTATAATAATATATTTGATTAATTGAATTTCACAAATTTAATTAGCTATTACAATGTCTTAAACTCAGGACTGAAATAATAAATGAATGTAATTTTACAACAAAAAAATATAAATAAATTTACTCAGTTGTAAATATATACAAATACAAGCAGCTGGAATCGGTTCCCTCAATGAGATAGATTAGAACTGCTTGCACAGAACAGAGACAAATGGCGAGATTTGATAAAATATCATAATCTACTTTAAAAGAATTTAAAACTGCTAGAATAAAAATGTAGATAAGAGGAGTATCTATATCTAGTCTAGTATCATCTTGGTCTACTACGTGTCGTATACCATGGATGATGATATGGGCCGGCTACGGCTCGAAAGATCAATAGATAGTAGATACCCCATAGTAGGTAGGTAGATAGATATAGATAGATTAGATAGATAGTTGTAGGTAGGTAGATAGATTGATTAAGATAGTAGATAGATAGATTATCATTCATTATATTATCTATTATAATTATAGATAGAAAGAACAAAGATAGAAACTATTATTTAGATTGAATATGATTATTCTGAATTTGAGACTAATCCACGTGGAATTGAACAGATTACACCCACTACCCAGTCAGTGAGTTGAGTGAGTCACTCAATCTCTTACTCAAAAAAATCACCAAAGTCAAAGCCACCTTAATCATTATAATAATGGAATTTTCCCGAATTTACTAACTTTTAGTGTACTTTTAGTTTTACTTTTACTTTACTCAACTTACTCTCTCTAAAAGTTCTAAGTTGTGTTTTCAGTGAACATTGATGCCTAGGTTTGAAAATATGATAATTTTTTCAGAGATCGCTGCACAAAAAATATATTACTAAAGGAAGGATTTTCGTATTCCTTAGGAATGAATAGCGTACACCTTGTGAAAAGTGCAGTATGCAATTTTTATTTTACGTCTTCGACTCTTTCCAACGTTGTCGTCGGATCGCAACGCGTTTGTCAGTTTTGTCTTCCGCCTAGAAAAATATAAAAATGTGAACATTGTTTTTTCGTTTCGTAAAACAAATTATTCTGGCCAGGTGTCTTCTTTCCTTCCTCATTCCTACTCATAGACCTCATTTGGCTTTCTGAGTCGATGGGGAAATATAATTTGCGGTCTTTTACCATTCTGTTGCCACTGCTGCTGTTATGTTTTCTAGGTTTTTTTTAAAATAATATTTAATCAATCCATTGTTTCCGTGGTCAGCCCTTTGAGTCTCATGTTCTAGCAACGTTTATTTAAATTAAAGGTTCGTTGTATTGTGTTTTGGTATTGTCTAAAAACGCGGCCGAACCATTTTATTTGTTGTTTCTTTATGTATTCTACGGTGGGATATATTCCTAGATTTTTTTTTGCTATTTCCTGCCATCCGTCTAACACACTACCTTTCGGTAGTGGTTATTTTTTTAGTTGTTACAGTGTCTGGTTCTGGCATTGTTAGCACAACGTTGGGATGAAGATTGTGCTACAGTGTGTCCATTTTGCCTCGTGTTATTTTCTTATTGGATAATTGTGGTGGTAGTTGTCGGTTGATGTGACAAGCTTTGTTGCATCTTGAGTCTATGTTCACTGGTTGTGAATTGTCGTTTATTACTTGACTATCTATCTATTGACCTTTCGAGCAGAAGCCGGCCCACATAGCCCCAGATATTCTTTCTCTTATCTAAACTTGTATTCTAGCAGTTGTCAATCCTTGTAACGATCTTTTATCAAATCTCGTCATTTGTCTCTCTTCTGTGCAAGCAACTCTATCTCATTGAGAGAGCCAATTCCTGCTACTCTTGCCTCTCTGATCAATGTTCTTATCAGTGTCTCTCTGGGTCGACATCTTTTCCTCTTACCTGTTGTTTCCCACATGAGGGCTTGCTTTGTTATTCGGTTATTATCTCTCCTCATCACATTCCCAACATATGACTATATAAAGTCTTTTCTTGATTATGAAGATATTAGTGGTTGATTGGAGATTTCTCTAATTTCTTAGTTTGTTTTGAATACGTTCCACGCTATACCAAGTATTTTTCTTTGACATTTATTTTCGAATGCGTTCAACTTTGCGTCTATATCTCTTGTTGTTTTCCAGCTCTCACGTGCATACATATGGGTAGATAGTACGCTTGATTTGAATAGTCTAAGTTTTGTGTTTGTGCTGATGAGTTTTGATTTCCACAACTTTTCAAGGCTTCTGAAAGACATTGCTGCTTTAGCTATTCTGATTCTAATTTCTTTACTTGTATCCTTTTCCCGATCAATGTGACTTGCAAGATGTTACTAGACTACCTAGATATTTAATCCCATCCACTTGTTTTAAATGTCAGCTGTCTATCGTTAATGTTCTGTTCGATATTCATTACTTCTGTTTTGTTGGTGTTGATTTACACGTTGAGCGCCTGTGCTGTTTAGTCTATTTAAATGTTCTAGTAAGTCTATATATTTTTCCAAGTATTAGTGCCTGCTCATCTACAAATAAAAGCTCGTTTTAATCTCCTCTGTCCCCGATGGATTGGCTAACTTAAACGTGTATTGTCACACAATTGTATTGTAGTCTACGTATATGGCCTTTTTCGTCTTGGCAGACGATTGGTAGCAAAAAAAAAATTATTATAGTCATATTATATGCAGTATATTAATGATATATAATAATATAATATTATATTAGTCTATTTAGGTAATAAACAAAAGGGAAAACAGGATGCACACCTGTTCCAACTTCGAAGTAGTCTGTGTAGCCTGCTGCTGTTCAGACTGTCAAGCTGATGTTGATGCTGAGACTTTTTACATTAGTTAGTTTGATGTTTTCTTACTCCGTATGTAGTTAGTATCTCCTATATTTGTTCTCTGTTTACTAAGTCGAATGTTTTTTCTTCGTCTATGAAAGCTATGTACATATTTTCATTGTGCTGTTTTAGGGCGAATGTGTCAGTATATACTCAATTTTTTTCCAAACCACATTTGAAAATCACTGATCTGTAGTTCTTTAACTGGCCTTCGCTAAAGATAATTATGCGCTGCTATGGACTTTTGAAAGGGATCACCGCGAAGTGGCCAAGTGGTTTACAGATTTTGTTGTTTGTTTAGTAAAATAACCTTAATTTCATTTTCAAATACAAAGCTTTATAATACACAATGATGATTACATTTATATGAGTCAAACATGATAAGCGTTACATATATATTTGGTGTAGTCAAGACCTTGTCAATAGGACATTACATCAATCAATCTGTTGGTTGTGCAATTAGAGTGATTAGAGTGTATCTGTAATTGCTGAAGTGATAATACAGACAAAATGACCCCGACGTCTGAATTTATTTTTGAGAGGTGTGGGGTCTCTTTACTGTAAATCTTTAGTAATGTGTCCCCTTTTTATTCATTTTTTTCATTCATTTTCAATGATAAATTAAAGGTAAAGTACGAGACTTGAATCGGCGTCTTAGCACGCGAGTTTTCTTTCACCCATATGTGCTCGGCCGCAAATCCAGAAGTATTCGGAGACTTCTTGACAGTGTCGCTTCAAGCATCGAAACCCATTATACGAGGCGGCATTCCTTACCTTCCCAGAGTACTATACCCTGATACCCATTTCTGGCAGCGGCTGGGTCGACCGCGGGGATATTTTTTTCCAACGACGAGTGCACATTGCTTCCAGCGGGAATCGAACACGATCCCCGCTGTCCGAACATTAGTAGCCCAGTCGGGTGGTTTTCATAACTAGGCTACCGAGGCCCCAAAAAAAGATAAATTATGTTGCTTTAAAGATGGATATTGCTTGTATATATATATATATATATATATATATATATATATATATATATATATATATATATATATATATATATATGTAAAAACAGGTTAGGATTAAATGTTTTTAATTGGAATATGGCAGCATTTCGACAGGTCCACACTAAGTTTGTGTATTCGGATAGTGCAGTAAGCGATTTTATGAAGTAATTATGTGTTATTGTTTTTGGCAGTGTATTGAGCATAATAGATCTGTATATGTCTACCTGTTGTGTGGTATGTGTTTCTAATGTGTTCTGTAATGCCCTTCTTGCTGGTATGATTGTGCTGCAATCGTAGGATATGTGTTCTGTTTCTTGTATGTTTCGTCTGCAAAGTTGGCACCTGGCTGTATGTGAGAAAGTATTTTTGGCCTCTTTTGATTCTGAGCGGTAGTAGAGGTGCTTACTTTTTAATGAGGTGTTTATAAATGGTATTTGATTTTGATGTAACAAGTTGTCATGTCCTTGGATAGCTAGAATGCAAGTTTTGTAGAATGTGGGTGTGGGACCGAAGTGATGAGGTATTGAATTGTTAAATTTTCTGACTTTGAATAATCTCAGTCCCATGTAGAAGTATGCGATGGTATGATTGTCTGGCTGTTGGATGGCATGGTTCACGTAAGTTATTCTGAGAGATTTAATTTTTGTTTATATGTCCTGTATGAAATCCCTCCTTGTTTTTGCTGTGCTGTATCAGTGTTTTGTGTTGTATTCAGTGTATAACTAAAGAGCCCCGTCACGCCACGTGACGTATAGGGAAATATGGTGTTAGTGACCATAATTTTATAGACCTTCGGCACGTGGTTTTGAGGTAATGTGGTCGGTATTACGCCCGTGCCGCTTTACTTTCCAAGGAAAAAAAAAATCCGGTGTCCATTTAAGGCTGGGTGAACCTGGAAACCGTCAATCAGGATCGAACACGACCTCTTGTCCTTAGTTGTCCAGTTCATTAACCAATGAGCTATCGCGGCTGCCATGCTGTGTATCGTGTCCAAAAAAACAAAATGTCTTATCAGTTTGTTTATTTCTGTTAATGCTGGTTGCATTGGGTCAAAGACTGTGGCCATGTATGTTAGTTTTGCGATGATTTATGTATTCACAATGATGCCCCTACTGAAAATTGTTGATTTTTTGTATTTGTATCTCTGCGGCATGTCTGTTATCTTTGTGACTAGATTCTGCAATGACGGTTTATGTGTTCTGTCTGGGTCGCATGGATTGCCCGAACAATTAATTGACCGTCTTCAACGCAGCTAGCCAACCTGTCCGCTCTTTCATTTCCCCGTACTCCCGCATTGGCAAGGGCATAAACAAAGGTGACCCTACGTATTTTTGATTTCTGCAACGACTCTACCCATTGCGTGCGTGCAGAGCCCGCCTCCACATTATTTATCATGCTCATCAAATCACTTAGTACGCAGGCGTGGATGTAGTCTTGTGATTCTGTCCAGATGAATGCCTTGGTCATTGTCATCACCTCCATCGTCATGCTACTCGTGGTCATAATGTATGTACCACTGTCTTCTTTGACTATTCTACCCGCCGAGTGTGCTGTAAATGCCATACACTCCTTTGGTGTCGTATTACGGATTCGTCTGTATAGATGACTGCATCTTTCTCATCAGTGTTATTCCAGGTGAGACCGCTGACCTGCGCATTGACCATAACTGAGTTCTGTTCCCTATATTTCCTGTCGAGTGTGACAATACACGAGAATGTGCATCTGAACGATGTAGGCACCGGTATTTATTCCTCGCCTTTATTGATATTGGTAAGCCCACAGACCTGTTTAATGATATCTTGCGCTTCCTGTGCGAGTAAAGTTGGCGGTATATTTTCGCCAGTTCGTTGTCAAGGAAGTATAATTTCATTTATGTGTGCTTCTGAATGAAGAAAATAAAAAGTTAACGGTGTATCCACATGCCAAAGAACTGACTGACTGGGGTTGGCCAGTCTATAACGTGGAAACGTGTTCTGGACCGTGCGACTGAGTGAGTGCACGTGAATCTAGACCAGGGATGGCCAATTTCTTTCAAATGGCGGGCCACTTTTTTATTTATTTTTTTTTTTTTGTGGCGGGCCACACACATAACAACATCAATACAAATAAACTTGGCATTTGTTTTAAGGTAATATTTTTGTTATTTATCGGCATTATTTGCTTACATTAATCATTTTATTGCAACAGAGTTAAAAATGCCTAGTTGATTTATACAAATGAATAAAATTTGCTATTTATATTATTTAACAAACATGTTTTAGTTAGTTCATTTTAAAGTTAACATGTAACAAACCTTAATGAGAACAATGTGGACGTTCATGTGCAGCAACAAGTTCATCAAAGTCAATGTGTAAAGATGATGATGATATTCGTAATAAATCCTAAAGGTGGCCATCAGTGAGTCGGTTTCTTTGTGACGATTTAATCTCCTTCATTGTTGAAAAAGCGCATTCACATATATATATGTGCTTCCGAACATAGAAGTAATTTTCAAACTGAAATCACTCAATGTGGGATATTTTTCCTGTGGCACAAGTTTCCGAAAGTCAACTCCTATCTCCATCCTTGATTGGAAAAAGGGGTCACTTTGGAGGTTACATAACTCCAACTGAAAAGTGTCATGTTGTTGGAAAATGTCACACTTCATAGGGTTGTTAAACAATGCCAGTTCTGGTCGTATACCACTGAAGTCAGAAAATCGTTCATTGAATTGCTCCAATAGTTTGTCTCTAACATTAATACAGAAAATTTGAAATCAGTGTCACTGCGCTCCTCAATCAATTCTTTGCACGAAGGAAAAAGAATGAAGTTTTCTTTGTCCAGGGTAAATCTAAAAACTTTTATTAGACTTATAAATCCATCTAGGTGTCCTACCAAATCTGAGACTGTTTGGGAACGTCCCTGTAGCTTCACATTGAGTTCATTCGTGTGCTGGGTGATATCGGTTAAAAAGAACCAATACGCTGTTAAAATATGGATCAGACATTTTTCTGATCAGTTCTTTGTTGGTATCATGTTCCTTCCCCAAATGCACGCGCCATGTTAATGTTTCTGATCGTATTATGGAAAGACATTCTGAAAGTGAGAATAATATCGCAATATTATATTCTATTTTGAAACATTGTGGTCGGGAATAAAATAAAGCCATTTTTTGTTTCAATTGTCTTGCTGACTTAGCACCTAAAGAATAATAATTTAGCTGAAAATAAATTGTAATTTTTTATTCTTTAACAAAATGAAAATTCATCCATGACTCTTTCTTCAGAATTGTTTTAATAACATCGACAACAAAGTCATCTGGAGCCAAAAAATGGCCATCTCAAGAGGTTTTTTTTTTTTCTAATGTCACATGGCTTATCTACTTTTTTTTAGAGTACAGTCAAGTTCAGAAGAAAATGATGATGACATTGATGGATATTTGTCGTCGAGTTCAGAAGACAGTGATGATGATGATGGAAATTAGTCAAATAAATACCATTGAAACTGACGTATCTTTTAACAATGGTGTATGTTAAGATTTAATCTTCAAGAAGACAAACATTCATGAAAGCTACTCAAATGCTAAAGAAAATGAAACTTCAGAATCGTATGTTAAATATAGCTGCCAAAGTTTAAAGAAAAAAGTCTCTCTACTAAGATTGGCAGCTATGAGGTAGAGACTGATTTTGAACAAATTAAATGTGAAGTGCAATGAAAGTTACCCAACTCCAGATTTTGAACAAATTAAATGTGAAGTGGAATGAAAGTTACCCAACTCCAGATTTTGAACAAATTAAATGTGAAGTGGAATGAAAGTTACCCAACTTTTCATCTTCACGAACAACGAAGTAGATAGAAAATATATTTGGTGAATGGTTTTTTTTAAAGCTTAGCTATAGGATAGCTTTTATGATTTATTAATTACTTCTGGGCATTTTTGTAAATGTTGAATAAAACAATTTTGTGGTAGATTCACGGGGGGGGGGGGGGGGGGGGGGGGAATGTCATAATGTATCACAGAGTGTAAATTTTCCATATTTAAAAAAAAATAGATTTATTAAATTCAGCACAGGTATGTGCATTTTCTTTCCTTCTAGGTTCAATTTGATGAAGAGCCTTATTTTTTTTTTTTTTACAATTCATGTTCTTGAAGAGGAAGAACGGTGTTGCCCATGGAAAGTTTGCAATAGACCGTGGGCGTTTTGAAAAAACGTCTACTATAGTTCGTTCACTAATTCGTGCCCACAGAGTTGATCAATTATCTGGGAAACTGTTTACAGAATTTCTATAATTCTATTTTATGAAATCCTATTTTTTCACCGACCTTCAGATTTTATAACATCTAAGTACAAAGGTAGTCTGAATTTTGCACAAATCGTTTTTTGTTATATACTTTTAGGAAAATATCAATCCGCGTGCTCTAAACATTAGATTTTACTGTAAATTATGTTAATTTTCTAACAATGCAAGCCAAAGGCATATCCGTATCAATTGAAGAGGGTAACATTTTTCATTTGATTTTATATCTTCGTCATAGAGATCGGTAAACTTTGACCAAAGTAGGAAACACACATATACGCCAAATAGCAGGCGTGTCATCAACAAAATATATGGAACAACCAGAACATCAAACACACATAGTCAGCAAATAGTAAGAGTGTCATCAGCAAAATTGTGCAAATGTCATACATATGTCATTCCGAATCAGAAGTCTCTAATAGGTTAACACCTGTTATCAGTTGGACAAACTGCAATGCATCTCGTTGCCAGTATTGTTCTTCTTCTCTGAGCACATGGTCGTCACATTTTCTCCAGTATTCAACGTCTATCCTTGAGAGGGCAACACGCGTCAATTCTTTAACATCATAAATTTAGACGTAGTGTTCTGCGCTGCAACTTGCCCTTTGACTTTAGCCCACACAAGTTCTATTGGGTTGAGGTGCGAATGATAAAGTGTGAGGCGACGAGATGTGTTGCCATACTTTGCAATTATTTTATCAATTTGATATAACTTTGTCTTCTTAGTTTGTCTAACAAGTTGCAACAACTTTGGTTTTAACTGGGTGTTTTGAAAGGAAACATTTTCTTTTCTAAGCCATGTGATGATTTGATCTTCTGTGCTTGAAGAATTAGGAACTTTGTCCTCCAGTGCTACCGCATTATGATAGGATGCATTGTCCATTACAAAACATGAAGGTCTTTCCAGAATGGGGAGGAAAGTGTTCTCTATCCAATCTCTGAAAATTCGTCCATTCATTTCAGTGTGGTAGTCCCTATTGTCTATAGACTTTGAAAAATAAGTTGTGTGTCATTAACAAGACCATTCTCTCTACAGCCAGCAAGTACCAATATTATGCGTTGTCCATTTGAATGCTTCTGTTATTATTATTGAGTTATTTGCGGGTCATCATCATTGCACTCCGAACATGTCAATAGGTGCTCAGATCCCCTCCTCAGCAAGTCCTGCAGTGTCCAGCGACTGACGACTCCAGTTCTATGTTGGTTGATAGGTCTTCTTAAACGGCCACTAAGTCTCTCATTTCTGGCTGTGCCCATCTTAACTCCCATTTCCATCATCCGAAGAAGTGACGAGTTTGTCGAAGTCCTGTGCTCATCATACATCCTGGAGGGCATTGATGATGTCCGCCCGATATATTGGTTGCCCGTCCTCAACGACAGCGCAGCTAGCCAACATGTCCGCTCTTTCATTTCCCCTTACTCCCGCATGTTCTGGGACAGAGACAAAGGTGACCTTACGTATTTTGGACTTCTGCAATGACTCTACCCATTGCATGCGTACAGAGCCTGCCTCAACTTTTTTTTATCATGCTTTTCGAATCACTCAATATACATGCGTGGTGTAGTCTTGTAACTCTAACCATTTGAATGGCTTGGTCACTGCCATCACCTCCGTTGTCATGCTACTCGTGGTCATGACGTATGCACCACTGTTTTCTTTGACTATTCTGCCTGCCGAGCGTGCTGTAAATGCCCATGCATTTCTTTGGTGTCGTCTTACAGATCCGTCTGTATAGATGAATGCATCATTTTAATCGGTGTTATCGCAGATGAGACCATTGACCTCAGCCTTAACCACGATCGGGTTCTGTTCCCTACTTTTCCTGTCGAGTGTGACAATGCACGAGAAAGTCCCCTTGAATGACGTAGGCACCGGTATCCACTTCTCACCAACGCTGAAATTGGTAACCCCACAGACCTGTTTGATGACATCTTCTGCTCGGCCCACCCATGATTTGCCTCTTTTTAGCCTGTCACCTTTTCCTGTGTTGAGCACGTGGTGCAATGGATGCTCTTTATCTGTACTAATCTTCAGGTAAGCTCGTGCTCTCCATCTTGATTCTGTCATCCATGCACTGCAAACATTCTTTAGGTTATGAGTAAGATATAAATTAATTCTATAATAATTTAATTTGACCAAATAAATTAAAAATAACGATCTGTTCAATGTGTCTAATTCAAATGAAAATTACTTCTATGTTCGGAAGCACATATATATGTAGTCAATATATATGTATTAAATTCTCGTCCAAAGACCCTCGTCTCTTTCCACCTCTACGCTCACCTTACGATATTTGTGTGGGAATGTCATTATTTGCATTCTACTCGCATGACCCAGCCACAGTAGTCTCCATCTTCTAAGAGTTACCACGATGGATGGGAATGTCGCTCTTTGTGAAACGTTAGAGGTGGTTACATTGTCCCGTCATATGATGTTCATAACCGGCGAAGACAGCGCATATAAAAACTGTGTAATCTGATATCCTTCGCGACATAGGTAGTCCAAGTATCTGATCCATATAAAAGTGTACCATGCACACAGCTTTGATAAATTAAATCCTCATGATCAAAATGTTAGTGTTGTGTTGACCCATGCGCTATGTTTAAGTTTACCATATCTCGAAGCTGCTTTTTAGAGTCGCATTTAACTCTTCATCAAGTGAGATGGCGGTTGTGAACATGATAAATTATGCCATCGATGATAGGTTTATGTTAAAAATATAACGTTGATTTTCTAAATGTTTGAATTCGTAAAACACTACCCGACTGCTGACAACGTGTATATTTTTTATGATAATTCTTAAATAGTACTGACAATGAGAAAACTGTATAACTAGTAACACGTCATGTTAGTGATTATCTTCTGGTTTCTTGATAAGTGATGTTGCATATGTGAAATAAACAGACATCGCTTATGCTATACGACTAATATGTGACCACTTCGCGTTTTGTTTTCAATTATAATTTTGTTAAAAACAATCACACATAAACAATATAACTCAGCTGTGCTAGAGCTTAAAATCTGCGATAATGAACGATGTGCAAGCTACTTGTTGTCGAAAAATAATCCCTGAAAATTCCCCTCCAAAATCATTCAAGAATGTTCGCGCTGGTAGCATTTAGACACTGACTGTCATCATTCCAAGTGCTTAGCGAGTAGTAGCTTTCAGCGTTGTGAGAACATGATTTGCTTTCAGAACAATGCGTTGTTGGAAATCTTGAAATTTGATTTGAGAAAGCTTGCAGTATTCACAAACTCTATATACCAAAATACAACGCTTGAACCTCAATGTACTGTGTAATAAAGGTTTCCTGGAACTAAATTCAGAGTCCACGGATCTTCGTGGCCAACATATTATTGATAAAAATTTGAGTAGGTGAAACTGTAATATGTTCCCGTCACCTGAGAGGCAAATATAATAGGGTTACATAATTAGGAGAGCATCTACATTCAAAGTGAGATGTTAGTTACATTTAGACACATTTTGAGAAAATTCTGCACGTCAATTGCTTTGATATGCTAAAATATAACGCCATCTATTAAATATCACAGAGCACGCCTTACACGGAGATCTTCGGATAGCAAATCACATCCCCACAACGCCGAAAGCGACTACTCGCTAAAACACACGAAGTTCCTGTTCTGTGTCTAAGTAAGTACGAGTAAACATTCTTGAATGATCTAAGAAAAAGTTTCAGAGATTACTTTTCGACAACAATTAGAGATATCTCGTCCATTATCGCAAATCTCAAGTTCTAGCACAGCTTGCATGGTCTTTCTGTTTCGCGCTTCTGTTTAGTTGACTATAGCTACCCGTTGGCATCATGACACTCTTCAAGGTTCTCTGTAGGTTTGAACATCGCGCATCGGGCTTTGATAAAGACATATGTATAGACTTCTTTAAGCGTCCCAACAACTTTCTTCGGAGAGCGAGAGTAGTATATCAGGAAGGATTTGACCAGAATTTTAACAAAGATATATAGTAGGCGCATTTAGCGCCTAATGTACACGAGGCTCAGGGGGAGTTAACCATGACCTCCCGTGTCGGGATGTTGATTTCTAGTCCCGGTGACCCCGGAAGTGACCTGTTTATGTCTGGTGTGCGCTGACTTTGGAGTTCTTGATGTACTGGATCGATAGTGATATGTTAGTCGATTATACAAGATCAATGCTGATAAGGCGGCCAGGTGACCTAGTTATCTCGGTGACCGTAAGGTGTGACCGTATTTTAGCTTCCTTCATAGACTTCCCTCCATTGTAACACTTACTCATTCTCCCCATGTAAGCCCATTATCTCTCCTGCCCTTCACTAGACTTCTCACTCCTAGACATCTCTCCTACCAGGCCAGCTTCCCTCCTCTGTCTCCTAACATTCCGCCCTCCATCGTATATTTAGCTTCCGTCATAGACTTCCTTCCCTTGTAACAATTACTCATTCTCTCCATTTAAAACCATTAGCTCTCCTTAGCTCCCCTAGATTTACTCTCTCTCTCTCTCTCTCTCTCTCTCTCTCTCTCTCTCCTATTCCCGTCTAGATTTCCCTCAATTTAAACACTTACTCATTCTCTCCATTTATGCCTATCATCTCGCCTTCCTTCTCTCTCTCTCTCTATCTCTCTATCTCTCTCTCTCTCTCTCTCTCTCTTTCTCCCCTATCCTCTCTTAGACTTCTAACCTATCAGTCCACCCTCCGTCCTCACCCTTTATCTCTCCCACATCGTTCCGCCCTCCCTCATATTTTTAGCGTCTCTCCTATTGTAACACTTGATTATTCTCGCCATTTATACCTAACATCTCGCCTTCTTTCTCCTAGACTTCTCTCTATCTCTCTCTCTCGCTCTCTAAAAAAAGTTTGACGAAACTATTCCACCCTCGACTAACATCTAGGTTAACAAATCAGAGTAGAGGATTTCTATCGGACACCCACCAACGAAATGACTATATATTTGATATATATAATCTTTGACACCCCTACATATCAAATTCCAACCAAAAAACAACAAAAAGCTAGTAGTGATGGTGGCTGTTTACCCTCCACTCGTAATTTTTTTGGCACCATTGCAGTGCAGTTTCGGTGCATGTGCGTGCACTTTTAGGTTGGGTATACAGCCACCATGGGCGTATCCCTCAAAAGTGCTAAGGGGGTAAAATCATAAAAGTGTTTTTTAATGTAAATTTTTGTTATGGGGATGTCTAAAATAAAATTTTTTGGACTTTGAATATAACTATCTGCTCGTTGTGTCTAACTAGTATGCGTATGGGAGTAGACCTGTAGGGTTTTAAGGTCGACTTTTTGAATATGAGCCTACATTTTTGTGTTCTGGGGGTAAAATTTGCGTGATTTGGTCAAACTTTTTGGACTATGGATATAACTATCTGTTCGATGTGTCTAACTTGTATGAGTATGGGAGTAGATTTGTAGGGTTTTTGAGGTAGACTTTTTGAGTATGAGCCTAAATTTTTGTGTTCTGGTGGTAAAATGTTTGCGATTTTGCCAAATTTTTTGACTTTGAATATAACTAACTGTTCGATGTGTCTAACTATTATGACTATATGAGTAGCTTTTGAGATTTTTAGGTTGACTTTTTGAATATGAGCCTACATTTTTGTGATCTGGTGGTAAAATGTTTGCAATTTTGCCAAACTTTTTGGACTTTAAAAATAACGATCTGTTCAATGTGTCTAACTAGTATGAGTATGGGAGTAGATTTATAGGGTTTTGAGATCGACTTTTTGCTTATGAGCCTAAATTTGTGTGTTCTGGTGCTAAAATTTTGCGACTTGGTCTAACTTTTTGGACTTTGAATATAAATTCCTGCTCGTTGTGTCTAACTATTATGACTATGGGAGTAGATTTCTAGGATTTTAGGTCGACTTTTTGATTATGAGCCTACATTTTTGTGTTCTGGGGGTAAAATTTTTGCGATTTGGCTAAACTTTTTGGACTTTGGAAATAACGATCTGTTGGATGTGTCTAACTAGTATGAGTATGGGAGTAGATTTATAGGGTTTTGAGATCGACGTTTTGCTTATGAGCCTAAATTTGTGTGTTCTGGTGCTAACATTTTGCGACTTGGTCTAACTTTTTGGACCTTCAATATAAATTCCTGCTCGTTGTGTCTAACTTATATGACTATGTGAGTAGATTTTTAGGGTTTTGAGGTCGACTTTTTGATTATGAGCCTACATTTTTGTGTGTTTTTGTGCTAAAATTTTGGGATTTGGCCTAACTTTTGGGACTTTGACTATAACTTTCTACTCGTTGTGTCTAACTATTATGACTATGAGAGTAGATTTTTAGGGTTTTTAGGTCGACTTTTTCGCTTATCAGCTTAATTTTTTTGTGTTCTGGTAATAAAATGTTTTCGATTTGGCCAAACTTTTTGGACTTTGGAAATAACGATCTGTTCTATGTGTCTAACTAGTATGACTATGTGAGTAGATTTGTAGGTCGACTTTTTGAATATGAGCCTACATTTTTGTGTTCTGGTGGTAAAATGTTTGCGATTTTGCCAAACTTTTTGGACTTTGGAAATAACTATCTGTTCGATGTGTCTAACTTGTATGAGTATGGGAGTAGATTTGTATGGTTTTAATGTCTACTTTTGTGTATGAGCTTACATTTTTGTGTTCTGGGGGTAAAATGTTTTCGATTTGGCCAAACTTTTTGGACTTTGGAAATAACGATCTGTTATATGTGTCTAACTAGTATGAGTATGGGAGTAGATTTGTAGGGTTTTAAGGTCGACTTTTTGATTATGAGCCTATATTGTTGTGTTCTGGGGGTAAAATTTTTGCGACTTAGCCTAACTTTTTGGACCTTGAATATAACTTTCTGCTTGTTGTGTCTAACTATTATGACTGTCATGGAACTCCTCTGATATTGCATCAGGGTCAAAGCGCGTTCAAGTAACCCGCCACCTGTATTATTTCCCCCATCATTGACCCAACAGGTGGATTATATCAGGGACCGAATCGATTTAAAGTAACCCATACGTCAGACTCGACAGCATTTCAAGTGGAAAATGAGGTCAGTTATCACGATAACAGTAATCCTCTTCTCTGATTAGTTAATCCAGAGGACAGTCATTTCGTTGGTGGGTGTCCGATAGAAATCATCTACTCTGATTGGTTAACCTAGATGTTAGTCGAGGGTGGAATAGTTTCGTCCAACTTTTTTTAGAGAGCGAGAGAGAGAGAGAGAGAGAGAGAGAAGTCTGGGAGAAAGAAGGCGAGATGTTAGGTATAAATGGCGAGAATAATCAAGCGTTACAATAGGAGAGACGCTAAAAATATGAGGGAGGGTGGAACGATGTGGGAGAGATAAAGGGTGAGGACGGAGGGTGGACTGATAGGTTAGAAGTCTAAGAGAGGATAGGGGAGAAAGAGAGAGAGAGAGAGAGAGAGAGAGAGAGAGAGAGAGAAGGAAGGCGATATGATAGGCATAAATGGAGAGAATGAGTAAGTGTTTCAATTGAGAGAAATCTAGGCGGGAATAGGAGAGAGAGAGAGAGAGAGAAATCTAGGGGAGCTAAGGAGAGCTAATGGTTTTAAATGGAGAGAATGAGTAATTGTTACAAGGGAAGGAAGTCTATGACGGAAGCTAAATATACGATGGAGGGCGGAATGTTAGGAGACAGAGGAGGGAAGCTGGCCTGGTAGGAGAGATGTCTAGGAGTGAGAAGTCTAGTGAAGGGCAGGAGAGATAATGGGCTCACATAGATTTGGGAGAATGAGTAAGTGTTACAATGGAGGGAAGTCTATGAAGGAAGCTAAAATACGGTCACACCTTACGGTCACCGAGATAACTAGGTCACCTGGCCGCCTTATCAGCATTGATCTCGTATAATCTACTAACATATCACTATCGATCCAGTACATCAAGAACTCCAAAGTCAGCGCACACCAGACATAAACAGGTCACTTCCGGGGTCACCGGGACTAGAGATCAACATCCCGACACGGGAGGTCATGGTTAACTCCCCTGAGCCTCGTGTACATTAGGCGCTAAATGCGCCTACTATATATCTTTGTTAAAATTCTGGTCAAATCCTTCCTGATATACTACTCTCGCTCTCCGAAGAAAGTTGTTGGGAAGCTTAAAGAAGTCTATACATATGTCTTTATCAAAGCCCGATGCGTGATGTTCATATCTACAGAGAACCTTGAAGAGTGTCATGATACCAACGGGTAGCTATAGTCAACTAAACAGAAGCGCGAAACAGAAAGACCATGCAAGCTGTGCTAGAACTTGAGATTTGCGATAATGGACGAGATATCTCTAATTGTTGTCGAAAAGTAATCTCTGAAACTTTTTCTTAGATCATTCAAGAATGTTTACTCGTACTTACTTAGACACAGAACAGGAACTTCGTGTGTTTTAGCGAGTAGTCGCTTTCGGCGTTGTGGGGATGTGATTTGCTTTCCGAAGATCTCCGTGTAAGGCGTGCTCTGTGATATTTAATAGGTGGCGTTATACTTTAGCATATCAAAGCAATTGACGTGCAGAATTTTCTCAAAATGTGTCTAAATGTAACTAACATCTCACTTTGAATGTAGATGCTCTCCTAATTATGTAACCCTATTCTATTTGCCTCTCAGGTGACGGGAACATATTTCAGTTTCACCTACTCAAATTTTTATCAATAAAATGTTTAGTTCTATTGCACATAAACATACGGTAAAAAGATAATTTGTAATGGAATCGTCTTTTGTAAACTCAAATGTACTATAGCTCGTTTCAAATCACGTCCCAAACTTCAAAACGCTATTACTCAGTAACCGTTTGTTAAAAACTGTTGAAATTTTCCAAATGTTATTAGAATGCAAAAGACCCTTTAAATGTATATTGAACAAATATCTTGCAGCTGCAGTTTTCTTAAAGCGGCGAATCTCTTTGATGTTTGTCAAAATTGTAAATTGTGAACCCCTAAATAATAGAAATTACCGTAGTTGCTGGTCTATGATTAATTTTCACTAGGTAAAGGCGTTGCCTAAATGGGGAAATAACCTAATAAGACAAAACACCAGGAGAATTATTGTCTTCTCAGTTCGAGGACGGACGATAATATCAAGGTATACCTGTATGTCCAATTTTCATAGTTGGACGTATAAGGACCGTTTGTTGAACTAATTTAAGGTAATATAGGGGCCAACATTTGGGGGGGCTATATACTTTCATTCTGAATCAGACGAGTCTAAAAGATTAATAACTGTTTGAGGTTGAACATTCCACAAACCATCATTTTTCCAATATTCCTCTTCCTGTTTTAAGACGTGGTCTTCACATTTAGCCCAATAATCTTTGTCTATATTTAATAAAGCGAGATTAGCAAGAGTCTTTACATCGCATATTTTGAATGTTGTATTTTCATCTGCCACTTGTCCTTTTAATTTTGCCCAGATTAGTTCTATTGGATTTAAATGAGCATGGTAAGGTGGCAGCCTCAAACTTATATGACCGTGCTCTTGGATAATCTTATCTATTTGAAAAATCTTTGTCCTTTGTTTTTGCTTTACTAGAGATAGTAATTCAGGTTTTAAGTACATGTTATTAAATTGTATGTGCTCCTTTGTGAGCCATATCTTAATAGCATCTTTTGTACTGGATGACGTCGGGACTTTATCTTCAAGTGCAACAATGTTGTGGTACGCTGCATTGTCCATTATTAGGCAAGATGGTCGATCTAGTGATGGGAGAACATAATTTTCAATCCAATGTCTAAATATGTGACCATTCATCTCAGAGTGATAATCCCGATTGTCTATGGATTTTTAAAGAAAAATGAGCTCTGCATTCTGTATTAGTCCATGTTGTCGACTACCTGCATGAGCAATTATCAAGAGCTGTCCTTTCGTGCTAGGTATTAATCTCTTAATCTTTCCATCTGATGACTGCCATTCCCTTTGGTTAGTGTGGTGAGCATTGATCCATGTTTCATCCAAGTACACAACATCATAACCTTGCTTGCGCACCTCTTTTACTTCACGTAAGTACTTGCTTCTCATGACTACTATATGTGGCTTCTCACAGATGATGTTTCGTCCATTGGAATACTTTCTGAATGTAAAGCCTGCAGCTCTCACATTCCTCCATAATGTAGACTTTGCTATTTCAATACTGTTGTTCTTTTTCAGCGATACTTTTAATTTTCTTATTGTAACAGTTTCATTCATACCCAACATTTTGCGAATTTCACTTCTAATAAGTTCACTGTCGAAATTATCCAACATTTTTGCTCTTCCTTGTGATTTTGTATATTTTGAACATTGACGGTCACGTGCTTGAATCCAGCGATTAAATGACCGTTTAGATAAATCCAAAATGTGTCTTGTCCTATTCTCAGGGTTTTCTAAAGAATGTAATAATCTTCCTCGTTTAGCGTCTTTGCAAAAATAGTCATACATTTTTATTGCGATGTTTTGTAAACTGCAGAATTTCATTTTAAGACTCATGATAAATGTTATCGTTCCACGTATCCACCTATGAATGAACGGAAATGGAAAACACAATTTCTCGTGTTTTTTTTTAGAAGTGTCTAATTGTGTCAAAAAACCACGGTAAAAGCGTGCAAACACGTCAATTTGACCGTGTATGGATTTTTACTCGCTATTTTTAACTTAAAATACTGTAAACATTAAGTTTTGACTACGTCAATGGGTCGTTATAAATTTATATAAATCAAATAAGCAACAATAATAACCAAATGTTTTTTTTAATGAAATTAATTCCCTGTTGGGTTCTAATCATTATAACTTTACATGCACATTTTGAACAACTTACAACAAGCGGTTAAAAAGCTATCGATTTTAAAAGTTGGCACGAGTTATGAAACAAGCTATAGAAGAGATATAGATTTTAAAAAATATATATATAAGTCAGGGTCCATAATAAAGTCAACATGTCTGTCTGGACTTTTTACATATGGTATACATTTGTCGTGATAGAAACCAATCGATTCGCTGCGTACGTCAGTTTTCTTGTACATATTTCGCAGAAACAAGACCATCAAGTCCATCCAGTGACCTGTGAGCTAAATGTTCTCAAAATTGCCGCCGGTTAGCACACAACAACAACAAAGGATTGCTCTTATATTTAAACAAATTTTCGGTATCGTGAATAGTTTCTTATGTTTTCATTATATAGCCGAAATTCATCATAGAATGTCCCCCACCCAGCCCCCCGCAGGCCCTCTAATGCTTTGCTTATCCCGGAAGTAGTTGCCTGTCATATTTGTAGTATAGGTGACTTCATTTCTCTAAGTGCTATTTCCGTGATGGACAGTTTAAGAATGATTGAACTGGACTCTTTTCAATATTGAATATCCAGAGAAGCCCAGAATCAAGCGTGACACCAACATGTCAGATCAAGTCGAAACACTAGGATGTGCTGTCGGTGACACATGTGAAAATGATGGTGGTGATTTTTTCGAAACACTGTGATGTCTGTGTGAGCATGTTATCGACATGACAGATATTGTTGTTGACAGCAAAGTTTGTGCTGATAAGCATGTGAAAGATCACGACGCCGACCTGAAAGAGCTTGTACATTGCATTATAATGTCAGGGTCCCATTAAAAAAAAAAAAGATGTGTTCTTGTAGTCGACACTTTTTCTTGTTGTGAACGATCAAAATGTCGAGGATCCGACACACTAAGCTCGGTGTCACATGTCGGTGACACATGTAAAAACTTTGTGATGTTTTTATTGGTATCAAGATAATGAAATTTGCAATATCAATATGCAACGACCTCTGGAACTTCTGGAATGTCGAGAGAGTTTGTAGTCTTGGTCGGGACAGAATAACGAGATCACCGTCACTGAGACCGGCGTCGTTTTGTGTGATATATGTCATCTGAAATTATTTTTTTCTATCGTAGGTGTGGAGTGAGTTGGTTTTCATGTTCCAGATAAACCTTATATTCGTCATCTTCTCCAGCAGTTGTTCTACACAACGGAGGAGGCGATAGACCTGTATATCTTGGGAGCCTTTTTGTCATTTTCTGGGAATAATTATGGTATGTAGAGATCTCATTCCAGATAGATGATACCTGTCCTGAGTGTCATAATTGGTTTACGATCATGAAAACAGATATGACGACGGAATCCTAAGGTTATGTGGATATCAGTGATAAGACCATGATTATCATATACAATACCAACTGGCGAAGGCAATCATCATCCCCGTAACATTCGTCTGTCTACAATTAAACTTATCACTTCAGTTGTTGAGTGTTTGTTCCAACTCATCCGTTCCAATCAAGCTAGCAGCACGTTCATTTTCCCGACACAAGCAAATGTCCAGATATATATTGATAATCATGGTCTTATCATTGATATCCACATAACCCTAGGATTCCGTCGTCATGTCTGTTTTCAGGATCGTTAACCAATTATGACACTCAGGACAGGTATCATCTAATTAGCAAATCATGTTCTCACAACGCTGAAAGCTACTACTCGCTAAGCACTTGGAATGATGACAGTCAGTGTCTAAATGCTACCAGCGCGAACATTCTTGAATGATTTTGGAGGGGAATTTTCAGGGATTATTTTTCGACAACAAGTAGCTTGCACATCGTTCATTATCGCAGATTTTAAGCTCTAGCACAGCTTAGTTATATTGTTTATGTGTGATTGTTTTTAACAAAATTATAATTGAAAACAAAACGCGAAGTGGTCACATATTAGTCGTATAGCATAAGCGATGTCTGTTTATTTCACATATGCAACATCACTTACCAAGAAACCACAAGATAATCACTAACATGACGTGTTACTAGTTATACAGTTTTCTCATTGTCAGTACTATTTAAGAATTATCATAAAAAATATACACGTTGTCAGCAGTCGGGTAGTGTTTTACGAATTCAAACATTTAGAAAATCAACGTTATATTTTTAACATAAACCTATCATCGATGGCATAATTTATCATGTTCACAACCGCCATCTCACTTAATGAAGAGTTAAATGCGACTCTAAAAAGCAGCTTCGAGATATGGTAAACTTAAACATAGCGCATGGGTCAACACAACACTAACATTTTAAACTTGAGGATTTAATTTATCAAAGCTGTGTGCATGGTACACTTTTATATGGATCAGATACTTGGACTACCTATGTCGCGAAGGATATCAGATTACACAGTTTTTATATGCGCTGTCTTCGCCGGTTATGAACATCATATGACGGGACAATGTAACCACCTCTAACGTTTCACAAAGAGCGACATTCCCATCCATCGTGGTAACTCTTAGAAGATGGAGACTACTGTGGCTGGGTCATGCGAGTAGAATGCAAATAATGACATTCCCACACAAATATCGTAAGGTGAACGTAGAGGTGGAAAGAGACGAGGGGTCAGACCAGTGATGAGATATAAGGATGTTTGCAGTGCTTCTTTGGGTGAATATCTAAGGGTGACAGAAACAGGGACAATATGGCTGCAGATCGTAGCACATAGAGAACATGAAAAAGATGGCACAGCAACATTCGAGGCAGTGCTGCTATTAAATTAAGAAGCCAAAAGGCGCAGGAGAATGGAGAATAGGCCAGAAACCACGAATACATCTTGTTCATTCTGCAGTCGGATCTGTCTATCAAATATTGGCTCAACCACAAGAGAAGCTGTTCATTAAAACAGCCTCCAGCATAGAACACTAATATGTTACTAAACTACCGACATATTATGATTGCTTGCTTCCACCCATGTGTCAAGGCGCCACTGATTATGTAGTTTTTTTTTTTTTTTTCATAAGCTCACCTCTGATTAAAATGAACTACTTAGGAAGTCTAATAAGACACGAGATGGCATCGGTGTCCGACATAGACTCATGATGCAGCAAAATGTGTCACAGCCTCAAATATATATCACAACCGGCGTTCACTGTTCACTCTACATTAAATTCTTCATTCGATCTTTGAGTTGTTAACATTGACATGTTTCTAGAGGCAAAGCAGTGAGAAAACTTACCACCACCGATATGAAATATATCAAGGAAACCCGCGCAGTCACTCCTGAAACAGTAGTTAGATTATCGGGGATTAGGGGCAATAGAAGATTTCCCAGGGGTTAGTTTACACCAGATCCCAGCATTAGAAAAGTGTTGTAGCATAAACATTGGCATCTTCGAATTTGCCAACAAGACGTTCTCACGCTACAACTCAGTGGTAGTAATAGTTATAAGGACATTTTACGGTTGTTGTATTTTAAAGACCATTGCATGTATATTTCTGACATTGACGCGGCCTCTCACTCTTCTAGTTGTCGAAAATTGGGAAGTTATAGAATTTTCCAATCTTATGAGCAAACACAAGAAAACGTGCAAGGAGGACAATGATAAAATGTTTGCAAGGCTTTGTTTCTACACCCCCCCCCCCCCACCGATTTAGGAAACGGTGGCCTCTCACGGTATAGATGTTCCAAATAACTTCATATACCCTCTTTGGTTAACTTATGACTTTGAAAGTTATTTCGATAGTAGTGAGATATAAGGATCGTTGCAGTGCTTCGTTGGGGTGATTTATCTAAGAGGGAAGGAAACTGGGAAAATCTGGTTGCAGATCGTAGCGCAGGGAGAACATAAATTAAACAATTGGCACACCACCTATGAGACAGTGATGTCAATGAATTCAGAAGACAGAATGCGCCGGAGAATGGAGATGAGGTTATGCACCACGAATACATCTTGTTTATTCTGCGGCCCAGAGAGATCCAGAGAAGGAAGAGAAAGGGAGAAGATTCAGAAGACAAGGAATGTCTTTGTCACAATATAAGAGTTAGCACGCACTAGAACCGAAAATGAGAGCGAGAAAACCATAAGAATTATTCCTAACAGGAGTAAAAGACATTGGAGATAAAACTCAACTATAGATACTTAGATTCCAAGTTAGAGAGAGAGAGAGCGAGAGAGAGAGAGAGAGAGAGAGAGAGAGAGAGAACATCCACACACACACACACATGCATGCACACAGACTTATATACATTCATACATCAACCATCTATCCTGTCCATCCACACTCATCTATCCACACCGACACATCCGTCCACCTGCACTACGAACCACACACACACACACACTTGTCCACCTGTTATACCAAAACCACACACACACACACACACATCTATCCAGCATCACAAAAACACTTACACAGTTAACCAGCTAATTATCGATCTACTTAGTCACCACTCTAGCCAGTCACCCACCACTTCATCATTTATTTATGCAGCCATTTGCATACTGACTCACACAAAAACACACACACACACCTCTCAATCAAACCCAGCTGACCACATCGCCACTGTCTATCTAATATTTTGTATGCATATGCATTCTTGTAATAACTTATATTGACACTACTCCATGTTGTACTATCATCTCTCATTTTTTTAGAAGAAAAAATGTGTCATATACATATATTACGATACTATTTTTTATGTTACACCTTCCTTGTTGTCTATAGAAAGAGAGGGAGAGAGAGTGTTGTTTATGAATTAGAGAGAGAGAGAAGGGGGGGGGGGGGCGATTCCCTTCACCAGTCTCTACCAGTCTATTTTTCTTACATATTCCCTATATATTGGTGCGTTATACCAGTCTCCACCAGTTTCCTACCGCGCGATGATTCCTGACTATGTTTTCCGCACACTGCCTGATTGATTCTAAATCAATGATACAGCGCCTCCGACTATAGCCGGGCTCTTTATGACCGACAGACAGTGACATTATGATTGCTGTCACTGTTCCTAGCTTTTTTCAAATTTACAAATATGCGCATTCTGATTGGGTAGATCTTGGTAATGCCCAGTACATATATCGAGCCGGTGCGAGGGTCTTATGCAACCACTATTATTGTCTACCCCGACCCATCAAATGTAACTTTCCTTTGTAAAACAAAGGGTTAGATAACTCGTCTCTATATATTGTTACTAAAAACAGGAGAGACAACTCTCTATTGTCTCCCTCTTGATGATGACGTCAGATGACCTTGATGATGTATTAGCGGCAAGGTATAGGCAGCTGCTGTCAGCTGCCAATGATAATTATTATAATTTGTACACAGGATGACCATGATGACCATAGCGGCAAGGTCAACAGCAGGGTCACGGGTGCGGCGGCCGCTGCAGCTGCCGCTGGTGGTCATCTGTACAGTTTATATAGAAGCTGGCGGGAACGAGGTTCATTACGTGCATCTTATACTACTCCCATCAGTTCCCATTCGTACTACCGGTGTGGTCGTATTAACGATATAATTGTTAAGGGAGAACCATGAAACTGATGCTTTATTAGGATTAACCAAGGCACATGAAACCCCACACCAGGAAAAAATGCGGTCGAGTTCGTCTTGCATTGTGGAAGCGATTCCCCGTCTGTCTCTTCCCTGTCGATATACCAGAATATCATCAGCAAAAGTCATAGTTCTTCCCCTCCCATCCAGCTGTTGTTCCGTGATCATCACTATGTACACGTTAAATAGAACAATGATGACAATGGTGAGCCTTGTGGCAGCCCTGGACAAATGGATGTTGGCTCGGGAGACCAACTTCCACATCTGAGTATCACCTTCCTCTGAAACAGTGCCGCGGCGTTTCATCTAATGAGGAAGGGGTGCACCGCCAGTTTGATGAGCATATGCATGAGATATTCAAATGGTACCCTGTTGTATGCATCTTTGAGATAAAGGTAAAGACTGCCGGGCTGAGCCATGTCTCTTTGTTATATCTATAACCTCCGAGTGTGGGTGGGAATGCGCGTTTCTGTTCAAGGTGACAGGTGAGGACACGGGCAACTATTTTCTCCAGCAGCTTGCCCGCAGTGTTCTGCATTGTGATGATTCTTTAGACGCTGATCTGAGGATGGCACTTGTTTGGCTTCGGTAGCGGTAGTAAGTAGCTGTGTAGCCACTCCTCCTTAATCTAGCCACTCTGAATGCTGGCATTAAACTCATTGGCCAGTTTTGTCAAGTCGTCGTCAGCTAAATCCCTTATGTCATCGTACCGAACACCATCTGGACCAGGAGCAGTGTTGTGTGACCTTTTAAGTGTCGTGCGAATGATATCGGTTGTGATTGTGAGATATTCTTCCAGCACTACATCCTTACACAATTTTTACAGTGATTCCCGTATCCTCATTCTTACAGCCTCATTTCTTTGGTCCGTCTGCTCAATGTAGCGGGCAAGCAGGGCCTTCCCTTTGCACTCATCAGATTTGTGCCATATCCGGCCTGTGCTCTGAAAGTCTGGTATGCCTTTGTGTCGTGTTGTGCCACTCATGCTCTGATGAAGGCGCCAGAATGTGGCTAGCGATTTTTCTGAGCACACTTTTTTTTACAGAAGTCATACCATTTGGCATCCTTAGCCTACTTAGCACATAGTTTAAAGTGCATCATTTTTGGTCGACCTCTTCTTTCAGAAGCTTCAAGGGTTCAGGTTGTGTTCTTCCATTCTTTCTGGCTTTCTGCCATGTCTTGACCGTTTGTCTCTTGCTCCGCCAAGCTTCCTCGACTTCTACGTTCCACCAGGGTGGCTGCGTCCATCTCTCCTGCCTCCTACGAGGGGCGCTCTGTTTCCTATGTCTGATTTTGCTAATGACGTCCTGGTCTGTTTTCTCGTAATGGAATGTGTGGAGCTTTCTTTTCTGGCTTCTATTTCTGCTTTTCTCAACTAGGAGGACACATGGATAGTGATCACTTCCGTGGAACCCCAGTGCACTCCACCTGCAAACCGGTGCGAAGGTGGAAGACACCATTGCAAGGTCTATGACACTATCAGAGTCCCCTGTTCGAGTGACCATTCTTGTTGCTCTTCCATCATTCAATCATACTAAATCGACTGACACTAGTGCGTTCTCTAGCTCTTCTCCCTGCTTGTTGGTTATGACTTTACGCCACTGGTTGCCTCTAGCATTCTATCTATCTATCTTTCGTTCGCTCGAAGTATTGTCTATATCAGCAATGTCGTTTCCTGTATGAATTTTACTGTCTTTTGTAATTCTTGCAGTGGCCCATATAGTTTTGTGTGTAGTGTTGTATCTATGGGCCAATGGATTTTCCTCAGTCTACTACAGGGTGTTTATAAAGTCTCACTACACTTGGTATCTAGGTCAATTTGAAAAAAAAATGTTTATGACGTCATCACAATATGTGCTCCCACTGTCAATGAAATTTGTTGAATAAGTTTATTGCTACTGGAAATGTGGAAGATGCTCCACGATCTGGTAGGCCTGCTGTGAATGATGAAATATGTTTAGATATCCAAGACAGAATCCTTAAAAGTCCAGACAAGTCATTAAGAAAACTGTCGCAACAAGTGAACTTACCATTGAGCACATATTGTGATGACGTCATAAACATTTTTTCAAATTGACCTAGATACCAAGTGTAGTGAGACTTTATAAACACCCTATATATATATATATATATATATATATATATATATATATATATATATATATATATATATATATCTGCGATCAGGACTCAATCAGAGGAGAATTCCAGACTCTCACATGAAGTCAGCTGTCAGGTTAAGTGTGTTGATCGTCCCCACAGACAGAACATCACAATTAGAGTCTGCCAGATCCACTCTGATTGAACACCCGTTATAACGTTGCACTGTGTTATGCGCCAGTGGCCCAGTGCATCCGATTTCAGCCAGCATTTTATTCAGGTTTGCTTTCCTTAGCCTTTAATTGTCCCCAATCTTCCTGCAAGGCAGCAGATGATCTTTTCTGTAGAGGGTTTCTGCCACATGATTTAGGCTTTGCTGCTGATATAGTTCTCCTATCACACAACCATCAACAGATGCTAGATAAAAATGAGCATACTTGATGAGAGATCACAATAGATGGGACTACAAATAAATAGAGATAATACAAAAATTACGAGAATTAGTGCAGTTGGCAATAACCAATTAAAAATAGGAGAAATATCTCTACTAGACGCACAATCTTACATTGAGTTATTGAGTTTTTTGCTGGTCATCATCATTGTACTCCGAACATGTCCATAGGTGCTCAGATGCCCTCCTGCACAATTCCCGCAGTGTCCAGCGACTGACGACTCCAGTTCTATGTTGGTTGATAAGTCTTCTTATACGGCCATTAAGTTTCTCATTTCTGGCTGTGCCCATCTTAACTCCCATCAGCATCATCCGAAGAAGTGACGTGGATCTGTGTTTGTCGAAGTCCTGTGCTCTTCCCACATCTCGGAGGGCATTGATGATGTCCGCCCGATCCATTGGTTGCCCGTCCTCAACGACAGCGCAGCTAGCCAACCTGTCCGCTCTTTCATTTCCCCGAACTCCCGCATGTCCAGGGACAAAGACAAAGGTGACCT
Source organism: Megaustenia siamemsis (assembly GCA_032433765.1). Taxonomy (NCBI): domain Eukaryota; kingdom Metazoa; phylum Mollusca; class Gastropoda; order Stylommatophora; family Ariophantidae; genus Megaustenia; species Megaustenia siamemsis. The sequence goes on from JAVIAB010000051.1 coordinate 91,753,549, forward strand.
TACGTATTTTAGATTTCTGCAACGAATCTACCCATTGGATGTGTACAGAGCCCGCCTCCACTTTTTTATCATGCTCATCGAATCACTAAGTAAACAGGTATGGGTGTAGTCTTGTGACTCTCACCATTTGAATGCCTTGGTCACTGTCATCACCTCCATTGTCATGCTACTCGTGGTCATGACGTATGCACCACTGTTTTCGTAGACTGTTCTGCCTGCGGAGCGTGCTGTAAATGCCCATGCACTTCTTTGGTGTCGTCTTACAGATCCGTCTGTATAGATGAATGCATCTTTCTCATCGGTGTTATCGCAGATGAGACCGTTGACCTTAGCATTAACCACAACCGGGTTCTGTTCCCTACTTTTCCTGTCAAGTGTGAGTTGTACTGACAGTAATAATTTCCAGGGCATACTCGATTGGTGCGAGGACTAATCCCTGGAACAGAAGAGTAAGTAGCCTCTGCTCGATGTTGGCAGCTGTCATGACCTTCAAGGCGGCTATTCCTTTGCGGGATTTTGTAATTACATGATCGACGTGGTCCCAAAAACACAGGCTGCGATCAAACGTAACTCCGAGGTATGTCATCAACTTGTCCCTGGTCACCTCATCAGCTCCCATTTGTACTAACGGTGTGTTCGCATTAACGATATGATTGTTAAGGTACAACCATGAAACTGATGCATTATTAGGATTAACCAAGGCACCTGAAACCCCACACCAGGAAGAAATGCGATCGAGTTCATCTTGCATTGTGGAGGCGATTCCCCGTCTGTCTCTTCCCTGTCGATATACCAGAATATCATCAGCAAAAGTCATAGTTCTTCCCCTCCCAACCAGCTGTTGTTCCGTGATCGTTATTGTGTACACGTTAAATAAAACTGGTGACAATGGTGAGCCTTGTGGCAGCCCTGGACAAATGGATGTTGGCTCGGAAGACCAACTTTCACATCTGAGTATCACCTTCCTCTGAAACAGTGCCGCGGCGATCCATCTAATGAGGAAGGGGTGCACGGCCAGTTTGAGGAGCATATGCATGAGATATTCAAATGGTACCCTGTTGTATGCATCCTCCAGATCTATAGCAGCGGCACATGTCTCCTCTCGTCTGTGGAAGCCTTCGAAGACGTCATAGGCAAAGACTGCCGCGTTGAGACATGTCTCTTTGTTATATCTATAACCTCCGAGTGTCGGTGGGAATGTGCGTTTTTGTTCAAGGTGACAGGTGAGAACACATGCAACTATTTTCTCCAGCAGCTTGTCCACAGTGTTCTGCATTGTGATGATTATGTAGGCACTGATCTGAGAATGATCCTTGTTTGGCATCGGTAGCGGTAGTAAGTAGCTGTGTAGCCACTCCTCCCTAATCTGGCCACTCTGAATGCTGGCATTAAACTCATTGGCCAGTTTTGTCAAGTCGTCGTCAGCTAAATCGCCTATGCCATCGTACCGAACACCTTCTGGACCAGGAGCAGTGTTGTGTGATATTTTAAGTGTCGTGCGAATGGTATCGGTTGTGATTGTGAGATCTTCTTCCAGCTCTACATCCTTACACAATTTTGACAGCGATCCCCGTATCCTCATTCTTACGGCCTCATTTCTTTGGTCCGTCTGCTGAATGTAGCGGGCAAGCAGGGCCTTCCCTTTGCTCTCCTCAGATTTGTGTCATATCCGGCCTGTGCACTGAAAGCCTGGTATGCCTATGTGTCGTGTGGTGGCAGTCATGCTCTGATGAAGGCGCACAAATGTGGCGAGCGATTTTTCTGAGCACACTTTTTTTTTACAGAAGTTATCCCATTTGGCATCCTTAGCTTGCTTAGCACATAGTTTAAAGTGCATCATTTTTTCGTTGACCTCTACTTTCAGAAGCTTCAAGAGTTCAGGTTGTGTTCTTCCATTCTTTCTATCTTTCTGCCATGTCTTTGCCGTTTGTTTGTCTCTTGCTTCGCTAAGCTTCCACGACTTCTACGTTCCACCAGGGTGGCTGCGTCCATCTCTCCTGCCTCCTGCGAGGGGCGCTCTGTTTCCTATGTCTGATTTTGCTAATGACGACCTGGTCTGTTTTCTCGTAGTGGAATGTGTGGAGCCTTCTTTTCTGGCTTCTATTTCTGCTTTTCTCAATTAGGAGGACACATGGATAATGATCACTTCCGTGGAAGTGGACTGCACCTGCAAACCGGTGCAAAGGTGGAAGACACCAGTGCTAGGTCTATGACACTATCAGAGTCCCCTGTTTGAGTGACCATTCTTGTTGCCCATCCATCATTCAAGCACACTAAATCGACTGACACTAGTGCATTCTCTAGGTCTTCTCCCTGCTTGTTGGTTATGACGTTACCCCACTGGTTGCCTCTAGCATTAACGTCTCCGCAGAAAATGGCGTTCTATTCATCGAACTCGAAAGAAATTCTGCCATTGTTGTGTGTTCACCTTCCCATTACAAACATACACATTTACAATCACGAAATGAACTGGGGTCTGCACCCTAACCGCATGTACCTGCAATTCTGTACTGCCCCACGCACACATATCAACCTCAGCTGCCACCATATTGTTGCGCACAAGGATGGCCTTATCCAATCTTACATATATCTGGATAGTAATACAGACAAAGAGGAAGGAACAGAAAATTATACCAAAATAAGGATATCAAAAGCAAGAGGAGCATTTGTTGCACTGGGAAACATATGGAAGTCCATAGAAATTAGGTTAAATACTAAAATATATCAATCTAATTATATGGCTGTGAAAAATGGAACCATAAAGATACAGACTTTAATTAATGGATGCTTACACAGAATAAAAGGATGGAAGTGCAGGACAAAATCAGTAACATAGAATTGTGGAAATGTACCTGTCAAATATCAGTGGGTAAAGAGATACAGCGAAGACGATGGCGCTGGATAGGACACACACTGCGCAAGCCAACTGAGAGTATTACACAACAGGCCCTTTTTGGAATCCTCAGGAAAAAAGACAAAGACCAAGGAATTCTTGGAGAAGACAGATAGAAGCAGAGATGAAGATGATGGGGAAAACACGGAACGATCATAAAAAAATGGCAAGAAACAGAACGGCTTGGAAAGTGTTTGTTGAAGACCTATGCTCCACAGAGAGCTGAAATGTAGAAGAAACACAGAAAATAGATACACAGATACAGTATTTACTCATCTTTATGGTGTCTCACCGACCGACATGGTTAAGGGGTAATCGATTGATTGATTCATGTATGAGAATGTGCTTGATTTCCAAATACCACACAGCCTTATTCATCACTTACCTTCTGAAATAGTTTACCAAGGTCATTCTGCAAAGTAATAATCCTATAACTGCCCATTAATGTATTATCCCTGCTATATTTACATGAAGGCAGGATATGTCATGGGGAAATTGAACGGGCGAGGCTGTGGTGGAACAGAACAAGTCATCATCATCATTGAGTGCCGTCTCCGCATAGAAGGTTGGCTACCATAGAGCGCCATTCCACTCTGTCTCTTGCTTTGATGTTGCAGATTGTCATAGGCTGACTTGTCCATCTTTTGATGTTACTCGTCCATGTTAGTCTTGGTCTGCCTCTGCCTCTTTTACCTTGTATTTTCCCTCCCAATATTAATTTTATTAGGCTGTTGTGTCTTTTAATATAACCCGAAAATTTCATTTGTATTGCTCTAATTGTGTTTAGTAGTTCTATTTTCATTTTTAGTTGTTTTAAAACTTCGTCGTTTGTTTTCTTTTCTTTCCATGATATAAACCGTTTCCAAGAACAAGTCAGTTCATGAAAATAAGGCAGGCTACCTCATAGGTAACAAATCAAGTTAGTTCATGAAAATAAGGCAGGCTACTTCGTATAAAACAAAACAAGTTAGTTCATGAAAAAAAGCAGTTTCAGAAGAAACAAAACAAGTTAGTTCATGAAAATAAGGCAGGCTACTTCGTGTGAAACAAAACAAGTTGGTTCATGATAATAAGGCAGGCTACTTCGTGTGAAACAAAACAAGTTGGTTCATGATAATAAGGCAGGCTACCACATAGGAAACAAAACAAGTTAGTTTATGAAAATGAGGCAGGCTACTTCATATGAAACAAAACAAGTCGGTTCATGATAATAAGGCAGGCTACCACATAGGAAACAAAACAAATTAGTTCATGAAAATAAGGTAGGCTACTTCATATGGAACAAAACAAGTCAGTTCATGATAATAAGGCAGGCTACTTCGTATGAAACAAAACAAGTTAATTCATGATAATAAGGCAGGCTACCTCATATGAAACAAAACAACTTAGTTCATAAAAAAGGCAGGCTACTTCAAATGGAACAAAACTAGTCAGTTCATGATAATAAGGCAGGCTACTTCGTATGAAACAAAACAAGTTAGTTCATGACAATAAGGCAGGCTACTTCGTATGAAACAAAACAAGTTGGTTCATGATAATAAGACAGGCTGCTTCATAGGAAACAAAACAAGTTAGTTCATGAAAATAAGGCAGGCTACTTCGTATGAAACAAAACAAGTTGGTTCATGATAATAAGGCTGGCTACCTCATAGGAAACAAAGCAAGTTAGTTCATGAAAATAAGGCAGGCTACTTCATATGAAACAAAAAAGTTAGTTCATGAAAATAAGGCAGGCTACTTCATATGAAACAAAACAAGTTAGTTCATGATAATAAGGCTGGCTACCTCATAGGAAACAAAGCAAGTTAGTTCATGAAAATAAGGCAGGCTACTTCATATGAAACAAAAAAGTTAGTTCATGAAAATAAGGCAGGCTACTTCATATGAAACAAAACAAGTTAGTTCATGAAAATAAGGTTGAATACTTCGTATGAAACAAAAACATTAGTTCATGAAAATAAGGCAGGCTACTTTGTGTGAAACAAAACAAGTTAGTTCATGATAATAAGGCAGGCTACCTCATATGAAACAAAACAACTTAGTTCATTAAAAAGGCAGGCTAGTTCAAATGGAACAAAACTAGTCAGTTCATGATAATAAGGCAGCTGCTTCATAGGAAACAAAACAAGTTAGTTCATGAAAATAAGGCAGGCTACTTCGTATGAAACAAAACAAGTTAGTTTCGTATAATAAGGCTGGCTACCTCATAGGAAACAAAACAAGTTATTTCATGAAAATAAGGCAGGCTACTTCATATGAAACAAAACAAATCAGTTCATGATAATTAAGGCAGGCTATTTCGTATGAAACAAAACAACTTAGTTCATGAAAATAAGGCAGGCTACTTCATATGAAACAAAACAAGTTAGTTCATGAAAATAAGGTAGGCTACTTCATATGAAACAAAAGAAGTTAGTTCACGAAAATAAAGCAGCTTCACATGAAACAAAACAAGTCAGTTCATGATAATAAATTTAGTATTATCCCATGGCCTTACAGGAAGATACTTGTCTTAATAGGAAAATACAGATACACAATTCCCGAACTGTGATCATAACCTTATGCTATAGTCATGAGAACACCTGCATGAAAGACATCGCCAATGATAGCTATTTTTTTAATTAGCTGAATTGGCCATGTTCCCCAGCGTTTGGCTGTTCATGGCAAGGCGCTATGCCATGAAGCACGGGTTCGATCCTGCGATACTATTCTCTGTTTTTTTTCTGTTGTTGATTATTTGTCATTTTTTTCGAGTGTGTAAATATACCACCTCCTCCTATGATTCGCTGAATTATCGCTTCGGAAGTTTCCCTCTATAATAATATTCATTTATCATTATTTGTCTCCAAGTGTAACGTTACCGTGTCCGGCATGAGATTGGAGATAGACGATATGTCCATCAATATGCTAGACTACATATGCAGAACATGAACAATGGCAAGTATGTCTGACAAATCAGGGATGAATTAAATGTTTAAGAATGGAGTACTATGAGTATATGCACCCAGGTAAGGTAGTATACAGAACAGGAGAGACTATATGGTACTGGCAGGCAATAGGAATGTGAGACCAGCGCGGACACTAGGAATATAGCGGGAACCAGAGCGCCCCAGTGTGGTGTAGAGGGGAGCAGAGAATATCAGGAAACAAATTGGAAGGAGGAACAGGAAGGGAGTATAGGGCGGGGAGAGTAAATCGGAAGTAAAGGTCCTAAGCATCCAGTGCGTACGTATATCTAACAACATACATTTGACACTCATACCTTCTATTAGTCTCTGATTGTTTTATCCATCATGTTTTGTACTTTCCTCTTACTTCTTTTGTTATAGATTGCTTTAGACATTCTTATGATTGATTTAATTAACTCAGATCGATGTTTCTCTTGCTCACTTGCCTAGTCACTTACTCATCCATTCTCTCTCTTTCTCTCTCTCCTCTCTCTCTCTCTCTCTCTCTCTCTCTCTCTCTTTATCTCTCTCGTATACAATCTTGAACAGTTGTGGTACTGAACTAATACATACATTTAACAAAAATGTACCCCATATTCTGTTTTAACCTAAAGGAAAATTACAAAGTTTAAAAATAAAATGTTCCGGACGACCTTGAACAATGGCGGCGGTAACATGGCTGATTACACAGAATGTGATTCACGCAGTCTTGGTGACTTACTCGCAAATTATCCTGCAGAATATTTACAGACAGAGAGTGTCTGCAGAAGTGGATGCAATTCTTGGATGGCTCTACAGTGAGTTTTTTAACCTGGATGTATTGTCCATGGTATGCCGGTGTTCATGGAAAATGAAATAACCGGTAAGCTCTCTAGCAGCTCTGCCATAAAGTGGGGCCTGACTCTGGACAAAGAGGACATCGCCTAGTGTGTTCTTCATTCTTTAAGAGAAAAAGTGGAGGATGATTTGGGACAAGGATGTAAACATTGAGAGACTTGGGGAGGGGGGGGGGGGGAGTCTAAATGTGGAAAAGATGTATGGTCAATCCAGAGTGCTTAGTAGGAAGACATGTGTACCTAGAATCAAAACTTGACAGGTACAATCAGTCTGCCGCTTCGACTTCGAGAAATGCTGGGACGCGCGGTGGAGCGGTTACGCGCATGTCCCGACAACAATGAAATTGATTACATGAATAGAATAGAATAGAATAGAATAGAATAGAATAGAATAGAATATTACATGTCAGCGAAACCTGGGCTTCATCAACCTCGCCAGAAAAAAAAATAAAACAAAGAACGTGTTTCATAAGCGATGCCAGTAGTATACAAGGGTCCAATTGTCCCGTATTTAGGCGTAAATTAACAAAGATATATAGCAGGCGCATTTTGCGCGAAATGTACACGAGAATCAAGGGGAGTTAATCGGTCGTGCGGTCGGCGTGACCCCTTGTGCGGCGGGCGCCGGATCGCGCGGGTGCCTGGTGACCTCGGGGCGGATCGCGTGTCAGCGGGTGACCCCTTCAGATTAACTCGAGTGGTTCGGACAGCGTGCTATCGGATCGGGGATTATCTCGATTCGGTGGGACGCTATCGCGCCAGGTAGACGTTAGAAAATATTTATAGCTATGTTGGGTGTCTGCTTAACGTTGTACCATAAATGAAGCATAAGGGTGAAACAGTTAGAGATTACTGGTTAGTCTAAGCTGGTAGTGTAAATATGTTCCTCGGTGTTAGTGGTTCGCTATCTCTCTCTCTCTCTCTCTCTCTCTCTCTCTCTCTCGCCCTCTCTCTCTCCAATGGTGTTTTGAGCTAGGATTTGAACATTTTGGCATGTATCGTGCATCACAATCTCGTATCGTGCTGCACGATATAATCTCAGGTGACCTCGGCTCAAAACTCCCTTGCCTACTACTAGTCTTATCTCAAGTGGGCTCTTTTCTCAAGTGGGCACGCTCGCGCTCCGTATTTTAAACATTCCGAATTATTGGACACCAGTGGTTCTAAAACGTGTGTGTTTGTCTACTACTAGTTTTTTTGTTGATTTTTTTGGATGGAGTTTGATATGTAGGGGTGTCAAATATTATGTTTGGGGTATGCCTTGAGGTTACATTTCAATTTTTTTTTTATCGATTCCATGGGCGTAACCCTAAAAAATGGCAAGGGGGTAACAATTTCAAAAGTGATTTTTAAGTTAATTTTTGGTGTGGGGATGTCTAAAATAAAGTTTGGGGTATGCCTAGAGTGAAAATTTACGCTTTTCGTCGAATTCAGGGGCGTAGTCACCAAAAATGGTCAGGAGGTAAACTCATAAAATTGCCATCATACGTCAAAATCTATTTTTAGAAACAACATTACGAATTATTGGACACCAGTGGTTCTAAAACGTCTGTGTTTGTCTATTGGAAGCCTTAGTCAGTACGGGTGTTTATGTTTATAAACTTCAAGATTATCCTATAGGGTGTCTGCTAGATATCCCACACTACATTGCATCAAATCAAGGTATTAATATCCTTCAAACCGATTCCCATTCTACAGTTTACAATGATAATCTCTGCTTCTTCCGTTGTCTAGCTGTCCATCGAGGTGCCTCCTAGGTTTCTGCCCTTGCCTCCTAGGTTTCTGCCCTTGCCTCCTAGGTTTCTGACCTTGCCTCCTAGGTTTCTGCCCTTACCTCCTAGGTTTCTGCCCTTACCTCCTAGGTTTCTGCCCTTGCCTCCTAGGTTTCTGCCCTTGCCTCTTTGGTTTCTGCCCTTGCCTCCTAGGATTCTGACCTTGCCTCCTAGGTTTCTGACCTTGCCTCCTAGGTTTCTGACCTTCCCCTCTTTGATTTCTGACCTTCCCTCCTTGGTTTCTGACCTTCCCGTTCTGACCTTCCCTCCTTGTTTTCTAACACAGCTTCCTAGATTTCTGACCTTCCCTCCTTGTTTTCAGCCTTTGCTTCCTAGTTTTCTGTCCTTGCCTCTTAGGTTTCTGCCCTTGCCTCCTAGGTTTCTGACCTTGCCTCCTAGGTTTCTGCCCTTGCCTCCTAGGTTTCTGCCCTTAACTTCTAGGTTTCTGCCCTTGCCTCCTAGGTTTCTGCCCTTGCCTCTTTGGTTTCTGCCCTTGCCTCCTAGGTTTCTGACTTGCCTCCTAGGTTTCTGACCTTCCCCTCCTAGGTTTCTGACCTTCCCTCTTTGGTTTCTGACCTTCCCTCCTTATTTCTGACCACCCCGTTCTGACCTTCCCTCCTTGTTTTCTAACACAGCTTCCTAGATTTCTGACCTTCCCTACTTGTTTTCAGCCTTTGCTTCCTAGTTTTCTGTCCTTTCCTCTTAGGTTTCTGCCCTTGCTTCCTAGGTTTCTGACCTTGCCTCTTTGGTTTCTGACCTTGCCTCCTAGGTTTCTGTTTTTGCCTCTTAGGTTTCTGACCTTGCCTCCTAGGTTTATGTCTTTGCCTCTTAGGTTTCTGCCCTTGCCTCTTAGGTTTCTGCCCTTGCTCCTAGGTTTCTGCCCTTGCCTCCTAGGTTTCTGTCCTTGCCTCCTAGGTTTCTGTCCTTGCCTCCTAGGTTTCTGCCCTTGCCTCCTAGGTTTCTGACCTTGCCTCCTAGGTTTCTGCCCTTGCCTCCTAGGTTTCTGCCCTTGCCTCCTAGGTTTCTGCCCTTGCCTCTTTGGTTTCTGCTCTTGCCTCCTAGGTTTCTGACCTTGCCTTGTAGATTTCTGACCTTGCCTCCTAAGTTTCTGACCTTCCCTCTTTGGTTTCTGACCTTCCCTCCTTGTTTTCTAACACAGCTTCCTAGATTTCTGACCTTCCCTCCTTGTTTTCAGCCTTTGCTTCCTAGTTTTCTGTCCTTGCCTCCTAGGTTTCTGACCTTGCCTCTTTGGTTTCTGACCTTGCCTCCTAGGTTTCTGACCTTCCCTCTTTGGTTTCTGACCTTCCCTCCTTGGTTTCTGACCTTGCCTCCTAGGTTTCTGTCTTTGCCTCTTAGGTTTCTGCCCTTGCCTCTTAGGTTTCTGCCCTTGCCTCCTAGGTTTCTGCCCTTGCCTTTTTGGTTTCTGCCCTTGCCTCCTAGGTTTCTGACCTTGCCTCCTAGGTTTCTGACCTTGCCTCCTAGGTTTCTGACCTTCCCTCTTTGGTTTCTGACCTTCCCTCCTTGGTTTTCTGACATTCCCGCCTTGTTTTCTGCCGTACAGATGACGACTTTTAAATTGACGATGACAACTTTTGAATTGACAAAGACAGCTTTTGAATTGACAAAGAGAACTTTTGAAATAGCATATGAGGGACACAAGTTCCGCAATGTTAGAGAACGATCGAGGCGTGATTTGGTCTAACTTTTTGGAGTTTGGAAGTAATTATCCGTTTGATGTGTCTAACTTTTATGGGTATGGGAGTAGATTTGTATAGTTTTTAAGGTCGACTTTTTGACTATGAGTCTAAATTTGTGTGTTCTGGCGGTAAAATCTTAGTGATTTGGTCTAACATTTTGGACCTTGAATATAACTTCCTGCTCGTTGTATCCAACTATTTATAACAGTCATGGAACTCCTGGTATTGCATCAGGGGTCAAAACGCGTTCAAGTAACCCGCCACTTGTATTATTTCCCCCACCATTGACCCGCTAGGTGGATTGTATCAGGGGCCGAATCGATTTAAAGTAACCCATGCATCAGACTCGACAGCACTTCAAGTTGAAAATGAGGTCAGTTATCACGATAACAGTAATCCTCTTCTCTGATTAGTTAATCCAGAGGTCAGTCATTTCGTTGATGGGTGTCCGATAGAAATCTTCTTCTCTGATTGGTTAACCTAGATGTTAGTCGAGGGTGGAATAGTGTTGTCCAAATTTTATTTACCAGATTATATTTAAATTAGTCGGATGTGAGACTTCGTGTTATAAGCGCGCTTGATTCATCGATGTTTATTTTCATAGTACTGTTCAGTCTAGCGGTCTGTGTTGTAGTGGAATATTTTACGGTGTAAGTTGAATTTTTTTTTCTGTTTTTCTCTTAGCTCATAACGATGTGATAGGTCATCATTAAAGGAATTTCAGTTGTATTAATGGTGATGTGTATAAAGTACGTCTGTTAAGCCTTGTAGAGTGTATTATTCCTTCGTTTTTCATATGTTTATCTTATTGGTTCTTTAAAAAGTAGATATCTCAAGTCTTTTTGTAATTGATATTCAATGTTATTAATGTGTTACACTGGGGGTAAGGTAAATATACGAATGAAGGCGGAACGCTAGGCGAGACAAAAGGGGAGAGAGAGAGAGAGAGAGAGAGAGAGAGAGAGAGGAAGAAAAATGGAATGGTAGGAGAGAAGTCTAGTAGGGGTTAGAAGAGAGAGAGAGAGCGAGAGAGAGAAGCCTATGAGAAAGAAGGCGAGATGCTAGGTATAAATGGTGAGAATAATCAAGTGTTACAATAGGAGGGACGCTAAAAATATGAGGGAGGGCGGGGGAGCTAAAGGTAGAGGCGGAGGGTGGACTGATAGGTTAGACGTCTAAGAGAGGATAGGGGTGAAAGAGAGAGAGAGAGAGAGAAGGAAGGCGCGATGATAGGGATAAATGGAGAGAATGAGTAAGTGTTTCAATGGAGGGAAATCTAGGCTGGAATAGTAGAGAGAGAGAGAGAGAGAGAGAGAGAGGGCGAGAGAGAGAGAGGGCGAGAGAGAGAGAGACAGAGAGACAGCGAACCACTAACACCGAGGAACATATTTACACTACCAGTTTAGACTAACCAGTAATCTCTAACTGTTTCACCCTTATGCTTTATTTATGGTACAGCAGACATCCAACTACATAGCTATAAATATTTTCTAACGTCTACCTGGCGTGATAGCGTCCCACCGAATCGAGATAATCCCCGATCCGATAGCACGCTGTCCGAACCACTCGAGTTAATCTGAAGGGGTCACCCGCTGACACGCGATCCGCCCCGAGGTCACCAGGCACCCGCGCGATCCCGGCCCCGCCGCACAAGGGGTCACGCCGACCGCACGACCGATTAACTCCCCTTGATTCTCGTGTACATTTCGCGCAAAATGCGCCTGCTATATATCTTTGTTAATTTACGCCTAAATACGGCACGATGGACCCTTGTATACTACTGATGCCTGAGATTTTTGTTTAGAATCTTCAGGAGAGATAAAGTAACAGACAATAGGATGCTGACGTTCGAGAGTGTCAAGAATGTTTACTGTCCTCCAAATGAGCTGAAGGCCACCTGCATAGAGTGCAAGTAAAGACATTCTTCTGAACAAAACTTCCTATGTGGGGAGAGGCAGTATTCAGCAAAGAGAAAACAAAAATAAAAACCCCTTATATGCTAAAAAGATGACGGTAAAAAATGTGAAATAAGTGCAGTAGATTTGAACGTAACAAAGATAAATCCAGCAGAGACAAACTGCAGTTTGAAAGTTATAGAACACAAATTAATAGCATATTGCCAAAAGTAGAAGCCCGCAAATGACGAAAAAAACCTCAGACAAGATCTTTACACGCGAAGTAGAGCCACTGTCTATTTTGTGTGATAAAATCCAACTACGCTATGTTGTACAGAGGTCTGTGCTGCGATATAAAAAGTCCATTTGTGGTGGCTCGAAAAGAGCAGAATCTTTGCAGAGCCGAATAGAGCTTACTTTGTATTAACATTTAGTATGAAGATTTAACCGTAGTGTTCAAGGACTCGATTGAATAAGACAATTATCATGACGGACTCTCAGTTAGTGCTTCGAGTGATGTAGAACTAAATGTATCCAGCGGAAGTGAATGACATAAACAGGTGTACAAACATTACAGATAAGGGGGAAAATATAAATATATGGCGCTCAAGTCACGCAAGGGTTCCTAGCGATGAATCCACACTATATAGTTCTCGAAGTCCATGATTGTCAACTGCTTTGTTGCAACCATCAATACAAATCGTCGTCAGCAAATACTGAGAATCTCTCACAATTACGGCCCCTTTTGCTTGACTGTCTGCTAACCAACTTTGAGCTAGAACCACCGTCTCAATATGTATTATAATTTTTGAGGTAGTAATATTAATAGTTATGGAAACAGAGCCATAGTGCAAAAGTGCATGTACAATAACACTGTTATCTTTTGCATAGTGATGAATTTACACTTTAAACTCTTCATGGTTTTAAACATCAAGTAGTCAATTCACAACACATTACAGATTATCACATATGAAGGAATATACAATAATCGTAAACATTTTTTCAAAATACGCCTCTGGACCAATTTAACCACTCCCTCCTGACTAACAGGAAACTCCGGGAATCATACTGCTGCTGCAAAGTTCATGAACAAAGCTCCGTCACGTCACCTTTTGTCATTAGCGTATAGGGATATACGATCAGCCATCATCATGATGACGTAGAAAAATAGAATAAGGGCTGCGCCCATAAATTACTCTAGTGAATGCAGTCAAAAACGCACGAAACACAGTGCAAGATCCATAAAGTGAAACCTTCGTTTGACTTGGCAGAGCAGTCCATACTAATGAGTTGTAACATGTAAATAATTGACGTCAAACAATTCCAATGACGGCAATAAACAGCACTCAATGTGTTGACGTAAACCGCATACAAATAAAATAATCCTATTGAAAAGTCACTCAGATTTTTGACAACTAAATGTTGACGAGGAATAACACAGGTAACAGCGAACACTTTCGGAATCGCTTTCTTTTTACACCTAAGAAAACTCTATCATAGCTGGAGTACCATTAGTAACAATGAACGATATATCAATCTTGGGGATTTCATTTTTTAAAAGAACTCTTCAGACACATGAGATATAGATCTTCCTTTAGTCATCAAAGTTTTAACAAAAAATAATTGACGGCGAATCTGTTTCTATTTTATAAATCGTGCGTATGCTGAAAGTAAATAGTTTCCAGGAAAAGTTGACACATCGCGCTGTACAGATAACTGATATAATGGTAAATACTCATATCATGGATCTTTATCATCTTGAGCCATTTCTTCAATTCTTCCTTGCAATGTGTTATTAATAAAGGAAAGTTCCTATGTAATATCAAACGCTGGCTTGTGTAGCAAAGTGCGGATTACCTTAACCGAAAGATTATACTCGGTAGAATGAGTTCTTCATCAAAAGTATATAATCTCCAGACTTAGCAATCAGTAACGAAATGATGTAAGACAATCCATCGTCATCTTGCTTGGATGCAACTGAAAATTTGAGTTGTTTTTAAAATCGGCTGCCTCATAAAATGTTCTTTTGGTGCTGAGTGCGGTTAGTGGGATAGGGGTGTACCCTACCAAAGGAGCAGTAAGATGTCTCCTTTCCTCCACTAGTCTATAGGACACCTTTGGGCATGGTGGAGTACCTGTTTAGCCCCCTGTCAGGGATAGGTGAAACCAGTGGAGCAGGGGGTGGATGGTGTGGTGGGTGCAGTCGACAAGTAGTGCTGGTTATGGTCCCCATGGCAGGTAGAGGATTTCAATTGTAGAGAAAATGGTTGCGATCTCCGACTAGTACAGTCACTGCCAAGAAGGAAAGGAATAGTAAACTACCTTCTTATTTTGCCAAGTACAAGCGTGTCAAAATACAATTTAATATCTACACCTAACGATGTTAATAAAGATTTAACAGCCACCTCGCCCTGCAGAACGATCAGACGCTGGCTTGTGTAGCACGATGTGCTACATATAACAGGGAGCCAATGGTGGGGTGTACTAAACACTCCAAGGTATGGTGACAGCTTTACAAATAAAGAACACAACACAATACTGACGTTTCGGCCTGTGGCCTTCTTCAGAATACAGGGACAACGACAACAAGCGGTGAAGCACAATTACTACATGTTAGATGATCAAGTGGAGGGCGAGGAAAGTAGGATGCAGAAATAAGAAAAGAGAGAAATGAATATTACATGATGAGAGGTATGATGGGCGTCAAAATATATAAAATAGAAAAAGAGAAAAATGTATAATAAATTGTACTTAGCTGAGCTCAGAGCAGGAAATTTGTAATCCGTGCTGAAACAAAAGTCAGAATGACTAGAAGCGCAGAGAACGTGTATAGAAAGCAACCCGTGACCAAGACAGGTCAGTTAAGAGGGCAAACGGATCTAATATCGGGAAAACCAAAGGGGGGGGGGGGGAAAGGGGGGATAGACGAAGACACTCCTGGGACACAACAAGCAATACATATAAATCACTCAACAATGGAAGTGAGAGATCACGCGAGAGGTTAAGAGAAAGAAATTGAATGACACGACAAAGTAGTGAACTAGGCAATGGGTGAGAGAGATGGACTCTACAGAATGGATGGCCTCGAACTGAAAGAGTTGAGAGGTAGGTCAACGAAAGGAAGGATTGGATACTGGAGGAAGAGATACGGTGAGGAAGAATAATAAAGCCGGTATAATGAGAAGGGCGATAGAGGGGTGGTCCGGAGGAAGTTAGTCTATCGGGAGGTAGGGAAGTATTAGAGGAGGAGGTATGGAGAGGAGGGATAAGAAGCAGGTATGTGAAAACTGGATAGGGGGAGAGGCGGTAGGTCAGAAGTGAATGGAAAAAGAGAAAGTCTGGAAGAAGTGGAGCAATATGGGATGGTGTGCAAGAGGTATGAACCATAGGAGGTAAAGAAGTAGGGAAATGATAGAACAAAGGGGGGAATGAAAGTGGGCATCAGGATAAGGGGGATACTGGAATAGTAGGTATAGATGAGTAGTGACTACAAGTGAATAGAGAGGAGAGGGGTGAGCTAGGAGTAGATCAGCAGAGGTGGAGGAACAATAGAGGTGGGCAGAGAGATCGTACGTACAGTCCAGGTGGAGAGGTGATATAGTGATAAAGAGGTAAAGGACATGAAGGTAGTCAGAAGAGAAAAAGGTGTGGGGAGGGGGGTTTAGGATGAAGAAGGCAAGATGGGGGTTACTCAAAGAGGATATGAAAAGCAGGGATGGACGAGGAGTAGAGGACCCAAGAAGAGAAATAGGAAGAGAGGTCCATAGGTGGGAGGGTGGAGTCGGAGGCAGGAGGGTCCTCAGAGGGACAGGGATACATTGATGCCACGAGGGGTGAGGCAGCCCCAACGAGCGATCAGACGGTGCTCAAGAGTGAGCCGACTGTGGTGATCAGAGGAGCATGATATTAGGCCAGTTACCAAGACATCAGTCTTACCTCGATGGCCCCTCGAGTTAAAGTGGGCTGCTACAGGAGTGTCCGCTTCTCGGGTGATGTTCACGGCACCTATCGCCGATTCTTCGACCAGACTGACCGATGTAGGTCAACTTACATCGCTTACAAATGATGGCATAAATGATGTTCCGCGATGTGCAAGTGAATCCCTCTCTGATCTCGAAAGGACCATTAGGGAAGAGGACAGTGTCGGTCTGGAGAACGTAGTCACAAGTTTTACATACTCTCCGGTTGCAGCGGATAGTGCCTCGATGGCTGAAGTGGTCAGCAGGAAGACGACCCCTGACAAGAAAGTCTCGGAGGTTCCGGTCACGTCTAAAGGCCACTAGTGGCGGGTCAGGGAAGAGCAGACGAGTAGTAGGCTCAGATCGAAGAATAGGTAGGTAGCGGTGGATGGTCCTAATAGCGGCGTAGTGGTGAGGGTGATGGGTGAGAGCGAGCACTACTCTATCAGAGGGGGGATGAGTAGAGGGGGTAAGAGCAGACTGACGTGAAGTGAGGAGAACTCGACGCAGGGCAGGGAGGAGAGCTGATTCTGGATAAAGGCGTCGGCGGAAGAAATCAAGCATGAGGTGGGCATTGTGAAGGAAATCTTCATCGTCTTGGCAAAGGCGACGAAGTCTGAGAAGCTGAGAATATGGAAGAGAGTTCTTGCAGGATGTAGGATGAGAGGAGTCGTAGCGGAGGAAACTATGGGAGTCAGTGGCCTTGTAGAAGACCGAGGTGAGAAGATGAGAGGTGCCCAAGGAGACTAGGATGTCCAGGAAAGATACGGAGGAGGTGGAGATGTGGAAGGTGATGTGGATAGAGGGGTGGAAATGTCCGACATATTCGATGAAACGGGAGATCTCATCTTCTGGAAGGTCAGACAGACCAATGCAGTCATCAATGTACCTACGATACATAAGGGGAAGAGGGCCCTGTAAGGTTTGGATAATTTGGTGCTCTAGATAACCCATGAAGAGACAAGCATAGCTAGGGCCCATTTTAGTGCCCATCGCCACACCACTGATCTGGGTGAAGAAATTGCCATTGAACTCGAAAGAGTTGAGGTTCAAGACTAATTCTGCTAGACGGAGGAGGACGCCAGTGGCGATGGAGGGTTGGATCCTACGGTCCAGGAAAAACTGAAGAGCTTGAAGGCTGTCGGAGTGGGGAATAGAAGTATACAGGGAGCAGACATCCATAACGAAGAGGCGGTAGTGACGATCAGGAAGGAGGGTGATAGAGGAAAAGATGTTAATGGCGTCGTTAGTGTCTTTGACATACGAAGGGAGGCCCATAACTATGGGTTGAAAGACACTGTCGAGGAAGTCAGAAATGAGAACCGTAGGACATGAGATGGAAGAGACAATAGGACGTCCAGGAGTATGATGTTACATATAACACCCGATCGTCATCAAGCTACTGAATGCAAGATAAGAAATAAAGAGACTATTAATAGGAACTTGGAGCATTAATTCAGCATTCACAGTTGGCAAGCTAGAAAACATCAGCCAAGAGATGAAAAGAATAAAATTGAACGTCCTGGGACTATGTGAAATGAGATGTACAGAAGCATCATTATTACTACGCGTTAGTTGGAAATGTAACTTACCCTGGAGGAACCACACACGAAAGAACAGTAGGCATCATGTTAGACAAAGAAATAAGCAAAACAGCGAAAGGATTTTGGTTACTGTCGGATAGAATTCTGCTAGTAAAATTGAGGGGTAGACCAATGGAATCAACATAATTCAAGCTTTATTCACCAAAACGTAAAAGCGAAGAAGACATTGACACCTTTTACGAGTTATAGATGACCATGGAACAGTGCAAATCAAAAGAAATAACTATATTAGGGGAATTTAGCGCAAATGTTGAAACAGCTAAAGTGTAAAACGTAACTGGAGGCATGGCCTAGGAGAGACATATGAGAGAGGGGATAGATTGAGCAAAGATACGTGAAATGATTATAGGTAACACCTATTTCAAGCAACACTCTAGGAGACTTTGGACATGGCAAAGGACGGAAAACAAAATACACAATCAAATCGATTTATACTGTTACAGAGAAAATTCAGGAATGGCCTAATATTTGTTAAAAGAATACCCGGAGCAGATTGCAATAGTGACCATGTACCAATTGTTGAAGAAAAAAGGAATAAAACTGCGGGAGACACGACAATCCCCAAAAATTATGAAATTACAAATAGATATTCTTAGATTAGATAGACAGGTAAGTGATGAGTACAGTACGATCGTACAAAATAGATATAATGCAAATGAGAAAATAGAGAACATCGATGAACATTGGGGAATGCACAAGTAATCGATTCAACAAACATTAAAGAAGTAATACCTGTGATTAAAAGAATCAACAAGAATAAATGGATGTCAGAAGAAATACTTTTACTAATGGACAAAAGACGAAAACACACAAAAGAAGAACGGATATGCAAAAAAAAAAGATGAAAAAGAAATGCAAAGAGCAAACCATGATGACTTAAGCAGAATTGTGAAGAAATGGGAAAAGAACAAAACAAAGACACAATATTTATCCAAAATCAGTTAAAAGGAATTAACAGAAAGAAAAGGAGTCAAAGTTTCAGGATGTGTGAAATCAAAGGAGGGATATATAATAATGTGGAAAGAGTAGATAATGGAAAGATGAACAGAATATATCAGTCAACTCTATGATGATGAAAGACCAGAGCTAAACAATTCAAACAAGGCCAAAGGACCACCAATAATGCTGAGTGAAGTGGAGAACAAAATTCAACACATGAATAGAGGCCAAGCTCCAGGTTTCGACAACATAACAGTCGAAGAAATAGATGCATTAGGATAGCCGGGACAACAAGTCATAACAAAACTACGCAATGACATATATAACTGTGGACATGTAACCGAAGATCGCCCAAAATCTATCTTTGTAGCCATACCGAAGAAGTCAGACGTCACTGATTGCGAAGACAATCACACTATTGGTTTCATGAGCCATATAACCAAAATATTACTAAGAATCATCATGTAAGGCGTGTAAGGAACAAAATAAAACCAGATAATAAGTGAGGAGCAATGTGGATTTGTGGAAGGAAAGGGCACCATTAATACAATATACATCATGAGAACATTGATAGAAATGGCTATTGATGTAACGAAACATACAGGGTGTTTTTAAAGTTGCAGTGCAGTGAATATTTCTAATATTCAGTAAACGACGTAACCATCATCTACGTACCACAATTTTGTAAACCACATTTATGAACAAACCGCTGCTTCCTTTAAGGTTTTATTTACGTAAAGGACGGGCACTACGCTACTTTCACTGTCTCATTGCTTGAAGGAAATGGCGTTGACGATTGAAAACAGGGTATTTCTGGTTGAGCATGTCTTTCGTAATGGCGGTAAATATACGGATGAGGTCATTAGACAATTCGTGAGGAAATTTCCAGACTCACAAGTCCCTCACCGAAATTCTGTTACAAAATTGATCAAAAAGTTTCGTGAAACCGGTAGTGTGGTAGATGCATAACGA
Source organism: Megaustenia siamemsis (assembly GCA_032433765.1). Lineage (NCBI taxonomy): Eukaryota > Metazoa > Mollusca > Gastropoda > Stylommatophora > Ariophantidae > Megaustenia > Megaustenia siamemsis. The sequence continues at coordinate 91,773,064 of JAVIAB010000051.1, forward strand.
TCTGGAAGACCTTCAATTTCACAAGACCAAATTATGGAACTCCAAGACAGAATTACAATGAGTCCAAATGCATCTTTAAACCACTTGTCTCAACAGGTGCAAATATCTAAGAGTTCTGTTCACAAGGTTTTAAGAAGTGAACTACACTATCGTCCATACAAATTAACTGAAGTGTCTCAACTCCAAGAAAGAGATTATGAATCCCGTTTAAACTACTGCATGTGGTTTTAGAATTTTATTTATGAACATGGCGCTGCCATCCTTGACGTCACTTTTTTCACTGATGAGGCCTGGTTTCATTTATCCGGTTATGTGAACAGTCAGAACAATCGGCTGTGGAGCAGTGAAAACCCCCATGAATTTCATCAAGTGCCGCTTTACGATCAAAAAGTCGGAGTGTGGTGCGCTATAAGTCGTATGCGGATAATAGGACCTATATTTTTTAATGAAACAATAAATGCAGAACGTTACCGTACTTTAATTCTGGAACCGTTCATAGCACACCTTACAGAACGGGAAATTATGGAATCCTGGTTTCAGCAGGATAGGCAACAGCACACACAGCCACAACAACACTCAATTATTTAGAAAGCATATTTGCAAATCGCATTATTTCACGTGGAATCTGGCCTGCTCGTTCACCAGATCTAACACCCCCAGATTATTATCTGTGGGGGGCATTGAAGGGGAAAGTTTATGAAAATAATCCGCAGACAATTAATGATCTAAAGACTGAAATAGTAGACAAGATTAAACAAATATCACCAGACATTATTCTGAAGGTTTTCGCAAATATGGAAAGACGAATCACGATATGTCTTGAGGCCCGTGGTGGACATTTTCAACATATGCATTAGGCACAACTTTATTGTGTTAATACCAACATTACCCATTATAAGCTCGCCGATAGCAGTCAAGTATACTTGAATAATACCATTTATTTTACAATTTGTGTGACGCATTAGTTAACCGCATTTCTGGTGACGTTTTTTCTTCCGAGAGTAGAAATTCACTGCACTGCAACTTTAAAAACACCCTGTAGATGCACAAATGCATTAGTCAGAAGTAAAGCATGTGCAAATAATTAAATGCTCTAGAAATTAAAAAAATAATGTTAAGGATCTGTGAATCATTAAAAAAAAATTAATCACAATAATTAAAATCATGTAGCATAAATATAAACGGGATGAATATGAAACGAGTGCCATGCGTCAAATACCTGGGCACAATAATATCATATGGAAAATGTAACTCTGAAATAAAAAGCAGAATATCTCATGACAAAATAGCTTTTCATAAAATGAGAAACGTCTTATGCAACAAGTCTATGTCAATAGAGCAAGTGGTGGGGTGTAACGTACACAACTACAAGGTATGGTGACAGCTTTACAAAAAAGGAATGCAACAAAATACTGACGTTTCGGCTTACATGCGGCCTAGTCCAGAGAACGAGAACACAAAAGGACAACAGAAAAAAAAATAAAGTCAACTACATCTAGAATGTGCGAAACAGGTAAATGAAGGAGAAATAAATAGAAGAATAAGAGATGTACTGATAAAATGAAAGGGAGATGGAGTCCCTTTAAGAAGATTGGTAATATGTAAAAATTAGTTAGCTAAAAAATATTTCAAAATTAAACTGAGGCATAACTAAGGGACGATTCAAAAGCTTCCAGCGATTAGATGATTGTGAGTCAAATGTGGATATAATGAGACGTGAGAGGGGCAGGGAGAAAATCTAGTCTCCTGATTTGACGATAAGTCGGGTGAGATTGTGAGGTGATAATATAAGGTGTGATAAACAGTCAAGAATGTGGCGGATAGCAACCGAGCATTGAAAACGTGTATACATTGACCAAACAAAGGTAGACGTGACTCTAGCGAGGAAACAAGGGAATAAACGCAACGTAATATGGGTATTATGAAGGACTGACGAAACACGGGGTGCGATATACGGGGGGGAATAGGATATGACACTACTTCCAGAAGACGTGGATGCAAGTCTTACATCGATTGCACTTGCAACGGATAGTACCCCGATTGCTATGGAGGGAGGCGGGAAGGCGGCTCCTGACAAACATATCACGAAGGTTACGATCATGCTTGAAGGCAACTAATGTGGTCAGGGAAGAGTAGACGGGTAGTGGAGTCGAAGCATAGAATGGGGATGTAGCGCGGTGATCACGGCGTAGTAGTGAGGGTGATGGGAGAGAGCAAATACTACCATGTAAGAGGAAGGACGGGTGTAGAGGGTGAGGGCAGCCTGGCGTAAAGTGCGGAGAGCCCGTTGAAGAGCAGATCGAAGAGCTGATTCGAGATAGAGGCGTGGGCGGAAGAAGTCTATCATCAGGTGGGCATTATGCAGGAAATCTTCATCGTCCTGGCAAAGAACATGAATGACATCAGCAGCCTCGGTGGCTGAGTTGTTAGTGTGCTCACCTCGGTGGCTGAGTGGTTAGTGTGCTCACCTCGGTGGCTGAGTGGTTAGTGTGCTCACCTCGGTGACTGAGTGGTTAGTGTGCTCGCCTCTATGGCTGAGTGGTTAGTGTGCTCGCCTCGGTGGCTGAGTTGTTAGTGTGCTCATCTCGGTGACTGAGTGGTTAGTGTGCTCACCTTGGTGGCTGAGTGGTTAGTGTGCTCACCTCGGTGGCTGAGTGGTTAGTGTGCTCACCTCGGTGACTGAGTTGTTAATGTGCTCACCTCGGTGGCTGAGTGGTTAGTGTGTTCGCTTCCTGAACAGAAGGGTCAGGGTGCGATCCCCAACAGTGGCGGACTTTTTTTCGAACTGACAAGGCTTTGGGTTTCACTGAATCTCTAAAAATGGGTACCAGAGATTTTTCAGGGAAGTAAAGGTAGCGTGGCTTGATACCGTATACATCACCCACAAATGTGCCGTAGTCATATACAAATATTGTCACTAACACATTATTTCCCATACACGTAGCAAGGCGTGGAGGAAACTTTCATTTTTTTTATAAACATCAGAAAGAAACAATCGATATTTTTAGGGCACATCACGAGAACAGGAAAGTTGGAATACTAGGTTCTATCTATCTATCTATTGTCCTTTCGAGCCGAAGACGGCACATAGGGCAGAACCACAATCTCAAAAACTGAAACCTTGCATGCCAAAATGGCACATATTGCAGAGATCACTGCTTGTAAAATCTATGGCTCTGTTTCCATAACAATAGTTTTTACAATGACAGCTTGTCAAGCCACCGATCAATCTCCTTAGTCGCCTCTTACAACATGCTTAATAATACTAGGTTACAACTGGTAAAATACAGGGGAAGAGAGATCGTGGACGACAAAGTAAGAAGCTACTAGACAGCTTAGTGTTACTGCATGAAAAACAGTAAAGAACATAATTGATACTAAGCAATGTGTATAAAAACATTCTGGAAGGACATGATCGCGTACGCCAACCGATATGGCACATGATGATATGAGTGCTTAAAAATAAGCTAACTCCTTATCAGCATGAACTTTTGTCAAACGTTCTTGTATTTACGAAAAATTCATAGCGTTATTTCTTCTTCCTCTTCTACGTTCATGACTCATTCAGAGTAGGATTCCGGACTTTCTTACGAAGGCAGCTGTCTGTTTAAGTGAATAGCGTTATTTGATAGATCGTGTTGGCAAGTCAGATGTATGAGTAGTGTCATATTTGTAGACGACTCAATAATGCTATATTTAAAAAATACAGGTGTAACACTACCAGTAACACTACACCTGTATTGCCTACATTTTCTCATAGAATCAGCTATGATATTATTTGTTAAAAAAAAAACAATAAAATTATGTTTTAATTCTTCAATATGATATGCACAATTATGTTGTTATTGTCTTGGAAAAAAAGTGTGGGGGGGGGGGGGGGGAGAGGTTGCCTACTTCTTGGTGAGGCACAATCTTTTCAACCTCAGAATACCTTTCTCATTTATATTAGACCACAGTTTCCACCCAAATAGAGAGCAAATATTACTGTTATCAAAAGACAAAGAGTTTATACAATGTATGCTATATTCGATTTCCAAATATCAAATTGAACTTTTCAAGAAGTTATTAATTTTTAAAAAATAGTCAATATGCAATTAAAAGTTACTGCATAGTTTCAATGAGCATTCCTTTATTTTAAAAAAAAGTTTTCTTATAAACACGCGCCTTTTTAAATTAATACATATGATCTCATTGATAATATAAATACAATAAAAAGTTGCCGATTACGTTAAAGAAAATCTATGAAAGTAATGTGATTCAGTGTATTCGTTTATTGAAATAACAAAAACACAATTCACTTTTTATGTGATCCTCAAAGATACAAGATGTCGTATATGAATTAAAAATGGTAAATGCTTATTGCACGAAACTGCTTGTCACACAATTCAACAACAATCTGAATTCATCGTATCGCTTACTATAGATTGATTTTCATCTAGATCACCAGCCCTCCTAGCGTCAGAAACTATTTCTCCAAACTTTTTAAAACAACTAGACGGTTGATATTCTATCACTTAATAATTTTTTTTGTTGATACCTCTAGCCCATGATCTAAATACCATTTTAACAGTGGTGTTACCAACAACAATTTTTTATTCCCGACATAACTACCGATTAGTGTGCGACGAGGGATTGACAACAAGTTATGGTTGAGGGCATATTCACCTATAAACGGTCCAATATCGTCATGCGTGACGTCAATATTTTTGAAAATTGGAGTCATCTCACTGAAATGTCCCATCAAGCGGTCTAGGACGTGTTTCAAGGTCCAAAAAGTTAGACGAAATCACAACATTTTAGCACTAAAACACCAAAAAATGTAGGCTTATAAGCAAAAAGTCGACTTCAAAACCCTAACAATCTACTCCCACACCTTCGTAAGGGGCGTAACAATCATCCTTCGTAAGGGGCGTAACAATCATAAAATTGATTTTTAAGTAAATTTTTGGTATGGGGATGTCTATTGGTTCATTGTGCCAAACTGGTGCGCGTGTCAAACTTGTGCATGTTTTTGCACGGTGCAAATCTCGTGCGGTTTTGGTGTAACTTTTAGATGAGTGTGGGAGTAGATTTTTAGGGTTTTGAGGTCGCCTTTTTGACTATGTGCCTAAATTTTGTGATCTGGTGGTAACATTTTTGCGATTTGGTCTAACTTTTTTGGAGCTTGAATATAACTTCCTGGTCGTTGTGTCTAACTATTATGACTATGTGAGTAGATTTTTAGGTTGACTTTTTTAATATGAGCCTATATTTTTGTGGTCTGGGGGTAACATTTTGCGATTTGGTCTAACATTTTTGACTTTGGGAATAACTATCTATTCGATGTTTCTAACTAGTATGAGTGTGGGAGTAGATTTTTAGGTCGACTTTTTTAATATGAGCCTATATTTTTGTGGTCTGGGGGTAAAAATTTTGCGCTTTGGCGTAATTTTTGGGACTTTGGAAATAACTATCTATTTGATGTTTCTAACTAGTACGCGTGTGGGAGTAGATTTTTAGGGTTTTGAAGTCGACTTTTTGCTTATGAGCCTAACTTTTTTTGTGTTTTAGTGCTAAAATTTTTTTTTTTCTCCAACTTTTTGGACCTTGAAACACGTCCCCGACCACTTGAAGGGACATTTCAGTGAGATGACTCCAATTTTCAAAAATATTGACGTCACGCATAACGATATTGGACCGTTTATGGGTGAATATGCCCTCAACCATAACTTGTTGTCAACCCCTCGTCGCACACTAATCGGTAGTTATGTCGGGAATAAAAAATTGTTGTTGGTAACACCACTGTTAAAATGGTATTAGATCATGGGCTAGAGGTATCAACAAAAAAATTATTAAGTGATAGAATATCAACCGTCTAGTTGTTTTAAAAAGTTTGGAGAAATAGTTTCTGACGCTAGGAGGGCTGGTGATCTAGATGAAAATCAATCTATAGTAAGCGATACGATGAAGCTCTTACTTAGGAAACTCAGCCTACGGGAATACTCTAACCAATAAGGCTAATCATAGCGCTGTCTCGTTTATTCAGGGGGATGAGATATCGAAAATGATAAATAATTCCCAATTTAAAAAGATAACTGAAATTGAGATGGAGAAAAAGAAGACTGCTTGGGACTTTCCCCTACACATCGGTTTCTTCGTCTATCAATGTACGAAACTTCGTATGTTAGATTTTTATTTCGAGTTCTTAGATAAATTTGTAGCCAGGTCCGACTTTCAGTTATTTGAAAACAGATAGTGATAGTTTATACTTGGCTTTAAGTGCACCTAAGTTGGAGGACATAGTTAAGGCCGGTATGCAGGCTGAGTTTAATAGAGAATATAAAGACTGGTTTCCTGCTGAGTTTTGAGATGAGCATGTTAGCAAGACAGACTGTATCTAGTAACAGACCAACCTGTCTAGTTTGGCCAAGTGAGCAGGGCTCTAAAGGGAGGGCATCCCGAGAACAATCGAGGCAATGCTAGAGAACGATCGAGGCAATGCTAGAGCGCGATCGAGGCAATGTTAGAGAACGATCGTGGCAATGTTAGAGAACGATCGACGCATTGTTAGAGAACGCTCGAGGCAATGTTAGAGAACGATCGAGGCAATGCTAGAGCGCGATCGAGGCAATGTTAGAGAACGATCGAGGGAGAAATCGATCTCGATGACGAGTACAATAGGGTGCATTTTGATTTCTTGGTGACTCGGCTTCTTGCACTCACCAGAGGCCCTTACTTTCTTAACTGGGAATACTTTCTTTACTGTCGTTTTCCAGAAAAAGTTGGTGTTCAAATGCGGTACGCAGACACTGAACCAACAAAGATATAACTTGATCTACCAACTTTCTTAACTGGGCATACTTTCTGAGACCGTCATTATTTAAAGTTACTCTTAGATTTCCACAAAGTTAGCTGATTTACAAACCGGTCACATTACCCACCTTACTACAAAACACGCCAACCGCTATGCCACATGATGATGATGCCGACGACGTTAAATCACCATGTCAGCGATACTAAAAACTTCAACACTAATAACACCGACAACATATTTACACCCCGTGACGAACAATCAAAAGGGAAAAAAAACCTTTTCTCCATTTTTAGAATCATCATAACCACTTCGTTATTTAGATTTGCACACCTGGCCTTATGGTCACCCGATAACAGCACACTAGCAGCAGATACCCCAAGAGATAATACTCAACCACGTCCACTTACACCCCTTCCCCTTCTCACTATTTAGAGTACGAGATCGAAAGTTGTGGCGAGACATGTTCACTCTATACCAACGGGCTTGTGTTGAGGGGAGGGGGACGGTATGGTGACCCGTATTGATGATGATACATGACGACGACGACGATGCTTTATATTATCAACACGGAATGTTGACGGGGCGAAGGGGGTATAATTTCTCTGTGATACAGGTTAAAGGAGGTATTTTATATAATTATTTATTCCGATTGATATTCAAATACTAAAGTGTTACAGTGAAGGTATGGCGACACGTTAAAGCTTTGGAAAAGGTAAACACTTACAACGCGTGATTCACACATATTGATGGTACATGACGATGATGAGGTTGGGGATATAGTGTCTATGTATTACAGGTGATGATGTTGTGGAGGGGAGGGTATGGTTGTTGACCTTCTATCGCCTATATTTTTAAATTTCCCTTCATTTAAGTTTTTAAATATTGATTTTTATCATTATATTTTATTATTTTTAAAATAAGTTCGTTTTCTTTTAAATCGGGGTTTTAACTGAGGGCTAGTTGGTTATCTGAGATATCCTGAGACGCAACCGACCGTTTCGACGACATCGACAAAGTGGACTGTGTGCTAAGTATCATCACCTGTCACGCCGTAGATCCCGTGTTCGAATCCCGGTGGGAGCCTTTTTTTATATTTATTTTTTTTTATTTTTTAATAATTCTGAATTTTTTACTTTCACAAATACATATTTTTAAAATAATTCTGAATTTTTTACTTTCACAAATACATATTTCACATCTTTAAAATACTTTAAAATACTATTTCACAAATATTTTCATCTAACACTGTCAGCCGTGTCGCGCAAGATAATTCGCCTTCCTGAGACGCAACCGACCGTTTCGACGATCTTTTCAATTTACCCGAGTTAAGCCGACCGTTTCGACAAAGTGACGAACCCCTCAAAAAAAAAAAAAAAAAAAAAAATTACCCCAAAAAATATTCAATTTCGAAAAAATAGCGAATTTTTTTTTGGGCACCATTGCACGGTGCAAAATCCATTGTCTATGGTGCATTTTCGGTGCATGTTCTTCCACATTGGAGGGGTAAACAGCCACATGTACTACTGTTACAGGGTAACTTGAACTGTTTGATGTTGCTTTGTCCTCGACACTGGAAGTTACAGGGTAACTTGAACTTTTTGATGTTGCTTTGTCCTCGACACTGGAATTTACAGGGTAACTTGTACTGTTTGATGTTGCTTTGTCCTCGACACTGGAATTTACAGGGTAACTTGAACTGTTTGATGTTGCTTTGTCCTCGACACTGGAAGTTACAGGGTAACTTGTACTGTTAGATGTTGCTTTGTCCTCAACACTGGAATTTACAGGGTAACTTGAACTGTTTGATGTTGCTTTGTCCTCAACACTGGAAGTTACAGGGTAACTTGAACTGTTTGATGTTGCTTTGTCCTCAACACTGGAATTTACAGGGTAACTTGAACTGTTTGATGTTGCTGTGTCCTCAACACTGGAAGTAACAGGGTAACTTGAACTGTTTGATGTTGCACAAATGGTCAAATTGTTTTGGCTCTCCAATTTTTTCCCACATTTTTTATTTAGTGAAAAAAGAGTCAATCGGATCCAGCTTAACGATGTTAAGATTTCCCATTTTCGTACATTGAAACACTTTAGTTCTCCCTGTGGTGAAGTGAAAAATCGCAAGAAGAACGAGCCACGAATGTGCTAAAATATTGTATGTTTATTATCAATAAAATTATAAAAACAGAGTAATTTATCATTTCACGAAATGAAAATGTCGTGAATGTCGCTAAAAATAAACAGAACATCAACATGACTATAGAAGACAGGCAACTAAAACAAGTAGAGGAATTCAAATACCTAGGACGTTTAGTGACAAACGATAATTCACAAACAGCAGAGATAGAATCAAGATGCAACAAAGCTTGTCAAATCATTGGACAGTTATCACTACTATTGTCCAACAAGGGAGATCGAATCAAGATGCAACAAAGCTTGTCAAATCATTGGACAGTCATCACTACTATTGCCCAACAAGGGAGATCGAATCAAGATGCAACAAAGCTTGTCAAATCATTGGACAGTCATCACTACTATTGCCCAACAGGGAAATAGCTCTAGAGGCAAAACGAGCACTATACAATACAATCTTCATCCCAACGTTATGCTACCAATGCCAGACCTGGACCCTAGATGCAAGAACAATAAGAAAAATAACCTCTACGGAGATGAAATGTGTTAGACGAATGACAGGAAACAGTCTGAGAGATAAGATCAAAAATGAAGAACTGAGAAAAAAGCTAGGAATAGCCATAGAATATTTAAAGAAACAATAGATAAAATGGTTTGGCCACGTGACAAGGTAGACAGATGAAAACACAACACAGCGAGCCTTCAACAAACGTTGTGAGAATACCAGACCCAAGGGTCGACGACGAAAAAGATGGATGGGTGGAATATTAGAAGTATTAGGAAAAATAACAGCAGCAGAGGCGAACAGAAGACCAAAAGACCGCAAATTATATCTTTCCTCGATGCTGAAAGGCAAATGAGGAAGGAAAGAAGAAAGAGAAGAAGAAGAAGAAGAAGACGTAAGGAAACACTAGGAAACATAATAGCAGCAGAGGCCAACAGAAGAGCAAATTATAGCTCCCGTCGACGCTCTAAGGCAATTGAGGAAGAAAAGAACACACAGTACCTGATCAGATGTAGGACATGTATTGAAAGCAAGATATGGACTATCAGTCATGACCTTCTGTAATATTAACGAAATCAACATTAAGTTCAGACAGTTTTCAACTTCTATACAATTTCTGAAGCGTATGAGGAGTTTTATAGAGTTGGAGTATGCAACTCGCATGCCCAGTGCCCGCCACAATATGTCCCAGCCAGAGGTTTTATTTCAATATGGTGTCATAATTGAGTATTACCCTAACCTGATATAGCACGAAATATAACCTGATATATAATGCGAAACACATCCTACAGAAATGTTAACTTTTAAATGATATCAGATTCAACATGTTGCCACAAGAGAAAAAAAAACGCACGGGGAAAATTATGATAACCTCATGTTAGCATTGAGATTTATGAATGCGAATTATCGCCTCATGTAGCCATTCATTAAAATACAAGGAACTGACCCTAGACAACCAAGAGTTACATTACACGGAATTCTTTTTAAATTTTTATTGTTTTTTGCTCCAATCTTGTATCTCAAAATTCTTTGAAAATATTACACATACGTTTAGAATATATTTTGTCAGATAAAAAATTATCGCATTACATTCTTTACGGCGGATTCTTTGTAAACACATTACAATGTCAAAGTCACGTAAGTGCGCCAATAGGAATGGAAATGCAAAGTTGCTCAATTAGTAAAGAGCGATGAGCCTGGAGTATATTGTATGGTCTGATCCGGAAAGAATAAATAAATAAGAAAGAGGGGAGAGGACTGAAAAGTTACAAGGAGTGAAGGATTCCAAACTAGAGGAAATAGTTTGTACCATCCAAGATAGGGAAATAATGGAAGGCAGGATCCTTATGATAGAAAAATAATGAATGGAGTTAATACCCCTTGGGTGGAGACAGCCAAGACGGGCTATGATTCAGTTCTCAAAGTCGAACTGGCTGAACGCATCAGAAGAGTAGGAAACGTTTCTAGTGATTAAAATATTCATTTTCTGCGTTTCTGATCACCTAAGACGATTTACTCCGAAGAACCGACTCTTAGCCGGTCTTGACGCCCACCCTGCGAGGATCTTCAACATTAATGAAATTGAGTGAACATAGAAGGAAAACAACGAGGTTTTGAAATAGATAAAAGTGAAGGACAAACTTGACATAATTTGTACAAGACAAATGACGGCATTAGTTCACGCACAATAACCTACTAAAAATCATCTTGGAAGGTAAATACAAAGTAAAAGAGGCAGAGGCAGTAAAGACTGAAGTGGACTGACAACATCAAAAGATAGGGATAGATGACGCTCTATGGTATAGTTCGTTCAAAAATTAGTGCCCACAGAATTTATTAATTATCTTGGAAACTGTTTAATGAATTTCAGTAATTCTTTTTCAGGAAATCTTTTTTTTTCCACCGACCTTAAGTCTTATGTTTTACCCTACTGTCATGCATTTAGGAAATAATTTTGTTTCTTTGAGGTTTATAAAAATATTATTTTCTTTGCTGTCTTAATTTTTAGAAGTTTACAATACTCACAATATTTGTTATAATCAACTCATCTTTTAAAAACTGAAATATCACGTGTTCTACACACAATTGTATAACCATTTCACACTTATTGTACCGTAAATTGCAAGACGCGCTGTTCAGAAAGTGGTTTTGTTGTTTCCGATTTCTTGCTAAAAAATATCATAGGCGTATCTTGACAAAAATATTTACTATTAATGTATAATCCTTTATATAAGATAATGTGTAAGTTATTGTAAAGTGACAACTTTGTTTTTTAAAGTCGACAGCTATTTATCATTTCAGTTACTGATTTTCTGCCAAGGCATTCTCTTAAGCTGTCTGATATCTTTTCTCTTTGCTTCCCTCTGTCTCTTCGTCCTTCGATTTTTCAGTTTGTTACAAAATATTCCAGCTGTACCCTTCTCACTACATTGCCAAAAAATGATGAATTTTTCTTCCTAATATCGGACATTCTCAAGTATAGATGACATGCTCAAATGTCAAATTCATAGCCCTACCAAAGAAATCGGGTGTGATTGAATGTGATGATCATCGCACAAAAAGCCTTATGAGTCATATGACTAAGATATTACTAAGAATCTTCATGCGAAGAGTGCGAAACAAAATCAGTCCAGAAATTAGCGATGAACAGTGTGGTTTTGTTAGAAATAAAGAAACAAGCAATGCCATTTATATCATAAGATCTTTAGTAGAAAGAGCCATAGAGGTGAAAACAGATCTATACCTATGCTTCATAGATTACAACAAGACATTTGATAGAGTAAAGCACCAAGAAAAAATCAACATTTTAGAAAGCATAAACGTAGACAGCAAAGATCTAAGAATAATAAAGAACATGTACTGGCAACAAACAGCGGCCATAAGAATTGGAAACCAATTGGGAATGTTTCAACAAATAAAACAGGGTGTTAGACAAGGTTGTGTGCTGTCGCCAGATTTGTTTAATATGTGTAGTGAGATTATTTTAAGATCCATAAGGGGCATGCCTGGAATAACAATTGGAGGTCATAATATAAATAATCTAAGGTATGCTGATGATACAGTCTTAATCGCTAAGAGTGAAAATGGGTTACAAGAAATGTTGGACATTATAGTGAAAGAAAGCAAAAATAAAGGACTCAGCATTAATAGCAAAAAGACAGAGGTAATGGTAACAAAAAGGAAAAAGACATCACCTCAGTGCAAAATAAAGACAAGTGGAACAATATTAAAACAGGTAAATGAATTTAAATATTTGGGAACTTTGTTAACTTCAGACGGAAGATGTACAAAAGAGGTGAGATCAAAGAATGGCTCAGGCAAAAGTAGCTTTTCAAAAAACGAGGAAGATACTATGCAATCCATTTTTGACAATAGTAACAAGAAAAAAAGTTCTTAAATGTTATGTAGAGCCTGTCTTAACATATGGATGCGAATCATGGACAATAGGACAACAGACAAGAAAATCACTGGAGTCTGTAGAAATGTGGTTTTACAGAAGAATGTTGAGAGTACCATGGACAGCTAAGAAGAGTAATGAAGATGTTCTGAGAGAGGTCAAAGCAAAAAGAGAGCTAATTTCCAATATTAGGAAGAAACAATCATCATTTTGGCCATGTAATGAGAAGAGAACAACTTAAATATATTGTAACAACTGGAAACATTGAGGGACGAAGAGATAGAGGGAAGCAAAGAGAAAAAAATAACAGACAGCGTAAGAGAATGGCTTGGCAGAAGGTCAACAACAGAAATGATAAATAGCTGCCGAGATCGAAAGTTGTGGAGAGACATGATCACCTACGCCAGTAGGCCCCGTACTTCATGAAGATGATTGGACATTTACTCCCTTTTTGCCTTGGCCTCTTTAAGAACATCTTCATTACTCTTCTTAGCAGTACATAGTATTCTCAACATACTTCTGAAACACCACATCATTTCGACATCCTGCAGTGGTTTTCTTATTTGTTGTCCTATTGTCCATGATTGACATCCACATGTCAAGACTGGTTCTACATACCATTTAAGAACTCTTTTCTTGTTTCTATTGCCAAAAATGGATTGCACGGTATCTTTCATATTTTAAGGAAAGCTGTTTTTGTCTTAGCCATTCTGCATCTCACCTCTGTTGTAAATCTACCATCTGAGGCTAATAATGTTCCGAGATATCTAAATTCATTTACCTGTTTTAATATTGTTCCGCTTGTCTCTATTTTGTACTGAGGTGATGTCTTTTTCTTTGTTGTTACCATTACTTCTGTCTTTTTGCTATTAAGGCTGTCCTTATTTTTGCTTTCTTTCACTATAATGTCCAACATTTCTTGTAACTTATTTTCACTCTTAGTAATTAAGACTTTATCATCAGCATACCTTACTTTATTTATACTATGACCTCCGATTGTTATTTCAGGCTTGTCCCTAATGGATCGTATAATAATCTCACTATACATATAAGAAAAAAGAACACGGGCAGCACTAAGTATAGATATAAAATCTTTCAATCGATGGATAGAACATATATTTGAATCTGCAGAGGCGACGGTAAAGCAAAGAAGATAAATTAAAATTAATGATTTGAGAAATACGTTATGAGACGTGATATTTTGAAAATGTTTAAATGAAATCAACTTGTTACACCGCACAAACTAAATGTTCGACTGCAATTAGAATGTGATATTGAAATCTCAAAAAAGACTCTTTAGAAGATCGTAAGAGGCATTGGTTTCACTTTTCGAAAATCTGCTAGTGATAGAAATATTGTTTGTGAAAAACCACACCTGTTAGCTGCCCGAAGCAAATACCTGAGGCAGATCCGTGAGCGACGAATGGAAGGCTACGATATAGTATATTTAGATGAAACGTGGGTCAATCATACATATGAGAAAGAATGGCAATCAGTTGAGAGAGAAAATAAAAGAAGCATCCCCAGCAGCAAAGGACAACGCATTATATTGGTACATGCTGGCAGTAGAGAGAATGGACTTGTCACTGACACACAACTTATTTTTCAATCAAAGTCAACAGACGGTAGGGACAGCCACACTGAGATGAATGGGCGAATTTTCAGAGATTGGATAAAGAACACTCTACTTCCCATTATAAATGCTCTTATGCCTTGTAATGGACAATGCCTATTATAATGCAGTTGCAATGGAGGACAAAGTTCCTAATTCGTCAAGCACAAAAGATCAAATCATCACATGGCTTAGGAATGAAGATGTTTCCTTTCAAAACACCAAGTTCAAACTAAAGTTGTTGCAGCTTGTTAGACAAACTAAGAAGACAAAGGTATACCAAATTGATAAAATAATTGTAAAGTATAGCCACATATCTCTTCGCCTCCCACCTTATCATTCGCACCTCAACCCAATAGAACTTGTGAGAGCTAAAGTCAAAGGGCAAGTAACTGCACAGAACGCGGCGTTTAAAATTTTAGATGTTAAAGAATTTACGCGTGATGCCCTCTCATACTGGAGAAAATGTGACGACCATGCTGAATACTGGAGAAAATGTGACGACCATGTGCTCAAAGAAGAAGAATACTGGAGAAAATGTGACGACCATGTGCTCAAAGAAGAAGAATACAGGAGAAAATGTGACGAGCATGTGCTCAAAGAAGAAGAATACAGGAGAAAATGTGACGACCATGTGCTCAAAGAAGAAGAATACAGGAGATGTGAAATGTGACGACGAGCATGTGCTCAAAGAAGAAGAATACAGGAGAAATGTGACGACCATGTGCTCAAAGAAGAAGAATACAGGAGAAAATGTGACGAGCATGTGCTCAGAGATGAGGAAAAATATTGGCAACGAGATGGTTTGCAGTTTGTCTAATCGATAACAATTGTTAACCTCTTAGACCCTTCTGATTCGGAATGAGGTATGTATGACATGTGCACACTTTTGTTGATGACACTCTTACTATTTGCTGACTATGTGTGTTTGATGTTCTAGTTGTTCCATATATTTTTGTTGATGACACGCCTGCTATTTGGCGACTGACTATATGCGTTGTATACTTTGGTCAAAGTTTACCTATCTCTATGACAAAGATATAAAATCAAATAAAAAAAATGTCACCTTCTTCAATTTGATACGGATACGCCTATGACTAGCATTGTTATAAAATTGACGTAATTTACAGTAAAATCTAATGTTTAGAGCACGCGGTTTGATATTTTACTAAAATTATTTAACAAAAAACGATTTGTGCAAAATTTAGACTACCTTTGTACGTTATAAAATTTGAAGGTCGGTGAATAAATAAGATTTCTTGCAAAAAAAATTACTAAAATTCATCAAAGAGTTTCCGAGGTAATTGATAAACTCTGTGGGCTCGAGTTTCTGAACGAACTATAGCCAACCTTAGATGTGAAAACACTATATCATAGGTTTGCAGCATATATTCTCTAACATATTGTTAATATCGGCTTCTACACTCCAGATGAGATTTCTCACACACCATATTTCTTCATCGCGCGAACTTCCGGAATACAAAACCAGCTTGACGTACAATCTGTTACAAAGTATATTTAGATTACCGACGTTATTGAGATTACTTGGAGATTCTTTCAACTTCAATCAATCGACTATCGCCTTGTCGGTCGCTGGAGCACAATAGATGACATTTTCACAATGTTCTTCTAATCTTCGCGATTGAAAACAATTCTCTGTGATACAACAAAAGTTGTTCTTGTCCGTTCTCTGATGGGGGTTCACTCATTTTTTCTTTTGTCCTCACTGTCTTCTTTTTCCTAGTGCTGTGTCGTGCAGAATGGTTTTGGCTAGGCCAGTGAACATTGTGACGTGTCCTTACCATGTCAGTTATTGCCTTTTTTAAAATTACTTCTTTTGTTATTCCAATGGATAGTCGGAGCCGCGATAGCTCAGTGGTTAGTGAACTGGACTACAGAGGACAAGCGGTAGGGTTCAATTCTAACCGACGGCTCCGGGTTCACCCAGCCTTTAATGGGTACCTGATTTTTTTTAGGGACAGTGAAGCGGCAAGGGGTGTAATACCACATTACCCCAAAAATAATGTGCCTAAGGTCTGTAAAATATATGGTCACTAACACCATATTCCCTATACGCCACTTGGCGTGACGGGGGTACTTTACTTTACAATGAATCGTCGGATTCTGTCGTGCCCTTATTCATTGGCGATATGTTCTCTGTATGATATGTTCTCTGTATGATATGTTCTCTGTATTATATGTTCTCTGTATGACATATGTAGTATCTTTCTATAACATTTCAACTCCACGGACTGTATCCGCAGAACGTAAGTTGGTAATTGTTCTGCTTCCAATGCCGATATTCCCGAGATGGCTTTGTCGTGATTTAAGGAAGTCGTTGAATAATGCCTGGAAGCAACCATGACGTACTTCTACGGTGTATGGAACCAATTGCCCAATATACCATTAGTAAATAATGCACTTTTTGAATGTTTGTCAAGTTGTTTGTTGGTTTTCTTATTGGTAATGTTGTATTTATTCATAACGGCCCAACGTGCTTCAAGCCGAACGCTTTTTTCAAGTCAAATGGTTCAGTTCTTGCTGACGTTTAAGATATTTGTCAGAAAGTAAACAAAGATCGAACATTTGCTCAATTTACTTCCTCCTGTTTGAGACTTTGCCTATTCATCATCCATGATGTCATTTACTCACGTAATTAGTCCATTAAGGATTAACTTTAGCCTAACCTTGATTGGGTGGCTGATAAGACTGATGGTACGATACTTTTCGCTTGTTTTCAAGTTGCCCTTTTGAACTGCGAATAGTTAGTGACTGTGTCTATGATGTTGGCAGGATTTTATTACAGATGTTTGTTAATGCGGCGGTCATTTGATCGCCTCCTGTCTATAGGAGTTCAGCTCTTATGTTATCATAGCTCGCTGCTCATTTAGTGCTGTTGCAACTTATTCTAAAATCAGGAACCTTCCTCTATCGGTAACAGGGGGATAGTTCATGACATCTGGATCTCCGGTTGGTTTTTACTGATATCATCATCAAATACCGGGCCTGCTGGCGTTGGTGATCACCACACCTTTCGATCTCGACAGTTATTTATTATTTCTATTGTTGACCTTCTGCCAAGCCATTCTCTTAAGCTGTCTGGTATTTTTTCTATTTGCTTCCCTCCATCTCTTCGTCCCTCATTTTTTCCAGTTGTTACAATATTTTCCACTTGTTCTCTTCTCATTCTATCTATCTATTGACCTTTCGAGTCGTAGACGGCCCATAGGGCGTAGACCAAGATACTCCTTCTCTTATCTGAATTTTTGTTCTAGCAGTTTTCAATTCTTTTAAAGATATTTTATCAAATCTCGCCATTTGTCTCTGTTCTGTGCAAGCCGCTCTATCTCATTGAGGGAGCCGAATCCTGCTGTTCTTGTCTCTCTCATCAATGTTCTTCTCGGTGTCTCCCTGGGTCTTCCTCTTTTTCTCTTACCTGTTGTTTCCCACATGAGGGCTTGCTTTGTTACACTCTTTTCATTACATGGCTAAAAAATGATGATTGTTTTTTCCTGATATTGGAATACTTGGGCACAATAATAACATCAGATGGGAGATGCACCACAGAAATAAAAAGCAGAATAGCTCAGGCCAAATAGCATTTCAGGAAATGAAAAATATCTTATGCAACAAATCTATGTCATTGGAAATGAGAAAGAGAGTTCATCGGTGCTATATAGAACCAATTCTGACCTATGGAAGCGAATCATGGACAGCAGACAAACAAATGAAAAGACGATTAGAGGCTACAGAGATGGGATTTCTCAGAAGAATGTTGTAAGTTCCCTGGACAGCTAAAAAGACCAATGAGGAAGTTCTCAAAGAGGCCAACACAAAAAGGGAGCTCTTAAAAAAACATCAGAAAGAAGCAATCAACATTTTTCGGGCGCATCATGAGAAGAGGAAAGTTGGAATACTTGGTTACAACTGGCAAAATAAAAGGAAAGAGAGATCGCGGGCGACAAAGAGAGAAAATACTGGATAGCTTGGTGTCATGGCATGGAAAACAGTCAACAACAGAACTGATACGATGCACTGTAGATAGAAGATTGTGGAGGGACATGATCACCTACGCCAACCAGTATGGCACATGATGATGATATTGGAAATTAGCTCTCTTTTTGCTTTGACCTCCTTCAGAACATTTTCATTACTCTTCATTAGCTGTCCATGGTATTCTCAACATTCTTCTGTAATACCACATTTCTACAGACTCCAGTGATTTTCTTGTCTGTTGTCTTATAGTCCATGATTCACATCCATATGTTAAGACTGGCTCTACATAACATTTAAGAACTCCTTTTCTTGTTTCTATTGTCAACAATGGGTTGCATAGTATCTTCCTCATTTTTTGGAAAGCTGCTTTTGCCTGAGCCATTCTGCATCTCACCTCTTTATACCTTACTGGTATAGTTCAGTACAATATTCTGTCCCGTGTTTGATTTCTTCATTCTCAGTATAAAGCATATGCCAGTTTTTTTTTATATTATGGTTGTGGAGTTGTGATTTCTTGTCGTTATTCATTTCGTAAGCAGTTGGTAGGGTTGTGCAGTGTGATTTATAATTATGTTGTTTTCAATTTTTTTGCCATTGCTCTGTTAATCATTTATCTTTTGCTTCTCTCATATTTAATTAAACTTGTTTGCTTAATGT
This sequence comes from Megaustenia siamemsis, assembly GCA_032433765.1. NCBI lineage: Eukaryota > Metazoa > Mollusca > Gastropoda > Stylommatophora > Ariophantidae > Megaustenia > Megaustenia siamemsis. Next base: position 91,792,154 of record JAVIAB010000051.1, read on the forward strand.
CCAATACAGTCTTTTACCATTTTCAGTTATTTTAAAAGCCTCCTTAATTAATGTTCATTTTTTTCCCAAGCACTTTCGTAAATCTTTAAAAGAGGCTATCCTACATTTGTTACTATTGTTAAAATTAACTTTTTGAGATATCCAAGGTTTCTATTTTTTTTTTCGCGAATCTGATATTTTATGAAACAGACAACCACGATAATCTACTTCTGATAAATTATTAAACAGTTTCAATGCAGTTGCTTTCATCGTAATAAGTATCATTTTCAGTTATCACTACTGCTTCAAAATTACATCAGATATGAATATGCCTCTCGGGTATTATAATTGAGAACGACATAAACCCTTCGATACCAGCTCTTTCGGTGCTCATTAATGCGACAGAGTTAAATAATGAACTTTTCCGTGCAATGTACCACTCCACACTGAAATATATCACAGCTATTATACATGTTACTGTCTGTACCTTATAATACCGCACAGTGCTGTTATATACAGTACAGGTTAATTTATAATAATTATATAGACAATATATTTTAAGTTTCGTTGCATGAAGTTGCACAAAATATCTAATAAACGCTTTTTTTAATCATCTTGTCTAATCCAAATTGTCACAACATTCCATGAGGTAGTTAATGAGCTATATATTTTTTTTTACACAAACATGCAAATATATACACTGAAATTTCGTGTTAACACGAAAGTATAATTGAAATTGAAGCTCGTCATTATATTGCATTCCTAAGAGAAAAAAAATGTGTCACTCCTCCAATACTCTTGTAAACTATCGAAGGAAGTCAACACCGTGAGTGTGGCAAACTCTTTAGATCAATGTGGAATATTCACAAAGTTCACTATTCATGAGTCCAATATATAACAGAAACTAAGAGATGTAAAGCAATAGCAACCAACAACAACTGCAGATAGGATCTCGCATAATGTATGTGATTAGTGCTTCCAACATCGAAAAAAAATAACAATTTATTGATCCACTTTAGAGGCAAAAATGATACAGTTGAGATCAAACAGAGGATTCTTCTGTAATAGCCGGAGACTGCCAGTGAATGGCTGTGGTTCGCTCGGCATCTAAACCGAGCCATGTTTTATACTCTGAATTTGTTTGCATGATATCAGCTGATCCTGTTCCCATGTACTGCAAGTGTGATGATGTTTGAAATTGAACTTGAAGCAATTCTTTTCTCCATCTCCAAGGTGGTGTACGTAGCATGAGCCCGTAAGCCATTCTGTAATCTCGCCTAATAAAAGCATAAATTGGGGCATTGACAAATGCGTTACTCATCATAAATATATGGGAAACAGCATGCATAATTTCAGTGTTTTTGTTAGAGAAAACATTAAAATATTTGAAAGGAGCAATTATAAAATAGGGCAGCCATAACACAATGAACATACACATCAATGCCAATGTGATCTTCACATTATTAATTCTATCTTTAAAATTTCTAACTTGATCCTTTGTCATAAAACAATAATGGGTTTTAAATTCTTGTAATTGTCTATGAACGATTATACTAATATTTAAATAAAGTAAAAAGGAGATAATCATAGAGGGATAAATAGTAGCATACCCTAGAATAAAGACGTAGTTCGCTGGAAGTGTTATGTAATAATTACAGCGCTGGGTACCCATGATTGTTGGATCGTAACAATTCCAACCCATCATAGGTAGAAATGCTATAATGAAGATATAAATCCAAATAGCAATAGCTAAAAATATAGTTTTTTTGTTAGTGACTTGAGACTTGTACTTAGCAGGCCACCTAACCGCTATGTAACGGTCTATACTAATAAACAGCAAGTTGACGAGGGAGCCACCATTCCCTATCCAGGCAAATGCAAATACAGCGAGACAGGCATACTTATGGTCAATAATGATTTTTTTGGTACTTTCCATATAATGTAGATTCCACAAAGGAATGCTTATGAGTCCAGTTGTAAGGTCAGCGATACACAAACTGAAAAACAGAATGTTGATGGGTGTGTGAAAGTTGATGCACAGTACTGTTGCCCAAAATACCAAACAATTTGACACGACGATTACTGGGATGAACAAAGATGTAATCATTACAAACGCTGTTTGTGCGTTTATGACGTCCGAGTCATGCAGAAAATTGGGAGATGTCCCATTACTTGTCACATTGAAGTTCATTATTTGTTTCCACCTCTGCGTGTTATGTTGAGGCAAAATAATCTTCACTGTTGACAGACTTTTGTTAGATGATAGCAGATCTGTCTCACGAGAGAATCATGTATTCAAGCATGAGCAAAATAATCTTCACTGTTGACAGACTTTTGTTAGATGATAGCAGATCTGTCTCATGAGAGAATCATGTATTCAAGCATGAGCAAAATAATCTTTACTGTTGACAGACGTTTGTTAGATGATAGCAGATCTGTCTCACGAGAGAATCATGTATTCAAGCATGAGCAAAATAATCTTCACTGTTGACAGACTTTTGTTAGATGATGGCAGATCTGTCTCACGAGAGAATCATGTATTCAAGCATGAGCAAAATCATATTTGAGGTATTTTAACATTCTTCGTAAGCGTCCCTTAGATAACGAGTTGGTGCATGTCAATAGTCGTGGGGAGGACGTCACACTGTAAAATAAAGATAAGATAATAACTGAGATAAGAAGCTTGAAATTAACTATAATGAATGATCATTACTTGCTGAGTTTAATTATTTGGATAAAAAAAAATAGTCGGCCGGCGAATATTAATTTTGATGACATAATATCAGTCCATGAATTAGAACGATTGTACAATAAAATTAATAGGCTGCTGTCACGTGGAAGAAATGTCTCATTAATTGAGAAAATAAATATATTTTTAATCGACAGTTTATGAGGGGATGGTAGTATTTTTATGATAAAAAAAACTAACTTAGCTATAATACGAAAGCAGAGCAGAGATTAGCTGCAAGATTTGTTAAGTAGTGTTTTACACAAAGTGAGGTTAAGGGAAACAGAGAGAGAAAGAGAAAGACAAATTCATAACGAGTTACCGAAGGACACAATTCAGGTAAATATATTAGCTCGGCAAAAAAAAATATATTCATATAAGAATTAGTTCGTTGTTAATTAAATGACAAGACAAGATATTGAAAATACACAAATATATATTTAGATTAACGTTAAAAGTGTCGGTAACGTAACATTTGACAAGGTCCTAATAATTTTCAAGAACCAGAACTTCAACAACATATGTTGTCTTTGGATAAAGAAGGCAAAATGAATCATGAAAATAAACACTAAAAAACATGTCATATCAACATCAAGACAAAACCAGACGTTAAACATAGATAAACAAGTTAAAAACTTCAAATGTCTGGGATTATCATTCTCTCAAGATTGCAAAATAAAAAAAAATATACATAAAAAGGCAATTTAAATATAAGGACAGCTATCCCCTATACTTCAACACAAAGCAATACATATCACCACCAAGAAGCTTCTTATGCTGCGTATATTCATTGCATTGTGCTGTTAATGTCAAACGTGTTCACGACCAAACATTCAAGCAAACTTGTCACCACAAAGTTGGGATGTCTGAGAAAAGAGTTTGCATTGACCAGAAAAGAGATAATCATAAATTATATTATAAGTGAAAGAGTAGGTATTGACCAAAAAAGAGAGAATCATAAATTATATTATAAGTGAAAGAGTAGGTATTGACCAGAAAAGAGAGAATCATAAATTATATTATAAGTGGAAGAGTAGGTATTGACCAGAAAAGAGAGAATCATAAATTATATTATAAGTGAAAGAGTAGGTATTGACCAAAAAGAGAGAATCATAAATTATATTATAAGTGAAAGAGTAGGTATTGACCAGAAAAGAGAGAATCATAAATTATATTATAAGTGAAAGAGTAGGCATTGGCCAGAAAAGAGAGCATCATAAATTATATTATAAAAGAAAAAGTAGGCGTTGAGCCCAATAATGAACTGCATACAGAAACAGCACTATAAAATAGTTTGTCCATCTAGAAAGAATGTCGTGTGAATCTTATCATGCAGGGTTTCTATTAAAAGAGATGAAGAGAGAAAAGCAAGAGGCAGGCCAGACATAAAATGGACAAAAAATATCAATGAAACGCTACAACATCAATTGACAATGACTGAAGCCACCAGAAGGGCGATAGCAAGAACTCGGTAGATCTCGTCAAATAAATGGGTATAAGAGGAAGTTAGAGAAACAAGAAAGAACATAATGTTTATCATTCAGACCTCATGTACAATTTGTCGTTAATTCGTTCCTACATGGACACTGCCAGTGATCTCAGCAGTAAATATTCTCAAATCGCTCTCAAAGATATATTGAAAGTAACAATACTAACTTATGATCTCTAAATATTTAATAATAGCAAATTAAAACAATTCATACTCGATGATGTGACTCTGTGACTACCGACAAATAGAAAACTGTGAACATTGTGAAGTTTCGTGGGAACTAAAGGAAGGTGCTGGAACCTCGAGATTAGACTCTCTAGAAACTGGCATGGTGCAGTAAAAGGTATATGACAAGCTGATGTTATCATGTAATATAAAAACAACTTATATTCACCTATACAAGAATAAATACATATATTTGCAGTCGTACATGTCTAAATTTCAATTATATATATATATGTATACATCGACATGTAAATATATACTCGCTTGCTCACTATGCACACACACACACACACATATATATATATATATATATATGTATATATATATATATATATATATATACAAATACACACACATACATATCGCTCAACACTCATATACAGATTCACTCTATCTACATATACAAGTGTGTGTATATAGGTATATGTAGAATTCCCATATACCCGTGCAGCCTCCCTGTTGGAACAATGAGGTGGACGACACTTTTTTGTTGAACAAGAGGAGAACCATCAGGGCTTGACAACAGTCAAAAAAGAGTGGCACCACCCTGTCTGGGCACACCCTGCTAATCAAGAAAGATGAACAAATAAAGTGGTTTATTTGAAAACACTGGTAAAAAGATCAAAAGTGAGAAGTGGCAGAGTTTTGTGAAAGGGTACGAAACGACAAATCTTTAAAAATTTTCAGAAGAGGGCGCAAAAGTATGATTGGTGCTGTAAAGTACAAGAATATACCTGATTTCCAGACTGAATATCTTACCTACCACAGGAGAAATGAAAATAAAGGGAACGCCCTTTTTTAAAACTCTCTGGAGCAGAGTAATCAGAAGGACTTGGTAGGCGGTACCATAGCCTTTTCAGCCAATTTAAAACTGTGTAGGGATCGGGGCATGTATGATGAACTGTGTGGGGATAGGGGTATGTATGATGAACTGTGTAGGGATCGGGGCATGTATGATGAACTGTGTGGGGATCGGGGTATGTATGATGAACTGTGTGGGGATCGGGGTATGGATGATGAGCTGTGTGGGGATCGGGGCATGGATGATGAACTGTGTAGGGATCGGCGCATGTATGATGAACTGTGTAGGGATCGGGGAATGTATGATGAACTGTGTAGGCATCGGGGCATGTATGATGAACTGTGTAGGGATCGGGACATGTATGATGAACTGTGTAGGGATCGGGGCATGTATGATGAACTGTGTGGGGATCGGGGTATGGATGATGAGCTGTGTGGGGATCGGGGCATGGATGATGAGCTGTATGGGGATAGGGGCATGGATAATGAGATGTGTGGGGATAGGGGCATGGATGATGAGATGTATGGGGATAGGTGCATGGATGATGAGATGTGTGGGGATAGGGGCATGGATGATGAGATGTATGTGGATAGGTGCATGGATGATGGGATGTATGGGGATAGGGGCATGGATGATGAGATGTATGTGGATAGGTGCATGGATGAGAGATGTGTGGGGATAGGGGCATGGATGATGAGATGTATGGGGATAGGGGCATGGATGATGAGATGTGTGGGGATAGGGGCAATGTTGATGAGCTGTGTGGGGATAGGGGCATGGATGATGAGATGTGTGGGGATAGGTGCAATGTTGATGAGATGTGTGGGGATAGGGGCATGGATGATGAGCTGTATGGGGATAGGGGCATGGATGATGAGATGTGTGGGGATAGGGGCATGGATGATGAGATGTATGGGGATAGGGGCATGGACGATGAGATGTATGGGGATAGGAGCATGCATGATGAGATGTGTGGGGATAGGGGCATGCATAATGAGATGTGTTGGGATAGGTGCATGGATAATGAGATGTGTGGGGATAGGGGCATGGATGATGAGCTGTATGGGGATAGGGGCATGGACGATGAGATGTATGGGGATAGGGGCATGGATGATGAGTTGCGTGGGGATCGAGGCATGGATGATGAGATGTGTGGGAATAGGGGCATGCATGATGAGCTGTATGGGGATAGGGGCATGGACGATGAGATGTGTGGGGATAGGGGCATGCATGATGAGATGTGTGGGGATAGGTGCATAGATAATGAGATGTATGGGGATAGGGGCATGGATAATGAGATGTATGTGCATAGGGGCATGGATGATGAGATGTGTGGGGATACTGGCATGGATGATGAGTTGCGTGGGGATCGAGGCATGGATGATGAGATGTGTGGGGATAGGGGCATGGATGATGAGATGTGTGGGGATAGGGGCATGGATGATGAGATGTGTGGGGATAGAGGCGTGGATGATGAGATGTGTGGGAATAGGGGCATGGACGATGAGATGTGTGGGGATAGGGGCATGGACGATGAGATGTGTGGGGATAGGGGCATGGACGATGAGATGTGTGGGGATAGGTGCAATGTTGATGAGATGTGTGGGGATAGGGGCTTGACTTGACTTAATCCCTTGTTAGCCGTGAGCTATGAGCTCTTTACAGCTTAATGCCTCTCGCATGAAGGCGCAGGTCCTTCTCAGTTGAACAGATGAAGAGTACAGTGTGTTATTGATGGATGGAGGTAGTGGGAGTAACATGCTCCGTCGGTTTTGTAAATGGGGACAGTGTAGTAGCAGGTGATCTACTGTCTCAGATTGTTGACGGCAGTGTCTGCAGATTGGATCATGTTGTGTTTTTATTCTGCTCAGGTGTTGATTGGTAGGAGCATGGCCTGTTCTCAGCTGGAATATCAGGCTTTGATCCCTTCGCCTCAGCTCCCGCACAGGGTCGAGGGGGTCTGGTTTTGTTTGATATCTGTAGAGTAGGCGTCCAGTCTTAGCTGAAGCCCACATATTCAACCATTCCTCGTGGTAGTTGTTTTTCAAAATTTGCTTACATGTTTTGAGGCTAACTTGAACAGGAAGCTGTGGTAGAGATGCTCCCAGTTTAGCCAACCTATCCGCTCTCTCATTTCCCGCAATGCCGATGTGACCAGGGATCCATTGTAGGGTTACAGCCACGCCATAGGTAGTGGAGAGTTGGTTGGATAAAGATCTTATATTGGAAACCTCGGATGTTAGTCCGCTTTCAATTGCTTCGAGTGCTGATTTAGAATCCGAGAAAATATAAATATCTTCCGGTGCGATGGTGTCACATTCAAAGTACAAATATCCTTCTGAGTGCTCTCTCTATAGCTATAATTTCTGCAGAGTAATTGGAGCTGTATTCTCCGCATGGACCGTAAATTTGGGGGTAGTCGTCTGGGTGAGAGTAGGGATACTTGATAACAGCACCGTAGCCAGCATTTAGGGTGGCCTTGAATGCAGATCCATCAGTATAAACATGGATGACATTGCGTGGATACTGGTCAATGGTTTCCAGTGCTATGGCTTTAAGTATGGGAGGTAGAGTATTTCTATCTGCTAAGGGGTCGGAGAGCTCAGTCCTGACATTGGGGACAACTATTTGGCGGCAAAGTGCTTCAGGACGGATGGGCATATCTTGGAGTCTGTCTGCTGGAAGGTGATGTTTGGAGCTGTAGTTAATTGCATGGTCTAAAAAGGATGATTTCTTAATCCGGGTTTTCTGTCGCCACTTTTCTACCATAATGCGATTTTCCCCTGTTGGTTCCGTCCGCAAATATCTCTCGTAGGTTTCCACTACAGCACGTTCTCTTCGAATGCCAAGAGGTTCGATGTTATTGTGTATTTCGCAAGCATTATTTGGAGTTGATTTCATAGCACCGCTAATAAATCTCAGGGCTTGATTTTGAATTTTATCTAAGCTTTGGAGTAGTCTTGCTAGCAATAGATTGCAGAGGTAGTGAATAGTCTATTACTGATCGCACGTAGCCAGTATAGAGTTGACACAGTGTTTGTTGGTCTGCTCCCCATTCACAACTGGCGAGGTGTTTGATGATCCTGAGTCTAGTTGTGGTTTTCTCTATCAGCTTGTTTATGTGTTGTTTCAGAGATAGCCTTCGGTCTAAGTCAACTCCCAGGTATCTCGGATATTTGTCGTAGTTTAGTTTCTCTCCGTTCATCCGGACATCTATTTCTTCCCCTTTGACTTTGTTGCTTAGTGTAAATATACTGTAGACTGTCTTCTCAGTGCTAGGCTCTAGCTTCCAGAACTGGCAGTTAGCTGCAATGGTAGTGAGGTTCGTATTTATGTTATGAGTAAGGGCTTGAATATTGTTGCCTCTTACCCAGATGGCGAGGTCGTCTGCAAAAAGTGCCTTACGACATGTGATATATTCTGGCATGTCATTTATAAACATAAGGAACAATGTGCAACTTAAGGCTGATCCCTGAGGTAGGCCTTCCTCCAGGGTTCTTTGTTTGGACGTTGTTCCCGTGTATGTTGTTTGTATTGTTCGATTACAAAAGAAGCCCTTTATCCACTTATACATTCGTCCTGATATTCCCATTTTTTGCAGTTTAAATAGAAGACCTTTTCTCCAGACTCTGTCATAAGCTTGTTTCAGGTCAATGAATGTGGCTATTACGTGTTTTTGCTCCTGGAATGAGTCACCTATCTCTTGAGTGAGTCTTATCAGCTGGTCCATAGTACGCTTGTTCTTTCTGAAGCCTGCTTGGTAATTGTTGAGTGTCTTCGTGTTCTCAAGCCACCAGTACAGCCTTTCGTTGACCATTCGTTCTGCTATTTTCCCCAGATTAGAGGTCAGGGAGATTGGTCTGAAACTGCTGAGGTCGTTGGGATCTTTCCCTTTCTTTAGTAAGGGTGTTATATTTGCTTTCTTCCACTGAGCCGGCAACTTACCCTCTCTCCACGTTATGTTGATAAACTCTAAGATAACATCAAGTTCTTTGATTGAGAGGTTGGTAATAAGTTTGTTAGTCAGTCTATCGGGGCTAGCTGATTTCCCCTTTTTACACTTATCAAGGGCTGCTTTTAGCTCTGGAAGGGTGAAATCTTTTTCAAAGACTTCAATGCTTACTGTATGGCGCTTTTCCATTTCTTTGGTAAGTTTGTTGATAGCGTAGTCTAGTCTTTGGTTGTCTCGTTGTTTGTTGATACTGGCGAAGTAATTGTTAAGGGCTTCTGCTTTCCGTGTACTAGCTGGTATTACTTCCGAACCCGCCTTTAGTGGCACAATGTTCGAGCGTCTTTATTTCCCTGATAGGTTAGAAATAAGATACCATGCTTGCTTGCCTTCCTTTCTTAAATCCAGGTTTTCACATTTCTTGATCCATGTGATCTTCTTTGCTTTAGCGCTTAGTAGTTTAACCTTCGCAGTCAATATGTTGTAATTTGTTTTGTTGGCGGGGGTTGGATGTTTCTCGACTAATCTTCTTGCTTTTTTTCTTTCTTTTTTTCTTCTTTTTTTTCTCCCGAGGCATCGGGGCATGTATGATGAACTGTGTAGGGATCGGGGCATGTATGATGAACTGTGTAGGGATCGGGGCATGTATGATGAACTGTGTAGGCATCGGGGCATGTATGATGAACTGTGTGGGGATCGGGGCATGGATGATGAGCTGTGTGGGGATCGGGGCATGGATGATGAGCTGTATGGGGATAGGGGCATGGATAATGAGATGTATGAGGATAGGGGCGTGGATGATGAGATGTATGGGGATAGGGGCATGGATGATGAGATGTATGGGGATAGGGGCATGGATGATGAGATGTATGGGGATAGGTACATGGATAATGAGATGTATGAGGATAGTGGCATGGATGATGAGATGTATGGGAATAGGGGTATAGATGATGAGATGTATGGGGATAGGGGCATGGATGATGAGATGTAAGGGGATAGGGGCATGGATGATGAGATGTAAGGGGATAGGGGCATGGATGATGAGATGTATGGGGATAGGGGCATGGATGATGAGATGTAAGGGGATAGGGGTATGGATGATGAGATGTATGGGGATAGGGGCATGGATGATGAGATGTATGGGGATAGGGGCATGGATGATGAGATGTATGGGGATAGGGGCATGGATGATGAGATGTATGGGGATAGGGGCATGGATGATGAGATGTGTGGGGATAGGGGCATGGATGATGAGATGTATGGGGATAGGGACATGGATGATGAGATGTATGGGGATAGGGGCATGGATGATGAGATGTATGGGGATAGGTACATGGATAATGAGATGTATGAGGATAGTGGCATGGATGATGAGATGTATGGGGATAGGGGCATGGATGATGAGATGTATGGGGATAGGGGCATGGATTATGAGATGTATGGGGATAGGGGCATGGATGATGAGATGTATGGGGATAAGGGCATGGATGATGGGATGTATGGGGATAGGGGCATGGATGATGAGATGTATGGGGATAGGCGCATGGATGATGAGATGTATGGGGATAGGGGCATGGATGATGAGATGTATGGGGATAGGGGCATGGATGATGAGATGTGTGGGGATAGGTGCATGGATAATGAGATGTGTGGGGATAGGGGCATGGATGATGAGCTGTATGGGGATAGGGGCATGGACGATGAGATGTATGGGGATAGGGGCATGCATGATGAGATGTGTGGGAATATGGGCATGCATGATGAGATGTATGGTGATAGGGGCATGGACGATGAGATGTGTGGGGATAGGGGCATGCATGATGAGATGTGTGAGGGATAGGTGCATGGATAATGAGATGTATGGGAATAGGGGCATGGATAATGAGATGTATTGGGATAGGGGCATGGATAATGAGATGTATGGGCATAGGGGCATGGATGATGAGATGTGTGGGGATAGGGGCATGGATGATGAGTTGCGTGGGGATCGAGGCATGGATGATGAGATGTGTGGAGATAGGGGCATGGATGATGAGATGTGTGGGGATAGGGGCATGGATGACGAGATGTGTGGGGATGGAGGCGTGGATGATGAGATGTGTGGGGATAGGGGCATGGACGATGAGATGTGTGGGGATAGGGGCATGGAAGATGAGATGTGTGGGGATAGGGGCATGGATGATGAGATGTGTGGGGATAGAGGCGTGCATGATGAGATGTGTGGGGATAGGGGCATGGACGATGACATGTGTGGGGATAGGGGCATGGAAGATGAGATGTGTGGGGATAGGGGCATGGACGATGAGATGTGTGGGGATAGGTGCAATGTTGATGAGATGTGTGGGGATAGGTGCAATGTTGATGAGATGTATGGGGATAGGGGCATGGACGATGAGATGTGTGGGGATAGGGGCATGGATGATGAAATGTATGGGGATCGGGCCATGGATGATAAGCTGTATGGGGATCGGGGCATGAACGATGAGCTGTGTGGAGATCGGGCCATGGATGATGAGCTGCATAGGTATTGGGGTATGGGAGATGGGATGTGTGTGATGGTGGATGATATCACGCAGCTTTACGTGGCGTTAAAAATAGTGCACCGGGTCAGGTGGTATCCGTTACAATGATATCAGAGTTTTGTCTTATAAGGAGCTGAAGGTACTTGGGGACATTTGCAATAGTAACATTGAGAAAGAATTCAACTATAATGGAATATTGGCTGCACAGCGATTTGATACCCTGTTGAAGTTTGGCTGTACAACTATTTGACACTCCTGTTGAAGATTGGCTGTACAACTATTTGACACCCCTGTTGAAGTTTGTTGAAGTTTTTGTTGAACTTCATTGAGATATTGTTAAATGAAAAGCAAATTCAAAAATTACATTAAATGAACAAAACAGATCTTCAAGACTGTTTAACGAGTATTTCTATAATAATTCAATATATTTTCTTTAATGAAATTTTTTTTTAATGTGTGAAATAAGTTGTATGATTATATGAATAGCTTGATAATTTTTTAAAACAATATGCTTTATATATATATATATATATATATATATATATATATATATATATATATTGGTATAAATGAAAAGACAATTAGAGGCCACAGAGATGGGATTTCTCATAAGAATGTTGAAAGTTCCCCGGACAGCTAAAAAGACCAATGAGGAAGTTCTCAAAAAGATCAACACAAAAAGGGAGCGCTTAAAAAACATTCGAAAGAAACAGTCAACATTTTTCGGACACTTAATGAGAAGAGGAAAGTTGGAATACTTGGTTACAACTGGCAAAATAAAAGGAAAGAGAAATCGCGGACCACAAAGACTAGAAAATGCCGGATAGCTTGGTGTCATGACATGGAAAAAAGTCATTAACATAACTGATATGATGCACTGTAGATAGAAGATTGTGGAAGGACATGATCGCCTATGCCAACCGGTATGGCACATGATGATGATATCGGTGTACAGCCGATACCTCCCTGAATACTTTATTAATATTCATATAATACTGTAGTTTAGATTTAAAATGGTTATTAATATTCATATAATACTGTAGTTTACATTTAAAATGGTTATTAATATTCATATAATACTGTAGTTTAGATTTAAAATGGTTATTAATATTCATATAATACTGTAGTTTAGATTTTAAATGGTTATTAATATTCATATAATACTGTAGTTTAGATTTTAAATGGTTATTAATATTCATATAATACTGTAGTTTAGATTTAAAATGGTTATTAATATTCATATCATACTGTAGTTTAGATTTAAAATGGTTATTAATATTCATATAATACTGTAGTTTAGATTTAAAATGGTTATTAATATTCATATAATACTGTAGTTTACATTTAAAATGGTTATTAATATTCATGGGTGTCCGGTTAGCGCAATCGATAGGCGGTTGGCTTACCACGGCAACAGCCGGGGTTCGTTCCCTGGCGAGGACACCTGGGTTTTACTAATTCCCTAAAAATTAGTGGGAGCCGCGATAGCTCAGTGGTTAGTGAACTGGATTACTACGGACAAGGGGTAGGGTTCGATCCCAACCGACGGCTCCGGGTTCACCCAGCCTTAAATGGGTACCGGATTATTTCTGGGAAAGTAAAGCAGCACGGGCGTAATACCGACCACATTACCCCAAAAATCATGTGCTGAAGGTCTGTAAAATATAGGGTCACTAACACCATATTTCCCTATACGCCACTTGGCGTGACGGGGGGTACTTTACTTTACTTACTATTAATATTCATATAATACTGTAGTTTACATTTAAAATGGTTATTAATATTCATACAATACTGTAGTTTAGATTTAAAATGGTTATTAATATTCATACAATACTGTAGTTTAGATTTAAAATGGTTATTAATATTCATATAATACTGTAGTTTAGATTTAAAGTGGTTATTAATATTCATATAATACTGTAGTTTAGATTTAAAGTGGTTATTAATATTCATATAATACTGTAGTTTAGATTTAAAATGGTTATTAATATTCATATAATACTATAGTTTAGATTTAAAATGGTTATTAATATTCATACAATACTGTAGTTTAGATTTAAAATGGTTATTAATATTCATACAATACTGTAGTTTAGATTTAAAATGGTTATTAATATTCATACAATACTGTAGTTTAGATTTAAAATGGTTATTAATATTCATACAATACTGTAGTTTAGATTTAAAATGGTTACTAATATTCATATAATACTGTAGTTTAGATTTAAAATGGTTACTAATATTCATATAATACTGTAGTTTAGATTTAAAATGGTTACTAATATTCATATAATACTGTAGTTTAGATTTAAAATGGTTACTAATATTCATATAATACTGTAGTTTAGATTTAAAATGGTTACTAATATTCATATAATACTGTAGTTTAGATTTAAAATGGTTACTAATATTCATATAATACTGTAGTTTAGATTTAAAATGGTTACTAATATTCATATAATACTGTAGTTTAGATTTAAAATGGTTACTAATATTCATATAATACTGTAGTTTAGATTTAAAATGGTTACTAATATTCATACAATACTGTAGTTTAGATTTAAAATGGTTACTAATATTCATACAATACTGTAGTTTAAATTTAAAATGGTTACTAATATTCATACAATACTGTAGTTTAGATTTAAAATGGTTACTAATATTCATACAATACTGTAGTTTAGATTTAAAATGGTTACTAATATTCATACAATACTGTAGTTTAGATTTAAAATGGTTACTAATATTCATACAATACTGTAGTTTACATTTAAAATGGTTACTAATATTCATACAATACTGTAGTTTACATTTAAAATGGTTACTAATATTCATACAATACTGTAGTTTACATTTAAAATGGTTACTAATATTCATACAATACTGTAGTTTACATTTAAAATGGTTACTAATATTCATACAATACTGTAGTTTAGATTTAAAATGGTTACTAATATTCATACAATACTGTAGTTTAGATTTAAAATGGTTACTAATATTCATACAATACTGTAGTTTAGATTTAAAATGGTTACTAATATTCATACAATACTGTAGTTTAGATTTAAAATGGTTACTAATATTCATACAATACTGTAGTTTACATTTAAAATGGTTACTAATATTCATACAATACTGTAGTTTACATTTAAAATGGTTATTAATATTCATACAATACTGTAGTTTACATTTAAAATGGTTATTAATATTCATACAATACTGTAGTTTACATTTAGAATGGTTATTAATATTCATACAATACTGTAGTTTACATTTAAAATGGTTATTAATATTCATACAATACTGTAGTTTACATTTAAAATGGTTATTAATATTCATACAATACTGTAGTTTAGATTTAAAATGGTTATTAATATTCATACAATACTGTAGTTTAGATTTAAAATGGTTATTAATATTCATACAATACTGTAGTTTAGATTTAAAATGGTTATTAATATTCATATAATACTGTAGTTTAGATTTAAAATGGTTATTAATATTCATATAATACTGTAATTTAGATTTTAAATGGTTATTAATATAAATTTAGTTAGATGTCCCTTCAATTTTTTTAATCAATTTACTGGTCCAAGCTCAAAATAGGTTGGCCATCCCTGGTCTAGAGGTAAGATGTTGACTTCTGGACAGAAATGCTTCGAGTTCGATTTTCCAAATCGGGAAATTGTTCATGTCAAATCTCTGGTTTTGTGTGGCTTTACAAGACGATGATGCATGGTAGCATCAATGAATATTGTATCTTATTTTTGTTTTTCCCTTAAAGCCAAATATGGCCTTGACAATTGTTTCACAACGTTTATTGTGTATGTAAAGTCCTCATGTCTCTCAAAAGATTACATTTCATATTTATGGAAGTTTCCAGTTGCATTATGTGCTAAGCTAACATAATTGAGTGATTAAAGGGAGTCAAAAAGTGTAGGAACAAACAAAGAATATATCTACAGCATTTTTTTAATTACCGGGGGTAATAGAACCCGAGAATAAGGCCGCTTGACCAGTGCAGTTGTCGCATGGTGTTGAGGTCTAAGTTTTTATTTCACTCCCACTCCCAATTTTAAAAAACTCTTTGACCATATCGGGATTCCAACCCGCGATCGTCAAGTGTTTTTTTTTTATTTTCCTGTGCTCGCTAAAAAAGCAAAGCTAGATTTTCATCACTTAAAAAAGATTGGTAACTCGTTCCTCCTTTCAATTACAAACATGTTTTGTATCAAAGCTGTACTACTTCCTCTTTTACCACTTCGGGTGTCGAGGAGATACAATGTTCTGGTTCTTGCTCTTCTTTGGCACTTGATGCTATTGCAGATTTTCTCTAATACGTTTGTCACTCCAACGTAGTCTGTATCTACCTTCTTGAGCTCATTACGTGAATGATTCATCACTATATTATAGACAGTCTCTTCAAGTAGGCCAACCATTTTATTTGTTGTTATTTTATGCTAAAATTGATTCTACATGTACTTTTTCTATTTAACCAAATTTATTATTTTGTCGCTTCTTGTCACATCTACAGCTTTTCTGAAACAAATATCATCCATGTGGTGACTTTCTTGTCAGCTTGTCAGTGACCATGTTTCCCACTGGTAAGTGAGAGGGGATAAATGTTTTTTGTGTGTGTTAGATGTCTCTTTGTGTAAGATGTCTCTTTGTGTAAGATGTCTCTTTGTGTAAGATGTCTCTTTGTGTAAGATGTCTCTTTGTGTAAGATGTCTCTTTGTGTAAGATGTCTCTTTGTGTAAGATGTCTCTTTGTTTAAGATGTCTCTTTGTATAAGATGTCTCTTTGTGTAAGATGTTTCTTTGTATAAGATGTCTCTTTGTATGAGATGTCTCTTTGTGTAAGATGTCTCTTTGTATAAGATGTCTCTTTGTATAAGATGTCTCTTTGTATAAGATGTATCTTTGTATAAGATGTCTCTTTGTATAAGATGTCTCTTTGTACTGATTGACACGATCGCGTGTTCGCGTGTTGAGGGGCTACCGGTCCCTATATGTGCTAGCTGTACTGCGCAGAATATTATTTTTTTTAATCTGTTTTGCCATCTTCGGAAAAATGTCCTTCCAATTATCTTATATCTGTTATATACCAGCAATATACCATTGCGATGGCATACAGAGTATTACTAAATATATAGGAATCACATGTAATACTGAATAATGACGTTTATTAAATAAAAGTGCAAGTTGTGTGTGAAAGCCGTACTGTTGCTTACAGAAAATTGTTCAAGCTGAAGCTTATGTAGCACGTTCTGCAGACCAAAAAAAAAAAATAATAATAAAAACGTTGTGCAAACACAGATAGAAGTTTCAAGTGTACAAATTACGAGGAACAAAAGTGGCAGCTTTGCCCTGATTTAAAGTTGTAGCGTTCTCACACGGTCTCCATGAAGATTTCACCAAAACCTGCTCTCTCCTCTTTATGTGCAACGGTAAAGGACTACAGAGGAGCACTATGTAAACAAATACTGACCCAAAAGGTATCATTTTATTTGAGAGATGCTTCCAGTGATGATCTATTACATATTCAAACCATCTGCTTTGTTGTTTCAGCACTTAGTTTCCACTTTTTTTGTAAAATAGTTTTCTTTCTAATTCTGTCCATTGAGAGCACGCTCAGTATTACTCTCAGGCATTTTGTTTAGACTCAGATTAGACAAAAGAATGTAAATGTTTCCTGTAAAGAACAAAATATATGACTCTATCACTTTGGTAAATGGAGGCGGTCGATAAAGAATTTGCAGGTAAAGACACCCTGTCGTGACAAAGCGGCAGGAAAACGGGCACCCTTCAGCCTATTAGTATTAGCCTCAGAGTATTAAAGAAATTGAAGAAGAAAGTTAATAAAAACTAATGTATTTCAAATCTTGGTGCTGACAATGAAAAAATTGGGGGAGTCTTTCAAGACGTTTTGCACCGAAAAATCTTTCATAATTTCTAATGACCCGATACACATTATGAAGCTGTTGTATTCATCAAAGTGACATGGCTCAATGCAGCCTAACAGTGTTTGTCATTGATGTATTTGAAGGATTCAATGCTCGTGAGAAGAGCTATGCAGAAGCGACAGACTTAGAGACAACATGGTTTCACTTGACTAACATTTACACAGGTTAATAAGACTTGAGATACATCCTCTGATTATTAGATGGACAGCAACATCTTCCATGCAGAGAAATGCAGTTCTCAAGTACGGACGTCGATCATCTAATACGATAACAATTGATAACAGGTGATTTGTTATTTTTCTGTGTCATCCCGAATACCCCTTATTTCTGGCGTTTCCAATTTTCACCTGATGCAGTATGGACATGGTTAGAGATTCGTGATCATTGATTGAATCATTGTTTGTTTATCCTGAAGGCTACAAAATAGCAGATATATTGGTTGGTCCAACGATCATATTAGATGAACAACAAATGGATAGGGCAAATTAAACTTCCCCGGAGATATAGGTAGAAAGATTGATTTTGACAAAAGTAACACTACATCGCTATCTAGACGCGTGTAATGAGGTGGAAAATTGGTATTGACAAAGCAAAACGAAATTCTGGACGAATGGAAGGAACTGACAACCAACACCGAACTGGCAAAGTCGCTGGGTGTTGATGAGCATTATGAAGAGAAACTCCCTTCACCTGTGGATGTGTCCGGAGTATGAGTGCAGTGATGATGATCTTAACATAACATCGTAACACGGTATCAACAATAATAACAAAGTTGAATGTATTAATACAGGCTATTTTCAAGCTAAAATCAAGCTGCTAAGCAGCCTGGTTATGGATCTAGTCCACGTCCTCTCGATTGCTGCAGAAAGTGTATCCGAGGTCTGATTAATTTCGGTTCTTCGTTGCACTTTTCTGCGTTAAAGTCAAAATGATGATATACTTATTACATCTGCGCCGCTAAAGCGAGGTCGAAGGCCGACAACAGTCCATTTTTGACAAATCAAGTGTTGTGAATGCGACCTTCCACCGTCTAGACTTGATCTGCGCTTTGCGTCACATTGGTGCTGTTCATGACCGTTGTTGGAATTCCTTGATGCAAGTTATTTACATGTTACTTATTAATGTGAAATGCTTCGTCATCCGCAGTTCCTTTTAGGGAATTTTCGCTGCATTTTGTTCGTCGTAGGCTGTATTCACTAGAGTAACCAAGAATCTAATGTGCACGTCATTGCTGTGCTTGCGACATTGCTATGTGTGCTACATCATCGTAATGGCTCATCGTAAATCCCTAGAACGGTCTTACGCTAATCTTACGGTCTGTTGTTTGATGTGCGACGGGGATGATCTGACCACTAACTGTGTTTTTATATGTTCGGAATTGGAGTCAAAAACGATGACCTGGCATCATCAAGCGCTATACATTTTTAAAGAAGTATGACGGTCATCATTTTCGGGAGGACGTGAGCTTCGGGGTATATAGTGGATAGGCGGCGGGAACCACTGAAGGCTATGCATGAAAAGTGTTCCTTGTTGCAGTTTCCTCATATTCCCAGTCCATGGGGGACTTGTTGGTCTCGAGGCAAGACGCCGGCCTCGGGGAATAGAGGTTGTAGGTTCAAATCTCGGCTACACCAGTTGGGATTTTTATTTGTGATTTCTCTCTGCGTCAACCACCCCTGGTCTCAGCAGCGAGACCCGGCTTGAAACGTCAGTTACTGATCGACGGAAAAAAACATGAGTACCTCCGAATTCGGAGTTATCTGCGTGTGCGGCGAGGGACCCCTGTGCACTGCCAGGGAAAAACGGATTAACACACACAATTCAATTCCTAGTCTTTTGGGATTTCGTCAGAGATGAAAGCTGGCGAACGCAACAACAAATATCATATTTTCAGACGCTTGTGAAATATAGATCTTTACAGCAGAGATACTGAAGAAATAATAAGCTATAGATGAATAAGAAACATTTTCGAGCGTGTTTTTTTTTGCATGTAATGGAAAACATTGAAACAGTTGAGGGAAAAATCTAATTTTGTCAAAACATACAAACATTATTATGCATTTAGCTGGTTACATTGCATTAACTTACTATTTGATGACCTTTGGAAATATATTTTCAAACATCGCACCACGTAGTCTGTTCCGTTTACTGAGAGTGTCAGATTGTGCTTGCAACCATCAATAATGCTATGGTGGTTCTCTTCTGACTAACACCGATCCTTCTCTCTACGGTTTGCTCATCAAATAATTTTGCCCACGTGGCTACAGGGACCCCATTCAGGGTGGAAAAACAAAGTCATTGTCACCTGCCCCCGCGTGTCGTAAGAGGTGACTCAGGATGTTAGCAAGATGTTTGTTACTGGTGCCTCGTGCATGCTGAAGCGATCTTTGTACTTAAAAATGTGCTGAGGAGAGAATATAAGCACTATGGAGTTTTCCGTTGTGCAATGAAGATTATCTGTTGACTATACCAATCTAAGCAACATCAAAGACGTCTGTGGACATGGAAAAGCCCAGGAGGCTACGCGCATAATCAAATCGAGTACATAATGATAAACAATTGATTTAGAAACAGTTTGGTTATATGTGAAAACTAGACCAGGGGCAGATTACAATAGTGATCATATACTAGTTGTGGGAACGCCTACAGTAAATTAAAAACAGAAAAATGAGCCTCAGTTATCAAGTTAAAATTGGATATACTCAAATCCGACAAAAGAATACGAGACAAATATCACATCACAATTCAGAACCGGTACAATGCAATAGAGAAGATACAAAGCATTGATGAACAGTGGGAAATTGTAAAAGAACCATGGCAGCAAACATCAAAAGAGTTATACCACCAGTGAGGACAAATTCAAGAAAGAAATTGATGAGAGATTACATGTTCCAGCCAATAGATACATGAAGAAGAAATAAGGATAACAAAGATGAGTATAAGAGATTAAATAAAGAAATTGTAATAAAGTGCAATGAAGCAAAAGAAGAATGGCTAAAACAGAGATGCAAAGAGATTTAAATGCAACAATAAAGAAATGTCTAACCTATATACAAACAAATAGAAGAATTAAGAGGAAGAAAAACAAAATAAAAAACTGGATGTTTAAGATCAAAGGAGGGAGAACTGTTGATTGATCAAGAAAGCATAAGGGAATGGGCAGAATACATTAAAGAATTATGACGATGAACGAACAGAAGTAAATATTAAGGATAAAGGGGAAGGACCAGAAATACTCAAAGAAGAAGCGGAAGACGTCTTGCGCAATATGAAAGCAGGAAAAGTTCCTGGACCAGATAATATAACTAAAAAAGATATTGAAGCCATGTGTGATTTTGGAAAAGGAATAATAACAAAAATATTGATTGATATATACAGCGGATATACCAGACGACATGCTCAAATCAATATTCATAGCCCAAACCAAAGAATTCTGGTGCAATTGAATGCGATGATCATCGCACAATAAGCCATATGAGTCACATGATTAAGATATTACTAAGATTCATCATGTGAAGAGTGCGAAACAAAATCAGTCCAGAAAATAGTGATGAACAGTGTGGTTGTGTTGGAGGTAAAGGTGCGTTAACAATGCCATATACATCATAAGATCTTTAGTTGAAAGGGCCAAAGAGGTGAAAACAGATCTATACCTATATTTCATAGTTTATACTAAGGCATTTGACAAAGTAAAGCACTAAGAAATAATCAAAATTTTAGAAGGCATAAACGTAGACAGCAAAGATCTAAGAACAATAAAGAACATGTACTGGCAACAAACAGCGGCCATAAGAACTGGACACCAATTGGGAATGTTTCAACAAATAAAACAGGGTGCTAGACAAGGTTGTGTGTTGTCGTCAGTTCTATATAATAAGTATAGTAAGATTATTTTAAGATCTATAGGGGTCATGCCTGTAATAACAATTGGAGGTTGTAATATAAATAATCGAAGGTATACTGATGATACAGCCTTAATCGCTAAGAGTGGAAATGAGTTACATAAATTATAGTGAAGGAAAGTAAAAATAAAGGACTCAGAGCCTTAATAACAAAAAGACAGAATTAACGGTCACAACAAAGAAAAAGACTTCACCGTAATGGACAAATAAAGACAAATGGGACAATATTCACCAATCCTCTTCATCACATATATGGACAAAATAAATCAGGAAACAACCAACAATAAGGAAAAATCAAATAATAACATAGAGGTAGAGAACTCCAACATCAACGAGCTACTATTTGCAGATGACAAATGCCTAATATATGAGGATGAGAACCTGCTATTGGTCGTTTCAAATCTAAATGTTCACGATTAACATGAAATATCTCCTCTTTCCCTGCACTTACAAACTTGATTTTTTGCATCTGGCCTTGTTTTTCCAAGGTCCCACCGATTTCACCAAATTTAATGATGTAGGAAGTATGCTTCATCATGAAGCAGCACTTTCCTTTGATCTCAGTGAATTTACGGATCTTTTTGCTCCTGGAGAAAATAATTTACCGTACATTAATGGAAATCAGCTTCTCGACATAGGCGTCTCTACACAACTTGAAAGTTGGAGGCGTTTATCAACTGTTTACTTTCTATTGTTTACTTTCTTTAAAATACTATGAGAATGTCAATGTTATAGCCTTTACAGACGGTCTAAAACAAATCAGCGTATAAACAGTTCCATTAATGAAAACTATTTAAACAATATACAACAAAGAATACATTTAAAAAAATTAATTATCCGTTGCGAGCGATAACGAGCATGACATATCAAGCAAAGTTATTGTTTATGGGTACGCATGTGACTAAAGAGTCCGATGTAAGCACGGGATCCTCTTCACTGTAAAGAGCTACATTGTTCGTTTTATGTCTTTCCATGTGACTTTCATTATTTTACGTAAACAAGACATATGAAAGTGATTTAGTTTCTTTGCATGCCTGCAGTACACATATCAAGAATCTTTACATTTTCAAAACGTTATCAACTTTAGCTAAAGATTGATCATGCTGACATATAAAAACGTCCATTATTATTTCATTTATTCTGAATCAGAGGAGTCTAACATATTGATTACTAATCTGGGCTGAACGAACGATAGTCCATCTTTTTTCCAATAGTCATTTTCTTCTTTTAAGACATGATCTTCACATTTGCACCAAAAATCTTTGTCAATCTGTGATAGAGCAGCATATGTCAGTCCTTTTATATCGCATAGTTTAAAACTTGTATTCTCAGCTACCACCTGCCCTTTAATTTTTGCCCAAACGAGTTCAATGGGGTTTAATTGTGGATGATAAGGGGGCAGTCTCAAGCACGTATGACCATGCTGTTGAATGATTTTGTCTATTTGGAATACTTTGGTCTTTTGCGATTTCTTAACAAGTGACAGTAATTCAGGTTTCAAAAATCCCTCGTTAAATGGAATTCCTTCCTTTCTTAGCCAAATCTTTATAACATCTTTTGTACTGGTAGATGTAGGAATTTTGTCTTCTTCTGCCACAGCGTTGTGGTACGACGCGTTGTCCATTACCAGACAGGATGGTCTGTCTAGAATTGGAAGAAGAGTATTTTCAATGCACTCTCTAAATATATGGCCATTCATCTCGGTGTGATAGTCCCTGTTGTCAGTATAATTAGAGGTGAATATAAGTTCTGCATTTTTCACCAACCCTTCTTTTCGGCTGCCTGCATGTGCCATTATAATACGCTGTCCTTTTCCAGTGGGTACACATCTTTTAATACTTCCATCTGATAACTGCCATTCCTTTGCACTTGTGTGGTGAGAATTTATCCAAGATTCATCTAGAAATACAATATCATAACCTTGGTTACGCATTTCCCGTACTTCACGTAAATATTTACTCCTCATAGAAACTAAGTGCGGCTTCTCGCAGATGACATTTCTACCACTATCGTACTTTCTAAACGTAAAACCGATGCTTCTAACAGTTCTCCATAATGTTGTTTTCGACACAACAATGTCATTTTCTGCTCTCAGTCGAATTTTCTGTTTTCTTAAAGTCACAGTTTCTTTGGAATCGAACATTTTACAAATTGCTCTTCTAATCACTTCCTTGTCAAAACTATCTACTACTTTCTTTCTTCCTAGCGTCCTAGTCTTGATTGAACTGGACACTCCGTTAGCTTTAAGCACTTGTTTGAAAAAGCGTTTGCTTATACCCAATGCGTGAATAGTTCTCTTTTCTGGCTTTGAGATGCTTCGATACAGTTTTCCACGCTTAGCTTCTATGCAAAAATATTTATACACCTTTATTGCCACTGATTGCAATGTAAGGAACTTTACTTTTATACCCATTGACTAACAGATCACAAATTTAACGAAATTACCCAATAATTAGGATACGCCGTTGCACATAAATCACAACAAAGCGACAGGAAATGGGATGCACCGGATATAAAATTATAACTATGACGCGTTTTATGTGTTTTTTAGTGCTTAAAACAGGGAAATTGGCGCGCATTACGTTCAAGATGACAAGTCCGTGGGTGCTCACTCATATGAAGCGGTAATTCCTCCAAATATATGGTTTGACCAAAATGCCTTAAATTTGTATACTTCAAATAAAGAATATTTAAAACTATACGTTTGTTGGTGAGGAAATGAATGTACTTCTTGGGACCAAAAAATCACAAGACCATATGCAAAATTTCAGCATTATCAATCAATTGGTTGCAGAGATATGGAATTTTAAACACCTTCAAAATATTTTGAAACGACCTATACAACAGCATTTAACATCTCTAGATAAAAGCTGCACAAACTACAGTATGAAAATTAACACAGCAAAAACAGAGGCTATAAGAATAAGCAAATTAAGACACCCATTAAACATTAAGATCAAAGATAAAGAAATAAAACACAATTAAGAAAGATCAATACATGTGAGATGCGATGCTTGAGGAAAGTAACAAACAACACAAGAAGAGATAGAATACCAAATGAAACCATAAGAAAAATGGTAGGAATAAAACCCTGCCAAGAATATATAGAATACAAACAACTTAAATGGTTTGGCCACCTGATCAGAATGAATCCACCAATCACCATCAAGGGCGTTCTTCTCGAGAATGCATGGAAAAAGACCAGAGGAAGACCCAGAAGAAGATGGATAGATGCAGTGACAAGACATGTAACAACAAAGGAAAATCACTAATTCAGACAATTCGAGCAGCTCAAGAACGACAAATGATATAAACCACGACACCTTTTAGGTATCAGTGAAAAGAGAAAAGAAGTAGAAGTACAGTATTAAAACAGGTAAATTAATTTAAATATATGAGAACTTCGTTAACCTCAGATGATAGATGTCTGATAGAGGTGAGATGCAGAATGACTCAGGCAAAAGCAACTTTAAAAAAAAATGAGGGTAATACTGTGCAATACATTGTTGACAATAGAAACAAGAAAAAGAGTTCTTAAAAGTTATGTTGAGCCGGTTCTCAGTCTTAACATATGGATGTGAATCATGGACGAATACAAAAAAAAAAGATGTTAATAAAAAAAAAACCACAACAAGTGCATGTCCAAGGTGCACAAACTGGTGAAGCAAAAGAAAGGTATAGGTCGTTTCAAAATATTTTGAAGGTGTTTAAAATTCCATATCTCTGCAACCAATTGATTGATAATGCTGAAATTTTGCATATGGTCTTGTGATTTTTTGGTCCCAAGAAGTACATTCATTTCCTCACCAACAAACGTATAGTTTTAAATATTCTTTATTTGAAGTATACAAATTTAAGGCATTTTGGTCAAACCATATATTTGGAGGAATTACCGCTTCATATGAGTGAGCACCCACGGACTTGTCATCTTGAACGTAATGCGCGCCAATTTCCCTGTTTTAAGCACTAAAAAACACATAAAACGCGTCATAGTTATAATTTTATATCCGGTGCATCCCATTTCCTGTCGTTTTGTTGTGATTTATGTGCAACGGCGTATCCTAATTATTGGGTAATTTCGTTAAATTTGTGATCTGTTAGTCAATGGGTATAAAAGTAAAGTTCCTTACATTGCAATCAGTGGCAATAAAGGTGTATAAATATTTTTGCATAGAAGCTAAGCGTGGAAAACTGTATCGAAGCATCTCAAAGCCAGAAAAGAGAACTATTCACGCATTGGGTATAAGCAAACGCTTTTTCAAACAAGTGCTTAAAGCTAACGGAGTGTCCAGTTCAATCAAGACTAGGACGCTAGGAAGAAAGAAAGTAGTAGATAGTTTTGACAAGGAAGTGATTAGAAGAGCAATTTGTAAAATGTTCGATTCCAAAGAAACTGTGACTTTAAGAAAACAGAAAATTCGACTGAGAGCAGAAAATGACATTGTTGTGTCGAAAACAACATTATGGAGAACTGTTAGAAGCATCGGTTTTACGTTTAGAAAGTACGATAGTGGTAGAAATGTCATCTGCGAGAAGCCGCACTTAGTTTCTATGAGGAGTAAATATTTACGTGAAGTACGGGAAATGCGTAACCAAGGTTATGATATTGTATTTCTAGATGAATCTTGGATAAATTCTCACCACACAAGTGCAAAGGAATGGCAGTTATCAGATGGAAGTAT
Source organism: Megaustenia siamemsis (assembly GCA_032433765.1). NCBI lineage: Eukaryota > Metazoa > Mollusca > Gastropoda > Stylommatophora > Ariophantidae > Megaustenia > Megaustenia siamemsis. Next base: position 91,818,400 of record JAVIAB010000051.1, read on the forward strand.
TAAAAGATGTGTACCCACTGGAAAAGGACAGCGTATTATAATGGCACATGCAGGCAGCCGAAAAGAAGGGTTGGTGAAAAATGCAGAACTTATATTCACCTCTAATTATACTGACAACAGGGACTATCACACCGAGATGAATGGCCATATATTTAGAGAGTGCATTGAAAATACTCTTCTTCCAATTCTAGACAGACCATCCTGTCTGGTAATGGACAACGCGTCGTACCACAACGCTGTGGCAGAAGAAGACAAAATTCCTACATCTACCAGTACAAAAGATGTTATAAAGATTTGGCTAAGAAAGGAAGGAATTCCATTTAACGAGGGATTTTTGAAACCTGAATTACTGTCACTTGTTAAGAAATCGCAAAAGACCAAAGTATTCCAAATAGACAAAATCATTCAACAGCATGGTCATACGTGCTTGAGACTGCCCCCTTATCATCCACAATTAAACCCCATTGAACTCGTTTGGGCAAAAATTAAAGGGCAGGTGGCAGCTGAGAATACAAGTTTTAAACTATGCGATATAAAAGGACTGACATATGCTGCTCTATCACAGATTGACAAAGATTTTTGGTGCAAATGTGAAGATCATGTCTTAAAAGAAGAAAATGACTATTGGAAAAAAGATGGACTATCGTTCGTTCAGCCCAGATTAGTAATCAATATGTTAGACTCCTCTGATTCAGAATAAATGAAATAATAATGGACGTTTTTATATGTCCGCATGATCAATCTTTAGCTAAAGTTGATAACGTTTTGAAAATGTAAAGATTCTTGATATGTGTACTGCAGGCATGCAAAGAAACTAAATCACTTTCATATGTCTTGTTTACGTAAAATAATGAAATTCACATGGAAAGACATAAAACGAACAATGTAGCTCTTTACAGTGAAGAGGATCCCGTGCTTACATCGGACTCTTTAGCCACATGCGTACCCATAAACAATAACTTTGCTTGATATGTCATGCTCGTTATCGCTCGCAACGGATAATTATTTTTTTTAAATGTATTCTTTGTTGTATATTGTTTAAATAGTTTTCATTAATGGAACTGTTTATACGCTGATTTGTTTTAGACCGTCTATAAAGGCTATAACATTGACATTCTCATAGTATTTTAAAGAAAGTAAACAATAGAAAGTAAACAGTTGATAAACGCCTCCAACTTTCAAGTTGTGTAGAGACGCCTATGTCGAGAAGCTGATTTCCATTAATGTACGGTAAATTATTTTCTCCAGGAGTAAAAAGATCCGTAAATTCACTGAGATCAAAGGAAAGTGCTGCTTCATGATGAAGCATACTTCCTACATCATTAAATTTGGTGAAATCGGTGGGACCTTGGAAAAACAAGGCCAGATGCAAAAAATCAAGTTTGTAAGTGCAGGGAAAGAGGAGATATTTCATGTTAATCGTGAACATTTAGATTTGAAACGACCAATAATACAATAAAGAGTCTATGTAACACTAGCGTACAGTCAACCTAGGACTGAAAACGGGCTACACACCCGAGTAGCACAGATTAGTTACTCTGGGAGAAAAAAATTGTAGTAACAAATAATTACTATCCGGAGAGTTAAGGAAGAATAAAAACAACTGAGGCAGTCCCAAATAAATGCGAGCTGAATGTCGTGTACTCAACTACTGCACAGTGTGGCTTGCTGTACAATGTGAACTGTTGATTCACACAATTGCTTCATGTGTCCATTTGATAGATTGACTTCCAGTAGATATTGTAATGATAGGGGGAAGGGAAAATAAACATGTTATCTGTAAAAGCAAGACAGAATAATGTTGCACTTATTTCAGCACTTAATAGTATGGGGTAATTTGTTAGTGTAAACGAACGATAAACTGTAACACAACTGTTGGCAGTTATGGTTTAGATTAAACGTTTCAATGTACAGAGTATGCTTCTACCTTGTTTATATTTCAGATTGTTGGTATTTCTCTAATGATCTAACGTGTTTTAGTAAGGAATGTCAAACGGTAAAAACTTGTGGAAATTCGCAAAAGATAGTGTTTTAAATTAAATTTTACAAACATATTTCTACTAAAAGACTCCAGCCTTAGAGTGCTTCTCTCTTTGGTCCAGCGAGAATTGAATAGAAAAATACCCTCTCGATATTTGCACTGCGACTTAGATTACTTTGAAAGAACAAAGTAAAATTAGTTTATTTGTTGACGATCATAATTGACTCAGAATTGTGATGCTCCTTCAGGAAACTAACTCACTGTTTATTGACGGTAATCCAAAGGCATAACTTGAGGATGTTATTGAGGAATGATTGCCCCGGGAGGGACATATTTAGGGGCGTAGCATAAAAAAGAAAAGAAAGTGGTAGTATATATAAAGCAGGTTTCATCATCACGTGCCTTACCGGTTGGGGTAGGTGATCATGTCCCTCCACAATCTTCTATCTACAGTGCATCGTATCAGTTCTGTTGTTGACTGTTTTCCATGCCAGGACACCAAGCTATCCAGTATTTTCTCTCTTTGTCGTCCGTGGCTCATGAGACTAATAGTGCGATGGTCTTCACAATCAGTGGCTCCTGACTTCTTCGGTATGGCTACAAAGATAGATTTTAGTAGATCTTCGGGTATGAGTCCAGTGTTATATATGTCATTGAGTAATTTTGTTATGACTTGTACTCCCACTCTCCTAATGCATTTATCTCTTCGATTGTTATATTGTCAGGACCTGGAGCTTTGCCCCTTTTTATGTGTTGAATTGCGTCCTCCACTTCGCTCTGCATTATTGGTGGTCCTGTGTCTTCATTTGAATTGTTCAATTCTGGTCTTTCATCATCATAGAGAAGACTGATATATTCTGTCCATCTTTCCATTGTCTTCTCCAGTCCCAGTATTATATTTCCTTCCTTCGATTTCACACATTCTGAAACTCTGACTTCTTTTTTTCCTGTTAATTCATTTATCTGATTGTGCATAAATTTTGAGTCTTTCTGTTGTTGTTTTTCCATTTCTTCACATTTCTGTTTTAACCATCCTTCCTTTGCTTCACTGCACTTGTTTTGGATCTCTTTGTACAAATGTTTGTATGTCCGTTCTTTTCTTATGTTTTCTTCTTTCGTCCATTAGTTGTAATATTTCTTCTGTCATCCATTTCTTTTTGTTGATTCCTTTAGCAACCGGTATTACTTCTTTTGATGTTTGTTGAATCGATTGTTTGAGCATTTCCCACTGCTCCTGGATGTCCTGTATTTTCTCAATAGCATTATATCTATTTTGTATTATCGTGCTGTACTTGTCACTCATCTGTTTATCTACTCTTAGCATATCTAGTTCTAATTTTATATTTCTTTGTGATTTCTGTGCCTTCCGCAGTTTTATTATTATCTTTCCAACTACTGGTACATGGTCACTATTGCAATCTGCTCCTGGCCTTGTTTTAACCGATGTTAGCCCATTCCTGAATCTTCTCTGTACCAGTATAAAATCAATTTGATTGTGTACTTTTTTGTCTGGGCTTTACCATGTCCATAGTCGCCTAGGGTGTTGTTCGAACCAGGTTTTACCTATAACCATTTAATGTGTCTTTGCCCACTCTATCAATCTATCCCCTCTGTCATTCGTCTCTCCAAGGCCATGCCCTCCAGTCACAAAGCTGGTTTAGGGCACAATATTTACCATGTCTGGGCTGCGGAAACTCACATATTTACTTTGCCCCAGTCGCTGCCAACCACTGGATTAACTGCATATTGTTTGAGGTTACAAATGGTCTTTTACAACGTTCAAGTCCTAATTCATGCTTTAAGGTTAAGTACAACATAATGACTCAAGTTGAGCTGATCGCTTGGTAAGTACTCATATGTGCGTGTGTGTGATGATTTTTCTCTTAAAATTGCGCTGTGGCTGACACACTCCGACTTCGGCAGGCTAGCTCTTGGTTTGACGGAGGAATTTTTCGTCTTGTAGGGTGGATGGAGACCAGGGTTGTTGAACCCACCCTGCCTGCGGTTTCTGTCTGGATGTTCTCCCCATAGTCTTTCATTTTCTCGATGGTGATTGCTAGGCAGCAGGTTTTTTTTCCGGGGTGTCATTCCCAGTGGATAGAGCTTAGTTGAGGTTAGAAAACTAATGAGAGTTTTCATTCTTTCATTTTAGCTTGCTTACTACGTAGCTAGTGCAAACATGACCAAAGATAATCAAAGTAAATGGTCTCAAGGTGTTTCATTTTCATAAATTAATCAAACCTTAAATGCAGGACGTATCCTGGCGAATCATGAGATCTGGTAACACGAATCATAACACCAGCAAGTTTAGACCCAACTCGGTCAATGCTTAATATAAATGTTCACTTACGGAAAAAAAAAAAAAAAACTATTTGTCATTTTTCTAAAAGTATGTTTTATTTACAAAACGATACAACTAAAGCATAGATACATAGTCTCATTCAGTACTGATAATTTGGTATTCTTCTCTTCGTGTTCTATGTTGCACTCTGTTTTACATCGTGCGGTTGCGTCAAGATCAGATAACAAGAATTAATCAAGATCAGATAACAAGAATTAATCAAGATCAGATAACAAGAATTAATCAAGATCAGATAACAAGAATTAATCAAGATCAGATAACAAGAATTAATCAAGATCAGATAACAAGAATTAATCAAGATCAGATAACAAGAATTAATCAAGATCAGATAACAAGAATTAATCAAGATCAGATAACAAGAATTAATCAAGATCAGATAACAAGAATTAACCAAGTTCAGATAACAAGAATTAATCAGAATATAATCCATCTCCTATATAGAGCCAATTCTGACCTATGGAAGCGAATCGTGGACCGTAAACAAACAAATGAATGGCGATTAGAGGCCACAGAGATGGGATTTCTCAGAAGAATGTTAAGAGCTTCCTGGACAGCTTTAAAAAGACCAACGAAGAAATTCTCAAAGAGGCCAACACAAAAAAGAGAGTTCCTAAAAAACATCAGAAGGAAATGATCAACTTTTTTCGGAGAAAAATCTTCATGAGTTGAGGAAAGTTGGTATATTTGGTTAAAAGTGGCAAAATATATGGAAAGACAGATCTCGGAGGACAAAGAGAGAAAATACTGGATAGCGTGGTGTAATGTCATGGAAAACAGTCAACAAAAGAACTGATACGATGCACGGGAGATAGAAGTATGTGGAAGGACATGACCACTCACGCCAACAGGTACTTACACGATGATGATGAATCCATCTCCCCGCTGTGCTCCTGGAACTAGACTTACAAGAGAGTAAGAATGGAAGAATACAATCTGGTAGCCATTAACATCGTGTTGAAGTCGAAAGTGTGGAGCATAATGGCGTAGAATATCACAAATTGTTGTAAACGACAAACCAAATCGTCTACGCCTATTTAAAATCCTTTTGAGGACGGTCAGTGAAGAGAATAGAAGAGAGGGCAGAATAGTCGCCTCGTGATCGTAGCAGCAGAAGAGGATTATTTAGAACACTCGTTAATTTTTTGAACAAATTTTAAATGTCAGATAGTTCTATTTTAAAGTCGTATATAAAATGTAAATATTTTTTTTCCAAACTTAACAATTTGGAATAAAAGTGAATGATCACAACTGATGTTAGATTGTTTCTTCATTCATATAAATTTGCTGACAGATTACTAATTATGTACCATTACTAATACATGTATCGTTTGATAAACATTGACACAGAAGAAGGCATATACACATATATAACCATGAGCATTGTTTGTTTCATGGAAGACATCTATTCCCTACATCACTTATATTTACTTTATTTATCAAGTGACCAAAAAAAAAAAAAAAAAAAACAGCAAAAAATGGTCATGTCAATATCATAATTATTACAAAGATAAATAAATGTGTTTTATTAAAAAATATTTATCAAACTAATTATATAAGGAAATGTAGTAGTAATAGGCTCCGTCAGTCATAGTTGACTATGGATTTTGCAGCGTCCCTAGGAAATGTTATTTTTTTTTTCTTTTCTTTCGCCGTGTATTCTCTTTTTCTATAAATCTGTCTTCTTCTTGTTTGAAATGGAGCTTCAGAGTGTATTTCCAAAGATTGAGGTCTGCAGCTATCTCTTCCCAGGCTGCCGGGTTTATGCTCAGAATCTTCACGTCGCGTTTACACACGTCAACAAATCGAATTTTTGGGCCTCCCCTAGTTCTTTTACCATCTGCTAGTTGTCCATACGGTATATCTTTTGGTATGCGGCTATCTTTCATACGGTGTACTTAGCCAAGCCAGCGTAACTTACATTGTTTGAGCAGCCTTTGGGAGGCTTGTGCTAGTGATGAACTCTACTTTTGTCACTTTGTCCTTCCAAGTGAAACCAAGAATACAGCGCAGACATCGCAATTGGAATGCATTTAGCCTTCTCTTCTGCTTTGCATAAGTTGTCCATGATTCGCTGCCATACATGAGGATACTAATGATGCAGGTAGACATTGTAAACTGCAGTCTTTGTTTTAATTGTCAGTTTGTTGTTTTGCCAAATACGCCTAGAAAGACGAGCCAAGTGGTAGCAACTTTACCAATACGGGTGTCAATCTCTGTATCTAAAGATGTTTTATCGTTGATGGACCCCAGGTAGCTACACTGCTACTACTATAAGGAAATATAGAGTGTCAAAGTTTGGGAAAACATGAAAACTGGACTTGAGATCAACCAAGAAAAGACAAAGTTTTTTTTTTTTAAATTGCTCAGAAGAAAAAATGTAAGCAGTGGAAGAGGTAGATTACTTTTGTATATCTTGGAAGCTGCATAGACCAATGAGGCACAGAAAGAAATTAGAATCAGAATAGCAAAGGCAGCAATGAAGAAACCTTGATAAAACATGGAGATCAAAATTACAAAGCACAAAAACAAGGCTCAGGATTTTCTGATTAAATGTGCTATCCGCCCTTACTTTGGTTATTTGGTTATGGAAGGCCCCGGTATCACTGCAAACGAATTAAAATCCATAATTGCTCAACCACCCGTGCCAGCCTAATCATCCGATTCTCATCTCCCAAACAAAGAAAGATAATTGTAGTCCCCATCGTAGCAGTCTCAGCACATGCCAAAAGACATAAGGCGAAACCGCGCAGAAAGTGAACACAGCCAACTGTCCCCTGTCAAACGATATCATCATTCATCGTAAACAATTGGGATATCGAAAATTGATCAAGACGGATGAGACACACAGCTCACGGTGTGCACGGAGCACTCAACTCAGTAGCTCCTGCAACAAGTCGGACTTGGAATATGAGGAAACTGCAACAAGGAACACTTTTCATGCATAGCCTTCAATTGTTCCCGCCGCCTATCCACCATATACCGGAGGTTCAAGTCCTCTTGAAAATGATGATCGTCGTATTTTTTTAAAATGTATAGCGCTTGATGATGTTACGCCATCGTTTTTGACTCCAATTCCGAACATATAGACACACAGTTAGTCGTCAGATTATCCCCGTCGCACATCAAACAACAGACCGTAAGATTAGCGTACGGCCGGTCTAGGGATGTACGATGAGCCATTACGATGACGTAGCACACAACAATGTCGTACACACAATTTCTCCCCCTTTAGATTCCTGATTACTCTAGTGAAAGCAGCCTACGACGAACAAAACACTGTGCAAATTCCCTAAAGAGATAAAACTGCGGCTGACGAAGTAGTTTACATGTATTAGTTACATGTAAATAACTTGCGTCAAGGAATTCCAACAACGGTGATGAACAACACCATTGTGACGTAAAGCGCAGATCAAGTCTAGACGTTGGAAGGTTTCACTCACAACACTTGATTTGTCAAAAAGGGACTGTAGCCGGCGTACGGCTTCGCTTTAGCGACGCAGATGTAATAAGTAGATCATCATTTTTACTTTAACGCAGAAAAGTACAATGGAGAACCGAAATTAATCAGATCCCGAATGCACTTTCTGCAGCGATCGAGAGAACGTGACCTAGATCCACCATCTTTACAACGGAAGTCAAAACCCGCCCTTACTTACGTATGCGAAAGCTGGAAAACAACTAAAGAAATATAAAATTAACTGGAATAATTTGAAAACAAATGACCGAGAAAAATACTTTGTCTATCATGGAAGCAGTTCAGAGCTAGTGCAGAAATAAGATAAATGACAAAGCATCCAAAAATATCAACTATAATCAAGAGAAGAAGGTGGTCATATGTTGACCATGTGATGATCATGTGATGAGAAGAGACAACAAAAGAATCTCATACCAGGCCCTCAAATGGGAAAAGGAGGGTAAAATAAAAAGATGTCGACCAAGAGAAACATTAAAAAGAATATTAAAAGGAGAGGAAACAACAGCAGGCATCAGCTCCCTTGCCGAGATTACATTTTTTGCTCAGAAAAGAGCAGGGTGGTGAGACACAATGCAGATCCTATGCATGGTCTGACAGTTGAAAGATCGTCAGACACAAGAGTCTAGAATTGTTGCCTTAAGTGCCGTTTTCGGTTCGACAGGATATTAGATTGACAGACAGACAGACTGGCAGCTAGGTAGGTAGGTAGGTAGGTAGGTAGGTAGGTAGGTAGGTAGGTAGGTAGGTAGGTAGATATAGTCCGTTCAAAAATTCATAATCACACCTGAATTAGTTTTGCGTGATAACCGTTTCTTATTTTGCTTTCAAATTTTGCATGCAATCTTAGAATATTGATGACGTTATAGAAATATTTGTTGCTCTGAGAAATTTGAACTAGTTTAAAAGTTTTCTTCTTTAGGCTATATTAAATTCACCCTGTTCGAATTTGACACCATTTTAGGATATATACATTAATTTGGTGCGGTCGTTCACGTAAACCAGTTTGGCTATTGCAGAAACACTAACTTCAGGAAAATCCCGTGCACAAAACTGAATTGTTATTGATGACATGACGCACCACGGCCTTGGCATTAATTACCGAAGGGAAGGCGTATCTTTATTAATTTTGTGAAGACACAGTAGACAATTTGTTGACTTTAAATACCAACATTTATATCTAAATTACAAAGTGTTTGGAATACAAATTTATAACTATGCAAAAGGTTACTTTTTTACTAAACCAGCACTTCCTTAGGAAATCCTAGATGGGGCATTTATATTGTGATATTCATGACCCAGAGAGACGCACGCAACTCGCGCTTGGTCTTAATAGATCGTCATTTTCTCGTTGGATTAAACAAGACTCAGAGTGCACTCATGTAAATCAAGGAAAGAAAAGGAAAGTCGACAGCTTTGACATGGATGTCATAAAACGTGAGATATTAAAAATGTTTGCTAATAATGTACTTGTTACTCTCAGGAATTTGAAATTAAAATTGCACGCAGACTGCAATATTGATATTTCTAAAAGTACTCTACGGAAGATTGTGCGAGGAACCGGCTTCACTTTCAGACAAACTGTTGGAGGCAGGAATATTATTTGTGAAAAACCACACTTGGTTATTGCTCGAAGCAAATGCCTGAGACAGATCCGTGAGCGGCGGAGTGAACAGTATGATATTGTATATTTGGACGAATCATGGGTCAACGCACACCACATCTATGCTAAAGAATGGCAGTCAGTAAATGGCAAACTCAAAAGAACAATTCCGAGCAGCAAAGGCCAGCGCATTATATTAACGCATGCTGGAAGCACTGAAAACGGCCTTGTCCATGATGCGGGACTTATTTTTCAATCAAAAAGTACCGACGGTAGGGACTACCGTACTGAAATGAATGGAAACATTTTCAGGCACTGGTTGGAGAACGATCTTTTACCAATCCTGGAGAGACCTTCATGCATAGTCATGGATAATGCATCATACCACAATGTCGTATCAGAGGAAGACAAAGTGCCTACTGCATCAAATACAAAAGAGCAAATTAGGACATGGCTTGCGAATGAAAATGTCAAATTTGACGACACATATTTAAAACCCGAAATGTTACAACTTGTGAAGAATACGAATAAGAAAAAGGTGTACCATGTTGACAAAATCATTGAGAAATATGGCCACACCTCTCTTCGACTCCCTGCATATCATGCGCACCTTAATCTAATTGAACTTGTCTGCGCTCACGTCAAAGCACAAGTTGCAGAACAGAACAAAACGTTTAAAATGTGTGATGTTGAAGTTCTGACACGCGAGTCTCTCTCAAAAATAGACATTCCGTTCTGGAAGAAGTGTGTTGAACATGTGCTGCGGGTGGAAGATGAGTACTGGAAACGAGATGGATTACTATTTGTCCAGTCAGTAATGATTATCAACCTCTTGGAATCGTCAGATTCGGAATGATTAAAATTAAGATTAATTCAATTCCAGCTGCAGTAAGAACGTCCTGGGGTCTAATGGTGACCGAAGGACAAGACTAATTGTAACCAATTGAATTCATGTTTGCAAATACACATAACGAACAACACCCACAATTTAGCACTATGTAGATACGCCTCTGACAAGAATTGCAGTAACCTGGAAAATTTAACTCGATTACTGTAAACTATAAAATTTGAATCAACTTGTGTGATATCGTCATAAAAGATCAAAGGAATTCGCTGATGTGCAAAATCTGTTGTGTTTGTGCAATAAAAAAATACCAAAATCTTTGCGTCATCAATATTCTAAGACTGCATGCAAAATTTGAAACCAAAATAACAAGCGGTTATCACGCAGAACTAATTCAGGTGTGATTATGAATTTCTGAACGGACTATAGTTAGATTTATGGATAGATAGATAGTTGGATGGGTTTAGATGGGGGGGTGGATGAATTAATGGTTGAATGGAACAAAATGTAATAAACACAATCAATAAATGGATTACAATTATAAATGTTGTGAATGAACATAGGCTCATTGTGAGGGACTGTGACAAGAACTAAGCTGCAAAACTGTAGAGATAGAAGAACAAATGGTACACAAAGAGAAGATAAAACAACTGCCATTGTTGTATATTTTGGTGGACAGCTGTACTACGGTTATGAATATGAACAATCATCATCATCATCATCGAGTGCCTTCTCCGCAACGAAGGTTGGCTACCATGGAGCGCCATTCTGCTCTGTCGCTTGCTTTGATAGTGCAGGTTGTCATAGGCTGATTTGTCCATCTTTTGATGTTACTCGTCCATGTTAGTCTTGGTCTGCATCTGCCTCTTTTACCTTGTATTTTCCCCTCCAGGATTACTTTTAGTAGGCTGTTGTGTCTTTTAAGATGGCCCAAAAATCGCATTTGTCTTGTTTGAATTGTGCTTAGTAGTTCTCTTTTCATTTTTAGTTGTTTTAAGACTTCATCGTTTGTGTTCTTTTCCTTCCATCCAATTCCACCTATTCTTCTATATATCCACATTTCAAAGGCTTCAATTCTCTGTTCTGTTTTCTTGTCTAATGTCCATGTTTCTGCACCATATAGGAATATTGAGAAGATGTAACATTTTGTTATTCTTAGTTTTAGCCCTGGTGTTATTTGTTTTGATGTTAGTATGTTCTTCATGACATTAAAATTACTTTTTGCCATTCCTATTCTTTTGTTTATTTCAGTTGTACATTTTCCATATGAACACCACAATACATTATTTTAGTCTGCCACTTGAGAAGAGTTTCAACAGCAATATGAGTGTTTATATATCGTGTTTGATTATCAGTCATATATGTGTGCACTTTCCTAAGAAATCATTAAGGCACGAATAAAGATGTGTATTATGACTGCAATGTCTTGTATTATTGTAAAGACACACTATTGGTTGAAATTTCCTGCTAGTACAACTCACGTGTCGGAAGCTATGTGAAAGATAAACAGCCGGCAATCTAATAAGGTTGTGTGGAAGATAAACAGCCGGCAAACTAATAAGGTTGTGTGAAAGATAAACCACCGGCAAACTAATAAGGTTGTGTGAAAGATAAACAGCCGGCAAACTAATAATGTTGTGTGAAAGATAAACAGCCGGCAAACTAATAAGGTTGTGTGAAAGATAAACAGCCGGCAAACTAATAAGGTTGTGTGAAAGATAAACAGCCGTCAAACTAATAAGGCTGTGTGAAAGATAAACAGCCGTCAAACTAATAAGGTTGTGTGAAAGATAAATAGCCGTCAAACTAATAAGGCTGTGTGAAATTCAGTCAAAAACTTGTACCCTTTAGTGTGAAGAAGACAAGACACACGCCTTAATATCTATGTGACATTTAGTCCTTCACTGCGTATTTACTCCTCTAGGCGATGTACTTCTCCGTGTCATGATGCCCTGATTGTATAAATCCTCAAAAGTGAGCAAACAAACCACATCTCCAGTTCAGTTATTTATTTCTCATTTTCTCTTCCAAAAGGCACACCACGCGCGCCTTGTAATCGCTAGGAATGTTAACAAAAAGTGTATCTTTATTCCTGACTGATTTCACGATTTCCCCATTGTTTGTTGTTTATATCTTTAAAGTAGTCTCGACTCTTATCTTTTGCAAAAGATAAAGGTAAAGGTAAAGGTAAAGTACGAGACTTGAACCGGCGTCTTAGCACGCGAGTTTACACCCATATGTGCTCGGCCGCCTATCCAGAAATGTTCGGATATTTTTGTTTAGTGTCGCCTCAAGCATCAAAACTCAGATGCGAAGCGACATTCCTCACCTTCCCAGGGTAATACCCTGGTACCCATTTCTGCCAACGGCTGGGTCGACTGTGGGTTTATTTTTGTTTTCCAATCACGAGTACAACTCACACTGCTCCTAGTGGGAATCGAACACGGTTTGTCCGAACGTCGGTAGTCCAGTCGGGTGGTTTTCCCAACTAGGCTACCGAGGCCCCGAAAAGAACAGACAACCAACGATGCTTCGTGAAGTGGGCCTGGCATAGATTGTGTGAAAACAACTACAAAGACAATTTGTTGATCCACATTAGAGACAGAATAAAGTTTATCAAACTGAAGATGACTTTGTAAAATTTGACTGAGACATCCTAACAGTTGACGTTAAATCAACGTCATTTAAACCATGCCATGTTTTATAATCTGTATATGTTTTCCTGGTTACCACTGTTCCAGTTCCCATCCACTGCATTTGTGACGATGTTTGAAAATGAGCTTGCAGCAATTTTTTCCTCCATCTCCAAGGTGGTGTACGTAGCAAGATCCCATAGGCGATTCGGTAATCTTTTCTAATAAAAGCATAGATTGGGGCATTGACAAATGCGTTACTCATAATAAATATAGATGAAACAGAGTGAATGATTTCTATACTTTCTGGTGAGGATAGCCAAAATAATTTGAACGGAGCAATGAGGAAATACGGCAGCCATAATACAATGTACATACACATCAATGCCAATGTGATCTTTACATGATGAACTCTGTCATTAAAATTGCTAACTTGATCCTTTCCCATTGAACGACAATGAATTTTAAATTCTTGCAATTGTCTGTAAACCATTAGGCCAATTTTAAAATAAAGTACAATGGAGGTAATGAAGCAAAAATAAATTGTACCAGATACAATAATATATACATAGACCGTTGGGAGTATTATATAAAAGTTACAGCGTTTAGCACCAGTAAATGTTGGATCGTAATTATTCCAACCCACAATTGGAAGAAATGCTAACGTCAGGATATAAATCCAAACAGCAATAACTAAAAATACAGTTTTTTTATTTGTTATTTGGGACTTGTACTCAGCAGGCCACCTAACCGCTATGTAACGATCTATACTAATAAACAGCAAGTTGACGAGGGAGCCGGTATTCCCAATCAAGGCAGATGAAAACATAGCTAAACATCCATACTTGTTGTAGATAATGAGTTCTCTTGTACCTTCCAGATAATTTAGATTCCACAAAGGAATGGTCGCAACTCCAGTCGTAAGGTCAGCAATACACAAACTAAAGAAAAGAATGTTGATCGGTGTGTGAAAGTTGATACACAGAACTGTTGCCCAGAAAATTAAACTATTGGAAACCAAAATTGCAGGGATAAATGAAAATGTGATAATTACAAAGACTTTGTGAGCAATTTTGACGTCCGGGTTTTCCAGGAAATGTAGAGATGTTTCATTGCTGGTCAGATTTAAGTAATTGAAACTCATTATTTCTCTCTGCATTTGTCTTTTATCTGAAGTAAAATATTATCCCCTGTTGATGGACAAATGTTATGGAAAGGTGTATAGATCGTATGCAGGTCTGCTTCACGCGAGGAAAGAATGGCCAGTCAACGCCTAAACAATTGTTAAGTGTTGTGAACTTTTAGTAGAAGCTCTGAGAATGGATTGTTGCATTTCAGGAGATTGTAATCATGGCTTTAACGGGATCCAGTCAGACTCGCAAACTCACTGTGTTGAAATATAGATACGAATATTGCAGTAGCAGCTAGGAATGGTCAACGTTTGTAAAAGTTCATTTATTCTTTCCAAAAGAAAAGAACATTGACTTCGAACACGAGTTTGATTCATCTGTGTCAGTCTGTGAAGTACAAATGTTACAAAACTCAATTAATAAGCTCAAGTCAATGAAGAATAATCATTTGAGTATACAGTTTTATCCTCATGTAGAAGCCCAACTTAACTATAGAATATAAGCAGCATAGCTTATTTGTAAAAGATTGTAGTATTACACACAAAAGATAATGGTGACAAGGAGATCATCATCAAGTATTGGGCCTAGTGGCGTTAGGTGATCATGTCTCTCCACAACTTTCGATCTTGGCAGCTATTTATCATTTCTGTTGTTGACCTTCTGCCAAGCCATTCTCTTAAGCTGTCTGTTATTTTTTCTCTTTGCTTCCCTCTATCTCTTCGTCCCTCAATTTTTCCAGTTGTTACAATATATTCAAGTTGTTCCCTTCTCATTACATGGGCAAAAAAATATGATTGTCTTTTCCTAACATTGGGCATTAGCTCTCTTTTTGCTTTGACCTCTCTCAGAACCTCTTCATTACTCTTCTTAGCTGTCCATGGTATTCTCAACATTCTTCTGTAAAACCACATTCCTACAGACTCCAGTGATTTTCTTGTCTGTTGTCCTATTGTCCATGACTCGTATCCATATGTTAATACTCGTAATATTTAAGAACTCTTATTCTTGTTTCTATTGTCAAAAATGGATTGCATAGTATTTTCCTCATTTTTTGGAAAGCTGCTTTTGCCTGATACATTCTGCATCTCACCTCTTTTGTACATCTTCCGTCTGAAGTTAACACAGTTCCCAAATATTTAAATTCATTTACCTGTTTTAATATTGTTCCACTTGTCTTTATTTTGCACTGAGGTGGTGTCTTTTTCTTTGTTGTTACCATTACTTACCTCTGTCTTTTAGCTATTAATGCTGAGTCCTTTATTTTTACTTTCCTTCACTATAATTTCTTGTAACTCATTTTCACTCTTAGGGATTAATACTGTATCATCAGCATACCTTAGATTATTTATATTATGACCTCCAATTGATATTCCAGGCATGCCCCTTATGGATCTTAAAATGATCTCACTATAAATATTAAACAAATCTGGTGACAGCACACAACCTTGTCTAACACCCTGTTTTATTTGTTGAAACATTCCCAATTGGTTTCCAGTTCTTATGGCCGCTGTTTGTTGCCAGTACATATTCTTTATTATTCTTAGATCTTTGCTGTCTATGTTTATGCTTTCTAAAAAGTATATTATTTCTTGGTGCTTTACCTTGTCAAATGCCTTGGTGTAATCTATGAAACATAGGTATAGATCTGTTTTCACCGCTATGGCTCTTTCTACTAAAGATCTTATGATATAAATGGCATTGCTTGTTCCTTTACCACTAACAAAACCACACTGTTCATCGCTAATTTCTGGACTGATTTTGTTTCGCACTCTTCGCATGATGATTCTTAATAATATCTTAGTGATATGACTCATAAGGCTTTTTGTGCGATGATCATTTGTGCGATGGGACAAGGAGATAAAGGGAAAAAAATATTAAAAGAATCACTAGACAACCTAGTTCATGCAGACTCAAACAAACAAACAAACAAACAAACAAACAAACAAACAAACAAAAACAAATCATAACAGAATCAGCATAATGTAAATTGTTCAGAAAAGAAACAATCAGAACGAGTAGACAATAGACTGTCAGTAATATTAAGTCCCGGTAACATTGTTGTCGCTTCTCTGCCCTTCCGTCTAAATGTTTGTTCATTCGTTCCCAGATAAACACTTCCAGTCGAGCAAGCAGCAAACATAGGCACCTTGTTCGCAACGTCAAGGAAAGTAACATTATTAACCTTCTCACCTTCAATGGATGGAAACTGACATATTAAAATAAATCACAGACTACTTCAATGAAGTTTCATTACAGGAGGACTTCCGTTTCAAAATGGTGGAACGTTTCACGTTCTCTCGATCGCTGCAGCAAGATATATCTGTGGTCTGATTAATTTCGGCTCTCTGATGCAATTTTCTGTGTTTTAATCAAAATGATGTTCTGCTTAGCAAATCTGCGGCCGGCGAAGTGGACAAATCTGCGCTGCCGAGTACACATAGCGATGTTCCTTTTTGACAAGTCAAGTATTTTGACAAGTCACATTGAGGGCTGTTCAATGGCCGACGTTGGCATTATTTGACCCAAAGTTATTTAAATGCTGAAACGCATTAATGTGGACTGCTCCGTCAAATCGACCTATGATTTTCCTCTTTGAGGCATTTGCACCGTGTTTCGTTCGTTCTACGCTAACCGTACGGTCTGTTGTTTGATGGATGACGGGGATAATTCGACGACTAACTGTGTGTTTATATGTTCGGTTGGAGTCAAGAACGATGTCCTAACATCATCAAGCGCTATACATTTTTTGTTCTCAATATGACAATCATCATTTTCGGGAGGATGTGAACTTCCAGTATATGGTGGATAGGCGGCAGAAACCATTGAAGGCTATGTCTGAAAAGTGTTCCTTGTTGCAGTTTCCTCATATTCCAAGTCCGGCTACTTGCAGAAGCTACTGAGTTAATTGCTCTGTGCACACCGTGAGCTGTGTGTCTCATTCGTTTTGATCATGTTTATATATTCCAATTGTTTACGATAAATGATGATGTCGTATGACAAGGAACAGTTGGCTGTGTTCACTTTCTGCGCGGTTTCGCCTTATGTCTTTTGGCGTGTGCTGAGACTGCTACGATGGGGACTACAGTTACCTTTCTTTGTTTGGGAGAGGAGTTAGTAATTCGGATGATTCCACTGGCACGGGCGATTGAGCAATTATGGATTTTTATTCGTTTGCATTGATACAGAGGCCTTCCATAACCAATAACCAATTCATTACAGGAGAATATCGTTGGGGCTTGCAGAGATTTTGACTATCTTGTACGATCTTGCTCTGGACTGTCCTTTGTCACAATTTTTTGCCACAGTGAGTGGAGAGTGAAAGGTAGAGAATAAAGTGAAAAACAGATGGAGAGTGAAAGGTAGAGAATAAAGTGAAAAACAGATGGAGAGTGAAAGGTAGAGAATAAAGTGAAAAACAGATGGAGAGTGAAAGGTAGAGAATAAAGTGAAAAACAGATGGAGAGTGAAAGGTAGAGAATAAAGTGAAAAACAGATGGAGAGTGAGAGGTAGAGAATAAAGTGAAAAACAGATGGAGAGTGAAAGGTAGAGAATAAAGTGAAAAACAGATGGAGAGTGAGAGGTAGAGAATAAAGTGAAAAACAGATGGAGAGTGAGAGGTAGAGAATAAAGTGAAAAACAGATGGAGAGTGAAAGGTAGAGAATAAAGTGAAAAACAGATGGAGAGTGAGAGGTAGAGAATAAAGAAAAAAAGAGAAAAAGAGAGATAGAGAGTGAAAAGCAGGGATAAAAAGAATAAGTTAGAGAGTGAAACGTATGGATAAAGATAATAAGAGAGAGATAAAGAGTGAAAAGCAGAGATACAAAGAATAAGAAAGAGTGAGAATGAAAAGTTGGGATAAAGAGAATAAGTTAGAGAGAGTGTGTGAGACGTACGGATAAAGAGAATAAGAGAGAGATAAAGAGTGAAAAGCAGAGATACAAAGAATAAGTAAGAGAGAGAATGAAAAGTTGGGATAAAGAGAATAAGTTAGAGAGAAAGAGAGAGAGAGAGAGAGAGAGAGAGAGAGAGAGAGAGAAAGCGAAATGGTTTGATAACCCACGTGATAAGTAGAAACGGAAGGATATAAGTAGCGAGACTTCAATGCGACTTATGACTGAGAAAAAAACAAAACAAATGGAAACAGGATGAAAGCAAACGAATAATTGAAAAATGGTTGTGCACAAGAAAACAGAACAGAAAATTGAAGCCTTTGAAATGTGGATTTATAGAAGAATAGGTAGAATTGGATGGAAACAGAAGATAACAAACGATGAAGTTTTAAAACAACTGAAAATAAAAAGAGAACTACTAAATACAATCAAGACAAGACAAATGAATTCTTTGGGGCATGTTAAAAGACACAACAGTCTACTAAAGGTAATATTGGAAGGAAAAATACAAGGTAAAAGAGGCAGAGGCAGACCAAGACTAACATGAACTAGTAACATCAAAAGATGGACAAGTCAATCTATATCAGCCTGCACCATCAAAGCAAGAAACAGAGTAGAATGGCGATCCATGGTAGCCAACCTTCGTTGCGGAGAAGGCACACGATGATGATGATGATGGTTGTGCAGTTATATATCCATGTTGTTGTTTTAAATGAATTGTCGAGCTTCGTCGTTAAATAGTTGACATTGAGCAGGTCACTGCCCGAGCGTGCAATGGTAGCTGACTTTTGACGACACGGTTGGCGAAAAAAAAACAAGCTTTTTATTGACTTCGCTTAAGGAACAAAATTGGTCACGTAGTCAAGATAGTAAAGAATAGTGACACTGTGACCTTCCAGGCATGTCGTAAGAGGCGACTAAGGAGGTTGATCGATGGCTTGACAAGCTGTCATTGTAAAAAGCATTGTTATGGAAACAGACAGTAGATTTTAGAAGCAGTGATCTCTGCAATATGTGTCCCATTTTGGCACACAAGGTTTCTGCTTTTGAGATTGTAGTTCTGCCCTATGTGCCGTCCTCTGCTCGAAAAGACAATAAATAGATAGTCAAGATAGACATGCGAAAGACATCAACGAAATCATAGTTTATGGTCACATCGTCAAAAAAAGAAATCCTCTAGACATCAACAAGAATATGTTGTTGCGTTCGCCAGCTTTCATCTCTAACGAAGTCCCTAGATACTAAGAACTGAGTTTTGTGTGTTAATCAATTTTTCCCTGGCAGCCACGTGCACCGGGGTCCCTCGCCGCACAGGCAGATAACTCCGACTTCTGAGGTACTCATGTTTTCTCCGTCGATGAGTAACCTTCATTTCAAGCCGGGCCTCGCTGCTGAGGCCAGGGGTGGTTGTCGCAGAGAGAAATCATAAATAAAAATCCCAACCAGTGTAGCCGAGATTTGAACCCACAACCTCTCTGTCCCGAGGCCGGCGTCTTGCCTCATGACTAACCAGTCCCACATGGACTTGGAATATGATGAAATTGCAACAAGGAACACTCTTCATGCGTAGCATGCAATGGTTCCTGCCGCCTATCCACCATATACCAGAAGTTCACGTCCTCCCGAAAGTGATGATCGTCATATTTCTTTAAAAACTTATAGCGCTTGATGATGTTAGGCCATCGTTGTTGACTCCAATAACGAACATATAAACACACAGTTAGTCGTCAGATTATCTCCGTCGCACATCAAACAACAGACCGTAAGATTAACGTACGGCCGGTCTAGGGATTTACGATGGGCCATTACGATGACTTGGCACACATAACAATGTAAGCACAGCAATGACGCACCCTTTAGATTCTTGATTACTCTAGTGAATGTAGCCTACGACGAACAGAACACGGTGCAAATTCCATAAAGAGGTAAAACTGCGGCTGACGAAGATTTCACATTAATGAGTAACATGGAAATAACTTGGGTCAAGCAAATCCATCAACGGTCATGAACAGCACCAATGTGACGTAAATCTCAGAACAAGACTAGACGATGGAAGGTCGCATTCACAACACTTAATTTGTCGAAAATGAAATATTGCCGACGTACGACATTGTTTTATCGGCGCAGATGTAATAAGTAGATCATCATCTTTATTTTAACGCATAGGAGTGCAAATTAGAACCGAAATTAATCAGACATCGAATGCACTTTCTGCAGCGATCGAGAGAATGTAGACTAGATCCGCCATCTTAGAAACGGAAGTCCAACAAGAATATGACTTGTGGTCATCGTCTAGAAAGAAGTACTAAAGACATAAATATGAACTATGCGAGGTTTATCGCGAAGATAAACACCGATTTAGTGAAAATTCTCTAGAATACGTTGCAATTAAAATAGTTTGTGAAATCAAGAAAAACTAGCATTTACATTGTAAAATACATTAGCTTATATTTGTAGATCGTCGTTGCATCTTTTGTTTATCTATTGACATTGAATGAGTAACGAATTGAACACCACCATGGAGTTTAGAAAGTAGAAAGTCGAAGGCAGAAGAGACGAAAGAAAGTGATGTTTCAGTCATGATTGAAATATTAAAATAGCATAGTGATGTGACTGATGGATATTTTTGTTTATTTTTTTCTTAATAGAAAGTCACTGCGCAATTTATTAGACACAAAAACAACCGTTATAAAAAAGAGGTAACGAACTAAGAAGAAACGTTACAGTAACGTAAATATGTTCAATAAACTGTGATTAATGTTAGAATTAGAATTAAATTTAGCACAAATTCCAAATGAAGCCAATATGTTTTAACTTATTTTAGAAACGAGTAGACAATACAAAAGTTAATGAGACAATGGTGCTGCTTTTGATCAACTATCCATCGATCCGTCCGCCCGACCGTACGTCCGTCTATCTCTGTCTGCCTATATGTCTGTCTCTGTCTATCTGTCTGTCTATCTATCCCTCCATCTATACATCCATCCATTTGCAATAGTAATCCACCAACCGCGTTGTTGGTTACGTCAGACTTAATATTTATTCCCTTACATTGTTTGATAGTAAGCATAGCCCCCAACAATTCTCGCGTCCACGCAGCTTTCATGAGCTTGGCATTAACAACTGCAATGTTTGAAATTGATACGATTTGATGAAAAATGCAGGAAGCGAACGACAAGTAAATAGATAAGATGATCTCTCGGTGGTGAGATTAGATAAAGGAACATGTAAACTACCAATGAATTTTGGGTGCTATTATCTCAAAGGTAGATATGATGAATTAAACAAGAAGCACGGTAGAACCAATATTGAGTCCTACAGTATTTAAAGAAGCGGTGGTTAGCTTCTGGGACAGTCAAGGAAGAGATATTCGAGAAGACTTTTTTCAGAGAGACAGTTAAGGACTTCACTTGGGATTCGAGACCTAGAGAAGCATTCAGTGATGTTTGAGTGAAGAATTATTCAGAAAGATTTGATTTAATGTATCTATAGGTAGATATTTGAGGTCTCGAAGTGATCAACGCTTATTAAAGAAATCAAGGTTATACATATACAGATTGATACAGACTTGGTATTATCGTGTGTGTGCTTTTATATTAAGCAAAATAAGTTATGTGTATTTAATTATAGAACCTGAGAAGTGTTATAAAATATCGACGGCAGCCTTGATACGTAGACAGAATTTCTACTAACGATATAGTTTGATAGTTGTTTAGACGGCCATAATCAACTTCATGTGTAATGAGTGACTTTTATATGCAATCAAAATATTTATGCACGTGAATTTTATAAGGTAACTAACAATTCATGCTAGAAAGGCAATCTTTAAAAACATTATCATTGAAACATCTAACACTAAACATCAAAATACGATGATTGCAAAATCGTCTACAAAGGTAGACGAAGAATGTGGATTGATGACATCAACAGAACGGGGAAAAGCACTCAACCCAAATAAAGGAACATAAATGGAGGAAGAGTGGAGAAGGGGAGGATGCCAGTCTCATCAGGTTGGTAAATCATTTTCTTTGTTGTCATTGTATGAAATCCAACATTGATTCTACACGAACTGTTTCTCGTTTCTATACCTCGTTTCTGATTGCGTCGCTTCTGGTCACTTCGACAGCTTTTCTAACAAAAAATCTCATCCCTGTGGTGTCTTCATTTTCTGACTTGTTGTGGGTGATCATATTTCCTACTCTTAAGTGAGTTTAGATAAATACTCTTAGTATAAGATGTTTCTTGTTGCTGATTGGGACTGTCGCGTGCGACAGGAAAGGGACCAACCATCTGTCTTAATACTTTTTTATGGCGTATTGCGCTGAATGTTCTTTATCTATTTTTTCATTTTTCGAGAAAGTTGTTTCCCAGTTATATGAACTCAGATACCTTTATATATATATATATATATATATATATATATATATATATATATATATATATATATATAATATTATATATATACTATATATATACCTGTGTTATACCATTGAAATTACATAAAAAGCCCCATATATATATATATATATATATATATATATATATATATATATATATATATATATATATATATATATATATATATATATATATGATTAACGTATCATCATCATTGAGTGCCGTCTCCGCAACGAAGGTTGGCTACCATGGAGCGCCATTTTGCTCTATCTCTTGCTTTGATGGTGCAGGTTGTCATCGGTTGATTTGTCCATCTCTTGATGTTACTCGTCCATGTTAATCTTGGTCTGCCTCTGCCTCTTTTACCTTGTATTTTCCCCTCCAGGATCACTTTCAGTAGGCTGTTGTGTCTTTTAACATGGCCCAAGAATCGCATTTGTCTTGTTCTAATTGTGTTCAGAAGTTCTCTTTTCATTTTTAGTTGTTTTAAGACTTTGTCATTTGTTTTCTTTTCCTTCCATCCAATTCTACCTATTCTTCTATATATCCACATTTCAAAGGCTTCAATTCTCTGTTCTGTTTTCTTGTCTAATGTCCATGTTTCAGCACCATATAGGAATATTGAAAAGATGTAACATTTTGCTATTCTTAGTTTTAGCTCTGGTGTTATTTGTTTTGATGTTAGTATGTCCTTCATGACATTAAAATTACTTTTTGCCATTCCTATTCTTTTGTTTATTTCAGTTGTACATTTTCCATCACTGGTTATAGTATGTCCAAGGTAGTTATAGTTCTGAACTGTCTCAAGGTCTATTCCTTCAATTTTGATATCCACATGTGGGTTTTGAGTATTTTCTTTGTTTATGATCATAGTTTTAGTCTTTTTGATATTCATATCTAGTCCATATTTTTTGCTTGTCGTGTTTATTTCATTAAGTAATTGTTGTAGGTCTTTAGGATTTTCTGCTAGTAGTACAGTATCGTCAGCATATCTTAGGTTATTGATTATCTTTCCATTAATTTGTAGGCCTGGCATCTCTATGATGTTTTTAAAGATTTGCTCAGTGTATAGATTGAACAAGCTTGGTGATAGGATGCATCCTTGTCTTACTCCTCTTTTTATATCAATGGGTGTAGAGAACTCTTTGTTATATTTTATTATTGCTGTTTGCTCCCAGTATAGATTGCATATTAGTCGTATATCCATGTCATCTAGATGTATCTCTTTTAGGCATTCTATAAGTTGTTTGTGGTGTACTCTATCAAAAGCTTTGGTGTAGTCTATGAAGCAGGCATATATTGGTTTGTTTACTTCTGTGTATTTTTCGATTAATGTTCTCATGCAGAATATGGCTTCTTTTGTCCCGCTATTTTTCCTAAATCCAAATTGCTGCTCATCTAATTCAGTATTGATTTTATTCTGAATCCTTCCTTGTATAACTTTTAGCAAGATTTTTGTAACATGGCTCATTAGGCTTATTGTTCTAAAGTCACTGCATTCAACTGCACCATTCTTTTTAGGCAATGCAATGAAAGTTGATGTTTTTAGTTCATTTGGTATGTATCCTGTGTGGTATATGTCGTTGCATATGTCTGTAATCACTTCAATGCCAAAATCTTCAAGTGCCTGTATCATCTCTATCTGTATGCTTTCAGGTCCTGCTGCTTTTCCCCTTTTCATTGTTTTTATAGCTTTTTCCACCTCAGATTTTAAGATTTTATAGCCTGATGTACATTTTATAACTGGTTTCTTGTCCCTTTGATCATGAAATAGTTCTGTTATATATTCCTGCCATCTATCTATGATATCCTTATTGTCTGTTAGCATTTTTCCTTTTTTGTCTGCAATGCATCCACCTTCTGTGGCTTTTTTATTTTTATTAGTCATTCTCTTTATTTCTGTGTGCATTCCTCTTAGGTCTTGTTTGCTTTCCATAGTTTCTATTTCTCTACATTTTTGGCTGAGCCAGTCTTCTTTTGCCTTTTTGCACATTTTGCGTATCTCATTATCTATTTTATTGTATTGGGCAGTGTTCTTCGCTTGTCTCCTTTCTTCCATTTTTTCTAAGATGGTGTTAGTTATCCATTTTTGTTTTTTGTTCTTTTCTCTTTTGGGTAAGGTGTCGCAGGCTTTTTGTATGCTTTTCTTTATGCATTGCCATTTGGTTGTTACTTTTTCATCAGGATTTTCTCTTCTGTATTGTTCAATTCCTTCCTCTAGCAGCGATTAACGTATAACTCTAAAAAATGGCGACTACTTAAAGACACGGGTGTCCGGTTAGCGCAATCGATAGGCGGTTGGCTTACCACGGCAACAGCCGGGGTTCGTACCCTGGCGAGGACACCTGGGTTTTACTAATTCCCTAAAAATTAGTAGGAGCCGCGATAGCTCAGTGGTTAGTGAACTGGACTACTACGGACAAGAGGTAGGGTTCGATCCCAACCGACGGCTCCAGGTTCACCCAGCCTTAAATGGGTACCGGATTTTTTCTGGGAAAGTAAAGCAGCACGGGCGTAATACCGACCACATTACCCCAAAAATCATGTGCTGAAGGTCTGTAAAATATAGGGTCACTAACACTATATTTCCCTATACGCCGCCACTTGGCGTGACGGGGGTACTTTACTTTTTTACTTACTTAAAGACACGCCGCCATTTTTTATTAAGGTCGTGCTGTTACATAATGATAATGAGATAAATAGCTAAAGTTTCGGTTGCACGTTCTGCAGACAAAAAATAACAAGAAAACACCGATAGAAGTTTCAAGTGTACAAATTACGAGGAACAAATGTTTCAGATTTGAGCTAATTTAAAAGTCGTAACGTTTTTACTTGTGTAACGTTTGATATTAGTATCAGAATAGCTGAAGCAGCAATGTCTTTCACAAGCCTTGAAAAGTTGTGGAAATCAAAACTCATCAGCACAAACACAAAACTTAGACTACTCAAATCAAATGTACTATCAACCCTTACGTATGCGCGTGAAAGCTGGAAAACAACAAGAGATATATAAACAAAGTTGAACGCATTCGAAAATAAATGTCTAAGGAAAATACTTGGTATAGCGTGGAAATAATTCAAAATAAACGAGGAAATTAGAGAAATCGCCAATCAACCACTAATATCTTCAGTAATAAAGAAAAGACGATGGTCATATGTTGGACATGTGATGAGAAGAGATAATAACCGAATAGCAAAGCAAGCCCTCATGTGGTAAACAACAGGTAAGAGAAAAAGAGGAAGACCCAGAGAGATACTGAGAAGGACATTGCTGAGAGAGGCAAAAGCAGCAGGAATCGGCTCCCTCAATGAGATAGAGCTGCTTGCACAGAACAGAGACAAATGGCGAGATTTGATAAAATGTCTTTAAAAGAATTGAAAACTGCTAGAATAAAAATTCAGATAAGAGAAGGAGTATCTTAGTCTACGCCCTATGAGCCGGCTACGGCTCGAAAGGTCAATAGATAGATAGATAGAACGTTTTTACACTGTCTCCATGGAGATTTCACCAGAAACTGCTCTTCCCTCTGTGTGAAGGAACAGCAGAGATATTCTGTAAAGAAAGACTGCCCTGCAAGCTATCGTGCTCTTTGAGGGATGCTGCCAGTGATTATCTGTTACGTGTTCTAATCGTTTGTGTTATTGCCATATAACTTGACTCAACACTTATGTAGCAACTCTTTTCCTAATATCGCTATTTCTAATTATGTCCTTTCTGATCGCGAACAGTGTTCATCTAAGCATCTCATTTAGACTCAAATTAGCCACAAGAAAGTGAATGTTTCACGTGAAAAGACAAAAGAATTTACACTATCACTATGGTGAAACAAAGAGATCGTAAAAAAAATGTGCAGGTTAAAGACACGCTGACAAAGTGTGACAGAACGCCAAGAAGGGTACATCTGAGCCTGCGTTATTAGTGACATTGAAGAAAAATGCCAACGAAAGCGTGTATTTCAAATCTTGTGCTGACACTGCTAAAGTCGGGGAGAGTTGCTTCAAACTTTTTGTACACAAAAAATACCTCACAGTTCCTAGTGTCCCCACCCACATCAAGAAGCTATCGACAACAAAGTAACATGACTCAATGCAAAAGTGTTTATATTTGATGTCATTGAAGTATTCCATGTTCGCGAGGAAATCTTTGCGGTAGCGATGGACTAGAGACAACAGGGTTTCACTTGCCTATCACACGACAGTGAGACTTGAAGTACATCACCTGATTATTAACAGCATCCTTGATGCAGAGAAATGTGACTCTCACATGCGGAAACTGATCATCTGATTCGAAAACAATGTGACAAAGACTCAAACCAGAACTCTCCGTTTTCCGGGTCTTATTCACTGCGTACACTGTGGTGATTACAACTCAGCAACTGGATGGAAAGAGAGGGGAAACTAACCTTCTTTCATGATATTTTAGCGCATCGACAGGGCAAATACAAAAATGAAATCAACAAACGTCTGCAAATCGAACTCGATGGCATCACTTCGTGAAGTAAAGTTTCAAAGCTGTAGTCAAGCACAGAAAAGCAGCATTGATACTCTTAATAAGTATATTATTAACACAATCATGCTAGAAGTGAAAGTATGTGACGATGAGGTGATTAGAACTATATAAAGAAAATATGTTGGAGTGAAATTTGATCGTAGCTTGTGTTTAATAAGGACATAATGACCATGTGATAACAAAAGCTTTGTCGAGATTGTCGGCGATGCTTGTCATGATCATTTATATAAATAACGGCTGTTGGAGTGTTTGTGTCGGGACTAGACCTTTCTCTCATGGACATTCTCACTGTTAGTGCAGCACATATTGAGAGACTCGAAAAAAAAAATCCGTTGACACTGACTTTCTAAACTATTGAGATGGCCTTGTAGTGCGCCATCAAGGGAGTGTTTGGGGATTTATTGTACGTCCAGAGCTAGTCATAATGAAATTGGGACCTCCGTAAGGACAACCACTAATTAGACGTTAGAGATTCTAGCTGTGATACGAACTTCTATTTAGTAGAATCACAAGATTATACTCATATATATGTGTGTGTGTTGAGTGACTCGATGAGCTAGATCAGCATAGTCCATTCTGCCGTCAGCCTTAGGCAATGACTAGAGTCAATAAAGAGGTCAAAGATCTGCAGTATTACCTTCTTGTTCGCTGCTTTAGTTTAGTTTATGGATCATTCACGTTGCACACCAGACACACCCATAAGTGCTCAGATCTCCTACCCAGTATGTCGCTCAGTGTGTGGAGACTGACGACTCCAGTTTTGTGTTGATTTGTTATTACTCTGTTTCCCCATGTAGCGTTCCTTTCTGACATCTCCAATTTAGACTTGATATTTGTGCAGTCTAGTCAGGGTTTGAGTTCATGTAGCGTTCCTTTCTGACATCTCCAATTTAGACTTGATATTTGTGCAGTCTAGTCAGGGTTTGAGTTCATGTAGCGTTCCTTTCTGACATCTCCAATTTAGACTTGACATTCGTGCAGTCTAGTCAGGGTTTGAGTTCATGTAGCGTTCCTTTTTGACATCTCCAATTTAGACTTGACATTCGTGCAGTCTAGTCAGGGTTTGAGTTCATGTAGCGTTCCTTTTTGACATCTCCAATTTAGACTTGACATTTGTGCAGTCTAGTCAGGGTTTGAGTTCATGTAGCGTTCCTTTTTGACATCTCCAATTTAGACTTGACATTCGTGCAGTCTAGTCAGGGTTTGAGTTCATGTAGCGTTCCTTTTTGACATCTCCAATTTAGACTTGACATTCGTGCAGTCTAGTCAGGGTTTGAGTTCATGATTATTGATTCAATCATTGTTCGATGGTGTTGACGGCAACAAAAGAGCACATACATTAGTAGGATCATATTAGGTGAACAGCAAAATGGATAGGGTAGATATAATTAAACTTCCCCAGAGATATAGGTAGAAAGATTGATTTTGACAAAAGTAATACTACATCGCTATCTAGACGCGTGTAATGTGGGGTTGGGGTGAAGATTGGCATTGACAAAATAGAACGAAATTCTGGATGAATGGAAGGAATTGACAACCAACACCGAACCGGCATAGTCGCTGGGTGCTGATGAGCATTATGAGGAGAAGATAGTTCGCCTATGTGTCTGGAGTGATGATCACAACACAGTGATATCAACAATATTTACAAAACAACTGAGTTGAATGTACTGACACGGGCTATTTTCAAGCTAAAATTAGACTTTTGCACGCGGTATCAACATTTTCTATACGCTTACGAAACGTGCATTCTTACAGCCGAGCTACAAAAGAAATAATAATCTATGGAGACATGGTAGGTTTTATTAGGTCATCTCTTACTTATAGCGTATGACAAGTGAACAATTTCGCAAAAGGATGCAACAAGCAATCGTACATGATGATAGACTATTGAGAAAAAAAAATCCAAATAAAATAGTTTGACCAGGTGTCTCGATCATGTGACCTCCAAACAAAGACTATCTGAAAGAAACTGAAAGAAGCGCGAATGAGAAGTAGTCGGAGAAAGAATTGCGAAAATTACAAAGAATGGACATGCTTCGATTTCGCAGAGTCTCAAAGAATGTTCACTGATAGGATGAAATGGGAACGGTTGGAAAAGCCTGTCAGTGGATGAGTGGTCCCCCACCGATCCCAGGAGTTATGAGATGATGAAGGAGAATTGTTTTTTCTAGCCGGTGTTTCACGTGGATGGACAATATTGAAAGAAACGAGGAACAGATGAAATTTTGTCAAAATGTACAAACATTTGTATGCATTTCTCGGATTAAATTACATTAACTTACTATGATAATCTTTGCAAATATATTCTAAAATGTCGCAGCAAGTACAGTCCGACCGTTTACTGAAAGTGTCAGATTGTGCCTTTATCCACCAATAACGCTGAAATTGTTCTGTTCTGACAAGGATGCTGCTCTCTACGGTTTGCAACATTCGTGCAACATGTCAATTTTTCCGAGTGCTAACACATACTTCTTTGTTCTATTATTCCCTATTATTATCGCCTCGGAAGTTCCCCATATAATAATATTTATGTATTATTATTTGTACCCAGTATATAACCACTGGGAACTACTATTCGTGCTGTTTCGTCCTATAAATGTTTGTCTACAACACAAGTATTCAGCCCTACTGGGAGATACTTGCATTAATAGGAAAGTACAAATATACAATTTATTTCCGGTCTGTGATCGTTACCCTATGCTATAGTCATTGAGATCGCCTTTCGTGGAAGACACTACTGCAATAGCCAATTTTTTAGTTGGCTGCGTGGCAGTGTACCAAGCGTTCGGCTTCTCGTGGCAAGGCGCGGTGCCACTGAGTACGGGTTCGATCCCACTTCGGACCATATATTGTTCTTCGTTTTTTTCTATTGTTGTTTGTCTGTCAATTTTTCCGAGTGCTAACACATACTTCTTTGTTCTATTATTCCCTATTATTATCGCCTCGGAAGTTCCCCATATAATAATATTTATGTATTATTATTTGTACCCAGTATATAACCACTGGGAACTACTATTCGTGCTGTTTCGTCCTATAAATGTTTGTCTACAACACAAGTATTCAGCCCTACTGGGAGATACTTGCATTAATAGGAAAGTACAAATATACAATTTATTTCCGGTCTGTGATCGTTACCCTATGCTATAGTCATTGAGATCGCCTTTCGTGGAAGACACTACTGCAATAGCCAATTTTTTAGTTGGCTGCGTGGCAGTGTACCAAGCGTTCGGCTTCTCGTGGCAAGGCGCGGTGCCACTGAGTACGGGTTCGATCCCACTTCGGACCATATATTGTTCTTCGTTTTTTTCTATTGTTGTTTGTCTGTCAATTTTTCCGAGTGCTAACACATACTTCTTTGTTCTATTATTCCCTATTATTATCGCCTCGGAAGTTCCCCATATAATAATATTTATGTATTATTATTTGTACCCAGTATATAACCACTGGGAACTACTATTCGTGCTGTTTCGTCCTATAAATGTTTGTCTACAACACAAGTATTCAGCCCTACTGGGAGATACTTGCATTAATAGGAAAGTACAAATATACAATTTATTTCCGGTCTGTGATCGTTACCCTATGCTATAGTCATTGAGATCGCCTTTCGTGGAAGACACTACTGCAATAGCCAATTTTTTAGTTGGCTGCGTGGCAGTGTACCAAGCGTTCGGCTTCTCGTGGCAAGGCGCGGTGCCACTGAGTACGGGTTCGATCCCACTTCGGACCATATATTGTTCTTCGTTTTTTTCTATTGTTGTTTGTCTGTCAATTTTTCCGAGTGCTAACACATACTTCTTTGTTCTATTATTCCCTATTATTATCGCCTCGGAAGTTCCCCATATAATAATATTTATGTATTATTATTTGTACCCAGTATATAACCACTGGGAACTACTATTCGTGCTGTTTCGTCCTATAAATGTTTGTCTACAACACAAGTATTCAGCCCTACTGGGAGATACTTGCATTAATAGGAAAGTACAAATATACAATTTATTTCCGGTCTGTGATCGTTACCCTATGCTATAGTCATTGAGATCGCCTTTCGTGGAAGACACTACTGCAATAGCCAATTTTTTAGTTGGCTGCGTGGCAGTGTACCAAGCGTTCGGCTTCTCGTGGCAAGGCGCGGTGCCACTGAGTACGGGTTCGATCCCACTTCGGACCATATATTGTTCTTCGTTTTTTTTCTATTGTTGTTTGTCTGTCAATTTTTCCGAGTGCTAACACATACTTCTTTGTTCTATTATTCCCTATTATTATCGCCTCGGAAGTTCCCCATATAATAATATTTATGTATTATTATTTGTACCCAGTATATAACCACTGGGAACTACTATTCGTGCTGTTTCGTCCTATAAATGTTTGTCTACAACACAAGTATTCAGCCCTACTGGGAGATACTTGCATTAATAGGAAAGTACAAATATACAATTTATTTCCGGTCTGTGATCGTTACCCTATGCTATAGTCATTGAGATCGCCTTTCGTGGAAGACACTACTGCAATAGCCAATTTTTTAGTTGGCTGCGTGGCAGTGTACCAAGCGTTCGGCTTCTCGTGGCAAGGCGCGGTGCCACTGAGTACGGGTTCGATCCCACTTCGGACCATATATTGTTCTTCGTTTTTTTCTATTGTTGTTTGTCTGTCAATTTTTCCGAGTGCTAACACATACGTCTTTGTTCTATTATTCCCTATTATTATCGCCTCGGAAGTTCCCCATATAATAATATTTATGTATTATTATTTGTACCCAGTATATAACCACTGGGAACTACTATTCGTGCTGTTTCGTCCTATAAATGTTTGTCTACAACACAAGTATTCAGCCCTACTGGGAGATACTTGCATTAATAGGAAAGTACAAATATACAATTTATTTCCGGTCTGTGATCGTTACCCTATGCTATAGTCATTGAGATCGCCTTTCGTGGAAGACACTACTGCAATAGCCAATTTTTTAGTTGGCTGCGTGGCAGTGTACCAAGCGTTCGGCTTCTCGTGGCAAGGCGCGGTGCCACTGAGTACGGGTTCGATCCCACTTCGGACCATGTATTGTTCTTCGTTTTTTTCTATTGTTGTTTGTCTGTCAATTTTTCCGAGTGCTAACACATACTTCTTTGTTCTATTATTCCCTATTATTATCGCCTCGGAAGTTCCCTATATAATAATATTTATGTATTATTATTTGTACCCAGTATATAACCACTGGGAACTACTATTCGTGCTGTTTCGTCCTATAAATGTTTGTCTACAACACAAGTATTCAGCCCTACTGGGAGATACTTGCATTAATAGGAAAGTACAAATATACAATTTATTTCCGGTCTGTGATCGTTACCCTATGCTATAGTCATTGAGATCGCCTTTCGTGGAAGACACTACTGCAATAGCCAATTTTTTAGTTGGCTGCGTGGCAGTGTACCAAGCGTTCGGCTTCTCGTGGCAAGGCACGGTGCCACTGAGTACGGGTTCGATCCCACTTCGGACCATATATTGTTCTTCGTTTTTTTCTATTGTTGTTTGTCTGTCAATTTTTCCGAGTGCTAACACATACTTCTTTGTTCTATTATTCCCTATTATTATCGCCTCGGAAGTTCCCCATATAATAATATTTATGTATTATTATTTGTACCCAGTATATAACCACTGGGAACTACTACTCGTGCTGTTTCGTCCTATAAATGTTTGTCTACAACACAAGTATTCAGCCCTACTGGGAGATACTTGCATTAATAGGAAAGTACAAATATACAATTTATTTCCGGTCTGTGATCGTTACCCTATGCTATAGTCATTGAGATCGCCTTTCGTGGAAGACACTACTGCAATAGCCAATTTTTTAGTTGGCTGCGTGGCAGTGTACCAAGCGTTCGGCTTCTCGTGGCAAGGCGCGGTGCCACTGAGTACGGGTTCGATCCCACTTCGGACCATATATTGTTCTTCGTTTTTTTCTATTGTTGTTTGTCTGTCAATTTTTCCGAGTGCTAACACATACTTCTTTGTTCTATTATTCCCTATTATTATCGCCTCGGAAGTTCCCCATATAATAATATTTATGTATTATTATTTGTACCCAGTATATAACCACTGGGAACTACTATTCGTGCTGTTTCGTCCTATAAATGTTTGTCTACAACACAAGTATTCAGCCCTACTGGGAGATACTTGCATTAATAGGAAAGTACAAATATACAATTTATTTCCGGTCTGTGATCGTTACCCTATGCTATAGTCATTGAGATCGCCTTTCGTGGAAGACACTACTGCAATAGCCAATTTTTTAGTTGGCTGCGTGGCAGTGTACCAAGCGTTCGGCTTCTCGTGGCAAGGCGCGGTGCCACTGAGTACGGGTTCGATCCCACTTCGGACCATATATTGTTCTTCGTTTTTTTCTATTGTTGTTTGTCTGTCAATTTTTCCGAGTGCTAACACATACTTCTTTGTTCTATTATTCCCTATTATTATCGCCTCGGAAGTTCCCCATATAATAATATTTATGTATTATTATTTGTACCCAGTATATAACCACTGGGAACTACTATTCGTGCTGTTTCGTCCTATAAATGTTTGTCTACAACACAAGTATTCAGCCCTACTGGGAGATACTTGCATTAATAGGAAAGTACAAATATACAATTTATTTCCGGTCTGTGATCGTTACCCTATGCTATAGTCATTGAGATCGCCTTTCGTGGAAGACACTACTGCAATAGTCAATTTTTTAGTTGGCTGCGTGGCAGTGTACCAAGCGTTCGGCTTCTCGTGGCAAGGCGCGGTGCCACTGAGTACGGGTTCGATCCCACTTCGGACCATATATTGTTCTTCGTTTTTTTCTATTGTTGTTTGTCTGTCAATTTTTCCGAGTGCTAACACATACTTCTTTGTTCTATTATTCCCTATTATTATCGCCTCGGAAGTTCCCCATATAATAATATTTATGTATTATTATTTGTACCCAGTATATAACCACTGGGAACTACTATTCGTGCTGTTTCGTCCTATAAATGTTTGTCTACAACACAAGTATTCAGCCCTACTGGGAGATACTTGCATTAATAGGAAAGTACAAATATACAATTTATTTCCGGTCTGTGATCGTTACCCTATGCTATAGTCATTGAGATCGCCTTTCGTGGAAGACACTACTGCAATAGCCAATTTTTTAGTTGGCTGCGTGGCAGTGTACCAAGCGTTCGGCTTCTCGTGGCAAGGCGCGGTGCCACTGAGTACGGGTTCGATCCCACTTCGGACCATATATTGTTCTTCGTTTTTTTCTATTGTTGTTTGTCTGTCAATTTTTCCGAGTGCTAACACATACTTCTTTGTTCTATTATTCCCTATTATTATCGCCTCGGAAGTTCCCCATATAATAATATTTATGTATTATTATTTGTACCCAGTATATAACCACTGGGAACTACTATTCGTGCTGTTTCGTCCTATAAATGTTTGTCTACAACACAAGTATTCAGCCCTACTGGGAGATACTTGCATTAATAGGAAAGTACAAATATACAATTTATTTCCGGTCTGTGATCGTTACCCTATGCTATAGTCATTGAGATCGCCTTTCGTGGAAGACACTACTGCAATAGCCAATTTTTTAGTTGGCTGCGTGGCAGTGTACCAAGCGTTCGGCTTCTCGTGGCAAGGCGCGGTGCCACTGAGTACGGGTTCGATCCCACTTCGGACCATATATTGTTCTTCGTTTTTTTCTATTGTTGTTTGTCTGTCAATTTTTCCGAGTGCTAACACATACTTCTTTGTTCTATTATTCCCTATTATTATCGCCTCGGAAGTTCCCCATATAATAATATTTATGTATTATTATTTGTACCCAGTATATAACCACTGGGAACTACTATTCGTGCTGTTTCCTCCTATAAATGTTTGTCTACAACACAAGTATTCAGCCCTACTGGGAGATACTTGCATTAATAGGAAAGTACAAATATACAATTTATTTCCGGTCTGTGATCGTTACCCTATGCTATAGTCATTGAGATCGCCTTTCGTGGAAGACACTACTGCAATAGCCAATTTTTTAGTTGGCTGCGTGGCAGTGTACCAAGCGTTCGGCTTCTCGTGGCAAGGCGCGGTGCCACTGAGTACGGGTTCGATCCCACTTCGGACCATATATTGTTCTTCGTTTTTTTCTATTGTTGTTTGTCTGTCAATTTTTCCGAGTGCTAACACATACTTCTTTGTTCTATTATTCCCTATTATTATCGCCTCGGAAGTTCCCCATATAATAATATTTATGTATTATTATTTGTACCCAGTATATAACCACTGGGAACTACTATTCGTGCTGTTTCGTCCTATAAATGTTTGTCTACAACACAAGTATTCAGCCCTACTGGGAGATACTTGCATTAATAGGAAAGTACAAATATACAATTTATTTCCGGTCTGTGATCGTTACCCTATGCTATAGTCATTGAGATCGCCTTTCGTGGAAGACACTACTGCAATAGCCAATTTTTTAGTTGGCTGCGTGGCAGTGTACCAAGCGTTCGGCTTCTCGTGGCAAGGCGCGGTGCCACTGAGTACGGGTTCGATCCCACTTCGGACCATATATTGTTCTTCGTTTTTTTCTATTGTTGTTTGTCTGTCAATTTTTCCGAGTGCTAACACATACTTCTTTGTTCTATTATTCCCTATTATTATCGCCTCGGAAGTTCCCCATATAATAATATTTATGTATTATTATTTGTACCCAGTATATAACCACTGGGAACTACTATTCGTGCTGTTTCGTCCTATAAATGTTTGTCTACAACACAAGTATTCAGCCCTACTGGGAGATACTTGCATTAATAGGAAAGTACAAATATACAATTTATTTCCGGTCTGTGATCGTTACCCTATGCTATAGTCATTGAGATCGCCTTTCGTGGAAGACACTACTGCAATAGCCAATTTTTTAGTTGGCTGCGTGGCAGTGTACCAAGCGTTCGGCTTCTCGTGGCAAGGCGCGGTGCCACTGAGTACGGGTTCGATCCCACTTCGGACCATATATTGTTCTTCGTTTTTTTCTATTGTTGTTTGTCTGTCAATTTTTCCGAGTGCTAACACATACTTCTTTGTTCTATTATTCCCTATTATTATCGCCTCGGAAGTTCCCCATATAATAATATTTATGTATTATTATTTGTACCCAGTATATAACCACTGGGAACTACTATTCGTGCTGTTTCGTCCTATAAATGTTTGTCTACAACACAAGTATTCAGCCCTACTGGGAGATACTTGCATTAATAGGAAAGTACAAATATACAATTTATTTCCGGTCTGTGATCGTTACCCTATGCTATAGTCATTGAGATCGCCTTTCGTGGAAGACACTACTGCAATAGCCAATTTTTTAGTTGGCTGCGTGGCAGTGTACCAAGCGTTCGGCTTCTCGTGGCAAGGCGCGGTGCCACTGAGTACGGGTTCGATCCCACTTCGGACCATATATTGTTCTTCGTTTTTTTCTATTGTTGTTTGTCTGTCAATTTTTCCGAGTGCTAACACATACTTCTTTGTTCTATTATTCCCTATTATTATCGCCTCGGAAGTTCCCCATATAATAATATTTATGTATTATTATTTGTACCCAGTATATAACCACTGGGAACTACTATTCGTGCTGTTTCGTCCTATAAATGTTTGTCTACAACACAAGTATTCAGCCCTACTGGGAGATACTTGCATTAATAGGAAAGTACAAATATACAATTTATTTCCGGTCTGTGATCGTTACCCTATGCTATAGTCATTGAGATCGCCTTTCGTGGAAGACACTACTGCAATAGCCAATTTTTTAGTTGGCTGCGTGGCAGTGTACCAAGCGTTCGGCTTCTCGTGGCAAGGCGCGGTGCCACTGAGTACGGGTTCGATCCCACTTCGGACCATATATTGTTCTTCGTTTTTTTCTATTGTTGTTTGTCTGTCAATTTTTCCGAGTGCTAACACATACTTCTTTGTTCTATTATTCCCTATTATTATCGCCTCGGAAGTTCCCCATATAATAATATTTATGTATTATTATTTGTACCCAGTATATAACCACTGGGAACTACTATTCGTGCTGTTTCGTCCTATAAATGTTTGTCTACAACACAAGTATTCAGCCCTACTGGGAGATACTTGCATTAATAGGAAAGTACAAATATACAATTTATTTCCGGTCTGTGATCGTTACCCTATGCTATAGTCATTGAGATCGCCTTTCGTGGAAGACACTACTGCAATAGCCAATTTTTTAGTTGGCTGCGTGGCAGTGTACCAAGCGTTCGGCTTCTCGTGGCAAGGCGCGGTGCCACTGAGTACGGGTTCGATCCCACTTCGGACCATATATTGTTCTTCGTTTTTTTCTATTGTTGTTTGTCTGTCAATTTTTCCGAGTGCTAACACATACTTCTTTGTTCTATTATTCCCTATTATTATCGCCTCGGAAGTTCCCCATATAATAATATTTATGTATTATTATTTGTACCCAGTATATAACCACTGGGAACTACTATTCGTGCTGTTTCCTCCTATAAATGTTTGTCTACAACACAAGTATTCAGCCCTACTGGGAGATACTTGCATTAATAGGAAAGTACAAATATACAATTTATTTCCGGTCTGTGATCGTTACCCTATGCTATAGTCATTGAGATCGCCTTTCGTGGAAGACACTACTGCAATAGCCAATTTTTTAGTTGGCTGCGTGGCAGTGTACCAAGCGTTCGGCTTCTCGTGGCAAGGCGGTGCCACTGAGTACGGGTTCGATCCCACTTCGGACCATATATTGTTCTTCGTTTTTTTCTATTGTTGTTTGTCTGTCAATTTTTCCGAGTGCTAACACATACTTCTTTGTTCTATTATTCCCTATTATTATCGCCTCGGAAGTTCCCCATATAATAATATTTATGTATTATTATTTGTACCCAGTATATAACCACTGGGAACTACTATTCGTGCTGTTTCGTCCTATAAATGTTTGTCTACAACACAAGTATTCAGCCCTACTGGGAGATACTTGCATTAATAGGAAAGTACAAATATACAATTTATTTCCGGTCTGTGATCGTTACCCTATGCTATAGTCATTGAGATCGCCTTTCGTGGAAGACACTACTGCAATAGCCAATTTTTTAGTTGGCTGCGTGGCAGTGTACCAAGCGTTCGGCTTCTCGTGGCAAGGCGCGGTGCCACTGAGTACGGGTTCGATCCCACTTCGGACCATATATTGTTCTTCGTTTTTTTCTATTGTTGTTTGTCTGTCAATTTTTCCGAGTGCTAACACATACTTCTTTGTTCTATTATTCCCTATTATTATCGCCTCGGAAGTTCCCCATATAATAATATTTATGTATTATTATTTGTACCCAGTATATAACCACTGGGAACTACTATTCGTGCTGTTTCCTCCTATAAATGTTTGTCTACAACACAAGTATTCAGCCCTACTGGGAGATACTTGCATTAATAGGAAAGT
The DNA here is from genome assembly GCA_032433765.1 of Megaustenia siamemsis. Lineage (NCBI taxonomy): Eukaryota > Metazoa > Mollusca > Gastropoda > Stylommatophora > Ariophantidae > Megaustenia > Megaustenia siamemsis. Next base: position 91,856,704 of record JAVIAB010000051.1, read on the forward strand.
ACAAATATACAATTTATTTCCGGTCTGTGATCGTTACCCTATGCTATAGTCATTGAGATCGCCTTTCGTGGAAGACACTACTGCAATAGCCAATTTTTTAGTTGGCTGCGTGGCAGTGTACCAAGCGTTCGGCTTCTCGTGGCAAGGCGCGGTGCCACTGAGTACGGGTTCGATCCCACTTCGGACCATATATTGTTCTTCGTTTTTTTCTATTGTTGTTTGTCTGTCAATTTTTCCGAGTGCTAACACATACTTCTTTGTTCTATTATTCCCTATTATTATCGCCTCGGAAGTTCCCCATATAATAATATTTATGTATTATTATTTGTACCCAGTATATAACCACTGGGAACTACTATTCGTGCTGTTTCGTCCTATAAATGTTTGTCTACAACACAAGTATTCAGCCCTACTGGGAGATACTTGCATTAATAGGAAAGTACAAATATACAATTTATTTCCGGTCTGTGATCGTTACCCTATGCTATAGTCATTGAGATCGCCTTTCGTGGAAGACACTACTGCAATAGCCAATTTTTTAGTTGGCTGCGTGGCAGTGTACCAAGCGTTCGGCTTCTCGTGGCAAGGCGCGGTGCCACTGAGTACGGGTTCGATCCCACTTCGGACCATATATTGTTCTTCGTTTTTTTCTATTGTTGTTTGTCTGTCAATTTTTCCGAGTGCTAACACATACTTCTTTGTTCTATTATTCCCTATTATTATCGCCTCGGAAGTTCCCCATATAATAATATTTATGTATTATTATTTGTACCCAGTATATAACCACTGGGAACTACTATTCGTGCTGTTTCGTCCTATAAATGTTTGTCTACAACACAAGTATTCAGCCCTACTGGGAGATACTTGCATTAATAGGAAAGTACAAATATACAATTTATTTCCGGTCTGTGATCGTTACCCTATGCTATAGTCATTGAGATCGCCTTTCGTGGAAGACACTACTGCAATAGCCAATTTTTTAGTTGGCTGCGTGGCAGTGTACCAAGCGTTCGGCTTCTCGTGGCAAGGCGCGGTGCCACTGAGTACGGGTTCGATCCCACTTCGGACCATATATTGTTCTTCGTTTTTTTCTATTGTTGTTTGTCTGTCAATTTTTCCGAGTGCTAACACATACTTCTTTGTTCTATTATTCCCTATTATTATCGCCTCGGAAGTTCCCCATATAATAATATTTATGTATTATTATTTGTACCCAGTATATAACCACTGGGAACTACTATTCGTGCTGTTTCGTCCTATAAATGTTTGTCTACAACACAAGTATTCAGCCCTACTGGGAGATACTTGCATTAATAGGAAAGTACAAATATACAATTTATTTCCGGTCTGTGATCGTTACCCTATGCTATAGTCATTGAGATCGCCTTTCGTGGAAGACACTACTGCAATAGCCAATTTTTTAGTTGGCTGCGTGGCAGTGTACCAAGCGTTCGGCTTCTCGTGGCAAGGCGCGGTGCCACTGAGTACGGGTTCGATCCCACTTCGGACCATATATTGTTCTTCGTTTTTTTCTATTGTTGTTTGTCTGTCAATTTTTCCGAGTGCTAACACATACTTCTTTGTTCTATTATTCCCTATTATTATCGCCTCGGAAGTTCCCCATATAATAATATTTATGTATTATTATTTGTACCCAGTATATAACCACTGGGAACTACTATTCGTGCTGTTTCGTCCTATAAATGTTTGTCTACAACACAAGTATTCAGCCCTACTGGGAGATACTTGCATTAATAGGAAAGTACAAATATACAATTTATTTCCGGTCTGTGATCGTTACCCTATGCTATAGTCATTGAGATCGCCTTTCGTGGAAGACACTACTGCAATAGCCAATTTTTTAGTTGGCTGCGTGGCAGTGTACCAAGCGTTCGGCTTCTCGTGGCAAGGCGCGGTGCCACTGAGTACGGGTTCGATCCCACTTCGGACCATATATTGTTCTTCGTTTTTTTCTATTGTTGTTTGTCTGTCAATTTTTCCGAGTGCTAACACATACTTCTTTGTTCTATTATTCCCTATTATTATCGCCTCGGAAGTTCCCCATATAATAATATTTATGTATTATTATTTGTACCCAGTATATAACCACTGGGAACTACTATTCGTGCTGTTTCGTCCTATAAATGTTTGTCTACAACACAAGTATTCAGCCCTACTGGGAGATACTTGCATTAATAGGAAAGTACAAATATACAATTTATTTCCGGTCTGTGATCGTTACCCTATGCTATAGTCATTGAGATCGCCTTTCGTGGAAGACACTACTGCAATAGCCAATTTTTTAGTTGGCTGCGTGGCAGTGTACCAAGCGTTCGGCTTCTCGTGGCAAGGCGCGGTGCCACTGAGTACGGGTTCGATCCCACTTCGGACCATATATTGTTCTTCGTTTTTTTCTATTGTTGTTTGTCTGTCAATTTTTCCGAGTGCTAACACATACTTCTTTGTTCTATTATTCCCTATTATTATCGCCTCGGAAGTTCCCCATATAATAATATTTATGTATTATTATTTGTACCCAGTATATAACCACTGGGAACTACTATTCGTGCTGTTTCGTCCTATAAATGTTTGTCTACAACACAAGTATTCAGCCCTACTGGGAGATACTTGCATTAATAGGAAAGTACAAATATACAATTTATTTCCGGTCTGTGATCGTTACCCTATGCTATAGTCATTGAGATCGCCTTTCGTGGAAGACACTACTGCAATAGCCAATTTTTTAGTTGGCTGCGTGGCAGTGTACCAAGCGTTCGGCTTCTCGTGGCAAGGCGCGGTGCCACTGAGTACGGGTTCGATCCCACTTCGGACCATATATTGTTCTTCGTTTTTTTCTATTGTTGTTTGTCTGTCAATTTTTCCGAGTGCTAACACATACTTCTTTGTTCTATTATTCCCTATTATTATCGCCTCGGAAGTTCCCCATATAATAATATTTATGTATTATTATTTGTACCCAGTATATAACCACTGGGAACTACTATTCGTGCTGTTTCGTCCTATAAATGTTTGTCTACAACACAAGTATTCAGCCCTACTGGGAGATACTTGCATTAATAGGAAAGTACAAATATACAATTTATTTCCGGTCTGTGATCGTTACCCTATGCTATAGTCATTGAGATCGCCTTTCGTGGAAGACACTACTGCAATAGCCAATTTTTTAGTTGGCTGCGTGGCAGTGTACCAAGCGTTCGGCTTCTCGTGGCAAGGCGCGGTGCCACTGAGTACGGGTTCGATCCCACTTCGGACCATATATTGTTCTTCGTTTTTTTCTATTGTTGTTTGTCTGTCAATTTTTCCGAGTGCTAACACATACTTCTTTGTTCTATTATTCCCTATTATTATCGCCTCGGAAGTTCCCCATATAATAATATTTATGTATTATTATTTGTACCCAGTATATAACCACTGGGAACTACTATTCGTGCTGTTTCCTCCTATAAATGTTTGTCTACAACACAAGTATTCAGCCCTACTGGGAGATACTTGCATTAATAGGAAAGTACAAATATACAATTTATTTCCGGTCTGTGATCGTTACCCTATGCTATAGTCATTGAGATCGCCTTTCGTGGAAGACACTACTGCAATAGCCAATTTTTTAGTTGGCTGCGTGGCAGTGTACCAAGCGTTCGGCTTCTCGTGGCAAGGCGCGGTGCCACTGAGTACGGGTTCGATCCCACTTCGGACCATATATTGTTCTTCGTTTTTTTCTATTGTTGTTTGTCTGTCAATTTTTCCGAGTGCTAACACATACTTCTTTGTTCTATTATTCCCTATTATTATCGCCTCGGAAGTTCCCCATATAATAATATTTATGTATTATTATTTGTACCCAGTATATAACCACTGGGAACTACTATTCGTGCTGTTTCGTCCTATAAATGTTTGTCTACAACACAAGTATTCAGCCCTACTGGGAGATACTTGCATTAATAGGAAAGTACAAATATACAATTTATTTCCGGTCTGTGATCGTTACCCTATGCTATAGTCATTGAGATCGCCTTTCGTGGAAGACACTACTGCAATAGCCAATTTTTTAGTTGGCTGCGTGGCAGTGTACCAAGCGTTCGGCTTCTCGTGGCAAGGCGCGGTGCCACTGAGTACGGGTTCGATCCCACTTCGGACCATATATTGTTCTTCGTTTTTTTCTATTGTTGTTTGTCTGTCAATTTTTCCGAGTGCTAACACATACTTCTTTGTTCTATTATTCCCTATTATTATCGCCTCGGAAGTTCCCCATATAATAATATTTATGTATTATTATTTGTACCCAGTATATAACCACTGGGAACTACTATTCGTGCTGTTTCGTCCTATAAATGTTTGTCTACAACACAAGTATTCAGCCCTACTGGGAGATACTTGCATTAATAGGAAAGTACAAATATACAATTTATTTCCGGTCTGTGATCGTTACCCTATGCTATAGTCATTGAGATCGCCTTTCGTGGAAGACACTACTGCAATAGCCAATTTTTTAGTTGGCTGCGTGGCAGTGTACCAAGCGTTCGGCTTCTCGTGGCAAGGCGCGGTGCCACTGAGTACGGGTTCGATCCCACTTCGGACCATATATTGTTCTTCGTTTTTTTCTATTGTTGTTTGTCTGTCAATTTTTCCGAGTGCTAACACATACTTCTTTGTTCTATTATTCCCTATTATTATCGCCTCGGAAGTTCCCCATATAATAATATTTATGTATTATTATTTGTACCCAGTATATAACCACTGGGAACTACTATTCGTGCTGTTTCCTCCTATAAATGTTTGTCTACAACACAAGTATTCAGCCCTACTGGGAGATACTTGCATTAATAGGAAAGTACAAATATACAATTTATTTCCGGTCTGTGATCGTTACCCTATGCTATAGTCATTGAGATCGCCTTTCGTGGAAGACACTACTGCAATAGCCAATTTTTTAGTTGGCTGCGTGGCAGTGTACCAAGCGTTCGGCTTCTCGTGGCAAGGCGCGGTGCCACTGAGTACGGGTTCGATCCCACTTCGGACCATATATTGTTCTTCGTTTTTTTCTATTGTTGTTTGTCTGTCAATTTTTCCGAGTGCTAACACATACTTCTTTGTTCTATTATCCCCTTGCTATAGTCAGCAGTATTGCCCAGGGTGACTCTGATTACACACAAGAATAGAGCCACTGTCACGTGGTATCACAATTCCATATTTCAACCATCTCATGTTGTTTTCAACTTGGGAAAACACTAGCCTTTTCTATTGAATGATTAAAGCTGAACATTTTCTCGATGATATATTTTAATAGAGTATTAAACATAATGTTTTCATAGAATTTGTAGACCCACAAAAAGCTTTTGACATGTGGATAGAAATGTATTATGAAAAACATTGGCTCATCATAGAGTAAATGATGACCTTATTACATGTTGCAGAAGACTGTGCAGTGATTGAAGACCTGTGATTATAACAAATTAAGAATCATCTAAACCATTCGCAGCAACATCTAGAGTTAGACAAGGTATCTCCGCTTTTGTTCATCACGTACTTAGCAACATATGCAAGAATGTCAAGTCACAAAATGAAGACATTAATGAACTACTCTTTGTTGATTATCGAGCCCTAGTAGCTCACAATAAAACACTATCATCCTTGAAGAGTGTTTACAAAATGAATGATATGAAATTAAGCAGCGATAAAAATAAGATGTCATGAAAATATGACGATAATAACAGGTGTTAAACAAAGCTGTAGAAAAACACATTACAAATAAGTGACAGAGCTCAAATATCCTGGAATAGCATTCTCTGAAGATGCTAAAATAGATAAAAATAAAGACATTAGATGTAACAAGGCAAACCGAATATTCTGATAGCTAGTCCCTATACTTCAGCACAAAACAGTACCTACCGTCACAAAGGAACATCTTATACAAGGTATATGCATTGCTTCTATGTGATGTCAGTGCCAAACATAGTCGTTCACAAATAAGCATAAAAGGAAGTAAGTAACCACAGAGATTAAATCTTTGAGAAAAGCGCTTGAAGTGACCAAAAGAAGCATAATTAGAAATGATGTCAAAGAGAGAGATTTGGCATTCAATAAATTCTAAAGTGCATACAAAGACATTTAAAATGTCTGCTCAACTGAAAAGAATGTCAAAAGATGATATACCATACAAAACATATATTAAAAGATGATGGAAAAGAGTCCGAGGTAGGCCCAGAATAAGATGGACTAACAACATCTGAAACACTAAAACAACAATTGACAATGCTGCCATAAAGGCATGAACTAAAACAGTGTATGTCACTCGACACCCAAAGGGGTATAAGAGGAAGTGGACAGAATGAGAGAGAGAGAGAGGAGAGGAAGGGAGAGAGAGAGAGGAGGGGAAGGGAGAGAGAGGGGGAGGGAGAGAGAGAGGAAGGGGAGGGAGAGAGAGAGAGAGAGAGAGAGAGGTGGAGATATCTGACGATTTGGTCAATTTGATTAACAAAGAAACATCTGTGGAACGATCATTGAGGTGGGATGATTTCTCCATAAAGAAACATCTGTGGAACGATCATTGAGGTGGGATTATTTCTCCATAAAGAAACATCTGTGGAACGATCATTGAGGTGGGATTATTTCTCCATAAAGAAACATCTGTGGAACGATCATTGAGGTGGGATGATTTCTCCATAAAGAAACATCTGTGGAACGATCATTGAGGTGGGATTATTTCTCCATAAAGAAACTATTTTCTTGTTTGTCAGTTCCCATAAGCGAGTCCAAACTTGACATCGCGATAGCCCACGAACTTCACAGTACAGACAAGGCTGATGGTGTTCGATGGACATATCTTTGCACGAACTTCACAGTACAGACAAGGCTGTTGGTGTTCGATGGACATATCTTTGCACGAACTTCACAGTACAGACAAGGCTGTTGGTGTTCGATGGACATATCTTTGCACGAACTTCACAGTACAGACAAGGCTGATGGTGTTCGATGGACATATCTTTGCACGAACTTCACAGTACAGACAAGGCTGATGGTGTTCGATGGACATATCTTTGCACGAACTTCACAGTACAGACAAGGCTGCTGGTGTTCGATGGACATATCTTTGCAAAGTTGCTCAAAAAGTCTAAATTTTTGTAGTTTCATTTTTAAAATAATTGAAAAGTTTGACTGATTCATATAAGAACTTTTAATTTGTCTAACATCTTCTCAACAACATCAACCTTTGACTTTAGAACGGAATGGGTTCACTGCAGGCGGTGCATATCTGTTCAGCCCCCGTTCCAACAACCAACAAAGTGTCCATCCGGATATTTATACCGTTCCATTGAAAGCGTTGCATTCTGTTAGAATGGCGCTCCTTTACGTTCACACTGTTCTATTGAACGCGCTGCACTCTGTACAAATAGCGCACAGCTCATAATGGACACTTCCGGGTGGTCGTAACGGCCGTCACGGGCGACATAATCTCCATGCCCCTGCGCCAAATCCGCGTGAACTTTATGATCAATTAGCGTACCACAACAAAAATAGCTGTCCCAACAAATGAAGTCAGGCCTCCACTTCGGTGAAAAACTCGATCCGACCGCAGTCCAGATGGTAGCAAATTTTCACCTAAGATCATACATTTCATACATCCCGTCCCAATGCAAAGCCGGGGCCTGGTACCGTTCCACTAAGCTCCACGGCCAGTCGCATCGCAGCACTATCTCAGCTCGCGGGCGTCAAAACCATGTTGATTTTTTCCAGCAACTAGTTCTGCCATATGTATACATCAAAGTCATCGACTATGTGCTGATCGTTTCTAAATCTAAAAATCCAGTTAGCTTTCCAGATATCGGCGTGTGCTCAGTCTGTGCTTACACCCAATCCATAAAATAAGATGTTATAAACTTTGTTAAGCTCTTAATCACTTCAACAGCTGTAGAGTGAACAAATGAGAAGATGAACAGTATGTCTTTTATAATAAATATGTAGAGCTCACATCTTACTAAACACTATAAAGTCACTATGTTATGCCAATAGTTTTGATGAATTCCACGGCCAAATAGAACACCTAATTCATTAGATGGATAGCCGCGGCACTGTTTCAGAGGAAGGTGATACTCAGATGTGGAATTTGGTCTTCCGAGCCAACATCCATTTGTCCTGGGCTGCCACAAGGCTCACCATTGTCACCAGTTCTATTTAACGTGTACACAATAACGATCATGGCCCAACAGCTGGATGGGAGGGGAAGAACTATGACTTTTGCTGATGATATTCTGGTATATCGACAGGGAAGAGACAGACGGGGAATCGCCTCCACAATGCAAGACGAACTCGATCGCATTTCTTCCTGGTGTGGGGTTTCAGGTGCCTTGGTTAATCCTAATAAAGCATCAGTTTCATGGTTCTCCCTTAACAATCATATCGTTAATACAACCACACCGGTAGTACGAATGGGAGCTGATGAGGTGACCAGGGACAAGTTGATGACATACCTCGGAGTTAAGTTTGATCGCAGCCTGTGTTTTCGGGACCACGTCGACCATGTGATAACAAAATCCCGCAAAGGATTAGCCGCCTTGAAGGTCATGGCAGCTGCCAACATCGAGCAGAGGCTACTTATTCTTCTGTTCCAGGGATTAGTCCTCGCACCCATCGAGTATGCCCTGGCCATTCTTACTGTCAGTACGACTCAAATTGATAGGCTGGAGAAAATACAAAATGAAGCCATGCGCATTATCCTGGGATGTACGAGGGACACTCCCTGTGTAGCAATAAGGTATTTTCTTGACTTTTCAACCATGGATGACAGAATCAAGATCTGGAGAGCACGAGCATACCTGAAGATTAGTACAGATACAGAGCATCCATTGCACCACGTGCTCAACACAGAGAAAGGTACCAGGCTAAAAAGAGGCAAATCATGGGTGGGCCGGGCAGAAGATGTCATCAAACAGGTCTGTGGGCTTACCAATATCAGCATTGGTGAGGAGTGGATACCGGTGCCTACGTCATTCAAGGGAACTTTCTCATGTATTGTCACACTCGACAGGAAAAGTAGGGAACAGAACCCGGTCGTGGTTAATGCTGAGGTCAACGGTCTCATCTGCGATAATACCGATGAGAAAGATGCAGTCATCTATACAGACGGATCTGTAAGACGACACGAAAGAAGTGCATGGGCATTTACAGCACGCTCAGCAGGCAGAATAGCCAAGGAAGACAGTGGTGCACACGCCATGACCACGAGTAGCATGACAATGGAGGTGATGGCAGTGAAATACGTAAGGTCACCTTTGTCTATGTCCCTGGACATGCGGGAGTACGGGGAAATGAGAGAGCGGACAGGTTGGCTAGCTGCGCTGTCGTTGAGGACGGGCAACCGATGGATCGGGCGGACATCATCAATGCCCTTCGAGATGTTGGAAGAGCACAGGACTTCGACAAACACAGATCAACGTCACTTCTTCGGATGATGGAAATGGGAGTTAAGATGGGCACGGCCAGAAATGAGAAACTTGGTGGCCGTGTAAGAAGACTTATCAACCAACATAGAACTGGAGTCGTCAGTCGCTGGACACTGAGGGAATTGCTGAGGAGGGGATCTGAGCACCTATGGACATGTTCGGAGTGCAATGATGATGACCCGCAAATAACTCAATAACCTAATTTATTTTAGAATAATTATAGTTTGATATTGGATGACCGACCATCAATTATTAACTGTCTAATTTGTCGGTTTACTGAAAAAAAATATTGGCTGCATTTTTGTTGATGAGTTCAGAAACTATTCTTTTCAGCACGTAATAAAAGTGCTTCAGTCATAGTGTACTGCTTTTGTTCCGGTTGTGTTATTAGTTGAGAAACTTCAAATGATGCCATTACTGAATGTCTATTGTAACAATAATCAGTCTCAATGTTTTTTATTACTTATTTTTTCGAAGTTCTGTTTCCTTATTTTTGAATGAAAAAAAGAAAGAAAACGAAGCTCTTTGTGTGGTGTTCTATATGATTAGTATGCAGTTGTCTTCGCAATTTTGACAATCTAAAAAAAATTGGGAAAGCCGGACTAGCAGTTATGCTACAAAGCTCATCAGACGAGGCAGTCAGGAGAGTGAAGCCTACTTTGAAGATAGGTCGAAAATGGCAGGCGTGTGCAGCAGTAAAGGAAGCTCGTGGAAGTCTCAAATTGAGTGAAGTTATGGGCTACACCCAGAAAAATAAGCGTGAGTTTGGTCACGGCTACATCCAATGGTAGTCAAAAGCATGAAACAGACAAAGTAGGGACATGGTAGTTCTGAAAACCAGAGATGCTGAAGAGAAAAAGCATGTGCAAAAAAACATACACAACAAATGCATGAAGGTCAATGAACTACATGGGAATGAGGCTTGCAAAGAACGCTTCCTTGGAATGACATAGGCGCTGCTGCGGCTCTGCTACATAATCAGGTCTATGTAGGACCGTCCACCATCAGTCTGCAGCCTTGTGATGTGGGGGAAGCAAGATGACAACGGATGGCTTCTCTGTCATGAAAGACAGACAATGGAAAATGTTCTTTCCTCATATAAGACAGCGCTAAGGTCAAGTGCGTTACTCATGGTGATACAATAAAGTGCTGCATGAACTGGCTGCCGTCGTAGATGGGGCGCAAATAATGGCTAAAGTAAAGTTCGACCAGCTACAACAAACACCTTTCTCTTAAGAGCTGACCAGGCCATGGCTGTTGACCTCTCATGGGGAAGGGAGTACCCGGAGTACATCTGATATGTGTCCGGACAATGCCCTCTACACACCAGTTATGACCCACGTCATCCTAATAGAGCTCAAGTGCCATTTCAATCCAGAATTAAGGGATAACAATAACAAGCGTGTCTAACCTCAAATAAAACAACTTTACGTATACACATTTCACTGGCTGATTATCGAGAAGTGAGATTTTTAAGCCGGGCAATGTCCCAGCCTTTAAACATAAATAAAAAAATGTTGTGGAGAATGGCCAAAATGGCCGCTGTTACACTTGTATTTTTAACTGGAGTCACCCGCCACAACGTTGGAGGAAACTTGACTGTGGCGGTTCGAGTAGATAGAAGTACAATGGAGATGCACTTTGACTAATTCGGGGATTGTGTCCAGCAGTAACAACTCTATAAACAACAGGTAAGGTCAGTTTAGAGAGGCCTAAGGCTGGTCCAAGGATACCAAGATCACCGTCCACCTTGATATTAGAGACACCAACCCCCTTGCTGGATTTAATATTAGTTTAAGCTTTAAAAGAGTAAAGATAGGGTTGCCATCCGTCCCGCTTTTTCCGGATTGTCCCACTTTTTCATCAAAAATTAATTGTCCCGCCTAAGGGTCTGGGGGACAGCAATTTGTCCCGCTTTTTAATCCAGCCAAATTTTTCACCTACAAATTTTAATATTTTCTTAAATTATTTATTATTGGTTTGAGTTTTGTTACAAAATGAAGCTTCTTAGTCCGAAACGTCTATTTGTAGAGTCCTGCGCTATCGCTGTTTAATAATAAAGTTTGTAGATACAACTCATAAATACTCATTTGAGAATATCCAGCACAAAATTGTTAGTGCGGAAGGCGGTATTATTTAAAAATTTACAAAAGATGACGTCTTCGGCTTCGTCTTACTCTTAGGCGACTCTTAGCCGAGCCTTACTCTACCCATCTCACCGCTCACGTGATCTGTGCCTACGTGACAATCTGCATGCTTTTGTCCTTGTCGTATTTCTGTAGGCGCTAATAATTCATTCAACAACATCGGGCCATCCTCACCAGCAGCAAGAAGAAATTTTGGCTTCATTCTTTCTTTATGTGTTGGAGGCTGGAGGTTGCTTCCAGGAATCCAGTCTGTTGTTACCGGGAATATTAAATTTGTTCATTTTTAATTGAGCATTCTAATTTTGTGAATTCTTTTTTTGGATTTATTTTTATTTGGAAATGCCGAAGAGAAAGTGTTTTTTCCAAGAAAACTATGGCTATTATGCTTTACATGATGTGTCCCGCTTTCGCGTCTAAAAAAGTACCATTTGTCCCGCTTTCTGCTTCGAAGGTTCTGGCAACCCTAGTAAAGACTCGCTCATCTAATGTGCATACATCATAATAATAATCATCTGGGATGGTGATTTTACTTCTCGCAACACAGAGAAAGCTAATGCTGGATGAAATTAGATTTCCATCAGAGCTATTTCAAATATCTCACCTCGATTATTGAGTGCGGGGTTAAGGTGTACGGCCATCCCCATTCTGAAAATCAGACAAAATAATGAACATAATAATAAGCAGCTGTTGTACTTTCAACAAAGATGCCAAGGCATCTTCCGCCTAAACTCCAACATACTGCTATAAACGTCATAGCCACAGGCTGGTGGTCTTCATTATAAACTAAAATCTTAATTTCAAGCAGGGTTCAGATGTTTCAAATGCGATGTAGAGAATATTTCAGCAGGACCACCTTTACAGACCTCTTTTTTTTCTGACAAGAACGGCACGTTGTAATGTTGAGAAACATTGTGTAAACTCTCACATGTAGAAAGACCATCGAGATAGACGATTCATTGTCCACGGTGGGAAGGTCTCAGCGGTAGCGATGCTATCAACAACGGAAGGGGTGGGGGCGCTGAATTAAAATGTGGCTCTAAACCGCCACATCAAATTGTGTGAATAGAGAACAACCTGTAGCATTATTTAGCACGTTTGAATCTCTGGGTAAAAAAAAGAATTGCTCATAATATCCATTGGGGATGATTTTGTTTCCTTTATGACAGAAGAAAGTATTACCCAGTTGGGTTCATATATTTTCCCACGTGAGTAGCACAGGATCCCACTCTACCCAAAGTAAGAAAGGAAAGAATGAAAGAAAGGAAAGAATAAAGGAAAGAAAGTAAGAAAAGTAGAAGAAAGGAAAGAAAGAAAGCAAAAAGAAAAGGAAAGAAAAAAAAGAAAGAATGAGAAAGAGAGAGAAGGGAAGAAAGAAAACAAATTATAAACAAACGTCTTGTTTTGATGAGAAGATCGTACTTTCATTACTTATTAAACACACAGGGTTTTCGACTAATACAAAATGACAAAGTAATTCAAGTCCATTTTTCCCTTGAAAGTATAAAATTATTTATTAACTTTTAGTTGCTTATCAATTGTTAATGGTCTAATTTGTGTTATGTACATACCATCGACCGTGATCACTACTATTTCTTTCATTTATGAAAAAATCTGCAGGACTTACTGAAGAAAAAGTTACATCAGCCTTTTGATCTCACATAATCGTCAATAGTAGAAAAGACTGCTCTTGTTGAAGTGTCTCAATATCACAGACACCGATCTTTATTACAATCTCACAAGATCACAGAAATTAGAAAATCATTTCCTTCTGGCAACATTTGCAAACCATTATTTATGTAAAATATTGATTTTAAAAGTGTTATTGTGCATGTTTGTGTTACTTTTCAGTCTTTTTTTTTAATCCAAGGACCAGATTGTATTTCAATTTTCAATTAACATTAGGGGCCGGTCAATATTGCTTGGTGTTCTAGTACACACCTCTGCTCTAGGGGCAACGAACAACATGAGGAGGTAACTGTTACTTAACTATCATCTCATTAAAATAATGCATTGGTTTTGCCACTAAAATACATATCTGGAAAAGAATTATCAATAACTAAATTGTAAACAAATATTTACAGAATAATATATGTATACATATTTTACACAGTATGTTTATACATTAAACATCTTTTAATTTGTAAATCCTCGGCATATCTGTTATGTATCCATCATCCACATCTGTCAGTCTGTCACTCATGAGAGATAACACACAGCATTCATCATCATGTTCCATAAGTTCGTTTGGCGTAGGCGATCATGTCCTTCCACAATTTTCTATCCACGGTCTCCAACTTTCCTCTTCTCATGATGTACCCGAAAATTGTCGATTGTTTCTTTCTGATGTTTCATACAAGCTCCACTTTTTTGTTCACATCTTGAGAATTTCTTCGTTGGTTTTTAACTCTCTAGGGAACACCCAACATTCTTCAGAGAAATCCCATCTCTGTGGCCTCTAATCGTCTTTTAATTTGTTTATCTACTGTCTATGGTTTTCTTCCATAGGACATATTTGGCATTATAAAGCACCACTGAACTCCCTTTCCCATTTCTATTGACATAAATTTGTTGCACAACACGTTTTTCATTATCTGAAATACTAATTTGGCCTGTGCTATTCTGCTTTTTATTTCTGTGGTGTGGTCCACACCTACCTCCCTGGAAGAAAAACTATATGGGGCAATCGAATCAATTGACAGCTGACTTCATAAGAGAGTCTGGAATCCTATTCTGATTGAGACTTGATCGCAGAGAGAGAGAGAGAGAGAGAGAGAGAGAGAGAGAGAGATCTCTGTGGTACATCTTCCATCTGGCTTTGTTTCCAAGTATTTGAAATATTGCACTTGTTTCAGATTAGACTAACAGTGCAATGGTTTTCCCAATCAACGCCTGCTTTCTTTGGGATGACTACAAAGTTAGATTTTGGTAGATCTTTGGGTATGTGCCCATTGTTATATATGTTATTGTGAAGTTTTGACATATACTCTCAGCTCTCCTAACGAATCTATCTCTTTGATTATTATATTGTAGGGACCTGGAGCTTTGCCTCTTTTCCCATGCCGAATTGCATTCTCCACTTCACCCTGTGTATTGATTGAATTGACTGATATATTATGCCAATTTTTCCATTATCTTATTTTCTCACATTATATTTCCTTCCTTGATTTCACACATCCTGAAACTTTTGACTTCTTTTCTTCTTGTTAATTCATTAAACTGAATGCACATAAGTTGGGTGCTTTTCTTTAGTTGTTTTTCCAATTCTTCACAATTCTGCTTTAACCATCCTTCCATTGATTCTCTGGATTTGTTTAAGATCTTTTTGTACAATATTGTGTATGTGCATTCTTCTTTCTTATGTTTTTTTTGTCTTTTGTCCATTAGTTTTAGTATTTGTTACGTCATCCATTTCTTCTTGTTGATTTTTTTAGTCACTGGTATTACTTCTTTTATGTTTGTTGAATTCATTGTTTCCACTGCTCCTCAATGTCCTGTGTTTTCTCAATGGTATTATATCTATTTTGTACTATTGTGCTGTACTTATCACTCATCTGTCTATCTTTTTTTTATCATATCTAGTTGTAATTTCAATGTATCTATAATAATTGTGTATGTCTTTGCCCAATCATTTGTCTCTCCTAAGCCATTCCTCAAGTCACATTTTTCACTTTAGTTATTCCAATGGAACCAGGAACCAGATAATAGTGTCAATGCTTCTTCACTGTTGCTTGTTGATACATAAGCTGGAATTATGTATATATCAGTTGGTTGACCTCTCAATTTTACTTGCAGAATTATATCTGATACTGGCCACAATCCTGTCATCGTTTTATTACTTTCTCTATCTAACAAGATACCTACTCCTCTTTCATGTGTGGTTCCTCCAGAGTCAATTATATCTCCACTATTGGGTTGTGGTTGTAATAATCATACTTTTTTTCATCTCATTTCACACAGAATTCACTGTGGCATCAAATAAAATGTATTCTAATATCATTGTATTCAAATATCATTGTATTCAAATATCATTGTATTCAAATATCATTGTATTCAAATAATATTAAAGAAAATAAGTGCTACAATTTTATACTGTTGTGTTGTAACTTTTTAAAAATGAATTTCTTGGTTTCATGCCAACTTATCATATATACTTTGATCTCAAGGTTTCATGCCAACTTATCATATATACTTTGATCTCAAGGTTTCATGCCAACTTATATACCTTGATCTAAAGCGTTCATGCCAACTTATCATATATACTTTGATCTCAAGGTTTCATGCCAACTTATATACCTTGATCTAAAGCGTTCATGCCAACTTATCATATATACTTTGATCTCAAGGTTTCATGCCAACTTATATACCTTGATCTAAAGCGTTCATGCCAATTTATCATATATACTTTGATCTCAAGGTTTCATGCCAACTTATATACCTTGATCTAAAGCGTTCATGCCAACTTATCATATATACTTTGCTCTGAAGATATTATGCCAACTTATCATAGATACTTTGCTCTAAAGATATTATGCCAACTTATCATATATACTTTGCTCTAAAGATATTATGCCAACTTATCATATATACTTTGCTCTAAAGATATTATGCCAACTTATCATATATACTTTGCTCTAAAGATATTAAGCCAACTTATCATATATACTTTGCTCTAAAGATATTATGCCAACTTATTATACATATTTTTATCTGAATTTAATTGTATTTAATCCAGGAAGGAAAGTTCTAATCTAATTTATAGTTTATTGCTTTGTTAATGAAAGAGCTGTAACTCTTAGACAATACAACATCCCCACAATGGTTGTTTGGTTTTAATTTTAGTGCAAAATGTTTGCTTTTTAAACCACAGGAGGTATATCACAATGTGTACATAATGGTTAATACTCATCATTTGCACTCATAATTACTTGTGGATTATTGCTTGTGTATGAATATATATATATAACAATTTTTTTATTTGTTTTGGAGATTTGTTTCCAACACCTCTTTGGTTATGTTAAGATAAGGGAACAATCAGATCTCTCCCACATTTAAGTACAATTTATTTACTTTTGTTGCATTGCATAAATACAAAGATTAATAAATAGCATTTTCTATTTCATATATAATTTGCTCACAGCCCTTCTACACACATTCAAATCTATATTTTAATGCCTAAATTCAGGTTTAGAGTTCTTTTAAATCACAAATAATTTCAACTATGGCACACTTTCCCACTTGTTCAGGCTCTGTTCATTTATTAATGCTGTTGTATCAACATAATTGCTCTATTAACAACAACTAATAAATCTTAGGAAAAATATATACATCAAATGTAAACAATTACAATGTTGTAATTTATTTGTAAACATTTATACCAAATAACTGTTGTGAAGCAGAATTGAGAACATACACACATACTAAAACTGATAATAAAAGTTGTGTCTTTCCAGTAATTATTTATCATCATCATCCATCATCATGTGTCATACCAGTTGGTGTGGGCAATCAAGCACTTCCACAATATCTCCACAATGCATTGTATCTGTTCTGTTATTAACTGTTTTCCATGCCAAGACACCAAGCTAACTAATATCTTCTCTCTTTGTCATCTACAATCTCTCTTTCCCCTCTGTTTTGCAAGTTTTAACCAAGTATACTAACTTTCCTCTTCTCATAATGTGTCTGAAAAATGTTCATAATTTCTTTCTGATGTTTTTTAGGAGTGCTCTTTTTTTGTTGACCTATTTGAGAATTTCTTTGTTGGTCTTCTTAAGCTATCCAGGAAGCTCTCAACATTCTTCTGAGAAATCCCATTTCTGTGGCCTCTAATCATCTTTTTATTTTGTTGTCTTCTGTCCATGATTCGCTTCCACAGGTCAGAATTGGCTCCATGTAGCCCTGAAGATCTCTTTCTCACTTCTATTGACATAGACTTGTTGCACAACATATTTTTAATTTTCTGAAATGCTATTTTGGCCTGAGCTATTCGGCTTTTTATTTTTGTGGTGCACCTTCCTTCTGATATTATTATTCTGCCCAATATTTGATGCACTGCACTTGTTTAAGATTTTTCCTGTTTATTTTTATGTTGGATGGAGGTGATGATTGCTTCTTTGAAATGACCATTACTTTTGTTTTCTTACTATTCAGAGTGAGACACACAAAATATGATAATTAAAGAATGAAACATTCCCTTTATATTATTATATTTATTTGTAGCTTGTGACCATAAACCAGTGCTCTCTAAGTGATAACTAATTCTACCCTGTCCTCTTGCTACTTTTTATCACATGAACTTCCTTTTCTTTAGCCCTGTGATCGTTCGTTGACTTGCTTTTGTAGTGTTCCTACAAAAATAAATTTGATAAAAAATTGCCTTATAAA
Source organism: Megaustenia siamemsis (assembly GCA_032433765.1). Classification (NCBI taxonomy): domain Eukaryota; kingdom Metazoa; phylum Mollusca; class Gastropoda; order Stylommatophora; family Ariophantidae; genus Megaustenia; species Megaustenia siamemsis. The sequence goes on from JAVIAB010000051.1 coordinate 91,874,693, forward strand.
TGCAGTCTCAATTAACAAGTTAAGAAAGCAATTCCTAATACCACCAAGAAATATTTTATACAGAGTTTGTCCATTCCAACACTGTGCTACCAACGCCAAACATGGTCACTTACGTCTAAGCACAAAAGAAAGCTTGTCACCACAGAGGTGCAATGTCTGAGAAAAGTGCTTGAAGTAATCGGAAAGGACAGAATCAGAAATGACATTATAAGAGAAAGAGTAGGTACTGAGACAATCCACATAGAAACATAAAGAAACCACAAATAGACTGGTTTGCCTATCTAGAAAGATTGCTGTGTGATTCCTTACCATAAAAAGCATATATTAAAATTGAAGGGAGAAGAGCCAGAAGTAGACCCAGAGTAAGGACAGACATTAAAGAAACTTTGTATATCCCTCAACACCCGAATGGGTACAAGACAAAGTGAAGAAAGAAGAAAGAAAGAAGTATCATATTTTGAACATTCAGCTAAAAATAGCACACAAATAATAGCTTGTACAGCACATCACCAAATTCACAATGCGATCATGAGTAGAAAGTTTAAAACAAAAAATAAAAATAAAAGGTTCCCTCCATGCCTTGCTAGGCATATGGGAAATATGGTGTTAGTGACCATATTTTTTCATAGCCATCATCATTTTTTGGGTATACGTATTTGATATCACAACAGGCAACCTTTACTTCCCAGAATAGTCTCTAGGAGTAGACTGGAGGCTGGGTGAAACTTGTGAGCCTTGGTTTTCGACTTAACAAATCTGCCACTTCTGGGAATTTAACTCAGACCCTTCTAATCAGGAAGCAAGTGCACTAACAACTATTCACTTGAGTGGTTCTATGAGTCAGAAGGCAAGAGATAGACAAAAAAATTTTAATTGTGGATGGCCACTGTTTAATAAGTCTGTTCACCCAAGAACAAAGAGCCTGAAAAAGAATGTGTGCATATGCTAAACGACGCCTCCCTGAGGACCACGAGTGACATTCGTTCACTCATGATGAATGAGAGAGAGGGAGATTGATATAAGAAAAAGTATGATCGCCATTGTTAATCTGCACTGTGTTATTTGATTGCTTGATTTATGAATATATATATATATATATATATATATAAAATACTAGCTGATTTAAATTCACTTAGACTTTTGGTCAATATGGCGGAAAGGCAGCAGGAACTGTTAAAGGCTGTGTCTGAAAAGTGTTATTTGTTCCAGTTTCCTCATATTTCAAGTCCGTCTTGCTGCCAGAGCTACTAAGTTAAGTGCTCTGTGCACACCGTGAGCTGCATGTTTCATCCGTTTTGATCGTGTTTCGATATTCTGATTGCTTATGATGAATGATGATATCATATGATGGGGAACAGATGGCTGTGTTCACTTTCTGTGCGGTTTCGCCTTTTGTCTTTTGCCATGTGCTGAGACTGCTATGATGAGGACTACAGCTGCCTTTCTTTGTTTGGGAGATGAGATATTAATTTGGATTATTCCACTGGTACGGGCAGTTGAACAATTATGGATTTTAATTTCATTTTGTAGTGATACCGGACCTTCCATAACCACAGATAAAGCAGGCAACAAAACACAATACCAATGGAGACAAAAGTGCAGGCCTCAACATTTGAGAATTCTTCTGAGAATGGTTCAGTCAAATACACATAGATTAGTTGTTCAACATGTGGAGCTTGTAGGTCTTCATAGCTCAGGTTGGAAGGAGAGTTTTAAGGAAAGATAATGGTGTATTTGCCTTAACTACAAATACCTTGAATATTGAGCTCAAGTTAAATCACAGCCTGCTGAAGGAAGATGAGAACATCAAATGGCAAGACAAGATCCCCTATACTGCTATTATAGAGCTTACATCTACAGCATACTGCAAGCACAGAACTGTTCTATCTATTGACCTATTGAGCTGTACCCTTAGGGTATAGACCCAGATACTCTTTCTCTTATCTAAATTTTGATTCTAGCAGTTGTCAATCCTTCTAAAGATATTTTATCAAATCTTGCCATTTGTCTCTGTTCTGTGCAAGCAACTCTATCTCATTGAGGGAGCCGATTCCTGCTGCTCTTTCTCTAATCAATGTTCTTCTCAGTGTCTCTCTGGGTCAGTCTCTTTTTCTCTTACCTGTTGTTTCCCACATGAGGGCTTGCTTTGTTATTCTGTTATTATCTCTCCTCATCACATGTCCAACATATGACCATCGTCTTATCTTGATTACTGAAGATATTAGTGGTTGATTGAAGATTTCTCTAATTTCCTCAGAAATTCAACAGAACTGTTGGGCAGGTAATATTCCACATGCCAAATCACCAACCATCAAAAATATTATTTTGATCTCCAGAAGGGTAAACTCTCACAACGTGGACAAAAGAAACACTTTAAAGATACACTCAAGACCTCATTAAAAACTAATATTAATAATGACACATGCAGTCATGCTGTGAAGATGTGGCACTTAAAAGAACTACCAGACACAGATTTCTTTGATGTAGGGCCACATCTGTGAGATAAACAAAAGACTCATCATCACGTGCTATACCCTATGGTATAGGCGATCATGTCCTTCCACAATTTTCTATCCACAGTGCATCGTATCATTCTATTCTGTTGTTGACTGTTTTCCACACCTTGACACCACGCTATCTAATATTTTCATTCCTAGTTGTTTGTGATCTCTCTTTCCCTCTATTTTGCCAGTTGTAGATCAAATTTCCATTTTCTCATGAAGTGCTCGAAAAATGTTGGTTGTTTCTTTCTGATGTTTTAGGAGCTCCCCTTTTGTGCTGACAAAGGACAGAGGTAGGGTTTGATCCCAACCAGTGGCTTCCGGTTCACCCAGCCTTTAATGGGTATCGGATTTTTTTCTGAGAAAGTAAATCGGCACGGGCGTAATATCAACCACATTACCCCAAAAATCATGTGCCGAAGGTCTGTAAAATTTATGGTCCCTAACACCATATTCCCAATATGCCACTTGGCGTGATGGGGGTACTTTACTTTTTTTTTTACTTTTGTGATGGCCTCTTTGTGACTGTCCTCATTGGTCTTGTTAGCTGTCCATGGAACTTGTAATATTCTTCTGTAAAATCCCATCTCTGTGGCCTGTAATTGTCTTTTCATTAGTTTATCTACTGTCCATGATCTATTTCCATAGGTCAGAATTGGCTCTATTGGGTACTTATTTTAGATTTGTCTCATTTATTTTTATGTTGCATGGTGGTGGTGGTTGTTTCTTTCATATGACCATTATCTCAGTTTTCCTACTATTCAGACAGACCTTTCTTGTTGCTTTCTTTTACTATTATGTCTATCATTTCTTGTAATTCATAAGCAAAATAGCAGCAGCCAAAAAAAAAGAAACAATCTAGAAATGCTTTTGAAAATGATCCCAAAGCATCAGAAACTAAGAATACATCCACCCTATCCTAGACTATTCCATGACTGTACCTACTTTAAAAGCTTCAGTAGCTGAGTGGTTAGTGTGCTCACTTCCTGATCAGTAGAGCCTAGGTTCAGTTCCCAAAAGTGGTGGATTTCTTTGGACAGACTAGAAAATGATCCAATGTCTTCTTAGAATGGATAGGAGACATTTTTCTGGAAGTAATGATGGTCTGGCATGATATTGACCACATCACCTAAAAATATGCTATTGGCTATTGACAAATATTGTCACTAACATCATATTCCCAATGCACCCAGCATGGGGTGGAAGGAATCATTACACTTTACTTTGTACCAACTTAAGTCTTATTTGTATACACTAACAATTAAACTAAGATTAAACTAATTACTGGATTAAATGAGTGGTCTTCATCACACATGATGGATAAACAACATGATTTTGCAGCACCTAATTCTAATCACTAAACTCCATCCTGATTTCTTTCCTTGCAAAACAAATATGACCAGTATATGTATATCACCTGCCTCTGAATTGTTAGATATCAACTATTTAAAAACAAGCCTGTCAATATTGCACAAGTGGACATACAAATATAACGTTTTGATAGTTTGTCATCTCTTCTTGGATGATAAAATCTTTTCTTTTGAGTATAATTTCAACAGCTACCTGTTCAATTGTAAATAAACAAGTAAAAATGAAGTGGCTGCTGAGATGTGGCTATTGAGAAAGAAGAACTGTTATTAGAGGTTTTGACTTGATTATAGATAAATCACAGTGTGACAAATGTCTTAAGAACAATTACTCAGAAATGTTTACAAAACTAACAAACTGAAGAAAAGAAACAATGTATACAGTCATCCCTCGCTACTTCGTGGTTCATTTATCGTGGCCTCAGTACATCGCAGATTGTTCAAAAATTCAAAATTGAGGAATTATGGCACGAAAGTTTCCCGCATGCCAGCAGAAGGCAGGGAGTGCCCACACAATTCAAAATCCACGTCTCTGATTGGCTGCTAGCATCCTGCCATTTGATATCCCTCCCGACTCGGGAATCTCGCAAGCTGATTGGCCTAGACGTTTCCCCCACCTTCACTCTCATACCCAGCGAAGATGGCCGCGCTCATTCAAATTAATGTTTGAGTGATGCTTAGTCTCAAGGTGTGCTAATTTTTGCTGTTCTCTTGTGTCTTTTTGTGCAAAATAGTGCTTGTGACGCCCTTGAAAATGGCTCCTAGACGTCCTCCACCCTCTAAATCCTCTAGTGAACCCAAGAAGAATAGAAAAATAATGACTGTGAACGAGAAAGTTAATTTATTGGACATGCTTAAGGCAGGCCATAGCTATGCGTCTGTTGCACGCCATTACGGATCCAACGTTACATCTACATATGTTACACACACACGTATCATATTTATATCATTTATACATTATTTTATGTATGTTATTTATACTATTAATATTTTATTTACATGTTTGAAACTATTCTTTAATGTTCTAATGATAACATATGCACTTACATGGTTTCATATATACTTATTGATATTATACATACACAAAAAATGTACGTATGTTAAAAATGAGAGGGTGGCACTACTTTGCGGTTTTTCACTTACGCGGCCGGTTCTGGTCCCTATTAACCGCGATAACTGAGCTATTACTGTATTTATTTCTAAACAATGAAGTACTGCATAGATTAATTAAAGGATATAATATATCATACCTTTTCATTCACTATTTTCAAATAAGCCTCCTCAGGTAGTTTGGGTAGTGGTCTTTTGCTAGCATTTGGTCCTAATTGAGACTCAGTAATTTCTTTACAGCATGTGGCACTAGACTGGGATAATCTGTTGGCATCTTGATTTGCCACATTTACATCATGTTTGTGAACTTGCCGCTGCAATGAGAAAAGAATGCACGTTTCAGCTTTAAGGGAAGCTTAATAATCTTTTTTGACATTTTTAGAAATACTGTTTTGATCGGAATTTTCTTTAGGGAAATAATCACAATGATGACATCATGCATTAAAACAATGACACAAAACAAAACATCTGGAACAAGTTTTGATGCATTTAAGTTCATTTTTTTGCCTTGACCCATCTACAACAAATAAGGATCACATTCATTTATTAATTATAATGAGAAATAATAGATGTCAATGTAATGTTTGAATACTGAGGATCCCATGGAACACTGGTTGTATGTATGACTTAAAATTTCTTGTCATTTATGCTTTTTTATTCATTCCATGTTCATTAAAATTTTCTTATGGTCTAAGGGTGCTATAGATTAATTACAGTTGCTGTGCAATCAATGCCTCCCAATATCTCCCCAAGCCATGCTCAGGATTTCCAACCACTGATGTATTGAGGCCAGTGCATTCACACTTTCACTATCACAAATCCAAGCACTACAAAAATAATAAGCATATAGAGTTCATTTAAATAATAGAGTAATCCTTTAAAACTAGACACAGCATTAAAAACCATACTTACTAGACTATCAGCCATGATGGAAACATTCGTCATCAGATCAGCATAATCACATTCACCTACATCCTATAAATAGCAAAGTGTGCGATTCATAAATAAAAACAATAAAAAGCTAACAACCAATAATATAGTAGACATTATATGGCTTGTTCTACCAAATTTTCTCTTATATTTCATTACTAAGAATACAATGTCCATAAAATATACAGTATTTTGTCAAAGAATGGCAGTCATATTTTCACACTGCAGCACACTCATAAGCAAATAACAATAAGAACTACTAAATTTATAAGGAACTGTCCAGAGAAAGATTGGTATCTCTACTATCGACTAGCAGTGGTTTCAGTACAATATAATGTTGCCTTCTCTAGCAAGGCAAGCCTGGATGCAGCAGGGTATACTTCCCAAAAGTGTTTCTTGGTAAATGTGAGTCAGATTGTCCCAATATTTTTCACTTATCTTCTTCAATTGTTCAATCCTTTTGGTCAACTTTTCTTTAAATGATTTTTGTGTAGTGCCCAAAAGCTTTCAAATGAATTTAGGCCATGACTGTTCCTGGGCCACTTCAATACTGTCACACGCTACTTTTTAAGTCATGCATTAATGGTATAAGCTGTACACTTTTGTTCAATATCATGTTCCAATGTGCACCCATTAGGATACATGACCTGTGCGATAGGCAGAAAATGTACCTCAAATGGTGCTTTTATTGCATCTTTTTTGTTTTGTGAGAATTCCTGTGAAAATACATAGTGGAGTGGAACCTCTTCCTGATACCCCTCCCCAAAGAAGATCCTTTGTCCAAAATTGTTGGCCACTACCTTCTTTTCACTCAATTCCATTATTTTCCTTCAATTTACTCACAGCTCTGTAGACTTAGAAATGTTCAAGATTTTATAAATGTTGAAACATGTTTGATTTCCATTATTTCAAAGCTGTGAGATTAGCATGCATTAACTTTGTATTAATTTTCTGTCACTCAGAGAGATATCCCTCTTTGGTTATCATAAGACAATCACGCTTGCATTTATATAGCTGGATAAAGGTAGTACCTCTTCTTCATTGTGTTTTGTTTGTAGGCCATTGCATTTATCATCAGCAATTATTCATGGCTACTTTCCTAGGTTCTGTTTTCTTCTTGACTTTCTGGAAGGCTGCAGTAGCATTTTAAAATTCCAAAGGAGCAAGTTCTTTGTTCCCGATTGAACCAAATAGATCGGCCAGATTGTGTAAGGTTACAAGTCGACCTCAGATGGTAAAGAATCTGCATCAGAAATTTTCCACCAGACAAATTAGCTGCTCTCTTTCTTGACCTCTTCCATAATGGATGGAGTGTCAAACTTGATATTCTGTTAAATAGTTGTGAAGTGCATTTTGTATCTAAATCACAGATGGTAGACCAATGGTTGAGAACATTATTCAAGTGTTCTGGCCAGAGTTCTAGTATATGAAGCTTGAAAACTAGTTATGTTTCATATACATATAGAAGGACCAATAATAGGACTTCCGGGGAATATGGTGCCCTGTTCACTGTCTTCTTCAGTTTTGGTACATATAATTTTTGGGCATCATGAAACAGAACAGATATTACAGTCTGCATATATACAAAATAAATCTGCCTTTTTGGCCAATTCACATGACTTCCATTCTTTTTAGCCAATAGTGAGTTAGTCTATTTATATCACTGGATTTTTGGCCATTGACCTTATGCCACTTTGGTAGATTTATATATTTTATGCTTTTCATTTGGAAACATTTTGCTTTTTTCAGTGCTCTCATCAAACCAGTAATGGTTATTGTGTCTATCATATCCATGATGCTCAAAGGAAGCGATGCATAAGATGTTTCTCTGAGTAGTCCAATCTTTATCAATGACAGTCTGAACTGGAGGTCCTTCAGTGAGTTGTATATGTTCATTACTTAGCTCTAGAAAATCACTGAATTTGTTAATTTTGTGAGTGAGATGTTACATTATTAGTTTCACTCCCACATTTGTACACAGCCAATCTGTACATATGTATGTATATACATATATGTATGTATGGAGTCGTCAGTTGCTGGACACTGCGGGACTTGCTGAGGAGAGAATCTGAGCACCTATGGACATGTTCGGGGTGCAATGATGATGACCCACAAATAACTCAATATATGTAAGTATGTGTGAAAATGTATATATAGTTTCATATAGTATGTCTTCTTTACTATTTTTCATTATCCAAGATATCTTAAGGATTTTTCTGTAGCATTTTGTTTGGAATGAATAAATTTTCTTCCTTGCTGTTTGTGAGATAACCTGTGATTCACAACCATATGTTGCTATCGGGAAGATACATGCTCTCAGTAATATAAATTTTACTGCCTTGCCGGTGTTGTGCCACAAGTTCTTCATGGCATTTACTTTTTGTGTTGCTATTGCTAATCTTCTTTTGATGTCTTCTGGCAGTCTCCATTATTACTACAGATCCCAGATATTCATAGTTTGTTATAATTTCAAGTTCTTCACTGTTGATGATGATTTTGGGTTGGCTTTTTGTGACGTGTTCATATTATTTTAATTTATTCTCTAAGATATTATTTATAAGCCAGTTCTTTTCAATGTTTAGAACTTTTAAATTGCCTTCATTGCTCTTTTTCATTATTCAAGGTATCCTAATGAGATTTATTTTTTGTAGCATTTTGCTTCAAATGAACCAATTTTCTTCATTATTTTTTGCAAAATTGTCCAAGATTCACAACTACATGTTGCTAACCGAGAGATAAATTTTTCCACCCTTGATAATCTTAATTTTAGGTTTGTTATTTAGTTTTTTAGTTTTTAAGCATTTGTCTATATTTCTGAGGTCTCTGAACATAATTTCTTGACACTTCTGGTGCGCCCCAAGATGGTGGTATTCTTTTCAAATGTTTGTCGGCAAGGAAGTGAAATTTCAATGCTGTGTGATTCTGAATGAAGAATATACCAAGCTCATGGTGTATCCATATGCCAAAGGGCTGTATGACTGGGATTGGCCTGTCTATAATGTTGAAACAGGTTCTGGTCCAAGCGACTGAGTGAGTGCATGTGGGTCTAGACCATCCACAGTGATCTGTCAACTTTCAGTGACAAAATTGCAATGTAACAAGAAGTATTCAGGTGCAGCCAAAACAATATTATCAAAATACGAAAACAAAACAAAGGCAAACATGCCAGATCATGTAAGAAACAGTCGCAGTGCAAGAGGCTATGTGTGCATTACATACTGGAACGGTTCCTAAATAAATCAAAGATGGCTCATTCTGGATAAGAATCTGTGCCGTGCAGATATAAAGATAATGCAAGAAACACATCTTGAGAATAGGACAGCTTCTACTGCCTGTGGATTCCACTGTTTCTACAATAGATTACACCTTGGGCAGACCATCCTCATGTGAAACAATATGATGGCTTTTGAGGTTAATATGTCTGCATGGGACAGACTAGACTTGCAAGTACATGCCATTAGGGTGCAGACTCCTTTCATGGTTGTAAATGTGTATGCCTGTAATGGGAAGGTGGACACACAACAATGGCAGAATCTGTTTGATAAGAAAAATGTCATTTTCTGCGGAGACTTTAATGCTAGAGACACCAGTGGGGTAACGTCATAACCAACAAGCAGGGAGAAGATCTAGAGAACACATTGGTGTTGGATGATTTGGTGTGCTTAAATGATGGAAGGGCAACCAGAATTTCTACCCAATCTGCGCACTCTGATAGTTGACATAGACCTGGCACTGGTGTTATCCACATTCGCACCTGTATGGCAGAGATTCCATGGAAGTGATCACTTCCCATGTGTCATCCTAACGGAAGGGCAGAAATAGAAGCCAGAAAAACAAGCTCAACATGTTCCATTATGAGAGCACAGAACAGGACATCATTAACAAAAACAGACATAGAAAACAGAATGCCTGACACAGGAGGCAGGAGAGATGGATGCAGCCACCCTGGTCAAACAGAGGTCAAGAAAGCATGGCAGAACAAGAGACAAGCTTCCAAGACATGTAAAAAGCCAGGAAAAATAGAAGAGCACAACCTGAAATCTTGATGAGTTTGAAAGAAGAGGTTGATTAAAAGATGATGCTTTTTAAACTATGTGCTAAACAGACTAAGGATGTCAAGTGGGGTGACTTCTGTAAGAAAGTGTGCTCAGAAAAATCTCTCACCACATTCTGGCATCTTCATCAGAGCATGAATGGCACATCAAGGTGCAGAGGCATCCCAGAATTCCAGAGCACAGGCCAGATATGGCAAGAATCTGATGAGAGCAAAGTGATGGCCTTGCTTGCCCACTAAACTGATCAAACAAATAAAGCTGCAAGAATGAGGATTAGGAGGCCACTCTCTGAATAGTTTGAGGAGGTCGTGCTGGAAGAACTTACAATCATAACTGATGCCATTCACACAACACTGATCCTGGTCCAGATGGTGTTTGCTATGATGACATAAGTGATTTAGCTGACAACGACTTGGAGGAACTGGCCAAAGAGTTTAATGTCAGCATTCAAAGTGGCCAGATTAAGAAGGGATGACTGCAGTTACTATCTCTGCTGAAGCCAAATAAAGACCACTGTCAGATCAGTGCTTACAGAATAATCCCGATGCAGAACACTGCGGGCTAGCTACTGAAGAAAATAGTTGCCCGTATACTCACTTATAATCTTGAACAGATACGTGAATTACTACCCACACTCAGATTTTATAGATACAACAAAGAGACAAGGTTGAATGCAGCAGTCTTCACCTATGACGTCTTAGAAAGATTCCACATATGAGAGAAGATGTGCAGCTGTGATTGATCTGGAAGATGCATACAACAGAGTATCATTTAAGTACCGTATGCGCATGCTTCGCAAACTGGAGTAGCACCCATTACGCATTAGATAGATCACTGCAGCACTGTTAAGGGAAGGTGATACTCTAATGTGGGTGTTGGTCGTCCGAGCCTACGTCAATTTGTCCAAAGCTGCCACAAGGTTCACCATTGTCACGAGTCCTATTTAATGTGTACACAATAACGACCACAGAACAGCAGCTGAATGGGAGGGGAAGAACTATGACTTTTGCTGATGACATTCTGGTATATCAACAGGGAAGAGACAGACAGTTAACTGCCTCCAAACTGTAAAACGGACTCGATCGCATCTCTTTCTGGGGTGGAGTATCATGTGCCTTGGTTATACCAAATAAAGCATCAGTTGCATGGTTCTCCTTTAACAATCATATTGTTAACACGAAAACACCAGTGGTGTGAATGGGAGCTGATAATGTGACCAGGGACAGGTTAATGACTTACTCAGGAGTTAAGTCTGATCACAGCCTGTGTTTTCGGGACCACGTGACAACAAAAGACCACAAAGAATTAGCCATCGTGAAGGTCATGGCAGTTGCCAATGTTGAGCAGAGGCTACTTACATTTCTGTTCCAGGGACTGATCCCTGCACCAATTGAGTATGCACTAGCAATCCTCACTGTCAGTACAACACATTTTGACAAATAAGAGAAAGTACAAAATGAAGTTATTAACATTGTCTTGGTGTGTATGAGAGACACTCCCTGTGTAGCAATGAGGTACCTTCTTGATTTTTCAACTTTGAATGACAAGATCAAAATCTGGAGGGCACAAGCATACCTTAAGATAAGCGCAGATAAAAAGCATCAACTGCACCATGAGCTCAACGGAAGAATAGGTCACAGGCTAAAAAGAGGCAAATCATGGATATGCTATGACCATGAGTAGGATGACGATAGAGGTGATGTAGTGACCAAGGCATTCATCTAGTTTGAGTCACAAGACTACACCCACAATTGTATACTAAGTGATTAAATGAACATGATAAGAAAAGTGGTGGAAGGCTCTGTATGCAGGCTATGGGTCAAGTCATTACAGAAATCAACGATACGCAGTTACCTTTGTCCACATCACTGGGCATATGGGAGTATAGGGCTATGAAAGAGCAGAAAGGTTGGCTAATTGTGCTGTTGTTGAAGATGGTCAACAAATGGAGCAGTCAGATGCCATTAATGCTCTCCATGATAGGGGAAGGGGACAGGACTTTGATAATCATGAGTCCACAGCTCTCCTTCAGATCAAAGAGATGGAAATAAAGATGGGTACATCCAGAAATGAGAGGCTTATTGGGTGCATAAGAGGACTCATTAACCTACACAGAACTAGAGTCATCAGTTGCTGGACATAAGAGGACTTATTAACCTACACAAAACTAGAGTCGTCAGTTGCTGGACATAAGAGGACTCATTAACCTACACAAAACTAGAGTCATCAGTTGCTGGACATAAGAGGCCTTATTAACCAACACAGAACTAGAGTCATCAGTTGCTGGACATAAGAGGCCTTATTAACCAACACAGAACTAGAGTCATCAGTTGCTGGACATAAGAGGCCTTATTAACCAACACAGAACTAGAGTCATCAGTTGCTGGACATAAGAGGACTTATTAACCTACACAGAACTAGAGTCATCAGTTGCTGGACATAAGAGGACTTATTAACCAACACAGAACTAGAGTCATCAGTTGCTGGACATAAGAGGACTTATTAACCTACACAGAACTAGAGTCATCAGTTGCTGGACATAAGAGGACTTATTAACCTACACAAAACTAGAGTCGTCAGTTGCTGGACACTGCTGGAGATGCTGAGGAAGGGATCTAAGCACCTATGAACATGACTGAGATGCAATGATGATAACCTACAAATAACTCAATTAATTCCATGCGAAAGTTAACAGCAGCTTTAAATGTCAAAAGCTGAGAAAATATGTAGATAAAAGTTGCATAGTAACAGTGGTGACAACACAAGATCAAACTGGCATTGTCACTTGATAGGTCTTCTGCTGGAACATTGAACAAGATCATCATCATCAAGTACCGCGCCTACTGGCGTAGGTGATCATGTCTCTCCACAACTTTCGATCTCTGCAGCTATTTATCATTTCTGTTGTTGACCTTCTGCCAAGCCATTCTCTTAAGCTGTCTGTTATTTTTTCTCTTTGCTTCTCTCCATCTCTTCGTCCCTCAATTTTTCCAGTTGTTACAATATATTCCAGTTGTTCTCTTCTCATTACATGGCCAAAAAATGATGATTGTTTCTTCCTAATATTGGAAATTAGCTCTCTTTTTGCTTTGACCTCTCTCAGAACATTTTCATTACTCTTCTTAGTTGTCCATGGTATTCTCAACATTCTTCTGTAAAATCACATTTCTACAGACTCCAGTGATTTTCTTGTCTGTTGTCCTATTGTCCATGATTCGCATCCATATGTTAAGACTGGCTCTACATAACATTTAAGAATTCTTTTTCTTGTTTCTATTGTCAAAAATGGAATGCATAGTATCTTCCTAATTTTTTGGAAAGCTGCTTTTGCCTCAGCCATTCTGCATCTCACTTCTTTTGTACATCTTCCATCTGAGGTTAACAAAGTTCCCAAATATTTAAATTGAACAAGATACACAATATAAATATTAATTATTTATTAAATTTGTTCTAAATGCAAACCTGGCCACATGGAACAGTGAGAAAGTGATCCCAATTTGAGATTTTAACCTGAAAAAAAAACATAAAAAAGTAAGTGTGGAAAGTATTTATCATCATCATCACGTGTCATACCGGTTGGTACAGGTGATCATGTCCGTCCACAATCTTCTATCCGCTGAGCATTGTATCAGTTCTGTTGTTATCTGTTTGCTGGTGACTGTTTTCCATGCCATGAAACCAAGCTATCTAGTATCTTTTCTCTTTGTCCTCTCCGATATCTCTTTCCAGTATTTTGTTAGTTGTAACCAAATATTCAAATTTTCTTCTTCTCATGATGTGCCTGAAAAATATTGATTGTTTCTTTCTGATGTTTTTTAGGAGCTCCCTTTTTGTGTTGGCCTCTTTGACAATTTCCTAGTTGCTCTTTTTAGCTGTCCAGGGAACTTTCAACATTCTGAGAAATCCCATCTCTGTGGTCTCTAATCATCTTTGTTTGTTTACAGTCCATGATTCGCTTCCATGGTCACAACTGGCTCTATTTAGCACCAATGAACTCTCTTTCCTCACTTCTATTGACATAGATTTGTTGCATAAGACATTTTCAGAAATTTTTTGGCCTGAGCTATTCTACTTTTTATTTCTTTGGTGCATCTTCCACCTGATGTTATTAATGTGCCCAAGTATTTGACGCATTGCACTTGCTCTTCAGATTTGTCCTGTTTATTTTTATGCTGCATGATGGTGGTGATTGTTTCTTCAGTATGACCATTACTTCTGTTTTCTTACTATTTAGACTGAGACTTTTATTTTTGCTTTTTTTACTATTATGTCTATCATTTCTTGTAGTTCATTCTCTGTCTTTGCTATTAAGACAAATTTTATATTAATTATTATTAGTGGAAAATATTATCATTGTAATAAATTGGATATGATAGATGTGAATAATATATTTTTAAAAAACTTTGTCAAAGCTTCAAATACATCATCTTCAAAGTTCTATGGAGTTAATTCAGATATAAATTGATATGAAGGAATTCATTTTGAAAAGACCATAAAGATAATAGGATTAGCTGGTTTATTCTGATAGGAAATAATTATACAAAACTTTAATTGGGAGGCAAATAACCATTAGAAATTCTCTCAGCCACCTCCCCCCCCCCTCCCCCCTTTTTCCCAGGTCAAATGAGTGGTTAGGCCCTTTAATAGGACTTCATTTATTGGCCTTCTACAGTATTCTCGGCCAGAAAACTTGCTAAATGCCCTGACTGTACATATCAGACACCACCACTGGCATTTATTGGTTGATACTCTATGTATAGCATTTCTTATTAAATCTACACTAATTGTGATCCCCAGAGAGACACTGAGAGAGAGGCAAAAGCAGCAGGAATCGGCTCCCTCAATGAGATAGAGCTGCTTGCACAGAACAGAGACAAATGGTGAGATTTGATAAAATATCTTTAAAAGATTTTAAAACTGCTAGAACAAAAATTCAGATATGAGAAGGTGTATCTTGGTCTATGCCCTATGGGCTGGCTACGGCTCGAAAAGTAGACAGACAGGCAGGCAGGCAGGAAGGCAGGCAGACCGACAGACCGACAGACAGACAGACAGACAGACAGACAGGCAGGCAGATAGATAGATATGATGTTAGAAGCCTTTAATGACTAGACACCGCCATGTTGTGCCTAAAAACTTACCATTTCCTCACTTCCTAATCAGACGAATCCAGGTTCAATTCTCAGAAGTGCCAGATTTTCTTTAAAAGACCAACAGGGCTCTGGTGTTTTTCCAGAGATTTCTTTAGGAAGTAAAAGTTGCCTGGCATGATACCACCCAAAACTTGCCATAAACTAGCATGCTCAGATATGCCAAACAACTAGTATGTTAAGATATGCCAAACAACTAGCATGCTCAGATATGCCAAACAAGTAGCATGTTCAGATATGCCAAACAACTAGTATGTTCAGATATGCCAAACAACTAGCATGCTCAGATATGCCAAACAACTAGCATGTTCAGATATGCCAAACAACTAGCATGTTCAGATATACAAAACAACTAGCATGCTCAGATATGCCAAACAACTAACATGTTCA
Organism: Megaustenia siamemsis; assembly: GCA_032433765.1. Taxonomy (NCBI): domain Eukaryota; kingdom Metazoa; phylum Mollusca; class Gastropoda; order Stylommatophora; family Ariophantidae; genus Megaustenia; species Megaustenia siamemsis. The sequence goes on from JAVIAB010000051.1 coordinate 91,890,196, forward strand.
GAAATGCCAAACAACTAGCATGCTCAGATATGCTAAACAACTAGTATGTTCAGATATACCAAAAAACTAGCATGCTCATATATACCAAACAACTAGTATGTTCAGATATACCAAAACAGCTAGCATGTTGAGATATACCAAACAACTAGCATGCTCATATATACCAAACAACTAGTATGTTGAGATATACCAAACAGCTAGCATGTTGAGATATGCCAAACAACTAGCATGCTCAGATATGCTAAACAACTAGTATGTTCAGATATACCAAACAACTATCATGTTCAGATATACCAAACAACTAGCATGCTCAGATATGCCAAACAACTTGCATGCTCAGATATACCAAACAACTAGCATGCTCATATATACCAAACAACTAGTATGTTCAGATATACCAAACAACTAGCATGCTCAGATATACCAAACAACTAGCATGCTCATATATACCAAACAACTAGTATGTTCAGATGTACCAAACAGCTAGCATGTTGAGATATACCAAACAACTAGCATGCTCAGATATGCCAAACAACTAGCATGTTCAGATATACCAAACAACTAGCATGCTCAGATATACCAAACAACTAGCATGCTCATATATACCAAACAACTAGTATGTTCAGATATACCAAACAGCTAGCATGTTGAGATATACCAAACAACTAGCATGCTCATATATACCAAACAACTAGTATGTTGAGATATACCAAACAGCTAGCATGTTGAGATATACCAAACAACTAGTATGTTCAGATATGCCAAACAACTAGTATGCTCAGATATGCCAAACAACTAGTATGTTCAGATATACCAAACAACTAGCATGCTCAGATATACCAAACAACTAGCATGTTCAGATATACAAAACAACTTGCATGCTCAGAGGTACCAAACAACTAGCATGCTCATATATACCAAACAACTAGTATGTTCAGATATACCAAACAACTAGTATGTTCAGATATACCAAACAACTAGCATGCTCAGATATACCAAACAACTAGCATGCTCATATAAACCAAACAACTAGTATGTTCAGATATACCAAACAGCTAGCATGTTGAGATATACCAAACAACTAGCATGTTCAGATATACCAAACAACTAGCATGTTGAGATATACCAAACAACTAGCATGCTCAGATATACCAAATAACTAGCATGCTCAGATATACCAAACAACTTGAATGCTCAGATATATCAAACAACTAGCATGCTCAGATATACCAAACAACTAGCATACTCAGATATACCAAACAACTAGCATGTTCAGATATACCAAACAACTAGCATGCTCAGATATACCAAACAACTATCATGTTCAGATATACCAAACAACTAGCATGCTCAGATATACCAAACAACTAGCATGCTCAGATATACCAAACAACTAGCATGCTCAGATATACCAAACAACTTGCATGCTCAGATACACCAAACAACTAGCATGCTCAGATACACCAAACAACTAGCATGTTCAGATATACCAAACAACTTGCATGTTCAGATATACCAAACAACTAGCATGTTCAGATACACCAAACAACTAGCATGTTCAGATATACCAAACAACTAGCATGTTCAGATATACCAAACAACTAGCATGCTCAGATACACCAAACAACTAGCATGTTCAGATATACCAAACAACTAGCATGTTCAGATATACCAAACAACTAGCATGTTCAGATACACCAAACAACTAGCATGCTCAAATATGCCAAACAACTAGCATGTTCAGATATACCAAACAACTAGCATGCTCAGATACACCAAACAACTAGCATGTTCAGATATACCAAACAACTAGCATGTTCAGATATACCAAACAACTAGCATGTTCAGATACACCAAACAACTAGCATGCTCAAATATACCAAACAACTAGCATGTTCAGATATACCAAACAACTAGCATGTTCAGATACACCAAACAACTAGCATGTTCAGATACACCAAACAACTAGCATGCTCAAATATACCAAACAACTAGCATGATCAGATACACCAAACAACTAGCATGCTCAAATATACCAAACAACTAGCATGATCAGATACACCAAACAACTAGCATGCTCAGATATGCCAAACAACTAGCATGTTCAGATACACCAAACAACTAGCATGCTCAAATATACCAAACAACTAGCATGATCAGATACACCAAACAACTAGCATGCTCAAATATACCAAACAACTAGCATGATCAGATACACCAAACAACTAGCATGCTCAAATATACCAAACAACTAGCATGATCAGATACACCAAACAACTAGCATGCTCAAATATACCAAACAACTAGCATGATCAGATACACCAAACAACTAGCATGCTCAGATATGCCAAACAACTAGCATGTTCAGATTTCATGCCTTGCTTTAAACTAGGAAGCTCAGATTTCATGCCTTGCCATAAACTAGGAAGCTCAGATTTCATGCCTTACCTTAAACTAGGAAGCTCAGATATCATGCCTTGCCTTAAACTAGGAAGCTCAGATATCATGCCTTGCCATAAACTAGGAAGCTCAGATATCATGCCTTGCCATAAACTAGGAAGCTCAGATATCATGCCTTGCCATAAACTAGCAAGCTCAGATATCATGCCATGCTTTAAACTAGGAAGCTCAGATATCACGCCTTGCCTTAAACTAGCAAGCTCAGATATCATGCCTTGCCTTAAACTAGGAAGCTCAGATATCATGCCTTGCCATAAACTAGAAAGCTCAGATATCATGCCATGCCTTAAACTAGGAAGCTCAGATATCACGCCTTGCCATAAACTAGGAAGCTCAAATATCACGCCTTGCCTTAAACTAGGAAGCTCAAATTTCATGTCCTGCCTTAAACTAGGAAGCTCAGATATCATGCCTTGCCATAAACTAGCAAGCTCAGATATCATGCCTTGCCATAAATTAGCAAGCTCAGATATCATGCCTTGCCTTAAACTAGGAAGCTCAGATATCATGCCTTGCCTTAAACTAGCAAGCTCAGATATCACGCCTTGCCATAAACTAGCAAACTCAGATATCATGCCTTGCCTTAAACTAGGAAGCTCAGATATCATGCCTTGCCATAAACTAGCAAGCTCAGATATCATGCCATGCCTTAAACTAGGAAGCTCAGATATCACGCCTTGCCATAAACTAGGAAGCTCAAATATCACGCCTTGCCTTAAACTAGGAAGCTCAAATTTCATGCCCTGCCTTAAACTAGGAAGCTCAGATATGATGCCTTGCCATAAAATAGGAAGCTCAGATATCATGCCTTGCCTTAAACTAGGAAGCTCAGATATCATGCCTTGCCATAAACTAGCAAGCTCAGATATCATGCCATGCCTTGCCATAAACTAGGAAGCTCAGATATCACATCACGCCTTGCCATAAACTAGGAAGCTCAAATATCACGCCTTGCCTTAAACTAGGAAGATCAAATTTCATGCCCTGCCTTAAACTAGGAAGCTCAGATATCACGTCTTGCCATAAAATAGGAAGCTCAGATATCATGCCTTGCCTTAAACTAGGAAGCTCAGATATCTCGCCTTGCCATAAACTAGGAAGCTCAGATATCATGCCTTGCCATAAACTAGGAAGCTCAGATATCTCGCCTTGCCATAAACTAGGAAGCTCAGATATCTCGTCTTGCCATAAACTAGGAAGCTCAGATATCTCGCCTTGCCATAAACTAGGAAGCTCAGATATCTCGCCTTGCCATAAACTAGGAAGTTCAGATATCTCGCCTTGCCATAAACTAGGAAGCTCAGATATCATGCCTTGCCATAAACTAGGAAGCTCAGATTTCATGCCTTGCTTTAAACTAGGAAGCTTAGATATCACGCCTTGCCATAAACTAGGAAGCTCAGATATCATGCCTTGCCTTAAACTAGGAAGCTCAGATTTCATGCCTTGCCATAAACTAGGAAGCTTAGATATCATGCCTTGCCATAAACTAGGAAGCTCAGATATCATGCCTTGCCATAAACTAGGAAGCTCAGATTTCATGCCTTGCTTTAAACTAGGAAGCTTAGATATCACGCCTTGCTTTAAACTAGGAAGCTCAGATTTCATGCCTTGCCATAAACTAGGAAGCTCAGATTTCATGCCTTGCCATAAACTAGCAAGCTCAGATATCATGCCTTGCCATAAACTAGGAAGCTCAGATTTCATGCCTTGCCATAAACTAGGAAGCTCAGATATCATGCCTTGCCATAAACTAGGAAGCTAAGATATCATGCCTTGCCATAAACTAGGAAGCTCAGATATCACGCCTTGCCTTAAACTAGGAAGCTCAGATATGCCTTGCCATAAACTAGGAAGCTCAGATATCATGCCTTGCCATAAACTAGGAAGCTCAGATATCATGCCTTGCCATAAACTAGGAAGCTCAGATTTCATGCCTTGCCATAAAGTAGGAAGCTCAGATATCATGCCTTGCCATAAACTAGAAAGCTCAGATATCATGCCTTGCTTTAAACTAGGAAGCTCAGATATCACGCCTTGCCAAAAACTAGCAAGCTCAGATATCACAGCTTGGCATAAATTTGTGAGCTCAGATATCATAACTTGCCATAAATTAGAGAGCTCAAATATCACAGCTTGCCATAAATTAGTGAGCTCAGATATCACAACTTGCCATAAATTAGAGAGCTCAAATATCACAGCTTGCCATAAATTAGTGAGCTCAGATATCACAGCTTGCCATAAATTAGTGAGCTCAGATATCACAGCTTGCCATAAATTAGTGAGTGCAGATATCACAGCTTGCCATAAATTAGTGAGCTCAGATATCACAGCTTGCCATAAATTAGTGAGTGCAGATATCACAGCTTGCCATAAATTAGTGAGCTCAGATATCACAGCTTGCCATAAATTAGTGAGTGCAGATATCACAGCTTGCCATAACTTAGTGAGTGCAGATATCACAGCTTGCCATAAATTAGTGAGCTCAGATATCAAAGCTTGCCATAAATTAGTGAGCTCAGATATCAAAGCTTGCCATAAATTACTGAGCTCCGATATCAAAGCTTGCCATAAATTACTGAGCTCAGATATCAAAGCTTGCCATAAATTACTGAGCTCAGATATCAAAGCTTGCCATAAATTAGTGATACAACTCATCCATGCCCACCTATCGGGTGAAAAAGCTGAAAAAGAATTCTTCATTGTCTATGTTTACTTTTAATTATTGACACTGATGTATTTTTATGAAGGCAATAGTCAAGTAAATTCTAGTCCTGTCAATAAGAAAAACTGATCGTTGTTGTCATAATCTATTTCTTTTGTCACTCTATAATGGCAGATCTATAGTAAATATTTAGTTGTTATCAGACGGGCACTATTTGTGCAAGTATATATTTCTTCTGTTCTGTATTTGTTTTACACGTAGCCAGGAAATAATTACATAATTTCACTTCATTTATTGTAGTTGGTATTATTATTAATCTTACTTGAGTGATCTTTTTCAAAGTAAATTTGAGAAAAGGTTGTATATTTTGCCATCTTATAGATGCTACTTATATGCATGTAAAGTTTACTCTGCTTTTGCTAGTCTGTCTACTTCTTCATTAATGCTAACATACGGTCTATGTTCCTGGATATGCGGGAGTACGGGGAAATGAAAGAGTGGACAGGTTGGCAAGCTGTGCTCTCATTGAAGACAATCAACCAATGGATTGGGTGGATGTCATCAATGCCCTCTGAGATGTGGGAAGGGCACAACCCTTGTTGATTTCAACAACCAAAAGTCCACTTCACTCCTTTGGATGAGAGAGATGGGAGTTAGATGATCACAGCCAAAAATGAGAAACTTAGTGGGTGTACAAGAGGACTTATCAACCAACACAGAACTGGAGTCATCAGTCGCTGGACACTTTGGGACTTGTTGAGGAGGGGATCTAAGCATCTATGGATATGTTTGGAGTGCAGTAATAATGATGATTTGCAAATAACTCAACTCAATAATTCATTAAAGCATTATTTAAATTAAATTTAAATAATTAATTTATCCATAAAAATATCATTTTTAAATTTCTCCATATTAATATAACAATAAATAATAATAATAATAATAGTAACGTTGCCAAGTTTATTTGCTGATGGAAGAGATTCTTCCCATCTGAGATAACTCTCTTATGTTTCTACTCGCTAACATATATGCCCATATGTACTATTGCAATATCCAATGTCTTACAATACTTACTACCTCTCATACATGAAAGTTCATATCCATTCTAGTCTTTCCCTTTACTTCAAAATTGCCCACACCCTCCCCCCCACTTTTGTTTTTAACTCTTTAATGGATATGCACCCTCATGCTCTATCTCTTTCATCCTATTTTCACTGTTGATGCAGTCTCATATACTCCCAATTCTCTCCATACTACATATACCTCTTCACTCTTAACTCAAGAAAAACTACAATAGCACCAATAAAACTAATGACATCTTATGCTATCACTTTCATACATAGACAATGTGTTCTCATGACTCATTATACTAATTTACTCCCTTTTTCACGTAACCCTCTAGAAATAAATGAACAATAACATCACCTGTATATTACTTATTCATTCATACATATACAATTATTTCCCAGTCCCCTCTCAGATCTCTTCTTGACAACTCCTGTCACTTGTATCATCAGCCGTCACAAGCCCCAAACCTACTCATCGTTGTCAGAGTAAGTAGCCTAGTACAATCTCAAAATTCACACTTTACCCGTGACCTTTTTGAGTACATGCTCATCCAATTTCTTTGTCTCCCTCAGGTAAGACCAATCCTAAATACTTTTATCTATTATCTTACCTTCTTCTCATGTAAAGGTAATTCTCTTTATTGTCATCTACCCTTCTTTCCATGTGAGATAACTCTCTTATTTCTCTAGTCTTTAACACTTTTATAAAGTCAAAGAGAAAAAAATGCATATACCTTTTTATGGTAGTCTACCAAATTATGCAGTGAGCGATGAACCTTCTGTTCACCAATTATAATAAATTTTCCATTCTTGAGTTGGTCAATCATATAATGACGACATCTTGTTTCAGCTCTGAAAGTGTTGCAAATTTTAAGAATTAAACATGAATATCACTCACTAGCAGTATAATTGCTGTTTGAGCATTTCAGAATTATATTTAGAATAATTAATAGCACTTTTGTATAATTTTGCTTATAAAATGCAGAAAACAATAACATTGTAACTGGGATTATATAACAATATATACTCAAAGTGCCATATATTTAAATATAAATTTGTCATTTTGTGAGACACAGAAAAATTGACAATTCAAAAGTAAATTAAAACAAAAAAAATGTATTTACAAATATTTACAGTTGTCTACTTTGTTCATCATGTATAATAAAATTCTATTTAACATATCAGATGATATATATATATATATATATACACCAATTGGCCCTTTAAAGCCGAAGATAGTACAAAAGGCAGAGACTCTTCATGCCTAATAATCTTTGCTATTAAACAAAAAACTTTGCACAGAACCCACATTGTTTCTCACCAAATGCCCCTGTTCTGGACGAACCTTTCAATATGGGCATAGATGCTCATGTCTGCTATTTTTTATTTTCGCCTCAATGTTCTTTTTTTTAGTTTCTCTAGGTCAGCCTCTTATTCTTTTGCTCTGTGGTTCCCATTAGAGCGTTTACTTTGACATTCTCTTGTTGCCACTTCTTATCACATTACTGATATAAGTTCCAATTTTCTTTCTTTATTATAGGTAATATTGTGGGGACATGAAAGGACAATAGATAGATAGATATACAAAGTATTTTCCTGGGGCATTTGTTTCCAAATTCTTCTATTTTATTTTATATCTATTTAGTTCTTTTCCAGCGCTCATATGCATAAGAAAGGGTGGATAATACATTTTTTTTTAAAATCCTGAACTTGGTATTTGTCCTTAGTAATTTTGATTGCTATACTAGAAGAACCTACAGAAAAAAACAACCATTGATCTGTAATTTCATTGATTTTAAAAAAGCGTTTGACAGCTGACAAAGATTGTCCTTGTGGAATATCTTGAAATATTATGGACATGATAAAAAATTATCAATACCATTAAAGACATATGTGACGGCCATACTTGCACAGTTCGCACTGGGAAGGGAATGAGTGATTAGTTTGAGATTGGAAGGGAATGAGTGATAGGTTTGAGATTGGAAGGGAATGAGTGATTAGTTTGAGATTGGAAGGGAATGAGTGATAGGTTTGAGATTGGAAGGGAATGAGTGATTGGTTTGAGATTGGAAGGGAATGAGGAATAGGTTTGAGATTGGAAGGGAATGAGTGATTGGTTTGAGATTGGAAGGGAATGAGTGATAGGTTTGAAATTGGAAGGGAATGAGTGATTGGTTTGAGATTGGAAGGGAATGAGTGATAGGTTTGAGATTGGAAGGGAATGAGTGATAGGTTTGAGATTGGAAGGGAATGAGTGATTAATTTAAGATTGGAAGGGAATGAGTATAGGTTTGAGATTGGAAGGGAATGAGTGATTGGTTTGAGATTGGAAGGGAATGAGTGATAGGTTTGAGATTGGAAGGGAATGAGTGATTGGTTTGAGATTGGAAGGGAATGAGTGATAGGTTTGAGATTTGAAGGGAATGAGTGATTGGTTTGAGATTGGAAGGGAATGAGTGATTGGTTTGAGATTGGAAGGGAATGAGTGATTGGTTTGAGATTGGAAGGGAATGAGTGATAGGTTTGAGATTGGAAGGGAATGAGTATAGGTTTGAGATTGGAAGGGAATGAGTGATTGGTTTGAGATTGGAAGGGAATGAGTGATAGGTTTGAGATTGGAAGGGAATGAGTGATTGGTTTGAGATTGGAAGGGAATGAGTGATAGGTTTGAGATTGGAAGGGAATGAGTGATTGGTTTGAGATTGGAAGGGAATGAGTGATTGGTTTGAGATTGGAAGGGAATGAGTGATAGGTTTGAGATTGGAAGGGAATGAGTGATTGGTTTGAGATTGGAAGGGAATGAGTGATAGGTTTGAGATTGGAAGGGAATGAGTGATTGGTTTGAGATTGGAAGGGAATGAGTGATTGGTTTGAGATTGGAAGGGAATGAGTGATAGGTTTGAGATTGGAAGGGAATGAGTGATTGGTTTGAGATTGGAAGGGAATGAGTGATTGGTTTGAGATTGGAAGGGAATGAGTGATAGGTTTGAGATTGGAAGGGAATGAGTGATTGGTTTGAGATTGGAAGGGAATGAGTGATAGGTTTGAGATTGGAAGGGAATGAGTGATTGGTTTAAGATTGGAAGGGAATGAGTGATAGGTTTGAGATTGGAAGGGAATGAGTGATTAATTTAAGATTGGAAGGGAATGAGTGATTGGTTTGAGATTGGAAGGGAATGAGTGATAGGTTTGAGATTGGAAGGGAATGAGTGATAGGTTTGAGATTGGAAGGGAATGAGTGATTGGTTTGAGATTGGAAGGGAATGAGTGATAGGTTTGAGATTGGAAGGGAATGAGTGATTGGTTTGAGATTGGAAGGGAATGAGTGATAGGTTTGAGATTTGAAGGGAATGAGTGATTGGTTTGAGATTGGAAGGGAATGAGTGATAGGTTTGAGATTGGAAGGGAATGAGTGATTAATTTAAGATTGGAAGGGAATGAGTGATTGGTTTGAGATTGGAAGGGAATGAGTGATAGGTTTGAGATTGGAAGGGAATGAGTGATAGGTTTGAGATTGGAAGGGAATGAGTATAGGTTTGAGATTGGAAGGGAATGAGTGATTGGTTTGAGATTGGAAGGGAATGAGTGATAGGTTTGAGATTGGAAGGGAATGAGTGATTGGTTTGAGATTGGAAGGGAATGAGTGATAGGTTTGAGATTGGAAGGGAATGAGTGATTGGTTTGAGATTGGAAGGGAATGAGTGATTGGTTTGAGATTGGAAGGGAATGAGTGATAGGTTTGAGATTGGAAGGGAATGAGTGATTGGTTTGAGATTGGAAGGGAATGAGTGATAGGTTTGAGATTGGAAGGGAATGAGTGATTGGTTTGAGATTGGAAGGGAATGAGTGATTGGTTTGAGATTGGAAGGGAATGAGTGATAGGTTTGAGATTGGAAGGGAATGAGTGATTGGTTTGAGATTGGAAGGGAATGAGTGATTGGTTTGAGATTGGAAGGGAATGAGTGATAGGTTCGAGATTGGAAGGGAATGAGTGATTGGTTTGAGATTGGAAGGGAATGAGTGATAGGTTTGAGATTGGAAGGGAATGAGTGATTGGTTTAAGATTGGAAGGGAATGAGTGATAGGTTTGAGATTGGAAGGGAATGAGTGATTAATTTAAGATTGGAAGGGAATGAGTGATTGGTTTGAGATTGGAAGGGAATGAGTGATAGGTTTGAGATTGGAAGGGAATGAGTGATAGGTTTGAGATTGGAAGGGAATGAGTGATTGGTTTGAGATTGGAAGGGAATGAGTGATAGGTTTGAGATTGGAAGGGAATGAGTGATTGGTTTGAGATTGGAAGGGAATGAGTGATAGGTTTGAGATTTGAAGGGAATGAGTGATTGGTTTGAGATTGGAAGGGAATGAGTGATAGGTTTGAGATTGGAAGGGAATGAGTGATTAATTTAAGATTGGAAGGGAATGAGTGATTGGTTTGAGATTGGAAGGGAATGAGTGATAGGTTTGAGATTGGAAGGGAATGAGTGATTAATTTAAGATTGAAAGGGAATGAGTGATAGGTTTGAAATTGGAAGGGAATGAGTAATTAATTTAAGATTGGAAGGGAATGAGTGATAGGTTTGAAATTTGAAGGGAATGAGTGATAGGTTTGAGATTGGAAGGGAATGAGTGATTAATTTAAGATTGAAAGGGAATGAGTGATAGGTTTGAGATTGCAACATGAGTCAAATGGGGAAGCACACTATAACCATCAATATTTTGAATTATCATTGATTACATAATGAATAAATGTTGCAAAGTCAATAATGGCATTAAATGGACAACAAGAATTACCTGGAAGAATCTAGATTTTGCAGAAGTGCTCTTATCAGTAATCAAGAAAGGATGATGGTCATATGTTGGACATGTGATGAGGAGAGATAATAACTGAATAACAAAGCAAGCCCTCATGTGGGAAACAAGAGGTAAGAGGAAAAAAGGCCGACCCAGAGAGATAAGAAGAACATTGATCAGAGAGATAAGAAGAACATTGATCAGAGAGATAAGAAGAACATTGATCAGAGAGATAAGAGCAGCAGGATTCGGCTCCCTCAATGAGATAGAGTTGCTTGCACAAAACAGAGACAAATGGTGAGATTTGATAAAAGATCTTTACAAGGATTGAAAACTGCTAGAATAAAAATTTAGATAAGAGAAAGAGTATCTGGGTCTATGCCCTATGTGCCGGCTATGGCTCGAAAGGTCAATAGATAGATAGATGTAATATATAGAACAAGAAGGGTAACAAAGAAAGAGATCTGAAGCAGGATAACAAAAGCGGCAGAAAATTTTTAAAACCTGGACAAAATATCGAAATCAAAAGCACTATGCAAGAAAACTAAACTTAGAATATTCAACTCAAATGTTTTTATCAACTCTTACCTATGCATGTGAAAACTGGACAACCAACAATCTCATCTACCATTACGAATAAATGACGGACATATGTCAGACATGTGCTAAGAAAAGACAAGAGAATTCCAGAACACGCTCTTCTATGGGTAACATTAGGATAGAGAAAAATACAAAGAACTAGAAAGTCACTAAAAAGATCACTTACAAGAGAAGCAAAGTTGGCAGGCATAGACTCATTAGATAGGATCAAACATCTCGACAAGAATAGAGACGGATGGCAAAAAAACATTATGAGCCCTATGTGACATCTAGCAGTGTGGGAAGGATCAAGATCAAGAATTTTTATTTCCATATTTGTATCAAGGTTTCTTAAAGACATTGCTATCCTTGCTATTCTGATTCTTATTTATTTCTTTGTGTCTACTACATGATCTATGCAACTTCCAAGATATACATAGCGATAAGTATCTACTTCTTCCACTGTTTTTCTTTAGTGGTATATTGTATTTTGTATATATATATATATGATATATATACATTGATATAGATATATATATATTGTTTATATATATATATATGACCATTGGCATCCTGACAGACCGAGTGTAGCAAGCAATCATAATAAGTCAGTATTTTGGTAAATATTAGTGACTTATGCTGAAAGTTGGTTTTGCTGAACAGATTTTCTCGTGGCTGAATCTGCCAATGTAGGATAGTCAGATTTGACCACAGGATGAACAAGATGTATCCATGGTGCCTGGTCTCATCTCCTTTCTCCAGTACCTTTTGTCTTCTGAATTTGATATCAATGCTGCCTCGAATGTTCTTGTGATGTTTTTTATTTTTGTTCTCCATGTGCTATGATCTGCAGCCAGATCTTCAGTTTGTTTCACTAACAGGGAATTCACACAAGGAAGCCCTGCAAGCATACTTATATCTCAGGACTGGTCTGCCATTTGGTCTCTTTCCATACAATATTTGTTTGGGATTACGATTGTTTACCATTCTTCTTACATGACCCAGCCACTTTAGTCTCCGAATCCTAAGTATTGCCACGATGGATGGGAGTTTGGCTCATTGTTAGACATTAAAGTTGGTTACTTTGTACTCCCATTTGATGTTCATAATCTTTCAAAGGCAACACACATGGAAGTTGTCTGAGAACCATTTCACTTTTAAAAAAGAAATGTACATTAAATAAGACAATATTTTCTAAAAAAATAAATTACTATTTTTATAAAATAAAGTATTATTCAATGTACACTTATTTTTTAAAGTGCAACTAATGCAAAATAGAATATATGAATTTTCATTTAGGACGATCAAAATTTTAATTTGTGAATTAAGTTACTTACTTGAATGAAAGTGTGTATCCAAAACGGCTTTCACTAACACGAATGAGAAAGCAGCCAAGAATTCTGTTTTTCAGCAGTTTTTCTGTTTCTCTATTAAAAATAAAATGTTATAAATAGTTTATTTTTTGTAAATTGTAATTGTAATATGTAATATAGTGGAATAGTTTATTTCTGCTATAATATATATTTTCAGATGAAGAATCTGCTATATTTACTGATATGTTGTCAGTCTAATCCACACTTGGTTAGATGTCTTATTCTGTTCTATTCTACTCTACTGTCCTTCAAGCTGTAGAAAGCACATATGCCAGAAATTCTATATTCTCCTTATCTGATGGCTTTTGCTATTAAGTATCAGACTTTGCACATTGTATCTCACCACCCCCCTTTTTGTCTGGGTGTTCTTCTCAACCTCAGTGTTATTTTTTAGGGTTTCTCTAGGTTGGCCTCTTTTTCTTTTGCCCTCAGCTTCCTATTTCTTCTTCTTCTTCTGCTAATATGGCTCATTCAGAGTAGGATTCCGGACTTTCTTATGAAGGCAGCTGTCTGTTTAAGTGATTTGGTTGCCCCGTATAGTTTCTTAGCTTCCTATTTGAGGGCTTGCTTTGAGATTTTGTGCTCACTTCCTGACCAGAAGGGTCTGGGTTTGACTCCCAACAGTGGTGGATTTTTTTTCAGACTGATAAGGCTCTGGGGTTCACCAAGCCTCTAAAAATGGGTACCAGAGAATTTTCTGAGAAGTAAAGGTGGTCTGGTGTGATACTGACCACATCACCCAAAAATGTGCCATGGTCCTAGAAAAATATGGTCACTAACACCATATCCCCCATACGACAAGCAAGGGAGGGAACCTTTACTTTTTTTTTACTTACTTTGAGATTCCCTTATCTCTTGTCATCACATGACCAACATATGACACATTATTTTCTTGATTATAGATAATATTGTTGGATGCATGATTATTTCTCTTACTTTTGCACTAGTCTTGAATTCATTCCATGGCACACTAAGCATCATTTGAGACATTTGTTTTTAAATGCATCTAATTTATTTTCTGTTACTTTAGATATTTTCCTGCTTTCAGCTGTCCCATAATCACTACTTCATTTCTGTATTTAATCTAAACCGGTGACCCTAAAGTCTGTGCTATGGAGTTTGTATTCTAGTTCTGGTAGGGAGCTGTGAGAGCTCAGTGGTTAGTAAATAGGACTATTAAGGACAAGAGATTTAATTTGATCCTAATCAAAGGCTTTTAGGTTCACCCAGCTTTAAATAGATACCAAACTTTCCTGAGAAAAGACAGAATGACATGACATCAATATTACCCATAAAATGCCACTAATTAAACATGAGCACTAATGTCATATCTCTTGAATGCATTAAGGCATGGATGGAAACCTCACTTATTGTATTAAAAATATATACCCATTGCTGTGAAATAGTCTATTTTATGTAATTAACTTATCAATCTACTATGGTTAAATTAAAATTTTCTTCACTCCAACATTTATTTTAAAGAAAAACTCAGCTTAAGGTAGCAAAATTGAGCAATAAACTGAGGTTATAATGAAAAACTTTACATAAACTGGATAAAGATTCGTAAATAAAATATTAAAGATTCTTTACGGCATGAACATTGCTTACAAAAGTGATATAATACCATATATTTCTAAATGATAAAAGATTTGTAAGTGATATTGAGTTATTTGAGGGTCATCATCATTGCACTCTGAGCATGTCCATAGGAAGTGATAAAGAATGTCTATCAGGATGACATAACTTCACATATATTTCAAAGAAGTAACGAATAGCTGATTTTCTGCAAAATAAAGTACTTACAAGCGGGATATAATCCCATGAAACCAGTCAGCAAATCTGTTTTGGCTTGGGACTAGAACATTGCAGGTTTGTGTTTCCTTAAACCAGTTCACTGCAGCTTCCTTGACTTTTGCACGAATTGATCTACGTTGTTCATGTGCCATCAAATCACTTTCTTGAGATAAATTGGGACCATTTTCTTTCTCCATCTACCAAATAGTCACAGTTATAAGCTGATAGTATAAGAATGATACTGAATAAAGTGTTTTCACAAGAATGATACAAAAGTGTTTGTGCATCTTTAATTAATTCATTCTGTACATTAGCTTCCAATATAATGCTAATTGACAAAACAAAAGGCTAACTCACAGTCATCATCAACAGTGATAAACTTGAAATTGTAACAAACTATGAATATCTGGGATCTGTAGTAACTAACAATGGAGACTGCCAAAAAGAGATCAAAAGAAAACTAGCAATAGCAACATAATAATTAATCACCATGAAGAACATGTGGCACAGTAAAATTAAAATGGGCATGTATTTTCATGATAGTAACAGATGGTTGTGAACCATGGACAATCTTGCAAACATCAAGGAAGAAATTCAATTCATTAAAAAGAAAATGCTACAGAACAATCCTTAAGATACCTTGGATAATGAAAAAAAGTAGAGAATACACATTAAAAATACTGGCTTATAAACACCATTCTACAGAAGAAATTAAAATACTATAACAATGTCAAAAGACACAATGGGTTAGAAAGAAGAATAATGAAAGACATGGTTCCCAAGCAATGCATCAGGAACATATCAAGAGGAAAGTGGTTTCAAAACACCAAAAAGACCTTGAACATGTCAACAGAAGAAGTGGGAGATCTGGCAAGAAACAGAGATTATTTCAGATGGGCTTTGGTGAATGCAACATTCTGCAAAAGACATGCAACCTGATGATGACATTATCGTCCACTACTTACAGAACATAATATTTACTTTAAAATCATCATCAAGCACCATGTCTGCTGGCATAGGTGATCATGTGACTCCACAACTCTCGAGTTTGACATTTATCATTTATGTTGTTGATCTGCAAAGTCTTAAGCTGTCTGGCTATTTTTTCTTTTGCTTCCCTCTATCTCAAAGTCCCTCAATTTTCCCAGTTGTAGCAATATATTCTAGCTGTTCCTTTCTCATCCTTCTTCTTCTTCTTTCCTTCCTCATCTGCCTTTCAGCATCAGGGGGAGATATAATTTGCGGTCTTTTGCTCTTCTGTTCACCTCTGCTGCTGTTATGTTTCCTAGTGCTTCTAATATTCCATCGACCCATCTTTTTTGTGGTCGACCCTTGGGTCTGGTGTTCTCACAATGTTTGTTGAAGGCTTGTTGTGTTGTGTTTTGTTCTTTCTGCCTTGTCACGTGGCCAAATCATTTTATCTGTTGTTTCCTTATATATTCTCATTATGTAGCTAAAAAAAAGATTATTGTTTCTTCCTAATATTGGAAATTAGCTCTCTTTTTACTTTGGCCTCTTTCAGAACGTTTTCATTACTCTTCTTAGCTGTCCAAAGTATTCTCAACATTCTTCTGTAAAAACACATTTCTACAGCCCTCAGGGATTGTTCTTCTTTGTTGTCCTATTGTCCATGATTCACATCTATATGTTAAGACTGGGTATACATAACATTTAAGAATTCTTTTTATTGTTTCTGTTGTCAAAAATGGATTGCATAGTATCATCCTCATTTTTTGGAAAGCTGCTTTTGCCTGAGACATTCTGCATCTCACCTCTGTTGTACATCTACCATCCAAGGTTAACAAAGTTCCCAGATATCTAAATTCATTTACCTGTTTTAATATTGTTCCACTTGTCTTTATTGTGCATTGCGGTGATGTATTTTTCTTTGTTGTTACCATTACTTCTGTCTTTTTGCTATTAAGGCTGAGTCCTTTATTTTTGCTTTCTTTCGCTATAATGTCTCACATTTCTTGTAACTCATTTTCTCTCTCTTTCTCACTCTTAGAGATTAAGACTGTATCATCAGTATACCTTACATTATTTATATTATATCCTCCAGTTTTTATTCCAGGCATACCCCTTATGGATCTTAAAATAATCTCACTATACATATTACACAAATTTAGTGACAACACACAACCTTGCCTAACACCCTGTTTTATTTGCTGAAACATTTCCAATTGATTACCAGCTCTTATGGCCGCTGTTTGTTGCCAGTACATGTTCTTTATTATTCTTAGATCTTTGCTGTCAAGGTTTATGCCTTCTAAAATTTAGATTATTTCTTGGTGCTTTACCTTGTCCAATGCTTTGGTGTAATCTATGAAACATAGGTATAGATCTGTTTGGCACTCTTCACATGATGATTCTTAGTAATATTTTAGTCATGTGACTCATAAGGCTTATTTGCAAGGATCTTCCCATTCAATTGCACCAGATTTCTTTGACAGGGCAATGAATATTGATTTTAATAGGTTAATAGGCCATCTGGTATATATCTGTTGTTGTAGTTATCATTCAATATTTTTGTTATTTTTTCAATTCCAAAATCATCCATGGCTTCAATTTTTTCTTTAGTTATATTATCTTTTCTTCCTACTTTTATATTGCACAAGGTGTCTTCCACTTCTTCTCTGAGTATTTCTGGTCCTTCTCCATTATCCTGAATATTTACTGCTGTTTGTTCATCATCATATTTATCTTTAATGTATTCTGTCTGTCAATCGTTCCCTTATGCTTTCTAGTTCAATCAACAATTCTCCTTCCTTTGATCTTAAAGATCAAGTTTTCAATTGCATTTTTCTTTCTGTTAATTCTTCAATTTGTTTATATATAGCTTTGACATCTCTTTTGTGTTGTTGCATTTCAATCTTTACATCTCTGTTTTAGCCATGCTTCTTTTGCTTCATTGCATTTTATTACCATTTTTTTATTTAATCTCTTATCTTTGTTATTTTTATTTCTTCTTCTTGTATCCATTAGTTGTAAAATTTCATCTGTCATCCATTTCTTTCTTGAATTTTTCCTCACTGGTCTTTTGATGTTTGCTGCATTGATTCTTTTAGCATTTCCCACTGCTCATCAATGCTTTGTATATTCTCTGTTGCATTGTGCCTGTTCTGAATTGTGATGCTATTTTTGTCTTGTTTCGTCTTGTCTGATATGAGTGGATCTAAATTTAATTTGATATTAACTTAGGCTCTTTTTGCTATTTTTAATTCTACTCTAAGCTTTCCCACAACTTGTACTTGATTACTATTGCAATCTGCCCTGGTCTTGTTTTCACACTTATCAAACTGTTTCTAAATTTATCATTATGTAGTCAATATGATTACATTCATTATCTGCTGGACTTTTCCATGTCTACAGACTTTTTGTATGTTGCTTAAACCAGATGTTTCCTATCATCAAGTTGTATGTTTTTGCCCAATCAATAAACTTCACCTCTTTCACTTCTTTGCTCTAAGCCATAGAAACCAACCACTTCTTGAACTCTTTCCTTTCCTACTTTTGCATTGAGATCCCCTAGAACTATGATGTTTTTATGTGATTTGCATTGATGAAGTGTCATATTACACTGGTGATAAAATATATCAGCTTTTCCCTCTGGAATGTTTGCTGTTTATGCATAAACTTGTATGAGATTAATATCTATTGGCTTTCCATTCAATTTCACTAAAAGGACTGTCAGATATGGCCCCAAAAGCCTTTCACTGTTCTTGCTCTTTCTGCATCCAAGATGATACTTATTCCTCTTTGGTGTTCAGTACCTAAAGAATAGATGATTTTATATTCATCAAAATATATCTCCCCTGATCAAGTGATCTTATTTCACATAGTCCCAATAAATGCAATTCCACCCTTTTCATTTCCTGTCTTATGTTTTCCATTTTTTGCTTTTGCATGAGTGTTCTAATATTCCAAGTTCCTATTCTCAGTGTTTGTTTTATCTTTATCTTGCATATACAGTAGCATGATGATGATTGGGTATCACCGGTAGCACATGATGTTCCCTACCAAATGAAGGTACTCCATTGGAATCATTAATTTTGTTGTCATAATTTATAACATTTTGGCAACCCATGACTATACAAAGAAGCTATGATGGTAGTTTCTTGTTACCTTTCGTCGGTCATCGGTTTCCATCATTTACTATATGATGAGATATATAAAATTGTAAGCACATAAAATGTATCAGAAAAATATATTTTAATAACAATTTCACAAACAGCAAGAAAGCTTTATAGAACCATGTAACTTTATTTTACTGTCTGTTTCATTTTTAAAATACAACACATAAAATGCACACTCTACATTGAAATAAATATCTTCTGTTTCAATATTTGTTCTAATATTTATTTGGATTCCTGTAACATCAGCTGCTTTATTACATTTCTTCTTCCTCTTTCTTTCCTCACATGCCTTTCAGCACAGGGCAAGATATGGTCTGTGGAGTTATGATCTTCTGTTGGCTACTCCAGCTGTTATATTTATATTATTTTTCTAGCATTTCTAATATTCCATCAATCCATCTTTTTCATGATCAACCCTTGAGTCTGATGTTTTTGCAATGTTTATTTACTTAAGGCTAGCTTTGCTGTGTCTTGATCTTTCTGTCTTATCATGTGGCCAAACTATTTCATCTGTTGTTTCTTTATGTATTCTATAGCAAAACTTATTCCTAGCTTTTTTTTGTTAGTTCTTCATTTCTGATCTTCTCTCAGGCTATATCCTGTTATGCATCTAACACATTTCTTTCTGGTTGTGGTTATTTCATTTAAAGCAAAAAATTTCAAGTTGAAGTAAATGGTCTACAATCTAAAAAGTAAAATCTTACATGTGCATCTGATGCTAGCTTTGTACTGTTTTGTGACCTCTGTTCTAATGACACGGGAATTATATCTGAGGGAACAAAAGAACAAAATAAAACTGTATTTACAAATGGTTGTAAACATTTAATGAGAAGTGAAGCATAAATATTTTCCAGATTTACTTGAATTTAATTGTAGCTTTACTATTACTTTTATTAAATTTGATACTTTAAATAGAATATATTTTTTAAAATAATGTATTATGATGTTGAATACTTAAAAACCAATAGTTTGTTTTATTGGAATCTTCTTCATGCTCTTGTCCTTGTCAATGAGAATGAGAAGAAAATGCAGTCAGTGACTGGCATAACTCGTGACATCTTTCCAATTTAAAAGGCATAATGATTCAAACAACTTGCCAAATTTGACCCAAAAAAAAATAAATATCATGTTTCAAATAAACATATTATCTAGAGATAATAACCAATGTAAGTCAGTCTTGATGCACCCAAAGGATGACCACAAACTGAGTACCTGGAATGATTTTCAACAAGATTGTTATGGTTATGATTATGGAAGGCCCCAGTATCACTGCAAATGAATTAAAATCCATAATTGCTCAACCGCCCATGCCAGTGGAATCATCCAAATTACTAACTCTCCCAAACAAAGAAAGGTAACTGTAATCCCCATCATAGCAGTCCCAGCACACGCCAAAAGACATAAGGCAAAACTGCACAGAAAGTAAACACAGCCAACTGTTCATTGTCATACGATATCATCATTCATCGTAAACAATTGGAATGTTGAAACATGATCAAAACGGATGAGATACACAGCTCACGGTGTGCACAGAGCACTTAACTCAGTAGCTCCTGCAACGAGCCGGACTTGGAATATGAGGAAACTGCAACAAGGAACACTTTTCATACATAGCCCTAAATAGTTCCTGCCGCCTATCCACCATATTGACTGGAAGTTAACGTCCTCCTGAAAATTATGATCATCATATTTTAAAAAATTTATAGCGCTTGATGATGTTAGGACATCGTTTTTGGCTCCAAATCTGAACATATAAAACACAGTTAGTCGTCAGATTATTCCCATCACACATCAAATAACATACCTTAAGATTAGCGTATGGCCGGTTTGGGATATACGATGAGCCATTATGATGATGTAGCACACACAACAATGGTTGTTCCCATAGATTCCTGATTACTCTAGTGAATGCAGCCTACAATGAACGAAACATGGTGCAAATTCCCCAAAGAGAAAAAACTTTGGTTGACTTGAAGAGCAGTCCACATTAATGCGTTGTAACATGTAAATAACTTGTGCCAAACAATTACAATGATGGCCATTGAACAGCACTCAATGTGTTGCTGTAAACCACAGATCAACTAGATGATGGAAGGTCGCATTCACAACACTTGACTTGTCAAAAAGGAATATTGCCGTGTGTTTGACTCCGCTTCATCAGCTTAGATTTGTTAAGTAGTACATCATTTTGACTTTAACGCAGAAAATTTTAATGGAGAGCCGAACTTAATCAGTCCCCAAATGCATTTTCTGCAGCGATCGAGAGAACATGAACTTCGTTCCTTTATCTTGGAAATGGAAGTCCCTTTTTCAACTAGAAGCAGATGAAACAAATATATTATACAATAATTATGTTTCTTCTTCTTCTTCTTTCCTTCCTCATCTGCCTTTCAGCGTCGAAGGGAGATATAATTTGCGGTCTTTTGCTCATCTGTTCGCCTCTGCTGCTGTTATGTTTCCTAGTGCTTCTAATATTCCATCAGTCCATCTTTTTCATGGTCAACCCTTGGATCTGGTGTTCTCACAACATTTGTTGAAGGCTCGTTGTGTTGTGTTTTGATCTTTCTGCCTTGCCACGTGGCCAAACCTATTTTATCTGTTGTTTCCTTATATATGCTATGGCGGGGCTATTCCTAGCTTTTTTCTCAGTTCTTCATTTCTGATCTTATCTCTCAGACTGTTTCCTGTCATTCGTCTAATACATTTCATCTCTGTAGAGGTTATTTTTCTTATTGTTCTTGCATCTAGGGTCCAGGTCTGGCATTGGTAGCACAACATTGGGATGAAGATTGTATTGTATAGTGCTTGTTTTGCCTCCAGAGTTATTTCCTTGTTGGACAATAGTGGTGATAACTGTCTGATGATTTGACAAGCTTTGTTGCATCTTGATTCTATCTCTGCTGTTTGAGAATTATTGTTTGTCATTAGACTTCCTAGGTATTTGAATTCCTCTACTTGTTTTAGTTGTCTGTCTTCTATAGTTATGTTGATGTTTTGTTTATTTTTGGCAAGATTCATGACTTCTGTTATGTTGATTTTCATGTTGTATTTTGTGCCTGAGCTGTTGAGTTTGTTTAAGTGTTCTTGTAGGTCTTCTATTGTTTCATGTATTAGTGCCTGATCGCCTGCAAATAAAAGCTCATTGATCTCCTCTGTCTTTGATGGGTTGGCTAGCTTGCATATATGGTCCATGTATGTAATAAACAGTAGCGGGGATAGTACGCACCACTGTTTTACATCTGATCTAACTTTGAAGTGGTCTGTGTAGCCTGCTGCTGTTCTATCCTGCAGCTGCTGTTGATGTTGAGACTTTTAATAAGATTGGTTAGATGTTGGCTTACTCCCTATGTTGTTAGTATCTCCCACAGTTGTTCTCTGTTTACTCTGTCGAATGCTTTTTCCTGGTGAATGAATTCTATGTATAAATTTTGATTGTGTTCTGTCGTTTTTTTCTGCAAGCTGTTTTAATGTGAATAGTGCGTCGGTACAGCCTCTGTTTTTTTGGAACCCCATTTGAGAATCGCTTAACTTGTAGTTCTATTATTGATCTCAGCCTTTTTTCCAAGATTTTGGCGTATAGCTTTCCTACATGGCTGAGAAGAAATATACCTCTATACTGATTGCAGTCTCTTTTGCTACCTTTCTTTTTCCATACTGGTATGATGATTGCCTGTTGCCAGTCTTCTGGGGTTTGTTGTTGGTGCCATGCTGCATTAAATATTCTGTGCAGCCATTGCACTCCTGTTTCTCCTGCTGCTGCTATTATTTATATTGGTATGTTATCTATCCCTGGTGCTTTATTTCTTGGTGCATATTTGATTACTTCTTTGATTTCCTCTTTCATGATGTTGGGTTCAGTATTTGTGAGTTCTAGCATGGTTTTTGTTGTCTTATTGGTAGTTGGTATGTTTAACAGGTCTTCAAAATATTCTTTCCATCTTTGTTGCATACGTTGCTTATTTGATATTGGCTGTCCATCTTTGTCAATTATCAGCTCAGTAGAATCATGGTTTTCTTTTCTCACTCTTGTGGTTTTTACTGCTTTGTAGAAATCTCTTGTGGCTGTCTTGAAGTCCCTGCTCATGTTTTGTCCGAATTCTGTCCAATTCTTTTGCTTAGCTTCTTTTATCAAAATTTTAACTCTTTTTCGAACTAAGGCATATTTTTCATATTTTTCTTGGTTTTTGTTCTCCCTCCAATTTTTAAACAGTTTCTTCTTTTCTTTAATTGCTTCTCTGATTGTTTCGTTCCACCACGGGGTGCTCTAGCAATTATGTTTCAAATATAAAAATATGTAGTTTATGGTAAATATTATTATGATGAATTGTGCACAATTACACTTGATGATATGCAATAACCCACAGTTCATGAAATCAGTGGATGTGAGCTGAAGCCATCTTCAATGCTTTTGCTAGTGTGTGGTGAGCATGCTTCATACTGGGGAATATGTGCCGAGCAGGGGATCAGAGCATAGTGGAATTGTCTGTTGTGCAATGAAGATGATCTTTTGACTAAAACTAAACTAAAACTAACATAAACACGAGCCCTAATGTATTGTTTGCAAAACTACAATGCCCTACAGACAATATAAACCTGTTTTTCTACAGGTGCAACTTAGAGACTATTTGAAATGCTACCTGTAAATGTCTATACTAATCCCTAATATATTAATATATTCGCGCATATATATTACCTTTAGATTTAGATGTGTCAGGTACATTTTGAGCATTTGGTTTGTCAGCATTTTGTATGCTTAGCAACATTGCCTGTTGAAGAAGCATAGCTTTCAATGCTTCCTTCTTTTGTCTTGCAAGTTCTTTACGTCTCTGAAATTCTTTCCTTCCAAGAAACCCTCTGGCAACTGTCAAATCAAATTAAGTTCTTAAAATTTAAGATAGCATGTGATATAAGTGGGATTGTAAGATGGGGGAAAAGTTATAAAGCAAATTGATCTTAAAATAGGTGGAAGGAGGAGTGCCAAAAAATGAATACTGGAATGTGTACATATATGAACACTATATTTTCTCTCCCTCTGGTCCACTATTATTTGGCTTTGAAAAGTCATTTCTACTGTATGTTCTTAAGACTTTTTTTTTTCTGTTTATTATATCAATTTAATTAAATGTATCCTTTGACTATCTCATGCATCTGTTAGTGGAACTTTAGGTACATCCTGTCATTGTTGCAAATGATGGTGGCTCTCAGATGTGGCAGCTGATCATCTGAGCCAACAGACATTTGCTTACTTCAAGGCTCTCCGCTGTCACAAGTCCTTTTCAATATGTAAACTGTGATGACTACTGCTCAACAACTTGATGGAAAGGGGAGAACACTATCCAACATTAATGATATTTTGATGTATTGACAGGGCAAAGATAGAAATGAGATCAATAAGTCTCTGCAAATCGAACTTGATCACATCACTTCATGTGTAACAGTTCCAAAGCAAACACCAACCTAAGAAAAGCAACAGTAACATGGTTCTCTCTTAGCAATCATATTGTTAACACAGACCTACCACTTGTAAGAGTATGTAGCGGGGAGGTGAGTATAACTAACATAATGGCATATATGAGAGTGAAATTTGATTGCAGCATGTGCTTCAAAAGATATACTGACCATGTGATTTCTTAAGGTATGATGGTTACACATGTGCAGTTCGAACAGAGGAAGGACTGAGCGAATGTTTCCCAATAGAAACTGGGGTTAAACAAGGATGTATTTTATCGCCCTTGTTATTTGGAATTGTTATGGACTTCATAATGAAGAAATGCTGCACTGGTAATAAAGGCATCGAATGGATACAAGACGACCATTTGGAGGACCTCGACTTTGCTGATGACATAGTTCTCATCAGCAGTCAGATAAAAACGATGCAGGAAAACACAAATGAACTATCATCAATAGCCAGCAAAATTGGGCTTGAGGTCAATCATGAAAAGACTAAAGTCATGAAAAGTTTAATTCCAACAAGTGACAAAATATACATGGAAAACAAACCAGTAGAAGAGATCGATCACTTTATCTATCTTGGAAGTCACATTGATCGAGAAGGGGATACGAGCAAAGAAATTAGAATCAGACTGGCTAAAGCAGCAATGTCTTTCAGAAGCCTTGAAAAGTTGTGGAAATCAAAACTCATTAGCACAAACACAAAACTTAGGCTATTCAAATCAAATGTACTATCAA
This sequence comes from Megaustenia siamemsis, assembly GCA_032433765.1. NCBI lineage: Eukaryota > Metazoa > Mollusca > Gastropoda > Stylommatophora > Ariophantidae > Megaustenia > Megaustenia siamemsis. The sequence goes on from JAVIAB010000051.1 coordinate 91,915,253, forward strand.
CCCTTACGTATGCGTCTGAAAGCTGGAAAACAACAAGAGATATAGAAACAAAGTTGAACGCATTCGAAAATAAATGTCTAAGGAAAATACTTGGTATAGAATGGAACGAATTCAAAACAAACGAGGAAATTAGAGAAATCGCCAATCAACCACTAATATCTTCAGTAATAAAGAAAAGACGATGGTCATACGTTGGACATGTGATGAGAAGAGATAATAATCGAATAGCAAAGCAAGCCCTCATATGGGAAACAACAGGTAAAAGAAAAAGAGGAAGACCCAGGGAGACACTGAGAAGAACATTGATGAGAGAGGCAAGAGCAGCAGGAATCGGCTCCCTCAATGAGATAGAACTGCTTGCACAGAACAGAGACAGATGGCGAGATTTAATAAAATATCTTTAAAAGAAAACTGCTAGAACAAAAATTCATATAGGAGAAGGTGTATCTTGGTCTACGCCCTATGGGCCGGTTACGGCTCGAAAGGTCAATAGATAGATAGATAGATAGATTTCTTAAGATTACAAGGGATTGTTGGTGATGAGAATCATGGCAGCTTCTGGCATCAAACGTTTGTTGGTACTTCTGTATAGGGAACGAGTTCTCTCGTCCATTGAAAAACTACATATGATGTTTCAGTGTATGTACATTAATGACTGGGAACATCTGGCAAGTGATCACACATCAAGGAGAGCATGTGTAAGGAATAGTATGTCATCAATTGAGACCGACATTCAACGACGTTCATCAAAGACGACGCGGTAAGTGTAAGTTTTCAGATGCAACCCAAACTACATCATCGAAGAAGGAAAACACGACGGGGCAGGAGGGGTGGCACTAAACTGTCGAAGTGTGAGAGGCTAGGCCTAAAGTATGTACGCGTTACTTATTGGAATTGTGGGTCCATTAATCAACGACGGCCCATTCTTGATAAGCTACTGTGCGGCGCCGATATAATGGTTTTGCAAGAAACTCTTCTTGCTGACAGGACAGTAAGTACTCCTGGCTTTCATTGTTTTTACAATAGACGACACCTTGGGCAGGCCATCCTTGTGCGCAACAATATGGTGGCAGCTGAGGTTGATATGTCTGTGTGGAACAATGCAGAATTGCAGGTACATGCGGTTAGGGTGCAGACCCCAGTTCATTTCGTGATTGTTAATGTGTATGCCTGTAATGGGAAGGTGAACACACAACAATGGCAGAATCTCTTCGAATTCGATGAAGAGAATGTCATTTTCTGCGGAGACTTTAATGCTAGAGGAAACCAGTGGGGTAACGTCATAACCAACAAGCAGGGAGAAGACCTAGAGAAGGCAAGTATCGGCCGATTTAGTGTGCTTGAATGATGGAAGGACAACAAGAATGGCCACTCGAACAGGGGACTCTGATAGTGTCATAGACCTGGCACTGGTGTCTTCCACCTTCGCACCGGTTTGCAGGTGGAATGCACTGGGGTTCCACGGAAGTGATCACTATCCATGTGTCCTCCTAATTGAGAAAGGCGGAAATAAAAGCCAGAGAAGAAAGCTCCACACATTCAACTACGAGAAAACAGACCAGGACGTCATTAGCAAAATCAGACATAGGAAACAGAGCGCCCCTCGTAGGAGGCAGGAGAGATGGACGCAGCCACCCTGGTGGAATGTAGATGTCGAAGAAGCTTGGCGGAGCAAGAGACAAACGGTCAAGACATGGCAGAAAGCCAGAAGGTATGGTAGAACACAACCTGAGCTCTTGAAGCGTCTGAAAGTAGAGGTCGACCAAAAAATGATGCACTTTAAACTATGCGCTAAGCAGGCTAATGATGCCAAATGGGATGACTTCTGTAAAAAAGTGTGCTCAGAAAAATCGCTCGCCACATTCTGGCGCCTTCATCAGTGCATGAATGGCACACCACGACACAGAGGTATACCAGACTTTCAGAGCACAGGCCACATATGGCACAAATCTGATGAGAGCAAAGGGAAGGCCCTGCTTGCCCGCTACATTGAGCAGACGGACCAAAGAAATGAGGCTGTAAGAATGAGGATACGGGGATCGCTGTCAAATTTGTGTAAGGATGTAGGGCTGGAAGAAGATCTCACAATCACAACCGATACCATTCGCACGACACTTAAAAGGTCACACAACACTGCTCCTGGTCCAGATGGTGTTCGGTATGATGATATAGGCAATTTAGCTGATGACAACTTGACAACACTGGCCAATGAGTTTAATGCCAGTATTCGGAGTGGCCAGATTAAGGAGGAGTGGCTACACAGCTACTTACTACCGCTACCGAAGCCAAACAAGGACCATTCTCAGATCAGTGCCTACAGAATCATCACAATGCAGAACACTGCGGGCAAGCTGCTGGAGAAAATAGTTGCCCGTGTCCTCACCTGTCGCCTTGAACAGAAACGCGTATTCCCATCCACACTCGGAGGTTATAGAAATAACAAAGAGACATGGCTCAATGCGGCAGTATTTGCCTATGACGTCTTCGAAGGCTTCCACAGACGAGAGGAGACATGTGCTGCTGCTATAGATCTGGAGGATGCATACAACAGGGTACCATTTGAATATCTCATGCATATGCTTCTCAAACTGGCGGTGAACCCCTTCCTCATTAGATGGATCGCCGCGGCACTGTTTCAGAGGAAGGTGATACTCAGATGTGGAAGTTGGTCTTCCGAGCCAACATCCATTTGTCCTGGGCTGCCACAAGGCTCACCATTGTCACCAGTTCTATTTAACGTGTACACAATAACGATCACGGCCCAACAGCTGGATGGGAGGGGAAGAACTATGACTTTTGCTGATGATATTCTGGTATATCGACAGGGAAGAGACAGACGGGGAATCGCCTCCACAATGCAAGACGAACTCGATCGCATTTCTTCCTGGTGTGGGGTTTCAGGTGCCTTGGTTAATCCTAATTAAGCATCAGTTTCATGGTTCTCCCTTAACAATCATATCGTTAATACGACCACACCGGTAGTACAAATGGGAGCTGATGAGGTGACCAGGGACAAGTTGATGACATACCTCGGAGTTAAGTTTGATCGCAGCCTGTGTTTTCGGGACCACGTCGACCATGTGATAACAAAATCCCGCAAAGGATTAGCCGCCTTGAAGGTCATGGCAGCTGCCAACATCGAGCAGAGGCTACTTATTCTTCTGTTCCAGGGATTAGTCCTCGCACCAATCGAGTATGCCCTGGCCATTCTTACTGTCAGTACGACTCAAATTGATAGGCTGGAGAAAATACAAAATGAAGCCATGCGCATTATCCTGGGATGTACGAGGGACACTCCCTGTGTAGCAATGAGGTATCTTCTTGACTTTCCAACCATGGATGACAGAATCAAGATCTGGAGAACACGAGCATACCTGAAGATTAGTACAGATACAGAGCATTCATTGCACCACGTGCTCAACACAGAGAAAGGTACCAGGCTAAAAAGAGGCAAATTATGGGTGGGCCGAGCAGAAGATGTCATCAAACAGGTCTGTGGGCTTACCAATATCAGCGTTGGTGAGGAGTGGATACCGGTGCCTACGTCATTCAAGGGAACTTTCTCATGTATTGTCACACTCGACAGGAAAAGTAGGGAACAGAACCCGGTCGTGGTTAATGCTGAGGTCAACGGTCTCATCTGCGATAATACCGATGAGAAAGATGCAGTCATCTATACAGACGGATCTGTAAGACGACACGAAAGAAGTGCATGGGCATTTACAGCACGCTCAGCAGGCAGAATAGCCAAGGAAGACAGTGGTGCATACGCCATGACCACGAGTAGCATGACAATGGAGGTGATGGCAGTGACCAAGGCATTCAAATGGTTAGAGTCACAAGACTACATCCACGCATGTATACTGAGTGATTCGATGAGCATGATAAAAAAAGTGGAGGCGGGCTTTGTACGCATGCAATTGGTAGAGTCGTTGCAGAAATCCAAAATACGTAAGGTCACCTTTGTCTATGTCCCTGGACATGCGGGAGTACGGGGAAATGAGAGAGCGGACAGGTTGGCTAGCTGCGCTGTCGTTGAGGACGGGCAACCGATGGATCGGGCGGACATCATCAATGCCCTTCGAGATGTTGGAAGAGCACAGGACTTCGACAAACACAGTTCAACGTCACTTCTTCGGATGATGGAAATGGGAGTTAAGATGGGCACGGCCAGAAATGAGAAACTTGGTGGCCGTGTAAGAAGACTTATCAACCAACATAGAACTGGAATCGTCAGTCGCTGGACACTGAGGGAATTGCTGAGGAGGGGATCTGAGCACCTATGGACATGTTCGGAGTGCAATGATGATGACCTGCAAATAACTCAATAACTCAATAACTTTGTGCTATTGTTTGATTGTACCTGGACTGCAGAATCAGATAGCAAAGTCTTTCTCAGCGACACTATCATTCGTTCATCACCACCCCGTCAACACACAACAAGTAATGGTTGAAATTCACTGTACACAAAGTATTCTCATAAACATAAACAGTGAGTTTATTGACATGTGACTGATCTGATAAACAATATGTAAAAGCCAGCAGTTTTACACTGCACTCGGCTGTTCACACACACATGATTGTACTGCTTGCACCTCTGGACTGCAGTCATGCATCAAGTCAACTCTCATACTCAATTGGTCCAAACACTGGAAACCTGCTAGTCTGAACCTTATCCTATACTCCTTATATTAAAAAACCTCAAACTGTCTCGTCCTTCACTCGAGATGTAACTCTGCAAATAGTCTAACACTTAGTTACTGCTTGGGCTCTACGAGTCATTGACTTACACCTAATCTACTGGGGTCTACCGCACTGGTTATCAACTACCCCATGTGTACTACATCTCATGTTTCTGATGACTCCTCCTCTGTCTGAATCCTATGTCTACATGACTAACACTAACTGTTCCTATCTGTGTCTCCTCGTCCTGTGTCACATGTGTCTGAATTCCTCATGTCTCAATCTTACTTCTTACCAGCCTCGTACATGGCTTACGTATCTCACTTCTCAACCAATCAAATTACATTACATCATCTCCTACTCTGTCCCCCTGACCAATCAACCTACATCATCTCCTCAATCCCAGTTTACATTCTTATCAATCACGAAAATTTCCACTTTCTGTCTGAACTCACCTCTCATATTCTTCCCGTGAAGTGTCCATGTGCCTCCCATCACTCACTCACCTCACTTCTCACCCCCATTGTTACACATTTTCACCTCCGCTGTTACAGAATTAACCACGAGAGAAGCTGCTCAACGAAAACAAAACTCAAAAGAAAAATACACAATAGCCTCCACTAGACCATCTGACAAGGTGAAAAGGGCTATATATATATTATTTATTAATGTTCTCAAACATGTATTATTATTTTGATTTACAATATCTGCTAAAAGCATAAATTGAACTAAAATATTTTTGCTATTTTCAAATATGGACAGTTCTGCCTTTGAATATTTCTCAGGATAGTAAGACAGAATCAATAACATTCATTAGAATAAGTTTGACAATGGTATTACCTCGCTGTATTTGTATGGCAGATTTACTCTTGTTGTCCAGTAGTTCTGTCAGTTGCTCTATGTGGCTGTATTTTAGAAAGACTTTTGTTTTTCTGATAAGAAAGACAAGTGCATAGTTACATATAAATTGTGGTAACTTATTGTTTTTTTTATAGAGTTGCAATGAGTTAATTTAGAAACATCATAAAAAATAATTAATAAAATTATCAATTATTCTGTTTTAAGTTTCCTGGTACATTATTTAATAACTAATCCCTAACAGCAAGAAATTCAAAAGAGCCACTACACATCTTTCAGATTCATTGTATTGCTTAAAATGTAATGCAAAAAAGTAAGTAATTTCCCCTTAGTTTCTGTAGATTGGTCATCAAATAATGTATTTCACGGAAAGTGTATTTGAACAATTTGAATCAAAAGTTAAACATGGACCTCTTAAGATGGTTGGATTCTGCAGAAAGTTGCATTCATTTTCAAAAAGAATTGTTGACAAAAGAGATTGATTTTTACATCCCAAAAGTTTAATAAATAAATGTTTTATCAGCTGGGAGGGCAATGAAGAAAAAAAATTAAATTGAAGGTATGCGAAGTCAAAATTTGAGAAATGTTGCAATAACCTAAATCTCTCTATAATGAATAAAGAGCAGACAATGACTACAACATGATATGTAAAACCTAGCAAGTAAAAATCATACAAAACTCAAGGTAATACCCATACCAGTGGTCACTAATAAATTTCATCAGCTATATTATTCCTGTTTCTTTGTGTCATTGGTCACTGACAAACATGGCGACTAACACCATTTTCCTCAAGGGCCTTTAAAGCATTGAAGAAGTCCTTACTTATTTTTCTTTGGCTTTTAAAAATAGCCAAGAAATGGTTGTCTTATTCCAGTTATTTCAAATCACAGGGATTCCATGAAAACATGATGAACAAAGAAATAATAACCATGGAACAAGAATGTGTAATAAATTTTGGGAAGGAAATGTACAGTTAATTATATCAAAGAGAGAGGGAGAGATAGAGAGGGTAGAAGAAAGATTGAGAAAAAGAGACAGATAGGCAAATAGATCCATCATATTTTTTTTAAGTGGCTGTTCAAACAAGAAACTAGGCAGTCTTGTACAACCATTACAGATTAGTCTAAAATATTTTTAAAATATTTGATATAATAACAATTTCAATAACAAGCAACAGTTACTTGTTATTGAAAGAATGATGTATAGTCAACTTGGGGACATTTCAAATTTTGCATGACATTTTCCCAGGACAAACCTTCAAGAGTTTCATAACAAGAAAATAAGCTACTCAGTCCTATGTGTATCATATGTTATTATTTACCTTTTTTTTCATTTAATTAGCTTATCTTTGTAAAGTAAGTCACTTCTTCTTCTTCTTCTTTCCTTCCTCATCTGCCTTTCAGCATCGAGGGGAGATATAATTTGCAGTCTTTTGCTCTTCTGTTCGCCTCTGCTGCTGTTATGTTTCCTAGTGCTTCTAATATTCCATCGACCCATCTTTATCGTGGTCGATCCTTGGGTCTGGTGTTCTCACAACGTTTGTTTAAGGCTCATTGTGTAGTGTTTTGTTCTTTCTGCCTTGTCACATGGCCAAACCATTTTATCTGTTGTTTCCTTATATATTATGGCGGGGGCTATTCCTAGCTTTTTTCTCAGTTCTTCATTTCTGATCTTATCTCTTAGACTGTTTCCTGTCATTCGTCTAACACATTTCATCTCTGTAGAGGTTATTTTTCTTATTGTTCTTGCATCTAGGGCCCAGGTCTGGCATTGGTAGCACAACGTTGGGATGAAGATTGTGTTGTATAGTGCTCGTTTTGCCTCCAGAGTTTTTTCCTTGTTGGACAATAGTGGTGATAACTGTCCGATGATTTGATAAGCTTTGTTGCATCTTGATTCTATCTCTGCTTTTTGAGAATTATTGTTTGTCATTAGACTTCCTAGGTATTTGAATTCCTCTACTTGTTTTAGTTGTCTGCCTTCTATAGTTATGTTGATGTTCTGTTTATTTTTGGTGACATTCATGACTTCTGTATTGTTGATGTTGATTTTCATGTTGTATTTTGTGCCTGAGATGTTGAGTTTGTTTAAGTGTTCTTGTAGGTCTTCTATTGTTTCATGTATTAGTGCCTGATCATCTGCAAAGTAAGTCACTACTTTTGTTATAATTAGAGTTGGACTGTAAGATTATGGAGCTTCAGTGGCTGAGTGGTTAGTGTGCTTACTTCCTGTTAAGTAGGGTTCAGGTTTGATGCACAGAAGTGGGGGAATTTTGTTTTAGACCCACAAGACTCCAGGGTTCTCCCAGCCTCTAAAAATGGATACCAGAGATTTTTCTGGGAAGTAAAGGTGGCCTGTCATGATACCGACCACATCACTCAAAATGTGCCCTGGTCATAAAAAAATGTGGACACTAACACCATATTCCCCATACACCTAGCAAAGTGTGGAGGGAACCTTTATTCTTTTCTTTTACTATAAGATTTTGTAAATGTAAAAAACTTGTCTACAAACTTGTCTAAGTCTACAAGAAAAACTTAATTTTACCTTTATCTTAGAAACACATAATCACGTACCCAAGACACCATCCATGAAGATTTGCAGATTTCAGTATAGCAATGCAATTATTTGGTGTTCCCTGCATTTTTAAATCTACAAGTATTTTGTATCTGCAAATTAAATACAAATAATAAAAAATTATTTTAATATTGACATATTATCAAGTAGAATGGTGATGTTTGTATAGTGGTGGAGACTGCCTTAGTGGTGGTAATATTGGTATATCGGTGGTGATGCTAGTATTGATTAACTAGCAGTAAGAACTAACACAGCAACTGTAATTTACAAATCATACACAACTGTAAATTCTGAAAAAGAAAAAATAGCAAGTAAAAATTTAAACATTGTTTTGGACTACCCTGTATGTACACTCTTGCTGTATGTAGATAAGCATAAATGCTAAATATGGCACAGCACAATGACTTGACAATCAAAACAAGTTTAAAATGTGACACAACACAAATGCTTAGCTGTAAAAGCAAGTTCATGATGATAAAATGTAAATGGTTTGTAATGTATTTGATTTTACTTCATCATCATCATGTGCCATACCGGTTGACGTAGGTGATCATGTCCCTCCACAATCTTCTATCTACAGTGCATCGTATCAGTTCTGTTGTTGACTGTTTTCCATGCCATGACACCAAGCTATCCAGTATTTTCTCTCTTTGTCGCCCACTATCTCTTCTTCCTTTTATTTTGCCAGTTGTAACCAAGTATTCCAACTTTCCTTTTCTCATGATGTGCCCAAAAAATGTTGATTGCTTCTTTCTGATGTTTTTAAGACCTCCCTTTTTGTGTTGGCCTCTTTGAGAACTTCCTCATTGGTCTTTTAAGCTGTCCAGGGAACTTTCAACATTCTTCTGAGAAATCCCATCTCTGTGGCCTCTAATCATCTTTTCATTTGTTTGTCTACTGTCCGTGATTCGCTTCCATAGGTCAGAATTGGTTCTATATAGCACCGATGAACTCTCTTTCTCATTTTTATTGACATAGATTTGTTGCATATGATATTTTTCATTTTCTGAAATGCTATTTTGGCCTGAGCTATTCTGCTTTTTATTTCTGTGGTTCATCTCCCATCTGATGTTATTATTGTGCCCAAGTATTTGAAACGTTGAACTTGTTTCAAATTTGTCTCGTTTATTTTTATGCTGCATGATGGTGGTGATTGTTTCTTCGATATAACCATTACTTCTGTTTTCTTACTATTCAGACTGAGACCTTTCTTGTTGTTTTCTTTTACTATTATGTCTATCATTTCCTGTAGTTCATTCTCTGTCTCTGCTATTAAGACTGTGTCATCCGCATATCGCAAATTATTTATGTTGTGACCGTTGACTTCAATTTCTTTTTTGTCTATTATTGATCTCATAATATATTCGCTGTAAAGTGAAAACAAATCTGGTGACAGAACACAGCCTTGTCTGACTCCTTGTTTTATATATTGGAATTGTCCTGTTTGGTTGTTAATTCGTATAGCTGCTGTTTGTTGCCAGTACATGATTTTTTATAATTCGCAGATCCTTGCCATCAATGTTTAATTTCTCCAGCATATTGATTATTTCCACATGCTTTACTTTATCAAATGCTTTCGTGTAGTCTATAAAGACATATATAGATCTTTCTTTACCTCTATAGATCTTTCTATCAATGTTCTTAAGATGTATATTGCATTATTTGTGCCCTTTCCTTCCACAAATCCACATTGTTCCTCACTTATTTCTGGTTTTATTTTGTTCCTTACACGTCTCATGATTATTCTTAGTAATATTTTAGTCATATGGCTCATGAGACTAATAGTGCGATGGTCTTCACAATCAGTGGCTCCTGAATTCATCGGTATGGCTACAAAGATAGATTTTAGTAGATCTTCGGGTATGTGTCCAGTGTTATATATGTCATTGACTAATTTTGTTATGACTTGTACTCCCAGCTCTCCTAATGCATTTATCTCTTCGATTGTTATGTTAGGACCTGGAGGATTTTACTTCAGCACACAGATAAATGAGGCCATGTTTCAACCTATTCCATGAGATAAATATAATGATCCAAACTTTAAAGTCAAGATATCAAACAACTTCAGATAGTTCACAGCTTCATTTTCTGGATAACATCTTTTCCACGGCAGTAAATAGTAACTGACACCTGATTTTTAACTGACTCTGAGGTCAACAACAAAATCCCTAAATATCAGCACTACAGCATTTGATATGAATGGGAGTCACTCTGGCCACCAAAATGAAAATCTACCAAGTTAGACCCAGCTCAAGACCCAGTTTTATACCAGTCAGACATGAACAAGTATAGGTGTTATGTAAGACATTGAGGCCACTGCCGCATGAGCTGTCTCCACTGGTAGCTATAGCAGAGGGTCAGAAATGGACTTGACAATTACTTCTGTACACAAGAGAGGTGCAGCAATACAAGTTTTATGGTGTTGTCATCATTACTTGTGATGAACAGATATTACTGTAATTAACAATGAGAGCAAAATGAACTCACTCATTCACAAAATTTTCTAAATTTGGTCTAACAGCAAATCCTTTCCTGCGAATTTCAACTGTTTCAAGCATGCCTGTATACAAAAGCTAAAACGAATAAAAATAAAATTGTTTTAAAATAACCAATGTGGACAACATCATATATAAATCAGAATCAAGCAATTTAATTCATTATACAACACTGGTTGATTTTTAGAATTAACCTACTTCATCATCATGTGCCATACTGGTTGGCGTAGGTGATCATGCCCCTCCACGTTCTTCTATCTATAGTGCATCATATCAGTTTTGTTGTTGACTGTTTTCCATGCCATGACACCAAGCTATCCAGTATTTTCTCTCTTTGTTGCCCGTGATCTCTCTTTCCTTTTATTTTGCCAGTTGTAACCAAGTATTCCAACTTTCCTCTTCTCATGATGTGCCCGAAAAATGTTGATTGCTTCTTTCTGATGTTTTTTAAGAGCTCCTTTTTTGTATTAACCTACTAGATAATTTATATAATTATTTTTCACTTTCATTTTTAATTTATTCATTACCTTTGTAATTAATCTATTCCACAGCATAAGTTTTTTTTTTCTGGATAAAATAAAAAAACTTACACCAAAACATCTCATTATTTCTGCAATGGACATGCAGCATTTATTCTCCAGTCCTATAAGTTTCCTAGGTAGACCCCAGAATGGGTTAATTGCAGTATAGGTTTTTTTTTTTAAACAGCATAAGTATGGTTTTCTTCTACACCTTAAGCCATATGGACGTATATACTACATATATATATGAGACTACCAAGGACAGCTATGAAGAGTAATGAAGATGTTCTGAGAGAGGTCAAAGCAAAAAGAGAGCTAATTTCCAATATTAGGAAGAAACAATCAACACTTTTTGGCCATGTAATGAGAAAAGAACAACTGAAATATATTGTAACAACTGGAAAAATTGAGGGACGAAGAGATAGAGGGAAGCAAAGAGAAAAAATAACAGACAGCTTAAGAGAATGGCTTGGCAGAAGGTCAACAACAGAAATGATAAATAGCTGCCAAGATCGAAAGTTGTGGAGATACATGATCACCTATGCCAGCAGGCCTGGTACTTGATGATGATGATGATATATATGTTGTTGGTGTCCATATTTGTAAAATGACCAATGGCATATTTTACAGGTGATGTGGATGTTATCACATCAAGCATTACAACATACATTCATTGTATTATTTTTATGCTTAACTTTCTTCATTAGGCTATTTGTTTCAGTCATCCTGCACTTCTTGTTGTTCATCTTTGTTTGCAGTCTTAGTTTGTTGCTGTTGTTGGCATTCCCCATGATTATTCCTTCTTTGTCACATCAGCCTTGATAAGCTCTGTGAGTTTTAACATTTCTACATTTTTGTCCCAATACATCCACATTTAGTACAGGGACTCTTCATTTTTAAAATCACTACTCAGCTGGCATGTCTGGTTAGTTTATTTTCCGATCACCACAAGTGGGTGAAATAGTTTCCTAATCAGAGGTCAGATATCAAATCATTCATTGCAAGGCATTTAAATTTTATTTATTAAAACCACTCTTAAGCAAGACTGTTATGAGTAATAAATAAATTGGTCTTTTACTTTTAAACTATATTTAAACTATTCAACATTTTGTAAAGATTATACTACAAACTTTAATTGTGTCACTGAGCAAAAGTGTATCAGTATTTAAATTACATTTTATAAACCTACACATACAAAATTAACAAAAATGAAACTCAACATTATAAAATGGTTCCTCCTTGTGATGAATACATCCACATATATGGCTATTTATTTTACAGAAACTAATGGACAAAAATTATGTGAAAAGTATTTTTACACAAAAAAACATTTTAACTGTTGGAAAAGGTGACAAAGTGTTATTTACAAACTTGGTTACTTCTTTTTGTGCAGACCATGAAATATTAAAGTTAAATTTATTCTTAGATTGGTTATAACTCAATGATGTGGTCTAGCAGGAAGAATAGTCTGTTATAAAAAATAGGTGTACTACCTACACTACTAGCAAGAATAATATCTAAAGTCATCAACAATACTTATGTTTATCAACAGTATCTATATTTATCAGCAATACCTACATTCACCAACAATACAAATAGTCATATAATATGTTTACAGTTAACAGACCTGAGCAAGGACATATTCTGTGTTGAGATCTCCTGGCTTTTTCATGTGGTTAGGCTTTAAGCATCTAACGAACACTGGAGTAGAGGAAGTCATTCTCTCCATCAGAATTTTCAGAGAGTTCTAGAAATGTTGACATATTTTTTTGGGGTTAGTTTCACTTGTTTATGAATTTAGTAAGAAGAGTATGTGTTCATATTTTAGCTTTTGTTGGTTGAAATATAATTTTAATACAATATTCAAGTATGCCAGTCAAATACATTTTAATAAATTTTGTTATACTGTATTTTGCAAACAATAGTTTTTTGCATAACAATTATTAAATTTACTGACAGATTTTTTTTTTCCATTTTAGACATATCAATTCTGGAAAATACTTTTAATGAAGTAAGATTCAAAACATTTCAGTATTTGCTAGCTTGAAACAACAACGATCAAAAAACTAAAATAGAGCTGAATCTGCATGAAGGAAATCCCCTAACCCAACAATGAAAATCAAAATTGTTTTTAGAAGGAATTGATATTTTTCATAAAATTATCATTCAGTATAATAATTGCATTTACAAGCATAGCATACTTCATAAACCTGTGTAAATGTTATTTTTGTAAAGTTCTATGTAAATAATTTTTCATATATAAAACAGTTTTAACTACCGAGGTTCTGTATTTTGTTTGTGTTCTTGAAAATATAAATGGCAATTTGTCATACAAATTATATGTAAAGGCCTAAACTTGCAAATTTATGAAATTTAGAGTACATGCACAAGCTGACAGATGTGCTGTAATATTGAGCATAATTTTAAGCCTGGACTGAGAGAAGTTAACTTGTACATTATTTCTTACATTTAGTATTGGTTTTCCTCTTTAAAATTTAATATAGTGACAGAACATACAATAGTTCGTTCACAAATTCGTGCCCACAGAGTTGATCAATTATCTCGGAAACTGTTTGATGAATTTCTGTAATTCTTTTTCATGAAATCTTATATTTTCACCGACCTTCAGATTTTATAACATTTAAGTACAAAGGTAGTCTGAATTTTGCACAAATCGTTTTTTGTTATATAATTTTAGGAAAATATCAAACCGTGTGCTCTAAACATTAGATTTTATTGTAAATTATGTTAATTTTCTAACAATGCAAGCCAAAGGCATGTCCACATCACATTGAAGAGGGCAAAATTTTTCATTTGATTTTATATTTTCGTTACAGAGATAGATAAACTTTGACCAAAGTATCAAAAAACCATATTCGCCAAATAGCAGGTGTGTCATCAACTAAAATATTGGTTATTATTGGTTATTGGTTATGGAAGGCCTCGGTATCACAGCAAACGAATTAAAATCCATAATTGCTCAACCGCCCGTGCCAGTGGAATCATCCGAATTACTAACTCATCTCCCAAACAAAGAAAGGTAACTGTAGTCCCCATCGTAGCAGTCTCAGCACACGCCAAAAGACATAAGGCGAAACCGCGCAGAAAGTGAACACAGCCAACTGTTCCCCGTCATACGATATCATCATTCATCGTAACTAAACTAAAATATATGAACAACCAGAACATCAAACACACATAGTCAGCAAATAGTAAGAGTGTCATCAACAAAATTGTGCACATGTCATACATATGTCATTCTGAATCAGAAGTCTCTAAGAGGTTAACTGTTATCGATTGGACAAACTGCAATCCATCTCGTTGCCAATATTGTTCCTCTTCTCTGAGCACATGGTCGTCACATTTTCTCCAGTATTCAATGTATATCATTGAGAGGGCATCATTCATCAATTCTTTAACATCACAAATTTTAAACATTGTGTTCTGCGCAGCAACTTGCCCTTTGACTTTAACCCACACAAGATCTATTGGGTTGAGGTGCGAATGATAAGGTGGGAGGCGAAGAGATGTGTGGCCATACTTTGCAATTATTTTATCAATTTGATATAACTTTGTCTTCTTAGTTTGTCTAACAAGTTGCAACAACTTTGGTTTTAACTGGGTGTTTTGAAAGGAAACATTTTCTTTTCTAAGCCATGTGATGATTTGATCTTTTGTGCTTGACGAATTAGGAACTTTGTCCTCCAGTGCTACCGCATGATAGGATGCATTGTCCATTTCAAGACATGAAGGTCTATCCAGAATGGGGAGGAGAGTATCCAGTCTCTGAAAATTTATCCATTCATTTCAGTGTGGTAGTCCCTATTGTCTGTAGACTTTGAATGAAAAATAAGTTGTGTGTCATTAACAAGACCATTCTCTCTACTGTCAGCATGTACCAATATAATGCATTGTCCTTTGCTGCTGGGAATGCTTCTTTTATTTTCTCTGTCAACTGATTGCCATTCTTTCTCATATGTACGATAAGCATTGACCCACATTTCACCCAAATATACTATATCGTAGCCTTACATTCATCGCTAACGGATCTGCCTCAGGTAATCTTCCAAAGAGTTGTTTTTGAGATTTCAATATCACTTTCTAATTGCAGTCGAACTTTAAGTTTGCTCATTGTAACCAGTTGATTCGATTCAAACATTTTCAAAACTTCATGTCTAATAACATTTTTGTCAAAGTCATCAACTTTCATTTTTCTTCCTTGCTTGACCATCCCTCTGCAGAGTCAACGTTCTGTCCTAACCATCGATTGAAAGACTTTTTATCTATATTTAGAGCTGCCCGTGTTCTGTTTTTTTATATCGTAATGTAACTGACACCTTTTAGATTCCTTGCAAAAGTGCCTGTACAATAACAGTTACCTTTTGCATAGTGATGAATCTACACTTTAAACTCTTCATGGTTTTAAAAATCAAGTAGTCACTTCACAGAAACTATACAAATTATCACATATATATGAATGTACATTAATAGTAAATATTTTGTCAAAATACACCTCTGGACCAATTTAACAAGAAACCGGAAATGAAATTACCAAATAAAAACCTCAGAGTGGCTCGCGTCTTACAAGTTACGAGTGCAAAATGATGCTAAGATTGTGAGGAGTGCACGTGAAATTTGCCTTTGCAAATGGTGAGTTGATTACAACAAATGTGGGTATTGTAAAATCCTAAAATTTAGGACAAGCAAGAAAATCATATTTGTATATACCTTAAATAAGCAAGCATCTTTCCTAAATGCTTGACAGTAGGGCAAAAAATCGGACTGAAGGTCATGAAAAAGAATTACAGATATTCATCAAACAGTTTCATAGATAATTAATCAACTCTGTGGGCACGAATTTCTGAATGAACTATAATATCTAATTTTATACATAAAATTGTAATAATTCATAATTCTAAATATTTTTTAAAATGTTAACTTTTGTTTCCAGAAACTCAAACTTTATAAATCTACACCTTCACCCAACATACCTTGAACTGTGCCCCAACAGTAAGCTTCCTTGTTGCTGCATCTTGGCTAGTGGTTATAGGTGTGTGAATCTTCTGAAAAGTTTAAAATGTATTTAAAATGTCTCTTTCTTAAATTTCGATTGTATATGATAAAAATGATGAGGTTATTAGAACTCTAGCTTACCATTTATGGCATTATCCAATTTCTGTGGTCTGCTGGGAATAAAAGCCACATCTCCTGTACATTTGCTATATAATGTACTAATTAGAGTTTTTATTTTATTTTGACAGGAAAAAAACCATCAATTCTACCAGGAATTGAAACTAGGTTCACTTGTATGTCAGCAAAATGGCTGGTTTAATTTAATCAGTTATCTGCTCGTTGAAGTGATTACAAAATGTAAATTTTTTCCTGAAATAACTTTGTATGAGTAAAATGAAATCCATTTATAAAGATGAAGAAATGAGACCAGGAACTCAGCACCGAGTCTGTCATACAAGCTACCTATGTGTGGAGGAGTCAGTAGTAAAATCGTGCCAAACAAATTGTTAAAGAAATCACCACAACAAGTTTTGAAACAGACTTCACTGACTTGTGATTAACAGCATTAGTGGGTCCCATTCTTCTATTGGAGGAAATTTTATTGGAAGATGTAGTCATACATTTTAGTAGTTATATCCTATCATGTAGACTGGTTGGTCTTGAGGCAAGATGTTGGTCTCAAGACAGAGAGGTTGTCCAATCCCGGCTGCACCAGTTGGCATTTTTATTTGTGATTTCTCTCAGTGGCAACTACCCTGGTCTCAGCAGTGAGGCCCAGCTTGAAAGATCAATTACCCATTGATGGAAAAAATATAAGTACCTCCGAAGATGGAGTTATCTGCCTGTGCAGCAAGAGACCCCTATGCATAAACCTACCAGGGAAAAATGGATTAACTTGCAACATTCAGTTCCCAGTCTCTAGGGACAGAGTTCCTCTGGTGAAAGCAAAAAAAAAAAAAAAAAAAAAAAAAAAAAAAAAAAAACTTCCTATCACTTTCAGAACATAATAGATTTAGTACCCTTATGGGGGGTGCAGAAGTACCTACAACCTGCGATCACAATAGCAGGGTTGGTGCACCATCAGCTGACCACGACCTAGCAGTTCTACCTCCTCATGGTCTCCTCCAGTAACAGTCTGCATCAAAACAAGCAGGCTAACAGAAGCTAGGATCGCTGTGTTCCTTGCAGTGGTGGCTGTTGCTGATATAGAAGACCCAGTATTGCAGTACTTCTGGGATGGACTAGTAGTTTCCCAGCACAGCCTGAGATAGACAAATTCCAACTTCTCCAGCAATCCAGTAAGAGCCGGGAATGTCAAGGAAGACATTACGACCCGCCACATCAATCAGTTAAAGGGCCCACATCAACTTGTGGCATTACATCAACAAGTCAACCCTTATAAGATATGAATCTTCAGACAAATATCATCATTACTGTCCAACAGGAAATAACACTAGAGGAAAAACAGTCACTCTATAATACAATCTTCATTCCAACATTCTTCTACCTATGTCTGACAAGGATGCTAGACTCAAGTACAATAAGTAAAATAACCACTACTGGAAAGAAATATGTTAGACACATGACAAGAAACAGCCTAAAAGAAACGATCAGAAGGGGAGAACTGAGAAAAAAGCTAGGAATAATTCCCACCATTGAACATATAAAGAAAAACAACAGATAAAATGGTCTGGCCATGTGTCAAGGCAGAAAAGAATGATTAAAACATGACACAACAAGCATTCAACAAATGCTATGAGAACACTAGACCCAAGGGCTGCCCATGAAAAAGATGAATTCTTATAATATTAGAGACAAACTAAAAAATATAACAGCAGGAGAGGCCAACAAAGCAAAAGACTACAACTATACATCCTATTGATGCCAAAAAATAGACAAGTAAGGGAGGGAGAGATGGAGGGAGAGAGTCATTCAAACTAGCTCATTTTGATTCCTAATCATTTCTGGTGACTCAACTATGAGTTTAAAATGTATTGCTGCTAAGTCATCCATTGCAAATTTTTTTAAATTGATATTTTTGTTTTTATAGGGTAAAAGGGGATAGGGAAGAGTGTTTTCCTTCCCTGCCTTACCAAGTATGGGGATGTGTTGTTAAAGCCCACATGTTTCAATGACCAATGTCATATTTTACCAGTGATGTAGTCAGTCTCACACCAAGCCTCCGTACCGTCCCTAAAAAAATCAGGTACCCATATAAGGCAGGGTGATCTAGAAGCCATCGCTTGGGATTGAACTGAATCTCTTATCTTTAGTAGCTCAGTTCACTGATCATTGAGCTACTGTGAGTCTCTCTTGTATTTATTAGTTAATTGTGTTGGAGTGCTGAAAATAGCACACAGGGCAGAAATTATAACTTTCTGTGTCCAATGATTCACAGCTAGGTTTTGTAGGTCTTGTTTTGTTCTTGAAGCCCATAGTTGAGTTCTCTCTATTTATTGTTCTTCTTAGAGTTCCTTTGGTCTTCCTGCTTTCTTTTGCTACCCCACGTCCACATGAAGGCAAAACACTGGAGTCTTCTTTCATCAATTCTGAGCACAAGGCCAATAAACTTTCAATATATTTTCAATATATAGCTTGATACATCATCTTGTTAGATTTCTTCTCTTACATTCTGACTTGTAGCAAAGTCTCTCCAATTTATGCATAAGAGTCTTTGGAGGTTTTTATTTTCAAAATTAATTAGTCTCTTTTCTAATGTATGAATGGATTTTCAGCTCTTTCATCCATTTGTCAACCCTTTCTGTACATTTTGCTGCAGTATGCGTCATGCTGTTTTTGGCCATGTATATTTCACCACTCTCAATTTGGTTAAAATTAGCTAAAGAGGGAGGGAGATTACCACAAGAGAACCATCCACTCAGTTATGATGAAACCAAATCCATCCTCAAAGGTCAGTATCATGAAAAATGGAAACGAGAACACCCAAAGCATAACGAGAGGGACAGATACCATCAACTATCAAGGAGGGATCAAGTCGTCATACTTCGCCTACGCACAGGCCACAATAGAATGAGATATCACATGTTCACCAAATTCAAAATAGGTACAACCAGCATATGCCACTGTAAACTCAACAATATGACTACAAAACACATTCTACAGGATTGCCCCCAGTACACAGACCTGAGAAGAGCAATGTGGTCTGCACCCACCTCCCTGGAAGAAAAACTATATGGGGCAATCTACTCACTTAAACAGACAGCTGACTTCATGAGAGAGTCTTGAATCTTACTCTGATTGAGTCTTGATCACAGAGAGAGAGAATTTGGTTAGTATGAACTGTCATCCATCCATATTATTTTTACATATCTTGTATCATCTTGGTAGTGGTGAATTCTAATTACCTTGTTCAACTATCTAAAGTTTCATATATAATATGTTGGATAAATATAAATACTTTTGATTGATTCTTAAATCCATGAAAAATTTGTTCTATGAAATCTTGTCCGTTGCATCAATAAAAAGCTTCTGTACAAAAAGAATTAACATGTGTATCACACAAGAGTTTGTCAGTCTGAGATTTGTGTTTTTTGCCAGGTAATTTTTATCTCCAAATACTTATCAGTTTGTTAAAGGCACTGCCAACATGATGCAGGTCATAACTTCAGTTGTGTTTTCATCCTATGATACTTTGCTCCCTAGGCAGGTGAAGTGGATAACATTTTATACAACAACCCACAAAAGAGCAATGGTTAGTGAACTGGTCTACTAAGAACAAGAGCTTTTGTTCAATCACAATCAAAAGCTTCTAGGTTTACCCAGCCTTAGATGGGAACTGAATTTTTTGGGGAAAAAAGATGGCATTAAGTACAGTGATGAATATTTAAAACATGTGCAGATTATAATATCCCCTATTTATATTTTGATGAGCATTCTTCTTTTTTTCAACTTTTGGATAAAATATTTT
Source organism: Megaustenia siamemsis (assembly GCA_032433765.1). Lineage (NCBI taxonomy): Eukaryota > Metazoa > Mollusca > Gastropoda > Stylommatophora > Ariophantidae > Megaustenia > Megaustenia siamemsis. The sequence continues at coordinate 91,935,328 of JAVIAB010000051.1, forward strand.
TTTAAAAACTATAGTTCAACCTAATTATACGATTGTCCTTATGAGGTAAAATTTAATACTAAAATATCAAAGAAAGAAAGGTAAATTTAAATTACAAAAATATTTTAACTACTCACATAAGAATATTTATTTCACCTACAAATATTATAATTGCATACAGTTTAGAGTGACAGCAGAATGGAAGAAAAAGTTATCACCATCTCTAACATACTCTCTTGTTTTTCGTGGCTGTGAAGCTTTTTCCTGTCAGTGCAAGACTACCAGTTCTTGTGATACGGCCTGGAAGTTAAAAATTTTAATTAATTTTTTACAAAATAATTGAACAATAACTTACATGAGTTTTGCTAGAAAACAAAACTTAAAAGAATAATAAATTTGCAAAAATTAAATTATTAACTACTGTCGTGCACCACGCCCTGGGTTTAAAATTCTATAAAATGAGTATCATCTAATGATTTATCTAATGACAATCCGTTTTGCAATTCGGTAATTGATAAGTTAAGGTAGTCTAAGATTACATACATATCATAAAAGCTTATAATGATCCATGAAGAACCAATATATTTTGACTTAGGTTAAATCTCACCTCTAAAAATTGTCTTGATAAGCACATTGTTGCTGGATTGCAACAATTCTGTGATGCCAGGAGGCAGGGTGTCCCTGTTCTTTTCTAGCCATTTATCAACAGTGTAAGTAATCTGGAAAAATATATTATTGAAAATAAAATCTGTAAAAGAAAACAAAATTTGATCACCACCAATCACCAATGATAATGACCACAACTATGCAAAGAATAAATTTAAACAAAACGTAATTGCAAAAGCATTTACTCAAACAGTGTGCTATCACACCAACAGTAATAAAGTTTGGCATGCAAGGGCAGATTATACATTGCTAAGTATTTATGTAACTAAAATAAAGAAAAGTTAATATGTGTTGCATAGCATGGAAGAAATTTAGAAATAATCAATATCATAAACAAGTGATATTATGGTGCGAGCCATGTTGTGCTGTCTTGGTGGTTTCTACCTACTGGATCTATGAGCATCCACTGTTTAATCCAATAATAACTAAATGAAGAAACTAATCAGAGAAAACACAAGGCTCACCTGACCTAGACTAGTTATTTATAGGTATAGCCTAGAGCTAATATTGTTGTAACATTTAATGTGTAGCAAGGATTGGGTCCAGCTGTTTGTGCTTGATATTTTAGTTGACTTGATAATGTTCTCACTTCAGAAATATATCCTGTTTATGATTTTAATTATTCAAGTTGATTACAAGAAGTTATAGCCTGTATATTAACCAAATTTGTGGTTAAAAATATATTTCCCTCCAGAAGGTGCCAGATTATTCAATCTTGGAATTTTTTTCTCTAATTAATCTACTAAAATATTTCTTTAGCAAAATTTAATTTAGCTATAAATGAACATCTTTATGTGGTGTCACAAACTGTAACCACAATCATAAAATATCAATCTTAAGAATAAATGGAATGTTTTACACAGAGGGCATCTGCATTCATAAATGATAATGTCTGTATAAGCTTACAGCTAAAATGACCCACTGAAATTAAAAGAAGTAGCTGTGTAGTGTTTCTTTCATGGCCAGCAGACAATTTCCTACAGTGTCAACAATAATATGATGGCCCTGTGGAATCACATTATATCCTCCAAAAAATAAGTCACTTTAATAAAACTACATGATCATCCACAATATAAGTACAGGTTTCTTCAAAAAGATAACAGTTATATAACAGTAGAGTTACAATCTCATATGTAACAATAGAGTTATAATCTCCTATGTAACTAATAGAGTTACAATCTCTTTCTTTCTTTCTTGGCAGATTGATAAAGTTGATATGTCTTGTGACATCTTGTAGGGTAATAACAATCCATTGCATGACAGTTCCTGTCATTATTTCTTTATCACTTTTGAGCACAAGACCTATCCTGCTAGACTGTTACTGTGAGCATCTCCTTTAGCTTGCATCTTTGGAGCAGTTCTTTGTTGCTGATTTTTTTTTCTTTTACAAAATATTATGATAATTGTTCTTCAGTTTGGTATATAGAATTATGACAGTCTTGAACTTTCGATTTCCATTATTCTTTATCATTGAGAACAATACAGAAGCACTGACTGTACACAACTTTCATATTTCTTTAGATTGAACCTTGTGTTGTACTGGATGAATCTCCAGATGTTGTTTAGATTAGCGAAAGCTCTTGTGACTTTATTTATCCTTAGGTGTTATCATCTTCTGGCTCTCATATTTACTGTTACAATGTATCCCAGGTAAATTAAAGTGTTCACCACATGCTAGGTCTGAATTTTCTATTTTTGCCTGGTGTTGGGTTCATTACATTTAGGCTATTGATTTTCATAGCTTTGATGTTTATAGTCAATCCAACATTTTTTACTGTAAGTGTGCAATTTGTCTTTTTTGTTTTTTTTCACCATGTGTGGACAGGAGTTATGTTACATTATCAGTGTTTCCAGGTCATCAAGTGCTTAAAACACTCACTGAAAATCTCTCACTCTACAATAAACAATTCACTACTATTTACTCTTCAACAAAATTACAAAAAATTTTACATAAGATTTTATTCACCCTGCAGAGAATTGTAGTGCATTCATAGCATCATATATTTTAAAGCTATTTTAGATAGATACCTTAGGCCAAGTGTGGCTACCAGGACCCCCACGGTAAGGGAAGAAAAGAATAGCACCACTGTTACCTGCTACATATCGTAAAAGGTGACTAAAGATGTTTGGAATCATCACCTGTGCAATTGAATAGGACATGCATGGAGCAACCTTGTCAACAGAATTTACCGATGTGTTTTGGGAAATGCTGTGACAAGTGGTGGAACGGATGAGGGGAAAATCATGACTGCAACAAAACTGGTTCCATAGAAAAGAATCTTAGGCTAAATTCAAACCTTGCTATACTCTAATTAACTTTATCACATCACATCATTTCTTCGTTTAAATTTTTCATGCGATGAGTTTTAATTCGGATGATTCCACTGGCACGGACGGTTGAGCAATTATTGATCTTAATTTGTTTGCTGTAATACCGGGGCCTTCGACTAATCATAACCATATCATTTCTACTATACAACATATGAGGGGACTAGATAATGTTAGGCAGCCAGTAACTGTCACTCATTTCCACATTGGATGGCATGTAGTTGTTAGCTATAATTGTCATGAATAGATATCAGAATGAATCTCACTTAATTAGCATTCAGAACAGTCCCTAATGCCCTCAGTCCCTTCCAACAGATTGCATAGTGCACTTATGTTGATAAAAAAGAAAAAAAGAAAAGAGCCCCGTCACACCAAGTGGCATTTAGAGAATATGGTGTTAGTGACCATAATTTTTATAGAACTTCAGTACATGATTTTTGGGGTAATGTGGTTGGTATTAGACCTGTGCTGCTTTACTTTCCCAGAAAAAATCCAGCACTCATATAAGGCTGGGTGAACCCAGAAGCCATCGATCAGTATCGAACCCAACCTCTTGTCCTTTGTAGTTGAGTTCACTAACCACTTAACTATCGCAGCTCCCACATATGTTTATGGTTCAGGTTAATCCATTGTTTGTTCAATTTCCTCTTTGCCAAATTTTGCTCATATTACACTTAATTAAAGAAATCTACAGTTCTTGGATTATAGTTGCATCAACTACAGTGTTGCCTTCCAAAAGACAACCACTAAATGACTTTGATGATGTTTTTCTTATACATAACAACGTCTCCATTTGAAGTGCTTGTCAGCTCCCTCAGTTTTGGCCGTAACTGCAAATCCATCCTGGTCGAGTAATTCTTGTTTTGAAAACATGGTGTAGCCTTTAGCAATTGCTACCACACTATGATATTTATTATTACTATAAACAACTCTAATTACTTATTATAATGATTTCTAGTATCTTGCCATGATATTCATCATATTGATTCCAGATCTTACTTTGGTGTCACATCCTTGAATATTAATCCAGACTTGTGCAAATCAGTTTTTCTGAATGTTTATTTTAAAATATTTATGCCAATGTTTCATTAATTGGCAGCAAATTTTTGTTTTCCAATTATGTGTTGTCAATAATAATTATGTTTATGCTATAGAACATTACCTTTCCAGCATAATGGTTAATGGAGAATACTGCCTGGTTAGTCTTCTGTGACTTAGTAAAATATTCATTTCCACTTAATTCTTTCGATAATTTATTCACATAAGACTGGTCTGTGCCCTTAAATAACAATAAATAAAATTAATTACTTTACAAGTTAACAGAAATCAACAATGACATCAGAAAATATTCAAATACAATATTCAATACATTTGTGAAATTATTTAATGGCAAAATTATAATAAAAAGATGATCATTTATTCTTCTTTCCCTCCTCATTTACCTTTCAGCATCAAGGTGAGTTATAATTGCCTCTGCAGCTGTTATGTTTCCTAGTGTTTCTAATACTCCATCAATCCATCTTTTTCGTGGCCTGCCCTAGGGTCTGCTGTTCTCGCAACATTTATTGAAGGTTAATTGTGTTATGTTTTGATATTTCAGCCTTATCATGTGGACAAACCATTTTTTCTGCTGTTTCTTTATATATTCTATGGCAGGGGTTATTCCTAGCTTTTTTCTCAGTTCTTCATTTCTGATCTTTTATCTCTCAGGCTGTTTCCTGACATTCGTCTAACACATTTCATCTCAGTAGTGGTTATTTTTCTTATCATTCTTGTATCTAGGGTTCAGGACTATGATTGATTTCACAGCATTGCAATGAAGACTGTATTGTAGAATGCCCATTTTGCCTCTAGAGTTATTTCCTTGTTTGACAGTAGTGGTGATAGCTAACCAATGATTTGTTGCATCTTGAGTCTATTTCTGTTGTTCACAAAAATTATTATTCAGTTATTGAATAACAAAAACATTAAACATAAACAACTTTTAAAGTAGTAAATACAGTGCATGTATGTCTACAGCTCTTCGTCAATTCTGGTTGTTGACTTACTGCCAAAATACTCTCTTAAACAGTTTTGTATCTTTCTCTTTGCTTCCTTCTATCTCTTCTTCCCTTGATTTTCCTTGTTCCCTTTTCATAATATGACCAAAAAGATTATGATTGTTTTTTATCTAATGTTGGAAATAAACTTCCATTTTGTTTTGGCCTCTTTCTGGATGTCCTTATTACTCTTTTTTAGCCGTCCATAGTATTGTCAACATTTTTTAAAAATTACATTTCTGTGGCCTCCAACAACCTTCTTGTTTATTGTCTGACTGTCCAGGATTTGCATCAATATATGTCAAGACTAGTTCCACACAAGAATGAAGAACTCTTTTGCTTATTTCCATAGAGAAGAATGGGTTGCATACAATTTTCCACAATCTTTGGAATACAGTCTTTGCTTGAGCTATTCTGTACCTTGGTTCTTGTTTCTCTTCAGATCTACCATCTGAAATTGACATAATTTCTAAGTTTATGAAGCTATTTAATTACCTATTTTATTACTGCTTCATTTACTATAATGCTTATTTAGGAAATATATTTTTCATTGTTACAACCATTACTTCTGTTTTTATTGCTGTTGAGACTAATATCTTTATTTCTACTTTCATCTACTATAATGTCTATCATTTTCTTTCACTCATATTTACTCAAAAGTTATTAAGGCTGTGTCATAAAATAATCTCATCTATGCCTGCTGGAAAAAAAGTTATGATAATGCAATCCTGACCTAACACCTAGTTTTATTTGTTGAAATATTCCAGTTTATTTCCTGATCGTGTGGCTACTTTTTTTACCAGTACATGTTTTTTTTGGCATCTAGCGCCTTTAACAAAATTACAAAAAATTGGAACAAAACCACTTTGCAGGCACACATAACACAACTGTTCAACTCATGTGTGATACCTATGCTAACAACATGTGGATACAAAAGCTGAAAATCTACTGAATCTCTAGAGATGAGATTAACTGGCCTTGAAAATAAATGTTTGAACTTAAATTTGAGAGAACACCAAATAAAACTATAAGAGGAGAAACCAAACAAGAATACATATAAAGCTATAGGGAGAGAAAATGCTGAAAGTACTATGGTCATGCTCAGAATGGATGAAAGAGGACTCCTTCATAAAGTCTTCATGTGAACACCAGGTGACAAAAGAAAACAAGGAAAAACAATAAAAAATGAAGGATGGCAATTATTAGAGAGAGCTCAACTATGGGCTTAAGAACGAAACAAGACTTAGTAGTGATTTGCTTGCCATGGATAGCTGATTTCTGCCCTATGTACTGTCAACAACTGAGAGGAATTTATAAACTAATATGTTTTTTATGATTCTTAGATATTTGCTGTCAACATTTATTCTAACATTTTCATTATTTTTCAATGCTTACTTTATCACACAAGACTTGTTTTACAATGCTCCTCACATTTCATGGCACAAGGTTTCTTTCGAATATTTATGAATATAGATTTTAGTAGATCATCTAATATTTATTTGTTACTATAGATTGTCATTCAGTAGTTTTGTTATTATTTTGATTACAAATTCTTCCATAGCTGACATCTATCTTTGGTTGTATTATTGATCTAGCTGATTTTCCTATTTTCATAATCTGCACTTGTTCTGTGAGTATTTGTGGTTCTTTTCCATTGTCTTAAATGTTTACTTCTGGATGTTCATCCTCACAGTGTTCAATGATGTATTCTGTTCATCTTCCCCTTAATGCTTCTTTGTTTCTTCAACAATTCTCCTTCCTTTGATTTTAAAGAACCAGTGTTTAGTTGAGTTTTTTTTCCATTTAATTCATCAATATGTTTGAAGATGGTGTTTGCATCTCATTTATGTTCCAAGTGTATTGTAAAGCTGTACCTAAAGTGAGTTTTGAAAATATAATTTTCTTTGTTCTTGCTTCACTTTTTTATTTCAAAATATTTCAAAAAGTTTCTTAAAAAAAAGTATCTTTATGACATTTCCCCATTACTGAGGTCTGCAGGTGGGAACTGTAAGAGAGCAGGTGGCCGAATCAATAACTTTTCATGCTCAAAACCAGGAAAACACAAGTTTGAATCCTTGAAGGGTCTTTTTATCAATGGAAACTTGAAATATTAAAATATCTATTACCTCATGAGATCATGGATAATGAAATAAATGAAACATTTTTTTTTTATTTACATTATCACCATCATCATTATGTTTAATGCTTGTGTCACTGACTATCAGTTCCTCCATCACTGTCTTAGTGATCACTTCTTTTGAATTTTATAATCTGACATTTTTATTCCATTCCTGATATTTTTTTTCTACCTTCTTTTGTATATACTGTATTACCAGCAGAAATTCCTAAAGATCTATAACAATTACTTAATGAAATAAATATGACAAGCAAATAATATGGATTAGATATGAATATTAAAAAGACTAAAACTATGATAATTAGCAAAGATTAAACTCAAAACCTACAAGTGGATATGAAAGTTGAAGGAATAAACCTGTAGACAGTGCAGAACTACAACTACCTTGGACATACTATAACCAGAGATGGAAAATGTAAAACTAAAATAAACAAAAGAATAGGAATGGCAAAAAGTAATTTTAATGCCATGAAAAGTATACTAACAAAATGTTATATCTTCTCAATATTCCTATATGGTGCAGAAACATGGACATTAGACAAGAAAACAGAACAGAAAATTGAAGCCTTTGAAATGTGGATTTATAGAAGAATAGGTAGAATTGGATGGAAAGAAAAGAGAACAAATTATGAAGTTTTAAAACAACTAAAAATTAAAAGAGAACTAGTCAACACAAGAACAAGACAAATGAAATTATTAGGGCATGTTAAAAGACACAACAACCTACTAAAAGTAATATTGGAAGGGAAAATACAAGGTAATAGAGGCAGATGTAGACCAACATGGACGAGTAACATCAAAAGATGGACAAGACAGCCTATGGCAACCTGCACCATCAAAGCAAAAGACAGAGCTGAATGGCGCTCCGTGGTAGCTAACCTTCAATGCGGAGACGGCAATCGATGATGATGATGATGATGGCCTTTTTTTGTAATTTGTGCCCTCTAGCTTTTCTTAAAGTTGATGTTTCCTAAACCATATATGCAAAAACTATAACCAATAAATATTTACATTCTCCTTTTAAATGTTATCATCATTGCACATTCCATGTTGTTTTTTCTGTTGCCACATTTATCTATTTTATTTTTAAACTATTCATTGCACTGAAAAGATTTTCACAGACCATATCTCTATTGCTGCAAAAAAATTGTTCTAATTTTTATGTTTTTCACAAGTCACATCGATAAAGCAACACTGTTTCTAATTAGTATTGTATTACTTATTTCTCACTTCCAAAGCCAAGCACTAATTTGTTTGTTTGGTTTTACTTTTACTTCAGTCTGAGAGATTCAGTTTAACATACAGTAGCAATATATAAATTGTTGATTAATAAAGCATTCATAATAAACCCTCAATATAAAATAATTTAGTCAATGATGTTTTGTAAAGAACTTAATAATGACAAATAAAATCATGTGTAAGCATAACAAACTTCATGTCACTGTGCATACAATGGTCAACATATTCCTACATTTAATACAAATTGTTGAACTTCCGTTAACAAATACCTTTGGAAACTGACTTTCTTCATCCAGTAGTGAAAGCAATCCAATAGGCTTGGCAAGAAACATGTCCTAAGGAAATACAAATTTGTTAGAAAATAGTTCAACAATGATCCATTCATTTTTTTTTTTTTGAAAGCAAACTTGTTGTACATCCTTGCCAAAAAAAAGTCTTAAAAATAGTTTTAACAAATTAAAAAAAGGACCTTACATTTACACTCCCCCCCCCCCCCTCCCCACCAACTCTGTATACATTCAGCAAGTCTGTATGGCCTTGTTTTTTTTAAAGCCTCCTTCATAGCAAGCCATAATCTAGTCAACCTTAAACTATGTCTTCTAAGTTGCATTAGATTGCAATTATCTTTTAAAAAATTGCAGTTAAAATTGCATTTTGTATGAGCTATGTGTATCTCTGTAGCATGGCTGGTTGGCTTTGGTAACTATCTTCTTCCTTTCAACTCCTTGTGGCGCATAGGTCTTCAACAAATACTTTCCAAGTCATTCTGTTTCTTGCCATTCTTTTAAGATCATTTAATGTCTTCCCTCTCTCATCCTCATCTCTGCTTCCACCTGTCTTCTCCAAGAATAATTTGGTCTTCCTCTTTATTTATTCCCCTGGAGATTTCAAAAAAGGGTCTGTCATATAATGCTCTCAGTTGGCTTCCACAGTATGTGTCCTATCCAGCGCCATTATCTTCACTGTATCTCTTTATACGGTGTACAGGTATAAACAGAATTTATATTTGCTGTTCTGCATAAATGTTATTTTCATTAAATTTCATATGTAGATCTATGGTTAACACCGGTGTAAGTAGATCTATATTTGTAGTTCTGCATAAATTTTATTTTCATTAAATTTTATATGTAGATTTATTTTAATAAGAGAAAGATGCAGAAAGTCACATGAATGGTCTGCTTTATCTTAATAATTGCCTTTTAAGGTTTACAAGTCTATTTCTTTTCACAAAATTCTTTATAAATTAAGGGCAACCCCATACAAGACAGAATGTGGCTCTGTTTATATGTAGACCTATAGAGGACTTTACTATTGTTAAAAAAATACAAAAACTTTTACTCAAAAAAATTAATTCTCAATATAAACAAATCTGGATTAGCTGACTGTTTTTATTGTAAAGGAATATTCTATTAAGCTTGATTTCAGTCAGGCTTGGCTGTGCTCAGCCAACAGCTTTATATGTGGCCATGGGGTATGTTTGTGAAGTATCCCAGCAGAAGAAGAATTACACGTTAACTGCGGAAAACCAAGCAAAGAAGAAATAATGAAAGCCATCAAACTGTTAAAAGATGGTAAAGCCACAGGACCAGATGAAATTCCTTCGGAAGCCATCAAAGCAGATATTATCACCTCTACCAAGATGTTACATAATCTATTGGATAAAATTTGGGAGAGGGAAGAAATACCTAAAGACTGGAGAGAAGGTTATATGATCAAACTACCAAAGAAAGGAAGTTTACAGGAGTGCACAAATTATAGGGGAATTATGCTACTATCAGTGCCAGGAAAAATATTAGGCAGAATCATTCTGGAGAGACTAAAAGAGGCTATAGAGAAACACTTGAGAGATGAACAAGCAGGTTTTAGGAAGAACAGATCATGTGCTGATCAAATAACTACTCTACGTATAATAGTTGAACAAAGTTTAGAACTAAAATCCCCACTTTATATTGGATTCATAGATTACGAAAAGGCATTTGATAGTTTAGACAGAAGAATGCTTTGGAAGTTGCTGAGTCATTATGGAATCCCCATAAAGTTTATTAACCTGATAAAAACAATGTATGAAGGAACAAAATGTAGTGTGGTGCATGAAGGACAGCTTACAGAAGCATTTGAAATAAGAACAGGAGTAAGGCAAGGATGCCTTCTGTCTCCATTTCTCTTTCTACTGGCCATAGATTGGATTATGAAAATAACTCAAAACAACAGAAATGGGATCCAGTGGTCACTGACCAAACAACTTGATGATTTAGACTTTGCTGATGACATAGCTCTCCTATCACACAGCCACCAACAGATGCAAGATAAAATGAGTATATTAGATGAGAGATCACAACAGCTAGGACTAAAGATTAATAGAGATAAGACCAACATTATGAGAATTAATGCAGTTGGCAATAACCAAATAAAACTAGGAGAAATACCTCTACTAGACGTACAATCTTATATATATCTGGGCAGTAATATAGATAAAGAGGGAGGAACAGAAAACGATACCAAAATAAGGATATCAAAAGCAAGAGGAGCTTTCATTGCACTGGGAAACATATGGAAATCCAAAGAAATTAGGCTAAATACAAAAATACAAATTTTCAACTCCAATGTTAAGTCGGTTCTATTATATGGCTGTGAAACATGGAGAATAACAAAATTGACAATCACGAAGGTACAGACTTTCATTAATGGATGCTTGCGCAGAATAAAGGGATGGAAATGGCAGGACAAAGTCACAAACGTGGAATTATGGAAATGTACCGGTCAAATACCAGTGGATAAAGAAATACAGCGAAGACGATGGCGATGGATAGGACACACACTACGGAAACCAACTGAGAGTATTACACAACAGGCCCTTTTTTGGAATCCCCAGGGGAAAAGACAAAGAGGAAGACCAAGGAATTCTTGGAGAAGACAGATTGAAGCAGAGATGAAGATGATGGGGAAGACATGGAATGATCTTAAAAGAATTGCAAAAAACAGAACGACTTGGAAAGTGTTTGTTGAAGACCTATGCTCCACTGGGAGCTAAAAGGTAGAAGAAGATGGGGTATGTGGCTGTTTCTGGTCTGATTGCCTTAGAGTTGGTCCATAAAAAATTTAAATTTACAAAGAAAAGCAACCTAGTAACCTACCAACATAGAATATTAAAAACTGCCAAACCTATGAAAGTAGTCAAGTTTAGACATTTAAGTAACGTACCAACTAGAGGTCTAGTGGCTTATGAATGAAAAATTACAGTAACCTACAAATAAATCATCTTTGATCATACCAACAATGGTTTGTTGTCCACAAACTTAATTGCATTCCAATCAATGCCTTCTCTTTGGTACTCCTCCTGCTCCATATGGAAAATGTGTTGGTTAAAAAAAAACTGCAGCTGCTCATTTGCTAAGTTAATGCAGGCCTGCTCAAAACTATTTTTGCCACCATTTTTATCAAAGTCCTCAAATCCAAATATGTCCAGGATGCCTGAAAGTAATTCATCATAAGATGAGAATATAAAAATATAAACTATAACAGAAAGTCTTTACTTATCAATATAATTTATTATGTTGTTACCTATAACTTTAAATACTATAGTCCACAGTGAAAAGCAGTTTGTACTCCCAGGTTTAAAGCTATCTTTTATCTTAGATTTATTCATTAGAAAGCTGCAGTAATGTAGATGTGAAAAGTTGCTGCCAACCAGGCAATCCAGTTTTAAATGTCATTAGCAACACCTGGGGTTTTACAAAACATTTGTGACCCACACAGTTACCTGGTAAAATGGAGACCACAGATCAAGCTCAGAGAAGGTTGATGATTGCCATCACCATGGAGATTCATGTTGAAGGCAATATAAATCAGAAATTTCAGGTCAGATATCACTGGAGCAGAAGAGCATGTATTTACCACTGACATTTATTCTCAACACTTTCAATTATTATATGTTGCATTGTTCAATGGTGTGCAAAATGTTTCATGAATAGCATAACAACAACAAAAATTGCAAAAGGGAGTTTTGACACAAATCTTACATCTTTACTTGCCTATTTCAAACAAAACTGTGTTACGTTCTTGACTTTCATGGGCCAATAGGCAGTTGATCTTGTTAACAATCCAACCAAACAATCGTCCATATATGGCCTTGGCCATTGCATCCCTTGCATCTGGTTGTAAATGTTATAAATTTCCAATTGTTAAAAATGAATAGCAGCATTGCAAATCATATTAAAGTGGAATTCTTCAACAGAAAACCTAGTTCTGACTATGAATAAATATTATATTAAAACCTACAATTTTTTGCAAAAAATTGTTTACATAAAAATATGAACAAGTGCAGGATTTAGAATAGCAACCCCAGGATTTCATTAATATATACAAATTTCCAACAATGTCAATAAATTATTTGCAAAAGTCCATGTTTAAAGTTTATGTCCATTGTTGTGAAACAAATGCTTTTATATTAAAATAAAATACTCTATTTCTTTGTGTTGAAGTACAATTTCAGACACTTTGCATGTATATGATTCCAAAGATTATGTAGCCAGCATTATATTTGTGCAAGCCAAACTTTATAAATGCTGTTGATTTACTTAGTGTTTTGTATATATGCCAGTTATAAATCTTTAGAGGTTAAAAAGTAGGAACAACAATCTCAAAGCTCGCTGCAATGCTTTTTTGGGTGGGAAGTGACTGGAACATCACAATTATAGGCCACAGAATTTGGAGATGAGATTCCTCTTCCTGCTCTGTGCCTTAAAGAGTATATGTTACTACATAAATTTGATATCTTTACATTTCATTAGATATCTTTATTACTTGATAGTTTTTCCAAGATCTTTTTTTTAAAGTTTTCTGAAAAAATTATATAAAATTACATTAAAATGAAAGAAAAATATATGTTTAGCACTCAAACAAATAAATTACTCAAGTTTAAGGTAGTCCATAGGCATTAGTCAGAAAAAAGGTTGCCAAACATTCCAGTTTTCTGGAAAAGTCCCAGTTTCATTCACTGCCCTGAAAAATGTCTTCGGGGCACCCTTTGTCATGGTTTTTTGTCCGCAAAATATCTTGCTTAATGAGACTCATTTTTAAAATCCACAACGAGTAATTGTTAGCGTATGAGACAGTATTTTTGTAAAATTTCATATTTGAGCTCTACTTTATGACAGCAATAAATTAAAGACAACAGACTACTACCTAATTAACCATAACAATGTGTGACTGGTTGGCTGCTTAGAGGTAAAGAGTTACAAAAGGCCTAAGGTCAACACAATTATCTTTGCGGGCAATCCCAAATTATAATTTGTAGAGTTGTAATTTCTAACTTAAAATCTTCCCTAGATTCAGAATTCTTTCATTCTTTGTGAGGCTCGTCAATTACTGTCAGTTGTGACCTATGGCTGTAAAGTTATTAAAAAAAGTTATTCATTTAACATTCTATGTGTGGATTGATTTTTATTTTGAAATGATAAAGAAAAAATATTCTTTCTAAGACTTTCCATTCAGAAGAATGGCCCTTTATAAAACTAAGGTGAAGCGAAAATGAGGGTGAGTGCAAAATATGTAAATGTTACATTTCCATTACACATTGGGGGGTTGGGTGGACATAACAGATCATATGGGAAGTATAAAACATAAATCAAATATGTATTCTGCAAATACTTCAAACAGAAAGGACAGTTATTTTGTGACGTAATCGTCAGAACAAAGTAAATTAGTACAAGCGGCAGAATTAACTATGTGTTATCATATTGTAAAACATATGTCGCTCAAATCAATGGACTGCACTACTAAGCAAAACTTTAAACTTTTTAATGACTCTCAAGCAGCAAAAATGTGATGCTAGGAAGAACTAAAACAACACAACAGAAAAGTCATTATTAGCGCCTGAAATACTTAGCAATTACATCACATAATGATCTTGCTGATGTCCACAACTTTCGTATTGCTACAAACACAAGCACAATGCTGGTAAAATATCCTAATTATTTGTATGATAAAGTGTGAGTTTATAATTTGACTTTATAGTAATAATAGTAGTAATAATAATAGTAATAATAAAAAGTTATAATTATTAACATAATTACTAGTGAGAACAGTAATCTGTGTAGAATCACTGAGTTTTCATTTGCCTACAAGCTATATCCTAGTTTTGCCTCTAAAAAAACCCTTTCTATCTCTGTTTCAGCTCCGAAGATTATGGCAACCCTAGTTAGAAGTCATGTTAAATTATTGAATCTCACATTATTATAGAAGCCTCAGTGGCTGAGTGGTTCATCATTATCATCAAGTACCGGGCCTACTGGCGTAGGTGATCATGTCTCTCCACAACTTTCAATCTCAACAGTTCTTTATCATTTCTGTTGTTGACCTTCTGCCAAGCCATTCTCTTAAGCTGTCTGTTATTTTTTCTCTTTGCTTCCCTCTATCTCTTTGTCCCTCAATTTTTCCAGTTGTTACAATATATTCCACTTGTTCTCTTCTCATTAAATGGCCAAAAAATGATGATTATTTCTTCCTAATATTGGAAATGTGTCATGATTACAATACGTATGAAATACGTTTCAAATACTTGGGCACAATAATTACATCAGATGGGAGATGCACCACAGAAATAAAAAGCAGAATAGCTCAGGCCAAAATAGCATTTCAGAAAATGAAAAATATCTTATGCAACAAATCTATGTCAATAAAAATGAGAAAGAGAGTTCATCAGTGCTATATAGAACCAATTCTGACCTATGGAAGCGAATCATGGACAGTAGACAAACAAATGAAAAGACGGTTAGAGGCCACAGAGATGGGATTTCTCAGAAGAATGATGAAAGTTCCCTGGACAGATAAAAAGACCAATGAGGAAGTTCTCAAAGAGGCCAACACAAAAAGGGAGCTCTTAAAAAACATCAGAAAGAAGCAATCAACATTTTTCGGGCACATAATGAGAAGAAGAAAGTTGGAATACTTGGTTACAACTGGCAAAATAAAAGGAAAGAGAGATCGTGGACGACAAAGAGAGAAAATACTGGATAGCTTGGTGTCATAGCATGGAAAACAGTCAACAACAGAACTGATACGATGCACTGTAGATAGAAGATTGTGGAGGGACATGATCGCCTACGCCAACCGGCAGGGTACATGATGATGATGAATATTGGAAATTAGCTCTCTTTTTGCTTTGACCTAATTCAGAACATTTTCATTACTCTTCTTAGCTGTCCATGGTATTCTCAACATTCTTCTGTAAAACCACATTTCTACAGACTCCAGTGATTTTCTTGTCTGTTGTCCTATTGTCCGTGATTCACATCCATATGTTAAGGCTGGCTCTACATAACATTTAAGAACTCTCTTTCTTGTTTCTATTGTCAAAAATGGATTGCATAGTATCTTCCTCATTTTATGGAAAGCTGCTTTTGCCTGAGCCATTCTGCATCTCACCTCTTTTGTACATCTTCCATCTGAGGTTAACAAAGTTCCCAAATATTTAAATTCATTTACCTGTTTTAATATTGTTCCACGTGTCTTTATTTTGCACTTAGGTGATGTCTTTTTCTTTGTTGTTACCATTACTTCTGTCTTTTTGTTATTAAGGCTGAGTCCTTTATTTTTGCTTTCTTTCACTATAATGTCCAACATTTCTAGGCTGAGTTGTTAAAGTGCTTTTTTCCAGATCATACAGGTCAGAGTTTGATCCCCAGAAGTGGCAGATTTTTTTTCAGGTCAGCTCTGAAGGCTCCAGGGTTCACCCAGCCTCTAAAAAATGAGTACCAGAGATTTTTCTGGGAAGTAAAGTCTGGCATGATGCTGACCACAACACCCAAAAATGTTCGTGGTCATGGAAAAATATGGCCACTAAAACCAAATTCTCCATATGCCTACAAGGCGTAGAGGGAATCTTAACTTTACTTTAGTTTTACATTATTAAACATCAACTTTTGAAGGTGATGATGCAAACACACCTTTTCTACTGTTATTTCATAAGTAGCTCTGAACTGGAGTGTACTCAAACACAAACATTTAGATTATGAAGCCAGTACACAATAACAAAGCTACACCCATTTTAAATAATAACAGTCTGATTTACTTTCTGTTCACATTGTTGCACAATATTCTAACCTTCTGCTTGGTCTAAACTGTAGTTTCTTTTAACATGCTCTCCTTTAGTTACTGTTACCATACATGTCAGGCAGGCTTCAATTTCTGAGGCCTCAATTCCAAGAAGCTTCTGAAATGTTACAAGAGATTTTAAGATTTATTGCATATACATTGTTTTATAATAGCATGCTAGGTATAGCAATTTTAATGAATTTAAGATACATATGTGCTGAATACATTGATATGTATTACTAATTAACTGTATAATATATAACTCTTTGTATTAATATATATATATATATATATATATATATATATATATCTGTATGTATTAATAAATGTACTGGTTGGGATTTTTATTTATGATTTATCTCTGCGGCAACCACCCCTGGTCTCAACACAGTGAGGCCCGGCTTGAACGTCAATTACTCATCGACAGAAAAAATATGAGTACCTCCGAAGTCGGAGTTATCTGCCTGTGTGGCAAGGGACCCTTGTGCACATGGCTGCCAGAGAAAAATGGATTGACACGCAAAATTTATTTCCTAGTCTCCAGGGACTTCATCAGAAGTAAAAGTTTGCAAATGCAAAAAAAAAATAACTGTACAGCCACATTTGCCCCTTCTTCTCTCACTTTCCTATGACCACATGCCAGAAAGGCATCTATGGCTGATATGCCTAGTGATATCTATCATGTAGATCAACAACAAAATCTTTTCCATGTGCTCATCCTATGACCATTATTTGCAAAGAATGCAATATTTGCCAACATTTTACACTTCTACTTTGCTTGTTCTTGTTCTGCTTCTTTTCCACCTTCCCTTCAGAATAAAATCTATGACATCTATCATGATCGTTTTTGAATTTCACGTCAATATGTGATTGAGAAGGTATAATTCTACCTGTTATCACTATGTGCATTCATGATTGTTCAATCGTTTGTTTATAATTTCACCTGCTCCTCTGTGTTGTGCTACAATATTTCTAGGTTATGCAATTCATATGACAACCTGCACCATCAAAGCAAGAGACAGAGCAGAATGGCGCTCCATGGTAGCCAACCTTCGTTGCGGAGATGACACTCGATGATGATGATGATATGCAATTCTATTTACTGCTATTACCTCATGTTTCTGTACTTTGACTAGTGCAGGTTCTTGCCACATTGAGAGCCATGTCTTTTGTCATGTAATGTTGTTTGACATCTATGTATACTTCAACACATTCTTTATATTTGTGTAGTCTATGTTTTTTTCTAGCATGTATTGGTATAAATAAACAGTTACTGTTTGTCTATCAGTGCCAAAGAAGACCAAAATATTATCATTCTCTGTCTTTTTTTTCAGATATAGATGTAGTGAGGACATGGAAGTGTTTATTGTAGACCATTCAAGTAGGATGGTGTTATGCTGGAGTTTAAGATCACTTCCGGGTGATACCATTTATACATTTCTCAGGCAATTTAAAATGCCCTTACCTGTAGTGCTGTGGTGACAGACTTGGATAACAGCAATAATAATATTTTAAACATCAGAACTGATACAAGTGTACTTTAGTTAATCTTTTAATTTTTCTTCATTTTGCCTTGTGATCTTCTGTTCTTTTTCAATTCACCATAAGACTGTCATATTTTATATTTCAATTACAATTTAATATTGGTGTTATATTTTGTTCCTAAACTGGTTTCATTTATATATAAACTTTCTTTGTCTAAATATATATATTTTTTTTTCAGGCTGTTGAAACAATTGAATCCCTTCACTGCCTACTTCTTTGTCATTTTATATTTCTACTTACTGCTACATTTTGAATATGTCCCAGACTGTCTGATACATGTACAGTGTCATCAGAATCACTAATGCCAAATGTGATGTTGCCAAGCTGAAGAACACTTGCAATCACTGCAAACATTTCTTCTTGCTCCTGAAATATAAATTTCACTTATGCCTGACATTAGATAAATATCAGCAGTCATGATTGCATACAAATCAATATTAAAAATATTAAACATATGACTTCTTTGCCACATGATCACACGATAATGCAGCGTTCACTATTATATAGTAGCATCTTTATTTTAAAATTGTTATCACTGTTATCTTATTTATGCAACCATTTTCCTCTGTCCATAATCAAGAATTTTATCATGTTCAACCATTATACAATCATGTAGCTCACAAAATTGTCCAAATATTTCTAGTAGTTAAATATAAGTTAAAAGAAAAAATACCTCGTCAGTAAATCCAACCAAGCCCATGGCATTAACCAACTCTTCATATTGAGAAAACAGAGACTCACTGTTAGCGCTGACATGTTGACCTCTGTGTGTTAGGTACCTACAATTATTTACCACGCTTTATTAATTTGTCTAAGTATTATCACTAACAAATTTCTTCTGATAAAATTACTTTTTGCTCCTATTGATCATAATACTTCACTTTCTTAACTATTCTCTTCTGCTGGAGATGTCATTACACTGATGGGGATAATTTAATCAACCAGCAACACAAAAATAACAAACATAATATGTGTGGTTAAACATTTTGTTCAAACAAAACGTTTTCTTTTATTGATATAATAACTTCATAATGCCTCCTTACAAACATTCTCTCCCCATTTCTCCCAAAAATTGAAAACGTCATAACAGAGATAATAGGATTTTATTAGTATCCTCTATTCAACACAAAAAATCTAACATAAAAATATGTCATAATTTTTAAAAGAAACAATATTGCTAGTTTAAGTGAGGAAAAAGTTAACAGAGCACATACAACCCTCAGCATATTTAGTCTTGACAGATTTCTTAGCCAGTATATAGGTTGAATGAGACTAAAAGCTGTACTCTGCAAACAGTGTAACAATTATTGTCAAACTTAGTGTCATGATGTAAACATTATCTTTTATTCGTATTTTCAAATAACACTATTCTCTCAACAAATGATGTGAAGTGTCATGAAGAATCCAACATTTTTATTTAATTTTGATCCATCTTTTCATACCAGCAATTATTAGCATGTGCTGCAACAGGATGTCGGTGACATGGTCTATCCACTTGATGGCTGCATAAAGTAGTAACTACAAATAGCATGAAAGAACAAATGTAGAAAGTATTTGACTGAAACATTTTATTTCACTTTTTCTGCCACCATATTTTTGGTTTAACTTGGCAAAATGATAAAAAAAACATTGTTTACTTCAGTTTATAAATGTCAGCAAAGACATTTTCAGAGTGAACAACATGTACATACCTATAAGCACTGGAATCTCCCAGTCCTAACTTGCTGTTGACATTAGAAGCAAAAAGATAGTAGAATATATGGAAATTCTTTTCTCCTGGATTCTGCCTCACAACTCTGGATTTTTCCAACAAGTACTCTGATATTTTGGCTCCTACCACTGTAAAATATGACACCAACAATGACAGGTGTTTTCAGAAACAGAGATAAACACTATTTGTTTACTTTTAAGACAACTGAAGTAATTTTTTGTTAATGTATGCTAGACCTCTTCATTGTTTCCCACTTATTAGGACATTAAATTGAGGAAGATGTATTGTGTTTTTTACAACAAACTGGCTTTTGCTCCAATACATCCAACTTCAGCATGCATTTTTTGGTGTTGAGTTGCCTTCCTCAAAGATCTCTACTTGCTTAGCCAAACTTGTAGGTCTGTTTCTATTTCCACTGTGGGTAAGTAGAGTAGGATATTGATCTATTGTGATTATCATGCAGCAGTCAGTTATGAGTAATTGATTGTTTTCAATCCATGTTTTGTTTGGATTTTTGGGCCTCATGTCAAAGTTCAAATGTACTTTAACAATTAGTATTTCAAAGTGACGTTTTGTTTCTTATTCTTCTGTGTACAGCACATTTTATTTTATAGAGCAAGTAATTTTATAATAAAGAATAATGAATAAAGATGCACCACAGAAATAAAGTGTAGAATAGCGCAGACCAAAATTGCATTTCAGAAAATGAAAAATGTCTTGTGCAACAAGGCTATGTCAATAGAAGTGAGAAAGAGAGTTCAGTAGTGCTGTTTTTTTTTCATTTCTCCCTGTATAGAGCCAATTCTGATCAATGAAAGCGAATCATGGACAATAGACAAACAAATGAAAAGACAATTAGAGGACACAGAGATGGGATTTCTCAGGAGAATGTTGAGACACCTAAAAAGATCAATGAGGAAATTCTCAAGAAGCCAACAAAAAAAAAGGAGCTTCTAAGAAACATCAGAAAGAAATATTCAACATTTTTCAGGCACATCACAAGAAGAGGAAAGTTGGAATACTTGGTTAAAACTGGCAAAACAGAAGGAAAGAGAGATTGCAGACAACAAAGAGAGAAGATACAAGACAGCTTGGTGTCATGGCATGGAAAACAGTCAACAACAGAATTGATATGATGTACTGTGGATAAAGAATTATGGAAGGACATGATCACCTAAGCCAAACAGTATGGCACATGATGATGACTATGATGCTGATGATAATTTCTTAATGTCTACATTTGGTGTAAAATCTAATAAAATGACTCATTTATATAGCAATCAAATCTAGGTTTAACTTACAGTGACCACTCTGAAAATGAAGCTGAATGTATTTTCCAAATCTGCTGGAGTTATCATTTAGATTTGTTTGTGCATTACCAAATGCTTCTAGAAGAGGATTCACCTGACATATGAAGAACCATACCAATTGCCACATTAAAGATACAAAATATAAATCAGAAAATATGTTATTATTTTTTAAAACTCTGATATAACAGTCAAGCTTAAATCATACAGGAATATAAATTTTAAAAATATTGTAACACTACTTCAACCATTAGCATTGCTAAACTAAATAACTAATAACATAGTCTCTTCTGGTCAATATGGCGCATATGCAGCAGGAACTGTTGAGGCTCTGTCTAAAAAATGTTCCTTGTTGCAGTTTCCTCATATTCCAAGTCCGGCTTGCTGTCGGAGTTATTGAGTTTAATGCTCTGTGCACACAGTGAGCTGTGTTTTTCATCCAGATCGTGCTTCAATATTCCAATTGCTTATGATGAATGCTGATATCGTATGATGAAGGACAGTTCAGTTGTGTTCACTTTCGGTGTCTTATATCTTTTGGCATGTGCTGTTGCCGCTATTATGAGGACTGCAGCTGCCTTTCTTTATTTGGATCCCTCAATGTGATGAGATATTAATTAATATGGATGATTCCACTGGCACGGGTGGTTGTGCAATTATGGATTTTTATTCGTTTGCATTGATACCGGCGCCTTCGGCTAACTACAACTATTACTACAACTACAACTAATAGCATCAGCAACAACATCTAATGGAAGAAAGATGTTGTTATTCTGCTAGTTGTCTGTGTCAGCAGCACTTAATCAGCTTGCAAAAGCATGTCATGTCCGGGTTCCATACATGGCACTGCAGTGTGTTTTATTGATTCAATATAATGTACAAAATATTACAGTTATACAGTTTGGTTTAACAATGTCAGATACATTTTATTGATGTCTATTGCAGTATTTCAAGGAGAAGTAGGAGCATCTAAGAATAAAAAGCAAGACAAATGGCCAAGACATGGCAGAAAGTCAGAAAGAATGGAAGAACACAACCTGAGCTCTTGAAGCGAGTGAAAGAAGAGGTCGACCAAAAAATGATGCACTTAAAACTATGTGCTAAGCAGGCTAGGGATGCCAAATGGGATGACTTCTGTAAAAAAAAAAAAGTGTGCTCAGAAATATCGCTACCCAAATGTTGGCGCCTTCATCAGAGCATGAATGGCACAACACGACACAGAGGCATACCAGACTTTCAGAGCACAGGCCGGATATGGCACAAATCTGATGAGAGCAAAGGGAAGGCCCTGCTTGCCCGCTACATTGAGCAGACGGACCAAAGAAATGAGGATGTAAGAATGAGGATACGGGGATCACTGTCAAAATTGTGTAAGGATGTAGTGCTGGAAGAAGATCTCACAATCACAACCAATACCATTCGCACGACACTTAAAAGGTCACACAACACGGCTCCTGGTCCAGATGGTGTTCGGTACGATGACATAGGCGATTTAGCTGACGACGACTTGACAAAACTGGCCAATGAGTTTAATGCCAGCATTCGGAGTGGCCAGATTAAGGATAAGTGGCTACACAGCTACTTACTACCGCTACCGAAGCCAAACAAGGACCATTCTCAGATCAGTGCCTACAGAATCATCACAATGCAGAACACTGCGGGCAAGCTGCTGGAGAAAATAGTTGCCCGTGTCCTGACCTTTCACCTTTAACAGAAGCGCGCATTCCCACCCACACTCGGAGGTTATAGAAATAACAATGAGACATGGCTCAATGCAGCATTCTTTGCCTATGATGTCTTCGAAGGCTTCCACAGACGAGAGGAGACACATGTGCTGCTGCTATAGATCTGGAGAATGCATACAACAGGGTACCATTAGAATACCTCATGCATATGCTCCTCAAACTGGCGGTGCACCCCTTCCTCATTAGATGGATCGCTGCGGCACTGTTCCAGAGGAAGGTGATACTCAGATGTGGAAGTTGGTATTCCGAGCCAACATTTGTCTGTCCAGGGCTGCCACAAGGCTCACCATTGTCACCAGTTCTATTTAACGTGTACACAATAACGATCACGGAACAACAACTGGATGAGAGGGGAAGAAATATGACTTTTGCTGATGATATTCTGGTATATCGACAGGGAAGAGACAGATGGGGAATCGCCTCCACAATGCAAAACGAACTTGATCTTATTTCTTCTTGGTGTGGGGTTTCTGGTGCCTTGGTTAATCCTAATAAAGCACCGGTTTCATGGTTCTCCCTTAACAATCATATCGTTAATACGGACACACCGGTAGTACGAATGGGAGCTGATGAGGTGACCAGGGACAAGTTGATGACATACCTCGGAGTTAAGTTCGATCGCAGCCTGTGTTTTCGGGACCACGTCGACCATGTGATAACAAAATCCCGCAAAGCATTAGCCGCCTTGAAGGTCATGGCAGCTGCCAACATCGAGCAGAGGCTACTTTCTCTTCTGTTCCAGAGATTAGTCCTCGCACCAATCGAGTATGCCCTGACAATTCTTACTGTCAGTATGAATCAAATTGATAGGCGGGAGAAAATACAGAACGAAGCCTTGCGCATTATCTTGGGATGTACAAAGGACACTCCCTGTGTAGCAATGAGGGAAAGCACAGGGAAAGGTGCCAGGCTAAAAAAAGGCAAATCATGGGTGGGCCGAGCAGAAGATTTCATGAAACAGGTATGTGGGCTTATCAATATCAACGTTGGCGAGGAGTGGATACCGGTGCCTAAGTCATTCAATGGGACTTTCTCGTGTATTATCACACTCGACACGAAAAGTAGGGAACAGAACTCGGTCGTGTTTAAAGCGGAGGTCAACGGTCTCATCTGCGATAACACCAATGAGAAAGATACAGTCATATATACAGAAGGATCTGTAAGACGACACCAAGGAAGTGCATGTGCATTTACAGCACGCTCGGCAGGCAGAATAGTCAAAGAAGACAGTGGTGCATACGTCATGACCACGAGTAGCATGACAATGGAGGCGATGGCAGTGACCAAGGCATTCAAGTGGTTAGAGTCATAAGACTACACCCACGCATGTATACTGAGTGATTCGATGAGCATGATAAAAAAAGTGAAGGCGGGCTCTGTACGCATGCAATGGGTAGAGTCATTGCAGAAGTCCATAATACGTAAGGTCACCTTTCTCTATGTCCCTCGACATGCGGGAGTACGGGGAAAAGAAAGAGCGGACAGGTTGGCTAGCTGCGCTGTCGTCGAGGACAGTCAACCAATGGATCGGGCGGATATCATCAATGCCCTCCGAGACGTGGGAAGAGCACAGGACTTCGACAAACACAGATCCACGTCACTTCTTCGGATGATGCAGATGGGAGTTAAGATGGCCACAGCCAAAAATGAGGAACTTAGTGGGCGTGTAAGAAGACTTATCAACCAACACATAACTGGAGTAGTCACTCGCTGGACACTGCGGGACTTGCTGAGGAAGGGATCTGAGCACCTATGGACATGTTCGGAGTGCAATGATGATGACCCGCAAATAACTCAATAACTCAATACATATGCAGTACAGTGATGATGATCCTAACATAATATAACAAAATCCATGTCCTTAATTACATACTGATTGTAGTCTTCACAATGACGGGGTTTATTGAAAGAGAACACCTCTGTATTACAGTATTTCTAGGATAAGACAAGCTCCAACATCCTACAGAACTCAGGAAATCATTAAAGGCTATACAACCACAATATTATCTTGAACTTTTAGGGTTTAAGAGGCTAGAGCGGTTTGTGTTAAACCGCTGGCATTCAATCATAAATCAATCACATTTTGAGCAGTGTAAAATTAAACATATAGAGTATACCAATCAAAGAAATGTTACATTCAGTGAAAAAGTGAGTATAAACAACAAACTGAAGTGTCACAGTGTTCAAGTAAACACACAACACAACAAACTGAAGTGTCACAGTGTACAAGTAAACACAACAAACAGAAGTGTCACAGTGTACAAGTAAACACAACAAACAGAAGTGTCACAGTGTACAAGTAAACACAACAAACAGAAGTGTCACAGTGCACAAGTAAACACAACAAACAGAAGTGTCACAGTGTACAAGTAAACACACAACACAACAAACAAAGACCAACTACCTGAAGAATCTGTTGTTCAAGTTGTGTTTTGCCTCGACAGAGGTCAACAATTTGTTTGATAATTAGTTTAGTACTCTCGGTTTTGCCTGCTCCACTTTCACCGCTGTTAAAATAAGAAAATATCTATTATTTTTTTATATTTTACTATTAAATTTATGTCACCCCTAAATAATTATAATTATCCTTCTATAAGCCACACGTATTACTAAGTTTCTTCTGTTTATTGTTTCCATTTAATTGTTATTTCATAATTGTCACTACATTCCTCAGAAATTAGTTTACATCCCTTATAATATTGTTCACATACTCCGCCATCTTTTTTCTCCTCAGTCACTTTAATTTTCTATAATAATTTTCCTTAAAAAATATTCAAAGTATTTTTTTTTTAAATTGACAATAAAATTATTTTGGAATTACTATCGATTTCATTATGTAAAAGGGCTGCACAGGTGTCACGAGCATTGGAGGGACACTTGAATCTTAGAGGACCTTGATTCTGTGAACGACATAGTTCTTATCAATAGCAATGTGAACATGATACAGGAAAAAACAAATGGCACGTCAACAATGACTAGGAATATTGGACTTGAGATCAAACAAGAAAAGACAAAAGTAATTAAAAATCAAATTCACCCAGAATAAAAAATATACCTTGAGGGAAAATCTGTTGTAGAAGTAGATCTTTTTGTATATTTTGGAAGCTGCATAGATCAAGACGGGAACACAAAGAATCAGAAAATTTAGAATCAGAATAGCAAAGGCAGCAATGGCTTCAAAAACCTTGATAAGACATGGAGATCAAAATTACTAAGCACAAAAACAAAGCTCAGGATTTTCAAATCAAATATATTAGCTACCCTTGCTTTTATGCATGCAAGAGCTAGAAAACAACTAAAGAAATAGAAAATAAACTGGATGCATTTGAAAATAAATGCTTGTTGAAAATAGTTCATACACCATGGAATGGGTTCAGGACTAATGCAGAAATAAGAGAAATGACAAAGCATCCAAAAAATGCAACTATAATCAAGATAACGAAGGTGGTTATATGTTGGTCATGTGATGAGAAGAGACAACAAATCTCAAACCCGGTCCTCAAATTGGAACTATAAGGTAAAAGAAAAAAAGGCAGACCTAGAGAAACACACTAAAAAGAACATTAAAATGAGAGGCAACAACAGCAGGCATCAGCTCCTTTGTCGAAATTGAACAACTTTTTTCCAGAACAGAGCCGCTGTGGCTAGACACTATGCGGGTATTGTGCAAGGTCTCTTCTTCTTCTTCTTCTTCTTCTATCCTTCCTCTGTTGCCGTTGGCGTCGAGGGGAGAAACAATCTGCGATTCTTTGCTCTTCTGTTGGCATCTTCTGATGTTATCCCTCCTAGTGACTCTAGTATTCCCTTTATCCATCTCTTTCTCGGTCTTCCTCTTAATCTGACGTTTTCGTAGCGTTTGTTTATGGCTCTTTGATTCATTGTTAGTTCTTTCTGTCTTGTTATGTGGCCGAACCAATTTATCTGTTGTTTCTTTATGTATTCGATGGCTGGTTCAATTTCGAGTTTCTTCCTCAGGTCGGTGTTTCTTACTCTGTCCCTTAAGCTGTTTCCTGTCATTCTTCTGACACACTTCATTTCTGTGGTCGTTATCTTTCTTATTGTTCTAGAGTCCAGCGTCCAATTCTGGCACTGATAGCACAGAGTTGGTAGAAAAATTGATTTGTATATTGCCCTTTTTGCTTCCGTAGTTATTGCTTTGTTTTTCAATATTGTTGATACTTGGCCTATAACTTGGCATGCTTTGTTACACCTTATATCTATCTCTGTTTCTTGGTTATTGTCTTGTGTTAGCGTGCTACCCAGATATTTAAAATTGTCAACTTGCTTCAAAGATGTATTATCTATTATGATGTTTAGTTTTTCTTCCTTTCTCGCTATTGCCATTACTTCGGTTTTGCTTATGTTGATCTTCATGTTGTATTGTTTACAAGTGTTGTTTAGCCTGTTGATATGTTCTTGTAGGTCCTCAGTTGTTTCATGTATCAGAACTTGGTCGTCTGCAAATAGTATTTCATTTATTTCTTCCTCTCTTCTGTTGTTTTCTGGTACGTATATTTCGTTCTCTTCTGTGTTATCGTTTGTTGTCATCCGTGTTGGTATGTTTCCTTTGATTGGGCATGCTAATTTGCTTATATTGTCCATATATGTGATGAAAAGTAAGGGGGAAAGCACGCAGCCTTGTCTTACTCCGGAGTTAATGGTGAAGTGTTTAGAGTAGCCTGCTGAAGATCTTACTGTAGTGCGACTACTTTCATAGAGGCTCTTGCATATCTCTACTAGGTGGTGACTCACTCCGTACAAGGGCAATACGGACCATAGTTGTTCCCTGTCCACCCTATCGAACGCCTTTTCTTGGTCAATAAAAGCTGTATACAGTGTTTTATTATGCTCTATTGTTTTCTCCGCTAGTTGTTTTATGATAAACAGGGCATCTGTGCAACCTCTGTTCCTCCTGAAGCCCATCTGAGCATCGCTTAGTTGTGGGTCTATAATTGGTCTCAATCTTTTTTCAACTATCTTGGCATATAACTTCCCTGTGTGGCTTAATAGCGATATTCCTCTATATTGGTTGCAGTCTCTTCTGCTGCCCTTCTTTTTCCATATTGGTAATATATAATGGACTGTTTCCAATCGTCTGGGACTTGCTGTTGTATCCATGCAGCGTTGAATATTCTGTGTAGCCATTTACATCCTGCCTCTCCCGCTGCTGTTAGCATTTCTACTGGGATGTTATCGATTCCTGGGGCTTTGTTTCTTGGTGCTAGTCGTAATGTTTGTTCTATTTCTTCCATTAGTATATTTGGTTCTTTATCGCCAACTGTTAGTTGTTTTTTGTGAGTTTTTGGACTTGTTTCTACATTCAAGAGCTCTTCGAAATATTCTTTCCATCTCGTTAAGATTTGCGCTTTGTTTGTTATTGCTTGACCTCGTTTATCATTGATGATTTCAGTTGGGTCATAATTGTCTTTCTTTTGTCTTATGGCTTTAATTGTTCTATAGAAATCTCTGGTGCAAGGTCTGATAGTTGGAAATTCATCAGACACAAGATTATAGAGTGTCTGCCCTATATGATGTCTTCGGCTCAAAAGGACATAGGGTCAATGGATGGATTTGGTAGGTAGAATAAAATTATTCATTTAATGCAAATACTACCTTTTCGCTTTATAAATAATGACTTATCTGAGAAATATATGAGTTAATTAACAATTACTTTAGAATGAAGTTAACTAATTCATTGTTTAATTCTACGATTTAACAAATTACCTGATTAAAACACACTGATTGCCAGGAGGTCTTCCGCAATGTCCAAGGAGGGCCTGGTAAGTTGCATCGGCCACGGCAAAGATGTGAGGTGGGAGAGCACTTCGCTTGACATTGTGATATTGAATGCTAAACTGTGGCGAGAACATGCAAGGAACAAGTACAATAATAATAGGTTCGATAGTTTTGTAGCAGGAGACAATATGATCCTCTGAACAAGACAAACACTTACCAATAAGTAAAGTTAATTATCAAGTAACAACAAGTGAGGTGTGGTATATTTCAACTAACAAAATAATACAAGCTATCACATCTCTCTTTCAAATCCTTGTGAAGCATAGGTCTTCAACAATCACTTTCAAAGCCGCTGTTTCTTGCCGTTCTTTTAAGATCATCTGTCTTCCCCATCATTTTCATCTCTGCTTCCGTCTGTCTTCTCCTAGAATATGTTGGTCTTCCTCTTATGTTGGTCTTCCTCTTAGCTCTTCCCTTGGGAATTCTAAAAAAAAAAAAAAAAAAAAAAAAAAAAAAAAAAAAAAAGCCTGTCGTGTAATACTCTCTGTTGGGTTCTGCAGTTGTGTGCCCTATCCAGCTCCATAGTCTTAGCTGTATCTCGTTGTCCGCTAGTTTTTTATTTTTACTTTTCCATAATTCTGCGTTTGTGATTTTGTCCCACCATCTCCATTATTTTATTCTGGGCAAGCATCCATTTATGAAAGTCTGCATCTTCGTGATTGTAATTTGTGTTGTTCTCCGTGTTTTACAGCCATATAATTGGACTGACTTGTAGACGAAACTCTCTGTTTCACCAAGGGAACCTATTGCTGCATCAATTCCTTCATTCCCTATTACATCTCAGCTCCCGCGTTATCTTTTCCTACTTTGGCACTTAAGTCCCCCATTAAAACTATAGAATATCATGTTAGGTATTTTATTTACACATTGCTGCAGTTATAAGTGAAAGAAACTGGGAAAATGTGGCTGCAGATCGTAGCAAATGGAAAGCAAACATAGAAATGGCACAGCAACTTTCGAGACAGTGCTAATATCAAATTCAGAAGACAAAAGGCGCAAGAGAAAAAAGACAAGGCCAGGTACCGCAAATACACCTTGCTCGTTCTGTGGATGGATCTGTCGGTCCAGGATTGACAAATTCAGCCACGAGAGAAGATGTTCAGTAAAGCAGCACCCAGTATTTAAACAAAAAGTAAAGAGCCCTCGTCACGTCAAGTGGCGTATAGGGAATATGGTGTTAGTGACCATAAATTTTACGGACCTTCACCACATGATTTTTGGGGTAATGTGGTCAGTATTACGCCCGTGCCGCTTTACTATTCCAGAAAAAAATCTGGTAACCATTTAAGGCTGAGTGAATCCGGAAGCCGTCGGTTGGGATCGAACCCTAACTCTTGTCCTTTATAGTCCAGTTCACAAATCACTGAGCAGCACCCAGTATGAGACACTAATACTTTACCAAACTACTAACTTAGCATGATTGCTTGCCATCAACCGTCTGTCAAGACGTCAAAGGCCATACACTGCAGTTAATGATAAAACAAAGTTGGTCAAAAGTGTTTAAAATGGTTATTATTACACTCAGACAGCCAAACACAAAGAAAAGATACGCAAACAAATAAAATAAGTGAAAAGAACAGACAATAAAAAATAAAACAATTAAAATATCAAGATTCAAGGAAAACCCTAGAAGAAAAAATAACAGAGGAATTCAAGAAACTCACTAACGAAGTAACCACAGTAGAAGAAGAGTGGAAACAATTTGAGGAAACAGTAACCAACATCTCTAAAACAGTTTGTGAAACGAAACTTAGGACAAAAGAAGGGGAAAAGAGCACCCTGGTGGTGGAATGAAGCAATCAGAGAAGCAATTAAAGAAAAGAAGAAATTGTTTTAAAATTGGAGGGAGAATAAGAACCAACAAGAATATGAAAAATATGCTTTAGTTAGGAAAAGAAGTTAAAATTGTAATCAAAGAAGCTAATCTCTCTCTCTCTCTCTCTCTCTCTCTCTCTCTCTCTCTCTCTCACTCTCTGTCTGCGATCAAACCTCAATCAGAGCAGGATTCCAGACTCTCTCATGAAGTCAGCTGTCTGTTAAAGTGATTCGATTGCCCCATATAGTTTCTCTTCCAGGGAGGTTGGTGTGGACCACATTGCTCTTCTCAGGTCTGTGTACTGGGGGCAATCCTGTAGAACATGTTTTGTAGTCATATTGTTGAGTTTACAGTGGCATATGCTGGTTGCACCTATTTTGAATTTGGTGAACATGTGATTTCTCATTCTATTGTGGCCAGTGCGTGGGCGAAGTATGATGACTTGATCCCTCCTTGATAGTTGGTGGTATCCGTCCCTCTCGTTATGTTTTGGGTGTTCTCGTTTCCATTTTTCATGGTACTGACCCTTGAGGATGGATTTGGCTTTATCATAACTTAGCGGATGGTTCTCTTGTGGTAATCTTCCTCCCTCTTTAGCTAATTTGTCTGTGCGTTCGTTTCCGTTTATTTTACAGTGTGATGGTTTCCACTGAATACTCTCTGGAAGTTATTGCATAGTTGGTCCAGGGTTGTTCTCAAGTCATCTAGTTCATTCTTCTTGGGACTTTTTAGAGCTGATAGTCCTGACAGTGCATCGGTCAGAATCACCAATTTATTGTGCATGTTATTTTTGTGTTGAGTAGCCAGTGTTGCAGCATCTCTGATGGCCTCAGTTTCTGCTTTAAAGTTGTTTGAGAATTTTCCAGTAGCTATTGACTTGGTGATCTCGTCCTGGTTACTCAGCGTCAAGAACACACCACCCCTCCATTTCTGGTGGCATTTGTAGCAGAGCCATCTGTGTATATGTGGGACCAAGAGTCCTGTGGGTAGGTATCGTGTATGTGTTTTTCTGCTACGTGTTTTCTTTCTGTGTCTGATTGGGTGCCTTTTTTCATGATTCCTGTTATAATTTCCTTAAGTTCTGGTATTTTATGTTTCACGTAAGGATGGAGACATATCAGATGGGCCTAAGGGTTTCGGTATAGTTTGGGAAAGTATTGGGTCTCCAGTAGTTAGTTCATTGGCGATTGCAGAGAAATTGCTCCTCTTTAGTCGTACAATTCCGAAACCAGTTATTCTTTGGTGCATGGGGTGGCTAAGGAGCCTTCTATATTTCTCCGCTTGTTGCAATAATTTAGTGACCCGTCTGTCATCTAAGGGTTGTAAGCCTGTTACTGTTTCTAGAGTCTTGATAGGTGTAGATTTCATAGCACCAGTGATGATACGGGCAGCTTGGTTCTGTGTTCTGTTAATTCAGCTAAGGTGTGATTTGGAAGCCATAGCCCAGGCTGTGACTCCATACTCTAGGACTGGTCTGACTCTCCCTACGTATTAGTCGTTTCAAGATATTGCTGTCTGCTCCCCAGAAGCACTTCAAAACAAATGTATAGAATTCGGACAAAATAGCAGGGACTTCGAGACAGCCACAAGAGACTTCTACAAAGCAGTAAAAACCACAAGAGCGAGAAAAGAAAACGGCGATCCTACAGAGCTCATAAAATGACAAAGACGGCCAGCCATTATCAAATAACCAACATATGTATTAGAGATGGAAAGAACATTTTGAAGACCTATTAAACATGACAACAACTATCAATAAGACAACAAAAACCATGCAAAAATGCAAAAACACTGAATCCAACATCATGAAAGAGGAAATCGAAGAAGTAATCAAACATGCACCAAGAAATAAAGCACCAGGGATAACATACCAGTAGAAATAATAGCAGCAGCAGCAAAAACAGGAGTGACATGGCTGCACAGAATATTCAATGAAGCATGGCACCAACAAAAAGCCCCAGAAGACTGGCAACAGGCAATCATCGTACCAATATGGAAAAAAAGAAATGTAGCAAGAGAGACTGCAATCAATATAGAGGTATATCTCTTCTCAACCTTGTAGGAAAGTTAAACGAGAACAATGTGGGAAAAGGCTGAGACCAATAATAGAACTACAGTTAAGCGATTCTCAAATGGGGTTTCGAAAAAACAGAAGATTACTGGCGCTCTATTCACCTTAAAATAGTAACAATAAAAGAAAACAGAGCACAATCAAAATTAGCACACATATTTCATGGACCTAGAAAAAGCATTGGACAGAGTAAACATAGAACAACAATGTGGGAGATACGAACAACATACTAAACATCTAACCAACTAATTAAAAGTCTCTACATCGAGTTCATCGGTTCTATGTAGACTCAAATATGACCTATAGAAGAAAATCATGGACAGTAAGCAGACAAATAAAAAGACGATTAGAGGTCACAGAGATGGGATTTCTCAGAAGAATGTTGAAAGTTCCCTAGACGGCTAAAAAGACCAATGAGGAAACTCTCAAAAAGGCTAACACAAAAAAGGAGCTCATAAGAAACATCAGAAAAAAACAATCATTTTTCGAGCACCTCATGAGAAGAGGTTACAACTGGAAAAATACAGGGAAAGAAAGATCGCGGACGACAAAGAGAGAAAATACTGGATAGCTTGGTGTCATGGCATGGAAAACAGTCAACAACAGAACTGATACGATGCACGGTAGATAGAAGCTTGTGGAAGGACATGATCGCCTACGTCAACCGGTAGGGCACATGATGATGATGATGATGATGATAATGATGGTGATGTTGGTGATGATGATGATAATAATTATACATACATCTTTTCCGTAAATACCAATGTCCTTGAATGGATTTACTGCTATGAGAATGTCGCCCACATAGGTCTGTTTGGAGGCAAATAAACAAGTAGAATGTATAGTGGTGTAGGGGAAATATATGAGAATAACATCGCTGTAAAAACAAAAGTAACCCATCACTGCAACTCACTAATGAGAAAATCTTATAGTACACCATTTAATGTGTTGTGAGCTGTAGATTGCTGGATACTGCCTGTAAACACCAGAATGTTGCAAAAATTAATAGTCCTATAAGTAATAATCACATCACTAAACAACCACTATTATTTGTAATATTACAATTGCACTTTCTATTAATATATCACAAACCTTGATAAAATATCATCATTATGATCATAGAGTGCCGTCTCCGCATCGAAGGTTGGCTACCATGGAGCGCCATCCTGCTCTGCCTCTTGCTTTGATGGTGCAGGTTGTCATAGGTTGTCGTGTCCATCTTTTGTTACTCGTCCATGTTAGTCTTGGTCTGTCTCTGCCTCTATTACGTTGTATTTTCCCTTCCAATATTACTTTTAGTAGGTTGTTGTGTCTTTTAACATACCCCAAAAATGTCATTTGTTTTGTTCTAATTATGCTTACTAGTTCTCTTTTAATTTTTAGTTGCTTCATCATTTGTTCTCTTTTCTTTCCATCCAATTCTACCTATTCTTATATAAATCCACATTTCGAAGGCTTCACTTTTCTGTTCTGTTTTCTTGTCTAATATCCATGTGTAGAAGAGGGAGGAGGGGAGAGAGTAGAGCAGCAAACAAAAATGAGAGAACAAGGTCAAGGAGGAAAAAGGAAAAAAAAACATAAAAACAAAGGCACGATAAAAATAATGAGGATGGGTCAAAATTCACGTGCAAAACATTGAAGGCCATCTCCATAAGTGAGTGGGCGGACAGACGCGTGGGAAGTCAATTTTGATTGGCTGACAAGATCAAAATTTAAGAGGTAAACACAAAAGACCAGGAGCACTTGGATAGAGACACTTGGAGAAATGTAGTCATTTACGTTTAATTCGTTTGCAGTGATACCGGGGCCTTCCATAACCAAATATTTTTCCATCAATGTTTAGGTCTGACCTGTGATGTTTTTAAAGATTTGCTCAGTCTGTAGATTGAACAAACTTGATGATAGAGTACATCCTTGTCTTACTCCACTTTTTATATCAATGGGTATAGAGTTCTCTTTGTTATATGATAAAATATAGAAATACCAATAATTAAGCTCAAAAACAAAGCTGAGGATTTTCCAATCAAATGTATTATCCCCCCTTACATCCACCTTAGCATGTGAGTGCTTGTAAACAACTAAAGAAATAGAAAATAAATTAGATGTATTTGACTAGAAATGCTTCAGGAAAATACTTTATATATTATTGGATGAATTCCACGGGAACCTTGACCCCGCTACGAGTCGCGTGCCCGGACATTGTTACCAGGTAAACTACAGATCAGGAGTCAGAACGAGGTGACAGATGGAAAAGTGACGCGGAGTCCTTCATCGCTGCATCAGCTGGGGCGGCAATAAATATTTAACAGGTAAAGTAATGTTTTGTAAATATTAGAAAATCATGGTAGCTGTTTAAAATAAGCCTAATTGATAATTTGAAATTATAAAATACAAGTCCCTGAAGTTAGCCGTATATCTAGAATGTAATGATGGCTATCTTCTGGTAAAAATAATATTTACAAGTCGACCGTGTGTCTTTTCAGATCATTGAAACTATAACGGGTAAAAATAATATCGAATCTGTTTTGTCGAAATGATATTTTCAAACGTACAAATTCCAGTCACTTCAGCTCTCGTAAATTAGATATAAACACGAATTATAACTTCACCTCATTAAAAAAAATGTATGTACTTTCAAAAAGTTTAGACATAGATATTTTAGAAAGTTTAGACATATATTTTAGAATGTTTAGACATAGATATATACAATATATAGCTATATACAACCAAATTGAGGAATTAACCGGAAGAAAAATGCAATCAAAAACTGGATGTCTAAGATCAAAGGAAGGAGAACTATTGATTGATCAAGAAAACATAAGTGAACGATGGACAGAATACATTAAAGATCTTTATAATGATGAACGAACGGAAGTAAATATTAAGGATAATGGAGAAGGACCAGAAATACTCACAGAAGAGGTGGAAGACGCCTTGCGCAATATGAAAGCAGGCAAAGCACCTGGACCAGATAATATAACTAAAGAAGAGATTGAAGCCATGGGTGATTTTGGAATAGAAATAATAACAAAAATATTGAATGATATCTACAACAGCGGATATATACCAGACGACACGCTCAAATCAATATTCATAGCTCTACCAAAGAAATCTGGTGCGATTGAATGCGATGATCATCGCACAATAAGCCTTATGAGTCATGACTAAGATATTACTAAGAATCATCATGCGAAGGGTGCGAAACAAAATCAGTCCAGAAATTAGCGATGAACAGTGTGGTTTTGTTAGAGATAAAGGAACAAACAATGCCATTTATATCATAAGATCTTTAGTTGAAAGAGCCATAGAGGTGAAAACTGATCAATACCTATGTTTCATAGATTATACCAAGGCATTTGACAAAGTAAAGCACCAAGAAATAATAAAAATTTTAGAAGGTATAAACGTAGACAGCAAAGATCTAAGAATAATAAAGAACATGTACTGGCAACAAATAGTTGTCACCAGTTCTATTTAACGTGTACACAATAACGGTCACAGAACAACAGCTGGATGGGAGTGGAAGAACTATGACTTTTGCCAATGACATTCTGGTATATCGACAGGGAACAGACAGACGGGAAATCACCTCCACACTACAAAAAGAATCCGACCGTATCTCTTCCTGGAGTGGAGTATCAGGGACATTAGTTAATCCTAATAAAGAGTCAATTGCATGGTTCTCCCTTAGCAATCATATCATTAACACAGAAACACCGGTGGTACTAATGGGAGATGATGAGGCGATTAGGGACAGGTTGATGACGTACCAAAGAGTTAAGTTTGATCGCAGCCTGTGTTTTTGGGACCACGTCGACCATGTGATAACAAAATCCCGCAAAGGATTAGCCGCCATGAAGGTCAATGGTACATTATCAATCCTCGTAACCACTTATGAAATTGAAACACATAGAATTCAATAATTTAACATGGTTAAAATAAATCATTTTTAAAAATAAATCTTCACTTCGTTATAATAAAGAAATAATAAAACTGTTAAGAGTCTATGTACCGATTTAATAACGTATGTGGTTGTGATGACGGAGAGAGGCGGTCAAATCAAAAGCAAAAAGGGCAAACACAATCTTAAAGTCCGAGTAAGTTATCCCATGACCAGCGTCCTTGCCGACGAGCCCCATTGTCAGGTTGGTCCCTACCACCTCGTGCACTGGTTTCGCTTCCATGGTTAGTGGTTTCCCCATAACACTCTCACCATCCACAGTCACACTCATTCAGGCACGTCAGAGCAAAATGTTCTAAGTTGAAAGGGTCAGCTCCGTACCTGCCATTGAACGCTGTGGACTCGACTCGGGTAGGCGTCTGAGTAAGAAATATATTATCTTGTGTAGGGGACAGCATCCCATTTGGAACGGCATAAGTTTGAAGCACAGCTCGTCTGTTCGGGAAGCGTGCATTCGACTTCAGCAGCGCATTTTCATGGGACAGAGATATCGACGGATTCACTTTGACTCTTCTGATGACTAGTGTCGTCTGTGTGGTCATACTTTTGTAGGCTGATGTGCTGGCGTCCATGATCAGATCAAACATATCTTTCGAGGGTGAAAGCTTGGTCATACTTTTGTAGGCTGATGTGCTGGCGTCCATGATCAGATCAAACATATCTTTCGAGGGTGAAAGCTTGGTCATACTTTTGTAGGCTGATGTGCTGGCGTCCATGATCAGATCAAACATATCTTTCGAGGGTGAAAGCTTGGTCATACTTTTGTAGGCTGATGTGCTGGCGTCCATGATCAGATCAAACATATCTTTCGAGGGTGAAAGCTTGGTCATACTTTTGTAGGCTGATGTGCTGGCGTCCATGATCAGATCAAACATATCTTTCGAGGGTGAAAGCTTGGTCATACTTTGTAGGCTGATGTGCTGGCGTCCATGATCAGATCAAACATATCTTTCGAGGGTGAAAGCTTGGTCATACTTTTGTAGGCTGATGTGCTGGCGTCCATGATCAGATCAAACATATCTTTCGAGGGTGAAAGCTTGGTCATACTTTGTAGGCTGATGTGCTGGCGTCCATGATCAGATTAAACATATCTTTCGAGGGTGAAAGCTTGGTCATACTTTTGTAGGCTGATGTGCTGGCGTCCATGATCAGATTAAACATTTCTTTCGAGGGTGAAAGCTTGGTCATACTTTTGTAGGCTGATGTGCTGGCGTCCATGATCAGATTAAACATTTCTTTCGAGGGTGAAAGCTTTCATTTGACCAAAATTTCGTTCAGAAGATAATGGTCCTGTTCCAAGAAATCAATCGACCCATCATATCCATCTCGGTACTTTCACTCGTCAAAACACGTATTTTTACCCAGTTTTGGTTTCTTGATTTTCGGTGAGGATGTTCGTGGTGTCTCTGTAATAGAGACTTGAAGTCAGATAACTATTGGCATCCTCGCCAAAGTTCAGAGTGGCTTCCAAGTAGCTGTAGGGGTACGTATTCTCACTAGGAGTGATCAGAGTATCGTTCAATGAAACATCCACTTCTTCTTTAAAGCAGCAGCCTATGTGTCCTAGTATCTTCTCAACTTTCTTATTTATTTTTGTTACCACTGATCTGTTGTTATATATCTTGTCCTTCTCAACTTTCTTATTTATTTTTGTTACCACTGATCTGTTGTTACATATCTTGTCCTTCTCAAATTGATATTTATAACAACAAAGCTTACCTCTTACTAAGGTATTCAAGAAGTTGTAGCAATTTTTTTCCTATTCTTATAGTCAAGTCGGGTACTTTTACCTGCTACTGTATGTAGTAAACAGTACAACCTGCGACTGCCCTGCCGCCTTGCAGGTATGCTCGGGAGTGTAAAGGGCTAAGGGAGGCTACCCTGAAGTAAAATAACTCCACTACCGTGTGGGTAAGACTTTTTAGTCAAAGGCTAGCGGAGCCAACCGTAAACAAACTGACGGAAGGTAACAGAAAACCACCGTCGTAATTTCTTTGTACAATCATGAATCGCCACAACAATAGAAATCACGACAACAACATTAAGGGGGATTCTAATTGAAAACCCTCGTTCGGTATGGGACATCATGTGCTACAGGTGATACTCGATCGTCATCAAGCTACTGTAAGCAAAATAAAGATAAGACAGACTCTAAAGATATGTACTTGGAATGTGAGAACACTCATGCAGAAGGGTAAACTGGAAAATATCAAGCAGGAAATTAAAAGAATGGGTTTACATTTATTGGGACTTTGCTAAAAGAGATACACTGGATCAGGGGAGATATATTCTGATGAACATAAAATAATCTATTCTGGAGGTACTGAACACCAAGGAGGAGTAGGTATCACCTTGGATGCAGAAAGAGCAAGAACAGTAAAGGGCTTTCACCAGAGTAAGAGTTAAAGTTTAAATAAGGCACTTCGTGAATCTAGTATGGACTAGATATGAATATCAAAAAGACTAAATCTATGATCATAAACAAAGAAAATTCTCAAGACCTACAATTAAATATCACAGTTGAAGAAATGCATCTGGAGACAGTTCAGAGCTACAACTACCTGGGACATACTATAACCAGTGATGGAAAATGTACATCTGAAATAAACAAAAGAATAGGTATGGCAAAAAGTAATTTTAATGCCATGAAAAGTATAGTAACATCAAAACAGATGGGACGCACCAGGATGGACGCTACCTGCGTCAGGGCCATGTAAACAATGTTGACTTTCCTTGTCTCCAACGATTTATCTCTTTCTATTGGAGAATTCCATGCTATCTGTTATCACAGTGAGTTGGCGGATTTTTATAAATGTAAATGGCGGGTTGATAATAAATGTTTGTACACAGTTCGTTAACCATCGCTGTAGATCAAGTCTTTATTCGCTGGCTTCGTTGGCAACTATGGAAGCTAATGACCTTACTTGTGCAGCCGGTTGGTTTGGGGCAAATTGTACGTTACAATGTCACTGCTATAATGGCTTAGTTTGTGACAAAACTACAGGGACATGCCCAAGCAATGACAGTTGTCAGCACGACTATTTCGGCCAGTGTCAGTACTTGGATTTTGTTTGCAAATATGCCCAAAGGTCTGCACCTGCTTTCCTGCTTGATAACGACACCTCAGGTAATCCGGACACAGTTTCTACATCAGTTGAGGTAACTATCAATCAATCTTTGCCGTTCACCTGGTTTAGGATTTGTGTGGATGACTTAACAGATATGGACAGTTTCACGGTAAATCTGGGTGGTTCTGCCTCATGTAAAAATGTATCAAGGTTTGTAGTTAGTCCGCACGAGATTGATGTCTTTTGCTCTGGGGCTGGTCTGATCGACGAGTTACGGATTGAAGGGGCGATAGTTGCAAGTGTCTGCTCCATTTGCATTGGCGGGGGTAGGAATGTGGCTCTCAAACAGATCACAAACCAGATAGACACATTTGATGCTTGTTATGCAGGAGACGGATGTGGACCGGAGGCCGCAGTTGATGGCAAAACAAAGACCATTCTCTAAGACAATGACTGCACACACACACACAGTGGAGAGGTGGAACCAATTCTGTTTACTGGTATCTGAACTTTGTCACGCCCCAGAAGACTCACACCATTCGAATCTATCATCGAGCTAGCAATATGATTCGGGTAAAGAATGCCACTCTGGGGGCTTTCTCTGACAGTGGAGGCGTAGTGTTCCAGTATAATGATATATCATACCCTGATATTTCTGTGAACGCTGTTGTAGTCAACACACAAATGCCAGTGGCACACATTAAGATTGAGTCCTCACCGACCATTTCGCTGGCCGACAGTGCACTGACGGTGAGTGAGGTGCAGACATATACAGACACCTATTGTCTGGACGAGCATTCTTGGTCGTTTTGTGCAATGTCTAGTGGGTGTAGTAAAGGTTGCAACGCCATCATCGATATGTGTCACGGCAACTGTTCACAGAGGATCTATGGACACGACTTTTCCGGGTCTTTTTAAGTGTTTGTCCTTTATTTGAGGAAAATCCGGAAAGTGCATACAATGTAGGCATCTTGGCTGTACCTGTAATGACACTTGTCCCTTTGATAATTTTGGGATACAGTGTGAACAGACGTGTTCTGATGGCTGTGACATCATATGTGACCCGGAAAGTGCAGACTGTACGTGCAAGGAAACGTACTACGAGTCAGATTGCACTCTTAAATGTCCGGACAACTGTTTCAGCGACACCTGTGAGCAGTCAATGGGGAACTGTACATGCAAGAGAACGTTCTATGGGCCAGACTGCACTCTCAGGTCTCCGGACGGCTGTTTGAACGAAACCTGTGATTCCCACGTTCGGAGGAGTCTGCCGACTGCAGCAGGCCCAAGCGTATGGACACTTTGATGTGTTTCTGTGCTGGACATGGTTCATTTCTTGGTGTTTTTCCGTGAAGCCATGGCTCATATCTTGATGTGTTTCTGTGCTAGCCATGGCTCATATCTTGGCTTGCGTGTGCTGGCCATGGCTCATATCTTGGTGTGTGTCATGTTGGTCATATCTCATGTCTTTATGTGTGTCTGTGTTTAGTCATGTCTCATGTCTTGGTGTGCACCAGTGTTAGTCGTGTGTCATATCTTTGTGTGTGCACGTCTGGGTTGGTGATATCTCATGTCTTTGTGTGCATGTTTGTGTTGGTCATGTCTCATATCTTTGTGTGTGCATGTCTGTGTTTGTCACATCTCATGTCCTTGTGAGTGCATGGCTATGTTAGTCCCATATCATGTCTTTGTGTGTGCATGTCTGTGTTAGTCATATCTCTTATCTTTGTGTGCATGTCTGTGTTGGGCATGTGTCATGTCTTTGTGTGTGCATGTCTATGTCAGTTGTATCTCATATCTTTGTGTGCATGTTTGTGTTGGTCATTTGTCATATATCTTGATGTGTGTCAGTGTTAGTCATGCCTCGTATCGCTGTGTGCATGTCTGTCTGTGTTGGTCACATCTCACATCTTTGTGTGTGCATGTCTGTGTTAGTCACCTCTAGTGACTCGGGCAGATGGTGCTCGTAAACCTGGGAGGGCCGACCATCTAAGGGCAGAATCCCCCTACAGAAAAGACAACCTGCTGCCTTGCAGGAAGATTAGGGACAAAAGGCTGGGGAAAGCAAACCCGAATAAAATGCTGGCTGAAATCGGATGCACTGGGCCACTGGCGCAGAACACAGTGCAACGTATTAACGGGTGTTCAATCAGAGTGGATCTGGCGAACTCTACTTGTGATGTTCTGTCTGTGGGGGCGATCAACACACTTAGCCTGACAGCTGACTTCATATGGGAGTCTGGAATCCTACTCTGATTGAGTCCTGATCGCAGAGAGAGAGAGAGAGAGAGAGAGAGAGAGAGAGAGACATCAAAACAAATAACACCAGGGCTAAAACTAAGAATAGCAAAATGTTACATCTTCTCAATATTCCTGTATGGTACAGAAACATGGACATTAGACCAGAAAACAGAACAGAAAATTGAATTCTTTGAAATGTGGATCTGTAGAAGAATAGGTAGAATTGGATGGAGAGAAAAAAAACAAACGATGAAGTTTTAAAACAACTAAAAATGAAAAGAGAACTACTAAATACAATTAGAGCAAGACAAATGACATTTTGGAGGCATGTTAAAAGACACAACAGCCTAATAAAAGTAATATTGGAAGGGAAAATACAAGGTAAAAGAAGCAGAAGCAGACCAAGACTAACATGGACGAGTAACAGCAAAAGATGGACAAGTCAACCTATAACAATCTGCAACATCAAAACAAGAGACAGAGTGGAATGGCGCTCCATGGTAGCAAACCTTCGATGCGGAGACAGTACTCAATGATGATGATGACTTCGTGAATGCAAGCCACATGAAAACACCATAGTTCTAAGGGATCTCAACACAAAAGTAGCAAAGGAATGAGCTGGGGAATTAAAAAGGTGACAAACTTATTGACTGGGCAAGAACACACAACATGATGATAGGAAACACCTGGTTTAAGCAACATCCAAGACGTCTGTGGACATGGAAAATCCCGGGAGACAACGCACGTAATGAAATTGATTACATAATGATAAACAACAGATTTTGGAACAGTCTGATGTGTGTGAAAACTAGGCCAGGGGGCAGATTGCAATAGTGATCATGTACCAGTTGTGGGAAAGTAAAGTAAAGTACCCCCGTCACGCCAAGTGGCGTATAGGGAATATGGTGTTAGTGACCATAAATTTTACAGACCTACGGTGCATGATTTTTGGGGTAATGTGGTCGGTATTACGCCCGTGCCGCTTTACTTTCCCAGAAAAAAATAATGTACCCATTAAAGGTGGGGTGAACCTGGAAGCCGTCGGTTGGGATCGAACCCTACCTCCTGTCTTTGTAGTCCAGTTCACTAACCACTGGGCTATCGCGGCTCCCAGTTGTGGGAATGCTTAGAGTTAAAATGAAAGCACCAAAACGAGCCTCAGTTAACATCAAGTTAAATTTAGATTTACTCAAATCAGACAAGAAGTAGAAAGACAAATATAACTTCTCATTTCAGAACCGGAACCATGCAATAGAGAAGGTACAAAGCATTTATGAACAGTGGGAAATGCTAAAAGAATCAATGCAATAAACATTAAAAGAGTTCATACCACCAGTAAGGACAAATTCAAGAAATAAATGAATTACAGATGACATTTTACAGCTAACGGATACAAGAAGAAGAAATAAAGAAAATAAAGATGAGTATAAGAGATTAAATAAAGAAATTGTAATAAAATGCAATGAAGCAAAAGAAGCATGGCTAAAACAGAGATGTAAAGAGATTGAAATGCAGCAAAAAGGAGATGTTAAAGCTATATACTACAAATTGAAGAATTAACAGGAATAAAAACGTAATAAAAAACTGGATGTTTAAGATCAAAGGAAGGATAGCTGGTGGTGGAACAAGAAAGCATAAGGGAAGGATGGACAGAATACATTAACGATCTTTATAATGATGAACGAATAGAAGTAAATATTAAGGATAATGGGGAAGGACCAGAAATGCTCAGAGAAGAAGTGAAAGACGCCGCGCGCAAATGAAAGCAGGAAAAGCTCATGGACCAGATAATAAGAGATTGAAGCCATTGGTGATTTTGGAATAGAAATAATAACAAAAATATTGAATGATATTTACAACAGCGGATATATAGCAGACGACCTGCTCAAATCAATATTCATACCCCTACCAAAGAAATCTGGTGCGATTGAATGCGATGATCATCGCACAATAAGCCTTAAGAGTCATATGACTAAGATATTACTAAGAATCATCATGCGAAGAGTGAGAAACAAAATCAGTTCAGAAATTAGCGCTGACCAATGTGATTTTGTTAGAGATAAAGGAACGGGCAATGCCATATACATCATACGATCTTCAGTAGAAAGAGCCATAGAGGTGAAAACAGACCGATACCTATGTTTCATAGATTATACCAAAGCATTTGACAAAGTAAAGCACCAAGAAATAATCAAAATAATTCTAGAAGGCATAGACGTAGACAGCAAAGATGTAAGAATAATAAAGAATATGTACTGGCAACAAACAGCCGCCATAAGAACTGGAAATCAATTGGGAATATTTCAACAAATAAAAACCGGGTGTTAGGCAAGGTTGTGTGCCGTCACTTGATTTGTTTAATATCTATAGTCTCTCTCTCTCTCTCTCTCTCTCTCTCTCTCTCTCTCTCTCTCTCTCTCTGCGATCAGGACTCAATCAGAGTAGGATTCCATACTCTCACATGAAGTCAGCTGTCAGGTTAAGTGTGTTGATCGCTCCCACAGTCACAACATCACAAGTAGAGTTCGCCAGATCCACTCTGATTGAACACCCGTTAAAACGTTACACTGTGTTCTGCGCCAGTGGCCCAGTGCATCCGATTTCAGCCAGCATTTTATTCAGGTTTGCTTTCCTTAGCCTTTGATTGTCCCCAATCTTCCTGCAAGGCAGCAGATGATCTTTTCTGTAGGGGGATTCTGCCCTTAGATGGTCGGCCCTCCCAGGTTTACGAGCACCATCTGCCCGAGTCACTAAAGGTGACTAACACAGACATGCACACAGCGATACGAGGCATGACTAGAACTGACACACATCAATATGTATGACACATGCCTAACATAGACATGCACACAAAGATATGAGATATGACCAACATAGACGTGCACACAAAGATATGAGATATCACTAACCCAAACATGCACAGACAAAGATGTGACACATGACTAACACAGATACACA
The DNA here is from genome assembly GCA_032433765.1 of Megaustenia siamemsis. Lineage (NCBI taxonomy): Eukaryota > Metazoa > Mollusca > Gastropoda > Stylommatophora > Ariophantidae > Megaustenia > Megaustenia siamemsis. Next base: position 91,980,029 of record JAVIAB010000051.1, read on the forward strand.
CTAAGATATGAGATATGACTAAATACATACACACATAAAGATTTGAGACATGATTAACACGGACACACCAATATATGAGATATGATTAACATGACACACACCAAGATATGAGTCATGGCCAGCACACACACACACACAAGCTAAGATATCAGCCATGGCTAGCACAGAAACACATCAAGATATGAGCCATGACTAGCACAGAGACACATCAAGATATGAGCCATGGCTTCACGGAAAACACCAAGAAATGAACCATGTCCAGCATAGAAACACATTAAGGTATCCATATGCTAGGGTTTGTTGTAGTCGATAGACTCTTCTTAACGTGGGAATCATCGACATACGAGACGCAGGCCCCGATTAACTGTTCACAGGTTTCGTTCAAACAGTTGTCCGGAGATTTGAGAGTGCAGTCTGACCCGTTGAACTTTCCCTTGCACGTACAGTCTGTACTTTCCGGGTCACATATGATGTCACAGTCATCAGAACAGGTCTGTTTGCACTGTAGCCCAAAATTACCATCGGGACATGTGTCATTACAGGTGTAGTCATGATGCTTAATTTTGTAGGCATTTTCCGGATTTTGCTTCACATAAAGGACAGACACAAAGACAAGACCGGAGCAGTCGTGTCCATAGATCCAATGTGAACAGTTGCCGTGACACGTACCGATGATGACGTTGCAACTTCTGCAACACCCACTACACACTGCACAAAACGACCAAGAATGCCCGTCCAGACAATAGGTGTCTATAAATGTTTGCACCTCACACGCCGTCAGTGCACTGACGGCCTGCGAAATGGTCGGTGAGAACTCAATCTTAATTTGTGCCATTGTCGCTTGTGTGGTGACTACAACAGTGTTCACAGAAATATTTGGGTATGATTTGAGAGCCACATTCCGACCCCCGCCAATGTAGATGGAGCAGATATTTGCAACTATCGCCCCTTCAATCCGTAACTTGTTGATCAGACCAGCCCCAGAGCAAAAGACATCAATCTCATGCGAACTAACTACAAACCTTGATTCATTGTTACATATTGCAGAACCATTTAGTTTTACCGTGAAACTGTCCATATCTGTTAAGTTATTCACATAAATCCTAAACCAGGAGAACGGCAATGATTGATTGAGAGTTACCTCAACTGATGTATAATCTGCGTCCGGATTACACGTGGTGTCGTTGTTATCAAACAGGAAAGTAGGTTCAGATCTTTGGGCGTATTTGTAAACGAGATCCAAGTACTGACACTGGGGTCCGAAATATTCGTGCTGACAACTGTCATTGTTTGGGCATGTCCCTGTAGTTGTGTCACAAACTGAGTCATTACAGCAGTGACATTGTACCGTACAGTTTGCCCCAAACCAACCGTCTGCACAAGTTAGGTCATTAGCTTCCAAGGTCACGAACGAAGCCAGCAAAATAAAGACTTGATCTACAGCGGTGCTTAACGAACTGTGTACAAACATTTATTATCAAACCCGTGGTTACATTTCTAAAAATCCGCCAACTCGTTGTGATAACAGATAGCGTGATGTTCAAAGTCAACATTGTTTACACCATGGTTCGAACGCGAACAAGCTTCCATCTTGGTGCGTCCCATGACGTCCATGATGTCTATAGTGAGATTATTTTAAGATCCATAAGGGACTAGCCTGGAATAACAATCGGAGATCATAATATAAATAATCTAAGGTATGCTGATGATACAGTCTTAATTGCTAAGAGTGAAAATGAGTTACAAGAAATGTTAGGCATGGTAGTGAAAGAAAGCAAAAAATAAAGGACTCAGCCTTAATAGCAAAAAGACAGAAGTAATGGTAACAACAAAGAAAAAGACATCATATCTGTGCAAAATAAAAACAAGTGGAACAATAATAAAACAGGTAAATGAATTTAAATATTTGGGAACTTTGTTAACCTCAGATGGAAGATGTACAACAGAGGTGAGATGCAGAATGGCTCAAGCAAAACCATCTTTCCAAAAAATGAGGAAGATACTATGTAGAGCCAGTCTTAACACATGGATGTGAATCATGGGCAATAGATCAACAGACAAAGATATCATTGGAGTCTGTAGAAATGTGGTTTTACAGAAGAATGTTGAGAATACAATGAACAGCTAAGAAGAGTAATGAAAACGTTCTGAAAAAGACCAATGCAAAAAGAGAGCTAATTTCCAATATTAGGAAGAAACAATCATCATTTTTTGGGCATGTAATGAGAAGGGAACAGCTCGAATATATTGTAACAACAGGGAAAATTGAGGGACGAAGATATAGAGGGAAGCAAAGAGAAAAGATATCAGACAGCTTAAGAGAATGGCTTGGCAGAAAGTCAACAACAGAAATGATAAATAACTGTCGAGATCGAAAGTTGTGTAGAGACATGATCACCTACGCCAGAAGGCCCGGTCCTTATTGATGGTGATGATCTTGTGAAATGATCTTTTATTGGAGGTGTTTTCATTTGTACTATTTTTTTTCATTGAACCTAATATCTATGTTCTTCATTGTAATCTGAAGAAGCACATTTACAATGCTACCAGTATTTGAATATACTATTGTAATAGAATCTGTTTCATTCCCATAGCCGATACGAATAACAAGTGAGTTTGTGGTTTTTTTTTCGAGTGTTGTAAAATGTATATGTATGTGGTTTATGTTAATAACGAATACATTAATCATAAAAGCGACTGTCATGCTATACTGTGGGAGAATCACGACCTGATGGGAGGGCCTATTGATTGATCGTGTTTATTAAGGCGATAAAACGAAACGACCGTAGAGACAGTTTCCAGTAAGAACGGTGAACCCTACCTATAACTCAACGAGGCAACGAACGACAAGACACAGAACGAAAGAAAACTATCGATCCAGAATGAAATATAAAATCCATGGTTGGGAGTATCCATTGTGAATTAATGAAACGATTGTTGACCAGTACCTACAAGTTGTCGACGAACTGCAATCGTTTAACAACACAGAACTGGGTTAGCTTCGTGGCGATCACGCTACACAACACTGAACTGGGTTAGCTTCCTGGCGATCACGCTACACGACACAGAACTTGATTAGCTTCGTGGCGATCACGCTACACGACACAGAACTGGGTTACCTTCTGACGATCACGCTACACGACACAGAACTGGGTTACCTTCTGACGATCACGCTACACGACACAGAACTGGGTTAGCTTCCTGACGATCACGCTACACGACACAGAACTGGGTTAGCTTTGTGGCGATCACGCTACACGACACAGAACTGGGTTACCTTCTGACGATCACGCTACACGATACAGAACTGGGTTAGCTTCGTGGCGATCACGCTACACGACACAGAACTGGGTTACCTTCTGACGATCACGCTACACGATACAGAACTGGATTAGCATCCTGACGATCACGCTACACGATACAGAACTGGATTAGCATCCTGACGATCACGCTACACGATACAGAACTGGGTTAGCTTCCTGACGATCACGCTACACGACACAGAACTGGGTTAGCTTCGTGGCGATCACGCTACACGACACAGAACTGGGTTACCTTCTGACGATCACGCTACACGATACAGAACTGGATTAGCATCCTGACGATCACGCTACACGACACAGAACTGGGTTAGCTTCCTGATGATCACGCTACACGATACAGAACTGGATTAGCATCCTGACGATCACGCTACACGATACAGAACTGGGTTAGCTTCCTGACGATCACGCTACACGACACAGAACTGGGTTAGCTTCCTGATGATCACGCTACACGATACAGAACTGGATTAGCTTCCTGACGATCACGCTACACGACACAGAACTGGGTTAGCTTCCTGACGATCACGCTACACGACACAGAACTGGGTTACCTTCTGACGATCACGCTACACGACACAGAACTGGGTTAGCTTCCTGATGATCACGCTACACGATACAGAACTGGATTAGCTTCCTGACGATCACGCTACACGACACAGAACTGGGTTAGCATCCTGACGATCACGCTACACGATACAGAACTGGATTAGCATCCTGACGATCACGCTACACGACACAGAACTGGGTTAGCTTCCTGACGATCACGCTACACGACACAGAACTAGGTTAGCATCCTGGCGATCATGCTACACGACACAGAACTGGGTTAGCTTCCTGATGATCACGCTACACGACACAGAACTAGGTTAGCATCCTGACGATCATGCTACACGACACAGAAGTAGGTTAGCATCCTGACGATCATGCTACACGACACAGAACTGGGTTAGCTTCCTGATGATCACGCTACACGACACAGAACTGGGTTAGCTTCCTGACGATCATGCTACACGACACAGAACTAGGTTAGCATCCTGACGATCATGCTACACGACACAGAACTGGATTAGCTTCCTGACGATCACGCTACACGACACAGAACTGGGTTAGCATCCTGATGATCACGCTACACGACACAGAACTGGATTAGCTTCCTGACGATCACGCTACACGACACAGAACTGGGTTAGCATCCTGATGATCACGCTACACGACACAGAACTGGGTTAGCTTCCTGATGATCACGCTACACGACACAGAACTAGGTTAGCATCCTGATGATCACGCTACACGACACAGAACTAGGTTAGCATCCTGATGATCACGCTACACGACACAGAACTAGGTTAGCATCCTGATGATCACGCTACACGACACAGACCTAGGTTAGCATCCTGATGATCACGCTACACGACACAGAACTAGGTTAGCATCCTGACGATCACGCTACACGATACAGAACTGGGTTAGCTTCCTGATGATCACGCTACACGACACAGAACTAGGTTAGCATCCTGATGATCACGCTACACGACACAGAACTAGGTTAGCATCCTGATGATCACGCTACACGACACAGAACTAGGTTAGCATCCTGATGATCACGCTACACGACACAGAACTAGGTTAGCATCCTGATGATCACGCTACACGACACAGAACTAGGTTAGCTTCGATGTGCATGGTCTGCGTGCATGGTCAGTGCATATGGTCGGTGTGTATGGTCGGTGCATGGTCTGTGTGCATGGTCGGTGCGTATGGTCGGTGCATGTTCTGTTTGAATGGGCTGTGTGCATGGTCTGTGTGCATGGTTGGATATGATGGCCTTTGCGTATGGTCTGTGTGTATGGTCGATGCATGGTCTGTGTGCATGGTCTGTGTGCATGGTCTGTGAGCATGGTCTGTGTGCATGGTCTGTGTGTATGGTCGATGCATGGTCTGTGTGTATGGTCGGTGCATGGTCTGTGTGCATGGTCTGTGTGTATGGTCGATGCATGGTCTGTGTACATGGTCGGTGTAGATGGTCTGTTCATGGACTGTGTGCATGGTCTGTGTGTATGGTCGGTGCATGGTCGGTGTAGATGGTCTGTGCGCATGGACTGTGTGGGTGTTCGGTGCAAGGTCTGTGTGCATGGTCTGTGTAGATGGTCGGTGCATGATCTGTGTAGAAGGTCAGTGCATGATCTGTGTCGATGGTCGGTGCAGGTCTGTTTAGAAGGCCGGTGCCTGGTCTGTGTAGATGATCGGTGCATGGTCTGTGTGCATGTTCTGTGTAGATGGTCGGTGCATGTTCTGTGTAGATGGTCGGTGCATAGTCTGTGTAGATGGTAGGTGCATGGTCAGTGCGCATGGTCTGTGTAGATGGTCGGTGCATTGTCTGTGTGCATGGTCTGTGTAAATGGTCGCTGCATGGTCTGTGTGCATGATCGGTGCATGGTTTGTGTAGATGGTCGGTGCATAGTCTGTGTACATTGTATGTGTGCATGGTCTGTGTAGATGGTCTGTGTGCATAGTCTGTGTGCATGGTCGGTGCATGGTATGTGTATATGGTCTGTGTGCATGGTCGGAGCCCATGGACTGTGTGCATAGTCGGTGATCATGGTCTCTGTCTATGGTCGGTGCCCATGGTCAGTGGCCATGGTTGGTGTTCATGGTCGTGTGCATGGTCGGTGTCCATGTTCGGCGTCCATGATAATGAGGTAATGATTTGCTGGTCTCTGAGGGCCCCAGTGCAGGAAATATTGAAACATGACAAGTTGGATTCGCTTAAGGCTATTAGAGACACCTTATCCAAAGAAGAGGAAACAGAATGAGCAACAACCCCCCCCCTTCCTCCCCCAACACCCCACATCCATAAATCGAAAGAAGAGATTTGAGATGGGGAGGAAAGAGCAAGCACGTTCCTAGGGTGAAAATGAACGACTCTTAGCACTTAACAAGAACAATAAGTGTCACTTAACAAGAACGATAAGTGTATGCACTGTGTACTGGCTTTTTGAATGAACAATGGAGGAGATATGTCATTGTTCTGACTCTGGTGACACTACCACTTGAAACCAACAGAATAAACATTCACAGATGAAGGGATACAATATATAACCATTCGATGGTAGTAAAGAAGGACACACGTATATGTGTAGGATTTTGTTGTTTATTCAATAGAAAAACAACATCACTGCTATTAAGTTTTCGAACCTGTTCCAACAGCATGCGGGATTAGAATCAAAGCAATGACTTTTATCATACGAACAGTGATCCAAATCTAAGCTGCTACATCATGTAGTTGGCCCTCGATGATGTCCGTGTGCACGCCGCCTTGACAGCAGTTTACGACATCAATTTGGCTTCTTTTAAATAGCGTGTACACATCTATCTGTTATCAGTTTGACCACACTAGCTCAGGATTAAATTAATGGACATGACAGTCTTTATGTACTGACGACATAACAGACACAATACTTTTTAGGTACCCACATTCTCAAAATAATACAATATAACCGGCTCACTGTTGTTAGTCTTCTTGCTGTTAAAATATGATAAATCAAGGGACTTCCGTTTCAAAATGGTGGAACGTTTCACGTCCTCTCGATCGCTGCAGCAAAATGTATCTGTGGTTTTATTAATTTAGGTTCTCTGACGTATGTTTCTGTGTTGAAATCAAAATGATGTTCTACTTAGTAAATCTGCACTGCCGAATACACCCAGCAATGTTCCTTTTTCAAGTTAACAGTCAAGTATCGTTTGTAAAAGCGACTTTCACCATCTAGTGTTGTCATGCGCTTTACGTCACATTTATAGCTTGTTTCATAACTCGTGCCCAACTTTTAAAATCGATAGCTTTTTAACCGCTTGTTGTAAGTTGTTCAAAATTTGCATGTAAAGTTATAATGATTAGAACCCAACAGGGAATTAATTTCATTAAAAAAAAACATTTGGTTATTATTGTTGCTTATTTGATTTATATAAATTTATAACGACCCATTGATGTAGTCAAAACTTAATGTTTACAGTATTTTAAGTTAAAAATAGCGAGTAAAAATCCTTACACGGTAAAATTGACGTATTTGCACGCTTTCACCGTGGTTTTTTGACACAATTAGACACTTGTAAAAAACACGAGAAATTGTGTGTTCCATTTCCGTTCATTCAGAGGTGAAGACGTGGAACGATAACATTTATCATGAGTCTTAAAATGAAATTCTGCAGTTTACAAAACATTGCAATAAAAATGTATGACTATTTTTGCAAAGAGGCTAAACGAGGAAGATTATTGCATTCTTTAGAAAACCCTGAGAATAGGACAAGACACATTTTGGATTTATCTAAACGGTCATTTAATCGCTGGATTCAAGCACGTGACCGTCAATGTTCAAAATATACAAAATCACAAGGAAGAGCAAAAATGTTGGATAATTTCGACAGTGAACTTATTAGAAGTGAAATTCGCAAAATGTTGGGTATGAATGAAACTGTTACAATAAGAAAATTAAAAGTTTCGCTGAAAAAGAACAACAGTATTGAAATATCAAAGTCTACATTATGGAGGAATGTGAGAGCTGCAGGCATTACATTCAGAAAGTATTCCAATGGACGAAACATCATCTGTGAGAAGCCACATATAGTAGTCATGAGAAGCAAGTACTTACGTGAAGTAAAAGAGGTGCGCAAGCAAGGTTATGATACTGTGTACTTGGATGAAACATGGATCAATGCTCACCACACTAACCAAAGGGAATGGCAGTCATCAGATGGAAAGATTAAGAGATTAATACCTAGCAGCAAAGGACAGCGCTTGATAATTGCCCATGCAGGTAGTCGACAACATGGACTAATACAGAATGCAGAGCTCATTTTTCTTTCAAAATCCATAGACAATCGGGATTATCACTCTGAGATGAATGATCACATATTTAGACATTGGATTGAAAATTATGTTCTCCCATCACTAGATCGACCATCTTGCCTAATAATGGACAATGCAGCGTACCACAACATTGTTGCACTTGAAGATAAAGTCCCGACGTCATCCAGTACAAAAGATGCTATTAAGATATGGCTCACAAAGGAGCACATACAATTTAATAACATGTACTTAAAACCTGAATTACTATCTCTAGTAAAGCAAAAACAAACGACAAAGATTTTTTTCAAATAGATAAGATTATCCAAGAGCACTGTCATATAAGTTTGAGGCTGCCACCTTACCATGCTCATTTAAATACAATAGAACTAATCTGGGCAAAATTAAAAGGACAAGTGGCAGATGAAAATACAACATTCAAAATATGCGATGTAAAGACTCTTGCTAATCTCGCTTTATTAAATACAGACAAAGATTATTGAGCTAAATGTGAAGACCACGTCTTAAAACAGGAAGAGGAATATTGGAAAAATGATGGTTTGTGGAATGTTCAACCCCAAACAGTTATTAATCTTTTAGACTCGTCTGATTCAGAATGAAAGTATATAGCCCCCACAATGTTGGCCCCTATATTACCTTAAATTAGTTCAACAAACGGTCCTTTTCACGACCACACAACTATGAAAATTGGACATACAGGTATACCTTGATATTATCGTCCGTCCTCGGACTGAGAAGACAATAATTCTCCTGGTGTTTTATCTTATTCAGTTATTTCCCCATTACGGCCACGCCTTTACCTAGTGAAAATTAATCATAGACCAGCAACTACGGTAATTTCTATTATTTAGGGGTTCACAATTTACAATTTTGACAAACATCAAAGAAATTCGCCGCTTTAAGAAAACTGCAGCTGCAAGATATTTGTTAAATATACATTTAAAGGGTCTTTTGCATTCTAATAATTCTAATAACATTTGGAAAATTTCAACAGTTTTTAACAAACGGACACTGAGTAATAGCGTTTTGAAGTTGGGCATGTGATTTGAAACGAGCTATAGTGCTCTGTTCAATGTCCGACGTGTATATTTTTTGACACAAGTTATTTACAAGCTGAAACGCATTTACTGTGGACTGCTCCGTCAAGTCGACCGATGATTTTGTGTTTATAACTAACAGGGTGTTTATATGTTCGGTTGCAGTCAAGAACAATATCCTAACATCGTCAAACGCTATAAATTTTTGTTCTCAATATGACGATCATCATTTTCGGAAGGACGTGAAATTCCGGTATATGGTGGATAGGTGGCAGGAACCATTGAAAGCTGTGTCTGAAAAGTGTTCCTTGTTGCAGTTTCCTCATATTCCAAGTCCGGCTTGTTGCAGGAGCTACTGAGTTAAGTGCTCTGTGCACACCGTGAGCTGTGTGTCTCATCCGTTTTGATCACGTTTCGATATTCCAATTGTTTACGATGAATGATGATATATCGTATGATAGGGAACAGTTGGCTGTGTTCACTTTCTGCGCGGTTTCGCCTTATGTCTTTTGGCGTGTGCTGAGACTGCTACGATGGGGACTACAGTTACCTTTCTTTGTTTGGGAGATGAGTTAGTAATTCGGCTGATTCCACTGGAACGGGCGGTTGAGCAATTATGGATTTTAATTCGTTTGCAGTGATACCGAGGTTCTTCCATAACCAATAACCAATGATAAATCAAGATTTTTAAAATAAGACTATAATTTTAGTTAGAGGTAGTGGATCTGTTTAAAGCTATATAAAGAAACCCATTTTTATATAGTCAGTAGAGCACTGAGAATACTGTGATGAATGATTAATTTCGTGTGTGCCTCACTAGAAGACTACTTACAGCTTGGAGATAAGACAAAATATGTATATTGATCTCTAACTCGAATAGGTGTATTACTGTAAATTTCACTTTTACGAACTATAAATGCTATCTACATTGATTCAATTAAAGTAGTTGTAATTTGTCTAATGAAAATACTCTATACAGGGTCTACAGTGGAATGAATTCAAAGTTAATGCAGAAATAAAGAAATGGCATTGCAACCAACATTCGCATCTAAAATCAAGATCAGAAGATAGGCAAATGTTGCCAATATGATTTTCCCACTTAACTTGAGCCTACTGCTTGTGCCGTGTAGCGTCATAAAGAAGAAGAATGTGTCATTTTTAGCCTTCGCTAGTTGTATAGCTAGAGCTGTTGTCACGAAAAATTTACTTAATGCCTCTTAGATTCAATCTATCCATCTTTTTCGGAGTACGCCCGTTTGCTGTGTATCCGGATGTTTTCATGGAACACGTTTGAACTGCGAGTTGTGTTGATTTTATTCTGGTCATTGAATTCGTTGTTGTTCACAGTCAATAACTGATGTTGCACCCACTATTTTTCTCAAGACCTCAGTTCTAATCCTCGGCCAAGCGATAAGAAATAACAAAAGAATCACAAATCAAGTCCTCAAGTAGCAAACAATATGAAAAGAAAATGACGCGGACCACGAGTGAAACTTATAATACACATTGATAAGAGACGCAATAACAGCAGACATCGATTACCATCATGAGATTAAGCAACTCGCTAAGAGCAGTGACTTATGGCGATGTACTCTTTGTAACGTTTGTCGGCACTGGAAAGATGATGAATTGATAACAAGTGTCATCAATGTAGCTTCAAAGACAGTCTATTTTGCTTGCATTACCCACATGTCATCAATGTAGCTTCAATGACAGTCTATTTTGCTTGCATTACCCACATGTCATCAATGTAGCTTCAATGACAGTCTATTTTGCTTGCATTACCCACATGTCATCAATGTAGCTTCAATGACAGTCTATTTTGCTTGCATTACCCACATGTCATCAATGTAGTTTCAATGACAGTCTATTTTGCTTGCATTACCCACATGCCATCAATGTAGTTTCAATGACAGTCTATTTTGCTTGCATTACCCACATGTCATCAATGCAGTTTCAATGACAGTCTATTTTGCTTGCATTACCCACATGTCATCAATGTAGTTTCAATGACAGTCTATTTTGCTAGCATTACCCACATGTCTTCAATGTAGTTTCAATGACAGTCTATTTTGCTTGCATACCCACATGTCATCAATGTAGTTTCAATGACAGTCTATTTTGCTTGCATTACCCACATGCCATCAATGTAGCTTCAATGACAGTCTATTTTGCTTGCATTACCCACATGTCATCAATGTAGTTTCAATGACAGTCTATTTTGCTTGCATTACCCACATGTCATCAATGTAGTTTCAATGACAGTCTATTTTGCTTGCATTACCCACATGCCATCAATGTAGTTTCAATGACAGTCTATTTTGCTTGCATTACCCACATGTCATCAATATAGTTTTAATGACAGTCTATTTTGCTTGTATTACCCACATGTCATCAATATAGTTTCAATGACAGTCTATTTTGCTTGTGAAAAGTAAAACCCAAATGTCACTAATATGATGAGGTGGAGTAAGACCTTCATCAGCTTTGGTTCGCTGTTGCAAGCTGAAATTTGTGAGTTTCTGACTGTTTTAGCCAAAGTGATGTTTCACGGGGTGATGTTTCACAAGGTGATGTTTCACGGGGTGATGTTTCACGGGGTGATGTTTCACAAGGTTTTGTTTCACGGGGTGATGTTTCACGTCACCTACAAGTAGGTTTATTGTGCGTAAATGACAAATGTCGTCGTTAGTATTTATCTCCTTTTAAAGTTTTCTTCCACACAAGTCCTTTTGTGGTTGTCCTTTCTTCTTTCTAACTGGCTTTTATACATTAGTATTTGATACTTTCATACATTTGATACAGTTTCTGCTATTATCTTTCGTGCTCAGACATCTCTTTGCTGTCGTACATGTTCTCACTAAGATTTGTTGGTAGAGTTCCATCTGCTTCTTAATTATCATTTTGTCTTCATCCCACCATGTCGAGTTTCTCCTTTTGTGAAGAGTACTCTCATCAAGAACCATACCTGCTGGTCTAGGTGGTCATGTATTTCCATAATGCGCTATTACAATCGTTTTTTTTTTTAGCATTTCTGTTACTGGCTTTCCATGAAATCATTCTATTAAACTGTCTGGTATTTGTACTCTTTGTTTCCTTATATATCTTGTTATAATTGTTTTCTCTTGCTATAATATATTCAACTTCTTCCCATCCATTTACATGACAGCTAAAAATTAATCATTGTTTTCTCCAGATACTGGTAATAAGCTCTCATTTTCCTTTGGCCTATTTTAGAACGTTCTCATTACTCTCTTCATCAGTCAATGGATTCTGTATATGTTTGCTTGAATCTGGAAGTGTGGATTATTGAAAAAAGTGACCGTTTCTAACGGATATATATTTTTAAAACGGTGCGTAAAGTGTTCTATTCAATGAGGAGGACATGATAAAGATAAGTACTTTTTAAATGTAACCATCTAAAAATGTATAGTTAGACCGTAAAAGATTGCATGTGACACCTAGCGATCTAACACGGGGAGGAAGGGGGGGGGGGGAGAGAGAATCTTTTGGCTACCCCAACGTGTGTTTTTAGGTTAAGCATTAACTTGCGACTGACTCAACAGGTCGGTAAGGGATAAACGTTGTATGCTCAAAGAAACCACAGAAAAATGGAGATACACCACAAATATAAAGTAGCAACCATCAATATTTGCGGAATAAAGAAAAAACAAACTGAGTTTATAGAAGAAATGACAAAAAGGAAAATTAAAATACTAGGATTAGCGGAGACCCGAGTAAAAGGATAACAGATAAAGAAAACACACATGAACTAAACCATAATATTTTCAGTAGTCGACAACACAGAAGGAGCAACATACGGAGCAGGCTTTATCATCAACCCAGAACAAGCAACGAATATTCTAGAAATAAAATACTACTCAGAATAATCACAACCAGACTACTAGAAGATGACAGAAATTTAGAAAGAATTCTATGACACACTAGACGACATTGTCAACAAGACTGATGAAAGTGACAATATGTTAGTGATGGGATATTTTAATGGAAGGGAAATGCAACAGTGAGAACAGAGATATCATCGGACCCTATGGCGATAAAACAGCTGAAATACACGAAAATGGAAGCAGCTGCTGGAATTATGTAATCAAAATTATTTGTTTATCACCAACACATTCTTCAAACACAGAGAGTCGTAATTATACACCTGCTACAAGTGAAATGGCACAACATACAGAAGCCAGATATATTTTATACTAACAAGAAAGCAGAACTAGAAAAGAGCAACCGATAGTATAGCTATCCCTAATATCACAGACGGCACTAACCCTAAAATGGTTATGATTACACTCAGCCAAAAACATGGAGAAGATACGCAAACAAACAAAAGAAACACACACAAAAACCATTGCAGACAACTGATAAAGCAGTCAATATAGAACCCTGGTTTTTAGCATAAATGATGTACAGAACTTAGGTATCTGCCGCCAAGATAATGCCTACATTATGTTTTCATTGACAGATATAGAGAGAAAGATCCTAGGTAGATCCACAAGGGAAGAATGGATCCTCACGGCTAAGAAAGGAGAAGTTAAAGAGGCAGCGTTCTCGGACTCTGTGGTAGAAAACCTTAGAAGCTGTCCAGAAAGAGATTGTTTCTCAAGAAATGGAATAAAGAGAATTATGATATAATCTAACGTTAGTTTTAAGAATCAAGAACGTTAAGCTAACACGGAAAGAGAGAGATATGTTCGGAACAAGCACCAGAACAAGCGCTCTAGAAGATGACATTACTAATTACTGACGAGAAAATGATGAGAAAAAAACTGAGACAAATTATAACTAGAGACAGAAGTGCACAACACAACGATTTGTTCTTATTATAAAGAAATCCATGACAAACATGAACAAGATAGGTGATACGTCATATTTACTATTGAGTATCTCATTTTTTTTTTCGTTCGCCAGCTTTTTACCTCTGACGAAGTTCCTAGAGACTAGGAACTGAATTTTGCGTGTTAATCCATTTTTCCCTGGCAGTCGTGTGCACATGAATCTCTCGCCGCACAGGCAGATAACTCCGACTTCGGAGGTACTCATATTTTTTCCGTCGATGTAATTGACGTTTCAAGCCGGGCCTCGCTGATGAGACCAGGGGTAGTTGCCGCAGAGAGATATCATAAATAAAAATCACAACCGGTGTAGGCGGGATTTGAACCCACAACCTCTCTGTCTCGAGGCCGGGGTCTTGCCTCGAGACACGCTCACAGAACAGGGTACCTTTGTCCGTTAGGGAATTGTTTTAGGTCGTCGTAAAACAAATGTAGGTGTGTTGAGTATATGTGGGTGTGGATAGTACAGGGTGTGTAGAGTATGTGTGGATGTGGTTAGTACAGGGTGTGATGAGTATGTGTCGTTGAGGATAGTACAGGGTGTGTGGATTGTGTGTGGGTGTGGATAGTACAGGGTATGTAGAGTATGTGTGGGTGTGGACAGTACAGGGTGTGTAGAGTGTATGTGGGTGTGGATAGTACAGGGTGTGTAGAGTATGTGTGGGTGTGGACAGTACAGGGTGTGTAGAGTGTGTGTGGGTGTGGACAGTACAGGGTGTGTAGAGTGTGTGTGGGTGTGGTCAGTATAGGGTGTGTAGAGTGTGTGTGGGTGTGGTCAGTATAGGGTGTGTAGAGTATGTATGGGTGTGGACAGTACAGGGTGTGTGGAGTGTGTGTGGGTGTGGACAGTACAGGGTGTGTGGAGTGTGTGTGGGTGTGGACAGTACAGGGTGTGTAGAGTGTGTGTGGGTGTGGACAGTACAGGGTGTGTAGAGTATGTGTGGGTGTGGACAGTACAGGGTGTGTAGAGTGTGTGTGGGTGTGGACAGTATAGGGTGTGTTTCACTCGCCCTCGGCTCCATTAAAAAACAATAATGGTCATAATTCACTCTAATTTGGCAGACATTTCTTGGTGTTTGAGAAGTACGATGATCTCGTAGATGGCGTTGAAAATGGTCGCCATTAACATCAAGGAATGTCTGCATATGCCCTGCTACTGAAGGTGGTCACCGACACAACGAAAGTTACAGCAGCAAGTCTCCACCAATTGTTTGGTTTTTTTTTTCATTTATTTTACCCATTCTTCCTTTACACCACGTATGTCTATCAAATGTCACTGAATTAAGTACATCATACGATTCGTTTGAGAGTTAGATACCAGGACTGAGAACAAATGAAACATTGCAGTTCATCAGAAAACCACGGTTGATGTAAAGAGTAACTCATCCACTCAAACAGCCAGGTTACCTTCCATTTAATAACCCATGTGCTCTGCATTATAGCTTGTTTCATAACTTGTGCCCAACTTTTAAAATCGATAGCTTTTTAACCGCTTGTTGTAAGTTGTTCAAAATTTGCATGTAAAGTTATAATGATTAGAACCCAACAGGGAATTAATTTCATTTAAAAAAAACATTTGGTTATTATTGTTGCTTATTTGATTTATATAAATTTATAACGACCCATTGATGTAGTCAAAACTTAATGTTTACAGTATTTTAAGTTAAAAATAGCGAGTAAAAATCCATACACGGTAAAATTGACGTGTTTGCACGCTTTCGCCGTGGTTTTTTTTTTTTTTACACAATTAGACACTTGAGAAATTGTGTGTTCCATTTCCGTTCATTCAGAGGTGTAGACGTGAAATTCGCAAAATGTTGGGTATGAATGAAACTGTTACAATAAGAAAATTAAAAGTTTCGCTGAAAAAGAACAACAGTATTGAAATATCAAAGTCTACATTATGGAGGAATGTGAGAGCTGCAGGCTTTACATTCAGAAAGTATTCCAATGGACGAAACATCATCTGTGAGAAGCCACATATAGTAGTCATGAGAAGCAAGTACTTACGTGAAGTAAAAGAGGTGCGCAAGCAAGGTTATGATATTGTGTACTTGGATGAAACATGGATCAATGCTCACCACACTAACCAAAGGGAATGGCAGTCATCAGATGGAAAGATTAAGAGATTAATACCTAGCAGCAAAGGACAGCGCTTGATAATTGCGCATGCAGGTAGTCGACAACATGGACTAATACAGAATGCAGAGCTCATTTTTCTTTCAAAATCCATAGACAATCGGGATTATCACTCTGAGATGAATGATCACATATTTAGACATTGGATTGAAAATTCTGCTCTCCCATCACTAGATCGACCATCTTGCCTAATAATGGACAATGCAGCGTACCACAACATTGTTGCACTTGAAGATAAAGTCCCGACGTCATCCAGTACAAAAGATGCTATTAAGATATGGCTCACAAAGGAGCACATACAATTTAATAACATGTACTTAAAACCTGAATTACTATCTCTAGTTAAGCAAAAACAAAGGACAAAGATTTTTCAAATAGATAAGATTATCCAAGAGCACGGTCATATAAGTTTGAGGCTGCCACCTTACCATGCTCATTTAAATCCAATAGAACTAATCTGGGCAAAATTAAAAGGACAAGTGGCAGATGAAAATACAATATTCAAAATATGCGATGTAAAGACTCTTGCTAATCTCGCTTTATTAAATATAGACAAAGATTATTGGGCTGAATTTGAAGACCACGTCTTAAAACAGGAAGAGGAATATTGGAAAAATGATGGTTTGTGGAATGTTCAACCCCAAACAGTTATTAATCTTTTAGACTCGTCTGATTCAGAATGAAAGTATATAGTAAGGTGACCATTCGTCCCGGATTGTCCGGGACAGTCCCGGAATTTGACATTTTTTGAACCTTTGTACCGGATTAGCTGCCGTACCGGTTTTGTCCCGATTTTGGCATATTTTTTAGCTTTTGTCCCGGATTTGATAAAAAATAATTTGGGACACAAACGTTTACCAAATTTGCCATTTTGGTATACGGCGTACATTTCTTCAATTAAAAAAAAATATTATTCCGTTGCTGTGTAGACAATTTTGTTTAATATCAAAACAGTAGAATGCGCTCCTAGTTTTAAATCTCGTATATATTCGTTGTGTTACTAACTTTCACTTTCACTTTCGCAAAAAATGACACCGAAGCGTAATTGTAGTTTTAATCAAGATTTACAAAAGGAATACCCTTTTATAAAAAAGTCTACATCGTCATCAGACTTCACTGTAAGATGTAATATATGTTCATCCGGGTTTACTATTAACCATAGTGGACGTGGTGATATTAAGAGCCACATAAATAGTGATAAACATAAAAGAGCCGTCCCTACTGCTGCATCAAGCTCGTCGTTGAAAAATTTTTTTCGAGCTGAACAGGTTGGTGACAAAGAAGAACAGTTAGCTGCTACAGAAGGTGCCTTTGCATATCATACAGTGATGCACAATCACACGTTTAGATCTATGGACTGCACATCAAAATTGCTTCAGGTAACTTTAGAACCAAAATTTGCTTGTGCACGTACGAAAACAGAAGCTATTATTCGGAATGTGTTCACACCCCATGCTCTAAACGAGTTGAGATGTGACCTAGAAAACGTAACATTTATCTCCATACTGACAGATGCCTCCAACCACAAAGAAATCAAGATTTTTCCTTTGCTTGTCAGATACTTTGATCGCAATAAGGGACTGAAAGTTAAAATATTAGAGTTGAAGTCATTGCCGGGTGAAACATCTGATATAGTAAGTAGTTTTCTTATTGACTGTCTAACTGAAAATGGTTTAGAACTGAAAGTAGTTGGATTATGTGCAGACAACACAAATTCTAATTGTGGGGGTGCTGAAAGAAAAAGACAGAACAATGTTTTCACAAAACTGAAAGAAAACCTTGGACATAGTTTGATAGGTGTTGGGTGTGCTTGCCATATTTTCCACAACACTGTTCGAGCAGCTGCAGACGTATTGCCTGTTGATGTTGAAATGACTATTGCAAAAATTTATCTGTACTTCAAATCATACACAGTTAGAGTTGAAAGTCTCAAGGAGTTTTGTCAGTTTGTCGACACAGACTTCCAGTTGATTTTAGGTTATGCACAAACTAGGTGGCTTGCGCTCTTGCCTGCTGTTGAAAGGGTTCTTTACATGTTCCTGCCTCTAAAATCATATTTTCAATCTCAAGACAGATGCCCAGTTTTTATACAGGAATTCTTTGAAAACCCACTGTCTGAGGCATGGCTTATTTTGGTTCACAGTCAGGCATCCTCTTTCCACGAAGCAGTGCAGAAAGTAGAGGGACAGATGGTCACTGTATTTGAAGTCATTGACAACATCAATAGGTTGAAAGCTATCTTGGAGTCCAAGCTGGAAGACAGCTTCTTGCCATCAAGAGTTCCGATAATCCTTAAAAAGCTGGAAATGGAAGGATTTCCACGTGATGATGTGAAAAAGTTTAACGCCAGTGTTTCTTCATTTTATGAAACAGCTTTAAGTTATTTGAAGAAATGGGCTGCAAATAATTTTAAAAACTTAGAGTCTTACAGCTGGGTAATGCTGAACAGAACACCAAATTGGGAAGGTATTGAGAAGTCTTCATCATTAGTGAGTCAAACAGTGCCTTCAGTCGACTTTCCAGAAAATGAAATGTATGACGAATATGTCTACATGAAACAGTTCGTTACTTCACAAAAAATTAGTGAGTGGAGTCTTAATAAAACATTACCAGGGCAGCGTTGGGTTGAACTAGCTTCCCACTTCAGAAACAATCATGTGCCCGTTTCACATATTCTGAAGTTGGCAGAGTTCTTTTTGTGTCTACCTGGAACAAATGCTGCAACAGAACGAGTGTTTTCTCTGATGAACAGTTTGTGGACAGATGATAAAACACAACTAGGTGTTGAAACTTTAAAAGCCATGTTGATCACCAAAGTGAACTATGAGGGAACATGTGTCGAATTTTATAAGATGCTGCATACAAAGGACATTTTACAGAAAATTCACTCATCTGAAAAGTACAGCATCTCTGTTTCACCTTCAATTTAAGTGAGTATCACTGGTTTTTTTAAATCTCCTGATTATCCTGATAGCGTATTGTAGGTCTATATTATTAGATGTTTTAAAATGTATGTATTATTCACTTGAAAATGACAGCAAGAAGAAATGTAATTTTATTGGTGGAAAATTGAAGTAAAATTATTCCGTCCCGGAATGGGATTTCAAAAATATGGTCACCTTAGTATATAGCCCCCACAATGTTGGCCCCTATATTACCTTAAATTAGTTCAACAAACGGTCCTTTTCAGGACCACACAACTATGAAAATTGGACATACAGGTATACCTTGATATTATCGTCCGTCCTCGAACTGAGAAGACAATAATTCTCCTGGTATTTCCCCATTACGACCACGCCTTTACCTAGTGAAAATTAATCATAGACCAGCAACTACGGTAATTTCTATTATTTAGGGGTTCACAATTTACAATTTTGACAAACATCAAAGAAATTCGCCGCTTTAAGAAAACTGCAGCTGCAAGATATTTGTTAAATATACATTTAAAGGGTCTTTTGCATTCTAATAATTCTAATAACATTTGGAAAATTTCAATTATATATTATTTATATAATAATTATTTATATATATAATTGCCCATGCAGGTAGTCGACAACATGGACTAATACAGAATGCAGAGCTCATTTTTCTTTCAAAATCCATAGACAATCGGGATTATCACTCTGAGATGAATGATCACATATTTAGACATTGGATTGAAAATTATGTTCTCCCATCACTAGATCGACCATCTTGCCTAATAATGGACAATGCAGCGTACCACAACATTGTTGCACTTGAAGATAAAGTCCCGACGTCATCCAGTACAAAAGATGCTATTAAGATATGGCTCACAAAGGAGCACATACAATTTAATAACATGTACTTAAAACCTGAATTACTATCTCTAGTAAAGCAAAAACAAACGACAAAGATTTTTTTCAAATAGATAAGATTATCCAAGAGCACTGTCATATAAGTTTGAGGCTGCCACCTTACCATGCTCATTTAAATACAATAGAACTAATCTGGGCAAAATTAAAAGGACAAGTGGCAGATGAAAATACAACATTCAAAATATGCGATGTAAAGACTCTTGCTAATCTCGCTTTATTAAATACAGACAAAGATTATTGAGCTAAATGTGAAGACCACGTCTTAAAACAAGAAGAGGAATATTGGAAAAATGATGGTTTGTGGAATGTTCAACCCCAAACAGTTATTAATCTTTTAGACTCGTCTGATTCAGAATGAAAGTATATAGCCCCCACAATGTTGGCCCCTATATTACCTTAAATTAGTTCAACAAACGGTCCTTTTCACGACCACACAACTATGAAAATTGGACATACAGGTATACCTTGATATTATCGTCCGTCCTCGGACTGAGAAGACAATAATTCTCCTGGTGTTTTATCTTATTCAGTTATTTCCCCATTACGGCCACGCCTTTACCTAGTGAAAATTAATCATAGACCAGCAACTACGGTAATTTCTATTATTTAGGGGTTCACAATTTACAATTTTGACAAACATCAAAGAAATTCGCCGCTTTAAGAAAACTGCAGCTGCAAGATATTTGTTAAATATACATTTAAAGGGTCTTTTGCATTCTAATAACATTTGGAAAATTTCAACAGTTTTTAACAAACGGTTACTGAACAATAGCGTTTTGAAGTTGGGCAAGTGATTTGAAACGAGCTATAGTTTTACGAACACAATTACGTGCGAGTGTACATGGAAGCACATTCAACTTTTGGATGAATATCAACGGCACACGCAAACACACACTCCAATTAATGTACACACATAAATGCCAAGATCGTTAAAAGAATTATTTATTTATTATAAATTACTGTCTCTAAAATAAATTATTCCCTGAAGACAATTATTACAAAATATTTAAATTAAATAGTATTCATCTCTTCATCCCCCCCCCCCCGCCCCTCAGTTTTAAAATAACACTTATTTTCTACCTTTCGCAATGATATCCAATGAAAGTATACAGTATATTATTGCTGTTTCCCATTTTGTTATTTTTTTTAAATTTATAATTAATATTTAAATATGTTTATGTTATACAACGCTCTTGTCGTCGACTTATCGGGACTAGGCACCATGCTGATGACAATATTATCTTTCACGATTTCCAAGCCACAAATCCAGTGGATAGAAATTGAATTGTCATTTTTTTTTTCAAGAAAACTGCTCGTGACAAAAGATTTGAATGTTATGTTTCTCTTTTGTGACATTGCCTTCAAATCTCTTTTTTGCAGTCGCAGTTAGCGGCTTGCTCTGTTTTCCCATCTTACAAATAGATGCATTTGATTGGGCCTGTCTATCTGGCATTTTATTTTCCTTTTGTAGCTAACTCTTCTTTGGAAATAACTTTCAAAGAGTAACGAGTCTGCCCAACCCGTGTTTATGTCAACCTTAGGCAGACTGTTCACCATTGTCCTCAAACAACGTCATGTGTCACCAGACGGCTTCAAAACTGTAGTTTACGTATTGTGCTTCTGGCGTGTAACGTACATTATGATCAGGATGTCGTGTCCTCTGTCAGCTTCTCAATTACCAAACACACCTCGCTATAAATTCGTTCTCCTTTCCTTCATGAGGCTATTTTACTGGCTGCTATTCGAGGTTGATTCTAATCTCTCGCTCTTGTCCAGTACTCATCTGCATCCCAGACATGACTTAAATTAGGCGAGGACAGTGAGGATTTGACCATCTCAGATTATAATTTTAAAGTCTTTTTGTGTGTGCTCATTCTCAAGTGTCATCTTCTTTCTTAGAAGCATAGAACATCCCATGAAAACATGACTGCACAAGACTACCCGCTTTGGAACATAATATGTATCGTTAGCATTGAATTCATTGTACACGGTGTCTAACTCGCACTGCCCTGTTAAGGTTTAACTCTTAGCTCAGCTCAAACATTTTGTTTTCTACCGATACGGTTTCAATTTTTACCAAACTTCTGTTCATGTTTAGCAGATATTTTCTGTAGGGTAGAATGGCGACCTGGCGTTGTGCCTACTATATTATCCATAATTAAGTCGATGGTAATAAAAGTGGTGTGAGTGCTATAACACCACACTTTCTATACATAGCAGATACATAGCAACAACAAAAGCAGCTTATATATATAGACGAATAGCAAATCCAGTGTGCTGCGAAGGAGACTACGGCATAATCTTAAACAAAGATTGAGAGTATGGGAGCATCAGAAGTGAAAAAGCTAGAACTTTGTATCTCCCTCAGCATTCTAAACTAAATGTAAGAATTCAATTATTTTGTACTGATTTGGCAATATCAATACTTACAAACAGATTGTTTCCTTTACGCACCAGAGAGAGAAAAAAGGGGGGGGGGGGAAGGAGAGGATTGACTGAGAAAACTATACTCACATAAATTTTATCCTGCCTGTACCTCTCTTTGATTTCGTCCAAAAGTATTATCTCGTCCAACTTTGCCAATGTGGCCAGGTCTTCTACGTCCCCGACCGTTGGCCTGTCCATTCTGTGGCTGTAGAATACAACCAAACAATCAAACAGTGTTGATAGACATCAAGTTGGTTATCGTGCTTTTGAATTATTGTCCAATTAGTTGCGTACTAAAATTGAGAATAGTGATTGATGAAGATAATCAAACATCGGCATAAGTAACAGGTTTGAAGTGAATACAATTAATCCGGTGAGAAAAAGAGCGAAGGAATTAAACGTACCTTTGCTGAATTAAAAAAGAACTAATGTTAAAATTGTGTTATACGGCACACTACTTGACACGTAATGCGCGAGGTATATGTGTGCCTGCAATGAATGACGGTTAGTCTAACGTCCAAAAATACACTAGCAACACACCAGCTAGTGATCACGGACAGGTTGTTGAAACAAGTCAATCCTTTTATACTCCAATGAAAGATTGCTTTTCACAACAGTCACTTCCTGGAGCCTAGATTCTGCGACTCGAAGGCTAGGCTATGAATAATACCCCACTGTAAGCGCCATAATATCGTGCCTTGTAGAGTTGACTCATGTCAATATTTATATCACTTCGTGACTACTTCAGTTTATTTATTTTGCGAGAGACAAATTGATGTCATTCCTCTGTCCTCATCACATTCTATAAATAAAACATTAACATTAACGACAAATCCATCGCCATTCGTCTACGTCACAATGGACATAGTGAAGTTGAGATCAGATGGGGATAATAAAAGTGACGACTGCTATTGAATTTAAGTGTGGCTGTTAAAACTTGTTGGTGCGAAACAGCACTTTCATTTCAACAACAAAAAGTGTATACAGCGTGTTGTCAACAGCTTAACACAGCAGACTAAGATGTGTGTATTGGAGATGGGAAGTTACACTTTGTGGCAAATGTTTGCTGCGCGTGATTATTAAACACAAAAATGCTTGCTGTGTTTCCTCTACGATATTTTGTTGTGTTATGGAAGGCTAAGTTAAAGAACACAAACATGATAACACGCTCTAATAACTTGGCCGTCATAAAGATAAAGCAACGAAAAGCTGGTAGTGAAACCTGAAGTACATCGCATGAGAAGAAAACTGTCTCTCTGTACACGTGATTAAACACACGGTATGAGAAGGGAAACTGTCTCTCTGTACACGTGATTAAACACATCGCATGAGAAGAAAACTGTCTCTCTGTACACGTGATCAAACACATCGCATGAGAAGAAAACTGTCTCTCTGTACACATAATCAAACACACGGTATGAGAAGAAAACTGTCTCTCTGTACACGTGATCAAACACACGGTATGAGAAGGGAAACTATCTCTGTACACGATTTACATTGATCCACCAACCAGTTGGATTTTGTTATTATTTTCCCAATACAATATTACATAGTTGGTGCGTGTGTCGTTCCAATGTCACCAAGCATCCTTTCGCCACCACTGCAACTGTGAATGAAATACAGAGGGAATTGTCGGTGATGAATTAGTAATGTTTCTTTCTAAATGTTGCCATGGCAACGGCATACTGCTTGCTGATTTCAATGTTGCCATAGCAACAACATACTGCTTGCTGATTTCAATGTTGCCATAGCAACGACATACTGCTTGCTGATTTCAATGTTGCCATAGCAGCGACATACTGCTTGCTGATTTCAATGTTGCCATAGCAGCGACATACTGCTTGCTGATTTCAATGTTGCCATAGCAACGACATACTGCTTGCTGATTTCAGTGTTGCCATAGCAACGGTATACTGCTTGCTGATTTCAATGTTGCCATAGCAACGACATACTGCTTGCTGATTTCAGTGTTGCCATAGCAGCGACATACTGCTTGCTGATTTCAATGTTGCCATAGCAACGACATACTGCTTGCTGATTTCAATGTTGCCATAGCAACGACATACTGCTTGCTGATTTCAATGTTGCCATAGCAGCGACATACTGCTTGCTGATTTCAATGTTGCCATAGCAGCGACATACTGCTTGCTGATTTCAATGTTGCCATAGCAACGACATACTGCTTGCTGATTTCAGTGTTGCCATAGCAGCGACATACTGCTTGCTGATTTCAATGTTGCCATAGCAGCGACATACTGCTTGCTGATTTCAATGTTGCCATAGCAGCGACATACTGCTTGCTGATTTCAATGTTGCCATAGCAGCGATATACTGCTTGCTGATTATTTCAATGTTGCCATAGCAGCGACATACTGCTTGCTGATTTCAATGTTGCCATAGCAGCGACATACTGCTTGCTGATTTCAATGTTCAACTGATAGGTGTGCTCACCTTAACTTGTTTTATAATCCGACTTTGATATGATTAGACAGCTATCTACCGTGGGGCCACTGGACAGGGGGAAGGAGGAGAACAAACTCTAAATAATAGCCTTTTGGGGGCGAATTAACCTCAAGTCACACCCCTTTCATGTAAATGTTAGAAATATTGGTGCTAACTTAGGGTGACCATTTTTCCCCATTGTTTTCGGGGACATTTGTCACCATATTTTTTACATTTCAGATGATTTTTTTGCTTATTCCTGATACTGTCCCACAAAATCGGGGACGAACGATTATGTGTGTGTGTGTGTGATTGTGTGTGTGTATATATATATTTATTTATATATATTTATAATATGTGTGGGTGGGTGTGTGACTGTCTGTGCGTAAGAAATTTTATAGATGCAAAAAAAAAAGATAACTTTAAATTTCATAATAACTGTGTTTATTTGCTGTTTGATTTTATTTTTGTTAATATTCACGGTACTAATGCGATACACGCACTTAATGAAATTACAATAGCTGGTTTTGTTTCTCAATAACAACAACTACAAAAAGTTTAAAATAAAAAAATATTAAACATCATATAGATATCAATTGCAATATTAAAGTAATGTTTACAGTACCTTATTTCTACTGAAGAGGTTGTTGCCTCGGCGTGGTACTTGTTTTTTGAGTGTTTCTTTCTCAAGATCTCATGATTTGAAGCAAGTTTTTAAGTGAAGCTTCCACACGATAAATTAATGTTAGTTTTTACTGTTAACTTGGCTTGCAACCGTACTCACATTAATCAGTTATTTCTCTTCGGACCAGACGTAGTTCATTTGAGAAAATAGTCTTTCTACGGATGCATTGCTGCCAGGTAAGCCATAAAAAGTTCAAGAATTCTCTTCACATTAGCATGTGGTGCATTATTTTCTTTCAAGTACCTGAGTACTTCATTCCATTTTCTACATAGGGGCTCGTTACTGAACCACTCACATTCTTTTTGCAACAGATGGCCTCGCAAATAAGTAAATTCATCAAAGAGCTCATCACGATTGACGTTTACAACTTAATGACACTTTGAAGATATCTGTTCTACTGTAATTATCAAAATGTTTCCTTTCAGACACATTATCCAAGAGAAGGCAGCTCAGTTGTGACAAGTCCTCATTGTGCTTGTTCCAAGACTGCAAGTAATGTACAGCAGTATTATATAATTCTGTACTTATTTGGAAATACCTTTCCATTTGGATGTCACCACTTTCTACTAAATCAGTTAGCAAACTCTTTACCATGTGTGGGATTAAATTTTCATCGCGTCGAGTTTCTAATTTTAAAATGAGATTGTTCATAGCTAGTGCTGATTCTGTTGCACTTTTGTCGTCGCCTTCAATCGCCTTAATTGTTTCATGGAAGAGTGATGCGTGATAATGAGCAAAGTAGTAAGGGTGGCTGTGAACCCACTCTTAAAGTGCACGCACATGCACCGAAAGACAATAGATTTGGCACCGATACTGCACGAAACTTGCACTAAATCCGTGCAAAAAAAAAAAAAAAAAAAAAAATTTAATTCGCTATTTTTTTCGAAATTGATTATTTTTTTTTTTTTTGGGGGGGGGGGGGGGAATTTTTTTTTTTGGTTCGTCAGTTTGTCGAAACGGTCTACTGTGTCTGAGAGATTAACTCAGGTAAATTCAAAAGATCGTGTGCTAATCGGCTTATCGTGCGGTTCGTGATCGGCTCTCGCGGTGTGTTAGATGAAAATATTTGTAAAAGAGTATTTTAAAAGGGGTATATTTGTGAAAGTAAAAATTCAGAATTATTTTAAAAATATGTAGTTGTGAAAGTAAAAAAAACAACTCAGAATTATTAAAAATTAAAAAAAAAATAAAAAATAGTCATATAAATAAAAATAGTGTCAAACTTGTGCATGTTTTTGCACGTTGCAAATCTGGTGCGGTTTTGGTGTAACTTTTAGATGAATGTGGGAGTAGATTTTTATGGTTTTGAGGTCGACTTTTTGAGTATGTGCCTAAATTTTTGTGATCTCAGAGATGAAATGTGTTAGACGAATGACAGGAAACAGTCTGAGAGATAAGCTCAGAAATGAAGAACTGAGAAGAAAGCTAGGAATAGCCCCCATCATAGAATATATAAGGAAACAACAGATAAATAGTTTGGCTAGGTGACAGGGCAGACAGATCAAAAACACAACGAGCCTTCAGCAAAATGTTGTGAGAACACCAGACCCAACTGTCGACCACGAAAAAGGATGGGTCGATGTACAATTAGAAGCGCTAGAAAACATACCAGCAGCAGAGGCGAACAGAAGAGCAAGAGACCGCAAATTATATCTCTCCTCGACGCTGCCTTTGTTAAGTCCATGGTTCGTGGGGTCGTGGTTCGTGAGTTGATGGTTCGTTAAGTCTATGGTTCGTGGGGTCGTGGTTCGTGGTTCGTGAGTTGATGGTTCGTTAAGTCCATTGTTCGTGGGGTTGTGGTTCGTGGGGTCGTGGTTCGTTGTTCGTGAGTTGATGGATCGTTAAGTCCATGGTTCGTGGGGTTGTGGTTCGTGGGGTCGTGGTTCGTTGTTCGTGAGTTGATGGTTCGTTAAGTCCATGGTTCGTGGAGTCGTGGTTCGTTGTTTGCGAGCTGATGGTTCGTTAAGTCCATGGTTCGTATGGTCGTGGTTCGTTGTTTGCGAGTTCGTGGTTTGCGAGTTCGTGGTTTGTTAAGTATGTGGTTCGTGAGTTCGTGGTTCGCGAGTTCGTGGTTTGTTAAGTATGTGTTTCGTGAGTTCGTGGTTCGTTGTTTGCGAGTTCGTGGTTCGTGGGGTTGTATTTCGTGGGGTCGTGGTTCGTTGTTTGCGAGCTGATGGTTCGTTAAGTCCATGGTTCGTATGGTCGTGGTTCGTTGTTTGCGAGCTGATGGTTCGTTAAGTCCATGGTTCGTATGGTCGTGGTTCGTTGTTTGCGATTTCGTGGTTTGTTAAGTTCGTTGTTCGTGAGTTTGTGGTTTATTAAGTTTGTAGTTTGTTAAGTGCGTGGTTCGAGAGGTCGTGGGTGTGTTATGGTGGTAAAATCTTAGTGATTTGGTCCAACATTTTGGACCTTGAATATAACTTCCTGCTCGTTGTGTCTAACTAGTATGACTATGTGAGTAGATTTTTATGGTTTTGATGTCGACTTTTTTAATATGAGCCTAAATTTGTGTGTTATGGTGGTAAAATATTTGCGAATTGGCCAAACTTTTTTGGCTTTAGAAATAACGATCGGTTCGTTGTGTCTAACTAGTATGAGTATGGGAGTAGATTTTTATGGTTTTGAGGTCGACTTTTTGAATATGAGTCTATATTTATTTTGTTCTGTGGGTAAATTGTTAGTGATTTGGCCAAACTTTTTGAACCTAGAATATAACTTTCTACTCGCTGTGTCTAACTAGTATGACTATGTGAGTAGATTTTGGGATTTTTAGGTCGACTTTTTTAATATGAGCCTACATTTTTGTGTTCTGTGGGTAAAATATTTGCGATTTGGCCAAACTTTTTTTGGCTTTAGAAATAACGATCGGTTCGTTGTGTCTAACTAGTATGAGTATGGGAGTAGATTTGTAGAGTTTTAAGATCGACTTTTTGAGTATGAGCCTATTTTGTTTTGGTTTACCATGAATGTGAGAGAGAGAGAGAAAATTTCGCTGGTTGATACTTTGTGTGGCTTGATGATAGGACCTGAAGGGATGATGATGGTGTTGAGGGTGGCACATGATGATGTGTCACTAATAATTGGTTTGATACTTTGTGTGACTTGATGATGATAGGACATAAATGGATGATGATGGTGTTGAGGGTGGCACATGATGATGATGTGTCACTTTGTGTGTCTTGGTGATGATGATGATGATGATGATGATAGGACATGAAGGGATGGTGATGGTGTTGAGGGTGGCACATGATGATGATGATAGGCCATGAAGGGTTGATGCTGTTGTTGAGGGTGGCACATGATGATGATGATGATAGGACATGAAGGGTTGATGATGGTGTTGAGGGTGGCACATGATGATGTGTCACTAATAATCGGTTTTATACTTTGTGTGGCTTGATGATGATAGGACATGAAGGGATGATGATGGTGTTGAGGGTGGCACATGATGATGATGTGTCACTTTGTGTGTCTTGGTGATGATGATGATGATGATAGGACATGAAGGGATGGTGATGGTGTTGAGGGTGGCACATGATGATGATGATAGGCCATGAAGGGATAATGCTGTTGTTGAGGGTGGCACATGATGATGATGATAGGACATGAAGGGTTGATGATGGTGTTGAGGGTGGCACATGATGCTGATGATAGGACATGAAGGGATGCTGATGGTATTGAGGGTGGCACTTGATGATGATAGGACATGATGGGATGATGATGGTGTTGAGGGTGGCACATGATGATGATGATAGGCCATGAATGGTTGATGATGTTGTTGAGGGTGGCACATGATGATGATAGGACATGAAGGGTTGATGATGGTGTTGAGGGTGGCACATGATGATGATGATAGGCCATGAATGGTTGATGATGTTGTTGAGGGTGGCACATGATGATGATAGGACATGAAGGGTTGATGATGTTGTTGAGGGTGGCACATGATGATGATAGGACATGAAGGCAGAGGGGGTAGTTCCATTGTCTAAAGATGGCGTTAAAATAATCGGTTTGAAACTTTGTGTGGTATGTTGGTGATGATAGGACATGAAGGTTGATGATGGTGTTGAGGGTGGCACATGATCACTAAAAAAAATGTAGAGCGAGATCCGCGACCCAATCAGTTACGCGATCGCCTATATTTTAAATTTCCCTTCATTTTAAGTTTTAAAAATATTGATTTTTCATCCTTATATTTTATTATTTTTAACATAAGTCCGTTTTCTTTTCAATCGGGGTTTTACCTGAGTTGGTTAACTGAAATATCCTGAGCCGGACTGTTTGACGCCCGATCTTTTGAATTTACCTGTCAGACACAGTAGACCGTTCGACAAAGTGACGAAGTGGACCGTGTGGTAAGTGCCTGGCCTGTCACGCAGTCCCGTGTTCGAATCCTGATGGGAGACTATTTTTTTTATTTTTTTTTTTATTTTTAATAATTCTGAGTTTTTTGCTTTCACAAATACATATTTTTTTTTAATAATTCTGAATTTTTACTTTCACACATATACTCTTTTAAAATACTCTTTCACAAATATCACACCACGAGCGATAACACACACGACCAATAATCTTTCCCCAAGAACCGCTATCCTGGCACATGATGTTAGCGATACTACAATAAACGAACCGCACGATAAGCCGATTAGCAGCGAGAAACGATCTTTTGAATTTACCTGAGTTAATCTCTCAGACACAGTAGACCGTTCGACAAAGTGACGAAGTGGACCGTGTGGTAAGTGCCTGGCCTGTCACGCAGTCCCGTGTTCGAATCCTGGTGGGAGACTATTTTTTATTTTTTTTTTTTTTTTAATAATTCTGAGTTTTTTTTTACTTTCACAAATACATATTTTTTAAATAATTCTGAATTTTTACTTTCACAAATATACTCTTTTAAAATACTCTTTCACAAATATTTTCATCTAACACACCGCGAGAGCCGATCACGAACCGCACGATAAGCCGATTAGCACACGATCTTTTGAATTTACCTGAGTTAATCTCTCAGACACAGTAGACCGTTTCGACAAACTGACGAACCAAAAAAATTTCCCCCCAAAAAATAATCAATTTCGAAAAAATAGCGAATTCAAAAAAATTTTTTTTTTTTTTTTTTTGCACGGATTTAGTGCAAGTTTCGTGCAGTATCGGTGCCAAATCTATTGTCTTTCGGTGCATGTGCGTGCACTTTAGGAGTGGGTTCACAGCCACCCTTACTACTGAGCAAAGCTAAGCCAAAGCTCTGATTCACTGTTTTCAAAGAATTGTTTCAATAGTGTAGGACAGTGTGTTTCTGACAAGAAGAAAGATCTCAGTGATTGACACAGTTTCAATATTCTTTCCAAGGCTGGAAGTAATGATAACCACCTTATATTCGAATAACCTAATAATTGCTTAAACTCCTGTCCAGCAAATTCACAGAAGTCTTTTAGGTTTTCTACATGAACCGTGTAAATGTGAAAGTATCCAAATATTTTTGTTACAATCACTTCCATATCCATAGGCATGGAATCAAACGCTGTTTTTGCACAATTGTAAATTATGTGTGCGTTGCAACCAAGACCCATTATGTGTCTGTGTAACTTGGACTTTATTTTAGTTATGACATTATCTCTCCCTTTCCCGTACAAGCCTCCAAAGTTTGTATTTGTATTGTCTGCTGAGAGTCCAAC
This sequence comes from Megaustenia siamemsis, assembly GCA_032433765.1. Taxonomy (NCBI): domain Eukaryota; kingdom Metazoa; phylum Mollusca; class Gastropoda; order Stylommatophora; family Ariophantidae; genus Megaustenia; species Megaustenia siamemsis. The sequence goes on from JAVIAB010000051.1 coordinate 92,011,304, forward strand.
AATCCTTTTGTTTAAGTCAAATTTATCAATTGCTTTCAACATTTGTTCAGATATTATGTCGGACGTTTCTCCTGGGATATCTATGAAAGCAATCAGTTTGGTCTTTACTGGAGTTTCCAGCTCATAATCCTGAAAATAACGAACTAAAATAGGAAGTAGCTTAACATGTTTATGATTAGATGTATCGCAAGACAATGTTACGAAGCTGACATATTTGAGGTCATTTTTTTAGTTCATCAATAGCCCAAGGAGCAAAAACATTGGTAATTATGGATTCACACTTTGTTCTTGCACAGGAAAATTGTTTCGTTGAAAATTTCCTTTGTAGAATTGTTGTACAATCCATACTGCGGAAACTATGATTATGAAGTACAGTATGATATGCGAAGGTTCCTTCCTGAACAGCTAGAGTGTGTTCATCTTTTGAGGGTTCTGTTTTACAAAAATAATTTGTCATACACCCAGACTGAGACTTAGAAAACAGCGCATCCTTATGCTTTTTTGCCTGTAGATGATCAGTTATTGATGTCCTTCCACCACTTGCTATAGAAAAATTTGAACTACATATATTACATTTCACTAGCGTTCCATCCTCTAAAATTGCTTGCATAATAAATGGAAATTCAGCTTTCAGCGAATCACTAAAATGACACTTACGTTTTTTTTTATGCAACAGACGTTCGCTGATCACAAATAGAAAACACGACTGCACTGTACTGTCATTACACTCGGACTGATTTGAAAATTGGCCGGGAAAGATACTTTGGCGGGAGATGTCCGGAAAGGCAAGGGTGTGGAGAGAGAGAGAGAGAGAGAGAGAGAGAGAGAGAGAGAGAGAATGTCTGCTTTTTTTTTAAAATTAAACCCATCCCAATAGAAGTCAGTGGCTGGAATAGAAGTGACGTAGCACCGCGCTTCAAGGAGCTATCTCCGACACAACGCGTCCAAGTCTTCTCTTTTATCTTCTTGCTAATGCCGCTCAGTCTGGAATAAAGAAACACAACTCAGTAACGTCCTGAGTCCTAGTGATTATTTTAAAAGAGGGCCGATTCCGTGTATGAACATTTATTTATTCACTGAAATCGGGGACAAAACCGGGGACAAATTTCTTTCGGGGACAACTTCTACACTTCGGGGACTGTCCCCGAAAATCGGGGACGAATGGTCACCCTATACTAGCTTGTCACTCATGTTGTTGACCTTGAACTCCTGCATATTCCGGCCAAACAAATCAGTACAAATCACTGAAAGTGGTTGAGGTATCTCTATGTTATATTTCCACGTGCTTTCAGTCAACCTCTCTTTAGATGTACGGACTTTGAGTTCGAAATAATAACCTTTAATGTCAAGTCGTATCGTAAATCAATTTTAGTCACGGTTACCGATACAATAGTCCAAATTAGAGGCATTTTGAGAATGTCTGGGTAGAAATATATTTATAGCCACATCCAACTTTTGGGTAAATAAGAGTTTGCTTTCAACATTTATTTTTATTTAATAAGCAAAAACAATATAAAAATATAAACGAATATTGGCAAAATGTACCAATGTATTTTAGCTCAGTGACTTTTATCAAATTCAACCTGAATTTTAAAATGTTAATGTCAATGGTCGAGCCCTCAGAAGACACGTGACCGTATCAATCTTTGTCAGCACCAACACTGATTTACGATACAAGATGTTTTGCTTTTGAGTCCACGCGTAGATGATCTCTTTGCTCTATATGCCCAGAGAAATAATAATCATCGACGAGTCAGAGATGCCATAACCTCCTCCCCGGTAGACACGACCCATTAGCCTACAAATGGTAACCCATATAGGAGAAGGTCAACTCCGATTATAACACTCCCACAACCCGCGCGCTTTCTAGCGGGTTTACCTGTTCACGGAATATACTTCGAGAATAAACCCTGAGGAAAAATCCGAAGATGGAATCCCTAAGGCAGTTTAGTGTTGATTTCAACATCACTCTGGCAACTCCTGCATGCAATTAGTACCAAACTGTTCTTACCTGCTAGACCTTTGGATCGCTCGGCTGCGTGAAAAGAAGAAACATTTTGCATGGGCAACAATTTGTCCCTTATTTTTCTTCTGCCAAAGCTCGGCCACGGAGAGGACACTCCAGCTTCCCCATTTTGATGTCGACACAACACGAGAAGCAGCAGTTACCAATTATAAGTCATTCTGCCCATTTGGTGTAGGGCATGACGCCAGGGGCTGTTTCTGACAATGGTAACAATGGTATATTGACTTCATTGGATAGCTACACCAGCTCAAAGCTGGGCAGCACTAATATGCTAACTCGTCACGGCCTGCTTTCCTGGTTCGGCGAAAGGGGGTTAGGTAAAACCCGAATGTTACCATTCACATGTCACACGAGATAAATCAAAAGGCAAGACACTTAATCTACGATTTGGTTGTTAAAACGTCCGAATCTGACAATACACACGACATAAACGACGCCAGAAAGACAGGCATAATTAATAATTAATTGAAAAGATTTCTGCTTCTTCTATACTTCCTCCATTGCCGTTGGCGTCGAGGGGAGATATAATCTGCGATTGTTGCTCTTCTGTTTGCCTCTTCTGGTGTTATCCCTCCAAGTGACTCTAGTATTCCCTTTATCCATCTCTTTCTCGGTCTTCCTCTTAAGGGGTGAGAAAATTGTGCAGGGCATGAGGAGAGAATTAAATCACTTCAGAAATAGGTGTATGAATGTGTCCAAGGTCGAAAGTTCAAGGTAAAGGGATCTGGAAGTTTCTAAGGTGGGAAAAAGGCAGTGACGTACTGTTTTGGAAAAAAGGAGACAAAGGAATTTAGAGGGGTGAAATTTGATTGGATGCGCGAAGGAGCTTGGGATTGTAATGATGGGGAAATATAAAAAGCTTATTCGAGCTCAGTCTCTCTCTCTCTTGCTCGTTAGTAAAAAGCTTAGTCAAGCTCGGTCTCTCTCTCTCTCTCTCTCTTGCTCGTTAGTAAAAAGCTTAGTCAAGCTCGGTCTCTCTCTCTTGCTCGTTAGTAAAAAGCTTAGTCAAGCTCGGTCTCTCTCTCTCTCTCTCTCTCTCTCTCTCTCTTGCTCGTTAGTAAAAAGCTTAGTCAAGCTCGGTCTCTCTCTCTCTCTCTCTCTCTCTTGCTCGTTAGTAAAAAGCTTAGTCAAGCTCGGTCTCTCTCTCTCTCGCTCGTTAGTAAAAAGCTTAGTCAAGCTCGGTCTCTCTCTCTCTCTCTCTCTCTCTTGCTCGTTAGTAAAAAGCTTAGTCAAGCTCGGTCTCTCTCTCTCTCTCGCTCGTTAGTAAACAGCTTAGTCAAGCTCGGTCTCTCTCTCTCTTGCTCGTTAGTTAAAAGCTTAGTCAAGCTCGGTCTCTCTCTCTCTCTCTCTTGCTCGTTAGTAAAAAGCTTAGTCAAGCTCGGTCTCTCTCTCTCTTGCTCGTTTGTAAAAAGCTTAGTCAAGCTAAGTCTCTCTCTCTCTCTTGCTCGTTAGTAAAAAGCTTAGTCAAGCTCGGTCTCTCTCTCTCTCTCTCTTGCTCGTTAGTAAAAAGCTTAGTCAAGCTCGGTCTCTCTCTCTCTCTTGCTCGTTAGTAAAAAGCTTAGTCAAGCTCGGTCTCTCTCTCTCTCTCTCTCTCTCTCTTGCTCGTTAGTAAAAAGCTTAGTCAAGCTCGGTCTCTCTCTCTCTCTTTCTCTTGCTCGTTAGTAAAAAGCTTAGTCAAGTTCGGTCTCTCTCTCTCTCTCTCTCTCGCTCGTTAGTAAAAAGCTTAGTCAAGCTCGGTCTCTCTCTCTCTCTCTTGCTCGTTAGTAAAAAGCTTAGTCAAGCTCGGTCTCTCTCTCTCTCTCTCTCCCTCTCTTGCTCGTTAGTAAAAAGCTTAGTCAAGCTCGGTCTCTCTCTCTCTCTTTCTCTTGCTCGTTAGTAAAAAGCTTAGTCAAGCTCGGTCTCTCTCTCTCTCTCTCTCGCTCCTTAGTAAAAAGCTTAGTCAAGCTCGGTCTCTCTCTCTCTTTTGCTCGTTAGTAAAAAGCTTAGTCAAGCTCGGTCTCTCTCTCTCTCTCTCTTGCTCGTTAGTAAAAAGCTTAGTCAAGCTCGGTCTCTCTCTCTCTCTCTCTTGCTCGTTAGTAAAAAGCTTAGTCAAGCTCGGTCTCTATCTCTCTCTTGCTCGTTAGTAAAAAGCTTAGTCAAGCTCGGTCTCTCTCTCTCTCTCTCTCTCTCTCGCTCGTTAGTAAAAAGCTTAGTCAAGCTCGGTCTCTCTCTCTCTCTCTCTCTCTCTCTCTCTCTCGCTCGTTAGTAAAAAGCTTAGTCAAGCTCGGTCTCTCTCTCTCTCTCGCTCGTTAGTAAAAAGCTTAGTCAAGCTCGGTCTCTCTCTCTCTCTCTCTCGCTCGTTAGTAAAAAGCTTAGTCAAGCTCGGTCTCTCTCTCTCTCTTGCTCGTTAGTAAAAAGCTTAGTCAAGCTCGGTCTCTCTCTCTCTCTCTCTTGCTCGTTAGTAAAAAGCTTAGTCAAGCTCGGTCTCTCTCTCTCTCTCTTGCTCGTTAGTAAAAAGGTTAGTCAAGCTCGGTCTCTCTCTCTCTCTCTCTCTCATGCTCGTTAGTAAAAAGCTTAGTCAAGCTCGGTCTCTCTCTCTCTCTTGCTCGTTAGTAAAAAGCTTAGTTAAGCTCGGTCTCTCTCTCTCTCTCTTGCTCGTTAGTAAAAAGCTTAGTCAAGCTCGGTCTCTCTCTCTCTTTCTCTCTCTCTTGCTCGGTAGTAAAAAGCTTAGTCAAGCTCGGTCTCTCTCTCTCTCTCTTGCTCGTTAGTAAAAAGCTTAGTCAAGATCGGTCTCTCTCTCTCTCTCTCTCTCTTGCTCGTTAGTAAAAAGCTTAGTCAAGCTCGGTCTCTCTCTCTCTTGCTCGTTAGTAAAAAGCTTAGTCAAGCTCAGTCTCTCTCTCTCTCTCTTGCTCGTTAGTAAAAAGCTTAGTCAAGCTCGGTCTCTCTCTCTCTCTCTCTCTCTCTCTCTCTTGCTCGTTAGTAAAACGCTTAGTCAAGCTCGGTCTCTCTCTCTTTCTCTTGCTCGTAAGTAAAAAGCTTATTCAAGCTCGGTCTCTCTTTCTCTTGCTCGTTAGTAAAAAGCTTAGTCAAGCTCGGTCTCTCTCTCTCTCTCTTGCTCGTTAGTCAAAAGCTTAGTCAAGCTCGGTCTCTCTCTCTCTCTCTCTCTTGCTCGTTAGTAAAAAGCTTAGTCAAGCTCGGTCTCTCTCTCTCTCTCTCTCTCTCTCTCTCTCTCTCTCATGCTCGTTAGTAAAAAGCTTAGTCAAGCTCGGGGATTCTCTCTCTCTTGCTCGTTAGTAAAAAGCTTAGTCAAGCTCGGTCTCTCTCCCTCTTGCTCGTTAGTAAAAAGCTTAGTCAAGCTCGGTCTCTCTCTCTCTCTCTTGCTCGTTAGTAAAAAGCTTAGTCAAGCTCGGTCTCTCTCTCTTGCTCGTTAGTAAAAAGCTTAGTCAAGCTCGGTCTCTCTCTCTCTCTCTCTCTTGCTCGTTAGTAAAAAGCTTAGTCAAGCTCGGTCTCTCTCTCTCTTGCTCGTTAGTAAAAAGCTTAGTCAAGCTCGGTCTCTCTCTCTCTCTCTTGCTCGTTAGTAAAAAGCTTAGTCAAGCTCGGTCTCTCTCTCTCTCTCTCTTGCTCGTTAGTAAAAAGCTTAGTCAAGCTCGGTCTCTCTCTCTCTTGCTGGTTAGTAAAAAGCTTAGTCAAGCTCGGTCTCTCTCTCTCTTGCTCGTTAGTAAAAAGCTTAGTCAAGCTCGGTCTCTCTTTCTCTCTCTCTTGCTCGTTAGTAAAAAGCTTAGTCAAGCTCGGTCTCTCTCTCTCTTGCTCGTTAGTAAAAAGCTTAGTCAAGCTCGGTCTCTCTCTCTCTCTTGCTCGTTAGTAAAAAGCTTAGTCAAGCTCGGTCTCTCTCTCTCTCTTGCTCGTTAGTAAAAAGCTTAGTCAAGCTCGGTCTCTCTCTCTCTCTCTCTCTTGCTCGTTAGTAAAAAGCTTAGTCAAGCTCGGTCTCTCTCTCTCTCTCTTGCTCGTTAGTAAAAAGCTTAGTCAAGCTCGGTCTCTCTCTCTCTCTCTCTTGCTCGTTAGTAAAAAGCTTAGTCAAGCTCGGTCTCTCTCTCTCTCTTGCTCGTTAGTAAAAAGCTTAGTCAAGCTCGGTCTCTCTCTCTCTCTCTCTCTTGCTCGTTAGTAAAAAGCTTAGTCAAGCTCGGTCTCTCTCTCTCTCTTGCTCGTTAGTAAAAAGCTTAGTCAAGCTCGGTCTCTCTCTCTCTCTCTCTTGCTCGTTAGTAAAAAGCTTAGTCAAGCTCGGTCTCTCTCTCTCTCTTGCTCGTTAGTAAAAAGCTTAGTCAAGCTCGGTCTCTCTCTCTCTCTTGCTCGTTAGTAAAAAGCTTAATCAAGCTCGGTCTCTCTCTCTCTCTCTCTCTTGCTCGTTAGTAAAAAGCTTAGTCAAGCTCGGTCTCTCTCTCTTGCTCGTTAGTAAAAAGCTTAGTCAAGCTCGGTCTCTCTCTCTCTCTCTTGCTCGTTAGTAAAAAGCTTAGTCAAGCTCGGTCTCTCTCTCATGCTCGTTATTAAAAAGCTTAGTCAAGCTCGGTCTCTCTCTCTCTCTCTCTCTTGCTCGTTAGTAAAAAGCTTAGTCAAGCTCGGTCTCTCTCTCTCTCTCTCTTGCTCGTTAGTAAATAGCTTAGTCAAGCTCGGTCTCTCTCTCTCTCTCTCTCTTGCTCGTTAGTAAAAAGCTTAGTCAAGCTCGGTCTCTCTCTCTCTCTCTCTTGCTCGTTAGTAAAAAGCTTAGTCAAGCTCGGTCTCTCTCTCTCTCTCTCTTGCTCGTTAGTAAAAAGCTTAGTCAAGTTCGATCTCTCTCTCTCTCTCTCTTGCTCGTTAGTAAAAAGCTTAGTCAAGCTCGGTCTCTCTCTCTCTCTCTCTTTCTTGCTCGTTAGTAAAAAGCTTAGTCAAGCTCGGTCTCTCTCTCTCTCTCTTGCTCGTTAGTAAAAAGCTTAGTCAAGCTCGGTCTCTCTCTCTCTCTCTCTCTCTCTTGCTCGTTAGTAAAAAGCTTAGTCAAGCTCGGTCTCTCTCTCTCTCTTGCTCGTTAGTAAAAAGCTTAGTCAAGCTCGGTCTCTCTCTCTCTCTCTCTCTCTCTCTCTCGCTCGTTAGTAAAAAGCTTAGTCAAGCTCGGTCTCTCTCTCTCTCTCTCTCTCTTGCTCGTTAGTAAATAGCTTAGTCAAGGTCGGTCTCTCTCTCTCTCTCTCTCGCTCGTTAGTAAAAAGCTTAGTCAAGCTCGGTCTCTCTCTCTCTCTCTCTCTCTCGCTCGTTAGTAAATAGCTTAGTCAAGCTCGGTATCTCTCTCTCTCGCTCGTTAGTAAAAAGCTTAGTCAAGCTCGGTCTCTCTCTCTCTTGCTCGTTAGTAAAAAGCTTAGTCAAGCTCGGTCTCTCTTTCTCTCTCTCTCTTGCTCGTTAGTCAAAAGCTTAGTCAAGCTCGGTCTCTCTCTCTCTCTTGTCGTTAGTAAATAGCTTAGTCAAGCTCGGTCTCTCTCTCTCTCTCGCTCGTTAGTAAAAAGCTTAGTCAAGCTCGGTCTCTCTCTCTCTTGCTCGTTAGTAAAAAGCTTAGTCAAGCTCGGTCTCTCTCTCTCTCTCTCTCTCTCTCTCTCTTGCTCGTTAGTAAAAAGCTTAATCAAGCTCGGTCTCTCTTTCTCTCTCTCTCTCTTGCTCGTTAGTAAAAAGCTTAGTCAAGCTCGGTCTCTCTCTCTCTTGCTCGTTAGTAAATAGCTTAGTCAAGCTCGGTCTCTCTCTCTCTCGCTCGTTAGTAAAAAGCTTAGTCAAGCTCGGTCTCTCTCTCTCTTGCTCGTTAGTAAAAAGCTTAGTCAAGCTCGGTCTCTCTTTCTCTCTCTCTCTTGCTCGTTAGTAAAAAGCTTAGTCAAGCTCGGTCTCTCTCTCTCTCTCTTGCTCGTTAGTAAAAAGCTTAGTCAAGCTCGGTCTCTCTCTCTCTTGCTCGTTAGTAAAAAGCTTAGTCAAGCTCGGTCTCTCTCTCTCATGCTCGTTAGTAAAAAGCTTAGTCAAGCTCGGTCTCTCTCTCTCTCTCTCTTGCTCGTTAGTAAAAATCTTAGTCAAGCTCGGTCTCTCTCTCTCTCTTGCTCGTTAGTAAAAAGCTTAGTCAAGCTCGGTCTCTCTTTCTCTCTCTCTCATGCTCGTTAGTAAAAAGCTTAGTCAAGCTCGGTCTCTCTCTCTCATGCTCGTTAGTAAAAAGCTTAGTCAAGCTCGGTCTCTCTCTCTCATGCTCGTTAGTAAAAAGCTTAGTCAAGCTCGGTCTCTCTCTCTCATGCTCGTTAGTAAAAAGCTTAGTCAAGCTCGGTCTCTCTCTCTCTCTCTTGCTCGTTAGTAAAAAGCTTAGTCAAGTTCGGTCTCTCTCTCTCTCTCTCTCTCTTGCTCGTTACTAAAAAGCTTAGTCAAGCTCGGTCTCTCTCTCTCTCTCTCTTGCTCGTTACTAAAAAGCTTAGTCAAGCTCGGTCTCTCTCTCTCTCTCTCTTGCTCGTTAGTAAAAAGCTTAGTCAAGCTCGGTCTCTCTCTCTCTCGCTCTCTCTTGCTCGTTAGTAAAAAGCTTAGTCAAGCTCGGTCTCTCTCTCTCTTGCTCGTTAGTAAAAAGCTTAGTCAAGTTCGGTCTCTCTCTCTCTCTCTCTTGCTCGTTAGTAAAAAGCTTAGTCAAGCTCGGTCTCTCTCTCTCTCTCTTGCTCGTTAGTAAAAAGCTTAGTCAAGTTCGGTCTCTCTCTCTCTCTCTCTTGCTCGTTAGTAAAAAGCTTAGTCAAGCTCGGTCTCTCTCTCTCTTTCTTGCTCGTTAGTAAAAAGCTTAGTCAAGCTCGGTCTCTCTCTCTCTCTCTTGCTCGTTAGTAAAAAGCTTAGTCAAGCTCGGTCTCTCTCTCTCTCTCTCTTGCTCGTTAGTAAAAAGCTTAGTCAAGCTCGGTCTCTCTCTCTCTCTCTCTTGCTCGTTAGTAAAAAGCTTAGTCAAGCTCGGTCTCTCTCTCTCTCTCTCTCTCTCGCTCGTTAGTAAAAAGCTTAGTCAAGCTCGGTCTCTATCTTTCTCTCTCTCTTGCTCGTTAGTAAATAGCTTAGTCAAGCTCGGTCTCTCGCTCTCTCTCTCTCTCGCTCGTTAGTAAAAAGCTTAGTCAAGCTCGTTCTCTCTCTCTCTCTCTCTCTCTCTCGCTCGTTAGTAAATAGCTTAGTCAAGCTCGGTATCTCTCTCTCTCGCTCGTTAGTAAAAAGCTTAGTCAAGCTCGGTCTCTCTCTCTCTCTTGCTCGTTAGTAAAAAGCTTAGTCAAGCTCGGTCTCTCTTTCTCTCTCTCTCTTGCTCGTTAGTCAAAAGCTTAGTCAAGCTCGGTCTCTCTCTCTCTTGCTCGTTAGTAAAAGCTTAGTCAAGCTCGGTCTCTCTCTCTCTCTCGCTCGTTAGTAAAAAGCTTAGTCAAGCTCGGTCTCTCTCTCTCTTGCTCGTTAGTAAAAAGCTTAGTCAAGCTCGGTCTCTCTCTCTCTCTCTCTCTCTCTCTGCTCGTTAGTAAAAAGCTTAATCAAGCTCGGTCTCTCTTTCTCTCTCTCTGCTCGTTAGTCAAAAGCTTAGTCAAGCTCGGTCTCTCTCTCTCTTGCTCGTTAGTAAATAGCTTAGTCAAGCTCGGTCTCTCTCTCTCTCTCTTGTTCGTTAGTAAAAAGCTTAGTCAAGCTCGGTCTCTCTCTCTCTCTTGCTCGTTAGTAAAAAGCTTAGTCAAGCTCGGTCTCTCTCTCTCTCATGCTCGTTAGTAAAAAGCTTAGTCAAGCTCGGTCTCTCTCTCTTGCTCGTTAGTAAAAAGCTTAATCAAGCTCGGTCTCTCTTTCTCTCTCTCTCTTGCTCGTTAGTAAAAAGCTTAGTCAAGCTCGGTCTCTCTCTCTCTTGCTCGTTAGTAAAAAGCTTAGTCAAGCTCGGTCTCTCTCTCTCTCTCGCTCGTTAGTAAAAAGCTTAGTCAAGCTCGGTCTCTCTCTCTCATGCTCGTTAGTAAAAAGCTTAGTCAAGCTCGGTCTCTCTCTCTCTCTCTCTCTTGCTCGTTAGTAAAAAGCTTAGTCAAGTTCGGTCTCTCTCTCTCTCTCTCTCTCTCTCTTGCTCGTTAGTAAAAAGCTTAGTCAAGCTCGGTCTCTCTCTCTCTCTCTCTCTTGCTCGTTACTAAAAAGCTTAGTCAAGTTCGGTCTCTCTCTCTCTCTCTCTTGCTCGTTAGTAAAAAGCTTAGTCAAGCTCGGTCTCTCTCTCTCTTTCTTTTGCTCGTTAGTAAAAAGCTTAGTCAAGCTCGGTCTCTCTCTCTCTCTCTCATGCTCGTTAGTAAAAATCTTAGTCAAGCTCGGTCTCTCTCTCTCTCTTGCTCGTTAGTAAAAAGCTTAGTCAAGCTCGGTCTCTCTCTCTCTCTTGCTCGTTAGTAAATAGCTTAGTCAAGCTCGGTCTCTCTCTCTCTCTCGCTCGTTAGTAAAAAGCTTAGTCAAGCTCGGTCTCTCTCTCTCTCTCTCTTGCTCGTTAGTAAAAAGCTTAGTCAAGCTCGGTCTCTCTTTCTCTCTCTCTCTTGCTCGTTAGTAAAAAGCTTAGTCAAGCTCGGTCTCTCTCTCTCTCTCTCTCTCTCTTGCTCGTTAGTAAAAAGCTTAGTCAAGCTCGGTCTCTCTCTCTCTCTGCTCGTTAGTAAAAAGCTTAGTCAAGCTCGGTCTCTCTCTCTCTCTCTCTTGCTCGTTAGTAAAAAGCTTAGTCAAGCTCGGTCTCTCTCTCTCTCTCTTGCTCGTTAGTAAAAAGCTTAGTCAAGCTCGTCTCTCTCTCTCTCTCTCTCTTGCTCGTTAGTAAAAAGCTTAGTCAAGCTCGGTCTCTCTCTCTCTCTCTCTTGCTCGTTAGTAAAAAGCTTAGTCAAGCTCGGTCTCTCTCTCTCTCTCTTGCTCGTTAGTAAAAAGCTTAGTCAAGCTCGGTCTCTCTCTCTCTCTTGCTCGTTAGTAAAAAGCTTAGTCAAGCTCGGTCTCTCTCTCTCTCTTGCTCGTTAGTAAAAAGCTTAGTCAAGCTCGGTCTCTCTCTCTCTCTCTCTCTCTCGTTAGTAAAAAGCTTAGTCAAGCTCGGTCTCTCTCTCTCTCTCTCTCTTGCTCGTTAGTAAAAAGCTTAGTCAAGCTCGGTCTCTCTCTTTCTCTTGCTCGTTAGTAAAAAGCTTAGTCAAGCTCGGTCTCTCTCTCTCTTGCTCGTTAGTAAAAAGCTTAGTCAAGCTCGGTCTCTCTCTCTCTCTTGCTCGTTAGTAAAAAGCTTAGTCAAGCTCGGTCTCTCTCTCTCTCTCTCTTGCTCGTTAGTAAAAAGCTTAGTCAAGCTCGGTCTCTCTCTCTCTCTCTCTCATGCTCGTTAGTAAAAAGCTTAGTCAAGCTCGGTCTCTCTCTCTCTTGCTCGTTAGTAAAAAGCTTAGTCAAGCTCGGTCTCTCTCTCTCTTGCTCGTTAGTAAAAAGCTTAGTCAAGCTCGGTCTCTCTCTCTCTCTCTTGCTCGTTAGTAAAAAGCTTAGTCAAGCTCGGTCTCTCTCTCTCTTGCTCGTTAGTAAAAAGCTTAGTCAAGCTCGGTCTCTCTCTCTCTCTGCTCGTTAGTAAAAGCTTAGTCAAGCTCGGTCTCTCTCTCTCTTGCTCGTTAGTAAAAAGCTTAGTCAAGCTCGGTCTCTCTCTCTCTCTCTTTCTTGCTCGTTAGTAAAAAGCTTAGTCAAGCTCTCTCTCTCTCTCTCTCTTGCTCGTTAGTAAAAAGCTTAGTCAAGCTCGGTCTCTCTCTCTCTCTCTTGCTCGTTAGTAAAAAGCTTAGTCAAGCTCGGTCTCTCTCTCTCTCTCTTGCTCGTTAGTAAAAAGCTTAGTCAAGCTCGGTCTCTCTCTCTCTCTCTCTCTTGCTCGTTAGTAAAAAGCTTAGTCAAGCTCGGTCTCTCTCTCTCTCTCTCTTGCTCGTTAGTAAAAAGCTTAGTCAAGCTCGGTCTCTCTCTCTCTCTCTCTTGCTCGTTAGTAAAAAGCTTAGTCAAGCTCGGTCTCTCTCTCTCTCTCTCTTGCTCGTTAGTAAAAAGCTTAGTCAAGCTCGGTCTCTCTCTCTCTTGCTCGTTAGTAAAAAGCTTAGTCAAGCTCGGTCTCTCTCTCTCTCTCTCTTGCTCGTTAGTAAAAATCTTAGTCAAGCTCGGTCTCTCTCTCTCTCTCTCTTGCTCGTTAGTAAAAAGCTTAGTCAAGCTCGGTCTCTCTCTCTCTCTCTCTTGCTCGTTAGTAAAAAGCTTAGGCAAGCTCGGTCTCTCTCTCTCTCTCTCTCTCTTGCTCGTTAGTAAAAAGCTTAGTCAAGCTCGGTCTCTCTCTCTCTCTTGCTCGTTAGTAAAAAGCTTAGTCAAGCTCGGTCTCTCTCTCTCTCTCTCTTGCTCGTTAGTAAAAAGCTTAGTCAAGCTCGGTCTCTCTCTTGCTCGTTAGTAAAAAGCTTAGTCAAGCTCGGTCTCTCTCTCTCTCTTGCTCGTTAGTAAAGAGCTTAGTCAAGCTCGGTCTCTCTCTCTCTCTCTCTCTCTCTTGCTCGTTAGTAAAAAGCTTAGTCAAGCTCGGTCTCTCTCTCTCATGCTCGTTAGTAAAAAGCTTAGTCAAGCTCGGTCTCTCTCTCTCTCTTGCTCGTTAGTAAAAAGCTTAGTCAAGCTCGGTCTCTCTCTCTCTCTCTTACTCGTTAGTAAAAGGTTAGTCAAGCTCGGTCTCTCTCTCTCTCTCTCTCTCTTGCTCGTTAGTAAAAAGCTTAGTCAAGCTTGGTCTCTCTCTCTCTATTGCTCGTTAGTAAATCGCTTAGTCAAGCCACGTCTCTCTCTCTCTCCGCTCGTTAGTAAAAAGCTTAGTCAAGCTCGGTCTCTCTCTCTCTTGCTCGTTAGTAAAAAGCTTAGTCAAGCTCGGTCTCTCTCTCTCTTGCTCGTTAGTAAAAAGCTTAGTCAAGTTCGATCTCTCTCTCTCTCTCTTGCTCGTTAGTAAAAAGCTTAGTCAAGCTCGGTCTCTCTCTCTCTCTCTTTCTTGCTCGTTAGTAAAAAGCTTAGTCAAGCTCGGTCTCTCTCTCTCTCTCTTGCTCGTTAGTAAAAAGCTTAGTCAAGCTCGGTCTCTCTCTCTCTCTCTCTCTTGCTCGTTAGTAAAAAGCTTAGTCAAGCTCGGTCTCTCTCTCTCTCTCTTGCTCGTTAGTAAAAAGCTTAGTCAAGCTCGGTCTCTCTCTCTCTCTCTCTCTCTCGCTCGTTAGTAAAAAGCTTAGTCAAGCTCGGTCTCTCTCTCTCTCTCTCTCTCTTGCTCGTTAGTAAGTAGCTTAGTCAAGCTCGGTCTCTCTCTCTCTCTCTCTCGCTCGTTAGTAAAAAGCTTAGTCAAGCTCGGTCTCTCTCTCTCTCTCTCTCGCTCGTTAGTAAATAGCTTAGTCAAGCTCGGTCTCTCTCTCTCTCGCTCGTTAGTAAAAAGCTTAGTCAAGCTCGGTCTCTCTCTCTCTTGCTCGTTAGTAAAAAGCTTAGTCAAGCTCGGTCTCTCTTTCTCTCTCTCTCTTACTCGTTAGTCAAAAGCTTAGTCAAGCTCGGTCTCTCTCTCTCTTGCTCGTTAGTAAATAGCTTAGTCAAGCTCGGTCTCTCTCTCTCTCGCTCGTTAGTAAAAAGCTTAGTCAAGCTCGGTCTCTCTCTCTCTTGCTCGTTATTAAAAAGCTTAGTCAAGCTCGGTCTCTCTCTCTCTCTCTCTCTCTCTCTTGCTCGTTAGTAAAAAGCTTAATCAAGCTCGGTCTCTCTCTCTCTCTCTCTCTTGCTCGTTAGTAAAAAGCTTAGTCAAGCTCCGTCTCTCTCTCTCTTGCTCGTTAGTAAAAAGCTTAGTCAAGCTCGGTCTCTCTCTCTCTCGCTCGTTAGTAAAAAGCTTAGTCAAGCTCGGTCTCTCTCTCTCTTGCTCGTTAGTAAAAAGCTTAGTCAAGCTCGGTCTCTCTTTCTCTCTCTGTCTTGCTCGTTAGTAAAAAGCTTAGTCAAGCTCGGTCTCTCTCTCTCTCTTGCTCGTTAGTAAAAAGCTTAGTCAAGCTCGGTCTCTCTCTCTCTTGCTCGTTAGTAAAAAGCTTAGTCAAGCTCGGTCTCTCTCTCTCATGCTCGTTAGTAAAAAGCTTAGTCAAGCTCGGTCTCTCTCTCTCTCTCTTGCTCGTTAGTAAAAATCTTAGTCAAGCTCGGTCTCTCTCTCTCTCTCTCTTGCTCGTTAGTAAAAAGCTTAGTCAAGCTCGGTCTCTCTTTCTCTCTCTCTCTTGCTCGTTAGTAAAAAGCTTAGTCAAGCTCGGTCTCTCTCTCTCATGCTCGTTAGTAAAAAGCTTAGTCAAGCTCGGTCTCTCTCTCTCATGCTCGTTAGTAAAAAGCTTAGTCAAGCTCGGTCTCTCTCTCTCATGCTCGTTAGTAAAAAGCTTAGTCAAGCTCGGTCTCTCTCTCTCATGCTCGTTAGTAAAAAGCTTAGTCAAGCTCGGTCTCTCTCTCTCTCTTGCTCGTTAGTAAAAAGCTTAGTCAAGTTCGGTCTCTCTCTCTCTCTCTCTCTTGCTCGTTAGTAAAAAGCTTAGTCAAGCTCGGTCTCTCTCTCTCTCTCTCTTGCTCTTTACTAAAAAGCTTAGTCAAGCTCGGTCTCTCTCTCTCTCTCTCTTGCTCGTTAGTAAAAAGCTTAGTCAAGCTCGGTCTCTCTCTCTCTCTCTCTTGCTCGTTAGTAAAAAGCTTAGTCAAGCTCGGTCTCTCTCTCTCTTGCTCGTTAGTAAAAAGCTTAGTCAAGCTCGGTCTCTCTCTCTCTCTCTCTTGCTCGTTAGTAAAAAGCTTAGTCAAGCTCGGTCTCTCTCTCTCTCTCTCTCTTGCTCGTTAGTAAAAAGCTTAGTCAAGCTCGGTCTCTCTCTCTCTCTCTCTTGCTCGTTAGTAAAAAGCTTAGTCAAGCTCGGTCTCTCTCTCTCTTTCTTGCTCGTTAGTAAAAAGCTTAGTCAAGCTCGGTCTCTCTCTCTCTCTTGCTCGTTAGTAAAAAGCTTAGTCAAGCTCGGTCTCTCTCTCTCTCTCTTGCTCGTTAGTAAAAAGCTTAGTCAAGCTCGGTCTCTCTCTCTCTCTCTTGCTCGTTAGTAAAAAGCTTAGTCAAGCTCGGTCTCTCTCTCTCTCTCTCTCTCTCGCTCGTTAGTAAAAAGCTTAGTCAAGCTCGGTCTCTCTCTCTCTCTCTCTCTTGCTCGTTAGTAAATAGCTTAGTCAAGCTCGGTCTCTCGCTCTCTCTCTCTCGCTCGTTAGTAAAAAGCTTAGTCAAGCTCGGTCTCTCTCTCTCTCTCTCTCTCTCGCTCGTTAGTAAATAGCTTAGTCAAGCTCGGTCTCTCTCTCTCTCGCTCGTTAGTAAAAAGCTTAGTCAAGCTCGGTCTCTCTCTCTCTCTTGCTCGTTAGTAAAAAGCTTAGTCAAGCTCGGTCTCTCTTTCTCTCTCTCTCTTGCTCGTTAGTAAAAAGCTTAGTCAAGCTCGGTCTCTCTCTCTCTTGCTCGTTAGTAAAAAGCTTAGTCAAGCTCGGTCTCTCTCTCTCTCTCTCTCGCTCGTTAGTAAAAAGCTTAGTCAAGCTCGGTCTCTCTCTCTCTTGCTCGTTAGTAAAAAGCTTAGTCAAGCTCGGTCTCTCTCTCTCTGTCTCTCTCTCTCTCTCTTGCTCGTTAGTAAAAAGCTTATCAAGCTCGGTCTCTCTCTCTCTCTCTCTCTCTTGCTCGTTAGTAAAAAGCTTAGTCAAGCTCGGTCTCTCTCTCTCTCTCTTGCTCGTTAGTAAAAGCTTAGTCAAGCTCGGTCTCTCTCTCTCTCGCTCGTTAGTAAAAAGCTTAGTCAAGCTCGGTCTCTCTCTCTCTCTCTTGCTCGTTAGTAAAAAGCTTAGTCAAGCTCGGTCTCTCTTTCTCTCTCTCTCTTGCTCGTTAGTAAAAAGCTTAGTCAAGCTCGGTCTCTCTCTCTCTTGCTCGTTAGTAAAAAGCTTAGTCAAGCTCGGTCTCTCTCTCTCTTGCTCGTTAGTAAAAAGCTTAGTCAAGCTCGGTCTCTCTCTCTCTCTTGCTCGTTAGTAAAAAGCTTAGTCAAGCTCGGTCTCTCTCTCTCTTGCTCGTTAGTAAAAAGCTTAGTCAAGCTCGTCTCTCTCTCTCTCTTGCTCGTTAGTAAAAAGCTTAGTCAAGCTCGGTCTCTCTCTCTCTTGCTCGTTAGTAAAAAGCTTAGTCAAGCTCGGTCTCTCTCTCTCTCATGCTCGTTAGTAAAAAGCTTAGTCAAGCTCGGTCTCTCTCTCTCTCTTGCTCGTTAGTAAAAAGCTTAGTCAAGCTCGGTCTCTCTTTCTCTCTCTCTCTTGCTCGTTAGTAAAAAGCTTAGTCAAGCTCGGTCTCTCTCTCTCTTGCTCGTTAGTAAAAAGCTTAGTCAAGCTCGGTCTCTCTCTCTCATGCTCGTTAGTAAAAAGCTTAGTCAAGCTCGGTCTCTCTCTCTCATGCGCGTTAGTAAAAAGCTTAGTCAAGCTCGGTCTCTCTCTCTCTCTCTTGCTCGTTAGTAAAAAGCTTAGTCAAGCTCGGTCTCTCTCTCTCTTGCTCGTTAGTAAAAAGCTTAGTCAAGCTCGGTCTCTCTCTCTCTCATGCTCGTTAGTAAAAAGCTTAGTCAAGCTCGGTCTCTCTCTCTCTCTTGCTCGTTAGTAAAAAGCTTAGTCAAGCTCGGTCTCTCTTTCTCTCTCTCTCTTGCTCGTTAGTAAAAAGCTTAGTCAAGCTCGGTCTCTCTCTCTCTTGCTCGTTAGTAAAAAGCTTAGTCAAGCTCGGTCTCTCTCTCTCATGCTCGTTAGTAAAAAGCTTAGTCAAGCTCGGTCTCTCTCTCTCATGCTCGTTAGTAAAAAGCTTAGTCAAGCTCGGTCTCTCTCTCTCTCTCTCTCTTGCTCGTTAGTAAAAAGCTTAGTCAAGTTCGGTCTCTCTCTCTCTCTCTCTCTCTCTTGCTCGTTAGTAAAAAGCTTAGTCAAGCTCGGTCTCTCTCTCTCTCTCTCTTGCTCGTTAGTAAAAAGCTTAGTCAAGTTCGGTCTCTCTCTCTCTCTCTCTCTCTCTTGCTCGTTAGTAAAAAGCTTAGTCAAGCTCGGTCTCTCTCTCTCTTTCTCTTGCTCGTTAGTAAAAAGCTTAGTCAAGCTCGGTCTCTCTCTCTCTCTCTCATGCTCGTTAGTAAAAATCTTAGTCAAGCTCGGTCTCTCTCTCTCTCTTGCTCGTTAGTAAAAAGCTTAGTCAAGCTCGGTCTCTCTCTCTCTCTCTCTTGCTCGTTAGTAAAAAGCTTAGTCAAGCTCGGTCTCTCTCTCTCTCGCTCGTTAGTAAAAAGCTTAGTCAAGCTCGGTCTCTCTCTCTCTCTCTCTTGCTCGTTAGTAAAAAGCTTAGTCAAGCTCGGTCTCTCTTTCTCTCTCTCTCTTGCTCGTTAGTAAAAAGCTTAGTCAATATCGGTCTCTCTCTCTCTCTCTCTTGCTCGTTAGTAAAAAGCTTAGTCAAGCTCGGTCTCTCTCTCTCTTGCTCGTTAGTAAAAAGCTTAGTCAAGCTCGGTCTCTCTCTCTCTCTCTCTTGCTCGTTAGTAAAAAGCTTAGTCAAGCTCGGTCTCTCTCTCTCTCTTGCTCGTTAGTAAAAAGCTTAGTCAAGCTCGTCTCTCTCTCTCTCTCTCTCTTGCTCGTTAGTAAAAAGCTTAGTCAAGCTCGGTCTCTCTCTCTCTCTTGCTCGTTAGTAAAAAGCTTAGTCAAGCTCGGTCTCTCTCTCTCTCTTGCTCGTTAGTAAAAAGCTTAGTCAAGCTCGGTCTCTCTCTCTCTCTTGCTCGTTAGTAAAAAGCTTAGTCAAGCTCGGTCTCTCTCTCTCTCTCTCTTGCTCGTTAGTAAAAAGCTTAGTCAAGCTCGGTCTCTCTCTCTCTCTCTTGCTCGTTAGTAAAAAGCTTAGTCAAGCTCGGTCTCTCTCTCTCTCTCTCTTGCTCGTTAGTAAAAAGCTTAGTCAAGCTCGGTCTCTCTCTCTCTTGCTCGTTAGTAAAAAGCTTAGTCAAGCTCGGTCTCTCTCTCTCTTGCTCGTTAGTAAAAAGCTTAGTCAAGCTCGGTCTCTCTCTCTCTTGCTCGTTAGTAAAAAGCTTAGTCAAGCTCGGTCTCTCTCTCTCATGCGCGTTAGTAAAAAGCTTAGTCAAGCTCGGTCTCTCTCTCTCTCTCTTGTTCGTTAGTAAAAAGCTTAGTCAAGCTCGGTCTCTCTCTCTCTTGCTCGTTAGTAAAAAGCTTAGTCAAGCTCGGTCTCTCTCTCTCTCATGCTCGTTAGTAAAAAGCTTAGTCAAGCTCGGTCTCTCTCTCTCTCTTGCTCGTTAGTAAAAAGCTTAGTCAAGCTCGGTCTCTCTTTCTCTCTCTCTCTTGCTCGTTAGTAAAAAGCTTAGTCAAGCTCGGTCTCTCTCTCTCTTGCTCGTTAGTAAAAAGCTTAGTCAAGCTCGGTCTCTCTCTCTCATGCTCGTTAGTAAAAAGCTTAGTCAAGCTCGGTCTCTCTCTCTCATGCTCGTTAGTAAAAAGCTTAGTCAAGCTCGGTCTCTCTCTCTCTCTCTTGTTCGTTAGTAAAAAGCTTAGTCAAGCTCGGTCTCTCTCTCTCTTGCTCGTTAGTAAAAAGCTTAGTCAAGCTCGGTCTCTCTCTCTCTCATGCTCGTTAGTAAAAAGCTTAGTCAAGCTCGGTCTCTCTCTCTCTCTTGCTCGTTAGTAAAAAGCTTAGTCAAGCTCGGTCTCTCTTTCTCTCTCTCTCTTGCTCGTTAGTAAAAAGCTTAGTCAAGCTCGGTCTCTCTCTCTCTTGCTCGTTAGTAAAAAGCTTAGTCAAGCTCGGTCTCTCTCTCTCATGCTCGTTAGTAAAAAGCTTAGTCAAGCTCGGTCTCTCTCTCTCATGCTCGTTAGTAAAAAGCTTAGTCAAGCTCGGTCTCTCTCTCTCTCTCTCTTGCTCGTTAGTAAAAAGCTTAGTCAAGTTCGGTCTCTCTCTCTCTCTCTCTCTCTCTTGCTCGTTAGTAAAAAGCTTAGTCAAGCTCGGTCTCTCTCTCTCTCTCTCTCTTGCTCGTTAGTAAAAAGCTTAGTCAAGTTCGGTCTCTCTCTCTCTCTCTCTCTCTTGCTCGTTAGTAAAAAGCTTAGTCAAGCTCGGTCTCTCTCTCTCTTTCTCTTGCTCGTTAGTAAAAAGCTTAGTCAAGCTCGGTCTCTCTCTCTCTCTCTCATGCTCGTTAGTAAAAAGCTTAGTCAAGCTCGGTCTCTCTCTCTCTCTTGCTCGTTAGTAAAAAGCTTAGTCAAGCTCGGTCTCTCTCTCTCTCTTGCTCGTTAGTAAATAGCTTAGTCAAGCTCGGTCTCTCTCTCTCTCGCTCGTTAGTAAAAAGCTTAGTCAAGCTCGGTCTCTTTCTCTCTCTCTCTTGCTCGTTAGTAAAAAGCTTAGTCAAGCTCGGTCTCTCTTTCTCTCTCTCTCTTGCTCGTTAGTAAAAAGCTTAGTCAAGCTCGGTCTCTCTCTCTCTCTCTCTCTTTGCTCGTTAGTAAAAAGCTTAGTCAAGCTCGGTCTCTCTCTCTCTTGCTCGTTAGTAAAAAGCTTAGTCAAGCTCGGTCTCTCTCTCTCTCTCTCTTGCTCGTTAGTAAAAAGCTTAGTCAAGCTCGGTCTCTCTCTCTCTCTTGCTCGTTAGTAAAAAGCTTAGTCAAGCTCAGTCTCTCTCTCTCTCTCTCTCTCTTGCTCGTTAGTAAAAAGCTTAGTCAAGCTCGGTCTCTCTCTCTCTCTCTCTTGCTCGTTAGTAAAAAGCTTAGTCAAGCTCGGTCTCTCTCTCTCTCTCTTGCTCGTTAGTAAAAAGCTTAGTCAAGCTCGGTCTCTCTCTCTCTCTCTCTTGCTCGTTAGTAAAAAGCTTAGTCAAGCTCGGTCTCTCTCTCTCTCTCTTGCTCGTTAGTAAAAAGCTTAGTCAAGCTCGGTCTCTCTCTCTCTCTCTCTTGCTCGTTAGTAAAAAGCTTAGTCAAGCTCGGTCTCTCTCTCTCTCTCTCTCATGCTCGTTAGTAAAAAGCTTAGTCAAGCTCGGTCTCTCTCTCTTCTCTTGCTCGTTAGTAAAAAGCTTAGTCAAGCTCGGTCTCTCTTTCTCTTGCTCGTTAGTAAAAAGCTTAGTCAAGCTCGGTCTCTCTCTCTCTCTTGCTCGTTAGTAAAAAGCTTAGTCAAGCTCGGTCTCTCTCTCTCTCTCTCTTGCTCGTTAGTAAAAAGCTTAGTCAAGCTCGGTCTCTCTCTCTCTCTTCTCATGCTCGTTAGTAAAAAGCTTAGTCAAGCTCGGGGATCTCTCTCTCTTGCTCGTTAGTAAAAAGCTTAGTCAAGCTCGGTCTCTCTCCCTCTTGCTCGTTAGTAAAAAGCTTAGTCAAGCTCGGGGATTCTCTCTCTCTCTCGCTCGTTAGTAAAAAGCTTAGTCAAGCTCGGTCTCTCTCCTCTTGCTCGTTAGTAAAAAGCTTAGTCAAGCTCGGGGATTCTCTCTCTCTTGCTCGTTAGTAAAAAGCTTAGTCAAGCTCGGTCTCTCTCTCTCTTGCTCGTTAGTAAAAAGCTTAGTCAAGCTCGGTCTCTCTCTCTCTTGCTCGTTAGTAAAAAGCTTAGTCAAGCTCGGTCTCTCTCTCTCTCTTGCTCGTTAGTAAAAAGCTTAGTCAAGCTCGGTCTCTCTCTCTCTCTCTCTCTTGCTCGTTAGTAAAAAGCTTAGTCAAGCTCGGTCTCTCTCTCTCTCTTGCTCGTTAGTAAAAAGCTTAGTCAAGCTCGGTCTCTCTCTCTCCCTCTTGCTCGTTAGTAAAAAGCTTAGTCAAGCTCGGTCTCTCTCTCTCTCTCTTGCTCGTTAGTAAAAAGCTTAGTCAAGCTCGGTCTCTCTCTCTCTCTCTCTTGCTCGTTAGTAAAAAGCTTAGTCAAGCTCGGTCTCTCTCTCTCTCTCTCTCTTGCTCGTTAGTAAAAAGCTTAGTCAAGCTCGGTCTCTCTCTCTCTCTTGCTCGTTAGTAAAAAGCTTAGTCAAGCTCGGTCTCTCTCTCTCTCTCTTGCTCGTTAGTAAAAAGCTTAGTCAAGCTCGGTCTCTCTCTCTCTCTTGCTCGTTAGTAAAAAGCTTAGTCAAGCTCGGTCTCTCTCTCTCTTGCTCGTTAGTAAAAAGCTTAGTCAAGCTCGGTCTCTCTCTCTCTCTCTTGCTCGTTAGTAAAAAGCTTAGTCAAGCTCGGTCTCTCTCTCTCTCTCTCTTGCTCGTTAGTAAAAAGCTTAGTCAAGCTCGGTCTCTCTCTCTTGCTCGTTAGTAAAAAGCTTAGTCAAGCTCGGTCTCTCTCTCTCTCTCTCTCTCTCTCTCTCTCTCTCTCTTGCTCGTTAGTAAAAAGCTTAGTCAAGCTCGGTCTCTCTCTCTCTCTTGCTCGTTAGTAAAAAGCTTAGTCAAGCTCGGTCTCTCTCTCTCTCTTGCTCGTTAGTAAAAAGCTTAGTCAAGCTCGGTCTCTCTCTCTCTTGCTCGTTAGTAAAAAGCTTAGTCAAGCTCGGTCTCTCTCTCTCTCTTGCTCGTTAGTAAAAAGCTTAGTCAAGCTCGGTCTCTCTCTCTCTCTCTCTCTCTCTTGCTCGTTAGTAAAAAGCTTAGTCAAGCTCGGTCTCTCTCTCTCATGCTCGTTAGTAAAAAGCTTAGTCAAGCTCGGTCTCTCTCTCTCTCTCTTGCTCGTTAGTAAAAAGCTTAGTCAAGCTCGGTCTCTCTCTCTCTCTCTTACTCGTTAGTAAAAAGCTTAGTCAAGCTCGGTCTCTCTCTCTCTCTCTTGCTCGTTAGTAAAAGCTTAGTCAAGCTCGGTCTCTCTCTCTCTCTATTGCTCGTTAGTAAATCGCTTAGTCAAGCACGTCTCTCTCTCTCTCGCTCGTTAGTAAAAAGCTTAGTCAAGCTCGGTCTCTCTCTCTTGCTCGTTAGTAAAAAGCTTAGTCAAGCTCGGTCTCTCTCTCTCTCTCTCTTGCTCGTTAGTAAAAAGCTTAGTCAAGCTCGGTCTCTCTCTCTCTCTTGCTCGTTAGTAAAAAGCTTAGTCAAGCTCGGTCTCTCTCTCTCTCTCTCTTGCTCGTTAGTAAAAAGCTTAGTCAAGCTCGGTCTCTCTCTCTCTCTCTCTTGCTCGTTAGTAAAAAGCTTAGTCAAGCTCGGTCTCTCTCTCTCTCTCTTGCTCGTTAGTAAAAAGCTTAGTCAAGCTCGGTCTCTCTCTCTCTCTTGCTCGTTAGTAAAAAGCTTAGTCAAGCTCGGTCTCTCTCTCTCTCTCTTGCTCGTTAGTAAAAAGCTTAGTCAAGCTCGGTCTCTCTCTCTCTCTCTCTTGCTCGTTAGTAAAAAGCTTAGTCAAGCTCGGTCTCTCTCTCTCTTTTGCTCGTTAGTAAAAAGCTTAGTCAAGCTCGGTCTCTCTCTCTCTCTCTTGCTCGTTAGTAAAAAGCTTAGTCAAGCTCGGTCTCTCTCTCTCTCTTGCTCGTTAGTAAAAAGCTTAGTCAAGCTCGGTCTCTCTCTCTCTTGCTCGTTAGTAAAAAGCTTAGTCAAGCTCGGTCTCTCTCTCTCTCTTGCTCGTTAGTAAAAAGCTTAGTCAAGCTCGGTCTCTCTCTCTCTCTCTTGCTCGTTAGTAAAAAGCTTAGTCAAGCTCGGTCTCTCTCTCTCTCTCTTGCTCGTTAGTAAAAAGCTTAGTCAAGCTCGGTCTCTCTCTCTCTCTCTCTCTCTTGCTCGTTAGTAAAAAGCTTAGTCAAGCTCGGTCTCTCTCTCTCTCTCTTGCTCGTTAGTAAAAAGCTTAGTCAAGCTCGGTCTCTCTCTCTCTCTTGCTCGTTAGTAAAAAGCTTAGTCAAGCTCGGTCTCTCTCTCTTGCTCGTTAGTAAAAAGCTTAGTCAAGCTCGGTCTCTCTCTCTCTCTTGCTCGTTAGTAAAGAGCTTAGTCAAGCTCGGTCTCTCTCTCTCTCTCTCTCTCTCTCTTGCTCGTTAGTAAAAAGCTTAGTCAAGCTCGGTCTCTCTCTCTCATGCTCGTTAGTAAAAAGCTTAGTCAAGCTCGGTCTCTCTCTCTCTCTTGCTCGTTAGTAAAAAGCTTAGTCAAGCTCGGTCTCTCTCTCTCTCTCTTGCTCGTTAGTAAAAAGCTTAGTCAAGCTCGGTCTCTCTCTCTCTCTCTCTTGCTCGTTAGTAAAAGCTTAGTCAAGCTCGGTCTCTCTCTCTCTCTATTGCTCGTTAGTAAAAAGCTTAGTCAAGCTCGTCTCTCTCTCTCTCGCTCGTTAGTAAAAAGCTTAGTCAAGCTCGGTCTCTCTCTCTCTTGCTCGTTAGTAAAAAGCTTAGTCAAGCTCGGTCTCTCTCTCTCTCTCTCTCTTGCTCGTTAGTAAAAAGCTTAGTCAAGCTCGGTCTCTCTCTCTCTTGCTCGTTAGTAAATAGCTTAGTCAAGCTCGGTCTCTCTCTCTCTCTCTTGCTCGTTAGTAAAAAGCTTAGTCAAGCTCGGTCTCTCTCTCTCTTGCTCGTTAGTAAAAAGCTTAGTCAAGCTCGGTCTCTCTCTCTCTCGCTCGTTAGTAAAAAGCTTAGTCAAGCTCGGTCTCTCTCTCTCTCTCTCTTGCTCGTTAGTAAAAAGCTTAGTCAAGCTCGGTCTCTCTCTCTCTCTCTCTCGCTCGTTAGTAAAAAGCTTAGTCAAGCTCGGTCTCTCTCTCTCTCTCTCTCTCTCTTTCTCGTTAGTAAAAAGCTTAGTCAAGCTCGGTCTCTCTCTCTCTCGCTCGTTAGTAAATAGCTTAGTCAAGCTCGGTCTCTCTCTCTCTCGCTCGTTAGTAAAAAGCTTAGTCAAGCTCGGTCTCTCTCTCTCTCTTGCTCGTTAGTAAAAAGCTTAGTCAAGCTCGGTCTCTCTCTCTCTCTCGCTCGTTAGTAAAAAGCTTAGTCAAGCTCGGTCTCTCTCTCTCTCTCTCTCTCTCTCGCTCGTTAGTAAAAAGCTTAGTCAAGCTCGGTCTCTCTCTCTCTCTCTCGCTCGTTAGTAAAAAGCTTAGTCAAGCTCGGTCTCTCTCTCTCTCTCTCTCTTGCTCGTTAGTAAATAGCTTAGTCAAGCTCGGTCTCTCTCTCTCTCGCTCGTTAGTAAAAAGCTTAGTCAAGCTCGGTCTCTCTCTCTCTCTTGCTCGTTAGTAAAAAGCTTAGTCAAGCTCGGTCTCTCTCTCTCTTGCTCGTTAGTAAAAAGCTTAGTCAAGCTCGGTCTCTCTCTCTCTTGCTCGTTAGTAAAAAGCTTAGTCAAGCTCGGTCTCTCTCTCTCTCTTGCTCGTTAGTAAAAAGCTTAGTCAAGCTCGGTCTCTCTCTCTCTTGCTCGTTAGTAAAAAGCTTAGTCAAGCTCGGTCTCTCTTTCTCTCTCTCTCTTGCTCGTTAGTAAAAAGCTTAGTCAAGCTCGGTCTCTCTCTCTCTCTCTCTCTTGCTCGTTAGTAAAAAGCTTAGTCAAGCTCGGTCTCTCTCTCTCTCTCTCTTGCTCGTTAGTAAAAAGCTTAGTCAAGCTCGGCTCTCTCTCTCTTGCTCGTTAGTAAAAAGCTTAGTCAAGCTCGGTCTCTCTCTCGCTCGTTAGTAAAAAGCTTAGTCAAGCTCGGTCTCTCTCTCTCTTGCTCGTTAGTAAAAAGCTTAGTCAAGCTCGGTCTCTCTTTCTCTCTCTCTCTTGATCGTTAGTAAAAAGCTTAGTCAAGCTCGGTCTCTCTCTCTCTTGCTCGTTAGTAAAAAGCTTAGTCAAGCTCGGTCTCTCTTTCTCTCTCTCTCTTGATCGTTAGTAAAAAGCTTAGTCAAGCTCGGTCTCTCTCTCTCTTGCTCGTTAGTAAAAAGCTTAGTCAAGCTCGGTCTCTCTCTCTCTCTTGATCGTTAGTAAAAAGCTTAGTCAAGCTCGGTCTCTCTCTCTCTTGCTCGTTAGTAAAAAGCTTAGTCAAGCTCGGTCTCTCTCTCTCTTGATCGTTAGTAAAAAGCTTAGTCAAGCTCGGTCTCTCTCTCTCTTGCTCGTTAGTAAAAAGCTTAGTCAAGCTCGGTCTCTCTCTCTCATGCTCGTTAGTAAAAAGCTTAGTCAAGCTCGGTCTCTCTCTCTCTCTTGCTCGTTAGTAAAAAGCTTAGTCAAGCTCGGTCTCTCTCTCTCTCTTGCTCGTTAGTAAAAAGCTTAGTCAAGCTCGGTCTCTCTCTCTTGCTCGTTAGTAAAAAGCTTAGTCAAGCTCGGTCTCTCTCTCTCTCTCTCTTGCTCGTTAGTAAAAAGCTTAGTCAAGCTCGGTCTCTCTCTCTCTCGCTCGTTAGTAAAAAGCTTAGTCAAGCTCGGTCTCTCTCTCTCTTGCTCGTTAGTAAAAAGCTTAGTCATGCTCGGTCTCTCTCTCTCTCTCTTGCTCGTTAGTAAAAAGCTTAGTCAAGCTCGGTCTCTCTCTCTCTCTCTCTTGCTCGTTAGTAAAAAGCTTAGTCAAGCTCGGTCTCTCTCTCTCTCTTGCTCGTTAGTAAATAGCTTAGTCAAGCTCGGTCTCTCTCTCTCTCTCTTGCTCGTTAGTAAAAAGCTTAGTCAAGCTCGGTCTCTCTCTCTCTCTCTTGCTCGTTAGTAAAAAGCTTAGTCAAGCTCGGTCTCTCTCTCTCTCTCTTGCTCGTTAGTAAAAAGCTTAGTCAAGCTCGGTCTCTCTCTCTCTTGCTCGTTAGTAAAAAGCTTAGTCAAGCTCGGTCTCTCTCTCTCTCTCTCTCTCTTGCTCGTTAGTAAAAAGCTTAGTCAAGCTCGGTCTCTCTCGCTCTCTCTCTCTCTCGCTCGTTAGTAAAAAGCTTAGTCAAGCTCGGTCTCTCTCTCTCTCTCTCGCTCGTTAGTAAAAAGCTTAGTCAAGCTCGGTCTCTCTCTCTCTCTCTCTCGCTCGTTAGTAAAAAGCTTAGTCAAGCTCGGTCTCTCTCTCTCTCTCTCTCTCTCTCTCTCTCGCTAGTAAAAAGCTTAGTCAAGCTCGGTCTCTCTCTCTCTCTCTCGCTCGTTAGTAAAAAGCTTAGTCAAGCTCGGTCTCTCTCTCTCTCGCTCGTTAGTAAAAAGCTTAGTAAGCTCGGTCTCTCTCTCTCTCTTGCTCGTTAGTAAATAGCTTAGTCAAGCTCGGTCTCTCTCTCTCTCGCTCGTTAGTAAAAAGCTTAGTCAAGCTCGGTCTCTCTCTCTCTTGCTCGTTAGTAAAAAGCTTAGTCAAGCTCGGTCTCTCTCTCTCTTGCTCGTTAGTAAATAGCTTAGTCAAGCTCGGTCTCTCTCTCTCTCGCCCGTTAGTAAAAAGCTTAGTCAAGCTCGGTCTCTCTCTCTCTTGCTCGTTAGTAAAAAGCTTAGTCAAGCTCGGTCTCTCTTTCTCTCTCTGTCTCTTTAGTAAAAAGCTTAGTCAAGCTCGGGGTCTCTCTCTCTCTCTCTCTTGCTCGTTAGTAAAAAGCTTAGTCAAGCTCGGTCTCTCTCTCTCTCTCTCTTGCTCGTTAGTAAAAAGCTTAGTCAAGCTCGGTCTCTCTTTCTCTCTCTCTCTCTTGCTCGTTAGTAAAAAGCTTAGTCAAGCTCGGTCTCTCTCTCTCTCTCTCTTGCTCGTTAGTAAAAAGCTTAGTCAAGCTCGGTCTCTCTCTCTCTCTCTTGCTCGTTAGTAAAAAGCTTAGTCAAGCTCGGTCTCTCTTTCTCTCTCTCTCTCTTGCTCGTTAGTAAAAAGCTTAGTCAAGCTCGGTCTCTCTCTCTTGCTCGTTAGTAAAAAGCTTAGTCAAGCTCGGTCTCTCTTTCTCTCTCTCTCTCTCTCTTGCTCGTTAGTAAAAAGCTTAGTCAAGCTCGGTCACTCTCTCTCTCTTGCTCGTTAGTAAAAAGCTTAGTCAAGCTCGGTCTCTCTCTCTCTCTCTCTCGCTCGTTAGTAAAAAGCTTAGTCAAGCTCGGTCTCTCTCTCTCTCTCTCTCTCACTTGCTCGTTAGTAAAAAGCTTAGTCAAGCTCGGTCTCTCTCTCTCTCTCTTGCTCGTTAGTAAAAAGCTTAGTCAAGCTCGGTCTCTCTCTCTCTCTCTCTCTCTCTCGCTCGTTAGTAAAAAGCTTAGTCAAGCTCGGTCTCTCTCTCTCTCTCGCTCGTTAGTAAAAAGCTTAGTCAAGCTCGGTCTCTCTCTCTCTCTCTCGCTCGTTTGTAAAAAGCTTAGTCAAGCTCGGTCTCTCTCTCTCTCTCTCTCTCGCTCGTTAGTAAAAAGCTTAGTCAAGCTCGGTCTCTCTCTCTCTCGCTCGTTAGTAAAAAGCTTAGTCAAGCTCGGTCTCTCTCTCTCTCTCTCTCTCTTGCTCGTTAGTAAAAAGCTTAGTCAAGCTCGGTCTCTCTCTCTCTCTCTCTTGCTCGTTAGTAAAAAGCTTAGTCAAGCTCGGCCTCTCTCTCTCTTGCTCGTTAGTAAATAGCTTAGTCAAGCTCGGTCTCTCTCTCGCTCGTTAGTAAAAAGCTTAGTCAAGCTCGGTCTCTCTCTCTCTTGCTCGTTAGTAAAAAGCTTAGTCAAGCTCGGTCTCTCTTTCTCTCTCTCTCTTGATCGTTAGTAAAAAGCTTAGTCAAGCTCGGTCTCTCTCTCTCTCTTGCTCGTTAGTAAAAAGCTTAGTCAAGCTCGGTCTCTCTTTCTCTCTCTCTCTTGATCGTTAGTAAAAAGCTTAGTCAAGCTCGGTCTCTCTCTCTCTTGCTCGTTAGTAAAAAGCTTAGTCAAGCTCGGTCTCTCTCTCTCTCTCTTGATCGTTAGTAAAAAGCTTAGTCAAGCTCGGTCTCTCTCTCTCTTGCTCGTTAGTAAAAAGCTTAGTCAAGCTCGGTCTCTCTCTCTCTTGCTCGTTAGTAAAAAGCTTAGTCAAGCTCGGTCTCTCTCTCTCTTGATCGTTAGTAAAAAGCTTAGTCAAGCTCGGTCTCTCTCTCTCATGCTCGTTAGTAAAAAGCTTAGTCAAGCTCGGTCTCTCTCTCTCTCTTGCTCGTTAGTAAAAAGCTTAGTCAAGCTCGGTCTCTCTCTCTCTCTTGCTCGTTAGTAAAAAGCTTAGTCAAGTTCGGTCTCTCTCTCTTGCTCGTTAGTAAAAAGCTTAGTCAAGCTCGGTCTCTCTCTCTCTCTCTCTGCTCGTTAGTAAAAAGCTTAGTCAAGCTCGGTCTCTCTCTCTCTCGCTCGTTAGTAAAAAGCTTAGTCAATCTCGGTCTCTCTCTCTCTTGCTCGTTAGTAAAAAGCTTAGTCATGCTCGGTCTCTCTCTCTCTCTCTTGCTCGTTAGTAAAAAGCTTAGTCAAGCTCGGTCTCTCTCTCTCTCTCTTGCTCGTTAGTAAAAAGCTTAGTCAAGCTCGGTCTCTCTCTCTCTCTTGCTCGTTAGTAAATAGCTTAGTCAAGCTCGGTCTCTCTCTCTTGCTCGTTAGTAAAAAGCTTAGTCAAGCTCGGTCTCTCTCTCTCTCTCTTGCTCGTTAGTAAAAAGCTTAGTCAAGCTCGGTCTCTCTCTCTCTCTCTTGCTCGTTAGTAAAAAGCTTAGTCAAGCTCGGTCTCTCTCTCTCTTGCTCGTTAGTAAAAAGCTTAGTCAAGCTCGGTCTCTCTCTCTCTCTCTCTCTTGCTCGTTAGTAAAAAGCTTAGTCAAGCTCGGTCTCTCTCGCTCTCTCTCTCTCTCGCTCGTTAGTAAAAAGCTTAGTCAAGCTCGGTCTCTCTCTCTCTCTCTCGCTCGTTAGTAAAAAGCTTAGTCAAGCTCGGTCTCTCTCTCTCTCGCTCGTTAGTAAAAAGCTTAGTCAAGCTCGGTCTCTCTCTCTCTCTCTCTCTCTCTCTCGCTAGTAAAAAGCTTAGTCAAGCTCGGTCTCTCTCTCTCTCTCTCGCTCGTTAGTAAAAAGCTTAGTCAAGCTCGGTCTCTCTCTCTCTCGCTCGTTAGTAAAAAGCTTAGTTAAGCTCGGTCTCTCTCTCTCTCTTGCTCGTTAGTAAATAGCTTAGTCAAGCTCGGTCTCTCTCTCTCTCGCTCGTTAGTAAAAAGCTTAGTCAAGCTCGGTCTCTCTCTCTCTTGCTCGTTAGTAAAAAGCTTAGTCAAGCTCGGTCTCTCTCTCTCTTGCTCGTTAGTAAATAGCTTAGTCAAGCTCGGTCTCTCTCTCTCTCGCCCGTTAGTAAAAAGCTTAGTCAAGCTCGGTCTCTCTCTCTTGCTCGTTAGTAAAAAGCTTAGTCAAGCTCGGTCTCTCTTTCTCTCTCTGTCTCTTTAGTAAAAAGCTTAGTCAAGCTCGGTCTCTCTCTCTCTCTCTCTTGCTCGTTAGTAAAAAGCTTAGTCAAGCTCGGTCTCTCTCTCTCTCTCTTGCTCGTTAGTAAAAAGCTTAGTCAAGCTCGGTCTCTCTTTCTCTCTCTCTCTTGCTCGTTAGTAAAAAGCTTAGTCAAGCTCGGTCTCTCTCTCTCTCTCTCTTGCTCGTTAGTAAAAAGCTTAGTCAAGCTCGGTCTCTCTCTCTCTCTCTTGCTCGTTAGTAAAAAGCTTAGTCAAGCTCGGTCTCTCTTTCTCTCTCTCTCTCTTGCTCGTTAGTAAAAAGCTTAGTCAAGCTCGGTCTCTCTCTCTTGCTCGTTAGTAAAAAGCTTAGTCAAGCTCGGTCTCTCTTTCTCTCTCTCTCTCTCTCTTGCTCGTTAGTAAAAAGCTTAGTCAAGCTCGGTCACTCTCTCTCTCTTGCTCGTTAGTAAAAAGCTTAGTCAAGCTCGGTCTCTCTCTCTCTCTCTCTCGCTCGTTAGTAAAAAGCTTAGTCAAGCTCGGTCTCTCTCTCTCTCTCTCTCTCTCTTGCTCGTTAGTAAAAAGCTTAGTCAAGCTCGGTCTCTCTCTCTCTCTCTTGCTCGTTAGTAAAAAGCTTAGTCAAGCTCGGTCTCTCTCTCTCTCTCTCTCTCGCTCGTTAGTAAAAAGCTTAGTCAAGCTCGGTCTCTCTCTCTCTCTCGCTCGTTAGTAAAAAGCTTAGTCAAGCTCGGTCTCTCTCTCTCTCTCTCGCTCGTTGTAAAAAGCTTAGTCAAGCTCGGTCTCTCTCTCTCTCTCTCTCGCTCGTTAGTAAAAAGCTTAGTCAAGCTCGGTCTCTCTCTCTCTCGCTCGTTAGTAAAAAGCTTAGTCAAGCTCGGTCTCTCTCTCTCTCTCTCTCTTGCTCGTTAGTAAATAGCTTAGTCAAGCTCGGTCTCTCTCTCTCTCGCTCGTTAGTAAAAAGCTTAGTCAAGCTCGGTCTCTCTCTCTCTTGCTCGTTAGTAAAAAGCTTAGTCAAGCTCGGTCTCTCTCTCTCTTGCTCGTTAGTAAAATAGCTTAGTCAAGCTCGGTCTCTCTCTCTCTCGCTCGTTAGTAAAAAGCTTAGTCAAGCTCGGTCTCTCTCTCTCTTGCTCGTTAGTAAAAAGCTTAGTCAAGCTCGGTCTCTCTTTCTCTCTCTCTCTCTTGCTCGTTAGTAAAAAGCTTAGTCAAGCTCGGTCTCTCTCTCTCTCTCTCTCTCTTTCTTGCTCGTTAGTAAAAAGCTTAGTCAAGCTCGGTCTCTCTCTCTCTTGCGCGTTAGTAAAAAGCTTAGTCAAGCTCGGTCTCTCTTTCTCTCTCTTGCTCGTTAGTAAAAAGCTTAGTCAAGCTCGGTCTCTCTCTCTCTCTTGCTCGTTAGTAAAAAGCTTAGTCAAGCTCGGTCTCTCTTTCTCTCTCTCTCTCTCTTGCTCGTTAGTAAAAAGCTTAGTCAAGCTCGGTCTCTCTCTCTTGCTCGTTAGTAAAAAGCTTAGTCAAGCTCGGTCTCTCTTTCTCTCTCTCTCTCTCTCTTGCTCGTTAGTAAAAAGCTTAGTCAAGCTCGGTCTCTCTCTCTCTTGCTCGTTAGTAAAAAGCTTAGTCAAGCTCGGTCTCTCTCTCTCTCTCTCTCTTCGCTCGTTAGTAAAAAGCTTAGTCAAGCTCGGTCTCTCTTCTCTCTCTCTCTCTCTTGCTCGTTAGTAAAAAGCTTAGTCAAGCTCGGTCTCTCTCTCTTGCTCGTTAGTAAAAAGCTTAGTCAAGCTCGGTCTCTCTCTCTCTCTCTCTCTCTTGCTCGTTAGTAAAAAGCTTAGTCAAGCTCGGTCAATCTCTCTCTCTTGCTCGTTAGTAAAAAGCTTAGTCAAGCTCGGTCTCTCTCTCTCTCTCTCTCTCTCGCTCGTTAGTAAAAAGCTTAGTCAAGCTCGGTCTCTCTTTCTCTCTCTCTCTCTTGCTCGTTAGTAAAAAGCTTAGTCAAGCTCGGTCTCTCTCTCTCTCTTGCTCGTTAGTAAAAAGCTTAGTCAAGCTCGGTCTCTCTCTCTCTCTCTCTTGCTCGTTAGTAAAAAGCTTAGTCAAGCTCGGTCTCTTTCTCTCTCTCTCTCTTGCTCGTTAGTAAAAAGCTTAGTCAAGCTCGGTCTCTCTCTCTCTTGCTCGTTAGTAAAAAGCTTAGTCAAGCTCGGTCTCTCTCTCTCTCGCTCGTTAGTAAAAAGCTTAGTCAATCTCGGTCTCTCTCTCTCTTGCTCGTTAGTAAAAAGCTTAGTCATGCTCGGTCTCTCTCTCTCTCTCTTGCTCGTTAGTAAAAAGCTTAGTCAAGCTCGGTCTCTCTCTCTCTCTCTTGCTCGTTAGTAAAAAGCTTAGTCAAGCTCGGTCTCTCTCTCTCTCTTGCTCGTTAGTAAATAGCTTAGTCAAGCTCGGTCTCTCTCTCTTGCTCGTTAGTAAAAAGCTTAGTCAAGCTCGGTCTCTCTCTCTCTCTCTTGCTCGTTAGTAAAAAGCTTAGTCAAGCTCGGTCTCTCTCTCTCTCTCTTGCTCGTTAGTAAAAAGCTTAGTCAAGCTCGGTCTCTCTCTCTCTTGCTCGTTAGTAAAAAGCTTAGTCAAGCTCGGTCTCTCTCTCTCTCTCTCTCTCTCTTGCTCGTTAGTAAAAAGCTTAGTCAAGCTCGGTCTCTCTCGCTCTCTCTCTCTCTCGCTCGTTAGTAAAAAGCTTAGTCAAGCTCGGTCTCTCTCTCTCTCTCTCGCTCGTTAGTAAAAAGCTTAGTCAAGCTCGGTCTCTCTCTCTCTCGCTCGTTAGTAAAAAGCTTAGTCAAGCTCGGTCTCTCTCTCTCTCTCTCTCTCTCTCTCTCTCTCGCTAGTAAAAAGCTTAGTCAAGCTCGGTCTCTCTCTCTCTCTCTCGCTCGTTAGTAAAAAGCTTAGTCAAGCTCGGTCTCTCTCTCTCTCGCTCGTTAGTAAAAAGCTTAGTTAAGCTCGGTCTCTCTCTCTCTCTTGCTCGTTAGTAAATAGCTTAGTCAAGCTCGGTCTCTCTCTCTCTCGCTCGTTAGTAAAAAGCTTAGTCAAGCTCGGTCTCTCTCTCTCTTGCTCGTTAGTAAAAAGCTTAGTCAAGCTCGGTCTCTCTCTCTCTTGCTCGTTAGTAAATAGCTTAGTCAAGCTCGGTCTCTCTCTCTCTCGCCCGTTAGTAAAAAGCTTAGTCAAGCTCGGTCTCTCTCTCTTGCTCGTTAGTAAAAAGCTTAGTCAAGCTCGGTCTCTCTTTCTCTCTCTGTCTCTTTAGTAAAAAGCTTAGTCAAGCTCGGTCTCTCTCTCTCTCTCTCTTGCTCGTTAGTAAAAAGCTTAGTCAAGCTCGGTCTCTCTCTCTCTCTCTCTTGCTCGTTAGTAAAAAGCTTAGTCAAGCTCGGTCTCTCTTTCTCTCTCTCTCTCTTGCTCGTTAGTAAAAAGCTTAGTCAAGCTCGGTCTCTCTCTCTCTCTCTCTTGCTCGTTAGTAAAAAGCTTAGTCAAGCTCGGTCTCTCTCTCTCTCTCTTGCTCGTTAGTAAAAAGCTTAGTCAAGCTCGGTCTCTCTTTCTCTCTCTCTCTCTTGCTCGTTAGTAAAAAGCTTAGTCAAGCTCGGTCTCTCTCTCTTGCTCGTTAGTAAAAAGCTTAGTCAAGCTCGGTCTCTCTTTCTCTCTCTCTCTCTCTCTTGCTCGTTAGTAAAAAGCTTAGTCAAGCTCGGTCACTCTCTCTCTCTTGCTCGTTAGTAAAAAGCTTAGTCAAGCTCGGTCTCTCTCTCTCTCTCTCTCGCTCGTTAGTAAAAAGCTTAGTCAAGCTCGGTCTCTCTCTCTCTCTCTCTCTCTCACTTGCTCGTTAGTAAAAAGCTTAGTCAAGCTCGGTCTCTCTCTCTCTCTCTTGCTCGTTAGTAAAAAGCTTAGTCAAGCTCGGTCTCTCTCTCTCTCTCTCTCTCTCTCGCTCGTTAGTAAAAAGCTTAGTCAAGCTCGGTCTCTCTCTCTCTCTCGCTCGTTAGTAAAAAGCTTAGTCAAGCTCGGTCTCTCTCTCTCTCTCTCGCTCGTTTGTAAAAAGCTTAGTCAAGCTCGGTCTCTCTCTCTCTCTCTCTCTCGCTCGTTAGTAAAAAGCTTAGTCAAGCTCGGTCTCTCTCTCTCTCGCTCGTTAGTAAAAAGCTTAGTCAAGCTCGGTCTCTCTCTCTCTCTCTCTCTTGCTCGTTAGTAAATAGCTTAGTCAAGCTCGGTCTCTCTCTCTCTCGCTCGTTAGTAAAAAGCTTAGTCAAGCTCGGTCTCTCTCTCTCTTGCTCGT
This sequence comes from Megaustenia siamemsis, assembly GCA_032433765.1. Classification (NCBI taxonomy): domain Eukaryota; kingdom Metazoa; phylum Mollusca; class Gastropoda; order Stylommatophora; family Ariophantidae; genus Megaustenia; species Megaustenia siamemsis. Next base: position 92,044,604 of record JAVIAB010000051.1, read on the forward strand.
TAGTAAAAAGCTTAGTCAAGCTCGGTCTCTCTCTCTCTTGCTCGTTAGTAAATAGCTTAGTCAAGCTCGGTCTCTCTCTCTCTCGCTCGTTAGTAAAAAGCTTAGTCAAGCTCGGTCTCTCTCTCTCTTGCTCGTTAGTAAAAAGCTTAGTCAAGCTCGGTCTCTCTTTCTCTCTCTCTCTCTTGCTCGTTAGTAAAAAGCTTAGTCAAGCTCGGTCTCTCTCTCTCTCTCTCTCTCTCTTTCTTGCTCGTTAGTAAAAAGCTTAGTCAAGCTCGGTCTCTCTCTCTCTTGCGCGTTAGTAAAAAGCTTAGTCAAGCTCGGTCTCTCTTTCTCTCTCTTGCTCGTTAGTAAAAAGCTTAGTCAAGCTCGGTCTCTCTCTCTCTCTCTTGCTCGTTAGTAAAAAGCTTAGTCAAGCTCGGTCTCTCTTTCTCTCTCTCTCTCTCTTGCTCGTTAGTAAAAAGCTTAGTCAAGCTCGGTCTCTCTCTCTTGCTCGTTAGTAAAAAGCTTAGTCAAGCTCGGTCTCTCTTTCTCTCTCTCTCTCTCTCTTGCTCGTTAGTAAAAAGCTTAGTGAAGCTCGGTCAATCTCTCTCTCTTGCTCGTTAGTAAAAAGCTTAGTCAAGCTCGGTCTCTCTCTCTCTCTCTCTCTCGCTCGTTAGTAAAAAGCTTAGTCAAGCTCGGTCTCTCTTTCTCTCTCTCTCTCTCTTGCTCGTTAGTAAAAAGCTTAGTCAAGCTCGGTCTCTCTCTCTTGCTCGTTAGTAAAAAGCTTAGTCAAGCTCGGTCTCTCTTCTCTCTCTCTCTCTCTCTTGCTCGTTAGTAAAAAGCTTAGTCAAGCTCGGTCAATCTCTCTCTCTTGCTCGTTAGTAAAAAGCTTAGTCAAGCTCGGTCTCTCTCTCTCTCTCTCTCTCTCTCGCTCGTTAGTAAAAAGCTTAGTCAAGCTCGGTCTCTCTTTCTCTCTCTCTCTCTTGCTCGTTAGTAAAAAGCTTAGTCAAGCTCGGTCTCTCTCTCTCTCTTGCTCGTTAGTAAAAAGCTTAGTCAAGCTCGGTCTCTCTCTCTCTCTCTCTTGCTCGTTAGTAAAAAGCTTAGTCAAGCTCGGTCTCTCTTTCTCTCTCTCTCTCTTGCTCGTTAGTAAAAAGCTTAGTCAAGCTCGGTCTCTCTCTCTTGCTCGTTAGTAAAAAGCTTAGTCAAGCTCGGTCTCTCTTTCTCTCTCTCTCTCTCTCTCTTGCTCGTTAGTAAAAAGCTTAGTCAAGCTCGGTCACTCTCTCTCTCTTGCTCGTTAGTAAAAAGCTTAGTCAAGCTCGGTCTCTCTCTCTCTCTCTCGCTCGTTAGTAAAAAGCTTAGTCAAGCTCGGTCTCTCTCTCTCTCTCTCACTTGCTCGTTAGTAAAAAGCTTAGTCAAGCTCGGTCTCTCTCTCTCTCTCTCTCTCTCTTGCTCGTTAGTAAAAAGCTTAGTCAAGCTCGGTCTCTCTCTCTCTCTCTCTCTCTCGCTAGTAAAAAGCTTAGTCAAGCTCGGTCTCTCTCTCTCTCTCTCTCGCTCGTTAGTAAAAAGCTTAGTCAAGTTCGGTCTCTCTCTCTCTCTCTCTCGCTCGTTAGTAAAAAGCTTAGTCAAGCTCGGTCTCTCTCTCTCTCTCTCTCTCGCTCGTTAGTAAAAAGCTTAGTCAAGCTCGGTCTCTCTCTCTCTGTCTCTCTCGCTCGTTAGTAAAAAGCTTAGTCAAGCTCGGTCTCTCTCTCTCTCGCTCGTTAGTAAAAAGCTTAGTCAAGCTCGGTCTCTCTCTCTTGCTCGTTAGTAAATAGCTTAGTCAAGCTCGGTCTCTCTCTCTCTCGCTCGTTAGTAAAAAGCTTAGTCAAGCTCGGTCTCTCTCTCTCTCTTGCTCGTTAGTAAAAAGCTTAGTCAAGCTCGGTCTCTCTCTCTCTTGCTCGTTAGTAAATAGCTTAGTCAAGCTCGGTCTCTCTCTCTCTCGCTCGTTAGTAAAAAGCTTAGTCAAGCTCGGTCTCTCTCTCTCTTGCTCGTTAGTAAAAAGCTTAGTCAAGCTCGGTCTCTCTTTCTCTCTCTCTCTCTTGCTCGTTAGTAAAAAGCTTAGTCAAGCTCGGTCTCTCTCTCTCTCTCTCTCTCTTGCTCGTTAGTAAAAAGCTTAGTCAAGCTCGGTCTCTCTCTCTCTTGCTCGTTAGTAAAAAGCTTAGTCAAGCTCGGTCTCTCTTTCTCTCTCTCTCTTGCTCGTTAGTAAAAAGCTTAGTCAAGCTCGGTCTCTCTCTCTCTCTCTGTCTTGCTCGTTAGTAAAAAGCTTAGTCAAGCTCGGTCTCTCTCTCTCTCTCTCTCTTGCTCGTTAGTAAAAAGCTTAGTCAAGCTCGGTCTCTCTTTCTCTCTCTCTCTCTTGCTCGTTAGTAAAAAGCTTAGTCAAGCTCGGTCTCTCTCTCTCTTGCTCGTTAGTAAAAAGCTTAGTCAAGCTCGGTCTCTCTTTCTCTCTCTCTCTTGCTCGTTAGTAAAAAGCTTAGTCAAGCTCGGTCTCTCTCTCTCTCTCTGTCTTGCTCGTTAGTAAAAAGCTTAGTCAAGCTCGGTCTCTCTCTCTCTCTCTCTCTCTTGCTCGTTAGTAAAAAGCTTAGTCAAGCTCGGTCTCTCTTCTCTCTCTCTCTCTTGCTCGTTAGTAAAAAGCTTAGTCAAGCTCGGTCTCTCTTTCTCTCTCTCTCTCTTGCTCGTTAGTAAAAAGCTTAGTCAAGCTCGGTCTCTCTTTCTCTCTCTCTCTCTTGCTCGTTAGTAAAAAGCTTAGTCAAGCTCGGTCTCTCTTTCTCTCTCTCTCTCTTGCTCGTTAGTAAAAAGCTTAGTCAAGCTCGGTCTCTCTTTCTCTCTCTCTCTCTCTTGCTCGTTAGTAAAAAGCTTAGTCAAGCTCGGTCTCTCTTTCTCTCTCTCTCTCTCTTGCTCGTTAGTAAAAAGCTTAGTCAAGCTCGGTCTCTCTCTCTTGCTCGTTAGTAAAAAGCTTAGTCAAGCTCGGTCTCTCTTTCTCTCTCTCTCTCTCTCTTGCTCGTTAGTAAAAAGCTTAGTCAAGCTCGGTCACTCTCTCTCTCTTGCTCGTTAGTAAAAAGCTTAGTCAAGCTCGGTCTCTCTCTCTCTCTCTCTCTCTCTCTCGCTCGTTAGTAAAAAGCTTAGTCAAGCTCGGTCTCTCTCTCTCTCTTGCTCGTTAGTAAAAAGCTTAGTCAAGCTCGGTCTCTCTCTCTCTCTCTCTTGCTCGTTAGTAAAAAGCTTAGTCAAGCTCGGTCACTCTCTCTCTCTCGCTCGTTAGTAAAAAGCTTAGTCAAGCTCGGTCTCTCACTCGGAAGTTAGTCCAAGCTAAGTCACTTAGAGACAGATTTTGATGTGTGGTGACACGATGTCATGATAATTTTGAACATATAGTGATGGTGAATAAATGTATACAATTTTTATGACGTCTGTTGTTGTTCCACTCAGCTAAGTACGAGAGGAAGATCTTGAAGTGTGGTGACAGTAGAACACTCTGTTAACAGCGTATGATGTTCTGGTTGGACCCGCAATGAGGCAATTGCTTATTGTAACAGAGATGTGCATGTTGCTCCTTGAGACGGTTGACCGTTGCATGGGACAGATCTCCTTGACCCAAGTGAACCACGATGTTGACAACACCTGTACTAAGCCGTGTTCAGAACCACCGAACACTCCGTAGGCATAATTGCGTGTCCGGTGTTGTATTAGTGATGTTTTTTATATTTTTTTTAAAAGACCATTGATGACCGTAATAGCGGTGACTCGTTGTTGCAACCCGTCGTTCGTTCGTCGCCCCTAGGCCATGAGTACCGTACTGAAACAACCGATTGAACAAGACCAGGTCTGAATGAACAACAACGTAAACTTTATTCACTTAACAAAATTCTTACATTGGTGATAGGCCTCTTGCTCGTTCACTCGCCCAGTGACTCTCCACCGAGTGTCATCAATAGATCAAATGTGTCGACCTCTCACTTTCACAGAATTGCATTATACAATGTCCAATTTCACATAAAAGACAGCATCAGAAACAAGTATCTCGCTCGTTTTCCCTGCCAGTGACAACTTCACTGTGCAACACAAATAGATTAATGTGTCGACCTCTCACTTTCACAGAAATGCATTATACAATGTTCAATTTCACACAAAATACAATAAAGGAGTATTTCGTAAGTAAAATTAAGATATCCCATTTGAGTCCAGTCCCATGGAAACTGTTTTGTCAGATGTATGATGGGAGCCAGCTTGAGAACAAAATAAGAAAGTAAAGATCAAAGAAGATAGTCAGGGATTACTCCCACATCAGAATATATCTAGAAAGAACCGATTAAATTATTTGGCTACATAACAAGATGAAGCAACTAAACACAATCCACACAGTTATCTACAAATGCTATGAAAAAAAAAAACAGACCAACAGGTATAGATGGCATACTAGCAACACTTGGAAATGTGACAACCGAAGACATCAAACAAAAAGCGAAAAGCAGCAAACTATCTCCTCCTTTGTTAATGAGTGATTTGTGGGTCATCATCATTGCACTCCGAACATGCCCTTAGGTGCTCAGATCTCTCCCCCCCCCACCCCCCAACAGCAAGTCTCGCAGTGTCCAGCGACTGACGACTCCAGTTCTGTGTTGGTTGATTAGTCTTTATACATGCCCACTACGTTTCTTGTTTCTGGCTGTGCCCATCTTAACTCTCATCTCTTGCATCTGAAGGAGTGATGTGGCCTCATGGTTGTCGAAGTCCTATGTCCTTCCCACTTCCCAGAGGGCATTGATGATGTCCGCCCGATCCATTAGTTGACCATCCTCAATGACAGCGTAGCTAGCTGACCTGTTTGCTCTTTCATTTCCCAGTAGTCCCGCATATCCTGGGACCTTACGTATTTTTGACTTCTGCAATGACTCCACCCATTACATATGTACAGAACCCACCTCCATTTTTCTTATCATGCTCATCGAATCAATCAGTATACAGGTGTAGGTGTAGTCTTGTGACTCTAACCAGATGAATGCCTTGGTCACTGCCATCACCTCATCATCGTCATGCTACCCGTGGTCATAACGCATGCACCACTGTCTTCCTTGACTATTCTGCTTGACGAGAGTGCTGTAAATGTCCATGCACGCCTTTGGTGTCGTATTACAAATCTGTCCATATTGATGACTGCATCTTTTTCATCGGTGTTATCCCAGATGAGACCGTTGACCTCCGCATTGACCACGACTGAGTTCTGTTCCCTACATTTCCTGCCGAGTGTGACAATACATGATTACGTCTCCCTGAATGACGTAGGTACTGGTATCCACTCCTCGCCAGCATTGATAATGGTACGCCCACAGACCTGTTGATGACACCTTCTGCTTGGTCCACCCATGATTTGCCTCATTTTTAGCCTGACACCCTTCCCTGTATTGAGCTCATGATGCAATGGATGCTCTTTATCTGCACCTATCTTCAGGTATGCTCGTGCCACCAGTCTTGATCCTGCCATCCATGGTTGGAAAGTCAAGAAGATACCTCACTGCTACACAGGGAGTGTTCCTTGTACACACCAAGATAATGCACATAGCTTTATTCTGTATTTTCTCCAGCCTATCAATTTGAGTTGTACTGACAGTAAGAATTGCCATTGCATACTCAATTGATGCGAGGACTAGTCCTCTGGAACAGAAGGGTAAGTAGCCTCTGCTCAACGTTGGCAGCTGCCATGACCTTCAAGGTGGCTAATCTTTGTGGGATTTTGTTATCACACGATCGATGTGGTCCCCAAAAACACAGGCTGTATTCAAACAAAACTCTGAGGTATGTTATCAACTTGTCCCTGGTCACCTCATCAGCTCCCATTCGTACCGCCGGTGTTTCCGTGTTAACAATATGATTGTTAAGTGAGAACCATGCAGCTGATGCTATATTAGGATTAACCAATGCATATTTGTTACTGAAAGGTAAATCAGGGACGAAAGAAGATTGTGCCTCACTCTATATATATATATATATATATATATATATATATATATATATATATATATATATATATATATATATATATATACCCAATCATTGTTTATCAAATTCTATTTTATTCTGTGGACACAAGCACTGTCTATATTATCACATCTCAGTTATTTTATTTCAGATTAATATTTTTGAACACTTGAGGTAAGGCTGATGTCACATGATCATCTTGATTGCTACAACCTTTCAATTTTTCCAATTCCTCTATCACAGCAGCATACATCAAGCGATGCTTTCTCAGTTTAAAAAGAAAAGTCTGAAAACAGAGTCTGTTAATATCTTCTGAGGAGATAGGAATAAAACCATTTTTATGTAAACTGAATTTTTTCATTTTCCGCGACAAAGAGACTATCATTTCTTGAGAAGATCCAATATGATCTTTGTGAAGAACTTTGAATTCTTTAAAGCTCTCCTTTTTGGTGGTAAAGTCATGACAAGACAGTGAAATTTCACAGCACAAACAGCAAAAATGCTCATGATATTGTTATATATAATGTTTCACTGTTGATGTCTTTATCAAATAAAATGGAAAGGCACTTAGGGTGAACTGATGACAGTATTGTCTTTCTTAATGTCAAACCAGGATGTGAGGACATATTGCACGAGAGAGTTTCATGTGTCTGAACATTTACATAATTGAGAAGTCTAGATGTACACTTAATGTTTTTGTATCAAATGCTAGTCCACAAAAACTGATAGGAGACTTATCAGTAATGGTTGGTACAATTCCAAAGACAGCGTGACGATAGTTAAAATTGATGCAGCACTTAGTAAAATTACACCTGCAATTGAACTCTGGTATACCTTCTAGCATCAATCTCAAGAAGCCATGCGCGCTGCTCCTACTTGGAGTAACAAGGAGCATATCGTCAACTATTCTTATCAACAAGTCAGAGTTATCTCTAAATTCATTTAGTATAGTCTGCTCCATATGACCATAGTATGCTCCACATAAAATGCTAGACAGCTTTGATCCCTGAGATATACCCAGAGTCTGTACAAAATGCTGTCTACCAAATTTAACCACATTACAAAACAAATGTGCACTGAGTTTTCCCAATAACACATCCCGCTGAACTATGTATTCCCCACAGTGTGTCTTTGTGTTGTTACAGACATTATTTGGATGTTCAAGGCTTTCAAAGTAGCCTACTCTAGGAACACCATTTATGTAATATGATTTCTTATACATATAAACTTTGTAAGATGACTTACTTAAAATATTGGAAATAATACCGTATAACAAACAGGGGTTGATTGTATCATAGCACTTTTCAATGTCTGTTTTGACAAAATACAACTTTTTGACCATTTTCTGTTTACACTGAGCTACAAACTGACTCCATCTAGAGTGGATATCTTGTACACCCATGAGGGTAGCTCCAAACGCTTCCCGATTGTTCTCTTTCTCAAAGTTCAGCACTTTTAACAAGCACTTCAGATGATCATTTATAGATGCTCTGTTCTTATTTCTGAAAGACAGGTTGACAACTGGTCTCAGAGATGTTGACTTAACCAAAAAACGAACACTTGATACTCCCAAGCATTTTGATTCACTAAGCTTTCTCATTACCCAATGTTCAGAAACTCTCTTCAACTTGCATGCAAACTGGAATTTACTGGAGGCCATTTGCCTCAGACGATGCCATGTTATCTTCCTGTAAAAAAATAGCCTGTTTTTACAACTAGTGGATCCTGTAACATAAAAGAATGACTGAATTAATGGGCATATGAACTTTGTCACAAGAAAATGTATTGCTTTCCTTAGCAGATTTTCTTTATCCTTGTGATTGTATGACTGCAACCAGACTATAGGTTTTATTTTAATACCACTAACCATATGATTCAACGAAATTTGTCCGCACATTTGTACTGATAACAGTTTCTTTATGTGTTTCATAAGACAGTTAAAATTATGCTTGCTGCCTAAAGCATACAAAGGTATAACTTTCTTATAAATCATACACAAGTAGCGGTGTATGTTGTGTGTTAAGGCATAATTGTTCAATAGCTGGATTACAGAGATTCTCCTGCGCTTATTTTTATGTGTACAAGGCAATTCTTTATTTGTTTCTATAATGCTGGGGCAGAAATGCTTCAGAAGGGTCCAATAGGGACATCTTCTGTGGAAAACAAAACAATTTGACTAAAATATCTTATAGATAAATATTAAACATTCACGCATACAAAAAAATTATATCAATTGAAATGTATCATTGACATAAACATGAAGATGAAATTGTATTTTGTTAATTCCCTTGTATGACTTTTAAAGAGAACTGAGTGGTGCAATAAAGTCAGACCTGCTGTCTAAACAAAAAATTGTAAACTATAAAATATACACTCTAATCATGGAATTTATTAACTCTGTCCATCATCAAACTTAATATAACTTCTACTCTTTTTATTAGTATCCAAACCATTCTACAAAATCTATTCTTATACTCACAATTAATTTCTTCCTGCAAAAAAAAAAAAAAGACACTAAGTTACAAAAATATGATATCTATTACTGTTCTCTTTTAATTAGATTTTCCCATTAAATTAATGGTTTCAGGGAGTATGGAGAATATACTTAGTACTTTTAGTAATAACTATCTGAAAATGATGGACCATATATTGGAATACAGTGAGTATCATTATTGATTTTAAAACCATTATTTCCATTTATGGTACTATCTTTTTTTATACACAGATTCCATCAGAAACTGAATTCCTGCAGGTTTAATATACAAAAAAAAAGCATAGGAAAAAATGTAACATAGAAAATCAGCAGCAAAAACAATGTAAAAAGTAAGAGATATCAAACAAACAGTAAAAATGGAAACATTACAGAAAATAAGCTACCTTAAAGTTTCACAGGTGATAAATTGTAAAAAGCCAGAAAAACAGAATTAGAAGAAAATAATAACAGTTTTTTAAATGAATTAAGAAATAAGGAATTACAAATAAAGCAACAGATACACGATTTAATTTCTAATAAGCAAAACAATGTGTATTGCTAGGAATCACAACAGCAAGAACAGACATCTTGGGACCCTTTAGTGATAAGACAACTGAAATAAATGAAAATAGAAGCAGACTGCTGGAATTATGTAATCAAATTATTTGGTTATCACCAACACGTTCTTCAAAATAGAGAGTCATAAATACAACTGTTACAAGTGGAATGACACAACATGTGGAAGAAAGATAGATTTTATACTAACAAGAAAACAGAACAAGAAAAGAGTAACTGACAGCAGAGCTGTCCCTAATATCACTGATGACATGGACCATAAAATGGTTGTAATTATGCTCAGACAGATAAAAACAAAGAAAAGATACACAAACCAACAAACAAAAGAAGCAAAAAGAGTAGACAATAAAAAATAAAATAATTAAAAGGAAAACCCTAGAAGAAATACTAACAGAGGAATTCAAGAAACTCCCTACCGAAGTAAGCACAGAAGAAGAAGGGTGGAAGCAGTTTAAGAAAATAATAACAAACATCACAACAACAGTATGTGGGACAAAACTAAGGACAAAAGAAGGGAAAATAATACCCCATCATGGAATGATGCGATCATAGAAGATATTAAAGAAAAGAACAGACTATTAAAAACTGGAGGGACAAGAAGAATCAAGAAAAATATGCCTTAGTTCGGAAAAAAGTTAAAATTTTGATCAAAGAAGCTAAGCATAACACTTGAACAGAATTTGGCAAAAATATGAGCAGGGACTTTAAGACAGCCACAAGAAACTTCTACAAAGAAGTAAAAGCAGCAAGAGCGAGAAAAGAAAACCATGATCCCACTGAGCTCATAAATGACAAAGATGGACAGCCAATACCAAATAACTAACATATGCAACAGAAAGTAAAGTACCCCCGTCACGCCAAGTGGCGTAAAGGGAAATATGGTGTTAGTGACCCTATATTTTACAGACCTTCAGCACATGATTTTTGGGTAATGTGGTCAGTATTACGCCCGTGCTGCTTTACTTTCCCAGAAAAAAATCCGGTACCCATTTAAGGCTGGGTGAACCCGGAAGCCGTCGGTTGGGATCAAACCCTACCCCTTGTCCGTGGTAGTCCACTAACCACTGAGCTATCGCGGCTCATATGCAACAGAGGTGGAAAGAAATTTTGAAGACTTGAACATAGCACCAACTACCAATAACACTACAAAAACCACAAACAAATTTGCAAACACTGAACCCAACATCATGAAAAAGAAAATTGAGAAGTAATGAAATATGCACCAGGAATAGATAACATACCAGTAAAAATAATAGAAGCTGCAGGAGAAACAGTAGTCATATGGCTGCACAAAATAATCAATGCAGCATAGCACCAACAAAAAGCCTCAGAAGACTGGCAACAGGCAACCATTGTACCAATATGGAGAAAGAAAGGTAGCAAGAGAGACTGCAATCAATATAGTGGTACATTGCTTTTCAGCCATGTAGGAAAGCTATACGCCAAAATTATGGAAAAATGGCTGAGATAAATAATAGAACTACAGTTGAGCGATTCTCATGATTGTACAAATAAGTTACGATGGTGGTTTACTGTTGCCTTCCGTCAATTTGTTTACGGTTAGCTCTGCTAGCCTTTGACTAAAAAGTCTCACCCACAAGGCAATGGGGTTGTTTTACTTCGGGGTACCCTCCCTTAGCCTTTTACTCTCCCTAGCTTACCTGCAAGGCAGCAGGGCAACCACAGGTTCTACTGTTTACTGCATACAGTTGCAGGTAAAATTACCTGACCTGACAATAAAATGAGGAAGATACGATGCAATCCATTTTTGACAATAGAAACAAGAAAAAGAGTTCTTAAATGTTATGTAAAGCCAGTCTTATCATATGGATGCAAATCATGGATGATAGGACAACAGACAAGAAAATCACTGGAGTCTGTAGAAATGTGGTTTTACAGAAGAATGTTGAGAGTACCATGGACACCTAAGAAGAGTAATGAAGATGTTCTGAGAGAGGTCAAAGCAAAGGGAGAGCTAATTTCCAATATTAGGAAGAAACAATCATCATTTTTTGGCCATGTAATGAGAAGAGAACAACCGGAATATATTGTAACAACTGGAAAAATTGAGGGACGAAGAGATAGAGGGAAGCAAAGAGAAAAAATAACAGACAGCTTAAGAGAATGGCTTGGCAGAAGGTCAACAACAGAAATGATAAATAGCTGTGGAAAGACATGATCACCTACGCCAGCAGGCCCGGTACTTGATGATGATGATGAGCGATTCTCAAACAGGGTTCAGAAAAAAACAGAGGATGTACTGATGCTCTATTCACCTTTAAACAGCTAGCAGAAAAGATGATAAAATACAATCAAATTATGTACTTAGCTTTCATTGACAGAAAAAAGCATCTACCAAATAAACAGAGAACAACTATGGGAGATGCTAACAATATATGGAGCAAACCAACATCTACCCAACCTAACTAAAAGTCTCTACATCAACAGCAGCTGCACAGTTAAAACAGCAGCAGGCTACACAGACCACTTCGAAGTTAGATCAGGAGTAAGACAGAGGAGCGTACTATTCCCCTTTTGTTTATTACCTACATGGACTATATATGCAAGTTAGTCAATCCATCAGAGACAAAAGAGATCATCTTGCTTTTATTTGCAGATGATCAGGCACCAATACATGGAAACATAGAAGACCTACAAGCACACTTTAGACTTAAAAGCACACGGCACAAAATACAACATGAAAATCAACATCAACAAAACAGAAGTCATGAATATTGTGAAAGAGAAACAGAACATCAACATAACTATAGATGGCAGATAACTAAACAAGTAGAAGAATCTAAATACCTAGGAAGTCTAGTTACAAATAACAATTAACAAACAGCAGAAATAGACTCAAGATGTAACGAAGCTTGTCAAATCATTGGACAGTTATCACCACTTTGTCCAAAAAGTAAGTAACTTTAAGGGCAAAACAGGCACTCTACAATACAATCTTCATCCCAACATTGCGCTACAAATGCCAGTCCTGGCATATAGATGCAAGAACAATAAGAAAAATAACCACTACTAAAATGAAATGTGTTAGACAAATGACAGGAAACAGCCTGAGAGATATGATCATAAAAGAACAGAAAAAAGCTAGGAATAAACCCAGCCACAAAATATATAAAGAAACAAAAGATAAAATGGTTTGGCCATGTGATAAGGCAGAAAGATCAAATACAACGCAACGAGCCTTCAATAACCTTGGGAGAACACCAGACCCAAAGGCCGACCACAAAAAAGATGGATTGATGGAATATTAGAAACACTAGGAAACATAGTAGTTAGTAGTAGCAGAGGCAAACAGTAGAGCAAAAGACCACAAATTATATCTCTCCTCGACACAGAAATGCAAACGAGGAAGGAAACAAGTAGAAGATTTTGAATTGATCAGAGCTTGAAGATTATTATGAAAACAGTATGATTTAATGTTACGCTTAAAAAGTATTAGGGGGACTGGTTGGTCTCGAAGTAAGACGCCGGCCTTGAGACAGAGAGGTTGTGGGTTCAAATCCCAGCTACACCGGATTTTTAATTATGATTTCTCTCTGCAGCAACCACCCCTGATCTCAGCAGCGAGGCCCAGCTTGAAACACCAATTATTCATCAACGGAAGTAATATGAGTACCTCCGAAGTTGGAGTTATCTGCCTGTGTGGCGAGGGACCCCTGTGCACACGGCTGCCAGGGAAAAATGGATTAACACGCAAAATTCAGTTCCTAGTATCTAGGGACTTCGTTAGAGGTAAAAAGCTGGCGAACGAAAAAAAAAAAGTATTAAATGTATTGTGATATGTACTCAGAGTTTGAATTAATAAATAATAGAGGATTTGTGTGGTCTAAAGGTAAGACATCGATCTCTGAACAAAAAGGTCCCAATTTTGAATCCAGGTACAGCCAGTGGGTATTTTTCACCTTGAATCTATAGTTTCTTCGTGGCTTTCATTCTCCCGATCTCAGGGAATGAAGTTTAGCCTACTTGGATAACAGAGAAAACAGAAGGTCCTGTGTGTGTTTTGTGTATACTAAAGAACCCTTGGCAGTTGGAAATTAAAAAGAGTAGGCTAAAAATGGCCACTGTCCAGACAAAATTGACAGAAAAAATATCTGTCCAAAAACATAACTCTTTGTGATAAAAAATATATGAGCACTCATCAAGCTCATCATAACTCTTTTTGATAAAAAAAATATATGAGCACTCATCAAGCTCATCATACCTCTTTTGATAAAAAAAATATATGAGCACTCATCAAAACTGTTTTTGATAAAAAAAATATATGAGCACTCATCAAGCTCATCATAACTCTTTTTGATAAAAAAAAATATATGAGCACTCATCAAGCTCATCATAACTCTTTGTGATAAAAAATATATGAGCACTCATCAAGCCCATCATAACTCTTTGTGATAAAAAATATATGAGCACTCATCAAGCTCATAATAACTCTTTTTGATAAAAAAATATATGAGCACTCATCAAAACTCTTTTTGATTAAAAAAATATATGAGCACTCATCAAGCTCATCATAACTCTTTTTGATAAAAAAAATATATGAGCACTCATCAAGCTCATCATAACTCTTTGTGATTAAAAAATATATGAGCACTCATCAAGCTCATCATAACTCTTTGTGATAAAAAAAATATATGAGCACTCATCAATTCTGAAAATATCTGCCAGTTTGGTGATGAGGGATACCTGAGCACATGACTGCCTGTGTGAAACTGACAAATGTGATATTCACACAAAATTCAGTCCCTCAGGACTTTGTTAAGATATAAAGTTGGCCTGTACAAACAAAAATACACAATAAATATAAGATCATGATAAGTAACTGACACACAAAGTTATAAACCCATGCCTCTAGTTTAATGAAAAGTGCAGAAATACACATAATACATATTCTTTAATTTTGCTTCAAATTCACATGAATTAGAAACTTGATTATCCAGACTCATATTTTATGACCCATTATAAATATGAACATTGAAATAAACAAAAGAATAGGTATGGCAAAAAGTAATTTTAATGCCATGAAAAATATACTAACAACAAAACAAATATCAACAGGGCTGAAACTAAGAATGGCAAAATGTTACATCTTCTCAATATTCCTGTATGGTGCAGAAACATGGACATTAGACAAGAAAACAGAACAGAAAATTGAAGCCTTTGAAATGTGGATTTATAGAAGAATAGGTAGAATTGGATGGAAACAAAGGATAACAAACGATGAAGTTTTAAAACAACTGAAAATAAAAAGAGAACTGCTGAACACAATTAAGACAAGACAAATTTAATTTTTGGGGCATGTTAAAAGACACAACAGCCTACTAAAAGTAATATTGGAAGGAAAATACAAGGCAAAAGAGGCAGAGGCAGACCAAGGCTAACATGGACGAGTAACATCAAAAGATGGACAAGTCAATCTATGTCAGCCTGCACCATCAAAGCAAGAAACAGAGTAGAATGGCGATCCATGGTAGCCAACCTTCGTTGCGGAGAGGGCACACGATGATGATGATGATAAATATGATAATTATGATTAATAACTGGTATTGGCACCAAATTTGCAATAAAGATAAATTGCTGTGCCAATAATTTGACACTACCAGACTATAGAAATCTGGGGAAAAAAACTGTTTACATGAAATGTCAAAGCTTATTTTCTTTAAACAAAGTCATAATGTTCTAAGTCATAATGTTAAACAAGGAAATTCTTAATGATTGTTATTTGCTATTTAAATATTTATATTCACAAGTGTATTTTTTTCTAAAGTTATGTGGTGAGACACTCCTGTATGTTTTCAATAATGTTTTCTTTATTCATGTAAAGACTACGATTATTCTATTACATCTATCTATCTATTGACCTTTCGAGCCATAACCGGCCCATAGTGCGTAGACCAAGATACACCTTCTCCTATCTAAATTTTTCGTTCTAGCAGTTTTCTTTTAAAGATATTTTATCAAATCTCGCCATCTGTCTCTGTTCTGTGCAAACAGCTCTATCTCATTGAGGGAGCCGATTCCTGCTGCTCTTGCCTCTCTCATCAATGTTCTTCTCATTGTCTCCCTGGGTCTTCCTCTTTTCCTCTTACCTGTTGTTTCCCATATGAGGGCTTGCTTTGCTATTCGGTTATTATCTCTTCTCATCACATGTCCAACATATGACCATCGTCTTTCTTTATTACTGAAAATATTAGTGGTTGATTGGCGATTTCTCTAATTTCCTTGTTTGTTTTGAATTCGTTCCACGTTATACCAAGTATTTTCCTTAGACATTTATTTTCGACATTAGACATTTTTTTTCGTTCTAACAGTTTTCTTTTAAAGATATTTTATCAAATCTCGCCATCTATTACATATAGTAAGTCATTAATTATCTGAATTGCATCTGGTCACAATTAATCAGAATAATCAAGTTTCTACTGTATTCATTTGACTCTTGCATTTTTTCATCCTCCATAGGTGACACAAGCCATCAACAAGAGATCTCCAATAATGTCTATCCCTCTCCTTTTCCATTCTTCTCCAGCTGAATTATATCCCCATGACTGCTGTCTCAAGATTTCATCTCCATATGATTCTAGGCCATCCCATTTGGATGGAACAGGAGTTGGAGTGTTGGTTCCATGCGAATATTTGTATGGTTATGTCTAGGAGGCTTCCAAGGTGTGTACAAAATTCATATTATAGAACTATAATTTATATGGAAAAATATTTTGATCATTTTTAAAATAATGCAACAGTTTGCACTAAATCAGATTTTACTGATGTCATTATCAAATAAGAAAACCTTGTACTCTAAGAAAAACTAACAAAAAAAAAAAAAGGCAATTTCACTGTTTTTAGAGCAGATTCTATTTAAAAAGATGATCAAAATACAGATATACTATGAGTAACAAACTTAAACACACAGAACATGTGAAAGAACATACCCATGATTTTTCAACATATCATTTACAAAAGGTAATGATGTATCTAGTTCTTCACTGAAAGCAAAATCTGAAATTAATAAAGGTAATAGAATTAAATTGATATAAATAGTTGAATTTATGATTTATTTCTTGTTTGATGTATACATTTTGTGCAAAACTTGCACGCCTAAACACAATATTGCTGAGACAAATAGTAGGAAAAACAAAAGACAGTCAATTATTTTACTGAAACTGAAAACATCTTCAACATGAAATGTTCTGAATAATTCAAATGTTCAATTTGTTATTACAACTGCTTTTTCTAAAACTTTTAACTTTCAGTAAAAAAAAAATAACAATATGCATTGTAAGAAATATATGGAGAAATGGAAGATTTGAACTGCAAATGTATCACACTGTAGAGTGTTCATCATAATGCAAGAATTGCTGAGAAGGAGATCTGAGCAACATGTTCGGAGTGCAATGATGATGACGCGTAAATATCTCAATAGCTCAATTTTCATGTGAACATTCAATTAATTAATTAAAAGAAAACATTTTCATTACCATCCTATCTACCAATATCAAATATTGTCATTCATAAGATGCAAAAAAGTAGAAAGTTGGCCACTGCAAAAATGAGTTGTTTACAAAAAGCTATTTTAGTGACCAAAAGAGAAAACATTACAAATGACATCAGACAAGAAATAGTCTGCAAAGAATCAATCTTGAACTACAGGTAGCAGTTAAAAAAAAGAAATATATATTATCACCCTCCTTCCCTCTGAAATAGTTTTGTGGTTTCATACCACACACGAAATATTTTTTAAAAAAAGAGGAAATGGATGCAGAGCTAGAGACAAGCATATCGTAAGATGCAGCAGCAAAGAAAATCCAACAAGGGCATCATAAATTCATGTGACTGATGCTGCTAAAAGATAGAACTAGAACTTGTATCTCCCTCAACATCCAAAAAAAAAAAGAAACTGATTAAATGAAGAGAAAAATCAAATTGTAGCAAAATCAAATTAAGCCAGAGAAGTGGATATTAAAATAATTGGTAATATGAGCAACTTTGTCCAAATAAATATTCTTGAAACAAATTAAAAGCTACATCAAAAGGAGACACCCCCATATACAAAATTCATGCACTCTCACTTACCACAAATAAACTCTCTTCAAATATCATGAAAATATTATAGAAATTAAATTTGTGAGATAATATTAGGAAAAATAAAAAAATGGTATGTAAGAAGCTTTACGTGATAAGTGGACGACACAGACTAAACAACGTTTCGGCTCAATAGGCCTTCATCAGGAACAAACAAAAAAAAAACACACACACAAAACTAATAACGAAACAACCAAAACAAAAACAATCGAAATGTGTTAAAGAAAACAAAATAAACTACCCTGTCAAAACTAAAAGGAAATCGCAACCAAGTGCGGCTGTCGTGAACGTCGAGAAACGTGCAAAAATGTGCGCAAATGTACACAGAAACAGAGGAGTTCACACAAGGGTCAGTGTGCAAACACAAAAGAGAAAGAATCTGCCTGCCAATGTCAATGACAATGAGATAATATTAGCTCATTGCATTCCTGATTATTTTGCTGGTTTGGAGTGAATTATCTGAATTAGATTTCTGCCACCCAAGTTAATATTCTGCAAAAACTTTGTCTTTAACTCTACATTTTGATACCATCGTAAAAATTACCACCTCAAAATAAGTTTTTTTAAATTTGAGAGTTTGGTATTGGCAAACACATCCACCCCCCTCCCCCATACCTTCCTAATTACTAATTTTGGTGACATCTGTGTGTTGGAATTGTTTCCTTTGATGTTGGACTTTTTTCCCCTAATATCTCATAAAAAGTATGATGGTATCGCAGATAGAGGGCTTTTTTTTTTCTTAATAAATTTTGGCAAATTTCAAGAAATTCATTTTTTTTTTCTTATGGTGGGGAAAATCTCCTTAGCTGTCAGCAAGACATCAAACAAACCAAACAAAGTAACATGGAATAGACAGCAAACAATGCTTAGAAGGAGCAGAACATATGGACTGATTGACGGACTGATGGCTGTAGTGTGGATAGACAAGGTAATACCTCCAGTAGTCAAGACAGTAAAGATATCATCAACAGATGGCAGAAATACATAGCAAAATTGTTTGAAGATGAAAGAGATAGAAAACCACCATAAGGTGTATGTCAGGTTGTTACAAAATCTTAAAATCCTAAGTAGAGAAAGCTATAAATACAATGAAAAATGGAAAAACTGTAAGACCAGACAACACACAGTTTGAGTTTTGGAGTTTTTGTCTCAGAAATTATCACAGACTTGTACAATGATATATATACAACTCAGGATATATACCATATGAACTTAAAACATCAGTATTTATTGCCTTGCCCAAAAAGACTAGTGTTGTGGAGTGCAGTGATTTTAGAACAAACAAATTTTATGAGCCATATAACAAAAATCTTGCTTAAAGGTACATAGGCAAGAATTCAAAATAAAATCAATATGGAATAAACAGAACAACAATTTGAATTTAGAAAGAACAGTAGAATAAGAGAAGCCATCTTCTGCATGAGAATGTTAATAGAAAAATATATAGAAGTAAACAAACCAATTTATGCATGCCTCATAATTTACACCAATGGACATTAAACTCTGCTTCGCAAAGCCAAAGTGCTCCGCAAGAGCTTGCTAGGGACTCTGTGGACATTATTATCATCATCATAAAGTGCCATGCCTGATGTAAGTGATGTTTGAAGAGTGAGACATTCCTTAATTTTGATCACTCTCCGTGTTTCTAGAATATTCTATAACATTCATGAGATTTACCCTTTTCTACCTTCTATTCTAACTTTAACTGTCACATACCACTTATTTAAACTACTTTGTTAACTCTACTTCTCTTTGTTCTCTCTTCATGCTTGACCGCTCTCCCTGACTCAACTCATTCTAATCTGTATGCGAGACCCTCAACTCGTATACTATCTAGTGAGTCTTACTCTTCTCTTCTCTTAACAACCCATAATTATCTTCAATTCCCATTACACTATTACAAAGGAAGACAGTGGTGCATACATTATGACCACAAAAAGCATGATGATGGAGGTGATGGCAGCTACCAAGGCATTCATCTGGTTAGAGTTACAAGACTACACCCTTACCTGCATATTGAGTGATTCGATGAGCATGATATGGAAAGAGGAGACGGGCTATATACGCATGCAATGGGTAGAGTCATTGCAGAAGTAAAAAATACATAAGCTCACCTTTGTCTAAGTCCCTTAACATGTGGGAGTAGGGGGAAATGAAAGAGCAGACAGGTTTGCTAGCTGTGCTGTCGTTGAAAATGGTCAACCAATGGATCGGGTGCATATCATCAATGCCCTCTGTGGTGTGGAAGAGCACAGGACTTTGACAACCATGAGTTCATGTCGCTACTTCGGATGAAAGAGATGGGAGTTTAGATGGGCACAAGTACTACACTTTTCACTCTCTCCCTAAAACAAAACAATGTGATCTACATAAACAATGAGCCTGTGAAAGAAGACACACAGGCTACGTATCTCAGAGTTACATTTGATAACAAACTATCTTGGAAACAGCAGATAAATAAGGCAGCCCAAAAAGCAAGGAGGAATTTGGCTAATTTAAGAAAGTTTTTGAAACCACAATGGGATGCAAATGGGAAAATACTCAATAAAGTTTACCAACAGAGTATACGCCTACATTTTTAATATGGAACATCTGCATGGTGCTCAGAATCAAACACCACACTGCAAGAACTGGACAAAGTACAAAACCAGGCACTTAGGGTCATCACAAGAGCAATGATATATACACCAATATTGGAGATGGAGAAATTGTAGAGGATACCAGCACTGAGAGAATGGAGGGACATAAAGGTGCTGATATAGGCAGAAAAATTGCCATGCATGCCGAGACATCCAATGAAGGACCGATTCCAAAATCTTGCACTGGGGCGACTTAAGAGAAGCAGTTTTATCCACCAAGCCAAGCGTATTTGTAGACAAACACCAGACATGCCAAGAGTTGTTAACCCCCTACTGCCCATACCAGAACAAATTCCCTGGAAAGAGGAATCAGGATTATCAATACAAATACGGACAGAAGTGAAAGGAATAGTTGACAAAGAGGAACAGAATAGTCTACAGCGTAAAACAATAACTCTCAGTTTCCTGGATGAAGAATACCCACAAGACCTATGGATTCATGTGTGCACAGATGGATCAGCACAGAATGCAGTAAAGAATGGGGGAGCAGGTGCATATATAGAGTACCCAAATAACACTAGAGATATGAATAAAATATCAACAGGGAAATATTGTCACAATTATGATGCAGAAATCCAAGCAATAAAGTTGGCAATAGAAAAAACTGCTGAATAGTAATCTTAGCCCACAGCCTGTAGTGTTTTTGACAGATGCAAGATCAGTACTCCAGGCACTACAATCTAGAAATTTACCACATCTGCAGACTTTATTGACTGAATTCTGCAAGCACCACAAGGTTGTCCTGCAGTAGATCCCATCTCACTGTGGAATACCAGGAAATGAGAAAGCAGATCAGTTGGCAAAGGAAGGTTCAACAGGCACACAACTAGATATGCCGGTTGCATACCATAATAAGAAACAGATAATCAAATCAACCAGAGGACCACAAGCCCCAAATCAGGATGCCTTTCATAATATGAATAGATATGAACAAGTTATCATTATACGCCTAAGAACAGGACACAAACGACTCCATAGTCACATGTATACAAAATTCAAGATCTGCACCTCAACTACTTGTACATGTGGACAGGCACCCCAGACTGCTGAACACATACTTCAAGACTGCACTGAATATAGTAGACTGAGAAAATCCATTGGCCCATAGATACAACACTACAGACAAAATTATATGGGCCACTGCAAGAATTACAAAAGAGTGAAATTTATACAGGAAACGGCATTGCAGATATAGACAATACTTCAGGCGAATGAAAGATAGATAGATGGGCATAGCCAGAAATGAGAAGCTTAGAGGGTGTATAAGAAGACTTATCAACCAACACAGAACTGGAATTGTCAGTCATTGGACACTGCGGGACTTGCTAAGGAGGGGATCTGAACACCTATGGACATGTTAGGAGTGTGATGATGACCAGCAAAAAACTCATTATCATAATGTAAGTTGATTCTGTCATTTTTTAAATTTCAATTTCAAAAAGACACTGATCTATTTAATTTATGCTCAAAATGTAAGTTTATTTACCTCCACAATCAATATAACATTTTAAATATGCTGTTAAAATCCTTTTAATTAAAAAATTTTTTTTTTTACATTGTTGATATAAGATGCTGTCGTGGTGGTTTGTGGTTAAGAGTTAGGGCTCCATTGACTGAAAAAGTTTGATGACCACTGGTCAACACCAAAGCTTTTGACAGAATACACCATATAATTGATATAAAAAGGAGTTAGACAGGGGTGCGTTCTATCATCATGTCTATTCAACTTATACACTGAGCAGATCTTCAAAGACATATTGAGGATGCCAGGACTAAACATCAATGGGTATATAATCAATGACCCAAGTTATGCTGATGATATCATACTAATGGCAGAAGATCTACAACTAGTGAGCAAAATAAACAAGACAAGCAAAGAATATGGATTGGAAATATATATTTAAAAGACTAAAACTATAACTACTAGCAGAGAAAGGACACAAGATATACAAGGATATATTAAAGTAGATGGAAAGAACCTAGAAAGAGTTCAAGAATATTGATATCTTGAACATACAACAAATGATGGAAAATGTAAGACATAAATAAACAAAAGAATAGGAAAAGCAAAAAAGCAATTTTAATATGAAAAATATACTAACATCAAAGCAAATTAACATGAGAACTAAAACTACAAATTGCAAAATGTCCTATTTACTGAACATTCCTGTAAGGTGCAGAAGCATGGACATTAACTAAGAAAACAGAGCAGAAAATTAAAGCTTTTGAAATGTGGATCATACAGAAAAATAGGAAGAATTTAGTGGAAGGAAAAAAGACAAACAAGGAAGCTCTGGGTCAGCTGAAAATGGAAAAAAGAACTACTTAACACAATTTGAAAAAGACAGCTGAAATTGTCTGGACATATGAAGAGACATAACACCCTTCTAAAAATCATCTTGGAAGGGAAAGTACATGGTAGACAAGGCAGAGGTAGACCAATACTAAACTGGGTAATAACATCAAAAGATGGACAAGTAGATCTATAACACATGTACCATCAAGATAACAGAAAGAGCAGATGGGCACTTCTTTGTAGTCAACCTTTGATGTGAAGACACATAAAATACTCTCTGCACAATGGAATGAATTCAAGACTTATATAGAAATAAGAGAAATGACCATGCAACCAATGATGTCATCTACAATTAGGAAGAGACAGTTGACATATGTCGGACATGTGTTGAGAAGAGACAACAAAAGAATTTCAGAACAGTTTCTTCTATGGAAAACAACAGTATACATGAACAGAGGGAAGACCTTGAGAGACACTAAAAAGAACATTTATAAGAGAAGCAAAATTGGTTGGCACAGACTCTTAAAATAAGATCCAATGTCTCACCAAGAATAAAGATGGGTGGAAAAAAAAACTACAAGCCGTATGCAATGTTAAGTGCGCTGAAAGGATCAAGATCAAGATATATATATATAATCATAAATATTATCAAAGACATGTATGATGGTTACACATGTGCAGTTCGAACAGAGGAAGGACTGAGCGAATGTTTCCCAATAGAAACTGGGGTTAAACAAGGATGTATTTTATCGCCCTTGTTATTTGGAATTGTTATGGACTTCATAATGAAGAAATGCTGCACTGGTAATAAAGGCATCGAATGGATACAAGGAGACCATTTGGAGGACCTCGACTTTGCTGATGACATAGTTCTCATCAGCAATCAGATAAAAACGATGCAGGAAAACACAAATGAACTATCATCAATAGCCAGCAAAATTGGGCTTGAGGTCAATCATGAAAAGACTAAAGTCATGAAAAGTTTAATTCCAACAAGTGACAAAATATACATGGAAAACAAACCAGTAGAAGAGATCGATCACTTCATCTATCTTGGAAGTCACATTGATCGAGAAGGGGATACGAGCAAAGAAATTAGAATCAGACTGGCTAAAGCAGCAATGTCTTTCAGAAGCCTTGAAAAGTTGTGGAAATCAAAACTCATTAGCACAAACACAAAACTTAGGCTATTCAAATCAAATGTACTATCAACCCTTACATATGCGTGTGAAAGCTGGAAAACAACAAGAGATATAGAAACAAAGTTGAACGCATTCGAAAATAAATGTCTAAGGAAAATACTTGGTATAGAATGGAACGAATTCAAAACAAACGAGGAAATTAGAGAAATCGCCAATCAACCACTAATATCTTCAGTAATAAAGAAAAGACGATGGTCATACGTTGGACATGTGATGAGAAGAGATAATAATCGAATAGCAAAGCAAGCCCTCATATGGGAAACAACAGGTAAAAGAAAAAGAGGAAGACCCAGGGAGACACTGAGAAGAACATTGATGAGAGAGGCAAGAGCAGCAGGAATCGGCTCCCTCAATGAGATAGAACTGCTTGCACAGAACAGAGACAGATGGCGAGATTTGATAAAATATCTTTAAAAGAAAACTGCTAGAACAAAAATTCATATAGGAGAAGGTGTATCTTGGTCTACGCCCTATGGGCCGGTTACGGCTCGAAAGGTCAATAGATAGATAGATATATATATATATATATATATATATATATATATATATATATATATATATATATATATATATAAACACAAGTGTTACATATATTATTTATAACACACACACACACACACACACACATATATATATATATATATATATATATATATATATATATATATATATATATATATATATACACATAATATATGTATGCATGTCTATGTGTGTATTGTCAAAATATACACATGTATGACTGCATTGTAGATATCCATGTATAGATATGTGCCTGTGTGCCTATGCATGTATGTATGTTTGCATGTCTATGTTTATATAGTCATATTATGTATGTACATGTGTATAGATAGGAATATCAATTTCTAAGTGGATGTATGTGTGTATTCAGTCGTGTTTAGCTGGAATGCATTTATGCCTTGCATCTTTATTTGGATGAGCTGACCCCTGTCTGAGTGGTGAGGAGTTTGGATTGCTGTGTCTGCCACTTACACATGAATCCTCAAACACACTCATCAATCCCCTAGCCTTTGTCCTTAATAGGAGGTGGGTGGATTAACTTTCACTATCCTCCCCTTTTTCTTCTCTCCGGATGAGTGGTAACACATCGTTTTACTCTGTAAAGTGAGAAAACTGGACCCCACATGAAGCTAAGTTTGTCCTGCTACATTTTTTTACTTGTCCCACTAATTTTAGTTGTGCTGAAGTTAGAATTGTTGGGCTGAAAGGCACAAATATCACAGTTATACTGCAAACCACAACACAACGCAGACACACCCACTTAACATCCTTTTAAGGGCGGATGACGAAGAGGTGTGATCTTCTTGTCATTGGGTGAACACAAATGAAGGACTTAGTTTTAGTTACTTCCTATAATGTAGTTAGATTCTCATTTCTCAAGTGCAACTGTCTATCAGTTTGTGTTGATGTTTTCTGATGAAAGCAGTTTATAGGCCAAAACATCATTTTCTATTGTTCTCCTATGTAAAGCTGTGACAATAAACTTTGTTCAACTCGTTCCCATTTCAACACTACCATGGTCGTTACTTTCTCAGAAAATCTATCATATCATGCTAAATCTTTTCTTTCTGTCCTCCTTATCCTCTCTTGCCATCTCTTTGATCACTGTCATTTCATTTGGCCTAATAAACCTTCCTTTTCGAGCAGAAGACAGCACATAGGGCAAAAATTGTATGGCACTGTTCTGGGCAAGTTTTCAATCTCAGCATGGGAGCTGATGCCTGCTGTTATTGCCTCTCGTTTTAATGTTCTTTTTAGTGTTTCTCTAGGTCAGCCTCTTTTTCTTTTACCCTATAGTTCCCATCCCTGCTTTGAGATTCTTTTGTTGTCTCTTCTCATTGCATGGCCAACATATGACCACCTTCATCTCTTGATTGTAGTTCATATTTTTGGATGCTCTATCATTTCTCTTATTTCTGCACTGGTTCATTGAACTCATTCCATGAATTCAAGGAAAAAAAGAACATAAAAGCCAATAAATCTTACTGCAAGTATGAACAAATAATAGTTATATGAGCACATACTCCAAGGAGTGATTTCAGAAAAATGCAACTTCTAATTTATATAAAGTCTAAAAAAACTCACATCTATCTGAAAGACGTTCACATAGTGAACTGGATAGAAATCCTGTCTTCCTATACACTATCTCATCAGCTGCAAGAATAAGTACAAGTACATTTTAAATGAAATAAAGCAATGAACTGTAACTATGAAGATCACACAGCATGAAAGTGATAATATTTTAAATCAAATTATATTTGTTTCATATTGAAAAATGAACCATTTAAATAATTACAACAGTAATAAAATACTTTCAAATAACATTTTTACACTAGAAATTTAAGAAATATAGCTTTTCCAATGTCCATCTAAATGTAATTGCAAAATCTCCCAATTTTATTTCTTTTTTTTCAATCTGTTCTTACTGAGAATCAGTTCATACTTGCATTATTCAGTGCTACCACTCATTGAACAATCTGATATATTGTGATGTTTTGTCTATTAAGTTTATATATGAATTATTGTTTGAAAGTGTTTTCAACATTGTTTGTGAGTAAACAAACTGACTGGCCAGTGGGTTTCCTCTCATAAAATTCTGCTGCTTTATTTATGAGTGACGGCTACTCCCATACTGAAAGTGTCTTTTCTGTAACATTCTCATGAAGCAACCATTTACATCTAGATTACATGTTCAGAATATAAAGTAGCTTGCACTTTCCTCTTCAAGATGACTTTTATAAGGGTGCTGTGTCTCTTCATATGTACTGAAAATTGTAGCTTTCTTCTTCGATTTATGATAAGAAGTTCTTTTTTTCATTTTCACTTTTTTAAAATCTAAACTGTTTTGTCTTCTTTCCTTCCACCCAGTTCTCCCCATTTTTCTATAAATCAACATTTC
Organism: Megaustenia siamemsis; assembly: GCA_032433765.1. Taxonomy (NCBI): domain Eukaryota; kingdom Metazoa; phylum Mollusca; class Gastropoda; order Stylommatophora; family Ariophantidae; genus Megaustenia; species Megaustenia siamemsis. The sequence continues at coordinate 92,070,792 of JAVIAB010000051.1, forward strand.
AAAGACTTCAATTTTCTGCTCTGTTTTCTTATTTAATATCCAAGTTTCTGCACCACATATGAATGGTGAGTAGAATTAATATTTTACTATTCACAGTTTTAGTTCTGATATTATTTGCTTTCAAGCGAATATATTTTCATGTTGTTAAAATTATTTGTAGCCTTTCCTATTCTTTTGTTTATTTCTGTCTTGTATCTATTTATCACATGTTATAACATGTCCAAGACAGTTATATTCCTGAACTCTTTCTAGGTTCCTTCCATCTACTTTGATATCCACTTGTAGATCTTTCCACTTGTAGATCTTTCCAGTGCTGCTAATGTCACATTGGGTCACATAGGGCTTGTAGTGCTTTTCGCCATCCATCTCTAATGAAGTTCAATCTGATCAAATGAGTCAATGCCTGCACAATTTTCTTCTCTTATCAGTGTTCTTTTCAGTGTCTCTGTTGGTCTTCCTCTTTTTCTGTATCCTGATGATTCCTATGGAAGAGCCCTTTTTAAATTTTCTTGTTGAAAATATTCACTCAACACATGCCCTACATACGTCTATCTTCTCTTCCTAATTGTAAATGAGATCATTAGTTGCATGTCCCCTTCTCTTATCTCTAAATTAGTCTTGAATTCATTCCACTATTCACAGAGTATTCTTCTTAGGCATTTGTCTTCAAAAATGTCTAATTTTCTTTCAATATCTTATGTTTTATTCCATCTTGCATATGCTTAGATAAAGGTTGAAAATACCTTTGAGTTAAATATTCTAAGTTTAGTTTTAACCTGCTTAGTATTTTTTATTTTTATATTTTGTCCAGGTTTTTAAAATTTGCTGCTAACTTTGCTATCATGCTTCTGATCTCCTTTTTGTTTCTGCCAAGATATCTAGTGGTCTACTTTTTCCAATGCCTGACTATTAAGATAAATATTGCTTTCTGGTGCATATTTATTTTTCATTATTTTTTTAATCTCTGTTGATTTCAAGTCTTTTTCTTTTCACCACAGATGATAGAGTACTGTGATTTTTGTGCATCTTGCTGACATTGTTACTTAGGGGCACTATATCATCTGCAAAATCAAGATCTTCCAGGTAATTCTTGTGTAATAGTGTGAGCAATTCACACGAATAAAACAGGAAAAGAAATAAAACAAGAAACAAGTGTCAAAGAGATCACTGCTTATAAAATCTATGGCTCTGTTACCATAACAATACTTTTTACAATGACATCTTGTCAAGCCATCGATCAACCTATTTAGTCACCTCTTACGACACGCTTGGAAGGTCACAGTTTCACTATTCTTTACTCATTATGAGGCCCCGGTAACACACAGGATGTTTATTACATACATGGACTATATATGCAAGTTAGCAAACCCATCAGAGACAGAGGCGATCAACGAGCTTTTATTTGCAGATGATCAGGCACTAATACAAGAAACAATAGAAGAGTTAAATAACTCAATAACAATAGAAGACCTACAAGAACACTTAAACAAACTCAACAGCTCAGGCACAAAATACAACATGAAAATCAACATCAACAAAACAGAAGTCATGAATGTCACCAAAATAAACAGAACATCAACATAACTATAGAGAAACAGCAGAGATAGAATCAAGATGCAACAAAGCTTGTCAAATCATAGGACAGTTATCACCAATATTGTCCAACAAGGAAATAACTCAAGTGGCAAAACGAGCACTATACAATACAATCTTCATCCCAACATTGTGCTACCAATGCCAGATCTGGACCGTAGATGCAAGAACAATAAGAAAAATAACCTCTACAGAGATTAAATGTGTTAGACGAATGACAGGAAACAGTCTGAGAGATAAGATTAGAAATGAAGAACTGAGAAAAAAGCTAGGAATAGCCCCGCCATAGAATATATAAGGAAACAACAGATAAAATGGTTTGGCCACGTGACAAGGCAGAAAGATCAAAACACAACACAATGAGCCTTCTACAAATGTTGTGAGAACACCAGACCCAAGGGTCAACCATGAAAAAGATGGATCGATGGAATATTAGAAGCACTAGGAAACATAATAGCAGCAGAGGCGAATAGAAGAGCAAAAGACCGCAAATTATATCTCCCCTCGATGCTGAAAGGCAGATGAGGAAGGAAAGAAGAAGAAGAAGATAGTCTAATACTTAGAATATCTGGTCTAGACAGCTTCTCTCCTTCCTGAATACTGCTTGTTCTTTATACATAATATCTATATATAAAAAAAAAAAAGTAAAGAGGTGGCGTATAGGGAATATGGTGTTAGTGACCATAAATTTTACAGATCTTCAGCACATGATTTTTGGGGTAATGTGGTCAGTATTACGCCCATGCCGCTTTACTTTCCCAGAAAAAATCCAGTACCCATTTAAGGCTGGGTGAACCCGGAAGCTGTTGGTTGGGATCGAACCTTACCCCTTGTCCTTTGTAGTCAGTTCACTAACCATTGAGCTATCGCGGCTCCACATAATGTGTATATAGTAACTTTTATTCTGTACAGCATGATTCTATAGAAAACTTTGGAAGGAACTGACAAAGTTTATTATTCTCTCCAGTTATTATCTTTAATTAAGATTGCCTTTTTTTGTAATTTGATAAAGATCCCTTTCTTTCAGCCTGTAGGAACGTTTTTCATCAGAAATTCTTTTAAATCTGAGCAGCATGTAGATGTTCGGGAGGCCTGTGCGAGTCATGACCTCCACGTTTGTCATTTTATCCTTCCAGGTGATGCCAAGAATTCGCGCGCAGACATCGCATATGTAATGCATCACATTGGTTAAGAAATAATTAGTAATTAATTATTTAGTACTCACTCTACAGCTACAGCTATGCCTACAACACTATCTTGTTAAATATTTATATATTATTACATTATTGTTATTATATATATATATATATATGGCCCTTTTCGTCTTGTCAGACGGTCTAGTGGAGGCTAATGTGTATTTTTCTGAGGTTTTGTTTTTGTCGAACAGCTTCTCTCATGGCTAATTCTACCAATGTTTGACAAACACATGCGGTTACAGAATGAACAAGTCAGGCCCACTGATCCACAGGTGCCAAGTTTAAACATTGGTGCTTTCTTCCTCATTTCACTTTGCCTACTCTGCCTGGGCACGGAATATGGAGATAGTGTTTTACCCAGTATTATATATAATATATTACATAAATAAATAGTATAATATTGATTTTATTTTGAACTGACTCATTTGATTGTTGACTTATCAATCATTAATTTAATTAATAATGAATAAAGTTGTAAACTTGTAATTTATAACTTATGATATTGAATGATATTGATAGTTAGAAAGAATAGATAATAGAATAAGATTCTAGTTTAAGCACATAAATTATTTCAGTTTGGAACACTAACATCCCCATGAGTAACACTGCACATTATTCGGTGGTTCTCTCATCTGTCATTAGAAGACACTAATTGTATGGAAAAGGAAACAACGCTGGGTAAAGTTCTAACGCTAACATTATTTTTAGTATATGACAATACCTATAGATTTGTTGAGATGTCAACTAAGGGGATCACTTGTTTTGATGAAATAATTTATGTGCCTATACTAGGATTTGTATAACTAATAGTATAAAAAAGAACTAATAATATGATATGTAATAGATTGTAGATTAGGGTAATTTCCTAGTTTAAAGATATAAGTTAAAGTAATCTTCCTATAGCTGGCATCACAACAAAATTATAAGAGCCTTCAGTGGTTAGTGAACTGGATTACAAAGGACAAGAGGTCGGGTTCAATCCTGATCAACAGCTTCTGAGTTCACCCAGCCTTAAATGGGTACTGGAATTTTATCTGGGAAAGTAAAGCGGCTAGGGCATAATACTGACCACATTACCCCAAAAATCATGTGCCAAAGGTCTGTAAAAATGATGGTCACTAACACCATATTCCCTATACGCCACTTGGGGCTACTTACAACAAAACTACAATTCTCAAATACTAAAAATTATCTCTATGTTCATCAATAACACAATTTATTTTATTTCTGGTTAGGTAAGGTAGGATAAGGAAACAGGGCTTCACTCATACGTTGTTTCTTTTTTCTGTACAAATGTAAGAATTGAGGGTCTTCTAGTGAAATGAAATCATGGTACATGATATCCACTACTACAAGAACCACTGAATAAATAAAAGTGCAATGAATGAATGTTATTCAAAAGATCTATATTCTTTGGAACTGAAGTAATTTATGTACCTAAACTAGGACTTTACCTAGATTAGTATCAAGTTAGTAGTTAAGTAGAACATAAGACTAGACAAAATCAAAACATGACTTAGATTTGATTAAGATAAGACTTTAAAAAAATAGTTAAGTAGACTCTCAGTAAAGTCAGTAGACCTGAGTAGTGCCAAGTGTCACTCCAAGTAAAGTGATGTGATTATTGTGATACAAGTACTGTCTTACTACACTCACTCATTTTCTTGCAGTTGAGTACAGTAGTACACTAGTACAGTCTGTTGTCATTATAATATATGTGTAAAGCCGAAATTGTATAGCAATTGCGTTGCGAGCGCTAATCTACGCCACGGAAAGCACTGTCAATCTATACGGGTCCTACTTAAGTCACATTTTTTGATAAATTACTGTTCGGAAGAGTAACTCACCCTTGAGTAACATTGCTCTTGTAACTTGATTTATTCGGGCTCCTCAGAGAAAATAGAAACAATGCAAGGATAAACTACCTAACTCTCAGGTGGCGAAAAAAGGCAAAACGCTCAAATTGTCAGGGTAAAGGCCCTAAAACTAATTTGACCTAAAATAAATGTTAGTAACACAGAAATAGAGTGGGACTACAAGCCCACGATGAGTAGTCTCAGTTGTTGTGTTACGATGGGCGGATGGGGAGCTCATGGAATCCGCTCAAATATTTGATATAGTAGACTTTCTTATCTACATTCGACTTTTTACCTTCATATGTTGCTATTAATTACAACAACTTTGCCTTTTTAATTTTATTTTGTATTAACTTTATTTTAAATCTTACATCGGCAACTGCAATTCATTGTTGGCTCTATCATCATCATCATCATCATCAAGTACCGTGCCTACTGGCGTAGGTGATCATGTCTCTCCACAATTTTCGATCTCGGCAGCTATTTATCATTTCTGTTGTTGACCTTCTGCCAAGCCATTCTCTTAAGCTGTCTGTTATTTTTTCTCTTTGCTTCCCTCTATCTCTTCGTCCCTCAATTTTCCCAGTTGTTACAATATATTTCAGTTGTTCTCTTCTCATTACATGGCCAACAAATTATGATTGTTTCTTCCTAACATTGGAAATTAGCTCTCTTTTTGCTTTGACCTCTCTCAGAACATCTTCATTACTCTTCTTAGCTGTCCATGGTACTCTCAACATTCTTCTGTAAAATCACATTTCTACAGACTCCAGTGATTTTCTTGTCTGTTGTCCTATTGTCCATGACTCGCATCCATATGTTAAGACTGGCTCAACATAACATTTAAGAACTCTCTTTCTTGTTTCTATTATCAAAAATGGATTGCATAGTATCTTCCTCATTTTCTGGAAAGCTGCTTTTGCCTGAGCCATTCTGCATCTCACCTCTTTTGTACATCTTCCGTCTGAGGTTAACAAAGTTCCCAAAATTTAAATTCATTTACATGTTTTAATATTGTTCCACTTGTCTTTATTTTGCACTGAGGTGATGTCTTTTTCTTTGTTGTTACCACTACTTCTGTCTTTTTGCTATTAAGGCTGAGTCCTTTATTTTTGCTTTCTTTCACTATTATGTCCAACATTTCTTGTAACTCATGTTCACTTTTAGCGATTAATACTGTATCATCAGCATACCGTAGATTATTTATATTATGACCTCCAATTGTTATTCCAGGCATGCCCCTTATAGATCTTAAATAATCTCACTATAAATATTAAACAAATCTGGTGACAGCACACAACCTTGTCTAACACCTTGTTTTATTTCTTGAAACATTCCTAAATGGTTTCCAGTTCTTATGGCCACTGTTTGTTGCCAGTACATGTTCTTTATTATTCTTAGATCTTTGCTGCCTACGTTTATCTATCTATCTATTGACCTTTCGAGCCGTTGCCGGCCCATAGGGCGTAGACCAAGATACACCTTCTCATATCTGAATTTTTGTTCTAGCAGTTTTCTTTTAAAGATATTTTATCAAATCTCGCCATTTGTCTCTGTTCTGTGCAAGCAGCTCTATCTCATTGAGGGAGCCGACTCCTGCTGCTCTTGCCTCTCTCATCAATGTTCTTCTCAGTGTCTCCCTGGGTCTTCCTCTTTTTCTTTTTCTTTTACCTGTTATTTCCCATATGAGGGCCTGCTTTGCTATTCGGTTATTATCTCTTCTCATCACATGTCCAACATATGACAATCGTCTTTTCTTTATTACTGAAGATATTAGTGGTTGATTGGCGATTTCTCTAATTTCCTCGTTTGTTTTGAATTCGTTCCATTCTATACCAAGTATTTTCCTTAGACATTTATTTTCGAATGCGTTCAACTTTGTTTCTATATCTCTTGTTGTTTTCCAGCTTTCACACGCATATGTAAGGGTTGATAGTACATTTGATTTGAATATCCTAAGTTATGTGTTTGTGCTGATTAGTTTTGATTTCCACAACTTTTCAAGGCTTTTGAAAGACATTGCTGCTTTAGCTATTCTGATTCTAATTTCTTTACTTGTACCCCCTTCTCGATCAATGTGACTTCCAAGATAGATAAAGTGATCGATCTCTTCTACTGGTTTGTTTCCGTGTATATTTTGTCATCTGTTGGAATTAAACTTTTCATGACTTTAGTCTTTTCATGATTGATCTCAAGCCCAATTTTGCTGGCTATTGCTGATAGTTCATTTGTGTTTTCCTGCATCATTTTTATCTGACTGCTGATGAGAACTATGTCATCAGCAAAGTCGAGGTCCTCCAAATGGTCTCCTTGTATCCATTCGATGCCTTTATTACCAGTGCAGCATTTCTTCATTATGAAGTCCACAACAATTCCAAATAACAAGGGCGATAAAATACATCCTTGTTTAACCCCAGTTTCTATTGGGAAACATTCGCTCAGTCCTTCCTCTGTTCGAACTGCATATGTGTAACCATCATACATGTCTTTAATAATATTTATGATTTTTGATGGTAAGCCATATTGCTTCAGAATTGTCCACAAAGAATCTCTATGAATACTATCAAATGCTTTTTTGAAATCGATGAACTTAAGTACAAAAGGTTTTTGCTTTCTAAAATTTTGATTATTTCTTGGTGCTTTACTTTGTCAAATGCTTTGGTATAATCTATGAAACATAGGTATAGATCTGTTTTCACCTCTATGGCTCTTTCTACTAAAGATCTTATGATATATATGGCATTGCTCGTTCCTTTACCTCCAACAAAACCACATTGTTCATCGCTAATTTCTGGACTGATTTTGTTTCGCACTCTTCGCATGATGGTTCTTAGTAATATCCTAGTCTTGTGACTCATATGGCTTATTGTTGACTCTATAGTCTTTATAAAAAAAAAGATGATTCCACTGGCACGGGCGGTTGAGCAATCATCGATTTTAATTCGTTTTCATGGATACAGGGGCCTTCCATAACCATAACCATAAAACATAGAATTTTAAAATAATATTATTATTTACATAAATAGACGGGTCACTAAAGTATTGCAACAAGCGAAGAAATATAGAAGGCTCCCTAGCCACCCCATGCACCAAAGAATATCTGGTTTCGGAATTGTACGACTAAAGTGGAGCAACTTCACTGCAATCGCCAAAGAACTAACTACTGGAGACCCAATACTTTCCCAAACAATACCGAAACCCTTGGGCCCATCTGATATGTCTCCTCATGGGAAACATAAAATACCAGAACTTAAGGAAATAACAGGAATCATGAAAAAAGGCACCCAATCAGACACAGAAAGAAAACACGTAGCAGAAAAACACATACACGATACCTATCCACAGGACTCTTGGTCCCACATATACACAGATGGCTCTGCTATAAATGCCACCAGAAATGGAGGGGGTGGTGTGTTCTTGACGCTGAATAATCAGGACGAGATCACCAAGTCAATAGCTACTGGGAAATTCTCAAACAACTTAAAGCAGAAACTGAGGCCCCCAGAGATGCTGCAACACTGGCTACTCAACACAAAAATAACATGCACAATAAATTGGTGATTCTGAATGATGCTCTATCAGTACTATCAACTCTAAAAAGCCCCAAGAACAATGAATTAGTTGACTTGAGAACAACCCATACCAACTATGCAATAACTTCCAGAGAGTAGTCATTCAGTGGATACCATCACACTGTAATATACACGGGAACGAACGCGCAGACAAATTAGCTAAAGAGGGAGGGAGATTACCATAAGAGAACCATCCGCTCAGTTATCTATCTATCTATTGACCTTTCGAGCCGTAACCGGCCCATAGGGCGTAGACCAAGATACACCTTCTCCTATATGAATTTTTGTTCTAGCAGTTTCTTTTAAAGATATTTTATCAAATCTCGCCATCTGTCTCTGTTCTGTGCAAGCAGTTCTATCTCATTGAGGGAGCCGATTCCTGCTGCTCTTGCCTCTCTCATCAATGTTCTTCTCAGTGTCTCCCTGGGTCTTCCTCTTTTTCTTTTACCTGTTGTTTCCCATATGAGGGCTTGCTTTGCTATTCGATTATTATCTCTTCTCATCACATGTCCAACGTATGACCATCGTCTTTTCTTTATTACTGAAGATATTAGTGGTTGATTGGCGATTTCTCTAATTTCCTCGTTTGTTTTGAATTCGTTCCATTCTATACCAAGTATTTTCCTTAGACATTTATTTTCGAATGTGTTCAACTTTGTTTCTATATCTCTTGTTGTTTTCCAGCTTTCACACGCATACGTAAGGGTTGATAGTACATTTGATTTGAATAGCCTAAGTTTTGTGTTTGTGCTAATGAGTTTTGATTTCCACAACTTTTCAAGGCTTCTGAGAGACATTGCTGCTTTAGCCAGTCTGATTCTAATTTCTTTGCTCGTATCCCCTTCTCGATCAATGTGACTTCCAAGATAGATGAAGTGATCGATCTCTTCTACTGGTTTGTTTTCCATGTATATTTTGTCACTTGTTGGAATTAAACTTTTCATGACTTTAGTCTTTTCATGATTGACCTCAAGCCCAATTTTGCTGGCTATTGATGATAGTTCATTTGTGTTTTCCTGCATCGTTTTTATCTGATTGCTGATGAGAACTATGTCATCAGCAAAGTCCAGGTCCTCCAAATGGTCTCCTTGTATCCATTCGATGCCTTTATTACCAGTGCAGCATTTCTTCATTATGAAGTCCATAACAATTCCAAATAACAAGGGCGATAAAATACATCCTTGTTTAACCCCAGTTTCTATTGGGAAACATTCGCTCAGTCCTTCCTCTGTTCGAACTGCACATGTGTAACCATCATACATGTCTTTGATAATATTTATGATTTTTGATGGTAAGCCATATTGCTTCAGAATTTTCCACAAAGAATCTCTATGAATACTATCAAATGCTTTTTGAAGTCGATGAAGTTAAGTACAAAAGGTTTTTGCTTTTCAATGTGTTCCTCCAATATAAGTCGTAGAGTGAAAATGTGGTCAAGACAGCTTCTCCCTTTTCTAAACCCAGCCTGTTCTTCACGCATTACTGTATCTATTGAATCCTTTATTCTATTTAGGATGATTCCTAACTGATGCTCAGTTATGATGAAGCCAAATCCATCCTCAAAGGTCAGTACCATGAAAAATGGAAACGAGAACACCCACAGCATAACGAGAGGGACGGATACCATCAACTATCAAGGAGGGATGAAATCATCATACTTCGCCTACGCACTGGCCACAATAAAATGAGGAATCACATGTTCACCAAATTCAAAATATGTACAACCAGCCTATGTCACTATACACTGGACAATATGACTACAAAACATGTTCTACAGGATTGCCCCCAGTACACAGACCTGAGAAGAGCAATGTGGCCCACACCCACCTTTCCTGGAAGATAAACTATATGGGGCAATCGAATAGCTTAAACAGACAGCTGACTTCATGAGAGAGTCTGGAATCCTACTCTGATTGAGTCTTGATCGCAGACACACACACACACACACACACACACACACACACACAGAGAGAGAAGAGAGAGAGAGAGAGAGAGAGAGAGAGAGATTTACATAAATTCTTAAATAAAGCATCAAAATATAAAAATAAAAGAACTTGTCATATAATTGTCAGTTCTGCTTTTTCAACAAAAATATTATAATAATTCTTAAATTATAGAATGTTTCAATTAATGTGAATAATATCATTATGTGTTTAAATGCACGGTTTTTTATTTTTATTTTATTTGTCAATAAGTATTGTCTCGTGACAAATTATATTTCACATTCTTACTTTTCACTAAATTGAGTTCCCCAACCTGTTAGACAGGTACCACCTGTGGCTTGAGTCAGACAGACACCAATGACTTAGGTCCCACCGATGACTAGAGTCAGACAGGTCCCACTGACGATTAGAGTCAGACAAGTCCTACCAATGACTTGAGTCAGACAGGTGCCACCTTGAGTCAGACATGTGCCACCTATGACTTGAGTCAGACAGGTACCACCAATGACTTGAGTCAGACAGGTATCACCAATGATTTGAGTCAGACAGGTACCACTGATGACTTGAGTCAGACATGTACCACCAATGACTTGAATCAGACAGGTACCACTGATGACTTGAGTCAGACAGGTATCACCAATGATTTGAGTCAGACAGGTACCACTGATGACTTGAGTCAGACATGTACCACCAATGACTTGAATCAGACAGGTACCACCAATGACTTGAGTCATATGTACCACCGATGATTTGAGTCAGACAGGTACCACCGATGACTTGAGTCAGACAGGTACCACTGATGACTTGAGTCAGACAGGTACCACCAATGACTTGAGTCAGACAGGTACCACCAATGACTTGAGTCAGACAGGTACCACCAATGACTTGAGTCAGAGAGGTACCATTGATGACTTGAGTCAGACAGGTACCACCAATGACTTGAGTCACAGGTACCACCGATGACTTGAGTCAGACAGGTACCACTGATGACTTGAGTCAGACAGGTACCACCAATGACTTGAGTCACAGGTACCACCGATGCAGGTGGGTCGATTCGCGAACGTCGAGTTGAGTTTGAAACCTCGTTCAATTATTGGCCAAGTCAGTGAACCTGCGCTACTGATGTCTACAAAATAAAAGAAACAGTTTCACAGTTAAAATGATTTAAAAAAAAAAAGGGTGCGGTGATGTTCTTTGAATTTGAGAGTAGACACAACCAAAGTTAAGTTTGTACGTGTTAGAAATATATCAACGATAAGTCATATAGGAGCAAGTTATCTGCCTGTACGGGGTGGGACCCCTTTGCACACGGCTACCAGGGAAAAATGGATTAACACGCAAAATTCAGTTCCTAGCCTCTAGGGACTTCGTTAGAGGTAAAAGTTGGCGAACGAAAAAAATAAAATAAAAATAGGAGCTAAAACAAAAAAAAAAAAAAACAAAAATAAAAAAGAAATATCATTCAATAACATTTTGTAATGGAACAACACCTGAGCTGGAAGTGGTCAACAACCCATATTGGATTTGCCAATATACCCAATTTGGATTGACTTTTTGTTTTGTCAATGAACATTATTGCAATGGGCAGTTGTCTGTTGCCCTATGGGCCGGCTACGGCTCGAAAGGTCAATAGATAGATAGATAGGTAGATAGTTGTCTGTATACTTAGATATTTTTGTCTCTGCTGTGTTTATTTTTTAAACACACTCATCACTTGTCTCTTTTAATACATTTGCACTGTTTGAGACGAGGACTGTATCATCAGCTCATCTGAGTTCTGAAATTAGGTTGCCATTTTTTGTGAAAGGATCGAACTTCACAAATCAGTCATCGTTTCTGACATTTCTCATGATGGTTCTCAGCATAGATGTTGATCAGATATGGAGAGAAAATGCATCCCTGCCTCACCGTACTGCAAACCAATTTGATGTTTCGTCCGCTATTCTGAAAGCTGCTTGCTGTTCGTGATATAGTGATTTGACAAGTTGGAAAGCCCATACCTTTCATGATGCTGCACGAAGTCAAAGGTCTTGCTGTAATCTCTGAAGCATATTTGTAGTTCTATATTTTATTCCGTACACTTCTCAATGATGTTTCTCATGTTGAAGATGTTGTCCCGGTTACCTCTACTATGTCTGAAAACTGCTTGTACTATAGTTCATTTCAAATCATGTGCCCAACTTCAAAACGCTATTACTCATTAAACATTTGTTAAAAACTGTTGAAATTTTCCAAATGTTATTAGAATGCAAAAGACCCTTTAAATGTATATTTAACAAATATCTTGCAGCTGCAGTTTTCTTAAAGCGGCGAATTTCTTTGATGTTTGTCAAAATTGTAAATTGTGAACCCCTAAAGAATAGAAATTACCGTAGTTGCTGGTCTATGATTAATTTTCACTAGGTAAAGGCGTGGCCGTAATGGGGAAATAACTGGATAAGACAAAACACCAGGAGAATTATTGTTTGCTCAGTTCGAGGACGGACGATAATATCAAGGTATACCTGTATGTCCAATTTTCATAGTTGTGTGGTCCTGAAAAGGACCGTTTGTTGAACTAATTTAAGGTAATATAGGGGCCAACATTGTGGGGGCTATATACTTTCATTCTGAATCAGACGAGTCTAAAAGATTAATAACTGTTTGGGGTTGAACATTCCACAAACCATCATTTTCCAATATTCCTCTTCCTGTTTTAAGACGTGGTCTTCACATTTAGCCCAATAATCTTTGTCTATATTTAATAAAGCGAGATTAGCAAGAGTCTTTACATCGCATATTTTGAATGTTGTATTTTCATCTGCCACTTGTCCTTTTAATTTTGCTCAGATTAGTTCTATTGGATTTAAATGAGCATGGTAAGGTGGCAGCCTCAAACTTATATGACCGTGCTCTTGGATAATCTTATCTATTTGAAAAATCTGTGTCCTCTGTTTTTGCTTTACTAGAGATAGTAATTCAGGTTTTAAGTACATGTTATTAAATTGTATGTGCTCCTTTGTGAGCCATATCTTAATAGCATCTTTTGTACTGGATGACGTCGGGACTTTATCTTCAAGTGCAACAATGTTGTGGTACGCTGCATTGTCCATTATTAGGCAAGATGGTCGATCTAGTGATGGGAGAACATAATTTTCAATCCAATGTCTAAATATGTGACCATTCATCTCAGAGTGATAATCCCGATTGTCTATGGATTTTTAAAGAAAAATGAGCTCTGCATTCTGTATTAGTCCATGTTGTCGACTACCTGCATGAGCAATTATCAAGCGCTGTCCTTTGCTGCTAGGTATTAATCTCTTAATCTTTCCATCTGATGACTGCCATTCCCTTTGGTTAGTGTGGTGAGCATTGATCCATGTTTCATCCAAGTACACAGTATCATAACCTTGCATGCGCACCTCTTTTACTTCACGTAAGTACTTGCTTCTCATGACTACTATATGTGGCTTCTCACAGATGATGTTTCGTCCACTGGAATACTTTCTGAATGTAAAGCCTGCAGCTCTCACATTCCTCCATAATGTAGACTTTGATATTTCAATACTGTTGTTCTTTTTCAGCGATACTTTTAATTTTCTTATTGTAACAGTTTCATTCATACCCAACATTTTGCGAATTTCACTTCTAATAAGTTCACTGTCGAAATTATCCAACATTTTTGCTCTTCCTTGTGATTTTGTATATTTGGAACATTGACGGTCACGTGCTTGAATCCAGCGATTAAATGACCGTTTAGATAAATCCAAAATGTGTCTTGTCCTATTCTCATGGTTTTCTAAAGAATTAAATAATCTTCCTCGTTTAGCCTCTTTGCAAAAATAGCCATACATTTTTATTGCGATGTTTTGTAAACTGCAGAATTTCATTTTAAGACTCATGATAAATGTTATAGTTCCACGTCATCGCCGCTGAATGAACGGAAATGGAACACACAATGTATCGTGTTTTTTACAAGTGTCTAATTGTGTTAGAAAACCCACGTTGAAAGCGTGCAAACACGTCAATTTGACCGTGTATGGATTTTTACTCGCTATTTTTAACTTAAATACTGTAAACATTAAGTTTTGACTACATCAATGGGTCGTTATAAATTTATATAAATCAAATAAGCAACAATAATAACCAAATGGTTTTTTTTTAATGAAATTAATTCCCTGTTGGGTTCTAATCATTATAACTTTACATGCAAATTTTGAATAACTTACAAAAAGCGTTTAAAAAGATATCGATTTTTAAAGTTGGGCACGACTTATGAAACGTGTGCAAATTTTTAAATTATCCTATTCATGAAGATCCGTAAGAGTATTTTTAGCACAGCGTATTAGGGCAGTAGTTCTGTAGTTGGAACACACCTTCACATTTACTTTCCTTGGAATGGGGATGTACACTGATCTTCTCCAAGCTTTTGACCAGTCTGTATTTGTCCAGATCTTCACACACAATTCATGATAATTACGAACGCTGGCCTCCTCTCCAGCTTGGATGAATTCAGCTGGAATAACATCACTTCCCGGTGACTTCCCTCTCTTCAGATTTGTTAAATTGTGGAATGAACTTCATCTAGCATTGGCTCTGGTTCTTTTTTCTTCACTTTCTGTTTATATATTTGAGTGTTTTGGAGCATCTTCATACATTGCTGTGCAGTAATCGCTACATCTTTGGGATAGATCCTTTTGTTCGGTTAGCGTGTTGCCACTGTGGTCATTAAATACTAGGACTAATAGCCTAAACTTGTCTGTTATTCTAATTTTTCTGAAAATTATCCGTCTCTCCCTTACTGATAGAGCTCTTTTAATCTGCTACAGGCGTTCATAGCATAATTTTTCGTCTCTTCTGATCTCTATTTTAACTGCATTCGTGTATTTTCTGTATTCGTCGTTGTTTTGCTTTGCTCCCATTTGCTTCAGTTTTCTTCTTTCTCATATAAGGTTTAGTGTTTTTTTTTTTTCTGAAATATTTTGTTTCTTTTCATTTTTCTGGGGATGATGTTTTGTGCTAACGAAATGAGAATATCTCTTGCTTGTGTGGCTAGCTCTCTGGTGACATGTCTTCTTATACTGCCATCAACCAATCAAATTTGGTTGTAACTTCTACTTTATATTCTGATGGTATAGCATCTGTATTAAAGTGTATTGGTCTTGCCTCTCTCACCAGTTTTTTTAAGGTTTATTTTGAACTCTCCTATTAGTAGTTCAAGATCTGAGTCGCAGTCTACACCAGGTAGTGTTTTGGATGGTGTCACTACAGATCTCCATCTTTGCTGGACCAGGACGAAGTCTATTTGGTGTCTTGTCTTGTGTCTGGAAAGGTCCAAGTGTATTATCTTCTTGGATGTTGTTTTAAAAAAATGTGTTGACAATTGGAAGGTTCCACTCATAGCAAAATTGTATAAGTTTTTCATCTCTGTCGTTTGTGTGTCTTATGCTAAATGACTCTCTGGGGGAATGGTTGGTCTTGAGGCAAGACGTCGGTCTCGAGACAGAGAGGTTTTGAGTTCAAATCTGGGTCGCAGCAGCTGGAATTTGTATCTGTGATTTCTCTTTGCGGCAACCACCTCTGGTCTCAACAGTGCTGGCAGGGAAAAATGGATTAACACGCACAATTGAGTTCCCTGTCTCTAGGGACTTCGCCAGAGGTGAAAACTGGCGGACGCAAAAAAAAAAATAAAAAGATCCTCGAGCTTTTTTACCTTCTACTGTTCTATCCATGGTAACTTTTGTGTTGAAGTCTCCCATGATGATTAAACCAAGAAATGATATAGGCGCAGATATTGCATCATGTTACATATAGGCGCAGAAATTGCGATTCGTTACATATAGGCGCAGATATTGCATCATGCTACATATAGGCGCAGATATTGCAACTCGTTACATATAGGCGCAGAAATTGCGATTCGTTACATGTAGGAGCAGATATTGCAACTCGTTACATATAGGCGCAGATATTGCAACTCGTTACATATAGGCGCAGATATTGCAACTCGTTACATATAGGCGCAGATATTGCAACTCGTTACATATAGGCGCACATATTGCAACTTGTTACATATAGACGCAGATATTGCAACTCGTTACATATAGGCGCAGATATTGCAACTCGTTACATATAGGCGCAGATATTGCAACTTGTTACATATAGGCGCAGATATTGCAACTCGTTACATATAGGCGCAGATATTGCAACTCGTTACATATAGGCGCAGATATTGCAACTCGTTACATATAGGCGCAGATATTGCAACTCGTTACATATAGGCGCAGATATTGCAACTCGTTACATATAGGCGCAGATATTGCAACTTGTTACATATAGGCGCAGATATTGCAACTCGTTACATATAGGCGCATATATTGCAACTCGTTACATAAAGGCGCACATATTGCAACTCGTTACATAAAGGCGCACATATTTCAACTTGTTACATATAGGCGCAGATATTGCAACTTGTTACATATAGGCGCAGATATTGCGATTCGTTACATATAGGCGCAGATATTGCATCATGTTACATATAGGCGCAGATATTGCAACTCGTTACATATAGGCGCAGAAATTGCGATTCGTTACATGTAGGAGCAGATATTGCAACTCGTTACATATAGGCGCAGATATTGCAACTCGTTACATATAGGCGCAGATATTGCAACTCGTTACATATAGGCGCAGATATTGCAACTCGTTACATAAAGGCGCACATATTGCAACTTGTTACATATAGACGCAGATATTGCAACTCGTTACATATAGGCGCAGATATTGCAACTCGTTACATATAGGCGCAGATATTGCAACTTGTTACATATAGGCGCAGATATTGCAACTCGTTACATATAGGCGCAGATATTGCAACTCGTTACATATAGGCGCAGATATTGCAACTCGTTACATATAGGCGCAGATATTGCAACTCGTTACATATAGGCGCAGATATTGCAACTCGTTACATATAGGCGCAGATATTGCAACTCGTTACATATAGGCGCAGATATTGCAACTTGTTACATATAGGCGCAGATATTGCAACTTGTTACATATAGGCGCAGATATTGCAACTCGTTACATATAGGCGCATATATTGCAACTCGTTACGTAAAGGCGCACATATTTCAACTTGTTACATATAGGCGCATATATTGCAACTCGTTACATAAAGGCGCACATATTTCAACTTGTTACATATAGGCGCAGATATTGCAACTTGTTACATATAGGCGCAGATATTGCAACTCGTTACATATAGGCGCAGATATTGCAACTTGTTACATAAAGGCGCACATATTGTAACTTGTTACAGACAGCAAACCAACGCATCTATCCCCACTCACACTTAAATTTATTTTGTTTTTTAAGGATGACGATGAAAGTGAAAAGTCGTCGAGCAAACGCAGCAAAAGATGATAATAATGACGATCATACCTAAATAGAATGGAGCTGCAATTCTCGCGAACAATCCTCATGTGTCGCTCCATGGTCAACAACCCTCTCCCAACCCTTTCCATTGTTGTTCTCCTATCAATAATTGTTAGACACTTTTAAAACATAATTTTTAAAACAAATTATCAGGAACAGGCAATGCCGGTTTTATCCATAGATTGTAACCTAAGTCGGATCTAGATGAGGACTACTCTAGACCACTCTTTTTGTTTGGTACCTGAGCGTTTCCAAATCTCACAGCAAAGGAAGACAGGAGCGAATTTTAAACAAAATTCAGTGAAGCTGAGGGATACGACGGCTGTTTAAATTCCGAAATTCACATTTCCTCATCCAAAGGACATCCTCTATTTTATCCATGAAATCATTTAATTGAGGTCGGGGCATCCCTATATCCATCCATCCCACTCATTTCTTGAAATGTTTTCTTTTCTTGAACTGATTCTCTCTGTCTGTCAGATGCTGATTGTAGACACTTATTCTGCTCCCACTAACTACACCGGATCGACAACGTCCCTTTTTCATTCTTAAACTCACAAGTATCCCGATGTATTCATCCCTGTCCTACCAATCTTCTTCCTCATCCCGTAATGAAATAAGAATATACTTGGCGATGCCGTCTTTGTGAATATTCGGGCCCCACCAAGTGCCGGCCAATGAGTCTATCAGAAAATTCATTGACCTGAACCTCACAGCATGTCCTGTACAGCATACCCAGCTTAACGCGCTCATGTTGGAGTCATCCAGAAGCTGCATGTACTCTCACCGCAGATTGTACATGTCGATCGCCTTACTATACTTCCGTCACCAAAAAGAGCGTAATTTGCGCTCTGTGTAACCAGTCATGATATCGTCGCCGTTGCTGATTCTCCGTTCCTCCTCATGCTGGACACCAATTCTACAATTGTAAGATTTCCCAGCTACTTCTCTCCCATACTGGTATGGCACAAATCCCCAAGCGCTATCTCGCGAGACAGAACCGTCCGTACATAGAATAAGTGTAAGTGATTATATCCTGAGGCGATGCTAATTTTCCGATGGATTACCTTATCACGGCCATAGTGCCTACGTAGGCCTAGTTGCGGCATTCCCTGCCAACTTAATGATTTCTTTTGTTAGCCTATACGCAATTGTTGCCAGCCCTAATGCCATCCAAATAACGTATACTCCTTATGTATTCCTTCATTTCGTCTCCAAATTTTTCTGAGCTTGAGACGTTTTCCTTTGGTCGTACCCAATTCAAAGTGCCATAGATAATTTATGGTTCTTACAACATTCTATAAACGTGAAAAGCAGGATTAGAATTAGCAACGGATATCCAGACTGCGACAATATAAATAGGAAATTTTACTCTGAGATACGCCGAGAAAGTGACGAAGACACCGAAAGAGAACGCAGCCAAACTGTCCTTGGTCACATGATATCATCATTCATCGTAAGCAATCGGAATATCGAAACATAATCCGTATGAAAAACACAGCTCACAGTGTGCACAGGGCACTAAACTCAGTAGCTCAAGCAGCAAGCCAGACTTGAATTATGATGAAACTGCCAACAAAGAACACTTTTCATACAGAGCCTCAACGGCCCCTGCCATCTATTCGCCATATTGACCGGAAGTCAATACTTCATGTATCCCCCCCTTTTTTTTCCACGTTTCAGCGCTTTTTTTTTTTTCGCGATGCTGTGCTTTCTTTTCCCCCGCGTTTATCAATGTTTGTCCCAGGTTTCTTGTTTTTATACGGAAGTTTTATTCTGATTAATTTTGTTGTTTATGATTGCTCGTCTGCCTACACCTATATTTGGCATGAGATGTTTTGTCTGCGTTTTTTTTTCTTAGTGTTATGATATATGTATGCCGTTTGTGTTTTTGAAATAGATGTATTGTTCCCTCGCCGCTTTTTGCCTAGAGTATTGTGCTCTTTCTTTGATTTTAATTTATGTAATCGGATATATTTATTATGACGACGGTATTCTTTTGTCAGATTAATGAGAGTATTGTTCTCTTTTAATTACGTGGTTTTGATGTCGTGTACATTTTACTATATATATAATTTTATTTTTTATTGGAAGCCTTCAGTTTAAAGATTTTACAAATATTATTATAGCTGAAATTGAGTGTGCTATTTTGTTTCTAGTACACGGGCGGAGATATGTTAATTTAACAAACCTGGATTAAATTTGGGTGGATAGATATTTTGTAAAATAATCTCGATTGCACAAATTTGTAAACCTAGATCTATATAAAACTATCTTATTTTCTTAATGTAGGTTGTCCTATACACATAAATAATATAATATAAATAATAACAGTATGAGTACGAACGAACAAACACAACGTCAAGAAATTATAATTGACCAAGTTCAAGGTCGAATTGTAAAAGTATTCTATTAGAATGATAATTCAACGAGTGTCAAAATTGAAGTATAAAGCACCAACCAAAACGATATTTTACCAGAACTATCAATATTTTAAAATCCAAGTAGGCCCTGACCTGATCATACATATGACACAATCCAGTGATCAGTGTGGTCTGGAGTACCCCTGGTGCGTCCCAACACTATGGTTACCAGTCATCTCGATTTCTGAGCGTCTGGCTAGGCGTTATAGAAAATCGGAAACTTTCCTGCTTTTGTAATGCTATCAGACATAAATATGCAACTTTTGGCGCAATCGGGTCATAAATATGCAATTTTTGCACGCAATCGTCATAATAATGCGCCACACACTGCTCTTTGATATTTCAATTTGTCTACATGAAGTTAATGCAATCGAATCGGTCTAATATGTTGTTTCCGATCCAGAAACATCTGTTTATCATCCATCAATCTATTTCCACTTTCTCGTGTTAATGAAATGGAAATGAAGCTAAGTGCATTATGTGATTTTTTAAAATGCGCTTTGGACACAGGAGAGATTTGCAAAAGCATACTACAACATAAGTAAGAAGTGAGAACAGTAAAGTTGAAAGAGTTTTGTGACACTAAAACGAGATGGTTAGCTCTCTTCCCTGCAAGTGAAACGCTCGAAGAAATGTATCTGGGGTTGAAATTATACTTTCTCTCATAACTCCCTAAAAATATTCTCCCAACTATAAGAAATGTCTTTGAAGAAGAACTAGCAGATTTGTGCCTGTTTTTTTCTTCAATCTAATGTCGTGTAAGATATTTGGACTTAAAATGGAAACAAAAGTCATTGAAATAATTATTTCTGTTTTAACTTCACCCAGTAATAGACTTGGAGAAGAGATTGTCCCTATGAATAGAAGAGAAGCATTAGAATTTCTCAAAGCCAGTGAATGAGAGTAAAATGTATACACTTCAGAGAACACATTGCTGCATCTGGATTAATATTCACAGAAGTGGGCTTCACAACTGGAAGAACTAAAATACTTGTAATTGATGCAGTGATTAAGATAGCCTAAAGTTTCTGTATGGCTGCCAAATAGGAGATGAGAGTAAGAGCTAGGTGGCACACATTTGTAGCAACAAATCATAAACAGTGGTTTGAATGTCAGAAGACATGCTAACACTTTAACAGTCCAATGATTTGGAGAGAGCCCACTTCCCTATCAACAGTTATTACTATTGTAGATTCCCTTCAATTTGAAAAGGCATGTCAATGAAGAAATTGGGACTGTAAAATATTCAAAACTTTGCTCAGCAATACAGCTTGTTCCACATGGAAATGCTCTACAGGTTCACAAAGTGCCAGAATAATTTTCAACTTATTCAAGAGATGAAGAATTTGTGGTCTTGGCCATCAACTCCACACGACCCAAATTTTATGCAACTGACCTCTACTAGACTACACCTAATAAGCAAAAGTAAACCGAATAGCTTTATCGGAGATTTGAATTTACCCAAGAGTAGAGCTGCTGGGTTCCAGACTGCAACAGTGGAAGCATCTAACAAATGATGCCCGAGTTTATATGTCAGGGACCATCAGAAACATCTTGTTATATTTTATTTTTAAAAGGGAGTGATCTTTCAGGAAGGCCATATGATTTTTGGTTTAATAGCAGCCTTCAAAATGAGTGTAAAAGCGATGATTATAGCAGTGCTTCTAGACATCAAAGAGTGTATTGTGTATGGGGAATTCCCGACTGCAGATTCTGATTCCATGAACAGAACAGCAAACAAGATGGCAGGTGAAACATCAGATTGGTTTGAAGCAAAAAGGCAGTGAGGCAGGAATGCATCCTCTCTGTTCATCATATATGCTGAGAACGCTATGAGAACTGTCAGAACAATGACAATTTTGTGAAGTGTGACCTTTTCACAATAAATGCCAATATAATATCAAAAATCTGAAACACTGACAACACAGTCTTGCTCTGAAACAGTGGAAAAGGAATTAGAAAAGACGACCCAGTCTGCCAAAAAACACAATAAAGGGCAAGCACTCAGTTGACAATAAGAGTGGTGTTTGGGAGGTTACATTTTGATAACGTGCCACATAATGCGGTGCAAACTTCTACACACCTTAAAGTAGCCATTAGTTAGTTCCTCCTGGGCTGAAGACAACCCATAGGACAGAAGCATAAACCCTTCTGGTTCACTACTAGGACTTGTAGGTCTTAAACCCATATATAGTTGAGCCCTCTGTATTAATTGCTATTTGTAGAGTTTCTTTTAGGCTTCCTTGTTTTCTGTTGCCGCCTGGTGTTCAAATTTAGATATGGGAGTCTTCTTTCGTTCATTCTAAGCACATGACAAATGTACTACCTGTATTTTCTCCTTATGCAGCATGTCACATCCTTTTGATTGGTTTCTTCTTTTATAGTTACGCTTCTAAGGTGTAAAGTCTCTTCAAATACATATTTAAGATTCTTCTATTTTCCAATAAAATTAGTGCCATTTCTAGAAAATAGTTGCAGTTTAGTTTTAATTCAATTAACTTCTTATAAACTAGTCATTGCTAGAACCATTTCTGATGACATGGACTAGTTTGTTACCATTGTTATTGATTCTGTGCAATGAGTTTTACTTAAAAACACCAATAGCTGATATTTTAGGAACTTCTTTTGTTTAAACTGAAAACAAAACTTTCTCTTTTACTACAAATGGTCATCAACATGTATACATACTTCGAAACCAATGAAATTCACTAGAATTATGTAAATATGGATATGCTATGTAAGGAAAACATTTTGTATATTAATGCTACTTATAATTAGTTTAAAAAGGCAGCTCCTAAAAAACATCAGAAAGAAACAATCAACATTTTTCGGGCACATCATGAGAAGAGGAAAGTTGGAATACTTGGTTACAACTGGCAAAATAATAAAAAAAAAGAGAGATTGCGGACGACAAAGAGAGAAAACACTGGATAGCTTGGTGTCGGCGATACTAAAAAAAAGGAAGGAAAAGAGTGGTATGGTTACAGCTTTACGTGGTAATGGACGAAACAAAAGTCGACGTTTTGGCCAAGTAGGCCTTCATCTGGACGAACAACAAACACAAAAATTATATATAACGATATATTAACAAATCTAACTACATGGCGATAATATGCTAGATACTAAAGAGAAGAAAAATAAAAAAAATGGTCACTTCCCTGTGTTCCTGAGCTGGGTCAGTCTCAAAATGGACTGAATAGATACGACAGGACCGATTATAAATCTCTCTAGCCAGGGAGTCAGGTGAGAAGACGAAAAGGAAGGGTTCTAAAAATATGGGGAGGTGGGTACAGGATATGTGTAAACTATGCACGTCTAACTCTGTGTATGCACCCCGAACCGATGTGTAAACAAAAGTATGTGTATGTAACAATGCATGTGTACAAGCATAAATCAACACATATATTGCCGCAAGGACCACAAAAGAAAAACCCAAAGGAGCCCAAATGTGCCAATACATGTGCAGACAAATATATCCAAATATACAGGTTAAGTAGCGTATGGGGGTATGAAATATGTAGTGGGTGTCCTATGAGTATGAGAGTGATATGTTCATTCCTTGGGGGGACAGCGAACCCAACTGAGCAATAAGGTGATTCCCAAGGGCAAACCTGCTGTGATTGCTAGAGTAACATGAGACAATGCCAGTGCCTTGCATGTCGAGTTTACCACTATGTCCAGGGGAGTTGAAATGGGCAGACACCGGGCTGCCAGTCTTTTGCTCAACATCACGAAGATGCTCACAAAATCTTTCACTCAAGCATCGTCCACTTTCACCCACATACGTCATCTGGCAGTGCTTGCATATTATGGTGTAGATGATGTTACGCGACACACAAGTGAACCCCTCCTTGATGTCGAATCGCTTATTAGGGAACATACCGAATCGGTGCAAAGCACGTAGTCACAAGTTCTGCAAACTCGACGTCCACAATGAACAGTACCAAGGTGTTTGTGGTTTGAGCGGGGGAGGCGGCTAGTGACAAGAATGTCTCTCAGATCCTGTCACGTTTGAAGGCGACCAAAGGAGGATCACTGAAAAGTAGGCGGGTAGTGGGATCTGAGTGGAGAATGGAGCGATACCGGTTAAGGATCCTCACCGCAACCAAGTTATGGGGGTGGTAGGTGAGGGTAAATATGGTCCTATCAGAGGAACGGCGGGTGGATGGGGTGAGTGCCACCGAACGGGGAATATCGAGAGCTCTCTTAAAGGCAGATTGGAGAACCGAATCAGGATATAGACGACGCCTAAAGAAATTTAACATCAGGTGGGCCTGTTGGAGAAAATCTTGATCATCCTGGCAGATACGACGAAGTCGTAATAATTGAGAATATGGAATGGAATCTCTGCAGTGAGATGGATGAGACGAGGTGTAGAGAAGATAACAGTGGGCGTCCGTGGGTTTATAGAAGACTGAAGTGTGGAGGCTGGAGGTACCAAGGGAGACGACCAGATCAAGAAAAGTGACGGATGAGGTAGAGATATAAGATGTAATCTTGATGGATTTGTAAAAGTTACCAATGTAGTTGATGAACCTGGAGATGTCATCTTCCGGCAAGTCAGTCAGTCCAAAGACATCATCGATGTACCGAGGTATTTAATGGGCAGGGGGCCACGGTATGAATTCAGTATTTGATGTTCAAGGTAACCCATGAACAGGCAAGCATAACTAGGACCCATCTTGGTTCCCATAGCTACACCGCTCACCTGGTCATAGAACTGACCATTGAATTCGAAAGTATTAAGGTTGAGAACAAGTTCAGTGAGACAGAGGAGAGTAGAAGTATCCACGGATGGATGTTTTCTTTGGTCAAGAAAGAATTGAAGAGCTATAAGGCCATCAGCATGAGGGATAGAGGTATACAGAGAGCATACGTCCAGGACGAAAAGTCGGTACGAGCGTTCAGGGGTAAGGGAAAGAGAAGAGAAGATAGTGAGAGTATGATTAGTGTCCTTGACGTAGGTGGGAAGAGATGTCACTACGGGTTGGAAAATGCTGTCGAGATAGTCGGATATATGTTCTGTAGGACAACTACATGCTGAAACAAATGGACGACCAGGATTATTGGGCTTGTGGATTTTAGGAAGCATGTAGAAGGAAGGTTTGCCTAGAGCACTGTCTGGGATGATGAGACGGGACGCGCTAGGAGGAAGGGATTTATCGTCGATAAGCTGTTTGATGGTTGAGTGAACCTTCTCATTGTTGCTAGTAGTGGAATCACTGGAGCAAGGTTTATAGAACGTGGTGTCAGATAATTGTTTGACGCCTTCTTGGATGTATAGGTCCTTACGCCAGACTACCACAGCCCCTCCCTTATCAGCTGGTTTAATGACGATATCTTCCCGACTTCGGAGGTTGGAGAGGGCTCGAAATTCGGCGGGAGTTAAGTTGGAACGAGGTACCCGGCGAATGGGGAGTTGCTCGATCTCACGAAGAGTAACCTGTGTGTATAAGTCGAGAGCCCTCGAGGCACCAGAAGGCGGTGTCCAATCTAATTTACGTGAATGAAAGCGAGAAAATTCATCAACATCAGTGGAAGATGAGGTGTTCGATTTCCCGCAGTGAAAGTATTCTAAACGCATGCGTCTGTGGAGATCGTGGACATCACTAAGATAGCTTGGTGTCATGGCATGGAAAACAGTCAACAACAGAACTGATACGATGCACTGTAGATAGAAGATTGTGGAAGGACATGATCGCCTACGCCAACCGGTATGGCACATGATGATGATGATAATTAGTTTGAAGAAACTGTTATGTGAAAATGTTATTCCCATTATTTTGTTTACTCATTACAACACATTTTGCTTGCCTCTTTTATTATACAGATATATCTAATTTTTGTTGTAAACAAAAAGAGCAGTTATTCCTGAACATTCTTGGCATACAGGACAAGATGAAGCAACAAAAATTAGCAGATATACTATTCCATTAATTTATAACAGCTATCACATGTAAACATTTGTGTTGAAAAATTGACTCATAAAACCCTGGCTATTGCATGGACCCATTACCATTAATGATCAAGTAGAGTGCAATGACTGGTCAAATGCATGCTAGGCCAGTCTTCAGATTCCAAATCACGTCCTGCAAGCATATTGTACAAAAAGCAGCTAAAAATAGAATTTTAGAAAATTGAAACTACAAAAAAAAAAAAAAACAATGATAGACAACCTATGAGACATGCACAATAACTTGTTGACAACTGGATCCGCAGAAGAAACTCACTCTATAATATACAGAGTATAGAACACAGAAGAAACTCACTCTCTCTATAATATACAGAGTATAGAACACAGAAGAAACTCTCTCTATAATATACAGAGTATAGAACACAGAAGAAACTCTCTCTATAATATACAGAGTATAGAACACAGAAGAAACTCTCTCTATAATATACAGAGTATAGAACACAGAAGAAACTCTCTCTATAATATACAGAGTATAGAACACAGAAGAAACTCACTCTATAATATACAGAGCATAGAACACAGAAGAAACTCTCTCTATTATATACAGAGTATAGAACACAGAAGAAACTCTCTCTATAATATACAGAGCATAGAAAAACAGAAGAAACTCTCTCTATAATATACAGAGCATAGAACACAGAAGAAACTCTCTCTATAATATACAGAGTATAGAACACAGAAGAAACTCTCTCTATAATATACAGAGTATAGAACACAGAAGAAACTCTCTCTATAATATACAGAGTATAGAACACAGAAGAAACTCACTCTATAATATACAGAGCATAGAACACAGAAGAAACTCTCTCTATAATATACAGAGTATAGAACACAGAAGAAACTCTCTCTATAATATACAGAGCATAGAACACAGAAGAAACTCTCTCTATAATATACAGAGCATAGAACACAGAAGAAACTCTCTCTATAATATACAGAGTATAGAACACAGAAGAAACTCTCTCTATAATATACAGAGTATAGAACACAGAAGAAACTCTCTATAATATACAGAGCATAGAACACAGAAGAAACTCACTGTATAATATACAGAGCATAGAACACAGAAGAAACTCTCTCTATAATATACAGAGCATAGAACACAGAAGAAACTCACTCTATAATATACAGAGCATAGAACACAGAAGAAACTCTCTCTATAATATACAGAGCATAAAACACAGAAGAAACTCTCTCTATAATATACAGAGCATAGAACACAGAAGAAACTCTCTCTATAATATACAGAGTATAGAACACAGAAAAAACTCTCTCTATAATATACAGAGCATAGAACACAGAAGAAACTCTCTCTATAATATACAGAGTATAGAACACAGAAGAAACTCTCTCTATAATATACAGAGCATAGAACACAGAAGAAACTCTCTCTATAATATACAGAGCATAGAACACAGAAGAAACTCTCTCTATAATATACAGAGTATAGAACACAGAAGAAACTCTCTCTATAATATACAGAGCATAAAACACAGAAGAAACTCTCTCTATAATATACAGAGCATAGAACACAGAAGAAACTCTCTCTATAATATACAGAGTATAGAACACAGAAGAAACTCTCTCTATAATATACAGAGTATAGAACACAGAAGAAACTCACTCTATAATATACAGAGCATAGAACACAGAAGAAACTCACTCTATAATATACAGAGCATAGAACACAGAAGAAACTCTCTCTATAATATACAGAGCATAGAACACAGAAGAAACTCACTCTATAATATACAGAGCATAGAACACAGAAGAAACTCTCTCTATAATATACAGAGCATAGAACACAGAAGAAACTCTCTCTATAATATACAGAGTATAGAACACAGAAGAAACTCTCTCTATAATATACAGAGCATAGAACACAGAAGAAACTCTCTCTATAATATACAGAGCATAGAACACAGAAGAAACTCTCTCTATAATATACAGAGTATAGAACACAGAAGAAACTCTCTCTATAATATACAGAGTATAGAACACAGAAGAAACTCTCTCTCTTATATACAGAGCATAGAACACAGAAGAAACTCTCTCTATAATATACAGAGCATAGAACACAGAAGAAACTCTCTCTATAATATACAGAGCATAGAACATAGAAGAAACTCACTCTCTCTATAATATACAGAGCATAGAACACAGAAGAAACTCACTCTCTCTATAATATACAGAGCATAGAACACAGAAGAACTAAATAAGTTTAAGAAAATGTTTTACTAGAATAATGATACAACCTTTTAGCAAATCTTGGAATGATAACACATTTCTCAGTAAAAATATTTAACTAACAATCTAATCATATGAACAAAAACAATACACATATTAACAGTAATAAGTTACATTATTTGTGTAGTTTTATTATTTATGTATTACAACTGATGGTCAATGTATACTTCTTTCTTACATTAAAAAAAAAACCCAGCACAGTCTAGAGCTGTGTGCTGCTAGACGCTGTACAGGGCTCATAGTGTTTTTCATTATCCATCTCATTTCTTGGAGAGGTATTCAATCTTATCTAATGAATTTATGCCTGCCAACTTTGCTTATCTTATAAGTGTTTTTTTTTTAGCGACTCTCTAGGTTTTCCTCTGTTTTTGCATCCTGATGTTTCCCATAAAAATTTTTTTGTTTTGAAATTCTCTTGTTGCCTCTTCTCAACATGTCCGACAAATGTTCATCTCCTCTTCCAAATAGTAGATGTGATCATTGGTTGCACTGCCATTTTTCTTACCTCTATATTAGCCTTCAATTCATTCCATTGTACACAAAGTATTTCTCTTAGGCACTTGTCTTCAAAAGCATTTAGTTTTCCCTCTTTGTCATTTGTTGTTTTCTAGCTTTCATGTGTGTAGGTAAGGGTTGATCAAACGTTTCAGTTAATATTTTAAGTTTATTTTTCTTGCTTAGTATTTTTTATTTCCATATTTTGTCCAGATTTTTAAAATTTGCTCCTGCTTCTGATCCTTTCTTTGTTTCAACTTCATGATTTATTTTACTACCTATATATATATATATATATATATATATATATATATATATATATATATATATATATATATATGTAGCTCAAAAAGGGAGCTCCTAAAATACATCAGAAAGAAACAATTAACATTTTTCGGGCACATCATGAGAAGAGGAAAGTTGGAATACTTGGTTCTATCTATCTATTGACCTTTCGAGCCGTAACCGGCCCATAGGGCGTAGACCAAGATACACCTTCTCCTATATGAATTTTTGTTCTAGCAGTTTTCTTTTAAAGATATTTTATCAAATCTCGCCATCTGTCTCTGTTCTGTGCAAGCAGTTCTATCTCATTGAGGGAGCCGATTCCTGCTGCTCTTGCCTCTCTCATCAATGTTCTTCTCAGTGTCTCCCTGGGTCTTCCTCTTTTTCTTTTACCTGTTGTTTCCCATATGAGGGCTTGCTTTGCTATTCGATTATTATCTCTTCTCATCACATGTCCAACGTATGACCATCGTCTTTTCTTTATTACTGAAGATATTAGTGGTTGATTGGCGATTTCTCTAATTTCCTCGTTTGTTTTGAATTCGTTCCATTCTATACCAAGTATTTTCCTTAGACATTTATTTTCGAATGCGTTCAACTTTGTTTCTATATCTCTTGTTGTTTTCCAGCTTTCACACGCATACGTAAGGGTTGATAGTACATTTGATTTGAATAGCCTAAGTTTTGTGTTTGTGCTAATGAGTTTTGATTTCCACAACTTTTCAAGGCTTCTGAGAGACATTGCTGCTTTAGCCAGTCTGATTCTAATTTCTTTGCTCGTATCCCCTTCTCGATCAATGTGACTTCCAAGATAGATGAAGTGATCGATCTCTTCTACTGGTTTGTTTTCCATGTATATTTTGTCACTTGTTGGAATTAAACTTTTCATGACTTTAGTCTTTTCATGATTGACCTCAAGCCCAATTTTGCTGGCTATTGATGATAGTTCATTTGTGTTTTCCTGCATCGTTTTTATCTGATTGCTGATGAGAACTATGTCATCAGCAAAGTCCAGGTCCTCCAAATGGTCTCCTTGTATCCATTCGATGCCTTTATTACCAGTGCAGCATTTCTTCATTATGAAGTCCATAACAATTCCAAATAGAGGGTGCTAAAGACTGGCACACAAAAACAAAGGTGAAAACAAAGGGATTTATGTAGAACATGACCTGAATGTGTTGTTTGAATTATTAGAATACAGTCCCAGCATTAATACCTGTCTAAAGCAAGAAAGATGGTGCTCTTTTAATCTCCTAATGCTGGCAAATTAAAGTTCAGAATATCACAATATGTGTAGTTTCCAGACAATATGAAGGTATGTACAAGATTTATTTTTTAAGAAAAAAATACTTATAAAAACAAACATCCCATGACAAAGGTTTTACAAAAACAGAATCATTGAAGGTTCAACATTTATCTAGAGATTACATCACTATCATTCTTGGTACATTTATGATGCAAATAATTATTAGTCAGATTCATCATCTAGCCCATCAATCTCATCTTCATCACCACCAATAGCTTTCCAAAATGAAATTGCAACCTTTAAGGAAGGAGAAAAAAATGATATATCAACCATGCCTTCGATAAGATATTTATACACATAAACAACTATCATGCACAGATACAAAGAATGAAGCATTTTTATTTACTTGAACTAAAACTGAACTTAATTGTTAATTAACATTAAATTAAATATATAACTTCCTAATTACTACTTCTGGTGACTCAAGAGTGTTGGATTTGTTTTCTTTGATGTTGATTTATGTTTTTTAAGTGCATCATAAAAAGTATAACAGTATCATAAAAAGTATAACAGTATCATAAAAAGTATAACAGTATCATAAAAAGTATAACAGTATCATAAAAAGTATAACAGTATCATAAAAAGTATAACAGTATCATAAAAAGGAGGCTGGTTTTTTTTGTTGTTCAGGGAACTTTCAACATTCTTCTGAGAAATCCCATCTCTGTGGCCTCTAATTGTCTTATCATGTGTCTAATGCACATGATTCACTTCCATAGGTCAGAATTGGCTCTATACAGCATTGCTGATATCATCATCATGTGCCATACCGGTTGGCGCAGGTGATCATGTCCTTCCACAATCTTCTATCCACTATGCATCATATCAATTTTGTTGTTAACTGTTTTCCATGCCATGACACCAAGCTATCTATTATTTTCTCTCTTTGTCTTCTGTGATTTCTCTTTCCCTGTATTTTGCTAGTTGTAACCAAGTATTCCAACTGTCCTTTTCTCATGATGTCCACAAAAAATGTTGATTGTTTATTTCTGTTGTTTCTTAGGAGCTTCCTTTTTGTGTTGGCCTCTTTGAGAATTTCCTCATTGGTCTCTTTAGATGTCCAAAGAACTTTCAACATTCTTCTGAGAAATTCCATCTCTGTGGCCTCTAATTGTCTTTTCATTTGTTTGTTTACTGTCCATGATAGGCTTCCATAGGTCAGACTTGGCTTTATATAGCACGGATGGATTCTCTTTCTCACTTCTATACTGCTGATATAACATAGGTTATGTAGCCTGTTTGAAAGAGGAGAAAAGACAGAGAGGCATTTAACCCATGAAGTGAGGATGGATTAGTTCAGACTGGAGCTTATACCACTTGCCGGTGGGTTCTGCATCTCCACTTAAAGGGTTCCATCTACTTTTGGCTCCTTTGTAAAGCCTCTCACCAGTGAACAGGCCTGAGGAGGCTGCTGTTGTTGTTATGGATCCTGAAAAGGTCAATGTGGTCTTCACTCACCCCTTTGAAAAGAAACTCTATGGGGCACCTGAATCAATGAAACAGACAGCAGCTGAAATGCTAGTCTGAATGAGCCATGATCGCAGAAGAAAAGAATTGCTTATGTTCTCAAGCTGCAAACAATCTTTTCTAAACCCTTCATTCTCTCTGACATTTCAGACAAAATGAAGAGTGTTGCTGACATGCTGAATTATAGACTTGAGAATGACTAAGCTTTCTATGATGCACTAATCAGTATCTTGACTAAAAATAAAGAAGCTATTCTACATGATAGGCTACTGTCATAAAAATGCACCAACAGAGCGAGCAATAATAATTAGTAATTTTGGTGAATTACAACTTCTGGCTTACCTTTTCTGCATATCTCTTTCTTTCCTCAGGAGCTAAATTTTCTGCTTTATCTGTGAGGAAACAGTTGAGAACATAAGAAATAAATCATTACATTTTTTAATATATATATTATATTTGTTATGACCATGAGTGGAATGACAATGGAGGTGATGGCAGTGACCAAGGCATTCATCCGGTTAGTCACAAGATTAAACCCATGCCTTCATTTTGAGTGATTCGATGAGCATGATTAAAAAAGTGGAGGTGGGCTCTGTAGGCAGGCAATGGGTAGAGTAATTGTAGAAGTCAAAAATACTTATGGTCACCGCTGTCTATGTCCCTGGACACGTGGGAGTGCGGGGAAATGAAACAGCGGACAGGTTGGCTAGCTGCGCTGTCGTTGAAGATGGTCAACCAATGGATCGAGCGGACATCATCAATGCCACCTGAGATGTAGGAAGGGCAAATCACTCCTTCAGATGAAAGAGATGGGATTAAGATGGGCACAACCATAAATGAGAAACTTAGTGGGCGTATAAGAAAACTTATTAACTAACATAGAACTGGAGTCGTCAGTCACTGGACACTGCAGGACTTGCTGAGGAGGGGATCTGGAGCACCTATGGGCATGGGGCATGGTTGGAGTGCAATGATGATCATCTGCAAATAACTCATTTTATTTTTATCTCTCTTTCTGAATACAATCATCATCATCATGTGCCATACCGGTTGGCTTAGGCGATCATGTCCTTCCACAATATTCTATCTGCAGTGCATCATATCAGTTCTGTTGTTGACTGTTTTCCATGCCATGACACCAAGCTATTCAGTATTTTCTCTCTGTGTCGTCCACCATCTCTCTTTCCTTTTATTTTGCCAGTTGTAACCAAGTATTCCAACTGTCCTCTTCTCATGATGTGCCCAAAAAATGATTGTTTCGATGTTTTTTAGGAGTTCCCTTTTTGTGTCAGCCTCTTTGAGAATTTCTTCATTGATCTTTTTAGCTGTCCAGGGAACTTTCAACATTCTTCTGAGAATCTCATCTCTGTGGCCTCTAATCGTCTTTTCATTTGTTTGTCTACTGTCCATGATTCGCTTCCATAGGTCAGAATTGGTTCTATATAGCACCGATGAACTCTCTTTCTCACTTCTATTGACTTAGATTTGTTGTATAAGATATTTTCATTTTCTGAAATGCTATTTTAGCCTGAGCTGTTCTGTTTTTTTTTATTTCTGTGGTGCATCTCCCATCTGATGTTATTATTGTGCCCAAGTATTTGACGCATTGCACTTGTTTCAGATTTGTCCTGTATATTTTTTTGCTGCATGATGGTGATGATTGTTTCTTTGATATGACCATTACTGAATACATTAACAAAGTAATTCATTTCAAACAAAAACTATGATGAATCTTTGACTGAATAAAAGATAGATTTTCTTTTGTTCAAACATTTACACAAGTTATTATTTTTCTTTCTGTCTTGTCTTCTTTTACAATGTTCCTCTTAACTGTTCATGGTATTTTGAACATTCATCTGTAAAACCACATTACCGTGGCCTGAAAAGAATTTCTTGTCTGTTGTATGATAGTTCAGGATTCACTAAAATATATTAATACTGACTCTACAAAACTCTTTTTCTTACTTCCATTATCAAAGATGGGCTGAACAATATCTGTCTTACTCTTTGAAATGTTTTGTTGTCTAAATTATTTTGTGTCTTTATAATCATATATCTTTATGCTCTTAGTAAAATATATAACCAAGTTTGAATGCCTTAACCTCATTCTGTGAAGTTCCACACTGTAGTGTTATGTTTCTTTTTTACACTTTCATTTTTATTTTTAAGATTTGCTAAGTTTAAAAAATATAATAAAAGTCCTAATGCACTCTTGTTTAGTGGGACTATAAGCTTATATCACAATCCTTGTCAAATGTTTAATAGCTTGAGATGTGCATCTTTCAGTCAAGTGTATACATATCCAGCACATGTTAGTTAAGGGCTGTTCCTCATCATCAATGTTATTCATCTTTTTTGGCTCTCACATCTAATGTTAATTACTAAGCTTCACAGGCATGTCAATGTATTTGCTCCTACAAGTTACTTGATCGGCATAGACCATGTCTGCCCAACCTTTTGGGCTTTTTACTGGGCCACATTGGAAGAAGAAACATTGTGTATTGGCCACACTTAAAATACAAACAATCATGACAGCTGATGGCCAAGAAGAGGTTTGTGGGTCACACTTAAAATACAAACAATCATGACAGCTGATGGCCAAGAAGAGGTTTGTGGGTCACACTTAAAATACAAACAATCATGACAGCTGATGGCCAAGAAGAGGTTTGTGGGTCACACTTAAAATACAAACAATCATGACAGCTGATGGCCAAGAAGAGGTTTGTGGGTCACACTTAAAATACAAACAATCATGACAGCTGATGGCCAAGAAGAGGTTTGTGGGTCACACTTAAAATACAAACAATCATGACAGCTGATGGCCAAGAAGAGGTTTGTGGGTCACACTTAAAATACAAACAATCATGACAGCTGATGGCCAAGAAGAGGTTTGTGGGCCACACTTAAAATACAAACAATCATGACAGCTGATGGCCAAGAAGAGGTTTGTGGGTCACACTTAAAATACAAACAATCATGACAGCTGATGGCCAAGAAGAGGTTTGTGGGTCACACTTAAAATACAAACAATCATGACAGCTGATGGCCAAGAAGAGGTTTGTGGGTCACACTTAAAATACAAACAATCATGACAGCTGATGGCCAAGAAGAGGTTTGTGGGTCACACTTAAAATACAAACAATCATGACAGCTGATGGCCAAGAAGAGGTTTGTGGGTCACACTTAAAATACAAACAATCATGACAGCTGATGGCCAAGAAGAGGTTTGTGGGTCACACTTAAAATACAAACAATCATGACAGCTGATGGCCAAGAAGAGGTTTGTGGGTCACACTTAAAATACAAACAATCATGACAGCTGATGGCCAAGAAGAGGTTTGTGGGTCACACTTAAAATACAAACAATCATGACAGCTGATGGCCAAGAAGAGGTTTGTGGGTCACACTTAAAATACAAACAATCATGACAGCTGATGGCCAAGAAGAGGTTTGTGGGTCACACTTAAAATACAAACAATCATGACAGCTGATGGCCAAGAAGAGGTTTGTGGGTCACACTTAAAATACAAACAATCATGACAGCTGATGGCCAAGAAGAGGTTTGTGGGTCACACTTAAAATACAAACAATCATGACAGCTGATGGCCAAGAAGAGGTTTGTGGGCCATACATATATATGGTCTTTGGCATCTTGACAGACGGTTGGTAATAAGCAATCATAAAAAGTCAGTAGTTTGGCAAAAATATTAGTGTCATATGCTGGATGCTGTTTTATTGAACAACTCTCATGACTGAATCTGCCAATATGGATTAGACAGATTCAACCACAGAATGAACAAAAGGTTTAGTTGTGGTGCCTTATCTCCTTTCTCCTGCACCTTTTGTCTTCTGAATTTAACATCAATGTTTCCTCGAATATTCTGATCTATTTTTTACTTTTGTTCTCCATGTACTATGATCTGATGCCAGACTTTCCCAGTTTCTTTCACTGATAGAGAATTTACACAAGGAAGCACTGCAAACATCCTTATATCTCAGCACTGGTCTGCAGTTTGGTCTTTTTCCATCCCTAAGTTCACTATACAATAATTGGGAATACAATTGTTTTCAATTCTTCTAATATGACCCAATCACCATAGTCTCAGACTCAAGTGTTGCTATGATGGATGGAAATCTGGCTTGTTGCAAGACATTACAGCTGGTTACTTTCTTCCACCATTTGATGTTCATTTGAAATAGTTGGAGAAATATATTTGAGTATTTTTGGGGTCACAAAACTATTCCTTGACATTTTTTTATGTAAAATACTTGCCTTTCATAACTTTAAGTTTCATAAACAACTGTTCAAAGTCATCAGCATCACCTGAGTTTTCAGTTGCAGTTGCCTCTATAAAGAAATAGTGATATTTATTTATTTATTTGGTATTTATCTCTGATGTTACTCTCTTACCTTTTAGTATACAAT
This sequence comes from Megaustenia siamemsis, assembly GCA_032433765.1. NCBI lineage: Eukaryota > Metazoa > Mollusca > Gastropoda > Stylommatophora > Ariophantidae > Megaustenia > Megaustenia siamemsis. Next base: position 92,106,988 of record JAVIAB010000051.1, read on the forward strand.
TTCAAGATAAAAACTGAAAGACTGAAGTAAAATTACAGTCTTGCTTCTATGCGGACATAAAAATATAATACTTAAATCATAGTAAATGATTACTCTAATATATCAACTTTAAAAATGTTCAACTCCAATGTTACTATATGGCTGTAAAACATGGAGAACAACAAAAATGACAATGATGAAGATACAGACCCTCATTAATGGATGCTTTTGCAGAATAAAAGGATGGAATTGGCAGGACAAATTCACTAACCTAAAGTAATGGAAAAGTACCAGTCAAATACCAGTGGATAAAGAGATACAGCGAAGACGATGGCGCTGGATAGGACACACACTGTGAAAGCTAATTGAGAGTATTACACAACAGGCCATTTTTATGAATTCCCAAGGAAAAAGACAAAGAGGAAGACCAAAGTTTTCTTGGAGAAGACAGATGGAAGCAGAGATGAAGATGATGGGGAAGACATGGAATGATCTTAAAAGAATGGCAAAAAACAGAACGACTTGGAAAGTGTTTGTTGAAGACCTACGCTCCACAGGGAGCTGAAAGGTAGAAGAAGAATATATAAAAAAGAAATAGTATTCAATGTTGTTTCAATTTGAGCTTGACTGCTGTTATAAATCACACCACAAAAGCAATAATTATAAGATAACACGAAACACCTGCTGAGGATTCCTTAACTAGACAACAATAATGCTGAGTCAAGGTCAACTAGCAGTCTGTCATTACAGAGTTTATCACATTTGTGGGTATGCCAGGGGGACAATGAAGTGGAGAATAAGGGCAGCTTGTCAGTGTAATCACCACGAGGCTCTCAGATCAGTTTTTACTTCACCCCTAACAGAAAATGTTTTGACCCTACCAAGCCTCGTTTGGAGTGTTTTTATCTACTCAGCCAGCCACACTCTTGAAGATCTATAATAATCTAATAAAAGTTCATCAAAGTGGCTTTTTAATTACATCACAAAAATGTATGATATTTTAGCTGAATCAAGTGTCAATCTAAGATAATATCACAGGTTGAGAATGTTTATATAAATATGTTCTTATTGATTCTGGTAGCTGTCAGAGTATGGTTATATGTCTTTGCCATATTTGTTAAAGTACTAAAGTACACAATGGAAAATGACAATATCAAACAAAGCAATAAAATTGTACAGTTAAGAAGATTCACTGAAGCTCACCTGTACTTTCTCTATCATTATTTGTCAGCAAGGCTTGCCAGTCAACATTTTCAAGCTGTAAAATGTGATTCAAATCAGAATTTGAAGCATTGGCTTCATTCAGTTTGTCTGTGTCTGATTGCTGTGCAGACTTAGAGGCAGCTTCTGCAGAATGCTTGCTGAAATCTACAAGACTTGCATTATTATTTTTGGCTGTAGTTTGGGAACCATCATCACTGTTGAGATGTTCACAGTTCCTGCATGTGCCCAACTGTGATGGTAGGTGACAGGATTCATCACTGGAATGTTCAAGAGATCCTGAATCATTTAAAAGCTGTTGCTGTCGGTTCAGCATCTGCTGTTCCTTCATCATGTGTCTTAGAAATGAACTTTGAACTGTGGGACTGTCTGTAAACAAATTTTAATAAAGTAATAAAATGAAACTGTAAACTCAAATTATATGAACAAAACAAAACATTTTAAAACTCAGATGATGATAGAATAATACGCAAAACAAAAACATGATATAAAACAATGAATGCAGATGCCAAGACTTAATGATGACTTTGTCAAGAAAAGAGATTATCACTACAACTTAAAAACATTAGCTTGGAAACTCACTATAATGTTTTCTCTTATCAAACCAATTCTTTTATTTATTTAAAGAAGACTACTTAAGAAGCATGAAATGAAATGTCAATGGCCTGCAATTAAATACAATAAAACAGCTTCTAGCAGCTTCACACTAATGAATGTCAATGTAAAAAGCTTACTTTTCATGTCCAAGTTTGGCCATGTATGTGCATGCAGAGCCTGAACAATCCTGGCCATTCCTGTTGTTTCTGGGAAATCATCATCTGCACAAGTTTTTTTTAAAAAACATTAATACAAGATCTTCAGCTTTATACCAGACATGATTCATATTCTTCTTTGCACTTGTTATGGTCTCCTTGTTAATTCTGTGTCAATGATTCTCAATCTGTGAACCGCAAATAAACTATATATTTACAATAATATTTTATTGTTTTTCACTGTTATTTATGGAAAATAAATGTACAACTGAAGTACGTTCATTAAAAAAACTTCATTTTCCTCTTTCTAAGGTCTGCCAGGAGGACTTGGACCAGAGAATAAAGTCCACTTGTCCAATGCAGTCACCATGAGGTGTCCATAACAGCATTTCTATTTTACTTCAACAGAAACTTGACACTATCGTTCCCTTAAATGGAACACAACAAGTTATGATTCTGCCACCCACTCTTTCAGTATGTTTGTTCATTAGTGAAAATTCAAAGTTTTGATCAGTAAGGAATAGAAAAGAATTTATGCACAATTCTAATGCAGGATATTTCATGGCTATCTATTCAGACTAAACAGTTTAAAAAATGTAGGAAACATAACAGGATACAAGAAGTTAAGTGGCAAATCTGACCTTCATCTTCACTATCCATTTCTGGGCTCAGTTCCACTAACTCAAATGTATTTTGTATACACCATTCTTGAGCAACTTTCCTTGCAATGGCTGAAAAGAAGCACAACAATAAAGGAAAACTTTGCATTTAAAAATGCACTGAAAAGTCACAATGAAAAAAAAAAAAAAAAAAGCGCACAAGATTTAATATTATGTGCATAGAACAATCTATAAATTTGCCATTTCGACGTTTGACCTTTTATGTGTACAGGATAATAAAACAGGTCATAATTAAAGACAGCAGTGCAATCAACAGAAAACTTGTAATCTACTATTAATAATAATAAATTTATAAAAATAATATCAGACATAGCATACATATGTCAGCATAACATACATCTGTGTAGAGTCAAGACATACGTACCATCAGAGTTCTTGCTTGTGTTACACACTAACATCAGAATGTCTGGCTCAATGTGCTTCAAGTAAGGTAGCCAAGCTTTGGCTAATTCAAAAGATGTAGGCTGAAGTAAGAAATTGAAGTAACTATGAATGTGTCTGATAACCTTGTTATTTTAATGCTTGCACAAAAGATGCATGAAATATTGCACTAAAGGCAATTTTCCAGATTTATTTTAATGCTTGCACAAAAGATGCATGAAATATTGCACTAAAGGCAATTTTCCAGATTTATTTTAATGCTTGCACAAAAGATGCATGAAATATTGCACTAAAGGCAATTTTCCAGATTTATTTTAATGCTTGCACAAAAGATGCATGAAATATTGCACTAAAGGCAATTTTCCAGATTTATTTTAAAACATGTCATCTCCTCATCAAGGTTTGCTATAATGAAGCACCATTTCATCTTTGCTTCGATGGTGCTGTCTCATATTCATCTCTTGATGTTGTCAGTCCACTTTAGTCTATGTCTGCCCCTGCCTGGTATACCTTTGTATTTACCCCTCCAAGACTACTTTTGATAACTTATTGTCTCTTTTCTTGTCTTAAAGTGTTACCTTTTTCAAACTGTGTTAAAGTTTTAATTTGTAGATGTTTCAAAACATAGTTTTTTGTTTTCTTCTCTGTCAATTCACTTCTTACCACTAAATCTTCCCAAATGATCAGTAATGTATTTAATGAAATAGCAATCAAAAGTAGGAGTTAAGATAATAATCTCACTGAAAATGAGTATGTCACTGATTAGTTTTCTATATTATATGATCTCACTAAGTCATCATTTCAAATCAAAACTGGATATAAAACCACAGCCTTTTAAAGGAAAATGGGTAATCTGAAGTGGCCAAGGTGTGAATTAATTTCTTAAAATGTTATAATATTACAACATTTCAGCACTAGCTGAAACAAGTGCATGTAATGTAGAATATTTTTGGAGTCTGATTATATATAGAATATACACTATGGACCTAAAACTTCATAATGAATATATTGTGTTGCTTAAATGTGTTTTTACATCCAAATTAGAATTAAACTGAAAACACAAGATGTTACTTCTGTATTCATTTCCAAATGAACATTTTGTATATTGTGTTACAATTTACTTTCACCTCTTCAAATCTGTCACATCCAACTGACACATATAGTTTGTTTGTACAGAGAATATTTCTCACTAAATCCTCTTTTTTTATTACTTGCTAGGAGATGCAGTGAATCAAATCAAACTCATGACCTCCATGTAGGAAACATGATCCACGCATACAAAAAAAAAACCATACAGTCTTGCAAAAGGAAAAAAATCTGATATGCAAACCTGCTAAAAATAAGTTTTTTGCCAGAGACAGAGTAGAATGGCATAGAGTTCAAGAAATTAAAAGTTAAAGATGCACAAATATCTTATGAAAAATAGGATTGAAAACTGCTAGAATAAAAATTTAGATAAGAGAAAGATTATCTGGTTCTCTGCCCTATGGGCCGGCTAAGGCTCGAAAGGTCAATAGATAGACAGACTGTATTAAAAATCATATCAACAATGTAATTATTGAAAAAATCAACCTGTTTTATACATCAAGTAAAAAAAGATTGAAGTAAATGTATAAATGTATAAAAAAATGTTAAAATAATATTATCAAGTACCGGGCCTACTGGCGTAGGTGATCATGTCTCTCCACAACTTTCGATCTCGACATTTCTTTATCATTTCTGTTGTTGACCTTCTGCCAAGCCATTCTCTTCTGGTATTTTCTCTCTTTGCTTCCCTCTATCTCTTTGTCCCTCAATTTTTCCAGTTGTTACAATATATTCCAGTTGTTCTCACTCATTACATGGCCAAAAAATAATGACTGTTTCTTCCTAATATTGGAAATTAGCTCTCTTTTTGTTTTGACATCTTTCAGAACATTTTAATTATACTCTTCTTAGTTGTCCATGGTATTCTCAACATTCTTCTGTAAAACCACATTTCTACAGACTCCAGTGATTTTCTTGTCTGTTGTCCTATTTGTCCATGATTCACATCCATATGTTAAGACTGGCTCTACATAACATTTAAGAACTCTTTTTCTTGTTTCTATTGTCAAAAATGGATTGCATAGTATCTTCTTCATTTTCTGGAAAGCTGCTTTTGCCTGAGCCATTCTGCATCTCACCTCCTTTGTACATCTTCCGTCTGAGGTTAACAAAGTTCCCAAATATTTAAATTCATTTACCTGTTTTAATATTGTTCCATTAAAATAATATAATAATTATAAATAAAGACAAAGATTTATGGAAAAAATGTCTCAGAGTCTGAAATAAATTTTTTCTCATTTCACTTACCGGATTTTGCCATGTGATCAATCATATTCGCATTGTCTTTATAATTAAATCCTTTCAGAATTAATAATTTTGGACACAACCATTTTCCTTCACAATTAGCACAAAAAAGCTACAAAAAATATGTATATTTTTATGTTTATAGCACTAGGTACCACAGGACATGGATAAAAGTCTCTATATTCTCTTATAAAAACATGAGGAATGTGTTAAAAAAAGCTGTTTTTTTTATTTACTCTGAGATTAAACCGTAATCCAATAATATAAAAACTTGGTGCTATGATGTGTAACAAAAATTAGAATCACTTTTACAATTGTTTGCAATAGCTTGATGTGAATCCTCTTGTGAAATGTGGCGGTTTCGAGGGATCGCCTAAGAAAATTAAGGAAAATTAAAATCTTTTAATTTTACTACAAAGTAATCGAATACCCTTGCCTAATGTCAAATTATATAAAATAAACATTTTGCTAAAGATTTTAACTTGTTTAAAATTTAAAAAGTGTCTAAATAAGCAAATAACAAAATAAAACCTCTGTGACCATCAGCCGTACAGTCGACTGGACACTGGTAATTTTACAAAAACCTTTTACAGCCTTAACGTCCACTCACCATTGGTAGTTGAAGAGTTAAAACATCTGACAAATTAAATATAAACAATCAGAGACAAAAATAGTCACTAAACACCTACCATATTTGGGTCAAAAAAGTGAATAAATGCCTGGACAGATTCTGCAAAGTGTTTATCTCCAATAGTTCTGGTGTCAGTTGTACAGAGCTCAACTGTGGTACTATAGTACTTGGTTTCAAAGGACCATTCATAACTTTCAATGCCATCTGTTACAATTTTTGATTGCGGTAGTTCTGACACTTTCAATATGTCTGTTGTAATGGAGAACAATCATTATGCCCGCATTTCAAAATCAGTAAGTAAAAAAACAAAAATAAAATGTTGATAAATGAAGGGGCTTTACATCAGTGCATACAGGTTGCATTGTATCTTCATACAAAAAAAAATTAATAAAAAATTTTAAAAATCATGATTATGTCCTAACATGCATGAAAATGAAAAACTCATACAACTGTTTGCAGATCAACATTATATCTTCACCAAGCACAAAGATATGTACACAAAAATAGCCAGTAATAAAATATGAAGAAGCATAAACAATGTACAAAGTGATTTCCTTCTTTTTTTCCTTTCTCATTTGACTTTCGGCGTCAAGCGGAAATATGGTTCGCGGTTTCTTGCTCTTCGATTAGCCTCTTCTGCTGTTATACTTCTGAGTGTTTCTCAGTATTCCGTTTATCCACCTTTTTTTGCTCGTGATTACTCATATATATTACTGAAATAGAAAATAATAGGCAAAAAACATACAGCCATTCATTGTTTTTTTCTAACTCTCACAAAATTAAAATAATTGTGGATAATACATTAGAGTTGAATATCAAAAGCCTAACATTTGTTATTTCCATGTTTTCTCAAGGTTTATAAAAGTCCTTGCAGTTTTCCTATTCTGGTTCTGATTACGCTTTTATGTGAACCCTTCTTAATCTATTCAACTTCTAGGATATATTAAGTTATCTCATTCTCTCATTAATTTTCCTTCCAGATTTACCCAGTCTTAAATAGGTATGGTATTTTGTATAAAGTATGGTATTTTACTGGGAAAGAAAGATAGTAGTGGTGTATTCTTCATCACATTACCCAAATATTGTGCAGATGGTAAAAATAAAACCAAAAAATGTGAGCACCAACTCTATATGTCAGGGGGCATGACAGTATCCTTTTCTCTTATTCTTTATCTCTGCCAGTGAAACTGAAAGACAAATGAGGAACAAAAAAGAAGACAAAAAACTCAAAACATTGTATTGCTAATTTTTTAAAAATGACAACAATAATAGAGGCAATGGGACCTATAATCTTACTTTACTAATATATTATAACCAAGTATCTTTCATCATTATTGAACATTATTGCCAACCTATTTCATTCTTCTCAGTGCTTCTAATAAAAGTACTGGGTATAAAGTTTATAGTAATAAAGATATTGGTTTATTTTATAATGTACTTGTAATTTTTGTTTGTTATGAGATTCATCATCATCATCAAGTACCGGGCCTACTGGAGTAGGTGATCATGTCTCTCCACAACTTTTGATCTCGGCAGCTATTTATCATTTCTGTTGTTGACCTTCTGCCAAGCCATTCTCTTAAGCTGTATGTTATTTTTTCTCTTTGCTTCCCTCTATCTCTTCGTCCCTCAATTTTTCTAGTTGTTACAATATATTCAAGTTGTTCTCTTCTCATTACATGGCCAAAAAATGATGATTGTCTCTTCCTAACATTAGAAATTAGCTCTCTTTTTGCTTTGACCTCTCTCAGAACCTATTCATTACTCTTCTTAGCTGTCCATGGTATTCTCAACATTCTTCTGTAAAACCACATTTCTACAGACTCCAGTGATTTTCTTGTCTATTGTCCATGACTCGCATCCATATGTTATGACTGGCTCTACGTAACATTTAAGAACTCTTTTTCTTGTTTCTATTGTCAAAAATGGATTGCATAGTATTTTCCTCATTTTTTGGAAAGCTACTTTTGCCTGAGCCATTCTGCATCTCACCTCTTTTGTACATCTTCTGTCTGAGGTTAACAAAGTTCCCAAATATTTAAATTCATTTACCTGTTTTAATATTGTTCCACTTGTCTTTATTTTGCACTGAGGTGATGTCTTTTTCTTTGTTGTTACCATTACCTCTGTCTTTTTGCTATTAAGGCTGAGTCCTTTATTTTTGCTTTCTTTCACTATAATGTCCAACATTTCTTGTAACTCATTTTCACTCTTAGCGATTAATACTGTATCATCAGTCTTCTTCTACCTGTTAGCTCCCAGTGGAGCATAGGTCTTCAACAAACACTTCCCAAGTCATTCTGTTTTTTGCATTTCTTCTAAGACCATTCCATGTCTTCCCCATCATCTTCATCTCTGCTTCAATCTGTCTTCTCCAAGAATTCCTTGGTCTTCCTCTTTGTCTTTTCCCCTGGGGATTCCAAAAAAGGGCCTGTTGTGTAATACTCTCAGTTGGCTTCCGTAGTGTGTGTCCTATCCATCGCCATCGTCTTCGCTGTATTTCTTTATCCACTGGTATTTGACTGGTACATTTCCATAATTCCACGTTAGTGACTTTGTCCTGCCATTTCCATCCCTTTATTCTGCGCAAGCATCCATTAATGAAAGTCTGTACCTTCGTGATTGTCAATTTTGTTATTCTCCATGTTTCACAGCCATATAATAGAACCGACTTAACATTGGAGTTGAAAATTTTATTTTTGTATTTAGCCTAATTTCTTTGGATTTCCATATGTTTCCCAGTGCAATGAAAGCTCCTCTTGCTTTTGATATCCTTATTTTGGTATCATTTTCTGTTCCTCCTTCTTTATCTATATAACTGCCCAGATATATATAAGATTGTACGTCTAGTAGAGGTATTTCTCCTAGTTTTATTTGGTTATTGCCAACTGCATTAATTCTCATAATGTTGGTCTTATCTCTATTTATCTTTAGTCCTAGCTGTTGTGATCTCTCATCTAATATACTCATTTTATCTTGCATCTGTTGGTGGCTGTGTGATAGGAGAGCTATGTCATCAGCAAAGTCTAAATCATCAAGTTGTTTGGTCAGTGACCACTGGATCCCATTTCTGTTGTTTTGAGTTATTTTCATAATCCAATCTATGGCCAGTAGAAAGAGAAATGGAGACAGAAGGCATCCTTGCCTTACTCCTGTTCTTATTTCAAATGCTTCTGTATGCTGTCCTTCATGCACCACACTACATTTTGTTCCTTCATACATTGTTTTTATCAGGTTAATAAACTTTATGGGGATTCCGTAATGACTCAGCAGCTTCCAAAGCATTCTTCTGTCTAAACTATCAAATGCCTTTTCGTAATCTATGAATCCAATATAAAGTGGGGATTTTAGTTCTAAACTTTGTTCAACTATTATATTATATCATCAGTATACCGTAGATTATTTATATTATGACCTCCAATTGATATTCCTTATGGATCTTAAAATAATTTCACTATAAATATTAAACAAATCTGGTGACAGCACACAACCTTGTCTAACACCCTGTTTTATTTGTTGAAACATTCCCAATTGGTTTCCGGTTCTTATGGCCGCTGTTTGTTGCCAGTACATGTTCTTTATTATTCTTAGATCTTTGCTGTCTATGTTTATGCTTTCTAAAATGTTGATTATTTCTAAGTGCTTTACTTTGTCAAATGCCTTGGTGTAATCAACAAACAGGTATAGATCTGTTTTCACCGCTATGGCTCTTTCTACTAAAGATCTTATGATATAAATGGCATTGCTTGTTCCTTTATCTCTAACAAAACCACACTGTTCATTGCTAATTTCTGGACTGATTTTGTTTCGCACTCTTCGCATGATGATTCTTAGTAATATCTTAGTCATATGACTCATAAGGCTTATTGTGCGATGATCATCGCATTCAATCGCACCCGATTTCTTTGGTAGGGCTATGAGTATTGATTTGAGCATGTCGTCTGTTATATATCCGCTGTTGTAGATATCATTCAATATTTTTGTTATTATTTCTATTCCAAAATCACCCATGGCTTCAATCTCTTCTTTAGTTATATTATCTGGTCCAGGAGCTTTGCCTGCTTTCATATTGCGCAAGGCGTCTTTCACTTCTTCTCTGAGTATTTCTGGTCCTTCTCCCTTAATAATAATTCTCTGGTCCTTAATACTGACTTCCGTTCGTTCTTCATTATAAAGATCCTAATGTATTCTGTCCATCGTTCCCTTATGTTTTCTTGATCAATCAACAGTTCTCCTTTCTTTGATCTTAACCATCCAGTTTTTTATTGCGTTTTTTCTTCCTGTTAATTCCTCAATTTGTTTGTATATAGCTTTAGCATCTCCTTTTTGTTGCAATTCGATCTCTTTGCATCTCTCTTTTAGCCATGCTTCTTTTGCTTCATTGCATTTTACTACAATTTCTTTATTTAATCTCTTATACTCATCTTTATTCTCTTCTTCTTGTAACCATTAGTTGCAAAATATCATCTGTCATCCATCTCTTTCTTGAATTTGTCCTCACTGGTGGTATGAACTCTTTTGATGTTTGTTGCATTGACTCTTTTAGCATTATCAATTTCACTCACAAGTTCTATGCACTAATTAAAACCACATTGTGTAGGCACCCTCTAGCAAATGACAGAGATCAGCATACACAGGTGTGTCACACATATCTTGCAGTACACTATACAGACACCTTTCTTTTCACTATTATTTCCTTTGAAGGCACCCCTCTTAAAATTTCCTTGCAATATCTTCATTGGTGTTAGAATATTAAAGAAATGTCACGTTTGGTAGCAAGTGAGACTTCCTGTACATAGTATACTGAACTGTACTTACCATTAATATTGGATGAATGTATCTTATTACTAAGTTACTTGTATTTTTCAGCTGATTTTTTGCCAAAAGGCCAGACTTACAAATCTTAGGTAATTTCCTAATTTAAGCACATAAATTATTTCAGAGAAGTGATTGATCTCCCTTTATAGGTGGCATCACAACAAAACTACAGTGGTTTTCAAATACTAAAAATTATGTTAGGGTCTAGGTTTAGGACTTTACCCTCATGTTGTTTCTCTTTTCTCTACAATAATGACAGATTGGAGAACCAATAAATAAAGTGCATTGTTACTAAAGGGAATGTTACTCTCCTACCTAAAATAATTTAATTTATATGCTTAAACTAGAAATTTGTCTAGACTAAAACTTATTACTATGTAATTTCCTAGTTTAGCATCTTTCTGCTAAATGAGTGATTTCCCCTGAAAGACCACATGTTTTTGAACGTGACATCTGTTTCTAGTTTTTGTGTATTTTATTTTTTTTTTCAGTAACGTTTAGGAGGGTATTCCTAACCCTAACCAAGGGGTCTTCTAATGACAGATAAGACATCATCATCATCATCGAGTGCCATCTCCGCAACAAAGGTTGGCTACCATGAGCGCCATTCTGCTCTGTCTCTTGCTTTGATGGTGCAGGTTGTCATAGGCTGGTTTGTCCATCTTTTGATGTCACTCGTCCATGCTAGTCTTGGTCTGCCTCTGCCTCTTTTACCTTGTATTTTCCCCTCCAGGATTACTTTTAGTAGGCTGTTGTGTCTTTTAACATGGCCCAAAAATCGCATTTGTCTTGTTTGAATTACAGATAAGACAATGACCAAATAAAGTGCAATGGGGTGTTACTCTGAGCTGAAAGACAACTAGGAATGTACCAAAATAAAATTAAATGTACAAAAACTAGAAGCAATTGATACATTAAAATATGTGCGGTCAGTCAAAAAAGATCACTCATTTAGCAGAAGGAATTAGCATCCTAAATTATTTCTGCTCTGAGCAATGTCCTTTGTACTTTACTCATATTTGGTCTGTCTCTAATCAGTCTAATCTGTCATTATGTTAAGAAGACCCTGGGTTAGATTCAGGAATGCCTTAAACCTAACGCTACAATGTTTTGTTGAAAAAAAAAATAAATAAATGTGCTACGGCTGCACAAGAACTAGAAAACTTTACAGTTAAATAAAGTCAGTCACTAGTAAGTGCATATCAAATCAAAGCTGAAGGAATAGACCTGGAGACAGTTTAAAGTTACAACTACCTTAGACATACAATAACCAATGATAGAAAATGTAAAACTGAAATAAGCAAAAGAATCATCATCATCAAGAACCGGGCCTGCTGGCTTAGGTGATCATGTCTCTCCACAACTTTTGATCCCGACAGTTATATATCATTTCTGTTGCTGACCTTCTGCCAAGCCATCCTCTTAAGCTGTCTGGTTGGTATCTTTTCTCTTTGCTTCCCTCTATCCCTATATCTTCGTCCCTTAATTTTCCCAGTTGTTACAATACATTCCAGCTGTTCTCTTTTAAAACAAAAGTATAGGAATAGCAAAAAGTAATTTTAATGTCATAAAAAATATACTAACATCAAAACAAAGAACAACAGGGCCAAAACTAAGAATAGCAAAATGTATTTTTTCAACATTCCTGAAGCTTATGAAATGTAGATTTATAGAAGAACAAGATGAATTGGATGGAAAGTAGGAAAGAAAACAAAGGAGGAAATCTTAAAACAACTAAAAATGAAAAGAGAGTTACTAAACACAATTCAAACAAGATAGATAGATACATGCGATTTGTGGGGCATGTTAAACAAAAACACTGTAAGTTGTAAGACAGTTTTGACAGAATCTGTAACTTTACAGCAGCCTACGCCGTCGTAGGCTACGGCTGCTTAAAAAAGTAATCTTGGAAGGGAAAATACAAGGTAAAAGAGACAGACCAAACTAACATGGACTAGTCAGTGACATCGAAAGTTGGACAAGTCAACCTATGACAACTTGCACCAACAAAACAAAGCAAGAGACAGAGCAGAACGGCGCTTCATGGTAGCCAACTTTTGATGCGGAGACGGCTTAGACGCCAGAACACAGAATGACAGATAACATCTTCAATCTTCAGTGTTTATAATAGTTATAGTTATAAGTTATAGTATAGTATAGTTATGAATATTGAAAAGTCACAAGTGAGTCATTTCATTCATTAGACATTTGACTGAGTTGATACATTAAAATACGTGCAGTCAATCAAGAGAGATCACTCACTTAGCAGAAATAATTTAGGACGCTATACTCGTAAAATACCAGTTGTTATACAATAACAGTTTGCCACTCACGTTTAACAAATTCTTGAGGTTTAAAACTCTCAGATGAAGATGAAAATAGAACTGTGGGCAGCGCCATCTTGTTTGGCAACCGGAAATAATTAGCCCAGTTCAAATATAAAGAGAGTAGCCTTCTCATAAAGTCTGAACAACAGAAATTATAAATAACGGTAGAGATCGAAAGTTGTGGGGAGACATGATCACCACTAGCAGGCATGGTACTTGATGATGATGAATGGGCGTGGGCACGTTGTGTTGTTAGTTCAAGGCAAGCCGTGATATTTACGCCGTTCAACTCGACATAACCGTCTCTGACATGGATCATTTTTTTTAAAGTTAATTTTGATTACTTTGGGGACGCACCAAGATGGCCGCTTGTTTACGTTTGAACAAAGCCCAACGGCCAAGATCTGAATTTGCAGAATTTCGTTCATTCTCAACGGCGGCCGTTATAGTTTAGCTTTTACTAGCACAATGCCTGGAGTATAAGCTCAGAACACAATCTTGTCATGCTTTCTCCCTGCATCGAAGGTTGGCGACAATGGAGATTCATTTCACTCTGACGCTTGTGGACGCTGTCTTATATGAACCAAATTAGTAAACAACCATGCGTCCACTAACGCAGGAGGAGATCAACACCTTCTTTGACAAACTATCCAAATAGTAAATCACATGTTTCATCATATATTCGTATATATCTGGTAGAACTTTTAGTTTAAAATACTTGTCATAACATGACTTGTCAGCATCGGTGAGACTCCCGGAAGTTCGTGATAGTTAGGAGGGTCTTATAGTCTGTTGTGTGATGGTGATGGTCTAATCACCAACTAATTACTACATCAAGCTTGAGCAGATGGTGCTCGTAAGCCTGGGAGAGCCGACCATCTAAGGGCAAAATCCCCCTACAGAAAAGATATTCTGCTGCCTTGCAGGAAGATCGGGAACAATCAAAGGCTAAGGAAAGCAAACCTGAATAAAATTCTGGCTGAAATCGGATGCACTGGGTCACTGGCACAGAACACAGTGCAACGTTTTAACAAGTAATCAATCAGACTGGATCTAACAGACTCTAATTATGATAGAAACTACCGCTGACCGGAAAGGCTTCAAGAAACAGCTGAACATAATACATTGGAATGCGGAGGGCATATACCACAAAAAAAAAACAAGCTCTAACAATCAGACTAGCAGAGGAGGAGATAGACGTTGCCTGCATCCAGGAAACTCATCTTAATCCTCAGCACAGATTTATGATCAGGGGCTACCAAACATTTAGACAAGACAGGGAAGGTCAGAAGGGTGGAATTCTTATACTTATTAGTAATTCCATCCCAGCAAAACTGATAGATGTAGTCACAAACGGAGAGGCAGAGATCATTGGTACAGTCCTAGACATTAACTCCGCTAGTATAAGGATATTTAATATATATATACTGTCCAAATGACAAATTACTGAAGCTGGAGTCAATTGAAATAACACCATCAAAGTGTCTGGTGGTAGGAGACTTTAACAGCCACTCTGAAAGATGGGGATATAAGGAGTCCAATGTTCGAGGTGAAGAAGTGGAAGAATGGGAAATAGACAACAACCTATTCCTCATAAACTCTAGGGAGGACCCCCTAACCTTCTACTCAAGAAGATGGAAAACAACTTCCACTCCCGACCAAGCATTTGCAACTGGAGACATATCTATCAAAATAACCAGAAAAGTGCTGAATCAACTTGGAGATAGTGACATAGACCAGTCAAACTTTCAGTGTCTCTTGCTCACAAACAGGAGTTGCAAATACCTCTTCCCCGCTGGAACTATAAGAGAGCAGATTGGGCAAAGTTTGCAAGGTTCACTGGTGCATATACTGCGCTTATCAACACCCACGAAAAGGTCAATAATATGATAGAGCGGTTAACAAATGGAAACCTGAGAGCTGCTAAAGAATCCATTGCAAGAGGAGCAAGAAGAAACTACAAGCCATACTGGAGCAAGGAAATACAAAGACTAGAAAAGGAACTGGACTCTGCCAGAGAACTAGCTGAAACATCACAAAGCACAGAGAGCAACATTGCCTACAAAGCAGCCTCGGCCAAATACAGACGTGAGGTCATGATATCAGCAAGACAGAGCTGGATAGACAAAACAGAGAGCCTTAATCTAGACAAAAATGGTCGTAAACTATGGAAACTTGCGAAAGCTCTGAGCGACGAAAATAACTGCCGACGTCCAATATCATTAACACACAATCAGAACATCGTCACAGGCAAAAGGGCAGCAAATCTACTGATAGAGACTTACAAAAACATTGGTAGAATAAACATTCTAATAGACAAACTGAAAGCTGCAAGACGGGAAAACCAAGATGCAAAACACATGCCTTTAGCACCAGAAGAGCATCAGACGACCATCTTTACCCCAACTGAATTAGATGTTGCCTTCAAAGGATTGAAGCTCAAAAGTTCCCCTAGTAAAGATAGAATCTCCAACGAAATGCTCCTAAATCTGGGACAGAACGCCAAGAGCCAGCTTCTAAGGATAATAAATGCTAGCTGGAAGAGAGGTCATGTGCCGGCAATCTGGAAAGAAGCTATTATGGTGCCCATCCTCAAGCGTGGAAAAGACCCACTAGACCCAAGTAGCTATAGACCAATTAGCCTACTGAGCTGCCCTCAGGCATATGAACTCGTGGAAAGGCTAGTTAACAGAAGACTTATGTGGAATTTGGAGACAAAACATCAAATCGTACCACAACAAAGTGGCTTCCGTCAGCACAGAACAACTGAAGACCTGGTCATCTACATTGCACAGGAAATAGAGGATTCTCTACAAGAAAAGTAACACACACTGGCAGTGTGAGTCGACATGGAGATGGCTTTTGATAGGGTATGGCGAGAGGGTTTAAAGAACAAGCTTTTTAGACTTGGACGAACACCTGGTTCTTACCAATCAACGAAAAAAAAAACTACATATACAATTTTCAGCCTATCAAGAAACACACTCTCTGCAAACTTGAAGATAAAAGACCATACACTCCCTATTGATCAAAACCCAACATATCTTGGCGTCACCATAAATCGCAGAATGACTTGGAAAAATCAGATAGACAGAGCAAGGAAAAAAAGCCAGAAAACTAACAAATATTAATGAAGAAATTGGCAGGAACGGATTGGGGGGGGGGGGGCAGACAGCAACATTTTGAAAAGACTATACACGTAGGACTATACGTAGGAAGAGTCAGACCAGTTCTAGAGTATGGAGTCACAGCCTGGGCTATGGCTTCCAAATCACAGATTAGCAAAATTAACAGAACACAAAACCAGGCTCCTGTACCATCACTGGTGCTATGAAATCTACACCTATCAAGACTTCAGAAACAGTAACAGGTTTACAACTTTAGAAGACAGACAGAAAACTAAAGTAATGCAACAAGCGGAGAAATATAAAAGGCTCCCTAACCACCCCATGCACCAAAGAATAACTGGTTTCGGAAAAGGAAGACTAAAAAGGAGCAACTTCGCTGCAATCTCCAAAGAACTGACAACTAGTTACCCAGTACTGCCCTAAACAATGACGAAACCCATAAGCCCATCTGATATGATTCCTCATCGGAAACATAAAATACCAGAACTTAAGGTAGACATAATAGGAATCAAGAAAAAATGCACCCAAACAGACACAGTGAGAAAACACATAGCAGAAAAATACATAAACGACTACACACAGGACTCCTGGTGAAACATCTACATAGATGGCTCTGCTACAAATGCCACCAGAAATGGAGGGGTGTGTTCTTGAGGCTGAATAACCAGGAAGAGATCACCAAGTCAATAGCTACTGGGTAGTTCTCAAACAAATATAATGCAGAAACTGAAGCCCTCAAAGATGCTGCAAAACTGGCATTCCAACACAAAAATAACGCGCACAAGGAATTGGTGAAACTGACTGTTGCACTGTCAGTCCTAACAGCTCTAGAAACCTCCAGGAACAGTAAGCTAGATGATTTGAGAACAACCCCAGACCAACTGTGCAATAACTTCCAGAGAGTAGTCATTTAGAGTGGATACCATCACACTGTAATATACATGGGAACGAACGCGCAGATAAATTAGCTAAAGAGGGAGGGAGATTACCACAAGAGAATAAGCTGGTCAGCTACGATGAAGCCAAATCCATCACCAAAGGCCAGTACCATGAAAAATGGAAACAAGAACACCCAAAGTATAACGAGAGGGATGGATACCTTAGTAGTATATCAGGAAGGATTTGACCCGCATTTAGGTGCTAAATTAACAAAGATATATAGTGTGGTGCGCAGCGCACCACATGTACACGAGAGACAGGGGGAGTTAACCATGACATTTCGTGGCCGGATGTTGACCTCTACTCTCGGTGACCCCAGAAGTGACCTGTTTATGTCTGGTGTATGCTGACTTTGGAGTTCTTGATCGATAGTGATAGGTTAGTAGATTATACATCAATGAAAAACATTAAATTTAAAACAGAAAACAAAAGATATATTTTATTCTTTTATTATCTCAATAGGTGTATAACATACAGTGGATATTATATAACATTACAAACATAATTAGTACATTGAGTAAATATATAGTACAAGTATAACATTTATTTATATCTAAGAAGTTGGGTGTCTGCTTAGCTCTATGTCATAAATGAATCATAAGGGGTGAAACTGTTAGAGATTGCTGGGTAGTCTAAACTGGTAGTGTAAAGAGTTAAATATCTAAAGGCGTAGTCGAGACGTTATCAGCAGCTACCTTTCTTTTTATATAGAAATAGGAAAGAGCATTTCTTGTTTGACTGTATGAAAATATAGAATTATTTAAGACTTTGAAACCTACATTTTTCCCACCCTTAGCCTTTTGCTTAGCGAGAACCTCTAAAAACATATCTTTATCTAATTTGTTGTGTTGCTTGCTTAGCACTTTACAACGGATTTTATCGTAATCCCCACTGCAGTGGTACGTCTTACTACGTAAGCTAACAAGAGATGTCCCTTCGTACTCTAGTTTAAAAAGTCCAGGCGTTCGTTTGGTGTACGCTTTAACACCCTTACAGCTTATACAATCTGTCTTGCTAGTATGTTCATCGCAAAACTCGGCGGGAAACCAGTCTTTATATACGCTATTAAACTCATTCCGCAGCCCTGACTTAACTATAGCCTCCAACTTAGGTGCACTTAAAGCCAAGTATAAACTATCAGTATCTGTTTCACATAACTGAAAGTTGGACCTATCTACAAACTTATCTAAGAACTCGAAATAAAAATCTAACATACGAAGTTTTGCATATTGATACACGAAGAAACCGATTTGTAGGGGTAAGTCCCAAACCGTTTTCTTTTTCTACATCTCAATTTCAAAAAGATCCTCCCCTATTTCAGTCATCTTTTTAAACCGGGAACTATTTATCATTTTTGATATCTCATCCCCCTGAACATACGAGACAGCGCTATGATTGGCCTTATTGGTTAGAGTCTTCCCATAGGCTGAGTTTCCTAAGAGCTTCATCGTATCGCTTACTATAGATTGATTTTCGTCTAGATCACCAGCCCTCCTAGCGCCAGAAACCATTTCTCCAAACTTTTTAAAACAACTAGACGGTTGATATTCTATCACTTGATAAATTTTTGTTACCTTTAGCCCATGATCTAAATACCATTTTAACAGTGGTGTTGCCAACAAAATTTTTTCCCCGACATAACTACCAATTAGGGTGCGACGAGGGGTTGACAACAAGTTATGTTTGAGGGCGCAGAAACCAAGGAGGGAAGGTCAGAAACCAAAGAGGGGAAACCTAGGAGGCAAGGTCAGAAACCTAGGAGGCAAGGGCAGAAACCTAGGAGGCAATGGCAGAAACCTAGGAGGCAAGGGCAGAAACCTAGGAGGCAAGGGCAGAAACCAAAGCGGGAAGGTCAGAAACCTAGGAGGCAAGGTCAGAAACCTAGGAGGCAAGGGCAGAAACCTAGGAGGCAAGGGCAGAAACCTAGGAGGCAAGGGCAGAAACCTAAGAGGCAAGGGCAGAAACCTAAGAGGCAAAGACAGAAACCTAAGAGGCAAGGTCAGAAACCTAGGAGGCAAGGACAGAAACCTAGGAGGCAAGGACAGAAACCTAGGAGGCAAGGTCAGAAACCTAGGAGTCAAGGGCAGAAACCAAAGAGGCAAGGGCAGAAACCTAAGAGGCAAGGGCAGAAACCTAAGAGGCAAAGACAGAAACCTAGGAGGCAAGGTCAGAAACCTAGGAGGCAAGGGCAGAAACCTAGGAGGCAAGGTCAGAAACCTAGGAGGCAAAATCAGAAACCTAGGAGGCAAGGGCAGAAACCAAAGAGGCAAGGGCAGAAACCTAGGAGGCAAGGGCAGAAACCTAGGAGGTAAGGGCAGAAACCTAGGAGGCAAGGTCAGAAACCTAGGAGGCATGGGCAGAAACCTAGGAGGCACCTCGATGGACAGCTAGACAACCGAAGAAGCAGAGATTATCATTGTAAACTTTAGAATGGGAATCGGTTTGAAGGATATTAATACCTTGATTTGATGCAATGTAGTGTGGGATATCTAGCAGACACCCTATAGGATAATCTTGAAGTTTATAAACATAAACACTCGTACTGACTAAGGCTTCCAAGGTGTATATTTGGTTGTCTCCCTATTTTTGTCTGTATAACCTAATATATCACTTTCATTTAATCTATCGATAAACGTTTCAAAGTCATTTCTGTTGTTAACTAACAAGGGTTTGTCTAACCCTGTCGCGTTATTTGAGCTTGCGTGAAAGTAACGCAGCCCCTGTGTCTCTCTATGTCTTAAAACTAGATGATGACTATAATTTTAGATTACACAAATAACACGTGGATACTAAAAAAAAACCAACGTTTCGAAAATAGGTTACTAAAGTAACATACTATAACATTAAAGATCTAAGATAACACTTACTTTTATGTGTTTGAAGGTACGAGACACATCCATCGTCAACAACTGTAAGCGTATGTCTGATTACAAGCTTCTCAGATATATACACTTGAAACCCTAGAGGTGTTACTAAAAATAGAACTGACCTCTGAGGCAATACCGGATGTGTTACTAAAAAGATGTTGACGTATGATGGCAATTTTATGAGTTTACCTCCTGACCATTTTTGGTGACTACGCCCCTGAATTCGACGAAAAGCGTAAATTTTCACTTTAGGCATACCCCAAACTTTATTTTAGACATCCCCATACCAAAAATTTACTTAAAAATCACTTTTGAAATTGTTACCCCCCTTATCATTTTTGAGGGTTCGCCCACGGAATCGATAAAAATCGTAATTTTAGCACGTAGGCTTACCTAAAACGTTATTTTAGCCATCCCCATACCAAAAATTAACTTAAAAATCACTTTTGAAATTGTTACCCCCCCCCCTTACCGTTTTTGAGGGTTACGCCCATGAAATCGGTAAAAATCGTAAATTTTCACTCTAGGCATACCCCAAACTTTATTTTAGACATCCCCACACAAAAAATTAACTTAAAAATCACTTTTGAAATTGTTACCCCCCCCCCCCCCCCTTTACAATTTTTGTGGGAAACGCCCCTGAAATCGATTAAAAAATGAAATTTAACCTCAAGGCATACCATAAACTTTATTTTAGACATCCCCATAACAAAGATTTACATTAAAAACCACTTTTAGGATTTTACCCCGGACCATTTTTGAGGGTTACGCCCATGAAATCGGTAAAAAAAATCGTAAATTTTCACTCTAGGCATACCCCAAACTTTATTTTAGACATCCCCACACCAAAAATTAACTTAAAAATCACTTTTGAAATTGTTACCCCCTTACCATTTTTGAGGGTTACGCCCATGGAATCGATACAAATCGTAAATTTAGCACGTAGGCTTACCTAAAACTTTATTTTAGACATCCCCACAGCAAAAATTAACTCAAAAAACACTTTTTAAATTGTTACCCCCTTAACATTTTTGAGGGTTACGCCCCTGAAATCGATAAAAATCGTAAATTTAGCACGTAGGCTTACTTAAAACTTTATTTTAGACATCCCCATACAAAAAATTTACTTAAAAATCACTTTTGAAATTGTAACCCCCCTTACCATTTTTGAGGGTTACGCCCCTGAAATCGATAAAAAATTGAAATATAACCTCAAGGCATACCTCCCACATAATATTTGACACCCCTACATATCAAATTCCAACAACAAAAAAACAACAAAAAGCTAGTAGTAGGTGTGGTGGTGAGCATACCCGAACATACTACTTCTCGTGCGGTTTTGGCACCGATACTGTACGAAACAGTATCGGTGCCAAATCTATTGTCTTTCGGTGCATGTCCGTTCACTTTTAGATGGGTAAACAGCCACACCTACTACTAGCTTTTTGTTGTTTTTTTGTTGGAATTTGATATATAGGGGTGTCAAATATTATGTGGGAGGTATGCCTTGAGGTTATATTTCAATTTTTTATCGATTTCAGGGGCGTAACCCTCAAAAATGGTAAGGGGGGTTACAATTTCAAAAGTGATTTTTAAGTAAATTTTTTGTATGGGGATGTCTAAAATAAAGTTTTAAGTAAGCCTACGTGCTAAATTTACGATTTTTATCGATTTCAGGGGCGTAACCCTCAAAAATGTTAAGGGGGTAACAATTTAAAAAGTGTTTTTTGAGTTAATTTTTGGTGTGGGGATGTCTAAAATAAAGTTTGGGGTATGCCTAGAGTGAAAATTTACGATTTTTTTACCGATTTCATGGGCGTATCCCTCAAAAATGGTCCGGGGGTAAAATCCTAAAAGTGGTTTTTAATGTAAATCTTTGTTATGGGGATGTCTAAAATAAAGTTTGGGGTATGCCTTGAGGTTAAATTTCATTTTTTTTCGATTTCAGGGGCGTTTCCCACAAAAATTGTAAGGGGGTAACAATTTCAAAAGTGATTTTTAAGTTAATTTTTTGTGTGGGGATGTCTAAAATAAAGTTTGGGGTATGCCTAGAGTGAAAATTTACGATTTTTACCGATTTCATGGGCGTAACCCTCAAAAACGGTAAGGGAGGTAACAATTTCAAAAGTGATTTTTAAGTTAATTTTTGGTATGGGGATGTCTAAAATAAAGTTTGGGGTATGCCTAGAGTGAAAATTTACGATTTTTACCGATTTCATGGGCGTAACCCTCAAAAACGGTAAGGGGGGGTAACAATTTCAAAAGTGATTTTTAGGTTAATTTTTGGTATGGGGATGGCTAAAATAACGTTTTAGGTAAGCCTACGTGCTAAAATTACGATTTTTATCGATTCCGTGGGCGTAACCCTCAAAAATGATAAGGGGGGTAACAATTTCAAAAGTGATTTTTAAGTTAATTTTTGGTATGGGGATGTCTAAAATAAAGTTTGGGGTATGCCTAGAGTGAAAATTTACGCTTTTCGTCGAATTCAGGGGCGTAGTCACCAAAAATGGTCAGGAGGTAAACTCATAAAATTGCCATCATACGTCAACAACTTTTTAGTAACACATCCGGTATTGCCTCAGAGGTCAGTTCTATTTTTAGTAACACCTCTAGGGTTTCAAGTGTATATATCTGAGAAGCTTGTAATCAGACATACGCTTACAGTTGTTGACGATGGATGTGTCTCGTACCTTCAAACACATAAAAGTAAGTGCTATCTTAGATCTTTAATGTTATAGTATGTTACTTTAGTAACCTATTTTCGAAACGTTGGTTTTTTTTAGTATCCACGTGTTATTTGTGTAATCTAAAATTATAGTCATCATCTAGTTTTAAGACATAGAGAGACACAGGGGCTGCGTTACTTTCACGCAAGCTCAAATAACGCGACAGGATTAGACAAACCCTTGTTAGTTAACAACAGAAATGACTTTGAAACGTTTATCGATAGATTAAATGAAAGTGATATATTAGGTTATACAGACAAAAATAGGGAGACAACCAAATATACACCTTGGAAGCCTTAGTCAGTACGAGTGTTTATGTTTATAAACTTCAAGATTATCCTATAGGGTGTCTGCTAGATATCCCACACTACATTGCATCAAATCAAGGTATTAATATCCTTCAAACCGATTCCCATTCTAAAGTTTACAATGATAATCTCTGCTTCTTCGGTTGTCTAGCTGTCCATCGAGGTGCCTCCTAGGTTTCTGCCCATGCCTCCTAGGTTTCTGACCTTGCCTCCTAGGTTTCTGCCCTTACCTCCTAGGTTTCTGCCCTTGCCTCCTAGGTTTCTGCCCTTGCCTCTTTGGTTTCTGCCCTTGCCTCCTAGGTTTCTGATTTTGCCTCCTAGGTTTCTGACCTTGCCTCCTAGGTTTCTGCCCTTGCCTCCTAGGTTTCTGACCTTGCCTCCTAGGTTTCTGTCTTTGCCTCTTAGGTTTCTGCCCTTGCCTCTTAGGTTTCTGCCCTTGCCTCTTTGGTTTCTGCCCTTGACTCCTAGGTTTCTGACCTTGCCTCCTAGGTTTCTGTCCTTGCCTCCTAGGTTTCTGTCCTTGCCTCCTAGGTTTCTGACCTTGCCTCTTAGGTTTCTGTCTTTGCCTCTTAGGTTTCTGCCCTTGCCTCTTAGGTTTCTGCCCTTGCCTCCTAGGTTTCTGCCCTTGCCTCCTAGGTTTCTGCCCTTGCCTCCTAGGTTTCTGACCTTGCCTCCTAGGTTTCTGACCTTCCCGCTTTGGTTTCTGCCCTTGCCTCCTAGGTTTCTGCCCTTGCCTCCTAGGTTTCTGCCATTGCCTCCTAGGTTTCTGCCCTTGCCTCCTAGGTTTCTGACCTTGCCTCCTAGGTTTCCCCTCTTTGGTTTCTGACCTTCCCTCCTTGGTTTCTGCGCCCTCAAACATAACTTGTTGTCAACCCCTCGTCGCACCCTAATTGGTAGTTATGTCGGGGAAAAAATTTTGTTGGCAACACCACTGTTAAAATGGTATTTAGATCATGGGCTAAAGGTAAAAAAAATTTATCAAGTGATAGAATATCAACCGTCTAGTTGTTTTAAAAAGTTTGGAGAAATGGTTTCTGGCGCTAGGAGGGCTGGTGATCTAGACGAAAATCAATCTATAGTAAGCGATACGATGAAGCTCTTAGGAAACTCAGCCTATGGGAAGACTCTAACCAATAAGGCCAATCATAGCGCTGTCTCGTATGTTCAGGGGGATGAGATATCAAAAATGATAAATAGTTCCCGGTTTAAAAAGATGACTGAAATAGGGGAGGATCTTTTTGAAATTGAGATGTAGAAAAAGAAAACGGTTTGGGACTTACCCCTACAAATCGGTTTCTTCGTGTATCAATATGCAAAACTTCGTATGTTAGATTTTTATTTCGAGTTCTTAGATAAGTTTGTAGATAGGTCCAACTTTCAGTTATGTGAAACAGATACTGATAGTTTATACTTGGCTTTAAGTGCACCTAAGTTGGAGGCTATAGTTAAGTCAGGGCTGCGGAATGAGTTTAATAGCGTATATAAAGACTGGTTTCCCGCCGAGTTTTGCGATGAACATACTAGCAAGACAGATTGTATAAGCTGTAAGGGTGTTAAAGCGTACACCAAACGAACGCCTGGACTTTTTAAACTAGAGTACGAAGGGACATCTCTTGTTAGCTTACGTAGTAAGACGTACCACTGCAGTGGGGATTACGATAAAATCCGTTGTAAAGTGCTAAGCAAGCAACACAACAAATTAGATAAAGATATGTTTTTAGAGGTTCTCGCTAAGCAAAAGGCTAAGGGTGGGAAAAATGTAGGTTTCAAAGTCTTAAATAATTCTATATTTTCATACAGTCAAACAAGAAATGCTCTTTCCTATTTCTATATAAAAAGAAAGGTAGCTGCTGATAACGTCTCGACTACGCCTTTAGATATTTAACTCTTTACACTACCAGTTTAGACTACCCAGCAATCTCTAACAGTTTCACCCTTATGATTCATTTATGACATAGAGCTAAGCAGACACCCAACTTCTTAGATATAAATAAATGTTATACTTGTACTATATATTTACTCAATGTACTAATTATGTTTGTAATGTTATATAATATCCACTGTATGTTATACACCTATTGAGATAATAAAAGAATAAAATATATCTTTTGTTTTCTGTTTTAAATTTAATGTTTTTCATTGATGTATAATCTACTAACCTATCACTATCGATCAAGAACTCCAAAGTCAGCATACACCAGACATAAACAGGTCACTTCTGGGGTCACCGAGAGTAGAGGTCAACATCCGGCCACGAAATGTCATGGTTAACTCCCCCTGTCTCTCGTGTACATGTGGTGCGCTGCGCACCACACTATATATCTTTGTTAATTTAGCACCTAAATGCGGGTCAAATCCTTCCCGATATACTACTTACCTTCAACTATCAAAGAGGGATCAAGTCATTATACTTCGCCTGCGCAGTGGTCACAACAGAATGAGAAACCACATGTTCACCAAACTCAAAATAGGTACTAACAGCCAATGTCACTGCACCCTAGATAACATGACAACAAAACATGTTCTACAGGATTTCCCCCAGTACACAGACCTGAGAAGGACAACTTGGTCCACACCCACCTGCCTGGAAGAGAAACTATACGGGGCAACCGAATCACTTAAACAGACAACTGCCTTCATAAGAAAGTCCGGAATCATCTGAATGAGCCATGATCGCAGAGGAAGAAGAAGAGGAAATGTGGTGGCGAATTATAACCATTACATATAGACAATATATATATGTATATGGCCCTTTTCGTCTTGTCAGACGGTCTGGTGGAGGCTATTGTGTATTTTTTGTTTGAGGTTTTGTTTTTGTCGAACAGCTTCTCTCGTGGCTAATTCTACCAATGTTTGACAAACACACGCGGTCACATAATGAACAAGTCAGGCTCACTGATCCACAGGGTTTTCCATCCTTTTTCATAAGTCTTTTCTCTTCTAAGTTTTGCCTTAGCACAGTCTCAAATGATGTTATACCGTTCCTTATACAAGTTCTCCATGATGTGCGATTACTCGCCAGATGTTCCCAGACATTTTCACATACGGAGAAGTCTTTCAGAGATGATTTGCAGATATCTCTATATCGTAGTTTAGGTCTGCCGATTTATCTTTTTCCGTGTATTAGCTCACCATACAGTATTTGCCTAGGAATGCGCTTTTCTTCCATTCGTTGGACATGCCCCAGCCATCTTAGTCTTCGACATCTGAGCATCGACATGATTGTTGGTGTCTTAGCACGTTGCAGGACAGTTAAGTTGGTTATTTTGTCCTGCCATTTGATGTGCAGTATTTTGCGGAGACATCGCATGTGGAAGACATTTAATCTTTTTTCCTGGTTTGAGTATGTTGTCCAGGTTTCAGATCCATATAGTAGTGTGCTAAGCACACAAGTTTGATATATTTTCGGGGACAGTCCCCGAAGTGTAGAAGTTGTCCCCGAAAGAAATTGGTCCCCGATTTCAGTGAATAAATAAATGATCATACACGGAATCGGCCCTCTTTTAAAATAATCACTAGGACTCAGGACGTTACTGAGTTGTGTTTCTTTATCCCAGACTAAGCGGCATTAGCAAGAAGATAAAAGAGAAGATTGGACGCGTTGTGTCGGAGATAGCTCTTTGAACTCTTGAAGCGCGGTGCTACGTCACTTCTATTCCAGCCACTGACTTCTATTGCGATGGATTTAATTTGTTAAAAAGTAGACATTCTTTCTCTCTCTTTCTCTCCCCCCCCCCCCACACCTGCCTTTCTGGACATCTCCCGCCAAAGTATCTTTCCCGGCCAATTTTCAAATCAGTCCGAGTGTAACGACAGTACAGTGCAGTCGTGTTTTCTGTTTGTGATCAGTGGACGTCTGTTGCATAAAAACAATGCTTTCCAAAAAACGTGTCATTTTAGTGATTCGCTGAAAGCTGAATTTCCATTTATTATACAAGCAATTTTAGAGGATGGAACTAGTGAAATGTAATATGTGTAGTTAAAATGTTTCTATAGCAAGTGGTGGAAGAACAACAATAACTGATCATCTACAGGAAAAAAAGCATAAGGATGCGCTGCTTTGTAAGTCTCAGTCTGGGTGTATGACAAATTATTTTTGTAAAACAGAAACCTCAAAAGATGAACACACTCTAGCTGTTCAGGAAGGAACCTTCGCATATCATACTGTACTTCATAATCATAGTTTCCGCAGTATGGATTGTACAACAATTCTACAAAGGAAATTTTCAACGAAACAATTTTCCTGTGCAAGAACAAAGTGTGAATCCATAATTAACAATGTTTTTGCTCCTTGGGCTATCGATGAACTAAAAAAATGACCTCAAATATGTCAGCTTCGTAACATTGTCTTGCGATACATCTAATCATAAACATGTTTAAGCTACTTCCTATTTTAGTTCGTTATTTTCAGGCTTATGAGCTGGAAACTCCAGTAAAAACCAAACTGATTGCTTTCATAGATATCCCAGGAGAAACGTCCAACATAATATCTGAACAATTGTTGAAAGCAATTGATAATTTTGACTTAAACAAATAGATTGTTGGACTCTCAGCAGACAATACAAATACAAACTTTGGAGGCTTGTTGAGGAAAGGGAGAGATAATGTCATAACTAAAATAAAAGTCCAAGTTAAACAGACACATAATGGGTCTTGGTTGCAACGCACACATAATTCACAATTGTGCAAAAACAGCGTTTGATTCCATGCCTATGGATATGGAAGTGATTGTAACAAAAATATTTGGATACTTTCACATTTACATGGTTCGTGTAGAACTTTCTGTGAACTTGCTGGACAGGAGTTTAAGCAATTTTTAGGTTATTTGAATATAAGGTGGTTGTCATTACTTCCAGCCTTGGAAAGAATATTGAAACTGTATCAATCACTGAGATCTTTCTTTTTGTCAGAAACACACTGTCCTACAATATTGAAACAATTCTTTGAAAACAGTGAATCAGAGCTTTGGCTCAGCTTTGCTCATTCTCACGCATCACTCTTCCATGAAACAATTAAGGCGATTGAAGGCGACGACAAAAGTGCAACATAATCAGCACTAGCCTTGAACAATCTCATTATAAAATTAGAAACTCGACGCGATGAAAATGTAATCCCACACATGGTAAAGTGTTTGCTAACTGATTTAGTAGCAAGTGGTGATATCCAAATGGAAAGGTATTTCCAAATAAGTAAAGAATTCTATAATACTGATGTACATTACATGCAGTCTTGGAACAAGCACAATGAGGACTTGTCACAAATGAGCTGTCTTCTCTTCGATAATGTGCCTGAAAGGAAACATTTTGATAATGCAGTAGAACAGATATCTTCAAAGTATCATTAAGTTGTAAACTTCAATCGTGATGAGCTCTTTGATGAATTAACTTATTTGCGAGGCCATCTGTTGCAAAAAGAATGTCAGTGGTTCATTAACAAGCCCCCATGTAGAAAATGGAATGAAGTACTCGTACTTGAAAGAAAATAATGTACCACATGCTAGTGTGAAGAGAATTCTTGAACTTTTTATGGCTTACCTGTCAGCAATGCATCTGTAGAAAGACTATTTTCTCAAATAAACTACGTCTGGTCCGAAGAGAAATCACGGATTAATGTGAGCACGGTGCAAGCCATGTTAACAGTAAAAACTAACATTAATTTATCATGTGAAAGCTTCAGTGAAAAACTTGCTTCAAATCATGAGATCTTGAGAAAGATACACTCAAAAAACAAGTACCACGCCGAGGCAACAACCTTCAGTAGAAATAAGGTACTGTAAACATTACTTTAATATTGCAATTGATATCTATATGTTGTTTACAATTTTTTTTTTTTAAACTTGTTTCATGTTTTTGAGAAACACAACTAGCTAGTGTAATTTCATTAAGTGCGTGTATCGCATAAGTACCGTGAATATTAACAACAATAAAATCAAACTACAAATAAACACAGTTATTATGAAATTTAAAGTTATCTTTTTTTTTGCATCTACAAAATTTCTTGCGCACAAACAGTCACACACCTACCCACCCACACAAATTATCAATATTTATAAATAAATATATATAAATAAAATATATATATATATATATATGTACACACACACACACACACACATATATATCGTTCGTCCCCGATTTTGTGGGACAGTCTCAGAAATAAGCAAAAAAATCCTCTGAAATGTAAAAATATGACAAATGTCCCCGAGAACAATGGGAAAAAGATGGTTACCCTATATTACAACCAACCGCCTTACATATTCTACCACATCATTTATATTGTCAGGTTTCTGATGTTTATTATTCGTAAGATTCGAGTCTATCAAGTTTGCTGTTCTTGCTTATTAATGGATTCTCAAAGTGGTTTTTCTTTCCTGTGCTCATACATGTTAGGTTACCAATTGATGCCTTTGTCCCTGTTCATCCCCTCGACGCTCAATGGCAAATGAGGAAGGTAAGAAGAAGAATAAGCATTCCTGATTATAATATGCTTCTAATTAGCCTGCACAAAACAAGTATTTTCTTCGTTCTCCTTGCATGTGGTGGTGCCTAATTGAGCTCGTTAACCATCGTTGAGATGTGAAATGATTGTGTTCTGTTCAGTTTAATAAATCCCGAAGATTGCCCAGAACATATCCTGCAAATACGTGAAATATAAGACAAGTTTTTGTGATCAAAAACAAAAAAAAACATCTGCAAATTGTAGCCCTTGTGATGATCTTCTGCTATTGGCTGGATCCATGGAAGCAAAATGTAGGGACAAATAAAAGCACAAGAAGAGACAAAAATAAACATTCTCTACATTTAGACAAAACTGGAAGAGAAGAAGGAGCATTAGTTTCAAGTTTAGAACGAAGTAGAAGAGAATAGTAACCTTCAAATGTAGGCAACAAATGGAAGAGGGAATGAATCTACAAATGTAAATAAAACTTTAAGAGAAAAACGATAACAATCTTCCAATTTAGACAAAACTGCGAAACATTCCTTATACGATCAAAATAGCTAAATCGTTAGCTGATATTTATTCTCAATGAAATATCTCACTGATTGTTTGTTACCTTTAAATCTTTGTTTGATAAAGATGATGAAAATAAGGGCAATGCATGGCTTTTAAAGCTCATGTGATCTCTTATCAAGTGTGTCTATTTTATCTTCCATCTGTTGATGGTTATGTGATAGGAGAGCTATGTCATCAGCAAAGTCTAAATCATCAAGTTGCTTGGTCAGTGATCACTGGATTCCACTCCTGTTGTTCTGAGTTATTTTCATAATCCAATCTATGGCCAGCAGAAAGAGAAATGGAGATAAAAAGCATCCCTGCCTTACTCCTGTTCTTATTTCAAATGCTTCTGTAAGCTGCCCTTCGTGCAAAACATTACATTTCACTCTTTCATACATTGTTTTTATCAGGTTAATAAACTATATGGGGATTCCGTAATGACTCAGCAACTTCCTGAGCATTCCTCTGTTTAAGCTATCAGATGCCTTTTCATAATCTATGAATCCAATATAAAATGGGGACTGTAGTTTTAAAGTTTGCTCAATGTAAGGAAGTTATTTGATCAGCACATGATCTTGTCTTCCTAAAACCTGCTTGTTCATCTCTCAAATGTTTCTCTATGGCCTCTTTAAGTCTCTCCAGAATGATTCTGCTTAATATTTTTTTCTGGAACTTCTTCTTTCCTTCTTCATTTGCCTTTCAACGTCGAGGGGAGATATAATTTGCGGTATTTCGCTCTTCTGTTCGCCTCTGCTGCTGTTATGTTTCCTAGTGCTTCTAATATTCTATCCATCCATCTTTTTTGTGGTCGACCATTGGGTCTGATATTCTCACAACGTTTGTTGAAGGCTCATTGTGTTGTGTTTTGATCATTCTGCCTTGTCACGTGGCCAAACCATTTAATCTGTTGTTTCTTTATATATTATATGGCGGGGGCCTGGAGTTGATAGTAGCATAATTCTCCTATAATTTGTGCTCTCCTTTAAACTTCCTTCCTTTGGTAGTTTGATCATATAACCTTCTTTCTAATCTTTAGGTATATCCCAGGCTGGAACGATGTTAACCTCAGATGGTAGATGAACAGAGGTGAGATGCAGAATGGCTCAGGCAAAAGCAGCTTTCCAAAAAATATAGGAAGATACTGTGCAATCCATTTTTGACAATAGAAACAAAAAAAAGAGTTCTTAAATGTTATGTAGAACCAGTCTTATTATATGGATGTGAATCATTGACATTAGGACACCTAACAAGAAAATCACTGGAGGTTGTAGAAATGTGGGTTTACAGAAGAATGTTGAGAATACCATAGAAGAGTAATGAAAACGTTCTGAAAGAGGTCAAAGCATAAAGACAACTAATTTCCAATATTAGGAAGAGACAATCATCATTTTTTTGCCATGCAATGAGAAGGGAACAGCTGGAAAATGTTGTGACAACTGGGAATTTTGAGGGACGAAGAGATAGAAGGAAGCAAAGAGAAAAAATACCAGACAGCTTAAAAGAATGGTTTGGCAGAAGGTCAACACCAGAAATGGTAAATAACTTTCGAGATCGAAAGTTGTAGAGAGACATGATCACCTACGCCAGCAGGCATGTACTTGATGATGATGACGAAGTAAGAACTGCCACCTTGACTAAGGTGAGCCAACTATATCTAATGGCCGTTGGCTGAAAGAGATGACCCAAAGCTTGTGACGTTTTCAGCACTGCAAGCTGAGTGGTTATGGGTAAAATAACGTCAGCCGTATATAGAAGACGACGTTCAAAATTTGAGTGATTCCTGGAAGACTCTCTCAGCCCGCAGGTCTGAGTAAGACTGTGCCTGAGGATAGAAATCTGGGGCGTGACACAATGCTGCTGCAGATGTAACAGTAGCCTGTAACTTGTCCTCACATGCTGCTGCAGATGTAACAGTAGCCTGTAACTTGTCCTCACATGCTGCTGCAGATGTAACAGTAGCCTGTAACTTGTCCTCACATGCTGCTGCAGATGTAGCAGTGGTCTGTAACTTTTCCTCACCTGCTCAAACAGATGTAACAGTGGTCTGTAACTTTTCCTCACATGCTGAAACAGATGTAACAGTGGTCTGTAACTTTTCCTCACATGCTGCAGCAGATGTAACAGTGGTCTGTAACTTTTCCTCACGTGCTGCTGCAGATATAACAGTAGTCTGTAACTTTTCCTCACATGAAATGGTCGGACAATTGAAGCACTTTGCTGGATGTTTTAATCTGGTTTTTGTTTGTTTCATGGAGTGTATGCAGTTCAATAATGTTTATTTTAAAATCATTGTGTTTTCTTTAGCACTTCATCTCACATTTTCTTATCTGAAGGTTCCAATAGTGGTACTATGTCGATGGACGTCTATTATAACAAGAAAAATGAACTATAAACACAAGTTCAGAAAGCAATTTTATACTTTTTAACTGTGCATATAATTTGTTGTACCTTTGATATGGCAGAACACCAATGCTGTTAATGGTCCAAATAATTGTTGACTTGTTTGCCCAATGACAACAAGATACGACCCCAAAGTAGTAACGGATAGAAAAAAAGTTTACATGGAAGAGATGTTCAGAAGTTAAAGGAATTCCAAAAAGTGACAGAAATCCTCAGACTTTGAAAACTGACTTAGAGAGACAACTCAGAGGCATTGAACTGTGGAAGTAAGTTAGAATAATAGGTCAAATGCGAATTTCCTACTGATAGAGTTACCTTGACCTGATGCCCAGATAACAAAGACAGTTATAACGGATCAAGAAGGTTCACTCCCAAGGGAGACAATCGTCACACTCTAGAGAACATTAGCCCGAGAACCTCTTAGATGGAGCCAGGCAGAAAATTAGCCATTATAGACAATAATTAGAAAAATTCAAAAGCAGAAACACAGAAAACAGAGCTTTCTCTCGCAAGAGTATAGCAACATCATACTTGATGAGACAAACGATAGAAGACAAGCCGATGAATTATCAACGATGAGACAGAAGACAGTTCGGTGGACGGTCAACAATGAGACAGACGATAGAAGACAGTTCGGTGGACGGTCAACAATGAGACAGACGATAGAAGACAGTTCGGTGGACGGTCAACAATGAGACAGACGATAGAAGACAGTTCGGTGGACGGTCAACGATGAGACAGACGATAGAAGACAGTTCGGTGGACGGTCAACAATGAGACAGACGATAGAAGACAGTTCGGTGGACGGTCAACAATGAGACAGGCCGATGGACAGTCAACGATGAGACAGACGATAGAAGACAGTTCGGTGGACGGTCAACGATGAGACAGACGATAGAAGACAGGTCGGTGGACGGTCAACAATGAGACAGGCCGATGGACAGTCAACGATGAGACAGACGGTAGAAGACAGACCGATGGACGGCCAACGATGAGACAGACGATAGAAGACAGATCGATGAACGGTCAACGATGAGACAGACGATAGAAGACAGATCGATGAACGGTCAACGATGAGACAGACGATAGAAGACAGATCGATGAACGGTCAACGATGAGACAGACGATAGAAGACAGATCGATGAACGGTCAACTATGAGACAGACGATGGAAGATAGGCTGATTAACGGTCAACAATGAGACAGCCGATAGAAGACAGATCGATGAACGGTCAACGATGAGACAGACGATGGAAGATAGGCCGATAGACGGTCAACGATGAGACAGACGATGGAAGACAGGCCGATTAACGGTCAACGATGAGACAGACGATAGAAGACAGGCCGATAGACGGTCAACGATGAGACAGACGATAGAACACAGGCCGATAGACGGTCAACGATGAGACAGACGATAGAAGACAGGCCGATAGACGGTCAACGATGAGACAGACGATAGAAGACAGGCCGATAGACGGTCAACGATGAGACAGACGATAGAAGACAGACTGATGGACGGTCAACGATGAGGCTGAGACTGAACAATTCAGTTAAGGAACCTATAGAACGATCAAGTGAAGTTGCTGACCTCAGGACATCAATGATGTTACTACGGATCAACTGAATGAATGTGCAGAGAATCGATAACTCGATGTAAGTTATCTCATCGATCGTACCAGACTATGCAATCGCCACTAGTTAACTCTAAATGGGAGTGAAGAAGATATCCACAACGATCAATGTGCCATATCTTCAACGATCAATGTGCCACATCCACAACGATCAATGTGCCATATCCTCAACGATCAATGTGCCATATCCACAACGATCAATGTGCCACATCCACTTGATTGTAACCTCGAATATGAGCAACGACCAGTAATAACGTATTGATTTGCAACGAATAAGGAGTGCATATAGGATTTGATAGGTTGATAAGCTGATACCAGTTTGATGTAGAAATAGAACAAAGTGCAATTATTGTGGAAGTGATGAACTGTTAATTATCATGATAAAGCAGGCATTTATAAAGACAGTAATAAACCAAGAACATTTGTTAGCGGTAACTAACCATATCTTGAACATGAGAAACATCCTTGATAAGTGTACGGAATACACCATAGAACTACATACATGTTCCATAGATTACAGCAAGACTTTAACTGCGTACAACATCAGAAAATGTGTAAAATCATAAAAGATATGGACTTTCTAACACACTTAATACAACTTATCGAAGCACTATAATCACGAACAGCCATCAGAATAGCGGACGAAACATCAAATTGGTTGGTAAGTACAATAAGGGGTGAGGCAGGGATGCAATCTCTCTCCATAGCTGTTCAACATCTATGCTGAGAACATCATGAGAAATGACAGAAACGATGACACATTTGTCTTTGGTCCTTGCTGCCAACTTTACCGCAATTATGTTTCTGTTCCCTAACAGAAGTACATATGAGTTTGACTGCGGCGTATATTCAATGTTAATATTGAGTGGCCCTCTTCATCATATATATGGACAAAATAAATCAGGAAACAACCAACAACAAGGACAAATCAAATAATAACATAGAGGTAGAAAACTCCAACATCAATGAGCTACTCTTCGCAGATGACCAATGCCTAATATACGAGGATGAAAACCTGCTACAACAGCATTTAACATCTCTAGATAAAAGCTGCACAAACTACAGTATGAAAATTAACACAGCAAAAACAGAGGCTATAAGAATAAGCAAATTAAGACACCCATTAATTATTAAGATCAAAGATATAGAAATAAAACAAGTAGAGGAATTCAAGTATTTAGGCACAATGTTCACAGAAGATGGAAAACTAGACAGAGAAATTGACATGAGAATACAAAAAGCAAATGCTGTCACATACCAGCTTTCACCATTGTTAAGACATCCAAACATTTCTATGCCAGCTAAACAACAAATGATAAATAGCATCTTCATACCAACTTTGTGCTATGAAAGTCAAACATGGACCCTTTCTAAATCACATTTAAGAAAGATCAATACATGTGAGATGCGATGCTTGAGAAAAGTAACAAACAACACAAGAAGAGATAGAATACCAAATGAAACCATAAGAAAAATGGTAGGAACAAAACCCTGCCAAGAATATATAGAACAACAACAACTTAAATGGTTTGGCCACCTGGTCAGAATGAATCCTCACCAATCACCATCAAGGGCGTTCTTCTCGAGAATGCATGGAAAAAGACCAAGAGGAAGACCCAGAAGAAGATGGTTAGATGCAGTGACAGAGACATGTAACAACAAAGGAAAATCACTAATTCAGACAATTCGAGCAGCACAAGAACGACAAATGATATAAACCACGACACCTTTTAGGTATCAGTGAAAAGAGAAAAGAAGAAGAAGAAGATTGAGTGGCACGCCCAGAATAAGGACATGTGGCGAGATAGCCTACGATGTACACGGAACTTGTGATGCTTAATATATCAATAGGTGCAATGCTGAAAGATCGTCGACCATGAGTCTAGAATTTCTGCTCAATTTTTAATTCCAAATGACAATATTGCCTTATGAAGATGAAACACCAATTACAAATAAACAAATGGAAACAAGTGGACAGCACAACGGGAATGTAACAGTTACTTTATTTGTTCATGATTCACACAAGGGGAATAGTTTTTTTATTTTTATTTTTTTAATGGGGGAGAAATATTTCTTACAAATCAATTATATTAAACAAGAAAATAATAATACAGATGGTTGCTGGCTAACAAAAATATGAGATAGGATTGCTTATAGCCTTGTTGTCATTTACACTGTAAAGAGTATAGTGTTGTAAAGAGTATGATGTTGTAAAGTTGTAAAGGGTATGGAGTTGTAAAGCTGTAAAGAGTATGGTGTTGTAAAGAGTATGATGTTGTAAAGTTGTAAGGGGTATGGCGTTGTAAAGAGTATGGTGTTGTAAAGTTTATGGTGAAGTAAAGCTGTAAAGAGTATGGTGTTGTAAAGAGTATGGTGTTGTAAAGAGTATGGTGTTGTAAAGCTGTAAAGGGTATGGCGCTGTAAAGGGTATGGCGTTGTTAAGAGTATAGTGTTGTAAAGAGTATGATGTTGTAAAGTTGTAAAGGGTATGGAGTTGTAAAGCTGTAAAGAGTATGGTG
This sequence comes from Megaustenia siamemsis, assembly GCA_032433765.1. Taxonomy (NCBI): domain Eukaryota; kingdom Metazoa; phylum Mollusca; class Gastropoda; order Stylommatophora; family Ariophantidae; genus Megaustenia; species Megaustenia siamemsis. The sequence goes on from JAVIAB010000051.1 coordinate 92,143,624, forward strand.
TTGTAAAGAGTATGATGTTGTAAAGTTGTAAGGGGTATGGCGTTGTAAAGAGTATGGTGTTGTAAAGTTTATGGTGAAGTAAAGCTGTAAAGAGTATGGTGTTGTAAAGAGTATGGTGTTGTAAAGAGTATGGTGTTGTAAAGCTGTAAAGGGTATGGCGCTGTAAAGGGTATGGCGTTGTTAAGAGTATGGTGTTGTAAAGAGTATGGTGTTGTAAAGAGTATGGTGTTGTAAAGCTGTAAAGGGTATGGCGCTGTAAAGGGTATGGCGCTGTAAAGAGTATGGTGTTGTAAAGAGGTATGTTAAAGTTGCAGTTGACAGCATAGCTAAGACTGTGACACTCTTCAGCCCGAAATGCTCAAAGTCGTGACATATGTGGCCATATCTGACTGTTTTCTTCAATGCATCTCCCTGATCTAAAATGAGTTGGCCTATTTTAGGCAGCCCTAAATGGCCGTGATGCAAATTGTGTTGTTAGTGGTTAGATATTATAGACTGGTCATTCATCATCATTGAGTGCCGTCTCCGCATGGAAGGTTGGCTACCACGGAGCGCCATTCCGCTCTGTCTCTTGCTTTGATAGGCTGAACCCCAGTTTCTATTGGGAAACATTCGCTCAATCTTTCCTCTGTTTGAACTGCACATGTGTAGCTATCATTCATGTCTTTTATAATGATTTTTGATGGTAAGCCATTTTGCTTCAGAATTGTCCACAAAGAATCTCTATGATATACTGTCGAATGCTTTTTTGAAGTCGATGAAGTTAAGTATAAAAGGTTTTTGCTTTTCAATCCGTTCCTCCAATATAAGTCGTAGAATGAAAAATGTGGTCAAGGCAGCTTCTCCCTTTTCTAAACCCTGCCTGTTCTTCACGCATTACTGTATCTATTGATTCCTTTATTCTATTTAGGATGATTTTGCAGAATAACATTGAGGCAACTGACAAAAGTATCACGCCTCTCCAGTTGTTACAATCTCTGAGAATGCCCTTTTTTGAAATCTTAACAATTCTTTTTATCCACTTATTAGACACCTTCTCTCCTTTCCAAATGATGTTGATCATTTTCTGGAGGTGTATTAAATTATGTCTATCAATTGCCTTGATGATCTCAGCTGTTAACTTATCCTCTCCAGCAGCCTTGTTGTTGGCCATACGCTTTACAAAGGTCTCTATTTCGCTCAAGGTGAAGTCATTTAAATGTATATCTAATTCTGCTGCTGGTGTTTCAGCTTCAAAATCTATTAAATCGCGGGGCAGTTGACGGTTAAGAATTTCTTTGAAGTGTTCCGCGCAACGTGCTTTTATGCCTGCGCTTGTTGTTAGCATTGAGTCAGGTTTGTCTAGAATTGGTGCTACACTGGATGTGTAGGTATTTATCAGCAACTTTTGTACAGTATAGAGAGTTCTGCTTTCTCCTGTAATTGCAGCTGTCTCTGCTTTCTCTGCCAAATTGTCTATATAAGCTCTTGTATCTCTTCTTGTCGAACTTTTTAGTTTGTTGTCTAATTCTCTGTATGTTGCTTTTGCCAGGACGTTTCCAAGATCTGTCTTTACATTAGTCATGGCTCTCTTCATTTCTCGTCTTTCTTTGATGTATTTCCATGTAGTGTCTGAAATCCATGCTCGTTTTTCCATTTTCTTCTGTCCGGTAATGATTCTGCTGCTGTCATTAGTATTTTGCTTTGTGAGTCCCACATTTCATTTATATCTAAGTCTATTTCACCGAGTGCTGCATAACAATTTCTTAGCTATATGTTAAAATTTTTCCTGATGGCTTCATCTTTCAGTTTATGACTATCAATTCTAAGTGTAGTTGATCTCTTCTGCTGCCTTTTACATTTTAATCTTAGTTTACCAATGCACAGATTGTGGCCATTATTAACATCAGCACCTCTGTATTCTCGTACATCTATCAATGATGATCTGAATTGTTGTTTAATACATAGGTGGTCAATTTGATTTGAGGTTCTGTCATCAGGAGATATCCATGTTGTTTTGTGAATATTTTTGTGTGGAAATAATGTCCCAGCAATAACTAAATTTTCTATTAAACTTAATTCTATTAATCTTTCTCCATTCTGACTAGTAAGTATCACAGCCTTCTCTCCCCATTACATGTTCCACTCCTGCGTTGTCTTTTCCCACTTTGGCGTTAAAGCCATTACAATTAAAAGATCGTGTTTTGATATTTGTTTATAAGTTGTTGTAGTTGGTTATAACAATCGTCATTAACTTCATCATCAGCTTCGTTTGTAGGCGCATAGCGTTGAATAATTGAAAGTCTTTCATATTTTGTTTTGTAGCGTGTTCGTATCAGACAGCTATATACGGGTTCCCATTCTAATAAACTTCTTGCAGCTATGTATGTCATCATTATGCCTACTTCTTCATTATGTCTGTCACCATTATGCCTCCTCCTTCATTATGTCTGTCATCATTATGCCTACTTCTTCGCGGTGTTTTCCATATTCTCTTCCAGAAAAAAAAAAAAACTACTGTTTTATTATCAACAGATTTCCTACCTGTTCCTAGCCAGCGCATTTCGCTTAATTCTAATATATCTAGGTCTATCTATCCATCTCGCTGGCGATTTGTGCTTGTTTCGTAGGCGCATCCATTGTTCGTACATTCCAGAATCCTATTTTTGTTGTTTTTTGCTCATTTACAGCTGACAACAATGACTGTTATACTGTTCTCTGGTTTTTCACAGCAGAATCTTCATTTTTATTGAAACATTTCCGTAGATGTTGTTTACGCTCATAAGTGTTCTCTATATCAGGGATGGCCAATTTCTTTCAAATGGCGGGCCACTTTTTTATTATTTTTTTTTTGTGGCGGGCCACACACATAACAACATCAATACAAATAAACTTGGCATTTGTTTTAAGGTAATATTTTTGTTATGTATCGGCATTATTTGCGTACATAAATCATTTTATTGCAACAGAGTTAAAAATGCCTAGTTGATTTATAAAAAAATGAATAAAATATGCTATTTATATTGTTTAACAAACATGTTTTAGTTAGGTCATTTTAAAGTTGACATGTAACAAACCTTATTGAGAACAATGTGGACGTTCATGTGCAGCAACAAGTTCATCAAAGTCAATGTGTAAAGATGATGATATTCGTAATAAATCCTGAAGGTGGCCATCAGTGAGTCGGTTTCTTTGTGGCGATTTAATCTCCTTCATTGTTGAAAAAGCGCATTCACATATATATGTGCTTCCGAACATAGAAGTAATTTTCAAACTGAAATCACTCAATGCGGGATATTTTTCCTGTGGCACAAGTTTCCAAAAGTCAACTCCTATCTCCATCCTTGATTGGAAAAAGGGGTCACTTTGGAGGTTACATAACTCCAACTGAAAAGTGTCATGTTGTTGGAAAATGTTACACTTCATAAGGTTGTTAAACAATGCCAGTTCTGGTCGTATACCACTGAAGTCAGAAAATCGTTCATTGAATTGCTCTTATAGTTTGTCTAACATTAATACAGAAAATTTGAAATCAGTGTCACTGCGCTCCTCAATCAATTCGTTGCACGAAGGAAAATGAATGAAGTTTTCTTTGGCCAGGGTAAATCTATAAACTTTTAGTTGACTTATTAATCCATCTAGGTGTCCTACCAAATCTGAGACTGTTTGGGAACGTCCCTGTAGCTTCACGTTGAGTTCATTCATGTGCTGGGTGATATCAGTTAAAAAGACCAATACGCTGTTAAAATGTGGATCAGACATTTTTCTGATCATTTCTTTGTTGGTATCATGTTTCTCTAAAAACTGCTTTATCTCGTTTCTCAAAGCAAAAAACCGCCTCAAACAATTCCCTCTGCTTAGCCAGCGTACTTGTGTGTAGAGCACCAAATCACCATATTCCGCCTAAACTTCTGATAGAAAATTTATAAACTGTCGGTGTGTCAAAGACCGATTTCCGCCTTTTATTAAATTCACACACTTTATTACAGTTTTTATAACATCCTCCACGTCTAGAATCTTGCCACACAGCGCCTCCTGGTGTATAATGCAGTGTAATGCTGGGCAATGGATTCCAGCCTTCCTTAATAATCCAACTAGACCTGTTTGAGTACCACACATTGACTTAGCGCCGTCTGTCACTATTGCTGAAAGTCTGTTTATGTCACCGATACCGTTAACAACTTTCATAACTGAGTTATAAATGTCTTGACCTTTGGTCGTATTATGCAATGAATCTAAAGCTAGTAGCTCTTCATTGATAATAAAGTCTTTTGAAACAGTTCTTATGAAAATTAAAAGTTGTGTTGTGTCCGATATGTCAATAGATTCATCCAAAGCCAGAGAAAAGTAAGCGGAATTTGTAACGACACGCTTTAATTTACTAGATATATGAGAACTTATTTCCTCAACCCTTCTAGTGACTGTCTGTTTTGATAGTGGAACGCTCTCAAAATGACTGGTAATTTTTTCTTCCCAAATGCACGCGCCATGTTAATAGAACAACGCTTTACGAAGTCACCGTCACATAATGATTTTTTTAATTTCGCTATCTCTGCGCTTACAACAAACGATGCCATTAAGGAACTTGTTTGTTTTGTTGTTAATGTAGTAAAAACTTATTTCTGAGGACTAACCTGTTTCTTCAAATCGCACACAAGTGTAGAACGTATTGTACCAATGTAGTCCTTGTATTTAGTGGCGTGATGCTGTGTGTAATGCCGTTTAGGATTATACTCTTTATTTACAGACAACACTTGCAAATACACAAGGCACTGCGGTTTGCTATCCTTATTGTTGATAAATAAAATAATCATGTTCCCATTTCTCATGAAAAAAATCTGATTTTTTCATTTAAAAGACGATTATTGTTCATATTATACCACGACCGAAGCAATAGACAATGAAAACACAGATTACAACAATAGTACTGTTTCCTGTTAAAATGGAACTGTTCACTGTAACTCGACAAAATCAGAATGATCAGATCGGATATATAATTTTGACTGATGAAAAGAGGTTTGGAGAGAAAGAAACTGAAAGTAAAATAATTGTGAGGTGAATGTGTTGGGGTGGAGGAGGTGGGTAACTGACATTATTTTTTGGCGGAAACTGTTTGAACTCGCCGAACCGAGAGTCGGCTCTAGAACCATTCGTTGGCTTCTTCCTTTGTTTAAGTCGGTCGCAGGATGATCAAAAGGAAAAAAGGATGGGCCGGGAATGACGGGAAGTCGACGTTAAACTAACTACTAGAGTGTTCCGAGTTTTAAACATAGGTCTAATAGGGAATATTTGAGTTAGCTTTCTCCACGGTAGAAGTTAACGTAACAAATTTTAAATCAATTTTACCCAGGACATTTTGCTCAATGCAACCTGATTTTATTTTTGTATCCGCTGCGGGTCACAAAAAGGACGTCGCCGGCCACTTGCGGCCCGCGGGCACCTAATTGGCCATCCCTGCTCTATATCATCATTATAAGTTCAGCTTAAAACTGTAATAATAGATGGTCATACAAATCAGTAAAGAAAGAGCATTCCTTTCAACTATTTTAAATGAATATTTACTGCTAGTAACTGTCCCAGCTCTATGTACTTGTATTGTTGTTGTTGTTGTTATGGATCCAGCGACCTTTGAGCTGATGCTCCTCGGTCCAATGCCATGTAGTAGTATCTGCAGGTATTTTTAAGTTCTGCTGTGATTCCGTGCAGTGTTCCATTTGGAGGGTCTTTGAGGAAGTAGTGTTGTTCTAATGTCAGTGAGCTTTGGACATTGAAACAGGTGATGTTCTACAGTTTCTTGTGGGTGATTACAGAGTGGACATACTGGGGTATGGTTTTGTTGTATTCTATTAATGTGGTTATTCAGCATAACATGTCCTGTTCTCAGTCTGAAGATGGTGGTTTGGTCTCTTCTTTTTAGGTTGTTGATGTTATCTTGTGGAAAAGCTCTCTCCCTGCTTTCCCTAAGGCCTATCCATTCAGCCACTCCTCCCTACTGTTGGAGTTTATGGCTTGTTTGGCTGTGTCTAGTGTGATGGATGTATGTATCTGTGTCTATCTGGATCCTCTCTTAGCTAATGTCTTCTGCCTTATCATTTCCTGGTATATTTGAGTGTCCTGGGATCCATTGCATTACCAATCTTATTGTATGTGTTTCAATGAGTTTGTCTGTGTCTATGATAATCTGTGTGAGTTCTGGTTTGTTCATGTTGTTCCCCAGTGCTTGCAGAGCCGATTTGGAATCCGTAAATATAACTGTGTTTGTTTTCTTCGATGGTGTGGTATCGAAAATCGTATTTAAATGATAAATTGTTGTTTCTATAGCTGTTATTTCTGCTTCATAATTGTTGCAGACTTCACCACAAGGGCCACATATTCCTTCTGCTGTTCCATCTGGGATAATGTATTAATATTCCATGTCCAGCTTTTGAAGTAGCGTTAGTGGCTGCACCATCTGTGTATATATGTATCCAATCCTTTGGATAAGTATCTATTGTTTTCCTTGCTGCTAGTGTTACTGATACTGGGTCTGCCCTTTTATCTGCTCTGTCACATATCTCTACATCTATTTCAGGATTTTTAAAGTCGTACTTGGTGGCATTTCTTTGATGACTCTTGTGTAATCGTTTTTCAGGTAGATGGAGTTTCTCTTGTATATTTCTAACATGTTGTAATACTGACATCTGCTTAATTCTTTAAATTACGTAGATGGATTTTATCGCTATCTGTAAGTTTGCTCGCTGTGTTGACTGAGACAAAGTAACTATTACATTTTTTAACTATTTTTTTTTATAGCTGATGATTTCATTATTAAATTTGATTGGTTTAGGGTTTGGTTCTCTTTTATTACCAGACAAATGTTACATAAGTCTCCATGCTTTATTTCCTTCATGTCGCAGATCGAGTTTACTGCATGTTTCTTGCCATTTCTCTTTCTTTGCTTTTTTAGTAACTAGTTTGACCTTAGCACTAGCGTTGTTAAAGCTTATTTTATTATTCAAAGTTGGGATCTGCTCAAGTATTGTTCTTTCTTTCTTCCTGATACTGCTGTCTCCAGTTCTGTGTTCCAAAATGGTCGATATTGTGTTCTACATCCTTTAGATATAGTTTGTTCTGCAGTGTTGAGTATTATTTGTGTGAACATCTCGTTTAATTTTTCTACGCTGTTGTCTGTCAGATTGTTCAGGAGTTGGTCGGATTTTTCTTGATATAGCTTCCAGTCAGCTTTCTTGAAATTCCATCTGGTTCTCTGTTTTGTTTTGATTTTTGTTGTTTTTGTGTCTACTGGACATAAGACTAAAGTCATGAAAAGTTTAATTCCAACAAGTGACAAAATATACATGGAAAACAAACCAGTAGAAGAGATCGATCACTTTATCTATCTTGGAAGTCACATTGATCGAGAAGGGGATACGAGCAAAGAAATTAGAATCAGATTGGCTAAAGCAGCAATGTCTTTCAGAAGCCTTGAAAAGTTGTGGAAATCAAAACTCATTAGCACAAACACAAAACTTAGGCTATTCAAATCAAATGTACTATCAACCCTTACGTATGCGTGTGAAAGCTGGAAAACAACAAGAGATATAGAAACAAAGTTGAACGCATTCGAAAATAAATGTCTTAAGGAAAATACTTGGTATAGAATGGAACGAATTCAAAACAAACGAGGAAATTAGAGAAATCGCCAATCAACCACTAATATCTTCAGTAATAAAGAAAAGACGATGGTCATACGTTGGACATGTGATGAGAAGAGATAATAATCGAATAGCAAAGCAAGCCCTAATATGGGAAACAACAGGTAAAAGAAAAAGAGGAAGACCCAGGGAGACACTGAGAAGAACATTGATGAGAGAGGCAAGAGCAGCAGGAATCGGCTCCCTCAATGAGATAGAACTGCTTGCACAGAACAGAGACAGATGGCGAGATTTGATAAAATATCTTTAAAAGAAAACTGCTAGAACAAAAATTCATATAGGAGAAGGTGTATCTTGGTCTACGCCCTATGGGCCGGTTACGGCTCGAAAGGTCAATAGATAGATGGTGACTATGGGTCCGTGATCACTGCCTACGTCATCAATAACTTCAATGTGGCAGTAGCTTATGAGATCAGCAGAGCAAATGGTCAGGTCGGGCCTACCAAGGGAGAGATAGGCAGGAGAGTTGGTATTGATTCTGTGTCCTGCATGATTGTAAGATTAGTTGATTGGCAAAGATCTTCTATGTAGGAGAGTTGGTGTTGATTCTGAGTCCTGCATGATTGTAAGATTAGTTGATTGGCAAAGATCTTCTATGTAGGAGAGTTGGTGTTGATTCTGAGTCCTGCATGATTGTAAGATTAGTTGATTGGCAAAGATCTTCAATGTAGGAGAGTTGGTGTTGATTCTGCGTCCTGCATGATTGTAAGATTAGTTGATTGGCAAAGATCTTCTATGTAGGAGAGTTGGTGTTGATTCTGTGTCCTGCATGATTGTAAGATTAGTTGATTGGCAAAGATCTTCTTTGTAGGAGAGTGGGTGTTGATTCTGTGTCCTGCATGATTGTAAGATTAGTTGATTGACAAAGATCTTCTATGTAGGAGAGTTGGTGGATTCTGTGTCCTGCATGATTGTAAGATTAGTTGATTGGCAAAGATCTTCTATGTAGGAGAGTTGGTGTTGATTCTGTGTCCTGCATTATTGTAAGATTAATTGACTGGCAAAGATCTTCAATGTAGGATAGTTGGTGTTGATTCTATGTCCTGCATGATTGTAAGATTAGTTGATTGGCAAAGATCTTTTATGTAGGAGAGTTGGTGTTGATTTTGTGTCCTGCATGATTGTAAGATTAGTTGATTGGCAAAGATCTTCTATGTAGGAGAGTTGGTGTTGATTCTGTGTCCTGCATGATTGTAAGATTAGTTGATTGGCAAAGATCTTCTATGTAGGAGAGTTGGTGTTGATTCTGTGTCCTGCATGATTGTAAGATTAGTTGATTGGCAAAGATCTTCTATGTAGGAGAGTTGGTGTTGATTCTGTGTCCTGCATGATTGTAAGATTAGTTGATTGGCAAAGATCTTCTATGTAGGAGAGTTAGTGTTGATTCTGTGTCCTGCATGATTGTAAGATTAGTTGATTGGCAAAGATCTTCAATGTAGGAGAGTTGGTGTTGATTCTGTGTCCTGCAGGATTGTAAGATTAGTTGATTGACAAAGATCTTCTATGTAGGAGAGTTGGTGTTGATTCTGTGTCCTGCATGATTGTAAGATTAGTTGATTGGCAAAGATCTTCAATGTAGGAGAGTTGGTGTTGATTCTGTGTCCTGCATGATTGTAAGATTAGTTGATTGGCAAAGGTCTTCTATGTAGGAGAGTTGGTGTTGATTCTGCGTCCTGCATGATTGTAAGATTAGTTGATTGGCAAAGATCTTCAATGTAAGAGAGTTGGTGTTGATTCTGTGTCCTGCATGATTGTAAGATTAGTTGATTGGCAAAGATCTTCTATGTATTTTCTTGTGGGATTTGAGTTAGAATATCCCCATTGTGTTGAATGTCCATTAAAATCTCCAGCCAAGATAGTTCTATGGTAGTTGACTTGATCAAGTTCTGTTATGTTACAATTTGTGCCTGGTGGATTGTAAACATTATAAATATTGTATTTGCTGGATGCAAACCAAATTGTGGCTTTCTGAACATCTGTTAGTTCTGCATTATTTAGTGGCACTACATCTCCCTGTATATTGTTTTTGATGTAGGTGATTATACCCCTGCAGTTGTTGGTACACTTACATGGATAGCTGGTGTAACCTGTTATATGTGTGTCTATGTTCTTGTGTAGTGTTTCCTGCAGTAGGGCAATATGGATCTTGTATTTGTACATAGTTTTGGTTAGCTCTGTTTTCTTGTATTTTGAGGCCTGAAATATTAAGTTGTAGTATGTTTAATTTACTATACGAAAGCATTTGACAAAGTAAAGCATGTGGAAATAATCAATATGCTGGAGAAATTAAACATTGATGGCAAGGATCTGCGAATCATAAAAAAACATGTACTGGCAACAGACAGCAGCTACCATATTAACAACTAAACAGGACAATTCCAATATATAAAGCAAGGAGTCAGACAAGGCTGTCTTCTGTCACCGGATTTGTTTTCACTTTACAGCGAATATATTATGAGATCAATAGTAGAAAAAAAAAGGAATTGAAGTCAACGGTCACAGCATAAATAATTTGCGATATGCGGATGACACAGTCTTAATAGCAGAGACAGAGAATGAACTACAAGAAATGATAGACATAATAGTAAAAGAAAGCAACAAGAAAGGTCTCAGTCTGAATAGTAAGAAAACAGAAGTAATGGTTAAATCGAAGAAACAATCACCACCATCATGCAGCATAAAAATACACGAGACAAATCTGAAACAAGTGCAACGTTTCAAATACTTGGGCACAATAATAACATCAGATGGGAGATGCACCACAGAAATAAAAAGCAGAATAGCTCAGGCCAAAATAGCTTTTCAGAAATTGAAAAATATCTTATGCAACAAATCTATGTCAATAAAAATGAGAAAGATAGTTCATCGGTGCTATATAGAACCAATTCTGATCTATGGAAGCGAATCATGGGCAGTAGACAAACAAATGAAAAGATCATTAGAGGCCACAGAGATGGGATTTCTCAGAAGAATGTTGAAAGTTCCCTGGACAGCTAAAAAGACCAATGAGGAAGTTTTCAAAGAGACCAACACAAAAAGGGAACTCTTAAAAAACATCAGAAAGAAGCAATCAACATTTTTCGGGCACATCATGAGAAGAGGAAAGTTGGAATACTTGGTTACAACTGCCAAATAAAAGGAAAGAGAGATCGCGGGAGACAAAGAGAGAAAATACTGGATAGCTTGGTGTCATGGCATGGAAAACAGTCAACAACAGAACTGATACGATGCACTGTAGATAGAAGATTGTGGAGGGACATGATCACCTACGCCAACCGGTATGGCACATGATGATGTTTAATTTATTTGTTTTTTTCTCTCTGACCAATCTTCATGCTCTTTCTTCCATTAAAATATTTATATATTGAAGTTTGTTGGATCCGAGGTTTCTGGTTTTTGTATGAGTTGTTTGAGTTTCTTCCAGTAGCTAATTTATCGCACAGTCCAGCCTGGTCGCTCACTGTCTGGCGCGGACCTTTTACCGAGGCGGTAAATATGTCCGAGCTCGTATTGATTTCTATTCTTGATGTACATAGCATTGTTAAAACTGGGAGACCTGTGGGCTATCTTCCTACCCCAGGGTGAAGGTTTTGCAAATCCTCGCCTCAATTCCATCCATGGCATGTATTGTGTCTCTGTCTCTGCTGACATATCATCCATCCGTTTGTTCACTTTCTAGGCACTGTATTCAAGCAGGATTCACAACAGCCCATTCCCTGCCACCTACTGTCACTGGCACTTACTCCGTTCATTCAGGCGTATCTCATGAGGGCCAAATGTATCGACAGAGTATCGTCACGTCCTGGGTCACTTGTGTCTATGTGATGTCCTACAGGACTGTTAAAAAGAAACATGATTGACCTTTAGTCAGTACTAAAGTCATTTGTCTTCAAGTATGCCAGTTGATGGTCTCGAAGCGGTTTCGGTGAAGCTTTCACCCTGTCCACAGGGGGTTCCTATAGAAATAGTAATAAGATAGAAGATAAGACACTCACTCAAGGGAGAGTGAGGGTGATTAGATGAGGGACATGGCATATACCACATGTTGGTTGGCTCTAGTCCTGCATCTATAGGGGCTCACCTCCTCCCGGCCCAGTTATACCGCTGGGAGCTCGGTCGTGCCCAAGACCAACTGTGCGATAACAGGGAGACCACGTTTAGGTGTGGCCTTGGACACAGTAGCCCAGTGGAGTTGAATTTAGTTCATCAAAACCGGAGCGGATTTTGTCAAAACAGAGAGGTTTTGTCATCCGATATTCACTGAGCCTGGCAAATGAGAGGCTATGAACGCTTCAAATATCTTTTGGTGATGTCAAGAGCGGACATCACACCCCCCCCCCCACCCCGTACTTGTATTTCATAACTTCAGCACTGGTCACAGGCTTTTTAAAATTATTGTCTTCAAGCCACAAGGTTTTCTAAGGAAGTTAGATTTATTATTGATCATTTCATCACCTCATGACTTTAAAAATAAACATTGCGATAAATTCCGATAAACAAATTGTTTATTTCCCATATTTCCTTTCCATAGTCATGCATCTTGTTTATGACTAGTAAGTTAGTGGTGATTGTCTCATATAAATAATACAATAGTCAGTGTTTAAAAGACATTTATTTTGATTGTTAATAAATCTCTCTCTCTCTCTCTCTCTCTCTCTCTCTCTCTCTCTCTCTCTCTCTGCGATCAGGACTCAGTCAGAGTAGGATTCCAGACTCCCACATGAAGTCAGCTGTCAGGTTAAGTGTGTTGATCACCCCCACAGACAGAACGTCACATTTAGAGTCCGCCAGATCCACTCTGACTGAACACCCGTTAATACGTTGCACTGTGTTCTGCGCCAGTGGCCCAGTGTATCCGATTTCAGCCAGCATTTTATTCAGGTTTGCTTTCCTTAGCCTTTGATTGTCCCCAGTCTTTCTGCAAGGCAGCAGATTGTCTTTTCTGTAGAGGGATTCTGCCCTTAGATGGTCTGCCCTCCCAGGTTTACGAGCACCATCTGCCCGAGTCACTAGAGGTGACTAACACAGAATATGCACACACAAAGATATGAGATGTGAATAACACAGACATGTACACAGCGATACGAGACATGACTAACACCGACACACATCAAGATATATGACACATGACTAACATAGACATGCACATAAAGATATAAGATATGACTGACTTAGACATGCACACACAAAGATATGACACATACCTAACATAGACATACACACAAAGATATAAGATATGACTAACATAGGCATGCACACACAAAGATATGAGATGTGACTTACATAGCCATGCACACACAAGAATATGAGATGTGATAAACACAGACATGCACACACAAAGATATGAGATATGACTAACATAAACATGCACACAAAGATGAGATATCCCAGACATGCACACACAAAGACATGACACATGACTAACACAGATACACACTAAGATATGAGATATGACTAAACTCAGAAGCACATAAAGATAAGAGACATGATTAACACGGACACACCAAGATATGAGATATGACTAACATGACACACACCTAGATATGAGTCATGGCTAGCACACACACAAGCTAAGATTTGAGTCATGGCTAGCACAGACATTGAACAACACGATAAATGTTATTGCTGCGAGTTGGCAGATTTTTGAAAATGTTTTCAAGGGTTTGAACATAAATGTTTGTTCACAGTTCGTTAACCTTCGCTGTGGATAGAGTCGTTAATTGGATGGCTTCGTTTCAGACATTTTTGACGTTGGTAGCTAAGGACCTAACTTGTGCAAACGGATGGCATTGGCAAGGATCATTTTGAATCTATGAAGTGGGTTCATTGTGTGTTTAACTCAAACGCATATGTGCTTTTTAACCAAATACCTTTTTTTTGGGGACTCAATGCAGATATCCCCGATGGAAGAATAAATTGTACTATTAGTCCCATAAATGATTCGCTTCCAGAGGTTTATGATGTAAACAAAGCAGTTTTGTCATTGCAAGTGAATAATGTCCACACCTATAATTGGTCAGGATTGTGTAGCAGCAGCAGCTTTATAGCGAACACAGAAAACATCACAGGATTGTGCTGTTCTGAAACAGCTATGCCATGCTACCCTAGAATTGCCTTTAATGGGATTACTGTGACCACAAACCACTCTCCATGTGTGTGCCACATATTTACACCCCAGAAAGAAATACTGAATATAACAACACCATGTGCCGTCTGTGATATTAATGACCACAGACCAGGAGCCTCCAGTATGATTGATACAACTGTTGCACCAAGCACTTCATCAGCAGAGCCATATCTATGGAATGTTAATCTGACATTGTTCTTGAATGATGTCCAAGTTAATGAGACATCAGAATCGTGTGGCAGCAGCTACAAGAAGGGAGCGGAGAACATCAAGTTTTGCTGCTATAAAGGAGACTTGCCTTGCTATCCCAGAATTGCCTTAAATGGAATCACTGTAGTTGAAAACTTCTCCTCGTGTGTAAACTATACATTCACATCTAAGAGTGAATCAGTGAAGGTCACAAAATCATATTCTCTCTGTGGTTTTACTAACTACAGGTCATGTGGCTTCTGTTGGATTGGAAATGACAAATTACCACCACTGTGTGTCTATATGTTTGGAATTGGAGTCATCAATGACAGCCTAACATCATCAAGTGCTATGACGATCATCAATTTCGGGAGGACGTGAACTCCCATGGTATATGGTGGATAGGCGGCAGGAACCATTGAAGGCTATGTCTGAAAAGTGTTCCTTCTTGCAGTTTCCTCATATTCCAAGTCCGGCTTGTTGCAGGAGCTACTGAGTTAAGTGCTCTGTGCACACCGTGAGCTGTGTGTGTCTCATCCGTTTTGATCCTGCTTCGATATCCCGCTTGTTTACGATGAATGATGATATCGTATGACAGGGAACAGTTGGCTGTGTTCACTTTCTGCGCGGTTTCGCCTTATGTCTTTTGGCGTGTGCTGAGACTGCTACGATGGGGACTACAGTTACCTTTCTTTGTTTGGGAGATGAGTTGGTAATTCTGATGATTCCACTGGCACGGGCGGTTGAGCAATTATGGATTTTAATTCGTTTGCTGTGATGCCGAGGCCTTCCATAACCAATAACCAATAACCAATAACCAATACAGAAACACACCAAGATATGAGGCATGACTAGCACAGAAAAACATTAAGATATGAGTCATGTCTCCACTGAAAAACACCAAGAAATGAGCAAAGTCTAGCACATAAACACATTGAGGTATCCATATGCTTGGGTTAGTCTGCAGACTCTTCTTAACATGTGAATCATCGACATACGAGACGCATTACATGTTAATAAATCTATAAAGTATACATCTTTCAAACAAAAATAATGCTTTTTGTATTTATTCATTTTGATAATGTTATGGTTCTTGAACAAAGAATAAGGTAAAAATAAAACTCCGTAGTTTTTGATGTGTTTGTTAAAAAAAAAGGTTTAAAAAAAATTATAGGTTCCCTCTGCACTTTGATATGGGGAATATAGCGCTAGTGACCTTACTTTTCTATGACCAAAGGTACAGTTTGCGTGATGTGTTCATTATTACATCAAGCTGCTTTTACTGTCAGAAAATCCACACCCTTCTGATCAATAGCGAATGCACAAACCACTCGGTCATCAAGGCGTACTTTATTTATAAAGAGCAGTGGCTGAATCGAAAACTTGTGTTCCAAACCAGCAGAACGCAGATCAAGGTAGGGTCACAAGTATCTAATGGTCTATTATCTATGGTGCGGGGAAGAGGTGACAATAAAAACTCAGACCCAAACACGTTATGGCGACTACACTGGACACGCAGCCTTTATTCTCCAGTCCTATAAGGTCCCCCTTTGCCACCTACCTCCAGAAATGGAATAATACCATAAAGAGAAAGATCATTTCTGCCCTTAATTTAAATCTAAACGTTTCATATTTCATGACAAAAGTTATCACTTCTGTTGGAATCTCTCTCTCTCTCTCTGCGATCAAGACTCAATCAGAGTAGGATTCCAGACTCTCTCATGATGTCAGCTGCCTGTTTAGGTGAATCGATTGCCTTATATAGTTTCTCTTCCAGGGAGGTGGGTGTGGACCACATTGCTCTTCTCAAGACTGTGTACTGGGGGCAATCCTGTAGAACATATTTTGTAGTCATATTGTCCAGTGTACAGTGGCATAAGCTGGTTGTACCTATTTTGAATTTGGTGAACATGCGATTTCTCATTCTATTGTGGCCAGTGCGTAGACGAAGTATGATGATTTCATCCCTCCTTGATAATTGATGGTATCCGTCCCTCTCGTTATGCTTTGAGTGTTCTCGTTTCCATTTTTCATGGTACTGACCCTTGAGGATGGATTTTGCTTCATCATAACTGAGCGGATGGTTCTCTTGTGGTAATCTCCCTCCCTCTTTAGCTAATTTGTCTGCGCGTTCGTTCCCGTGTATATAACAGTGTGATGGTATCCACTCTGAATGACTACTCTCTGGAAGTTATTGCATAGTTGGTCCATGGTTGTTCTCAAGTCAGCTAGTTCATTGTTCTTGGGGAATTTTAGAACTGATAATACTGACAGTGCATCAGTCAGAATTACCAATTTATTGTGCATGTTATTTTTGTGTTGAGTAGCCAGTGTCGCAGCATCTCTGATGGCCTCAGGTTCTGCTTTAAAGTTGTTTGAGAATTTTCCAGTAGCTATTGACTTGGTGATTATTCAGCGTCAAGAACACCCCCCCCCCCTCCATTTCTGGTGGCATTTGTAGCAGAGCCATCTGTGTATATGTGGGACCAAGAGTCCTGTGGGTAGGTATCGTGTATGTGTTTTTCTGCTACGTATTTTCTTTCTGTGTCTGATTGGGTGCATTTTTTCATGATTCCTGTTATATTTTCCTTAAGTTCTGGTATTTTATGTTTTCCACGAGGAGACATATGAGATGGGCCCAAGTGTTTCGGTATTGTTTGGGAAAGTACTGGGACTCCAGTAGTTAGTTCATTGGCAATTGCAGCGAAGTTGCTCCTCTTTAGTCGTACAATTCCGGAACCAGTTATTCTTTGGTGCATGGGGTAGCTAAGGAGCCTTCTATATTTCTCCGCTTGTTGCAATACTTTAGTGACCCGTCTGTCATCTAAGGGTTGTAAACCTGTTACTGTTTCTAGAGTCTTGATAGATGTAGATTTCATAGCACCAGTGATGATACGGGCAGCTTGGTTCTGTGTTCTGTTAATTTTGCTAAGGTGTGATTTGGAAGCCATAGCCCAGGCTGTGACTCCATACTCTAGAACTGGTCTGACTCTTCCTACGTATAGTCGTTTCAAGATATTGCTGTCTGCTCCCCAGTCCGTTCCTGCCAATTTCTTCATAATATTTGTTCGCTTTCTGGCTTTTTTCCTTGCTCTGTCTATCTGATTTTTCCAAGTCATTCTGCGATTCATTGTGACGCCAAGACATGTTGAGTTTTGGTCAATAGGGGGCGTATGGTCTTTTATCTTCAAGTTTGGAGAGTGTGTTTCTTGATAGGCTGAAAATTGTATATGTAGTTTTTTTTTATTTGATTGGTAAGGACCAGGTGTTCGTCCATTTTTCAAGTTCATCTAGGGCATCTTGCATCCTGGGTCCAGCCACCGACATACTTTCCTCGCGAGCCCATAGCGCCAGATCATCTGCGTATATTGCTGAGTGTAGTCTGTGTGGAATGTCCATTATGATGTCATTTATGAACATTAATAAGAGTTTTGGGGACAAGACTCCGCCTTGTGGGACACCTTGTTCGATCGAGACCTTCTTACTTAGTTGACCTTGAACTTGTACTCTGGCCGTTCTATCCTGAAGGTATTGAGAGACCCAATTGAATAAACGACCCTGGATGCCAAGTCTAAAAAGCTTGTTCTTTAAACCCTCTCGCCATACCCTATCAAAAACCTTCTCCATGTCGACTCACACTGCCAGTGTGTGTTTCTTTTCTTGTAGAGCATCCTCTATTTCCTCTGCGATGTAGGTGACCAGGTCTTCAGTTGATCTGTGCTGACGGAAGCCACTTTGTTGTGGTACGATTTGTTGTTTTGTCTCCAAATGCCACATACGTTTTCTGTTAACCAGCCTTTCCATGAGTTTACTCAGGCAGCTCATTAAGCTAATTGGTCTATAGCTACTTGGGTCTAGTGGGTCTTTTCCACACTTGAGGATGGGCACCATAATAGCTTCTTTCCAGTTTGTCGGCACATGACCTCTCTTCCAGCTAGCATTTATTATCCTTAGAAGCTGGCTCTTGGCTTTCTGCCCCAGATTTATGAGCATTTCGTTGGAGATTCCACCTTTACCAGGGGAACTTTTGAGCTTCAATCCTTTGAGGGCAACATCTAATTCAGTTGGGGTAAAGATGGTCGTCTGATTCTGGTGCTAAAGGCATGTGTTTTGCATCTTGGTTTTCCCGTCTTGCAGCTTTCTGTTTGTCTATTGGAATGTTTATTCTGCTAATGTTTTTGTAAGTCTCTATCAGTAGATTTGCTGCCCTTTTGCCTGTGAGGATGTTCTGATTGTGTGTTAATGATATTGGAGGTCAGCACTTGTTTTCGTCACTCAGAGCTTTCGCAAGTTTCCATAGTTTATGAACATTTTTGTCTAGATTAAGACTCTCTGTTTTGTCTATCCAATCTTGGAAAGCGACAAATGTGACGACCTTCAATGGAATGTTCTCATTTAAACGTTTACTCTAACAATGATACGTCTTTTGCTAATGTACTCAAATTATATAGAATAAAGCAAGCAGAGTTTTTTAACCCCAAATTGTCGCTGCCTGTATTTAATGGACAATTTAAGGGAAATATTGAAATTCTTAGAGTAGATCTATTTCTGGGCTGATAGAGGACTGAATCATGTACTTACATCTATGTCAGCTCACAAGTAATACAAGAAATATAAAGATGACTAAACATAACAGTTTATGTTTAACAGAAGACCTAGTTATATGTGGAACATTATTTCCACACAAGGAGATACATACGGCAACATGGGTATCTCCAGATGATAAAACTAGGACCCAAATTGTCTACCTTATCAGAAGGGGTTTCAAACATTGCTTGATTGCTGTGAGGGCGTAGAGAGGAGCTGACGTCATTAGTGACCATCATCTATGTATTGGGAAGATTAAACATAAACTGAAAAGTTACCACAAGAAGCTTGTCTTGAAGAATATAGATAGTAACAAATTAATAGATGAAGATATCAAAGAACAATTTAATCTTGAATTCAACAACTGTCTTGTAGTTTTGGATACTAATGGATGGATTTAATATAGATGAACTATGGGATATTCATAACACAGCAATATTGGCATCAGCTGAATTAAGTACTGGATTTAAAGAAACTGAAAGAAAAGCATGGATATCAGACATCACATGGAAGCATATTCAAGTTTGGCGTGAAGCCAAACTAGCCTTCTTAAAAGTCATGACTGATTTACCTACTACTTGCCAAAGCAACATATAAAGACCATGATAATAGGGTGAAAAACTCTGCAAGACGTGATAAAAGAACTTATAGATAATCTAGCAGTTGGAGAAGCAGAATTAGCCTCCAAAACTGGAGAAAGCAAGAAATTATATAATATACAGAAACTACTAACAAGCCCCTTTACATCAAATGCAGGCCTGTTCTGAGTAAAGATGGCACCTTACTAACTTCTAGTGCGAACAAAAAGCCAGATGGGCTAAACATTACCAGGATATTTTAAGCCGGCAGCATCCCAGTCATGTGATGCAGTCTGAAACAAATTAAAAACCAACTCCGCATCTAGACATCACTTCAAAAGAAATCACTATAACAGAAATTAGATTAGCAGTGAAACACGTGGCAAATAATAAAGCCTAGACGTAGATAAAATAACTGTAGAGATGCTACAAGCATTTAATAATCAAAACTTACCCCACCTAAGAAAGTTGTTTAATAACATTTGGAATGAAGAAAAAGTTCCTACAAATTGGAAGAAATGGATCATTATCAAACTGCCTTAAAAAGGCAACCTTAAAGATTGCAATAGCTGGAGAGGAATAATGCTTTTATCAGTTGAGTCCAAGGTTTTCTGTAGAATCATGCTGAAGAGAATGAAAGATGCTGTAGATAATATTATATGTGAAGAACACGCAGGATTCTGAAAGGGGGAGAAGCTTATCTTGACCAAATATTCATTCTAAGGATAATACTAGAAGAACATACAGGATAACAAACATTATAAAAGACATATATGGCGGCTATATTTGCGCAGTTCGCACAGAGGTGGGAATGAGTAATTGATTCCGAATTGAAACAGGAGTCGAACTGGCATGTATACTATCACCATTGTTATTTTGAATTACCAATATTTCATAATGAGTAAATGTTGCAAAAGTAATCAATGGTATGACAAGAATTACTTGGAAGATCTACATTTTGCAGATGATATTGTAGTGCTCTTAGGTGACAATATCAATAAGTTGTAAAATATCACAGATACCTTATCATCCATTGCGGAAAAAATAGGACTTGAAATCAACGTATTAACAAAAATAATGAAAAATAGCAATACCCCAGAGGGCAAATATATCTCAACCGCCAGACATTGTTGGAAGGAGTAGACCACTATATATATATATATATATATATATATATAAGCAGGATAGTAAAAGCAGTAACGAATTTTTAAAACTTGGACAAAATATGGAAATAAAAAATACCATGCAAGAAAACTAAACATAGAATATTCAATTCAAACGTATTTTAACACTTACCTACGCATGTGAACGTTGGAAAACATTAAAAGAGATTGAGAGAAAACTAAACGCTGCCGGTGACAAATGCCTAAGAAAAATACTCTGTGTACAATGAAATGGATTCAAGACTAATATTGAAATAAGAGAAATGGCCATGCAACCAAAGATCCCATCTACAATTAAGCACAGAAGATGGACATATGTCAGATATGTGCTGAAAAGAGACAACAAGTGAATTCTAAAACAGGCTCTTCTATTGGAAACATCAGGATACAGAAAAAGTGGGAGACCTAAAGAGATACTGAAAAGAACACTTTCAAAAAGAAGCAAAGTCAGCAAGAAAAGACGCATTTGACAAGATCGAACATCTCGCCAAGAACAGAGCTGGGTGGCAACACAACAAGCCCTGTGTGACGTCTAACGGTGCTGGAAGGACCAAGAACAGAGATGGGTGGCAACACAACAAGCCCTGTGTGACGTCAAACGGTGCTGGAAGGACCAAGAACAGAGATGGGTGGCAACACAACAAGCCCTGTGTGACGTCTAACGGTGCTGGAAGAACAAAGAACAGAGATGGGTGGCCATACAACAAGCCCTGTGTGACGTCTAACGGTGCTGGAAGGACCAAGAACAGAGATTGGTGGCAACACAACAAGCCCTGTGTGACGTCTAACGGTGCTGGAAGGACCAAGAACAGAGATGGGTGGCAACACAACAAGCCCTGTGTGACGTCTAACGGTGCTGGAAGGACCAAGAACAGAGATGGGTGGCAACACAACAAGCCCTGTGTGACGTCTAACGGTGCTGGAAGGACCAAGAACAGAGATGGGTGGCAACACAACAAGCCCTGTGTGACGTCTAACGGTGCTGGAAGGACCAAGAATAGAGATTGGTGGCAACACAACAAGCCCTGTGTGACGTCTAACGGTGCTGGAAGGACCAAGAACAGAGATGGGTGGCAACACAACAAGCCCTGTGTGACGTCTAACGGTGCTGGAAGGACCAAGAACAGAGATTGGTGGCAACACAACAAGCCCTGTGTGACGTCTAACGGTGCTGGAAGGACCAAGAACAGAGATGGGTGGCAACACAACAAGCCCTGTGTGACGTCTAACGGTGCTGGAAGAACAAAGAACAGAGATGGGTGGCAACACAACAAGCCCTGTGTGACGTCTAACGGTGCTGGAAGGACCAAGAACAGAGATGGGTGGCAACACAACAAGCCCTGTGTGACGTCTAACGGTGCTGGAAGGACCAAGAACAGAGATGGGTGGCAACACAACAAGCCCTGTGTGACGTCTAACGGTGCTGGAAGGACCAAGAATAGAGATGGGTGGCAACACAACAAGCCCTGTGTGACGTCTAACGGTGCTGGAAGGACCAAGAATAGAGATGGGTGGCAACACAACAAGCCCTGTGTGACGTCTAACGGTGCTGGAAGGACCAAGAACAGAGCTGGGTGGCAACACAACAAGCCCTGTGTGACGTCTAACGGTGCTGGAAGAACAAAGAACAGAGATGGGTGGCAACACAACAAGCCCTGTGTGACGTCTAACGGTGCTGGAAGGACCAAGAATAAATAAACATAAACGTGATCAAGCAAAACGGCTTTTACTTACATCACATGTAAAAGAATGTATCTACAAAAGTAAATAATCAAGATGGGGAAACAAACCCGACGACCATAAAATTCATTTGGAGATCATTTCGAAGAGATGTTGGTATTAGCTTGATAATAAAAAGCAATTTACTAGTTGTGACCTCACACAGAACCCCTATATGACGTAACAGTGAATGGGAAAAAAAACTTATAAAAATAAACATAAAAGTGATCACAGTCAAAAGAAAAACTCATAAATGCACATAGGGTCACACAATATAGGGGAGATTAAATGTATTTGAACTTACTGCAATTTAGAATTTATGGCAAATGTAGCCAAATACACATGAATAGTAATGTTGACTAAATATCACAGAATATTGCATAGCCTTTTGTAACCTATTGTCTTACAGAATGAGACTACCCTGATCCAACAACGACCCCCCAAATCCTGGAGAAGTTCACGCCACACAAAACTCCAAACACCAGAAACACACCCATCATCATTCCTGCTGTAGCTGAGTCATTTGCTGCCACACACCTGCAAATATGAACATTTTGTGTAGAAAAATTTCAAAGAAAACTGAATTAAGATTCATCATCATCATTTTGTGCCATCTCCACATCAAATGCTGGTTACCATGGAGTACCGTTCATTGTCTCTTGCCTTGATGGTAAACACTGTCACAGGGTCTCCTCACCACCTCTTCATATTGTCAATCTATTTATACTTTGTATGCCTCTGCTTCGTTTACCTTGCATTTCTCCCACCCCAAAATGACTTTCAAAATGTCAGTGTGTCTCGTTTTGTCTCCTAAAATTCTCATTTATCTTGTTTTAATTGTGTTAAATTTCTCTTTCATTACTTTCATATGTTTCAGAAAAACACAGCTCACGGTGTGCACAGAGAACTAAACTCAGTAGCTTCGGCAGCAAGCCGGACTTGGAATATGAGGAAACTGCAACAATGAACATTTTTCAGACTCAGCCTGAATGGTTCCTGCCGCCTGTCCGCCATATTGACCGGAAGTTCGATACCGGGGCCTTTAACTTAATATAACCATTTGTTTCAGAACTTCATTATCTCTTTTCTCCTCACCTAATTCTTCTCATTCTTTTATAAATACACCATTCAATGGTTTCAAATTTATTATTCGTTTTCTCTTTTTTAATTTTAATATTTCTACATCACATATGAATGTTGAGTAGATACCATATAATATTTTATTATTCTCACTTTTAGTTATGGTGTTATTTATTTTAATTTTAGTATATCTATTCTGTAATTGTAGTGAAAGAAAGCACAAATAAAGGACTCAACCTTAATAGCAAAACGACAGAGGCAATGGTAACAACAAAGAAAAAGACATCACCTCAGTGCAAAATAAAGACAAGTGAAACAATATTAAAACAGGTAAATGAATTTAAATATTTGGGAACTTTGTTAACCTAAGACGGAAAATGTACAAAAGAGGTGAGATGCAGAATGGCTCAGGCAAATACAGCTTTCCATAACATGAGGAAGATACTATGCAATCCATTTTTGACAATAGAAACAAGAATAAGAGTTCTTAAATGTTATGTAGAGCCAGTCTTAACATATGGATGCGAATCATGGACAATAGGACAACAGACAAGAAAATCACTGGAGTCTGTAGAAATGTGGTTTTACAGAAGAATGTTGAGAGTACCATGGACAGCTAAGAAGAGTAATGAAGATGTTCTGAGAGAGGTCAAAGCAAAAAGAGAGCTAATTTCCAATATTAGGAAGAAACAATCATCATTTTTTGGCCATGTAATGAGAAGAGAACAACTGGAATATATTGTAACAACTGGAAAAATTGAGGGACGAAGAGATAGAGGGAAGCAAAGAGAAAAAATAACAGACAGCTTAAGAGAATGGCTTGGCAGAAGGTCAACAATAGAAATGATAAATAGCAGCCGAGATCGAAAGTTGTGGAGAGACATGATCACCTATGCCAGTAGGCCCGGTACTTGATAGTGATGATGATTCTGTAATTGTTAAAATGTTTTTGCCATTGATATTCTTTTGGTTATTTATGTCTCACATCTGTATCACTCATTATAACATGTCCAAGATAGTTGAACGCTTTAAAAGGTCTCTCTATCTACCTTAAAGTTGATATTACTATAACAAATATCAGCAGGCTTTAAATAATTAAGTTTTTTTTTAGATGCATTTGTTGTTCTATTTCCCTAAATTCATTATTCCCATAGTGATAGTTTTCCTTTAAATTATAAATCATTTCCCAACTACTTTTAAACAATGTTTTTTTTTTTTTATATATTAAGATTCATTAGCAGAAATACAATACAATTTCACAACAATGATAATGTAACATAAAATTGCAGAAAACACAATTTCAGTGTCAACATCAATATTTACGTATCTAGAATATTTCAAATAAGCTCATTTTGAAATAAAGTCTGTTAAGTTTGTTGTTAATGGCCACACAGTGTGCTAATATAAAAAGAAATGTGTGTGATATAACATTTGAGAAAATTAACTTCCTTTTGTGGCATTTATTCCACGTTTAATAATATTAGTAACAAATATGTGAATGGTAGATATAAGCAAAAAATAAACGAAAATATCATTAGTACAGAATTGAATTGAGTTTTATCATGTTGGGAGATTCACACTTTTGTGCAGTCACAAACTGGAACCACTGCCAAATCATATCGGTTTGAAGAAAGTGAGAGGAATGTAATGAGGTTAGTGTCAGTGCGGGCGGTGACTCTCAAACATGGGACCAAACTTCTAGGTTGCCCTTTAACACGATCATCCACGACAGGGATGGGAGAGGACAGAACTCAGTCTTGGTCAGTGGTCAACGGTCTCATCTGGGATAAAACCGATGAGAAAGATTCAGTCATCTATACAGACGGATCTGTAATACGACACCAAAGAAGTGCATGGGCATTTACATCATGCTCGGCAGGCAGAATAGTCAAGGAAGACAGTGGTGCATACGTTATGACCACGAGTAGCATGACGATGGAGGGGATAGCGGTGACCAAGGCATTCATCTGGTTAGAGTCACAAGACTACACCCACGCCTGCATACTGAGTGATTCAATGAGCATGATAAGAAAAGTGGAAGTGGGCTCTGTACGCATGCAATGGGTAGAGTCAGCAGAAGTAACAAATACGTAGGGTCACCATTGCCTACGTCCCATGACATGCGGAAGTACGGGGAAATGAAAGAGCGGACAGGTTGGTTAACTGCGCTGTCGTTGAAGATGATCAACCAATGGATCAGGCGGATGTCATCAATGCCCTTCGAGATGTGGGAAGGGCACAGGACTTCGACAACCATAAGAAAGAGATGGGACTTAAAATGGGCACGGCCAGAAACGAGAAACTTAGTGGGCGTGTAAGAAGACTTATCAACCAACACAGAACTGGAGTCGTCAGTCGCTGGACACTGCAGGACATACGGAGAAGGGGATCTGAGCACCTATGGACATGTTCGGAGTTCAGCGATGATGATCTGCTAATAACTCAATGATCTTTTGCGACATAAACATTACTGCAATTTGCGCTATGTAATATAGTCCCTTCAATTAATAATTGCCTTAAATTAACATAATTATAATTATATTACTTATTATTTGCATTATAAGTTACTAAAAAGACATGATTTTGCTGTTAATTAAATTCTCTTACAGTTTTGTTACGTTTTTTTATATAAAGTCACAGCGCAGTGATTCTTAGTCGGCACTTCACTTCATAGATTTTTCACCCCATCGACACTAGTACGCAAAGAAAATTCTAGAAATAAAATACCACTCAGAAAGAATTATCACAATCAGACGACTAGACGACGATCGAAAAACAACTTACATACAGATCTATGCACCATACAACAACAATGAAAAAGACAGAGAAGAATTCTATGACACATTGAATGAAATTATTAATAAGATAGGCGAAAGCGACGACATGTTAGTGATGGGAGATTTTAATGGAAGGCTTGGAAAACTCAACAGTGAGAACAGTGACATCTTAGGACCCTTTGGCGATAAAACAGCTGAAATAAACGAAAATGGAAACAGACTGCTGGAAATATGTAATCAAAATAAATGATTTATTTATCACCAACACATTCTTCAAACACAGAGAGTCGCAAGTATACACCTGGTACAAATGGAATGACACAACATGCAGAAGCCAGATAGATTTTATACTAACAAGACAACAGAACAAGAAAAGAGTAACCGATAGTAGAGCAATTCCAAATATCACATATAACACGGACCACAAGATGGTTATGATCAAACTGAGACAGCCAAAAAATAAAGAGAATATACGAAAAAAAAAGAAGCGAAAAGTACAGACAATAAAAATAAAACAAAAGATCAACAATCAAGGAAAACCCTAGAAGAAAAACTAACAGAAGAATTCAAGAAACTCCCTAACGAAGTATGCACAGTAGAAGAAGAGTGGAAACAATTTAAGGAAACAGTAACATCTCTAAAACAGTTTGTGGAACGAAGCTAAGAACAAGAGAAGGGAAGAAGAGGACCCTCGTGGTGGAACGAAACAATCAGAGAAGCAATTAAAGAAAAGAAGAAACTGTTTAAAAATTGGAGGGAGAACAAGAACCAAGAAAAATATGCCTTAGTTCGAAAAAGAGTTAAAATTCTTATCAAAGAAGCGAAGCAAAAGAATTGGACAGAATTCGAACAAAACATGAGCAGGGACTTCAAGACAAGAGATTTCTACAAAGCAGTAAAAGCCACAAGAGAGAGAAAAGAAAACCATGATCCTACTGAGCTGATAAATGACAAAGACGGACAGCCAATATCAAGTAACCAATGTATGCAACAGAGATGGAAAGAATATTTTGAAGACCTGTTAAACATACCAACTACCAATAAGACAACAAAAACCACGCCAGAACTCACAAATACTGAACCCAACATCATGAAAGAGGAAATCGAAGAAGTAATCAAATATGCACCAAGAAATAAAGCACCGGGGATAGATAACATACCAATAGAAATAATAGCAGCAACAGGAGAAACAGAAATGCAATGGCTGCACAGAATATTTAATGCAGCATGGCACCAACAACAAGCCCCAGAAGACTGGCAACAGGCAATCATAATACCAATATGGAAAAAGAAAGGTAGCAAAAGAGACTGCAATCAATATAGAGGTATATCTCTTCTCAGCCATGTAGGAAAGCTATACGCCAAAATCTTGGAAAAAAAGGCTGAGACCAATAATAGAACTACAGTTAAGTGATTCTCAAATGGGGTTCCGAAAAAACAGAGGATGTACCGACGCACTATTCACACTGAAACAGCTTGCAGAAAAAACGACAGAACACAATCAAAACGTATACATAGCCTTAATTGACCAGGAAAAAGCATTCAACAGAGTAAATAGAGAACAACTGTGGGAGACACTAACAACATACGGAGTAAGCCAACATCTAACCAACATTATTAAAAGTCTCTAATGTCAACAGTAGCTGCAGGGTCAGAACAGCAGCAGGCTATACAGACCACTTCGAAGTTAGATCAGGCGTATGACAGGGGTGCGTAATATCCCCCCACCCCCTTACTGTTTATTACATACATGGACCATATATGCAAGCTAGCCAACCCATCAGAGACAGAGGAGATCAACGAGCTTCTATTTGCAGACGATCAGGCACTAATACATGAAATAATAGAAGACCTACAACAACACTTAAACAAATTCAACATCTCAAGCACAAAATACAACATGAAAATCAACATCAACAAAACAGAAGTCATGAATGTCGCCAAAAATAAACAGAACATCAACATAACTATAGAAGGCAGACAACTAAAACAAGTAGAGGAATTCAAATACCTAGGAAGTCTAATGACAAACGATAATTCTCAAACAGCAGAGATAGAATCAAGATGCAACAAAGCTTGTCAAATCATCGGACAGTTATCACCACTATTGTCCTACAAGGAAATAACTCTGGAGGCAAAACGAGCACTATACAAAACAATCTTCATCCCAACGTTGTGCTACCAATGCCAGACCTGGACCCTAGATGCAGGAACAATAAGAAAAGTAACCTCTACAGAGATAAAGTGTGTTAGACGAATGACAGGAAAGTCTGAGAGATAAGATCAGAAATGAAGAACTGAGAATAAAATCTAGGAATAGCCCCCGCCATAGAATATATAAGGAAACAACAGATAAAATGGTTTGGCCACGTGACATGGCTGAAAGAACAAAACACAACACAACGAGCCTTCAACAAACGTTGTGAGAACACCAGACCCAAGGGTCGACCACGAAAAAGATGGGTCGATGGAATATTGGAAGCACTAGGAAACATAACAGCAGCAGAGGCGACCAGAAGAGCAAAAGACCGTAAATTATATCTCCACTCTACGCTGAAAGGCAGATGAGGAAGGAAAGAAGAAGACACCCCTCTCCGCCCCTATTATTACACACACACACACCCCTGTTCGACCCCTATTATTACACACACACATACCCCTCTCCGACCCTATTATTACACACACACCCCTTTCCGCCCTTATTACTACACACACACACCCTCGGCGCCCCTATTACTACACACACACACCCCTCTCCGACCCTATTACTACACACACACACCCCTCGGCGCCCCTATTATTACACACACACACATACCCCTCTCCGAACCTATTACTACATACACACATACCCCTCTCCGACCCTACTACACAAGCACACCCCTCGGCGCCACTATTACTACACACACATACCCCTCTCCGACCCTATTATTACACACACACCCCTTTCCGCCCTTATTACTACACACACACACCCCTCTGCGCCCCTATTACTACACACACACATACCCGTCTCCGACCCTATTACTACACACACACACCCCTCTCCGACCCTATTATTACACACACACACACCCCCCTCTCCGACCCTATTACTAGACACACACATACCCCTCTCCGACCCTATTACTACACACACACCCCATTCCGACCCTATTATTACACACACACACCCGTCTCCGACCCTATTACTACACACACACATACCCCTCTCCGACCCTATTATTACACACACACACCCTTTTCCGCCCCTATTACTACACAAAACCCCTCTCCGCCCCTATTACTAAACACACACACACATATACACACCCCTCTCAGCCCATATTACTACACACACACATCCCTCCGCGCCCTATTATTACACACACACCCATCTCCGCCCCTATTACTACACACACCCCTCTCCACCCCTATTATTACACACACACACAGCTCCACCCCTATTACTACACACACCCCACTCCGCCCCTATTACTACACACATACCCCTTGACGCCCCTATTACTACACACATACCCCTCGACACCCCTATTACTACACACATACCCCTCGACGCCCCTATTACTACACACACCCCACTCCGCCCCTATTATTACACACACACCCATCTCCGCCCCAATTACTACACACACACCCCACAACGCCCCTATTACTACACATATACCCCTCTCCGCCCCTATTACTACACACACCCATCTCCGCCCCTATTACTACACACACACATCCCTCCGCGCCCCTATTATTACACACACACCCATCTCCGCCCCTATTACTACACACACCCCTCTCCACCCCTATTATTACACACACACACAGCTCCACCCCTATTACTACACACACCCCACTCCGCCCCTATTACTACACACATACCCCTTGACGCCCCTATTACTACACACATACCCTCGACACCCCTATTACTACACACATACCCCTCGACGCCCCTATTACTACACACACCCCACTCCGCCCCTATTATTACACACACACCCATCTCCGCCCCAATTACTACACACACACCCCACAACGCCCCTATTACTACACATATACCCCTCTCCGCCCCTATTACTACACACACACCCATCTCCGCCCCTATTACTACACACACACATACCCCTCTCCGACCCTATTATTACACAGTGGGACCAAGACTGGTGAGAGCAACATTTAGAACAACCAAAAACAAAATAAAATTACACATTATACAATGCTATGCACCAACCAACGATAAAGATGACTCAGTTAAAGATGATTTTTATAAACAGCTACAATGCCAGATGGATGCAAGACGAGCCAAGGATATTATAATCTTGATGAGAGACCTAAATGCTAAGGTAGGATCAGACAACAGAGGCTTCGAAGAGATTATGGGAAAACATGGACTTGGAGATATAAACGAGAATGGAGAGATATTTGTGAATTTCTGCGCCCTTAATCAAATGAGCCTAGGAGGAACAATATTCCAACATAAAAGAATACACAAAGCTACATGGGTGTCACCAGATCATAGAACGGAAAACCAAATTGATCACATATGTATTAATAATAAGTTTAAGTCATCCTTACAGGATGTAAAAGTATATAGAAGGGCAGATATAGCTTCTGATCATCATCTTCTGTTAGCCAAACTTAAAATTAAATTAAAAAGGTATACTACAACGAATAAGGGCAGAAAGTATTTCAATGTAGGGTTTCTTAAAGAACAAGGAATTAAAGATAAATTCGCAGTCACAATATCAAACAAATACCAAGTCCTCCAACAACTAGAAAATACAATAAATATAGAAGATCATTGGAAACAGGTAAAAAATATATGGAAAGAGACATGCGAAGAAACACTGGGGAAAAGAGAACGCCAGAATAAGGCATGGATGACAGCAGAGACCCTGGATAAAATTAAAGAAAGAAAGAACAAGAAAGCAGACATAAATAAAAGCAAAACAAGAAGTAATAAAGCCAAGACACAGGAAGCTTACACAGAGGTGAACAAAGAAGTGAGAAGATGCATTAAAAGGGATAAGAGGAAATATATAGATGAATTAGCTAAAGAGGCAGAAGAAGCAGCAAATAAAGGGAATATGAAAGAACTGTACAACAGCACAAAGAAATTAGGTGGAAAATACAAACAGAACAACGCCTTTATCAAAGATAAGAAAGGAAATCTGCTTTGTAATATAAGGGAACAAATGGAGAGATGGAAGGAGCACTTTGAAGAACTTTTGAACAGACCCGGCTCAAATAATCCTCCAGATATACTACCAGCAGAAGAGGAATTACACGTTAACTGCGGAAAACCAAGCAAAGAAGAAATAATGAAAGCCATCAAACTATTAAAAGATGGTAAAGCCACAGGACCAGATGAAATTCCTTCGGAAGCCATCAAAGCAGATATTATCACCTCTACCAAGATGTTACATAATCTATTGGATAAAATTTGGGAGAGGGAAGAAATACCTAAAGACTGGAGAGAAGGTTATATGATCAAACTACCAAAGAAAGGAAGTTTACAGGAGTGCACAAATTATAGGGGAATTATGCTACTATCAGTGCCAGGAAAAATATTAGGCAGAATCATTCTGGAGAGACTAAAAGAGGCTATAGAGAAACACTTGAGAGATGAACAAGCAGGTTTTAGGAAGAACAGATCATGTGCTGATCAAATAACTACTCTACGTATAATAGTTGAACAAAGTTTAGAACTAAAATCCCCACTTTATATTGGATTCATAGATTACGAAAAGGCATTTGATAGTTTAGACAGAAGAATGCTTTGGAAGTTGCTGAGTCATTATGGAATCCCCATAAAGTTTATTAACCTGATAAAAACAATGTATGAAGGAACAAAATGTAGTGTGGTGCATGAAGGACAGCTTACAGAAGCATTTGAAATAAGAACAGGAGTAAGGCAAGGATGCCTTCTGTCTCCATTTCTCTTTCTACTGGCCATAGATTGGATTATGAAAATAACTCAAAACAACAGAAATGGGATCCAGTGGTCACTGACCAAACAACTTGATGATTTAGACTTTGCTGATGACATAGCTCTCCTATCACACAGCCACCAACAGATGCAAGATAAAATGAGTATATTAGATGAGGGATCACAACAGCTAGGACTAAAGATTAATAGAGATAAGACCAACATTATGAGAATTAATGCAGTTGGCAATAACCAAATAAAACTAGGAGAAATACCTCTACTAGACGTACAATCTTATATATATCTGGGCAGTAATATAGATAAAGAGGGAGGAACAGAAAACGATACCAAAATAAGGATATCAAAAGCAAGAGGAGCTTTCATTGCACTGGGAAACATATGGAAATCCAAAGAAATTAGGCTAATTACAAAAATACAAATTTTTAACTCCAATGTTAAGTCGGTTCTATTATATGGCTGTGAAACATGGAGAATAACAAAATTGACAATCACGAAGGTACAGACTTTCATTAATGGATGCTTGCGCAGAATAAAGGGATGGAAATGGCAGGACAAAGTCACTAACGTGGAATTATGGAAATGTACCGGTCAAATACCAGTGGATAAAGAAATACAGCGAAGACGATGGCGATGGATAGGACACACACTACGGAAACCAACTGAGAGTATTACACAACAGGCCCTTTTTGGAATCCCCAGGGGAAAAGACAAAGAGGAAGACCAAGGAATTCTTGGAGAAGACAGATTGAAGCAGAGATGAAGATGATGGGGAAGACATGGAATGATCTTAAAAGAATTGCAAAAAACAGAACGACTTGGAAAGTGTTTGTTGAAGACCTATGCTCCACTGGGAGCTAAAAGGTAGAAGAGACATACCCCTCTCCGAACCTATTACTACATACACACATACCCCTCTCCGACCCTACTACACAAGCACACCCCTCGGCGCCACTATTACTACACACACATACCCCTCTCCGACCCTATTATTACACACACACCCTTTCCGCCCTTATTACTACACACACACACCCCTCTGCGCCCCTATTACTACACACACACATACCCGTCTCCGACCCTATTACTACACACACACACCCCTCTCCGACCCTATTATTACACACACACACACCCCCCTCTCCGACCCTATTACTAGACACACACATACCCCTCTCCGACCCTATTACTACACACACACCCCATTCCGACCCTATTATTACACACACACACCCGTCTCCGACCCTATTACTACACACACACATACCCCTCTCCGACCCTATTATTACACACACACACCCTTTTCCGCCCCTATTACTACACAAAACCCCTCTCCGCCCCTATTACTAAACACACACACACATATACACACTCCTCTCAGCCCATATTACTACACACACACATCCCTCCGCGCCCCTATTATTACACACACACCCATCTCCGCCCCTATTACTACACACACCCCTCTCCACCCCTATTATTACACACACACACAGCTCCACCCCTATTACTACACACACCCCACTCCGCCCCTATTACTACACACATACCCCTTGACGCTCCTATTACTACACACATACCCTCGACACCCCTATTACTACACACATACCCCTCGACGCCCCTATTACTACACACATACCCCTCGACACCCCTATTACTACACACATACCCCTCGACGCCCCTATTATTACACACATACCCTCGACGCCCCTATTATTACACACACCCATCTCCGCCCCTATTATTACACACACAACCATCTCCGCCCCTATTACTATACACACACCCATCTCCGCCCCTATTATTACACACACACCCATCTCCGCCCCTATTATTACACACACACCCATCTCCGCCCCTATTATTACACACACACCCATCTCCGCCCCTATTATTACACACACACCCATCTCCGCCCCTATTATTACACACACACCCATCTCCGCCCCTATTATTACACACACACCCATCTCCGCCCCTATTATTACACACACACCCATCTCCGCCCCTATTATTACACACACACCCATCTCCGCCCCTATTATTACACACACACCCATCTCCGCCCCTATTATTACACACACACCCATCTCCGCCCCTATTATTACACACACACCCATCTCCGCCCCTATTATTACACACACATACACAAACAACCGATCTGTTCCACGAAGAACCACCACCCTCCAAATGTGTGTGTGTGTGCGTGTGTGCGTGTGTGTGTGTGTGTGTGACCAACGTATCAAATTCTTGGAAAAGATAGCATCGATGGTTGATTAATCCGACAAAAAAACAAGGCTTGAGTGGTCTAGAGGTAAGACCTGTGAACAAGGCTTGAGTGGTCTAGAGGTAAGACCTGTGAACAAGGCTTGAGTGGTCTAGAGGTAAGACCTGTGAACAAGGCTTGAGTGGTCTAAAGGTATGACCTGTGAACAAGGCTTGAGTGGTCTAGAGGTATGACCTGTGAACAAGGCTTGAGTGGTCTAGAGGTATGACCTGTGAACAAGGCTTGAGTGGTCTAGAGGTATGACCTGTGAACAAGGCTTGAGTGGTCTAGAGGTAAGACCTGTGAACAAGGCTTGAGTGGTCTAGAGGTAAGACCTGTGAACAAGGCTTGAGTGGTCTAGAGGTAAGACCTGTGAACAAGGCTTGAGTGGTCTAGAGGTAAGACCTGTGAACAAGGCTTGAGTGGTCTAGAGGTAAGACCTGTGAACAAGGCTTGAGTGGTCTAGAGGTATGACCTGTGAACAAGGCTTGAGTGGTCTAGAGGTATGACCTGTGAACAAGGCTTGAGTGGTCTAGAGGTAAGACCTGTGAACAAGGCTTGAGTGGTCTAGAGGTAAGACCTGTGAACAAGGCTTTAGTGGTCTAGAGGTAAGACCTGTGAACATGGCTTGAGTGGTCTAGAGGTAAGACCTGTGAACAAGGCTTGAGTGGTCTAGAGGTAAGACCTGTGAACATGAAAATCCCGGACCCAATTCTACCAGTCATTTTTTTTTATTAAATAAAGAAAATTGAAACCGTGGGTTTTTCGGGCTTTACTGGTCTCTGGGTAGTGAGATCCGATGTCTCTAGACCTCTCTCTGGGTAGTGAGATCCGATGTCTCTAGACCTCTCTCTGGGTAGTGAGATCCGATGTCTAGACCTCTCTCTGGGTAGTGAGATCCGATGTCTCTAGACCTCTCTCTGGGTAGTGAGATCCGATGTCTCTAGACCTCTCTCTGGGTAGTGAGATACGATGTCTCTAGACCTCTCTCTGGGTAGTGAGATCCGATGTCTCTAGACCTCTCTCTGGGTAGTAAGATCTGATGTCTCTAGACTTCTCTCTGGGTAGTAAGATCTGATGTCTAGACCCTCTCGGATAACGGCAGCAACAACAAAAGATGGTCCCGTGTGCACTCTCACACATTAAATAAACCCTTGGCAATTTGAAAAGTTTAGGCAAAAATAAGGTCGCTGCCTGCTCAAAAATTGTCAGGAAAAAAAAAAACTATCCACACAGATGGCTCCCCAGGCTGTTGTACAGAGTTTGTGCACGTGGGTTTTGGTAAGACTATCGATATTTCAAGGGAAAAGTCGGAGCACCTATGGATTAGTCCTATGGGTTAGATCCTAGCATAACATAGCATATTTAGAAAATGCTCAATACTTACTTGGGAGCATACATCATGACCAAGCTGCTGCAGTATCCATTGCTGAGGGAAAAGAGAACGGCAGAGATGATGAAGACACTGTCATAAGGAAAATAGACTGGGATTGTGCGCAACGTGGGCCGGAAGTTACCAAGGATCATCAGGGGAATAAAACACAAACGTAGAATCACCAGGATGTTGATCCAGCGAGAATTGGGCTGTGTTTATCAAATATAATTGATGTATTCATCTCATGATATTAAATATATCAAACTTAAACATAATAGTACCAATAAAAAGTAGTTCATGAAAAGAAAAACTATTATTTACTAAGCCATAATATGGGACCTGCCTTAATTACCACATATTAGTCAAGTACTAACTTACTAAGCCATAATATGGGACCTGCCTTAATTACCACATATTAGTCAAGTACTAACTTACTAAGCCATAATATGGGACCTGCCTTAATTACCACATATTAGTCAAGTACTAACTTACTAAGCCATAATATGGGACCTGCCTTAATTACCACATATTAGTCAAGTACTAACTTACTAAGCCATAATATGGGACCTGCCTTAATTACCACATATTAGTCAAGTACTAACTTACTAAGACATAATATGGGACCTGCCTTAATTACCACATATTAGTCAAGTACTAACTTACTAAGCCATAATATGGGACCTGCCTTAATTACCACATATTAGTCAAGTACTAACTTACTAAGCCATAATATGGGACCTGCCTTAATTACCACATATTAGTCAAGTACTAACTTACTAAGCCATAATATGGGACCTGCCTTAATTACCACATATTAGTCAAGTACTAACTTACTAAGACATAATATGGGACCTGCCTTAATTACCACATATTAGTCAAGTACTAACTTACTAAGCCATAATATGGGACCTGCCTTAATTACCACATATTAGTCAAGTACTAACTTACTAAGCCATAATATGGGACCTGCCTTAATTACCACATATTAGTCAAGTACTAACTTACTAAGACATAATATGGGACCTGCCTTAATTACCACATATTAGTCAAGTACTAACTTACTAAGACATAATATGGGACCTGCCTTAATTACCACATATTAGTCAAGTACTAACTTACTAAGCCATAATATGGGACCTGCCTTAATTACCACATATTAGTCAAGTACTAACTTACTAAGACATAATATGGAACCTGCCTTAATTACCACATATTAGTCAAGTACTAACTTACTAAGCCATAATATGGGACCTGCCTTAATTACCACATATTAGTCAAGTACTAACTTACTAAGACATAATATGGGACCTGCCTTAATTACCACATATTAGTCAAGTACTAACTTACTAAGCCATAATATGGGACCTGCCTTAATTACCACATATTAGTCAAGTACTAACTTACTAAGACATAATATGGGACCTGCCTTAATTACCACATATTAGTCAAGTACTAACTTACTAAGACATAATATGGGACCTGCCTTAATTACCACATATTAGTCAAGTACTAACTAACTAAGACATAATATGGGACCTGCCTTAATTACCACATATTAGTCAAGTACTAACTTACTAAGACATAATATGGGACCTGCCTTAATTACCACATATTAGTCAAGTACTAACTTACTAAGACATAATATGGGACCTGCCTTAATTACCACATATTAGTCAAGTACTAACTTACTAAGACATAATATGGGACCTGCCTTAATTACCACATATTAGTCAAGTACTAACTTACTAAGACATAATATGGGACCTGCCTTAATTACCACATATTAGTCAAGTACTAACTTACTAAGACATACCCATTTGATGAATTCCGTTGTCAGATTCCCCAAGGTAGCAAAGACGTTGAAGCATAGAAAGCAAAATATTGTGGTCCAATATTCATCTGAACAAGTGAAAGGGGAGCACCGTTATAGTGACATATAATGCCTTTAATGATCATCAACTACCACTAAAAATAGATGAGATTCTTTCACTTTTTAATAAATGAAAGAAACCTTATGCTATTAACACAATATATCTTTCACCCCAGAGAATATAAATGGGACACGCTTCTTACATGCATTCAGTGTTGTAGTGTTCATGAGACCACAAATGCTTTGTTCAGAATGATATTGATCAACGTAGGTACAGTTCAGCAAATCATTATCTCTGCTTGTCACACATTGCTCCAAGTGACAGATCTAACAAATAACTGTAGGGTTCATTTGTTGGACTATTCTTTATGGCTGTATCCCATCTTCATCATGGGCGTTTTCGTGAGTCTTAACCAATTCATTATGTTCATTATGCTTGTGAACTATTATGTTCAGCACCACAGTATCGCAGGATGGATTTTCTGTTGAATTGCAGTGTCAAAAGATGCGACTACACCTCATAACAACTTGGAAATAGGTGAGGAGGAGAGCAATGAATCCCCTGAGGTTATAGGGTTTCGTAAACTAACTAAAACTTGATTAAATATCAGCAGACAGAAATAATCCAGTCCAAGATGGGGGACTATTTTGTTACTACGGATAGTTGATCGATGGCCTAACAAGCTGCCATCATGATACATTCATTATTGAAATAAAAGTCTCAACGAGAAGCAACAACAGTGGCATCGCTTCCTTGTTAAGGTTAAGAAGCTCGCCCAGAACAGGGACAAGTGGCAAGATACAATGAGGGTCATGTGAAAAGTCAGACATTTAATAGTAAAGATTATTAGACATAGAGAGTCTAGAAGAATTTCTGTGATAAGTGCTGTCTTTGGCTCGCAGGACGGTAGATAGATTCAGAGACATCCAAGAGGCAAACACTCTAGTTTCCCTGGTCAAAGGTTGCAGTCCCTTAATATACAAAACTTATATCCTCTAGCTATAGGTAGTCTGTAATATAATGTCACTGGGGAGTGAAGTATTAAATGGTTATGGAAGGCTCCGGTATCACTGCAAGCGAATTAAAATCCATAATAGCTCAACGATCGTGCCAGTGGAATCATCCGATTTAATATCTCATATCCCAAACAAAGAAAGGTAGCTGCAAACCCCATGATAGCACGCTCAGCACACGCAAAAAGGCATAAGTCGAAACCGCACAGAAAGTGAACACAGCCATCTGTTCATACGATATCATCATTCATTGTAAGCAAAGGGAATATCGAAACACGATCAAAACGGATGGAACGCACAGCACACGGTGTGCACAGAGCAGTTAACTCAGTAGCTCCTGCAGCAAGCCGGACTTAGAATATGAGGAAACTGTAACACGGAACACTTTTCAGACACAGCCTTAACGATCCTGCCGTATATCTGCCATATTTACCGGAAGTTCACGTCCTCCTGAAAATGTTTATCGTCATTTTTAAATGTATAGCGCTTGATGATGTTAGGACATCATTTTTTTCTCCAAATCCGAACATATGAAACACAGTTATTCGTCGGATTATCCACATCGTACATCGAGCAACAAGTATTAAATGTTCCTGGGGAGTGTAGTAGTAAGTCCCACCATACTAAAGCAAATCATTTTGACAACAAGTATTAAATGTTCCTGGGGAGTGTAGTAGTAAGTCCCACCATACTAAAGCAAATCATTTTGACAACAAGTATTAAATGTTCCTGGGGAGTGTAGTAGTAAGTCCCACCATACTAAAGCAAATCATTTTGACAACAAGTATTAAATGTTCCTGGGGAGTGTTGTAGTAAGTCCCACCATACTAAAGCAAATCATTTTGACAACAAGTATTAAATGTTCCTGGGGAGTGTTGTAGTAAGTCCCACCATACTAAAGCAAATCATTTTGACAACAAGTATTAAATGTTCCTGGGGAGTGTTGTAGTAAGTCCCACCATACTAAAGCAAATCATTTTGAGTTACGGGGCTTTCTTAGAAACTGCTATTTACCTTGCTCGTCTCATTGAACCAAGAACATTTTGTCAGCGCCGTAAACTGTACAGCATCAAGCTGCTGTTGAACCTACATTCACTTAACACCAAGTAATCATGCTGCCAATATCCTACCGATGTTCTCTCTCATTTATTCTTTGATCATTCAATATTTTATTTTTTGTTTTTTTTTCCTTTCAGATTTGTGGGAAACAAAGGATAGTAACAACTTGTCATAATTGTTTATATTCTTCTCCCTCATTTGCAGCCCTTATTAGATTTTTTTTTCTTTGATGCGTTTTCTTTGTATTATAATATTCACTGCCCTAGAAGGCTTAGTCTAGCACACGCTGTGTTAGTATTATGTTTTCCTAGTCTGTGTCCTGTCAATCTCTAAATTATAACCAGCACATTCTCTCGATACGCTCTATTCCAAAATTATGACTGTGTTTTTTATGTCCAGTTGGTATAAAGATGAGGTGAGATGCAGAATGGCTCAGGCAAAAGCAGCTTTCGAAAAAATGAGGAAGATACTATGCAATCCATTTTTGACAATAGAAACAAGAATAAGAGTTCTTAAATGTTATGTAGAGCCAGTCTTAACATATGGATGCGAATCATGGACAATAGGACAACAGACAAGAAAATCACTGGAGTCTGTAGAAATGTGGTTTTATAGAAGAATGTTGAGAGTATCATGGGCAGCTAAGAAGAGTAATGCAGATGTTCTGAGAGAGGTCAAAGCAAAAAGAGAACTAATTTCCAATATTAGGAAGAGACAATCATAATTTGTTGGCCATGTAATGAGAAGAGAACAACTTAAATATATTGTAACAACTGGAAAAAAATTGAAGGACGAAGGAATAGAGGGAAGCAATGAGAAAAAATAACAGACAGCTTAAGAGAATGGCTTGGCAGAAGGTCAACAACAGAAATGATAAATAGCTGCCGAGATCGAAAGTTGTGGAGAGACATGATCACCTACGCCAGTAGGCCCGGTACTTGATGATGATGTTGGTATAAAGTTCAAGTCAAGTACATGTGTAAATGAACAACTGCAAAAATTGGACCATGAACTTGAATATAGTCCATGTTTCAGACCCATGGAGTATAACAGATTTTACATTTTTGTTTTGAGAGGTTTAAAGTTATCATTTTGTTTGTTTACCTGAGACAACACTTTGCAATATCATACTTGCTGAAAGAGTTGAAGGAACATTTGCTCCTGTTGTTTCCTGTAATTGATGTCCTAATATTTCTGTTTATTTTTATCAATTTTTTTTTTCCAAAATAGCGATCACTTCATTGTTTACAGATTGGTCATCACAACACTTTAGGGAACCCATAGGTGCTCAAACATTTCAAACACATGATGAAGTGTACACACACAAACACATGATGAAGTGTACGCACACAAATACATGATGAAGTGTACGCACACAAACACATGATGAAGTGTACGCACACAAACACATGATGAAGTGTACGCACACAAACACATGATGAAGTGTACGCACACAAACACATGATGAAGTGTACGCACACAAACACATGATGAAGTGTACACACACAAACACATGATGAAGTGTACACACACAAACACATGATGAAGTGTACACACACAAACACATGATGAAGTGTACGCACACAAACACATGATGAAGTGTACACACACAAACACATGATGAAGTGTACGCACACAAATACATGATGAAGTGTACGCACACAAACACATGATGAAGTGTACGCACACAAACACATGATGAAGTGTACGCACACAAACACATGATGAAGTGTACGCACACAAACACATGATGAAGTGTACGCACACAAACACTAGTTGTGCACAAACATAGTTAGCCTTCACGCAGGGTACCATGTTTACTTGTGCATGGTGCCCCACATTATTGACATCTCAAGACTATATTCTAATCACTGACAATGACAATTTTCAACAATTAATCACTGAGCTCCTTCATGAAACTGTTCGTTTTCATGATGGCGTGGTTTTCTTTGAATAATTGAATAGTACATAAGTCAACGTCAAATGTGAATCTGTTTTCAGATGTTGTAGTGAGAACTTGTCGATGAGATGTCTAGGAGTGTGGTTTGATCGGAGCCTTTTACCAAGCATGTGGTAGTATTGAAAGCCAGGAACGGTTTCATTTCTCCCTTTTTTTCCCAACGCACGCAGGTGTAAGAGGTAATGGAGCAAAGGCAAACAACAAATGCATGTAGATACACAAAACTGCGAAGCTGCTGTAAAGCTGATGCAAAGGCTACACACCCCCCCCTCCCTTTCCAAATGATACTTCCACTTTTCTCTGCCAGACTGAGCTTGTCCTTGAGCTTAACACCTGAGTTAAATGGCGATTTCTATGACCAAGTCAGTGATGCAGCCATGGGCACCAAGATGGACCATGTTTGTTCATGGAATACCTTTAACACCAAATACTCAACTCGTACCAGGGCCCCCTTCCCATCAAATACCTACGGTAAATCCATGACTGCTTTGGACTTATCGACCTGTCGAGGGAGGACATCTCCACGTTCATCGACTACATCTGCAACTATCACAAAGCCATCAAGATCACATCATACACCTCCACTTTCTCTGTTACTTTTCCGGACCTTTTGTTTGTTCTGACGCGGATTTCTATAAATCCGCAGACGGCGACTGTTACCTTCTTCACACTTCATCTCATTCACCTTACTACTTCATCTCATTCACCTTAACACTTCGTCTCATTCACTTTACCACTTCGTCTCATTCACCTTCACACTTCATCTCTTTCACCTTCACACTTCATCTCATTCACTTTCACACATCATCTCATTCACCTTACCACTTCGTCTCATTCACCTTCACACGTCATCTCATTCACCTTCACACTTCGTCTCATTCGCCTTCACACTTCATCCACCTTCATGCTTTCTCTTATCCACATTCATGCTTAATCTCATTCACCTTCACCTCATTCACTTTCATGCTTCATATCATTCACCTTCATTTCATTCACCTTCACACTTTATCTCTTTTACCTTCATCTCATTAATCTTCATCTCATTCACCTTCGTACTTTATCTCATTCACTTTCATACTTCATCACATTAATCTTCATACTTAATCTAATTCACCTTCGTACTTTATCTCATTCACCTCCATACTTTATCTCATTCACCTTCATACTGTATCTCATTCACCTTCATACTTTATCTAATTCACCTTCATACTTTATCTCATTCACCTCAATACTTTATATCTTTCACCATCATACTTTATCTCATTCACCTTCATACTTCATATCATTCACCTTCATACTTCATCTCGTTCACCTTCAGACTTAATCATTCACCTTCATATTTCATCTAATTCACCTTTATACTCCATCTCACTCACCTTCCTACATCAGCTCTTTCACCTTCATGCTACATCTCATTTACCTTCATGCTTCTTCTCATTCGCCTTCACGCTTCATCTCATCCAATTTCATCCTCATACGCATCTCATTCACACGTCATCTCATTCACCTTCATACTTCATCTCATTCACCATCACATTCATCTCATTCACCTTCATACTTCGTCTCATTCACCTTCATGTCGTGATTCTATTAGATTTTCTCAACTATTACATCTTCTGCGTATCTGCTCGGACGATCAGGATTTTATGAACAGGCTCACCTCATGTTGGCTCACCATATGTTGGCTCACCACATGTTGGCTCACCTCATGTTGTGTATTTACCCGCCGGCTTTATCCAGAGACGATCCATCAATCTGTTACCCAACGTGTTCTCCACATTTCTCGTCAGGATGCACTCACTCCATCTAACCGCCCTCCACAGACAGAACTATAGTCACCCTCACAACTTATCTGCGGTGAGGATTCTTAACCGTTATCGATCCATTCTCCACCCTGACTCCACCACCCGTCGACCTTTTCATGGTTGCCTTCAGACGTGACAGTGAGGGACATTCTTGCCAGGAGCTGCCTTCAGACGTGACAGTGAGGGACATTCTTGCCAGGAGCTGCCTTCAGACGTGACAGTGAGGGACATTCTTGCCAGGAGCTGCCTTCAGACGTGACAGTGAGGGACATTCTTGCCAGGAGCTGCCTTCAGACGTGACAGTGAGGGACATTCTTGCCAGGAGCTGCCTTCAGACGTGACAGTGAGGGACATTCTTGCCAGGAGCTGCCTTCAGACGTGACAGTGAGGGACATTCTTATCAGGAGCTGCCTTCAGACGTGACAGTGAGGGACATTCTTGCCAGGAGCTGCCTTCAGACGTGACAGTGAGGGACATTCTTGTCAGGAGCTGCCTTCAGACGTGACAGTGAGGGACATTCTTGTCAGGAGCTGCCTTCAGACGTGACAGTGAGGGACATTCTTGTCAGGAGCTGTCTCCCCCGACCCGACGACAAACACTAGGTACGATCCCTTGTGGACGGGAGTGTATTACCTTTCTTTATGTACTCCGCACAGGCTCTATCGCATTTCCTAATGGTGGGTTCGAGATCAAGGATGGTTTCACATGTGTCCCGAAATATTATCTGTACCATTTTATGCCAGTTGTATAATATGACTTATATTGGTGAAAATGGAAGATGTCTTGCGTTAGGATTTTGTGAACACCTTCGTGATGTCATAAAGAATACTTGCACTCCAGTTGCTGCCCTTATGAACTCTTCAGACCACAGGAGCGAACAAGACACCAATATAACAGGCATTGTCCTTTGTCACTCTGGAGACCGCAGCCGTTTCACCCTAGAGAATCGCCTTATTGTACAGAAGGGTTTCCTACTCCTTTGGGCATGAATGTATCACACTCATACACACAATTCTCTTGTTATTTTCTCACTCTCCCCCATACACACAATTCTCTTGTTATTTTCTCACTCTCCCCCATACACACAATTCTCTTGTTATTTTCTCACTCTCCCCCCTACACACAATTCTCTTGTTATTTTCTCACTCTCCCCCCTACACACAATTCTCTTGTTATTTTCTCACTCTCCCCCATACACACAATTCTCTTGTTATTTTCTCACTCTCCCCCATACACACAATTCTCTTGTTATTTTCTCACTCTCCCCCATACACACAATTCTCTTGTTATTTTCTCACTCTCCCCCATACACACAATTCTCTTGTTATTTTCTCACTCTCCCCCATACACACAATTCTCTTGTTATTTTCTCACTCTCCCCCATACACACAATTCTCTTGTTATTTTCTCACTATCCCCCCTCCCCCACAACCTTCTAATAGATGTAA
Organism: Megaustenia siamemsis; assembly: GCA_032433765.1. Classification (NCBI taxonomy): domain Eukaryota; kingdom Metazoa; phylum Mollusca; class Gastropoda; order Stylommatophora; family Ariophantidae; genus Megaustenia; species Megaustenia siamemsis. The sequence goes on from JAVIAB010000051.1 coordinate 92,188,252, forward strand.
TTATTCCTCCATTAAATTGTTTGTGGTATTTTCTTCTCCATTAGTACTCCCTGGTGGCCCCCCCTCCCCACCCATTTACTTCTGTTGTCCTCGTTGGTCTATTAATCCTCTTGACTGTCAGTACCATTATCACTTGTTTCTGTATATTGTCTTACCTGGGTCTTATATTCTTTTAATATTCCATTCTTAGACAATTCTCCCATATTGATCTTAGAAACCTTTCTAAATTCCTACCTGGTTTCCGGCCCACGTGTTCGACCAACGACTCCTAGCTAGACTCACTTTCTTCGTGACCATATGGCTCCCGGCCCACGTGTTAGCCTAGTCACTCCTAACCTAGCTAATTTCCTTCGTATCCGACAACAAGCAGGTATAGCTGGGAAGTTCCCTTTTACACATTTTCAATATTGTCTTTTTTATATGTTATTTTACTACGTAGTGTATAGTTTATTTGCTTACATATAGGTTTGTGCGTGTATGTTGTTCACTGTTCCCGCTAAAGGTCTTATGAGCTGAAACGTCGATGTCCTTCACTCACGAAAAGCTGTAACAAGACATTCCTTCCTCTCACATAAGAGATATTGAGCGTGCTCACTTGCCGGTTTCGTTGATGCTCAGTTCGAAAGGCCGATGGAGCACGCGATTTTATGAATGCCCGCAGGAACGTTGGACGAAAAAACACATCTACAAAAAATTACCTTAAATCCGCAAGCATGAATTGTCAGCACGAATAATTATGTCAAGGTGGGAAATGTTTATGTCAAGGTGGGAAATGTTTATGTCAAGGTGGGAAATGTTTATGTCAAGGTGGGAAATGTTTATGTCAAGGTGGGAAATGTTTATGTCAAGGTGGGAAATGTTTATGTCAAGGTGGGAAATGCAACACAGGTGAACTACGCAGGAATCAGAAGAAGACTTGACAACCATCGCAATATAGGTGTCATTAGTCGCTGTATATTGAGGGACATACTTCAAAGGAGATTTGAGCGCACTTGTTCGATGTGTAATGAGCATGATATGTAGACTAAACAAAACTTTAATGATGCTTTTGTCAATTTTATGAGAATCATTCTGTTGATCATTTATTTTAATTCTCATTGTATGGTTCAATCTGTTCTGGAGTTCAGGCTTCGCTGTATATGTTACTATGGTGTTGTTTCCTTAAATTTTGCTTCTTCTACACTGCAGATAAAAGCTCATGCTTATAATATACACCAATGTGAACTCGATTTTGATTTTTTTTATGCTCTATCTTTTAATGGCTAAACAGAATCAAATTTGAGATCAAGTAAGGAAAGACTAGTATAATGAAAAATCAAATAAGGCAAGAAGGAATAATATATCTAGAAGAACAATCAATAGATGAAGAAAACCACATCCAATATCCGAGATAATGTTTAGGCCACGAAGGAGACAGTAGGAATGAAATTAGAATCAGAAAAGCGAAAGCAAAATCAGAAATATTTTTTTAAAAAAACCTTGATAAAATATAGAAGATGTTTAAATTAATGTTTGATCAATCCTTATTTACGAATGTTAGAGCTGGAAAACAATAAAAGAAATAGAAAATAACTTAGACTAGTACGGAGCTAAGAGAAATGACAAAGCAGCTAACAACCTCATCTAAATTCAAGAGAAGATCATGGGCATGTGTTGACCACATGATGAGAAGAGATTCACAAAGCAAAGCCTTTAAATTGGAAATCACCTAAAAAAAGAAAATGAGGTCAATATAAAAAAAAAAACACAGAGAAAAGCTCTGATGAGAGAGGCATCGACAGCAGGTATCAGTGCCATTCAAAAAGGTCTGAAAAGCTCGCCCAGAACACTGACTTGTGGCAAGACACCTTTGACTGACACGTCAGAGTATAGCAGCAACGAATCACATGGACAGTGTTTTTATCTCTGGCCTGTCTTTAGCTCAAAGCAACTATCAAGTGGTCATTGTGTTTACTGTTTTCTTGTCATTAGTTGTTTGTGATCATCTCCTGGTTTATAAAGAGTTAGGAGAATATTAAAGAATGTAGTAGCCCTGTCTGAATCCAGTGTGAATATGAAAAGCAAATTAATATCTAATTAACAGTTGCTGTGAGTTGGTTATTGCAGTTGACTGCTGACCAGTGGTAGAAGATGTCACTCTTAGCTGTAGCAAGTTATTTTTTTTCTTGGCTTGAAAATCCACGAACCTTTGAAAATGGCGGACAAGAGATTTTTTCTGAATTTGTTTCGGCATGGTGTGGTGCTGACCACATTACCCTTAAATGTGATAACATATAATCACTAATATCATATATCTTCAAATATCAATAGTGTGATAAGTGCGTTACTTTAGTTAATATTTAACAGATGTAAAATAGTTTCTTAATATTAACTCATTTGTTTTATTCATATTATTATGTGATGTTGTTTTCCTTCTTTATGACTATTCCTGAATACTCTGTTGCTAACGTAACAGAAGATCACCATTTTTTTTCTGGAATCAAAATAATCAAATTCAAATTCTTTAAAACATTCTAGCTTTCCTCTTAATGTGCTTGGCTACGTGTGACAAATAAATCAGATGATTTGTGTTCCAGTCAAGCATCTGGTTCTTCAATGAAGGCACAACAACAATTATTATTACCTCTTGTAAGTGGTAGCAATATTTTGTGAGATTAATTGTACAGACTAGTTGCACTCACCGCTGAGCTGGATTGTCAATGGTTTCACATCGCTCATAACAGCTGGGAACAAGGCTAGAGTTATGAAGAATGTGAACCATATGCCAAATAACAGATGGTATATCTAAAGACAGATTGAACAGCATACAAAATTAATGCGGAATAATTTATACTGTGTATAGATATGTGACTATTTTTCATTAATTGTAATTTAATTTGAAGGATAAATTAAACATAATTGAAGAGCAACATTTTTATCACTATGTTCACCAAAATTAAAGAAAAAAAAAGTTAAGAATTGAAAAATAAATGTCATTCCTTATTCCTTGACAAATGCAGACTTGTGTACTTTTGACAATTCTACAAGATCAAAAGCATGATGTAGCTTTGTTTTTAGTACTGACTTGGGTATGGGTAATGTATCATATCATGGTGGTGGGGTAGATATGCACAAATATAAATATCGACACATGTGCAGGGCCGCAAGTATTTGTTTTCCTATTAATTTAGCTACCCAATACAATTTTTTCCATTAATTTTTCTGGATAGTATGTATATTTTAATAAAGAAGGCATTAAAAGTTATTACCCAGTTGTCACAAAATGGTTACACAATGTTCCTTTCACTATTAAACAAACAGAAAAGGACAAATAATTTTGTACTAATCTTAAAAGATTGAAGATGGACTTTGGATTCTTTCTTTATTCTGTATCATAATAATCCCATGTGTTGAATCTGCGTTGGAAGCACAATCCTCTCATTAAACAGGTAAGCTCTCAATTTAATGTTTATCATTTATTATTGTTCAGTGATTTTTTTTCCTCTTCATTTCTTTCTCTCTCTCTCCCCCCCCCCCCCCCCCTCTCTCTCTCTCTCTCTCTCTCTCTCACTGTGTCATACCACTATTTCCTGTCTTCTACTTTCCATCAATGGTAAAACTTCAACATTACAAAAGTTATTGCATGCAAATTATGTGGGTGTGCGTGCACGTGCGTGTGTGTGTGTATGTGCATTAATAGGTGATAGCATCCAGCCCTCAGCACCATCTTTTGCTTTAAAGTAACAATGAAACAAGGTCCGTTTTTTGGTTATTTATAGCAGAACCTTCAAACAAGTTTTGTGCATTACTATTCCTTTAAAAGTACTTAGAGAGTTTGCAACTCTTTTATGGCCAGATTATTGCAACAATTGTAAGTGTCCTTCTCTAGCAATCAACTGTTATCATAGAAACACACTGGTAAAGATAGCTTGCTTGAGGCCCGACCTGGTTACCTATAGTCTGTTGTGCAGGCTTGCCTCAGCAAGCCAAACGTTCACTCTCTAGCTGTTGAGGGTGGTGTAATCTTGTAGTAATTGCTTGAGAGTTTGCTTAAATATAAACCAAATATCAGTGCATGTATTTAGAATCTTTCAAAAAAGATAGCTTAAATTAAGTACCTGCAGGAAGACTCTCAAAAAGCTGGCAAGTCTGACCTTATATAAAGGCTCACATTTGTCAATCTTCTCGTGGTGCTCTGCATTTTTCAACTCATTCAACTTCTGATAGTAGCAAAAGAATTTCTGTTGGCAAAATTATTACCATTAGGATTGTTGAAAATAGTAAAAACAATACTGAATACAGTGATCATTTTTATAGCCAATAACTAACCATGCACAGTAACGAAACACGATGAAAGATTAGATGGGAGATGACTACCTGACCTTATAAAAAACCATTTCTAGAAATACTAAAGCAATTCAATATTTGGGAATAGCTTTTGATAGGTCCCTTTATTTCAAGCAACAGGTGATTAAGGTCATTCAAAAGGCAAGGAGAGGGGTCACAGTGATCAAGATCATGGACAGGGCAATCGTTACTATTCTCACAAATGCAGGCTCTCAGTACTGGATTATGGTTTGGATATGCTCACTCTCTCGTCAACTCAGATTGCAAGGTTGGAAATGGTTCAGAGTGAGGGTCTGCGGGCAGCGTTTCAAAACATATGCCCAACTTCAAAACGCTATTACTCTCTAACCGTTTGTTAAATACTTTTGAAATTTTCCAAATGTTATTAGAATGCAAAAGACCCTTTAAATGTATATTTAACAAATATCTTGCAGCTGCAGTTTTCTTAAAGCGGCGATATTTCTTTGATGTTTGTCAAAATTGTAAATTGTGAAGCCCTAAAGAATAGAAATTACCGTAGTTGCTGGTCTACGATTAATTTTCACTAGGTAAAGGCGTGGCCGTAATGGGGAAATAACTGGATAAAACAAAACACCAGGAGAATTATTGTCTGCTCAGTTCGAGGACGGACGATAATATCAAGCTGTATGTCCAATTTTCATAGTTGTGTGGTCCTGAAAAGGACCGTTTGTTGAAATAATTTAAGGTAATATAGGGGCCAACATTGTGGGGGCTATATACTTTCATTCTGAATCAGACGAGTCTAAAAGATTAATAACTGTTTGGGGTTGAACATTCCACAAACCATCATTTTTCCAATATTCCTCTTCCTGTTTTAAGACGTGGTCTTCACATTTAGCCCAATAATCTTTGTCTATATTTAATAAAGCGAGATTAGCAAGAGTCTTTACATCGCATATTTTGAATGTTGTATTTTTATCTGCCACTTGTCCTTTTAATTTTGCCCAGATTAGTTCTATTGGATTTAAATGAGCATGGTAAGGTGGCAGCCTCAAACTTATATGACCGTGTTCTTGGATAATCTTATCTATTTGAAAAAATCTTTGTCCTCTGTTTTTGCTTTACTAGAGATAGTAATTCGGGTTTTAAGTACTTGTTATTAAATTGTATGTGCTCCTTTGTGAGCCATATCTTAATAGCATCTTTTGTACTGGATGACGTCGGGACTTTATCTTCAAGTGCAACAATGTTGCGGTATGCTGCATTGTCCATTATTAGGCAAGATGGTCGATCTAGTGATGGGAGAACAGAATTTTCAATCCAATGTCTAAATATGTGACCATTCATCTCAGAGTGATAATCCCGATTGTCTATGGATTTTGAAAGAAAAATGAGCTCTGCATTCTGTTTTAGTCCATGTTGTCGACTACCTGCATGAGCAATTATCAAGCGCTGTCCTTTGCTGCTAGGTATTAATCTCTTAATCTTTCCATCTGATGACTGCCATTCCCTTTGGTTAGTGTGGTGAGCATTGATCCATGTTTCATCCAAGTACACAATATCATAACCTTGCTTGCGCACCTCTTTTACTTCACGTAAGTACTTGCTTCTCATGACTACTATATTTGGCTTCTCACAGATGATGTTTCGTCCATTGGAATACTTTCTGAATGTAAAGCCTGCAGCTCTCACATTCCTCCATAATGTAGACTTTGATATTTCAATACTGTTGTTCTTTTTCAGCGATACTTGTAATTTTCTTATTGTAACAGTTTCATTCATACATAACAGTTTCCAACATTTTGCGAATTTCACTTCTAATAAGTTCACTGTCGAAATTATCCAACATTTTTGCTCTTCCTTGTGATTTTGTATATTTGGAACATTGACGGTCACGTGCTTGAATCCAGCGATTAAATGACCGTTTAGATAAATCCAAAATGTGTCTTGTCCTATTCTCAGGGTTTTCTAAAGAATGAAATAATCTTCCTCGTTTAGCCTCTTTGCAAAAATAGTCATACATTTTTATTGCGATGTTTTGTAAACTGCAGAATTTCATTTTAAGACTCATGATAAATGTTAGCGTTCCACGTCTACACCTATGGATGAACGGAAATGGAACACACAATGCCTTTGTGTTTTCTACAAGTGTCTAATTGTGTCAGACAGCTCACGTTTAAAGCGTGCAAAATCGTAAATTTGACCGTGTATAGATTTGTAATCGCTATTTTTAACTTAAATACTGTAAACACTAAGTTTTGACTACATCAATGGGTCGTTATAAATTTATATAAATCATATAAGCAATAATAATAACCAAATGTTTGTTTTTAATGAAATTAATTCCCTGTTGGGTTCTAATCATTATAACTTTACATGCACATTTTGAAAAAAATACAAAAAGCGGTTTAAAAGATATTGATTTTAAAAGTTGGGCACGACTTATGAAACAAGCTATAGAGATACATCTATCAGCTCAATGAGATACTTGGCAAATCGAGTTTCAGAGTGCAACATAGATCTGATCAGGTTTAGCCTTATTTGCTGTGGTAAGGAACAAAGATCATCTCTTGCATTCAGAATTGGATGCGACCAAGAGCAGGCGCCTCATGTGTAGAAAGTCCTGGTAGGTCGAGGTGGCGGAGTCCATAAGGAGAGTATGTGATTTCGATCACAATAGGGCTGTCGAGGATTGAATAGAAGTAACAACAGAGAAAAGAGGCTAACCAATGTAATCATTCAGGTTGGCTGTGAGTGTCACAATTCGGCTTACCGAGCTACCCATGTTCTAACACGAAAATCCAATGAAAAAGTGCCATCACCTCAGTATCCGATCCTCTACATGGATGGCTCTGTATTTTACAGATAACACAGTGGTTAGGGTTTTGTGGCATATCAACATGTGGCATATAGATAGAAGCAATAACAGCGACGATACCATTGTTGGTTACATAGAGTGTGGATTACACAGTCTTGGTAATTGACTCGCAAAGTATGCTACAGAAGATTGATAGACAGTGTCTACAGCAGGAGTGGCCGCATCTCTTGGATGACTCCAAAGTGAGCGCGTTAACACGGGTGCACTGTCCAGGGCAAGCTAGTGTACATGGCAAATGAAATAGCCGACAAGCTCTTAGACTGTTTCCTGTCATTCGCCTAACACATTTCATCTATGTAGAGGTTATTTTTCTTATTGTTCTTGCATCTAGGGTCCAAGACTGGCATTGACAGAACAATGTTGGAATGAAGAATGTATTTATGATGATCGCTGGAAAAAAAACAATGATATGAAGCTATTAAAGCTGAAACTCACACAACGATAAGTAACAAAGTAGGCACCAACGGCCATCACAAGAATGACAATGGCCACCACAAAAGAGTAAATTGCTGCTGCAGTCTTGCTTGGAGAAACTGAAAAATATTTTTTTTTAAATAATGATAACAAACTAGGAAAACAAATATGATAATACACTACAGAAACAATAATGTTGATACACTACAGAAACAACACAGGACCAGATGAAATTCCTTCGGAAGCCATCAAAGCAGATATTATCACCTCTACCAAGATGTTACATAATCTATTGGATAAAATTTGGGAGAGGGAAGAAATACCTAAAGACTGGAGAGAAGGTTATATGATCAAACTACCAAAGAAAGGAAGTTTACAGGAGTGCACAAATTATAGGGGAATTATGCTACTATCAGTGCCAGGAAAAATATTAGGCAGAATCATTCTGGAGAGACTAAAAGAGGCTATAGAGAAACACTTGAGAGATGAACAAGCAGGTTTTAGGAAGAACAGATCATGTGCTGATCAAATAACTACTCTACGTATAATAGTTGAACAAAGTTTAGAACTAAAATCCCCACTTTATATTGGATTCATAGATTACGAAAAGGCATTTGATAGTTTAGACAGAAGATTGCTTTGGAAGTTGCTGAGTCATTATGGAATCCCCATAAAGTTTATTAACCTGATAAAAACAATGTATGAAGGAACAAAATGTAGTGTGGTGCATGAAGGACAGCTTACAGAAGCATTTGAAATAAGAACAGGAGTAAGGCAAGGATGCCTTCTGTCTCCATTTCTCTTTCTACTGGCCATAGATTGGATTATGAAAATAACTCAAAACAACAGAAATGGGATCCAGTGGTCACTGACCAAACAACTTGATGATTTAGACTTTGCTGATGACATAGCTCTCCTATCACACAGCCACCAACAGATGCAAGATAAAATGAGTATATTAGATGAGGGATCACAACAGCTAGGACTAAAGATTAATAGAGATAAGACCAACATTATGAGAATTAATGCAGTTGGCAATAACCAAATAAAACTAGGAGAAATACCTCTACTAGACGTACAATCTTATATATATCTGGGCAGTAATATAGATAAAGAGGGAGGAACAGAAAACGATACCAAAATAAGGATATCAAAAGCAAGAGGAGCTTTCATTGCACTGGGAAACATATGGAAATCCAAAGAAATTAGGCTAAATACAAAAATACATATTTTCAACTCCAATGTTAAGTCGGTTCTATTATATGGCTGTGAAACATGGAGAATAACAAAATTGACAATCACGAAGGTACAGACTTTCATTAATGGATGCTTGCGCAGAATAAAGGGATGGAAATGGCAGGACAAAGTCACAAACGTGGAATTATGGAAATGTACCGGTCAAATACCAGTGGATAAAGAAATACAGCGAAGACGATGGCGATGGATAGGACACACACTACGGAAACCAACTGAGAGTATTACACAACAGGCCCTTTTTTGGAATCCCCAGGGGAAAAGACAAAGAGGAAGACCAAGGAATTCTTGGAGAAGACAGATTGAAGCAGAGATGAAGATGATGGGGAAGACATGGAATGATCTTAAAAGATTTGCAAAAAACAGAACGACTTGGAAAGTGTTTGTTGAAGACCTATGCTCCACTGGGAGCTAAAAGGTAGAAGAACTACAGAAACAATGATGATAATATACTACAGAAACTATAATGATAATACACTACAGAAACAATAATGATAATACACTACAGAAACAATAATGATAATACACTACAGAAACAATAATGATAATACACTACAGAAACAATGATGATAATACACTACAGAAACAATAATAATAATACACTACAGAAACAATGATAATAATACACTACAGAAACAATGATGTTGATACACTACACAAACAATGATGATAATACACTACAGAAACAATGATGATAATATACTACAGAAACAATAATGATAATATGCTACAGAAACTATAATGATAATACACTACAGAAACAATAATGATAATACACTACAGAAACAATAATGATAATACACTACAGAAACAATGATGATAATACACTACAGAAACAATGATGATAATATACTACAGAAACAATAATGATAATATACTACAAAAACAATGATGATAATACACTACAGAAACAATAATGATAATATCCTACAGAAACAATGATGATAATACACTACAGAAACAATAATGATAATATACTACAGAAACAATATTGATAATACACTACAGAAACAATAATGATAATGTACTACAGAAACAATAATGATAATATACTAAAGAAAAAATGGTGATAATACACTACAGAAACAATAATGATAATACACGACAGAAACAATAATGATAATATACTACAGAAACAATGATGTTAATACACTACAGAAACAATAATGATAATACACTACAGAAACAATAATGATAATACACTACAGAAACAATGATGATAATACACTACAGAAACAATGATGTTAATACACTACAGAAACAATGATGATAATACACTACAGAAACAATGATGATAATACACTACAGAAACAATAATGATAATACACTACAGAAACAATGATGTTAATACACTACAGAAACAATGATGATAATACACTACAGAAACAATTATGATAATACACTACAGAAACAATGATAATATACTACAGAAACAATGATGATATTATACTACAGAAACAATGATGATATTATACTACAGAAACAATGATGATAATATACTACAGAAACAATGATGATATTCTACTACAGAAACAATGATGATATTATACTACAGAAACAATTATGATAATACACTACAGAAACAATGAAGATAATACACTACAGAAACAATGATGATAATACACTACAGAAACAATGATGATAATATACTACAGAAACAATGATGATAATTAGACTACAGAAACAATGATGATAATATATTACAGAAACAATGATGGTAATACACTACAGAAACAATGATGATAATACACAACAGAAACAATGATGACAACATACTACAGAAACAATGATGATAATACACTACAGAAACCATGATGATAATACACTACAGAAACAATGATAATATACTACAGAAACAATGATGATATTATACTACAGAAACAATGATGATATTATACTACAGAAACAATGAGGATAATATACTACAGAAACAATGATGATATTATACTACAGAAACAATGATGATATTATACTACAGAAACAATGAAGATAATAAACTAAAGAAACAATGATGATAATATACTACAGAAACAATTATGATAATACACTACAGAAACAATGAAGATAATAAACTACAGAAACAATTATGATAATACACTACAGAAACAATGATGATAATACACTACAGAAACAATGATGATAATACACTACAGAAACAATGATGATAATACACTACAGAAACAATGATGATAATATACTACAGAAACAATGATGATAATTAGACTACAGAAACAATGATGATAATATACTACAGAAACAATGATGATAATACACTACAGAAACAATGATGATAATACACTACAGAAACAATGATGACAATATACTACAGAAACAATGATGATAATACAATACAGAAACAATGATGATAATACACTACAGAAACAATGAAGATAATATACTACAGAAACAATGATGATAATATACTACAGAAACAATGAAGATAATAAACTACAGAAACAATGATGATATTACACTACAGAAACAATGATGATAAAAAACTACAGAAACAATGATGATATTACACTACAGAAACAATGATGATATTATACTACAGAAACAATGAAGATATTATACTACAGAAACAATGATGATATTACACTACAGAAAAAATGATGATATTACACTACAGAAACAATGATGATATTACACTACAGAAAAAATGATGATAATACACTACAGAAACAATGATAATATTATACTACATAAAAAATGATGATATTATACTACAGAAACAATGATGATATTATACTACAGAAACAATGATGATAACACACGACAGAAACAATAATGATAATACACTGCAGAAACAATGATGATTATACACTACAAAAACAATGATGATAGAAGTACAGAAACAATGATGTTAATACACTACAGAAACAATGATGATAGTAGTACAGAAACAATGATGATAGTAGTACAGAAACAATGATGATAATAGTACAGAAACAATGATGATAGTTGTACAGAAACAATGATGATAATATACTACAGAAACAATGATAGTAGTACAGAAACAATGATAATAGTAGTACAGAAACAATGATGATAGTAGTACAGAAACAATGATGATAGTAGTACAGAAACAATGATGATAATACACTACAGAAACAATGATGATAGTAGTACAGAAACAATTATGATAATACACTACAGAAACAATGATGATATTATACTACAGAAACAATAATGATAATACACTACAGAGACAATGATGATAATACACTACAGAAACAATGATGATAATACACTACAGAAACAATGATGATAATACACTACAGAAACAATGATGATAATATACTACAGAAACAATGATGATAATACACTACAGAAACAATGATGATATTATACTACAGAAACAATGATGATAATACACTATAAAAGCAATGATGATAATACACTACAGAAACAATGATGATAATACACTACAAAATCAATGATGATAATACACTACAGAAACAATGATGATAATACACTACAGAAACAATGATGATAATACACTACAGAAACAATGATGATAATACACTACAGAAACAATGATAATAATACACTACAGAAACAATGATGATAATACACTACAGAAACAATGATGATATTACACTACAGAAACAATGATGATAATACACTACAGAAACAATGATGTTAATACACTACAGAAACAATGATGATAATACACTATAGAAACAATAATGATAATACACTACAGAAACAATGATGATAATACACTACAGAAACAATGATGATATTATACTACAGAAACAATGATGATATTATACTACAGAAACGATGATAATATACTACAGAAACAATGATGATATTATACTACAGAAACAATGATGATAGTATACTACAGAAACAATGAAGATAATACACTACAGAAACAATGATGATAATATACTACAGAAACAATGATGATAATAGACTACAGAAACAATGATGATAATATACTACAGAAACAATGATGATAATACACTACAGAAACAATAATGATAATACACTACAGAAACAATAATGATAATAGACTACAGAAACAATGATGATAATAGACAACAGAAACAATGATGATAATAGACTACAGAAACAATGATGATAATACACTACAGAAACAATAATGATAATACACTACAGAAACAATAATGATAATACACTACAGAAACAATGATGACAATACACTACAGAAACAATGATGATAATACACTACAGAAACAATGATGATATTATACTACAGAAAAAATTATGATAATACACTATAAAAACAATGATGATAATACACTACAGAAACAATGATGACAATAGACTACAGAAACAATGATGATAATAGACTACAGAAACAATGATGATAATAGACTACAGAAACAATGATGATAATACTCTAGAGAAACAATAATTATAATACACTACAGAAACAATTATAATAATACACTACAGAAACAATGATGATAATACACTACAGAAACAATGATGATAATAGACTACAGAAACAATGATGATATTACACTACAGAAACAATGATGATATTATACTACAGAAACAATGAAGATATTATACTACAGAAACAATGATGATATTACACTACAGAAACAATGATGATATTACACTACAGAAACAATGATGATATTACACTACAGAAACAATGATGATAATACACTACAGAAACAATGATAATATTATACTACAGAAAAAATGATGATATTATACTACAGAAACAATGATGATATTATACTACAGAAACAATGATGATAACACACGACAGAAACAATAATGATAATACACTACAGAAACAATGATGATTATACACTACAAAAACAATGATGATAGTAGTACAGAAACAATGATGTTAATACACTACAGAAACAATGATGATAGTAGTACAGAAACAATGATGATAGTAGTACAGAAACAATGATGATAATAGTACAGAAAAATTGATGATAGTAGTAAAGAAACAATGATGATAGTAGTACAGAAACAATGATGATAATACACTACAGAAACAATGATGATAGTAGTACAGAAACAATTATGATAATACACTACAGAAACAATGATGATAATACACTACAGAAACAATAATGATAATACACTACAGAAACAATGATGATAATACACTACAGAAACAATGATGATATTATACTACAGAAACAATGATGATATTATACTACAGAAACGATGATAATATACTACAGAAACAATGATGATATTATACTACAGAAACAATGATGATATTATACTACAGAAACAATGAAGATAATAATCTACAGAAACAATGATGATAGTAGTACAGAAACAATGATGATAGTAGTACAGAAACAATGATGATAATACACTACAGAAACAATGATGATAATAGACTACAGAAACAATGATGATAATACACTACAGAAACAATGATGATAATACACTACAGAAACAATTATGACAATACACTACAGAAACAATGATGATAATACACTATAGAAACAATGATGATAATAGACTACAGAAACAATGATGATAATACACTACAGAAACAATGATGATAATACACTACAGAAACAACGATGATAATACACTACAGAAACAATGATGATAATACACTACAGAAACAATAATGATAATACACTACAGAAACAATGATGATAATAGACATCAGAAACAATGATGATAATACACTACAGAAACAATAATGATAATACACTACAGAAACAATAATGATAATAGACTACAGAAACAATGATGATATTACACTACAGAAACAATGCTGATATTATACTACAGAAACAATGAAGATATTATACTACAGAAACAATGATGATATTACACTACAGAAACAATGATGATATTACACTACAGAAACAATGATGATATTACACTACAGAAAAAATGATGATAATACACTACAGAAACAATGATAATATTATACTACAGAAAAAATGATGATATTATACTACAGAAACAATGATGATAACACACGACAGAAACAATAATGATAATACACTGCAGAAACAATGATGATTATACACTACAAAAACAATGATGATAGTAGTACAGAAACAATGATGTTAATACACTACAGAAACAATGATGATAGTAGTACAGAAACAATGATGATAGTAGTACAGAAACAATGATGATAATAGTACAGAAACAATGATGATAGTAGTACAGAAACAATGATGATAATATACTACAGAAACAATGATAGTAGTACAGAAACAATGATGATAGTAGTACAGAAACAATGATGATAGTAGTACAGAAACAATGATGATAGTAGTACAGAAACAATTATGATAATACACTACAGAAACAATGATGATAGTAGTACAGAAACAATGATGATATTACACTACAGAAACAATGATGATAGTACACTACAGAAACAATGATGATAGTAGTACAGAAACAATTATGATAATACACTACAGAAACAATGATGATATTATACTACAGAAACAATAATGATAATACACTACAGAGACAATGATGATAATACACTACAGAAACAATGATGATAATACACTACAGAAACAATGATGATAATACACTACAGAAACAATGATGATAATATACTACAGAAACAATGATGATAATACACTACAGAAACAATGATGATATTATACTACAGAAACAATGATGATAATACACTACAAAAGCAATGATGATAATACACTACAGAAACAATGATGATAATACACTACAGAGACAATGATGATAATACACTACAGAAACAATGATGATAATACACTACAGAAACAATGATGATAATACACTACAGAAACAATGATGATAATACACTACAGAAACAATGATAATAATACACTACAGAAACAATGATGATAATACACTACAGAAACAATGATGTTAATACACTACAGAAACAATGATGATAATACACTACAGAAACAATGATGTTAATACACTACAGAATCAATGATGATAATACACTACAGAAACAATAATGATAATACACTACAGAAACAATGATGATAATACACTACAGAAACAATGATGATATTATACTACAGAAACAATTATGATATTATACTACAGAAACGATGATAATATACTACAGAAACAATGATGATATTATACTACAGAAACAATGATGATAGTATACTACAGAAACAATGATGATAATAGACTACAGAAACAATGATGATAATACACTACAGAAACAATAATGATAATACACTACAGAAACAATAATGATAATACACTACAGAAACAATGATGACAATACACTACAGAAACAATGATGATAATACACTACAGAAACAATGATGATATTGTACTACAGAAAAAATTATGATAATACACTACAGAAACAATGATGATAATACACTACAGAAACAATGATGACAATAGACTACAGAAACAATGATGATAATAGACTACAGAAACAATGATGATAATAGACTACAGAAACAATGATGATAATACTCTAGAGAAACAATAATAATAATACACTACAGAAACAATTATAATAATACACTACAGAAACAATGATGATAATACACTACAGAAACACTGATGATAATAGACTACAGAAACAATGATGATATTACACTACAGAAACAATGATGATATTATACTACAGAAACAATGAAGATATTATACTACAGAAACAATGATGATATTACACTACAGAAACAATGATGATATTACACTACAGAAACAATGATGATATTACACTACAGAAACAATGATGATAATACACTACAGAAACAATGATAATATTATACTACAGAAAAAATGATGATATTATACTACAGAAACAATGATGATATTATACTACAGAAGCAATGATGATAACACACGACAGAAACAATAATGATAATACACTACAGAAACAATGATGATAGTACACTACAGAAACAATGATGATAATACACTACAGAAACAATGATGATAATACACTACAGAAACAATGATAATAATACACTTCAGAAACAATGATGTTAATACACTACAGAAACAATTATGATAATACACTACAGAAACAATGATGATAATACACTACAGAAACAATGATAATAATACACTTCAGAAACAATGATGATAATACACTACAGAAACAATAATGATAATACACTACAGAAACAATGATGATAATACACTACAGAAACAATGATGATATTATACTACAGAAACAATGATGATATTATACAACAGAAACGATGATAATATACTACAGAAACAATGATGATATTATACTACAGAAACAATGATGATATTATACTACAGAAACAATGAAGATAATAAACTACAGAAACAATGATGATAGTAGTACAGAAACAATGATGATAGTAGTACAGAAACAATGATGATAATACACTACAGAAACAATGATGATAATAGACTACAGAAACAATGATGATAATACACTACAGAAACAATGATGATAATACACTACAGAAACAATTATGACAATACACTACAGAAACAATGATGATAATACACTATAGAAACAATGATGATAATAGACTACAGAAACAATGATGATAATACACTACAGAAACAATGATGATAATACACTACAGAAACAACGATGATAATACACTACAGAAACAATGATGATAATACACTACAGAAACAATAATGATAATACACTACAGAAACAATGATGATAATAGACATCAGAAACAATGATGATAATACACTACAGAAACAATAATGATAATACACTACAGAAACAATAATGATAATAGACTACAGAAACAATGATGATATTACACTACAGAAACAATGCTGATATTATACTACAGAAACAATGAAGATATTATACTACAGAAACAATGATGATATTACACTACAGAAACAATGATGATATTACACTACAGAAACAATGATGATATTACACTACAGAAAAAATGATGATAATACACTACAGAAACAATGATAATATTATACTACAGAAAAAATGATGATATTATACTACAGAAACAATGATGATAACACACGACAGAAACAATAATGATAATACACTGCAGAAACAATGATGATTATACACTACAAAAACAATGATGATAGTAGTACAGAAACAATGATGTTAATACACTACAGAAACAATGATGATAGTAGTACAGAAACAATGATGATAGTAGTACAGAAACAATGATGATAATAGTACAGAAACAATGATGATAGTAGTACAGAAACAATGATGATAATATACTACAGAAACAATGATAGTAGTACAGAAACAATGATGATAGTAGTACAGAAACAATGATGATAGTAGTACAGAAACAATGATGATAGTAGTACAGAAACAATTATGATAATACACTACAGAAACAATGATGATAGTAGTACAGAAACAATGATGATATTACACTACAGAAACAATGATGATAGTACACTACAGAAACAATGATGATAGTAGTACAGAAACAATTATGATAATACACTACAGAAACAATGATGATATTATACTACAGAAACAATAATGATAATACACTACAGAGACAATGATGATAATACACTACAGAAACAATGATGATAATACACTACAGAAACAATGATGATAATACACTACAGAAACAATGATGATAATATACTACAGAAACAATGATGATAATACACTACAGAAACAATGATGATATTATACTACAGAAACAATGATGATAATACACTACAAAAGCAATGATGATAATACACTACAGAAACAATGATGATAATACACTACAGAGACAATGATGATAATACACTACAGAAACAATGATGATAATACACTACAGAAACAATGATGATAATACACTACAGAAACAATGATGATAATACACTACAGAAACAATGATAATAATACACTACAGAAACAATGATGATAATACACTACAGAAACAATGATGTTAATACACTACAGAAACAATGATGATAATACACTACAGAAACAATGATGTTAATACACTACAGAATCAATGATGATAATACACTACAGAAACAATAATGATAATACACTACAGAAACAATGATGATAATACACTACAGAAACAATGATGATATTATACTACAGAAACAATTATGATATTATACTACAGAAACGATGATAATATACTACAGAAACAATGATGATATTATACTACAGAAACAATGATGATAGTATACTACAGAAACAATGATGATAATAGACTACAGAAACAATGATGATAATACACTACAGAAACAATAATGATAATACACTACAGAAACAATAATGATAATACACTACAGAAACAATGATGACAATACACTACAGAAACAATGATGATAATACACTACAGAAACAATGATGATGTTGTACTACAGAAAAAATTATGATAATACACTACAGAAACAATGATGATAATACACTACAGAAACAATGATGACAATAGACTACAGAAACAATGATGATAATAGACTACAGAAACAATGATGATAATAGACTACAGAAACAATGATGATAATACTCTAGAGAAACAATAATTATAATACACTACAGAAACAATTATAATAATACACTACAGAAACAATGATGATAATACACTACAGAAGCAATGATGATAATACACTACAGAGACAATGATGATAATACACTACAGAAACAATGATGATAGTACACTACAGAAACAATGATGATAATACACTACAGAAACAATGATGATAATACACTACAGAAACAATGATAATAATACACTTCAGAAACAATGATGTTAATACACTACAGAAACAATTATGATAATACACTACAGAAACAATGATGATAATACACTACAGAAACAATGATGATAATACACTACAGAAACAATGATGATAATACACTACAGAAACAATAATGATAATACACTACAGAAACAATGATGATAATACACTACAGAAACAATGATGATATTATACTACAGAAACAATGATGATATTATACTACAGAAACGATGATAATATACTACAGAAACAATGATGATATTATACTACAGAAACAATGATGATATTATACTACAGAAACAATGAAGATAATAAACTACACAAACAATGATGATAGTAGTACAGAAACAATGATGATAGTAGTACAGAAACAATGATGATAATACACTACAGAAACAATGATGATAATAGACTACAGAAACAATGATGATAATACACTACAGAAACAATGATGATAATACACTACAGAAACAATTATGACAATACACTACAGAAACAATGATGATAATACACTATAGAAACAATGATGATAATAGACTACAGAAACAATGATGATAATACACTACAGAAACAATGATGATAATACACTACAGAAACAACGATGATAATACACTACAGAAACAATGATGATAATACACTATAGAAACAATAATGATAATACACTACAGAAACAATGATGATAATAGACATCAGAAACAATGATGATAATACACTACAGAAACAATAATGATAATACACTACAGAAACAATAATGATAATAGACTACAGAAACAATGATGATATTACACTACAGAAACAATGCTGATATTATACTACAGAAACAATGAAGATATTATACTACAGAAACAATGATGATATTACACTACAGAAACAATGATGATATTACACTACAGAAACAATGATGATATTACACTACAGAAAAAATGATGATAATACACTACAGAAACAATGATAATATTATACTACAGAAAAAATGATGATATTATACTACAGAAACAATGATGATAACACACGACAGAAACAATAATGATAATACACTGCAGAAACAATGATGATTATACACTACAAAAACAATGATGATAGTAGTACAGAAACAATGATGTTAATACACTACAGAAACAATGATGATAGTAGTACAGAAACAATGATGATAGTAGTACAGAAACAATGATGATAATAGTACAGAAACAATGATGATAGTAGTACAGAAACAATGATGATAATATACTACAGAAACAATGATAGTAGTACAGAAACAATGATGATAGTAGTACAGAAACAATGATGATAGTAGTACAGAAACAATGATGATAGTAGTACAGAAACAATTATGATAATACACTACAGAAACAATGATGATAGTAGTACAGAAACAATGATGATATTACACTACAGAAACAATGATGATAGTACACTACAGAAACAATGATGATAGTAGTACAGAAACAATTATGATAATACACTACAGAAACAATGATGATATTATACTACAGAAACAATAATGATAATACACTACAGAGACAATGATGATAATACACTACAGAAACAATGATGATAATACACTACAGAAACAATGATGATAATACACTACAGAAACAATGATGATAATATACTACAGAAACAATGATGATAATACACTACAGAAACAATGATGATATTATACTACAGAAACAATGATGATAATACACTACAAAAGCAATGATGATAATACACTACAGAAACAATGATGATAATACACTACAGAGACAATGATGATAATACACTACAGAAACAATGATGATAATACACTACAGAAACAATGATGATAATACACTACAGAAACAATGATGATAATACACTACAGAAACAATGATAATAATACACTACAGAAACAATGATGATAATACACTACAGAAAGAATGATGTTAATACACTACAGAAACAATGATGATAATACACTACAGAAACAATGATGTTAATACACTACAGAATCAATGATGATAATACACTACAGAAACAATAATGATAATACACTACAGAAACAATGATGATAATACACTACAGAAACAATGATGATATTATACTACAGAAACAATTATGATATTATACTACAGAAACGATGATAATATACTACAGAAACAATGATGATATTATACTACAGAAACAATGATGATAGTATACTACAGAAACAATGATGATAATAGACTACAGAAACAATGATGATAATACACTACAGAAACAATAATGATAATACACTACAGAAACTATAATGATAATACACTACAGAAACAATGATGACAATACACTACAGAAACAATGATGATAATACACTACAGAAACAATGATGATATTGTACTACAGAAAAAATTATGATAATACACTACAGAAACAATGATGATAATACACTACAGAAACAATGATGACAATAGACTACAGAAACAATGATGATAATAGACTACAGAAACAATGATGATAATAGACTACAGAAACAATGATGATAATACTCTAGAGAAACAATAATTATAATACACTACAGAAACAATTATAATAATACACTACAGAAACAATGATGATAATACACTACAGAAACACTGATGATAATAGACTACAGAAACAATGATGATATTACACTACAGAAACAATGATGATATTATACTACAGAAACAATGAAGATATTATACTACAGAAACAATGATGATATTACACTACAGAAACAATGATGATATTACACTACAGAAACAATGATGATATTACACTACAGAAACAATGATGATAATACACTACAGAAACAATGATAATATTATACTACAGAAAAAATGATGATATTATACTACAGAAACAATGATGATATTATACTACAGAAGCAATGATGATAACACACGACAGAAACAATAATGATAATACACTACAGAAACAATGATGATTATACACTACAAAAACAATGATGATAGTAGTACAGAAACAATGATGTTAATACACTACAGAAACAATGATGATAGTAGTACAGAAACAATGATGATAGTAGTACAGAAACAATGATGATAATAGTACAGAAACAATGATGATAGTAGTACAGAAATAATGATGATAATATACTACAGAAACAATGATAGTAGTACAGAAACAATGATGATAGTAGTACAGAAACAATGATGATAGTAGTACAGAAACAATGATGATAGTAGTACAGAAACAATGATGATAATACACTACAGAAACAATGATGATAGTAGCACAGAAACAATTATGATAATACACTACAGAAAAAATGATGATATTATACTACAGAAACAATAATGATAATACACTACAGAGACAATGATGATAATACACTACAGAAACAATGATGATAATACACTACAGAAACAATGATGATAATACACTACAGAAACAATGATGATAATATACTACAGAAACAATGATGATAATACACTACAGAAACAATGATGATATTATACTACAGAAACAATAATGATAATACACTACAAAAGCAATGATGATAATACACTACAGAAGCAATGATGATAATACACTACAGAGACAATGATGATAATACACTACATAAACAATGATGATAATACACTACAGAAACAATGATGATAATACACTACAGAAACAATGATGATAATACACTACAGAAGCAATGATAATAATACACTTCAGAAACAATGATGTTAATACACTACAGAAACAATAATGATAATACACTACAGAAACAATTATGATAATACACTACAGAAACAATGATGATAATACACTACAGAAACAATGATGATAATACACTACAGAAACAATGATGTTAATACACTACAGAAACAATGATGACAATACACTACAGAAACAATAATGATAATACACTACAGAAACAATGATGATAATACACTACAGAAACAATGATGATATTATACTACAGAAACAATGATGATATTATACTACAGAAACGATGATAATATACTACAGAAACAATGATGATATTATACTACAGAAACAATGATGATATTATACTACAGAAACAATGAAGATAATAAACTACAGAAACAATGATGATAATATACTACAGAAACAATAATGATAATAGACTACAGAAACAATGATGATAATAGACTACAGAAACAATGATGATAATACACTACAGAAACAATAATGATAATACATTACAGAAACAATAATGATAATAGACTACAGAAACAATGATGATAATAGACTCAGAAACAATGATGATAATAGACTACAGAAACAATGATGATAATACACTACAGAAACAATAATGATAATACACTACAGAAACAATAATGATAATACACTACAGAAACAATGATGATAATACACTACAGAAACAATGATGATATTATACTACAGAAACAATGATGATATTATACTACAGAAAAAATTATGATAATACACTACAGAAACAATGATGATAATAGACTACAGAAACAATGATGATAATACACTACAGAAACAATGATGATAATAGACTACAGAAACAATGATGATAATAGACTACAGAAACAATGATGATAATACACTACAGAAACAATGATGATAATACTCTACAGAAACAATTATAATAATACACTACAGAAACAATGATGATATTATACTACAGAAACAATGATGATAGTATACTACAGAAACAATGATGATAATAGACTACAGAAACAATGATGATAATACACTACAGAAACAATAATGATAATACACTACAGAAACAATAATGATAATACACTACAGAAACAATGATGACAATACACTACAGAAACAATGATGATAATACACTACAGAAACAATGATGATATTGTACTACAGAAAAAATTATGATAATACACTACAGAAACAATGATGATAATACACTACAGAAACAATGATGACAATAGACTACAGAAACAATGATGATAATAGACTACAGAAACAATGATGATAATAGACTACAGAAACAATGATGATAATACTCTAGAGAAACAATAATTATAATACACTACAGAAACAATTATAATAATACACTACAGAAACAATGATGATAATACACTACAGAAACACTGATGATAATAGACTACAGAAACAATGATGATATTACACTACAGAAACAATGATGATATTATACTACAGAAACAATGAAGATATTATACTACAGAAACAATGATGATATTACACTACAGAAACAATGATGATATTACACTACAGAAACAATGATGATATTACACTACAGAAACAATGATGATAATACACTACAGAAACAATGATAATATTATACTACAGAAAAAATGATGATATTATACTACAGAAACAATGATGATATTATACTACAGAAGCAATGATGATAACACACGACAGAAACAATAATGATAATACACTACAGAAACAATGATGATTATACACTACAAAAACAATGATGATAGTAGTACAGAAACAATGATGTTAATACACTACAGAAACAATGATGATAGTAGTACAGAAACAATGATGATAGTAGTACAGAAACAATGATGATAATAGTACAGAAACAATGATGATAGTAGTACAGAAATAATGATGATAATATACTACAGAAACAATGATAGTAGTACAGAAACAATGATGATAGTAGTACAGAAACAATGATGATAGTAGTACAGAAACAATGATGATAGTAGTACAGAAACAATGATGATAATACACTACAGAAACAATGATGATAGTAGCACAGAAACAATTATGATAATACACTACAGAAAAAATGATGATATTATACTACAGAAACAATAATGATAATACACTACAGAGACAATGATGATAATACACTACAGAAACAATGATGATAATACACTACAGAAACAATGATGATAATACACTACAGAAACAATGATGATAATATACTACAGAAACAATGATGATAATACACTACAGAAACAATGATGATATTATACTACAGAAACAATAATGATAATACACTACAAAAGCAATGATGATAATACACTACAGAAGCAATGATGATAATACACTACAGAGACAATGATGATAATACACTACAGAAACAATGATGATAATACACTACAGAAACAATGATGATAATACACTACAGAAACAATGATGATAATACACTACAGAAGCAATGATAATAATACACTTCAGAAACAATGATGTTAATACACTACAGAAACAATAATGATAATACACTACAGAAACAATTATGATAATACACTACAGAAACAATGATGATAATACACTACAGAAACAATGATGATAATACACTACAGAAACAATGATGTTAATACACTACAGAAACAATGATGACAATACACTACAGAAACAATAATGATAATACACTACAGAAACAATGATGATAATACACTACAGAAACAATGATGATATTATACTACAGAAACAATGATGATATTATACTACAGAAACGATGATAATATACTACAGAAACAATGATGATATTATACTACAGAAACAATGATGATATTATACTACAGAAACAATGAAGATAATAAACTACAGAAACAATGATGATAATATACTACAGAAACAATAATGATAATAGACTACAGAAACAATGATGATAATAGACTACAGAAACAATGATGATAATACACTACAGAAACAATAATGATAATACATTACAGAAACAATAATGATAATAGACTACAGAAACAATGATGATAATAGACTTCAGAAACAATGATGATAATAGACTACAGAAACAATGATGATATTATACTACAGAAACAATTATGATATTATACTACAGAAACGATGATAATATACTACAGAAACAATGATGATATTATACTACAGAAACAATGATGATAGTATACTACAGAAACAATGATGATAATAGACTACAGAAACAATGATGATAATACACTACAGAAACAATAATGATAATACACTACAGAAACAATAATGATAATACACTACAGAAACAATGATGACAATACACTACAGAAACAATGATGATAATACACTACAGAAACAATGATGATATTGTACTACAGAAAAAATTATGATAATACACTACAGAAACAATGATGATAATACACTACAGAAACAATGATGACAATAGACTACAGAAACAATGATGATAATAGACTACAGAAACAATGATGATAATAGACTACAGAAACAATGATGATAATACTCTAGAGAAACAATAATTATAATACACTACAGAAACAATTATAATAATACACTACAGAAACAATGATGATAATACACTACAGAAACACTGATGATAATAGACTACAGAAACAATGATGATATTACACTACAGAAACAATGATGATATTATACTACAGAAACAATGAAGATATTATACTACAGAAACAATGATGATATTACACTACAGAAACAATGATGATATTACACTACAGAAACAATGATGATATTACACTACAGAAACAATGATGATAATACACTACAGAAACAATGATAATATTATACTACAGAAAAAATGATGATATATACTACAGAAACAATGATGATATTATACTACAGAAGCAATGATGATAACACACGACAGAAACAATAATGATAATACACTACAGAAACAATGATGATTATACACTACAAAAACAATGATGATAGTAGTACAGAAACAATGATGTTAATACACTACAGAAACAATGATGATAGTAGTACAGAAACAATGATGATAGTAGTACAGAAACAATGATGATAATAGTACAGAAACAATGATGATAGTAGTACAGAAATAATGATGATAATATACTACAGAAACAATGATAGTAGTACAGAAACAATGATGATAGTAGTACAGAAACAATGATGATAGTAGTACAGAAACAATGATGATAGTAGTACAGAAACAATGATGATAATACACTACAGAAACAATGATGATAGTAGCACAGAAACAATTATGATAATACACTACAGAAAAAATGATGATATTATACTACAGAAACAATAATGATAATACACTACAGAGACAATGATGATAATACACTACAGAAACAATGATGATAATACACTACAGAAACAATGATGATAATACACTACAGAAACAATGATGATAATATACTACAGAAACAATGATGATAATACACTACAGAAACAATGATGATATTATACTACAGAAACAATAATGATAATACACTACAAAACAATGATGATAATACACTACAGAAACAATGATGATAATACACTACAGAGACAATGATGATAATACACTACAGAAACAATGATGATAATACACTACAGAAACAATGATGATAATACACTACAGAAACAATGATGATAATACACTACAGAAGCAATGATAATAATACACTTCAGAAACAATGATGTTAATACACTACAGAAACAATAATGATAATACACTACAGAAACAATGATGATAATACACTACAGAAACAATGATGATAATACACTACAGAAACAATGATGATAATACACTACAGAAACAATGATGTTAATACACTACAGAAACAATGATGACAATACACTACAGAAACAATAATGATAATACACTACAGAAACAATGATGATAATACACTACAGAAACAATGATGATATTATACTACAGAAACAATGATGATATTATACTACAGAAACGATGATAATATACTACAGAAACAATGATGATATTATACTACAGAAACAATGATGATATTATACTACAGAAACAATGAAGATAATAAACTACAGAAACAATGATGATAATATACTACAGAAACAATAATGATAATAGACTACAGAAACAATGATGATAATAGACTACAGAAACAATGATGATAATACACTACAGAAACAATAATGATAATACATTACAGAAACAATAATGATAATAGACTACAGAAACAATGATGATAATCGACTCAGAAACAATGATGATAATAGACTACAGAAACAATGATGATAATACACTACAGAAACAATAATGATAATACACTACAGAAACAATAATGATAATACACTACAGAAACAATGATGATAATACACTACAGAAACAATGATGATATTATACTACAGAAACAATGATGATATTATACTACAGAAAAAATGATGATAATACACTACAGAAACAATGATGATAATACACTACAGAAACAATGATGATAATACACTACAGAAACAATGATGATAATAGACTACAGAAACAATGATGATAATAGACTACAGAAACAATGATGATAATACACTACAGAAACAATGATGATAATACTCTACAGAAACAATTATAATAATACACTACAGAAACAATGATGATATTATACTACAGAAACAATGATGATAGTATACTACAGAAACAATGATGATAATAGACTACAGAAACAATGATGATAATACACTACAGAAACAATAATGATAATACACTACAGAAACAATAATGATAATACACTACAGAAACAATGATGACAATACACTACAGAAACAATGATGATAATACACTACAGAAACAATGATGATATTGTACTACAGAAAAAATTATGATAATACACTACAGAAACAATGATGATAATACACTACAGAAACAATGATGACAATAGACTACAGAAACAATGATGATAATAGACTACAGAAACAATGATGATAATAGACTACAGAAACAATGATGATAATACTCTAGAGAAACAATAATTATAATACACTACAGAAACAATTATAATAATACACTACAGAAACAATGATGATAATACACTACAGAAACACTGATGATAATAGACTACAGAAACAATGATGATATTACACTACAGAAACAATGATGATATTATACTACAGAAACAATGAAGATATTATACTACAGAAACAATGATGATATTACACTACAGAAACAATGATGATATTACACTACAGAAACAATGATGATATTACACTACAGAAACAATGATGATAATACACTACAGAAACAATGATAATATTATACTACAGAAAAAATGATGATATTATACTACAGAAACAATGATGATATTATACTACAGAAGCAATGATGATAACACACGACAGAAACAATAATGATAATACACTACAGAAACAATGATGATTATACACTACAAAAACAATGATGATAGTAGTACAGAAACAATGATGTTAATACACTACAGAAACAATGATGATAGTAGTACAGAAACAATGATGATAGTAGTACAGAAACAATGATGATAATAGTACAGAAACAATGATGATAGTAGTACAGAAATAATGATGATAATATACTACAGAAACAATGATAGTAGTACAGAAACAATGATGATAGTAGTACAGAAACAATGATGATAGTAGTACAGAAACAATGATGATAGTAGTACAGAAACAATGATGATAATACACTACAGAAACAATGATGATAGTAGCACAGAAACAATTATGATAATACACTACAGAAAAAATGATGATATTATACTACAGAAACAATAATGATAATACACTACAGAGACAATGATGATAATACACTACAGAAACAATGATGATAATACACTACAGAAACAATGATGATAATACACTACAGAAACAATGATGATAATATACTACAGAAACAATGATGATAATACACTACAGAAACAATGATGATATTATACTACAGAAACAATAATGATAATACACTACAAAAGCAATGATGATAATACACTACAGAAGCAATGATGATAATACACTACAGAGACAATGATGATAATACACTACAGAAACAATGATGATAATACACTACAGAAACAATGATGATAATACACTACAGAAACAATGATGATAATACACTACAGAAGCAATGATAATAATACACTTCAGAAACAATGATGTTAATACACTACAGAAACAATAATGATAATACACTACAGAAACAATTATGATAATACACTACAGAAACAATGATGATAATACACTACAGAAACAATGATGATAATACACTACAGAAACAATGATGTTAATACACTACAGAAACAATGATGACAATACACTACAGAAACAATAATGATAATACACTACAGAAACAATGATGATAATACACTACAGAAACAATGATGATATTATACTACAGAAACAATGATGATATTATACTACAGAAACGATGATAATATACTACAGAAACAATGATGATATTATACTACAGAAACAATGATGATATTATACTACAGAAACAATGAAGATAATAAACTACAGAAACAATGATGATAATATACTACAGAAACAATAATGATAATAGACTACAGAAACAATGATGATAATAGACTACAGAAAAATGATGATAATACACTACAGAAACAATAATGATAATACATTACAGAAACAATAATGATAATAGACTACAGAAACAATGATGATAATAGACTTCAGAAACAATGATGATAATAGACTACAGAAACAATGATGATAATACACTACAGAAACAATAATGATAATACACTACAGAAACAATAATGATAATACACTACAGAAACAATGATGATAATACACTACAGAAAGAATGATGATATTATACTACAGAAACAATGATGATATTATACTACAGAAAAAATTATGATAATACACTACAGAAACAATGATGATAATAGACTACAGAAACAATGATGATAATACACTACAGAAACAATGATGATAATAGACTACAGAAACAATGATGATAATAGACTACAGAAACAATGATGATAATACACTACAGAAACAATGATGATAATACTCTACAGAAACAATTATAATAATACACTACAGAAACAATGATGATAATACACTACAGAAACAATGATGATAATAGACTACAGAAACAATGATGATAATACACTACAGAAACAATGATGATAATACACTACAGAAACAATTATGACAATACACTACAGAAACAATGATGATAATACACTATAGAAACAATGATGATAATAGACTACAGAAACAATGATGATAATACACTACAGAAACAATGATGATAATACACTACAGAAACAACGATGATAATACACTACAGAAACAATGATGATAATACACTACAGAAACAATAATGATAATAGACTACAGAAACAATGATGATAATAGACTACAGAAACAATGATGATAATACACTACAAAAGCAATGATGATAATACACTACAGAAGCAATGATGATAATACACTACAGAGACAATGATGATAATACACTACAGAAACAATAATTATAATACACTACAGAAACAATGATGATAATACACTACAGAAACAATGATGATAATACAATACAGAAACAATGATGATAATACACTACAGAAACATTGATGATAATACACTACAGAAACAATAATGAAAATACACTACAGAAACAGTATATATAAAACACCTCGAAACAAACGCACCAAGAAAGTAATGAAATATTTTGTAACTCAGTTTTACAGAAACTGAAAAAAATACCAGAAAATTGCTTAAAGTTTACTACATATCTTATTTACATATATTCTTTGCATTAGTGCAATAAATGTTTGTATATTATTTTATATCTGCTGAGCCTCACAGTTCTGGAGGTGTAGCAAAACAAAGATTCACAAAGAACAAAAATGCTGCGACTACTCACATGCTAAAACAATAATATTTGTAACTGCCACCAAAGTTCCTGAGAGATTCTGCAAAGTAAACAATAAAGCATTTTAAATTGTCATGGTCTGGATTACTTATTGGTTATTAATACCACAAAAGTGAAATTGAATGGTAAGTCATTAGATATTATATTATGCACGTTTATGTACCAAAGACGGGCATTCTAGAGGAAACAGTTGTTAAATTTTACCACGAGCTTAAGATAGCACTTTGTCAATCCAAAACACATGAAAACACTCTAGTTCTAGGGGATCTCAAGCAAAAGTACAAAAGAAAAGCTTCGAAGAAGTAGTTAGTTATTATGGCTTAGGTGAGAGAAATGAAAGAGGTAACAATCTTATTGACTGGGCAAGAACACACAACATGGTGATAATAAACACCTGGTACAAGCACCATCCAAGAACTATGTGGACGCGGAAAAGCACAAGAGCCATCGCACGTAATCAGATCGACTACATAATAATAAACACTAGCGTTTCCCAAAATAGTGGATCTAGGTCACGTTCTCTCAATCGCTGCAGAAAGTGCATTCAGGGTCTGATTAATTTCGGTTCTCCATTGCACTTTTCTGCGTTAAAGTCAAAATGATGATCTACTTATTACATCTGCGTCGATAAAGCGAAGTCGTACGCCGGCAACAGTCCCTTTTTGACAAAAAAAGTGTTGTGAATGCGACCTCCCACCGTCTAGACTTGATTGGCGCTTTACGTCACATTGGTGCTGTTCATGACCGTTGTTGGAATTTCTTGACGCAAGTTATTTACATGTTACTCATTTATGTGAACTGCTTCGTCAGCCGCAGTTTTATCTCTTGGGGAATTATCACCGTGTTTTGTTCGTCGTAGGCTGCATTCACTAGATTAATCAGGAATCTAAATGGAGCGAAATTGTTGTGTGTACGACATTGTTGCGTGCTACGTCATCATAATGGCTCATCGTACATCCCTAGACCAGCCGTACGCTAATCTTACGGTCTGTTGTTTGATGTACGACGGGGATAATCTGACGACTAACTGTGTGTCTATATGTTCGGAATTGGAGTCAACAACGATGGTCTAACATCAACAAGAGCTATACATTTTTAAGAAAATATGACATTCATCATTTTCAAGAGGACGTGAACTTCCGGTAGTTGGTGGATAGGCGGCGGGAACAATTGAAGGCTATGCATGAAAAGTGTTCCTTGTTGCAGTTTCCTCATATTCCAAGCCCGGCTTGTTGCAAGAGCTACTGAGTTAAGTGCTCTGTGCACACCGTGAGCTGTGTGTCTCATCCGTTTTGATCATGTTTCGATATTACAATTGTTTACGATGAATGATGATATCGTATGACAGGGAACAGTTGGCTGTGTTCACTTTCTGCGCGGTTTCGCCTTATGTCTTTTGGCGTGTGCTGAGACTGCTACGATGTGGACTACAGTTACCTTACTTTATATGGGAGATGAGATATTCGCATGATTACGCTGGCACGGGCGGTTGAGAAATTATTGATTTTAATTCGTTTGCAGTGATACCGGGGCCTTCCATAACCAAATAACGAAAATAATACCAGAAAATGGCAGGTCTAAGATAGGCCAGGTATTGACTACCTGCAATGGGTGTAGGTCTACAGACTTTATTATACAGACTTTATTATACGGACTTTATTATACGGACTTTATTATACAGACTTTATTATACGGACTTTATTATACAGACTTTATTATACGGACTTTATTATACAGACTTTATTATACGGACTTTATTATACGGACTTTATTATACAGACTTTATTATACGGACTTTATTATACAGACTTTATTATACGGACTTTATTATACAGACTTTATTATACGGACTTTATTATACAGACTTTATTATACGGACTTTATTATACAGACTTTATTATACGGACTTTATTATACGGACTTTATTATACAGACTTTATTATACGGACTTTATTATACGGACTTTATTATACAGACTTTATTATACAGACTTTATTATACGGACTTTATTATACGGACTTTATTATACGGACTTTATTATACGGACTTTATTATACAGACTTTATTATACAGACTTTATTATACGGACTTTATTATACGGACTTTATTATACGGACTTTATTATACAGACTTTATTATACAGACTTTATTATACGGACTTTATTATACGGACTTTATTATACAGACTTTATTATACGGACTTTATTATACGGACTTTATTATACGGACTTTATTATACGGACTTTATTATACAGACTTTATTATACAGACTTTATTATACGGACTTTATTATACGGACTTTATTATACAGACTTTATTATACGGACTTTATTATACGGACTTTATTATACAGACTTTATTATACGGACTTTATTATACGGACTTTATTATACGGACTTTATTATACGGACTTTATTATACGGACTTTATTATACGGACTTTATTATACGGACTTTATTATACGGACTTTATTATACGGACTTTATTATACGGACTTTATTATACGGACTTTATTATACGGACTTTATTATACGGACTTTATTATACGGACTTTATTATACGGACTTTATTATACGGACTTTATTATACGGACTTTATTATACGGACTTTATTATACGGACTTTATTATACGGACTTTATTATACGGACTTTATTATACGGACTTTATTATACAGACTTTATTATACGGACTTTATTATACGGACTTTATTATACGGACTTTATTATACGGACTTTATTATACGGACTTTATTATACGGACTTTATTATACGGACTTTATTATACGGACTTTATTATACGGACTTTATTATACGGACTTTATTATACGGACTTTATTATACGGACTTTATTATACGGACTTTATTATACGGACTTTATTATACGGACTTTATTATACGGACTTTATTATACGGACTTTATTATACAGACTTTATTATACAGACTTTATTATACGGACTTTATTATACGGACTTTATTATACGGACTTTATTATACAGACTTTATTATACGGACTTTATTATACGGACTTTATTATACGGACTTTATTATACGGACTTTATTATACGGACTTTATTATACGGACTTTATTATACGGACTTTATTATACGGACTTTATTATACGGACTTTATTATACGGACTTTATTATACGGACTTTATTATACGGACTTTATTATACGGACTTTATTATACGGACTTTATTATACGGACTTTATTATACGGACTTTATTATACGGACTTTATTATACGGACTTTATTATACGGACTTTATTATACGGACTTTATTATACGGACTTTATTATACGGACTTTATTATACAGACTTTATTATACGGACTTTATTATACGGACTTTATACAGAAATTAAACAATTTGTAGATGACCATGTGTCTTAAGTAAAACACAACAAGATGCAAATACCACAGATACCATATCATCCATGGCAGAAAAAATAGGACTTGAAATACGACAGGGATAAAACAAAAATAATGAGAAATAACAATACCCCAGAGGGCAATATATATCTAAATCGCCAGGCATTGGAAAGAGTAGACCACTATATATATCTTGGTAATAATATAGATCAAGAAGGTGATACAAAGAAAGAGATCAGAAGCATGATAGCAAAAGCAGCAACGAACTTTAAATACCTGAACAAAATATATAGTTCTCAGAGAGGCCAACACAAAAAGGGAGCTCTTAAAAAAACATCAGAAAGAAGCAATCAACATTTTTCGGGCACATCATGAGAAGAGGAAAGTTGGAATACTTGGTTACAACTGGCAAAATAAAAGGAAATAGAGATCGCGGACGACAAAGAGAGAAAATACTGGATAGCTTGGTGTCATGGCATGGAAAACAGTCAACAACAGAACTGATATTATGCACTGTAGATAGAAGATTGTGGAGGGACATGATCACCTACGCCAACCGATATGGCACATGATGATGATGATAAACAAATATGGAAATAAAAAATACTATACAAGAAAACCAAATTTAGAATATTCAACTGAAACATAATATCAACACTAACCTATGCATGTGAAAGCTGGAAAACAAAAGAGATTGAGAAAAATGTAATGCTTTTGATATCAAATGCCTAAGAAAAATAATCTATGTACAATGGAATTATTTCAAGACTAATATTGAAATAATAGAAATGGCCATGCAACCAAAGACCCCATCTACAATTAAGGAATGAAGATGAACATATGCCGAAAATGTGTTGAGAAGAGACAACAAGTGAATTCCAAAACAAGCTCTTCATTGGGAAACATCAGGATGCAGAAAAAGTGGAAGACCTAAAGAGATACTAAAAAGATCACTTATAAGAGAAGCAAAGTTGGCAGGCATAGACTCATTAGATAAGATCGAACATCTCATCCAGAATAGAGATGGGTGACAAAAACACTACAAGCCCTATGCGAGTTCTAATGGCATGGGAAGGATCAAGAATCAAGATGATCAAACAAATTTTCACTAACGTAGAATTATGAAAAAACACCAGTCCAATATTAGTGGACAAAGAAATATAATGAAGACGATGGTGCTGGATAGGACACACACTGCAGAAGCCAACTGAGAGTATTACACGACAGACTTTCTTTTGGAATCCTGAGGGGAAGAAACAAAGAGGAAGACAAAGTGTTCTTGGAGAAGACAGATGGAAGGAGAGATGAAGATGATGGGGAAGACAAGGAATTATCTTTAAAGTAGATTTCAAATAAACAGTTGATTTTGGTTATTTTTGTGATAGTCTTAGCTATTGCTTTTGAAATGTCCGTAAGATGTGCAGATAACATAAACAGAAGTCTTAACCTTAAAAAAAAAAACATGTATGGATATGCTGTCCAGATAACATTTGGGTATGTAAGAGCTGATAGGCTTGTTTCAGATGTGCCTGTGGTGGGAATAATAGACATGCTCATGATGACATCAGTATATTGGAAATCAATATGGCTGTGAATTTGCAGTCTTGAGACAGTAACAACTTGGAAGAAAATGTCAATCAAGTGAGAATGAGAACTTATAAAGAAGAGCTTGGCTTAAATGAGTTAATGGAACCATTAGGGAACACAAACTCATCTTTTGAAGTGACTGAGCAGCTACACGTTTGTCCAGAATGTTAAGATGTCAATTCTAACAACAATGAACAATCATGGCATGGAGCTGACACAGATTCATTAACTATTAAATCCTAATGTGGTGGGTTGTAATAGATTTCTTGACTTATCAATTTCTTCTATCTATCTATTGTCCTTCCGAGCCAAAGACGGCACATAGGACAGAACCACAATCTCAAAAACAGAAACCTTGTGGGCTAAAATGGCACATATTGCAGAGATCACTGCTTCTATAATCTATGGCTCTGTTTCCATAACAATACTTTTTACAATGACAGCTTGTCAAGCCATCGATCAACCTCCTTAGTTGCCTTTTACAACACGCTTGGAAGGTCACAGTGTCACTACTCATCTCTTCCCTCACAATGAGGCCCAGTAACACACAATTTCTTCTACGTAGTGCAAAATTGTCTTCTGCATCAAAAGGCATTACATAGGTGCACTGACTTTGAAACTGATTTAGAAAACTACTGAAACTTTCTACTGAAATGAGGTCATGGATGTGTTAAGTTTTGTCTTTTTGAGGATGAATCTGTGTTGAAATTTGACTTGCAAAAGTAATTGATTCTGGACGGTGTGTCATTTATTTGTTCTCTTAGATCTCCATACACTCAGAAATTATATTTCACATCAATGGGCAATTATAAGTTTTATTCCTCAAAGCATCAAGAATGATACTAGTGCATTTTAGTGACATCTTAAGTGTGTCTCTCAATCTCCTCTTTTATCCACCGTGTGATCATTTGCCCATCCTGCAGTTGGCATTAAAATAATTTTTTTTGGTAGACGTTGATTTGACAAGTGGAACCAACTGTCCTGCCCACCACAGCTCTAATCTACATAGCATCTGTCTAACATGCCAGATTGTGTAAGCACATTTGTGTCTAACATACCAGATTGTGTAATTACATCTG
The DNA here is from genome assembly GCA_032433765.1 of Megaustenia siamemsis. Lineage (NCBI taxonomy): Eukaryota > Metazoa > Mollusca > Gastropoda > Stylommatophora > Ariophantidae > Megaustenia > Megaustenia siamemsis. The sequence continues at coordinate 92,226,230 of JAVIAB010000051.1, forward strand.
TGTCTAACATGTCAGATTGTATAATTACATCTGTGTCTAACATGCCAGATTGTGTAAGCACATCTGTGTCTAACATGCCAGATTGTGTAAGCACATCTGTGTCTAACATGCCAGATTGTGTAAGCACATCTGCATCTAACATGCCAGATTGTGTAAGGACATCTGTGTCTGAAATCAAGTCCTGCCTTATCTTCTGCAGTTTTCACAGTCAGTGCAATACTATAGCTACTATATAAGCAATTTTCTCCATTGTCAAAATCAGCAAAGCACAATAGAAGTACAGCGTAAAGAAAAAAAAAACAAATAATATACTAACATTCTCCTAATGTTATCCTATCCTAATGGTGTATGTATGTTTGTTGTTTGCGTTCGCCAGAATGAATTGTGCGTGAATATCACTTTTTCTTAATTTCTCACACTGGCAGATGTGTACTCAGGTGTTCTCCACCATACAGGCAGATATTCTCCAACTTCAGAGGTATGCTCACTACCACGCAGCCCCTCTTGACCACGCAGTACCCTAACGTCATAGTTATTTTGTTATTTATCCGTTCTTTCAAACTGCACCACCCTGATGCATATGCCATGAATACAATTTTATTTTTTTTTAATTCTTTATTCATTGATATTACAGTTTTTTGGCCATTTTCATTATGTTTAGTTTAGTCAACAGGTCAACGTCATTGCTCATCGAACAAACCCATAAATGCTCAGATCTGCACATATCCCTCAACATGAAGCGAATAATGACACCTGTATTGTGTTGGTTGACAAATCTTCTTTGAATTCCTGCACAACGTTCCCATCTGGCATCTCCCACCTTGATGTGACATTGATGATTCGCTGTGTGTTGTGCCATCTGACACTGATGGTCAATTTTGTTTCCTATAATCATCTTTTTTCTAAGAACATTTTAATAGTTGTGTCAGATATAGGTTATGTCCTGATGTTTTTATAAACTGTCCTTTTTTTTACTTCAATAGTTATTTTGAAGAATATCCTAGTATCTCTTCTACAAGGCAGCTGATGGTTATAGTTCAAAGTTTTTTCTTAGATGAGTTCTGACATATGATGATGAATCTCATTTGCCAAATTTGACAACTCTGGTATTGTGTTATTATTGGGCTCATGGCTTAATTCTGTTGATGACAAACATAGATTTATCTTTTTATTGTAATTTACTGGTATCTCGAATACAAGACAAATGTATTTGCATTTCTTTATAGGAAATGCATTTTTCACCTTCAAGATCTAATCTCATTGGTACAACTGACATTCTCAAAAAAAGGGGGGCTTACATTTCCAAAGATCACTGCATTTGTGTGTTTCATCGGTAAAATGGCAGAAATTCCATAAACGCTGTTTTGATAAATCCCTGAGGCACCTATACAGTAGTAAAGAAGATATGTATAAATAAGTATTGTCAGTATTTCAACTTATTTTCAAGCATATAAATCCAACATACATATTCCAGTTTTTCCTGTTCTGGGTCATATCTTTTTTAGGTCTGTTTGTATCTTGCATGTCTAAAATATTTCTTTCTAACACTTTTCTCCAAAGTATTTCTCAATCCTTGGACTTCCGTCTCCAAGATGGCGGATCTAGTCCACGTCCTCTCGATCGCTGCAAAAAGTGCATTCGGGGTCTGATTAATTTCGGTTCTCCGTTGCACTCTTCTGCGTTAAAGTCAAATTGATGATCTACTTATTACATCTGCGCCGCTAAAGCGAAGTCGTACGCCGGCAACAGTCTCTTTTTGACAAATAAAGTGTTGTGAATGCGACCTTCCACCGTCTAGTCTTGATCTGCGCTTTACGTCACATTGGTGCTGTTCATGACCGTTGTTGGAATTCTTTGACGCAAGTTATTTACATGTTACTCATTAAGTGAAATGCTTCATCAGCCGTGTTTTATCTCTTTAGGGAATTTGCACCGTGTTTTGTTCGTCGTAGGCTGCATTCACTAGAGTAATCAGGAATCTAAATGGTACGACATTGTTGTGCGTGCGACACTGTTGTGTGTGCTACGTCACCGTAATGGCTCATCGTAAATACCTAGACCGGCCTTACGCTAATCTTACGGTCTGTTGTCTGATGTGCAACGGGGATAATCTGACGTCTAGCTATATGTCTATATGTTCAGAGTTGGAGTCAACAATGATGGACTAACATCATCAAGCGCTATACATTTTTTTTTAAAATATGACGATCATCATTTTCAGGAGGACGTGAACTTCGGGGTATATGGTGGATAGGCGGCAGGAACCACTGAAGGCTATGCAGGAAAAGTGTTCCTTTTTGCAGTTTCCTCATATTCCCAGTCCATGGGGGACTTGTTGGTCTCGAAGCAAGACGCCGGCCTCGAGACAGAGAGGTTGTGGGTTCAAATCTCGGCTACACCGGTTGGGATTTTTATTTATGATTTCTCTCTGCGGCAACCACCCATAGTCTCAACAGCGAGACCCGGCTTGAAACGTCAGTTACTCATCGACGGAAAAAAACATGAGTACCTCCGAAGTCGGAGTTATCTGCCTGTGCGGCGATGGGCCCCTGTGCACACGGATGCCAGGGAAAAATGGATTAACACGCAAAATTCAGTTCCTAGTCTCTAGGGACTTCGTCAGAGTTGAAAGCTGGCGAACGCAACAGCAACAATAATCCTCATGAACAAGGTTTGTTTTGAAATAATTCAAGATAGTTTATATAATAAATGTAAATCCAGTGTCATTATCTTCCTCTTAAAATTTCTCATTATTGTAGTTTCCTCATTTCTTTCATGGTTTACTCAATAGTGTCTCAATCAACTCATTTTTTCCTTCAATGCAATGGGAAATATGCAGCATAGTTAATAATGTAAAGTAAACTCGGAGTTAATATCGCTGAGAAAATCAGATTGTACTATATTTCAAATGCTATTTGTTTTAAACACAGTATGGTTATCACTGGGGCTCACAATGTAGATCCTTCTAATCCATTTTGATCCCAATTTCTTATACTTCTGATTTATTTATTTACATTTCTGCCCTTTCGTTTCTAAGAGTTGTATATATAGAAGGTCATTCCAACAGAATACCCCATCTTTGAATCCTGCTTCGCTATCGACAACTATCAATATAGTTTAAGTAACAGTATTGTCAGCTTTATGGTTACTGAATTTCCTCAGAACACAGTTTCCCTCTGTAGAGTTTTCAGACGCATGTAAAATTGGGTTTTAAAGATACATTTTTCCTCTATCAGAATTGTATAACTAACAATGGAGAGGGCATCATGGCTGCAGTCGAATCTGTCAAAGGGAGAACAGAAACAAAAATTAGCAAATGGTAAAGTTCCAGTTTAGCAGAGATTGAAGACTACTCAAAACTTTCTAATGTTGAGGCCTAAACTGAAATGGTCTTCTGCTGAGGCACAGACAAAATAAGTTCAAAGAACAAACCAAATAATAGTATGTAAAAAAAACTGAACAAAAGTTAACAATGAAAATATCTGAGTTCATTAACTCTACATGGTTTGACTCCCGTGTAGACACTGCCGAAATTTGTACTAACACTCTTGTTAGTTCACTTCAATAAAATAATGGTGGTACTGAATGGTCACTTCAAAAAAGTATATATTTTTCCATTATAATTTCATAGCTTTACTTGTTATCTCTTTTCTTCAATTGTATGTGATAATCATCATCATGTGCCATACCAGTTGATGTAGGTGATCATGTCCTTCCATAATTCTCTGTCCACAGTGCATCGTAATAATTCTGTAGTTGACTGTTGTCCATGCCACAACTCCAAGCTATCTAGTATCTTCTCTCTTTGTCGCCCGTGTTCTCTCTTTCCCTGTATTTTGTCGGTTGTAACCAAGTATTTCAACTTTCTACTTCTCATGATGTGCCCGAAAAATGTTGATTGTTTCTTTCTAAACATTTTAGAAGTACCCTGTTTGACTTACTTTTGTGTCGGCTTCTCTGAGAATTTTCTTATTTGGTCTTTTTTGTCCAGGAACTTTCAATATTCTTCTGAGAAATAGAAGCTTTGTGGACTCTAATCGCCTTTTCTTTAGTTTGTCTACTGTCCATGATTCGCTTCCATAGGTCAGAATTGGCTCTATATAGCACCAATGAACTCTCTTTCTCATTTCTATTAACATAGACTTGTTGCATAAGATGTTTTTCATTTTCTGAAATGGGACTTTGACCTGATCTATTCTACTTTTTATTTCTGTGGTGCATCTTCTATCTGGTGTTATTATTGTGCCCAAGTATTTGACGCTATGCACTTCTATCTGACTTCTTCTTTTATATATTGGAACTGTCCTGCTTGGTTGCTAATTCTTATGGCTGATGTTTGTTGTCAATACATGTTTTTTTTTAATTATTCCCAGATCCTTGCCATCAATGTTTAATTTCTCCAACATATTGATTGTTTCCACAGGCTTTACTATTTCGAATGCTTTCATGTAGTCTATGAAGCACATATACAGCTCTTTCTTTACCTCTATAGCTCTTTCTATCAACATTCTCATGATGTATATTGCATAACTAGTGCCTTTTCCTTCCATAAATCCACATTGTTCCTCACTTACTTCAAATTTTATTTTGTTCCTTAAACATCTCACGCTTACACATCTCATGATGATTCTTAGTAATATTTTGACCATATGGCTCATGAGACTAATAGTGTGATTGTCTTCGCAATTAGTGATGCCTGACTTTTTAGGGATGCCTGCAAAGATAGATTTTAGTAGATCTTTGGGTATGTCTCCGTGTGATAGTAGGCCTATAATATTTTAATTCAAGTGAATGTGGGTTTGAATCACAAAAGACTCAAAAAGTTTTTTTTTTCATCTTAGGAGTGAAATTAATAACAACTGACACCTTGTGATGAATACACTGGAATGTTGCCTTTATTCACCAAGTGCTAAGATGCCTTGGCAATCCCTAAAAATAGGATCAACATTGTAATAGATTATTTCATGTTTTGCTTTGTTCTTTGAGTTTCTTTAGTTTGTTTGAATTGCCTGTGTTTCAGCAGAAGACCATTTGTATGTGGCAACATTGGAAAGTTTTGTGCCAGCTTTTATTATTATAAAGCTGTAACCACATCGTAAGCAAAATAAATAATAACAATCATCATTTGTTGGCCATTTAATGAGAAGGAAACAGCTGGAATATATTATAACAACAGGGAAAATTGAGGGATGAAGAGATAGAGGGAAGCAAAGAGAAAAGATACCAGACAGCTTAAGAGAATGGCTTGGCATAAGGTCAACAACAGAAATGATAAACAACTGTCGTGATCAAAGTTGTGGAGAGACATGATCACCTACACCAGCAGGCTTGGTACTTGATGATGATGATGGTAACCACATCAAGTGCATGTTTTTTTCCCATATAACTAACATAATGAACAGCGACTACATATATATTTGGTTACTTTATGTTTTGTATTTTAATGATAGACACATTCATAGTATCTTATTTTCTTTATGCAGTGTGTGAGTGAGACTTCTGACATCATCCATTCATTTATGCAAAGTAACTTTTACGTCCTTGAATATTAAACTTATTTCTGATCAACTCCTGTATAATCAAATGTCATTTGCAAAAGCTAATCAATGTCCTACAATTGTAGGTTGAACTTTCTTCCTACTGTTAAGATAGGCATGAAGAACAAATTTGGTGAAAATTGTCATTACCATTGCTATTATCCAATTCACAAGACATAGTTCAATCATATTACTGTATCTACAAAGATAAATAATAGGCTTCAAAAGTCAACTCTGTTGTATGCATCAGTCAAGTCAATGATCACAGTCATCGGCCCTTGTCTTGACTGACATCCTTCATGCACATCAAAAACAAATATTTCAGCGATATTTCATGTTCAAATTATTAATCTGTAGTTATCAAGTGTTATGAGTTTTTCCTGTACATTAATAACACATAATATTACGTAACGTTCAAGACTCGAACAAAAAGTTGATAAGAAGTTACAGCATCAACAGTATCTTATCCATACCTCACATTTGCAGTACATACTGTTCAAAGGGGTGGAGTTCTCAGCCTGATGTATCATTATTACCTGTTATCAGCTACTGACCTGTCCTACCATGCTGAGTTGCTCCATGATAATAAGCTGTGATGTGAGTATATAAGGGATGTCAAGCAGAGTAGCAAGCTATGTTAGACTGTTGCCACGAGAAAGAGTATACCAGTGTGCTAGGCTAAAGCTAAGACGATCGAGTGCGACCATGTATGGACAGTAGTTTCGATTAGAAGTGTTATGCAGAATAAGTATAGTTATTATATGCCAAATATAGTGTGAGCCTACAAGTTTAATAAGAGGTCGGGCCCGATCCTGATCGATGGCTTCTGGGTTCACCAGGCCTTAAGTGGGTACCGGATTTTTTTTGGTAAAGTAAAGCAGCATGGGTGTAATACCGACCACATTTACCCCAAATTCAAGTGCCGAAGATTTATAAAAATGTTGGTCACTAATACCATATTCTCTATACGCCACTTGACGTGACAGGGCTATTTACTTTCACCACAAGTTCAATGCAGTAGGAGATCGACGCCTGGGAGTCATGACCCACGTGGACCCACCTCCCTTAAAGTGTCAAGAAGCAAAAGTGTCAGAACACTTGCTTGATGGACTTCACTTCTGATGATCAGATAGCCTTCTGCTATGAATCCCTGTTTAAAGAGTTTCCTGTTACTGTTATTCATGTACATTAATAACATGTTATATTACATAAGGCACATGTCTAGTTTGATAAATAATAACACCTACCATTTAACACTATTGCACTTGCTACTGTAGTCCAGAAAAATGACTCTGGCCCTGGAATAAAATCATGTACAGTATAATCACTATGTGATATAAGTTATTTGCTTTTTGGCAAAAATGTGCTTCTATAATGTTTTTATTCAAGACAAGGTTATTTTTATTTTGAGAAAATGTAAACACTTTACACGGCATGCCATTTTGTTAGCTACAGCAATACATGACTAAGAGTTGATAACAGTGGTTCCCCATGACTCCCGTTGGTCATGGCTGACTGAATTAGTTATTTGACAACGATAATAAACAAATGAGAGTTTACACCTCCGTTATGTAGAGCCATCTACATTGTAATGAAGAATTCTTTAGCTTATCACAATATTGTTATTTATGTGAAACCAGGCTTGCAATGGCAGGGTCCGAACAATGGCCGACTAACTGGTTATTAAACATAAGTAAATTTGACTAAATTGGGCCTTGCATCCACATGTGAATACTGGACTGAGCAAAATGTGCAGAAGAAACCACATAATTGTTCAATGGGCATAACATCACCTAGTAGCAATGTGCTGTGATATGCAAATAGCAATGGCAGGGCACATAGAATACCATGGTCAGTCACTAACAAGTCATTTCCAAGCATCTTGGCTTGTTTTGTCACTGGATTCTGATGAGCTCAGGCGAGAGAGTTACTCAACTCTGCTTGACCTTAATCCAATTGACTATGCAGGTCACTCTTTCATCCAGCCACTCATCCATCCTGAATTAATCTTGAAATATAGAAGTGAATCATTTTAAATTGGGCAACTTACAAAAAAAAAAATCACTGGAGCCCACAGAAACACAGAAATGTAGTTTTGTATGGAAATTTTGAGAATACCATAGGCAGGAGTAATATTGATGTCCTCAAATCTAAAAGATGCAAAATGAAAAGATAGTCCAATATTATGAGGAAACAACAATCATTTATTGGCCATGTTATGGGAAAGGATCAAGTGGAATATACTGAGACAACTGGAAAATTGAGAGAAGAGATAGAGGAAACAGAGAGAAAAGGTACTTAGCAGTTTGAGAGAATGGTTTAGTAGACATTCAACAGCATAAAAGATAAATAGCAGTGAGATAGAGAATTGTAGAGAGAAATGATCACATATACAAGCAGGAACAGTACTTGATGATGATGTAGAAATATTAACAACAAGAAAAATAAGGAAACAAATTAAGACTCTTGAAATATATATGACACGGGGGGGGGGGGGGGTGGGGAATAGCACATTAAATGGATTCAGAATAACAAAATTAGGAAAGTCAATAAAATTTGTATGAAGCCAGATCCTATATTATATTAGATCACCAGATCTAAAACAGGCAAACCTGTATGTTTATTATTTTCATACACCCTATTAAAATACAATTGATTCATTTTCTGCCATAAAATATAATAATTAACTTTAGACAAATTCTGATATTTCAAATGTTCAAATTGTAATGAGAAATTATGAAACTATTGTTTTTTTGGAAATGTGTTGACAGGTGCTACAGAATGCAATGTGTTGACTGGTAGCTACAAAATGCAATGTGTTGACTGGTAGCTACAAGATACAATGTGTTGACTGGTAGCTACAAGATACAATGTGTTGACTGGTAGCTACAGAATGCAATGTGTTGACTTGTGGCTACAGAATGCAATGTGTTGACTGGTAGCTACAAGATACAATGTGTTGACTGGTAGCTACAAGATACAATGTGTTGACTGGTAGCTACAAGATACAATGTGTTGACTGGTAGCTACAGAATGCAATGTGTTGACTGGTAGCTACAAGATACAATGTGTTGACTGGTAGCTACAGAATGCAATGTTCACTTGTGCTACAGAATGCAATGTGTTGACTGGTAGCTACAAGATACAATGTGTTGACTGGTAGCAACAAGATACATGTATTGACTGGTAGCTACAAGATACACTGTGTTGACTGTAGCTACAAGATACAATGTGTTGACTGGTAGCTACAAGATACAATGTGTTGACTGATAGCTACAGAATGCAATGTGTTGACTTGTGGCTACAGAATGCAATGTGTTGACTGGTAGCTACAAGATACAATGACTGGTAGCTACAAGATACAATGTGTTGACTGGTAGCTACAAGATACAATGTGTTGACTGTAGTTACAAGATACAATGTGTTGACTGGTAGCTATAGAATGCAACTGACTGGTAGCTACAAGATACAATGTGTTGACTGTAGTTACAAGATACAATGTGTTGACTGGTAGCAACAGATACATGTATTGACTGGTAGCTGATACACTGTGTTGACTGGTAGCAACAGATACAATGTATTGACTGGTAGCTACAAGATACACTGTGTTGACTGGTAGCTACAAGATACAATGTGTGACTGGTAGCAACAAGATACAATGTATTGACTGGTAGCTACAAGATACACTGTGTTGACTGGTAGCTACAAGATACAATGTGTTGACTGGTAGCTACAAGATACAATGTGTTGACTGATAGCTACAGAATGCAATGTGTTGACTTGTGCTACAGAATGCAATGTGTTGACTGGTAGCTACAAGATACAATGTGTTGACTGGTAGCTACAAGATACAATGTGTTGACTGGTAGCTACAAGATACAATGTGTTGACTGGTAGTTACAAGATACAATGTGTTGACTGGTAGCTATAGAATGCAATGTGCTGACTGGTAGCTACAAGATACAATGTGTTGACTGGTAGTTACAAGATACAATGTGTTGACTGGTAGCTATAGAATGCAATGTGCTGACTGGTAGCTACAAGATACAATGTGTTGACTGGTAACTACAAGATACAATGTCTTGACTGTTAGCTACAGAATGCAATGTGTTGACTGATAGCTACAGAATGCAATGTGTTGACTGGTAGCTACAAGATACAATGTGTTGACTGGTGCTATGTGCTACAGAGTGCAATGTGTTGACTGGTGCTATGTGCTACAGAGTGCAATGTGTTGATTGGTGCTATGTGCTACATAGTGCAATGTGTTGATTGGTGCTATGTGCTACATAGTGCAATGTGTTGACTGGTGCTATGTGCTACATAGTGCAATGTGTTGGCTGGTGCTATGTGCTACAGAGTGCAATGTGTTGACTGTTGATATGTGCTACAGAGTGCAATGTGTTGACTGTTGATATGTGCTACAGAGTGCAATGTGTTGACTGGTGCTATGTGCTACAGAGTGCAATGTGTTGACTGTTGATATGTGCTACAGAGTGCAATGTGTTGACTGGTGCTATGTGCTACAGAGTGCTATGTGTTGAAAACATTTTGAGTGATCAGGAGATCAAAGTTGTAAGGGACAGATGGAAGGGAAAATACAAGGTAAAAGAGGCAGAGGCAGACTAAAACTAATATGGATGTGTAACATCAAAAGATTGACAAGTCAGCCTATGACAACCTGCAATATCAAAGCAAGAGACAGAGTAGAATGGCGCACCATGGTAGCCAACCTTCAACTTTGAGACAGCAGTCAATAAATGAATTAATAAAAAATATAATTCTGTTAATAATATATACCTGCTGATAAAACTTTTAAAAATGTATTTACAAACTGAAAGAAATCCACATACATGAGGATGTATCAATAATGGCCAAAATCACTGTTAATCCAAACATCACAATGGTTATAGTGATTCCTGTTAGTATGCGCAATCCAAGTGTGTTCCTACAATTTTATAGTAAATGCAAACAAAATTAACAATTATTTTTTTAATTCAATATCACTTTTCAAGAAGTAAACATTAATACATGCTTGTGAGTGACAAATGGTTATGATCAATGTTTCTCTGACATGGCACCTTTTTTATAATTAACTTTTGAAGTATATAATGCATACAAAAATATAGTTTGGTTGAAATACTTTCTATCCATTTATTCCTGAGGTAATAAAAATGTCCTTGATAATTACCAGTTTGTGTGATCATTTTAAACCAATTTTAATGAAAAATAATATTTAAAATAATTTCTTCATATGAATAAAATAAATTAATTCCCATTGTTTAGTCAAGATAAAACATGTTAGTGTTTACCCCTTGCACTGTATGAAGAAATTGATGACATTCATAAAAAAGCTTGGATATTGAGAAGCCATTCCAATATAGCTCATAAAGTTAATCTTGTAGTCTAAAAGTGCAGCTGATGATGAGTTGCCAGCATCAAGTTTATAGTTCTCATAATACTTTGAAAAGAAATTACACAGAACACAATATATATTATTGCAGTCAAAGATACAATGTTCAATAATAAATATACATAAATCATTTGAGTACTCTCATATGTTTTTCATATTTGTTACATTATCTCTTTAACCTTACAGCAATTACTAACCAATCAGTACATATTTTGGTTTTTTATAGGGCAAGAACAAAGTTCCTCCACTTAGTGTGGTCCATGGCCACTGTTTGGAGTGTGCTTACTGTGTGGCCAAACTATAAATCTATATTTATACTATCTCCATTGTCTATGATCTCCCTTTTTTCAACATATCTCTTAGTTCAATGTCAGGCAATTCTTGTGATTGTTTCTAGATCTCTTGTGAGCACATAACCAGCCCAGCTATCATTGTCTTCTTGCATTTATTGCATGCACCTTCTCTTATTTGTACTTTCTGAGCAGTTCCTGATTATTGAATTTGTTTGGCCAAAATATTTAGAAAACTCTTCTCATGCATGTTGTGTGATGGCTTAATGCTCTTTTATCGTCATCCTCTAATATTCAGACTTGTATAGAAGCTCTGAAAGATACACCTCTCAGATATTTTTGACAGCCACAATAGAACTGTGGCTAGTGAACTGAGAGCAAGAGGTTGAGTTTTTTTCAACAGCTTTTAGGTTCATCCAGCTTTAATAGTCTAAACAAGTTTTCTAGGAAAGAATGACAACAATGGTATAATACTGGCTATGTTGCCCACAAATGTGTCAATGGTCACAAAATTATGGACACTAACACCTTATCCAAACTAACACCATATTCACACTAACACCATATTCACACTAACACCATATTAATACTATCCTGTGTGTTACTGGGGCCTCATTATGAGTAAAGAATAGTGACACTGTGACCTTCCAGGCATGTCGCAAGAGGCGACTAAGGAGGTTGATCGATGGCTTGACAAGCTGTCATTGTAAAAAGTATTGTTAAGGAAACAGAGCCATAGATTTTAGAGCAGTGATCTCTGAGTCATTTTGGCACGCAAGGTTTCTGTTTTTTAAGATTGTGGTTCTGCCCTATGTGCCGTCTTCGGCTTGAAAGGACAATAGATAGATAGATAGATATTCACACTAACACCATATTCACACTAACACCATATTCACACTAACACCATATTCACACTAACACCATATTTACACTAACACCATATTCACACTAACATACTTACACTAACACCATATTCACACTAACATTATACTTACACTAACACCATATCCACACTAACATTATATTTACACTAACACCATATTCACACTAACACCATATTTACAACACTGTCTTATTTTGCTATTCTGCGTGCCGAGAATGCTGTAAATGTCTATGCACTCCTTTCGTGCTGTATTACGGATCTGTCTGTATAGGTGACTGTATCTTCATCCTCTATGTTATCCCAGATGAGACTGGTGGCCTCTGAATTGACCACGACTGAGTTCTGTTCCCTACATTTCCTGCCGAGTGTGACAATACACGAGAATGTGCCCCTGAATGATGTAGGCACCGGTTTCCACTACTCGCAAGATTTGATATTGGTAAACCCACATACCTGTTCAATGACATCTTCTGCTCGACCCACCCATGATTTGCCTCTTTTGAGCCTGACACCTTTCCCTTTGTTGAGCTTGTGGTGCAATAGATGTTCTTTATCTTCACTTATTTTCAGGTATGATTATGGCCTCTAGATCTTGATCCTGCTACCCATGGTTGGAAAGTCAAGAAGATACCTCATTGCTACATAGGGAGTGTCCCTCATACACCCGAAGATAGTGCACATAGCTTCAATCTGTATTGTCTCCAGTCTGTCAAGTTGCGTTGTACTGACAGTAAGAATTGCTAAGGATTACTCCATTGGTAACTTCGCTTCAAGTTTCCATCCAAGTAAAGTTCTCTTTGTCTCTCTTGTCTGCATTTCCTACAGTGACTTTTTTTGGGTACCCTTTAACTAATTAAAATACATTTTCTGTATTTGCTGTTTTCATTCTTCTTGTTTATCTCTATATGGTTTCAGTTGTTTCTATTATGCTAATTTTATAGTTTCACATTTCACTAATTTTTTTGGTTTTTCATTTTCCGTAATCAAGACTCATTCAGATTTCTTCTGACATAACTTTATGGCTGGTTAGTAAAATGTGTCAACATCAGGACACCTTCACAGAAAGTAGCATAATATGAACAACATCAGCATAATATGAACAACAGTAGCATAATACAAACAATTTTATATTCAGAATATGTTTCCAAGGTATAGCTTGTGCACTGTATTTATTTAAATTGTCCTTTTTCTTCACAGTTCTTCCATCAAACATTATGAAGACAATATACAATTTTCACTAACATTCCGTTTGTTTTTGTTTTAATCTGATCTCTATTAAAGTTGACACAAACCATTACAAAAACAAGGGTAATAAATCTTGAATAATATTTTCTTTACTCTTTCTCATGCATTTTGATCTTAAACTTTAAAATGTTCTTTAGTTCTTTGGTTATGAAAGGCCCGGTATTACTGCAAACGAATTAAAATCCATAATTGCACAACCGCCCGTGCCAATAGAATCATCATTTAAAATGTATAACTTTGAATGTAGATGATAGACTATCTAGTGCTTACATCTTTTGCATTGATGAACATGTTCCAGGGTGTGAGGATAGCAACTCCATGAATCAACATTATAATGTAGACCAGATTAAGTCTGAATGAAACAGTGAAGAGTATCAAGGAACATTTAACATGAGCAATCATGAGTTAGGTGTTAACTAAATAGAAGCAATGCTACGCTAGTAAAGAACAATGAAGAGAGAGTGAGAGTTGGGGAGGTGGGTTAGTCTTGAAACAAAACATTGGTCTCTGATTAAGAGAGTTGGGGTTGGGTAGTCTAGAAATAAAAACATTGGTCTCTGGACAAGAGATGAGGGGTTGGGTAGTCAAGAAATAAAAACATTGGTCTCTGGACAAGAAATGAGGGGTTGGGTAGTCTAGATATAAAAACATTGGTCTCTGGACAAGAGATGAGGGGTTGGGTAGTCTAGAAATAAAAACATTGGTCTCTGGACAAGATAGTGCGAGTTAGGTAGTCTAGAAATAAAACATTGGTCTCTGGACAAGAGATGAGGGGTTGGGTAGTCTAGAAATAAAAACATTGGTCTCTGGACAAGAGATGAGGGGTTGGTAGTCAAGAAATAAAAACATTGGTCTCTGGACAAGAAATGAGGGGTTGGGTAGTCTAGATATAAAAACATTGGTCTCTGGACAAGAGAGGGGTTGGGTAGTCTAGAAATAAAAACATTGGTCTCTGGACAAGATAGTGCGAGTTAGGTAGTCTAGAAATAAAAACATTGGTCTCTGGACAAGAGATGAGGGGTTGGGTAGTCTAGAAATAAAAACATTGGTCTCTGGACAAGATAGTGCGAGTAAGGTAGTCTAGAAATAAAAACATTGGTCTCTGGACAAGAGATGAGGGGTTGGGTAGTCTAGAAATAAAAACATTGGTCTCTGGACAAAAGATGAGGGGTTGGGTAGTCTAGAAATAAAAACATTGGTCTCTGGACAAGAGATGAGGGGTTGGGTAGTCTAGAAATAAAAACATTGGTCTCTGGACAAGAGATGAGGTGTTGGGTAGTCTAGAAATAAAAACTTTGGTCTCTGGACAAGAGATGAGGGGTTAGGTAGTCTAGAAATAAAAACATTGGTCTCTGGACAAGAGATGAGGTGTTGGGTAGTCTAGAAATAAAAACATTGGTCTCTGGACAAGAGATGAGGGGTTAGGTAATGTAGAAAAAAAAACGTTGGTCTCTGGACAAGAGAGTGGGGGCTGGGTAGTCTAGAAATAAACCATTGGTCTCTGGTCAAGAGAGTGGGGGCTGGGTAGTCTAGAAATAAACCATTGGTCTCTGGTCAAGAGAGTGGGGGCTGGGTAGTCTAGAAATAAAACATTGGTCTCTGATCAAGTGATGAGGAGTAGGGTAGTCTAGAAATAAAAACATTGCTCTCGGGTCAAGTGATGAGGGGTTGGGTTGTCTAGAAATAGAAACATTGCCCTCGGGTCAAGTGATGAGGAGTAGGGTAGTCTAGAAATAAAAAACATTGCTCTCGGGTCAAGTGATGAGGGGTTGGGTTGTCTAGAAATAGAAACATTGGTCTCTGGACAAGAGACAGGGGGTTGCGTAGTCTAGAAATAAAAACATTGGTCTCTGGACAAGAGAGTGGGGGTTGGGTAGTCTAGAAATAAAAACATTAGTTTCTGCACAAGAGAGTAGGGGTTGGGTAGTCTAGATATAAAAACATTAGTTTCTGCACAAGAGAGTGGGGGTTGGGTAGTCTAGAAATAAAACATTGGTCTCTGGACAAGAGATGAGAGGTTAGGTAGTCTAGAAATAAAAACATTGGTCTCTGGACAAGAGATGAGAGGTTAGGTAGTCTAGAAATAAAACATTGGTCTCTGGACAAGAGATGAGAGGTTAGGTAGTCTAGAAATAAAACATTGGTCTCTGGACAAGAGATGAGAGGTTAGGTAGTCTAGAAATAAAAACATTGGTCTCTGGTTAAGAGATGAGAGGTTAGGTAGTCTAGAAAATAAAACATTGGTCTCTGGTTAAGAGATGAGAGGTTAGGTAGTCTAGAAATAAAACATTGGTCTCTGGACAAGAGATGAGAGGTTTGGTAGTCTAGAAATAAAACATTGGTCTCTGGACAAGAGATGAGAGGTTTGGTAGTCTAGAAATAAAACATTGGTCTCTGGACAAGAGAGTGGGGGTTGGGTAGTCTAGAAATAAAAACATTGGTCTCTGGACAAGAGACGAGAGGTTAGGTAGTCTAGAAATAAAAACATTGGTCTCTGGACAAGAGATGAGAGGTTAGGTAGTCTAGAAATAAAAACATTGGTCTCTGGACATGAGAGGGGGGGTTGGGTAGTCTAGAAATAAAAACATTGGTCTCTGGACATGAGAGAGGGGGTTAGGTAGTCTAGAAATAAAAACATTGGTCTCTGGACATGAGAGAGGGGGTTGGGTAGTCTAGAAATAAAAACATTGGTCTCTGGACATGAGAGAGGGGGTTGGGTAGTCTAGAAATAAAAACATTGGTCTCTGGACAAGAGAGAGGGGGTTGGGTAGTCTAGAAATAAAAACATTGGTTTCTGGACAAGAGAGTGGGGGTTGGGTAGTCTAGAAATAAAAACATTAGTTTCTGGACAAGAGAGAGGGGGTTGGGTAGTCTAGAAATAAAAAAATTGGTTTCTGGACAAGAGAGTGAGGGTTGGGTAGTCTAGAAATAAAAACATTGGTCTGTGGACAAGAGAGAGGGGGTTGGGTAGTCTAGAAATAAAAACATTGGTCTCTGGACAAGAGAGAGGGGGTTGGGTAGTCTAGAAATAAAAACATTGGTCTCTGGACAAGGGAGTGGGGGTTGGGTAGTCTAGAAATAAAAACATTGGTCTCTGGACAAGAGAGAGGGGGTTGGGTAGTCTAGAAATAAAAACATTGGTCTCTGGACAAGAGAGAGGGGGTTGGGTAGTCTAGAAATAAAAACATTGGTCTCTGGACAAGGGAGTAGGGGTTGGGTAGTCTAGAAATAAAAACATTGGTCTCTGGACAAGAGAGAGGGGGTTGGGTAGTGTAGAAATAAAAACATTGGTCTGTGGACAAGAGATGAGAGGTTAGGTAGTCTAGAAATAAAAGCATTGGTCTCTGGACAAGAGACGAGAGGTTAGGTAGTCTAGAAATAAAAACATTGGTCTCTGGACAATAGATGAGAGGTTAGGTAGTCTAGAAATAAAAACATTGGTCTCTGGAAAAGGGATGAGAGGTTAGGTAGTCTAGAAATAAAAACATTGGTCTCTGGACAAGTGATGAGGGGTTGGGTCATCATCATCATCAAGTACCGGTCCTACTGGCATAGGTGATCATGTCTCTCCACAACTTTCGATATTGGCAGCTATTTATCATTTCTGTTGTTGACATTCTACCAAGCCATTCTCGTAAGCTGTCTGTTATTTTTTCTCTTTGCTTCCCTCTATCTCTTCGTCCCTCAATTTTTGCAGTTGTTACAATATATTCCAGTTGTTCTCTTCTCATTACATGGCAAAAAATGATGATTGTTTCTTCCTAATATTGGAAATTAGCTCTCTTTTTGCTTTTACCTCTCTCAGAACATCTTCATTTTTCTTCTTGGCTGTCCAGGGTACTCTCAACATTCTTCTGTAAAACCACATTTCTACAGACTCCAGTAATTTTCTTGTCTGTTGTCCTATTGTCCATGATTCGCATCCATATGTTAAGACTGGCTCTACATAACATTTAAGAACTCTTTTTTTTGTTTCTATTGTCAAAAATGGATTGCATAGTATCTTCCTCGTATTTTGGAAAGCTGCTTTTGCCTGAGCCATTCTGCATCTCACCTCTTTTGTACATTTTCCGTCTGAGGTTAACAAAGTTCCCAAATATTTAAATTCATTTACCTGTTTTAATATTGTTCCACTTGTCTTTATTTTGCACTGAGGGGTTGGGTAGTCTAGAAATAAAAACATTGGTCTCTGGACAAGAGAGTGGAGGATACTTTAGATTATTTACATTATGACCTCTGATTTTTATTCCAGTCAGGTTGTCTAGTATATATCCACTGTTGTAGGTAAAATTCAATATTTTTGTTGTTAATTCTTTAAAAAAAAATAAATAAATTGGAGCCGCGATAGCTCAGTGGTTAGTGAACTGGACTACCACGGACAAGGGGTAGGGTTCGATCCCAACCGACGGCTTCCGGGTTCACCCAGCCTTAAATGGGTACCGAATTTTACCCCACACATTACCCCAAAAATCATGTGCTGAAGGTCTGTAAAATATGGACACCAACACCCTATTTCCCTATACGCCACTTGGCGTGACGAGGGTACTTTACTTTTACTTTTACTATTCCAAAATCACCTATAGCTTCAATCTTTTCTTTAGTTATATTATCTGCTTTATTATCCAGGAGCTTTCTATACTTTCATATAGCGCAAGGCATCTTCAGCTTCTTCTTTGAGTATTTCTGGTCCTTCTCTATTATCCTTATTATTTGCTTCTGTTTTTTCATCATCATAACGACCTTTAATGTATTCTGTCCATTGTTCCTTTATGCTTTCTTGTTCAACCAACAGTTCTCCTTCTTTTGATCTTAAACATCCAGTTTTTGTTTGCATTTTTCTTCCTGTTATTTTTTCAATTACTTGCCATATAGCATAACTAAATACTCTTCAAAAGAAAACAAAACTTGTAATTTGATTGAACAAAACTACCCTAAATAAGCATGGACCCAAGTATATACAGATGGAAGTAAAACTGGAGCGGTTAAAAATGGAGTTAATAATGTGATATACCCACACATAGAAAACCAATCAATCCATCTGCTTATCCATAGAACAATCTGTTTCAATTGCATTCCATTTAGAGCACATACTCTAAACACTGATGTAAAGATCATTAATCAAACTAAAAAAAGTAATACCAGTAGGTCTTGTTACTTACTGATGTAATACCAGTAGGTCTTGTTACTTACTGATGCAATACCAGTAGGTCTTGTTACTTACTGATGTGATACCAGTAGGTCTTGTTACTTACTGATGTAATACCAGTAGGTCTTGTTACTTACTGATGTAATACCAGTAGGTCTTGTTACTTACTGATGTAATACCAGTAGATCTTGTTACTCACTGATGTAATACCAGTAGGTCTTGTTACTTACTGATGTAATACAAGTAGGTCTTGTTACTTACTGATGTGATACCAGTAGGTCTTGTTACTTACTGATGTAATACCAGTAGGTCTTGTTACTTACTGATGCAATACCAGTAGGTCTTGTTACTTACTGATGTAATACCAGTAGGTCTTGTTACTTACTGATGCAATACCAGTAGGTCTTGTTACTTACTGATGTAATACCAGTAGGTCTTGTTACTTACTGATGCAATACCAGTAGATCTTGTTACTTGCTGATGTAATACCAGTAGGTCTTGTTACTTACTGATGCAATACCAGTAGGTCTTGTTAATTACTGATGCAATACCAGTAGGTCTTGTTACTTACTGATGTGATACCAGTAGGTCCTGTTACTTGCTAATGTAATACCAGTAGGTCTTGTTACTTACTGATGTAATAGCTTTTCTGCAATCCACCAACAATGACTGTTAATACTTAAGAAGGGCTTGAATTAACACCAACAAGAGAGCAGTGTTACAGTGGATACCGTGACATTGTGAATGAGATAAAGATGAACTCTACTTTTCCTTGTCTGGTTTGCAGCATTTCTTATGCATCTCATTTGGATGTGATTTTACTCATGCCTTGCAAGGACTATCCATAATCTCATCATCATCATCGAGTGCTGTCTCCGCAACGAAGGTTGGCTACCATGGAGCGCCATTCTGCTCTGTCTCTTGCTTTGATGGTGCAGACTGTCATAGGCTGATTTGTCCATCTTTTGATGTTACTCGTCCATGTTAGTCTTGGTCTGCCTCTGTCTCTTTTACCTTGTATTTTCCCCTCCAGGATTACTTTTAGTAGGCTGTTGCGTCTTTTAACATGGCCTAAGAATCGCATTTGTCTTGTTTGAATTGTGTTTAGTTGTTCTCTTTTCATTTTTAGTTGTTTTAAGACTTCGTCGTTTGTTTTCTTTTCCTTCCATCCAAATCTACCTATTCTTCTATACATCCACATTTCAAAGGCTTCAATTCTCTGTTCTATTTTCTTGTCTAATGTCCATGTTTCTGCACCATATAGGAATATAGAGAAGATCTAACATTTTGTTATTCTTAGTTTTAGCCCTGGTGTTATTTGTTTTGATGTTAGCATGTTCTTCATGACATTAAAATTACTCTTTGCCATTCCTATTCTTTTGTTTATTTCAGTTGTACATCTTCCATCACTGGTAGTTGTAGTTCTGAACTGTCTCCATGTCTATTACTTCAATTTTGATATCCACTTGTGGGTTTTGAGTATTTCCTTTGTTTATGATCATAGTTTTAGTCTTTTTGATATTCATCCATAATCTGGCTTTATATTATTAATTACCAAGCTTATTGTTCAAAGTGTAACAAAGAAATAGTATATAAAGGTTTGTTAAGTTTGGTTTATATAGTTTGGAAGATACAATGTATTACACTTTTTAAACAGAACTATTAAATGATTTTTCTGTATCTACGGTCAAAAGAAATTTTAGAGGTAAAATTAACAGCTCTTCAGCATTGGAGGCATAATTTGTGTGTTTTAATTGAAACTTGGGATTAGCTTATTTTATGTCACCTGTCTTTTGGTGGGTTGTTCATCTGTTCTTGCATGTGTTGCTCAGCAACAGAGTGGCTGACAGGATTGGGCCAACCTTGATCCAGCTTAGCTGATGAACTGAACACTTCATTCTCTGAAACATAAGGTAGTCTATATATATATATATATATATATATATATGCAGATCTGTAGTAAGTACCATAAATTATAAAGTTGTTTTAAATCTTAAAGGCATAAAGTTGACAACGATTTTAACAATTATGAAAAGTCTGGGTATAAAAATATTTCCAATTGATCCTGTATTATAACTGTTATAATAAATAACGTAACAGGCAACAATAGTGAATACTTTACCCTCTGGAAAATGCAGCACATATAATACAATGGTATTCTCTCTGATAGAGAATAAGAAAAAAACGAATTAAAAATTTGTAATGAACTCATATTAGATCTCAGTGATGATAATAATAAGTATTGGGCCACATGTAGCTACATCAAAATGTGTATATTCAGGAGTCTCATCTCATGGTCTACTGGTATTACATTCAGTCCTCTTATTCTAAATATTGTATGGCGAAATTAAGGACAGGAAGAGACCAAATGGCAGATCAGTACTAGACATAGGGATGTTTGCAGGGCTTCCTTGAGGGAATTCTCTATCAGTGAAAAAAGTAGGAAAATCTGGCTGCAGATCGTAGCCATGGAATACTTGGTTACAACTGGCAAAATAAAAGGAAAGAGAGATCGCGGACGACAAAGAGATAAAATACTAAATAGTGTCATGGCATGGAAAACAGTCAACAACAGAACTGATATGATGCACTGTAGATAGAAGATTGTGGAAGGACATGATCGCCTACGCCAACCGGTATGGCACATGATGATGATGAGATCGTAGCACATGGATAACAAAAATAAAAATGACACAGCAACATTCGAGGCAGTGCCGAATCCCAATTCAGAAGACAAACTGCGCAGGAGAAAGGAGGCGAGGCCAGGAAGTACGAATACATCTTGTTCATTCTGTGGTTGGATCTCTTCCAATATTGGCAGATTCGGTCACGTGAGAAGCTGTTCAGCAAAGCAACATCCAGCATAAGACACTAATATTTTTACCAAACTACTGACTTATCATGATTGCTTGCCACCAACTGTCTGTCAAGACGCCAAAGGCCATATTATATATATTCTACAAAATCAACATTGACAGCAGCGGTTCAGTAAATGTTGAATATCTGCTTAGTCTATTTGAATATTCACTGAATAAAAAGGTCTGTTAGCACATTTAGTGTAGTCCTACCTGATGTCTAGTCAAGTATTGCTGATGACTATGTAGTAAAATGTGATCTATTGAATTTATACTTTGTGAGTCCACAGAAATCCTGAATTTATATAAAACACAAAATTATGTAGGCAAAGGTTGACCCTAAATTCTATTTATCAGATGATTCTTATTTAGATGCTCTCAACGCCATAGATGTCTCGTTCGCTAAGAATTTTAACAAAAGTTTGTTTTACTGTCATAAGAGAGATGTTTTACTATTTTGAATCAACAACTTCATTACAAGTTTTTTTTTTTTTTTGTTTTAAACTTTCAACTAAGCGAAATCTATTGTTTACTCCAGACAAAAAAAATATGTAGAATTTCAATCAAATTGTTCTTTGTATAATGGAAATTCATTTTAAAAAAGCTGAAATAGCACGATATAATTTTGTAGAAGGAGAAAATGCAACGTTGAAGTAAGAAACACATGGCAAAAACATAAAAAAAAAACACATGGAATAGCACTAAGTCATCTAAAAGATAAAATATTCGACTGTCTAACACAATGACATCTGACATGCTAAATACAATTAGAAAGTCTCCAAAAATGGAAATGCAGCAGTCTTTTTATAAAAGTGGGAAAAAAATAGTATACATACATATAAGGGGAAGATGACCTCAATAGTAGAGATCGTCATCATGTAAAGGCTAAAGCTCATTGGTTATTAGTTTAGTTAGTCATTCAGTTCATCATGACACCACTCTACTTACCGCGGTTTCCATCGCTAGACTGGCGCCACAGATCGTCATTCAGTTCATCATGACATCACTCCACTTACCGCGGTTTCCATCTCCTGACTATCGCCACAGATCGTCATTCAGTTCATCATGACATCACTCTACTTACCGCGGTTTCCATCTCCTGACTGGCGCCACAGATCGTCATTCAGTTCATCATGACACCACTCCACTTACCGCGGTTTCCATCGCTAGACTGGCGCCACAGATCGTCATTCAGTTCATCATGACATCACTCTACTTACCGCGGTTTCCATCTCCTGACTGGCGCCACAGATCGTCATTCAGTTCATCATGACATCACTCCACTTACCGCGGTTTCCATCTCCTGACTGGCGCCACAGATCGTCATTCAGTTCATCATGACACCACTCTACTTACCGCGGTTTCCATCTTCTGACTGGCGCCACAGATCGTCATTCAGTTCATCATGACACCACTCTATTTACCGCGGTTTCCATCTCCTGACTGGCGCCACAGATCGTCATTCAGTTCATCATGACACCACTCTACTTACCGCGGTTTCCATCTCCTGACTGGCGCCACAGATCGTCATTCAGTTCATCATGACACCACTCTACTTACCGCGGTTTCCATCTCCTGACTGGCGCCACAGATCGTCATTCAGTTCATCATGACACCACTCTACTTACCGCGGTTTCCATCTCCTGACTGGCGCCACAGATCGTCATTCAGTTCATCATGACACCACTCTACTTACCGCGGTTTCCATCTCCTGACTGGCGCCACAGATCGTCATTCAGTTCATCATGACACCACTCCACTTACCGCGGTTTCCATCTTCTGACTGGCGCCACAGATCGTCATTTAGTTCATCATGACACCACTCTACTTACCGCGGTTTCCATCTCTAGACTGGCGCCACAGATCGTCATTCAGTTCATCATGACACCACTCTACTTACCGCGGTTTCCATCTCCTGACTGGCGCCACAGATCGTCATTCAGTTCATCATGACACCACTCTACTTACCGCGGTTTCCATCTCTAGACTGGCGCCACAGATCGTCATTCAGTTCATCATGACACCACTCTACTTACCGCGGTTTCCATCTCTAGACTGGCGCCACAGATCGTCATTCAGTTCATCATGACACCACTCTACTTACCGCGGTTTCCATCTTCTGACTGGCGCCACAGATCGTCATTCAGTTCATCATGACACCACTCTACTTACCGCGGTTTCCATCTCTAGACTGGCGCCACAGATCGTCATTCAGTTCATCATGACACCACTCTACTTACCGCGGTTTCCATCTTCTGACTGGCGCCACAGATCGTCATTCAGTTCATCATGACACCACTCTACTTACCGCGGTTTCCATCTCTAGACTGGCGCCACAGATCGTCATTCAGTCTGCTCACAGTCTGAGGACTGTCCGATATTCCAGAAAAGTTGTTTTTGTCTCCTGAGAGCAGATGTGTTGTTTCTGCATTCTTCTGGTCCCTCATAGTGCCCGTGTCTTTGCTGGTCATGTCAATCTGGGTAACATCTGCAATATGATGCCAGACAGGTAACGCAAAAGTTCCACGGAATAACAAAAAGTGTTAAAGCAGTGCAATAATTGTAATAGACTGACTTGATTTTTAAAGTTAATGAAATCAGATTTTCATTGAAACATCTAGGAAGCTTAGGGCAAATACGTTTTTTACTGAGGGTCTGTTATTTTGTATGCAAGTGATGGCATGCTTATTTAAGTTTTGGAACAAGGTAACAACAGTGCATATTTTACTTTTAATGGCAGTTTGAAACATATGTGCTAATCCTAACTTTCTTCAGTCGAGTGTTTTCTGCTAAACTCTAAGTTACTGTTACATTGTAAATTACCTCAAAAATATTTTACTGATGACAAGTTACTTAAAGACCTCAATACAAAACACAAGAAGACATTCCATGACACACTCTGTGATGATGTATGTGTCTTAATTTCAAATACAAAAATAGATGTAGGCCCACATAACGGGATAGATCAGTTCACTCATGGACGTTTGCCACCCAAAGTCACTTCAAAAGTCTGAAGGTCTACATTAATCAGCTTTCAAAAACTGAAGGTCTACATTAATCAGCTTTCAAAAACTGAAGGTCTACATTATTCAGCTTTCAAAAACTGAAGGTCTACATTAATGTTTCCAAAAACTGAAAATTTACTTTTTGTGTGTGTGGTATCAAAAATTAAAATCACGCCAATAAAATATCAGTTTCTAAGATTGAGTGGAAAGTGCATAGCTTAGGACTCATTCATTATTAATTGCTGCAAAGTTTACAAAATTGTTAACTAAAATGTCACTTTAGATGTGTACAAACAGTTGTGCTTAAAGCTAGACAATCCAAAACTGAATACATGATACGACAAATAATGTTTCATCTGTGGCGCTAGGGTCAGATAGTTAAACTTATTAGACCGGACAAAATACGGGATGTGTAGCAGAAAACAGATTGATCATATCACAAGACAAAACCACACGTTGACTTACTGACTTAAACTTCGCAGACCCACGTGGGACAAAGGACTGCAACCACACCCTGCCAACAAGCCCGATTTCTAAGAAATTTTCTCCAACTGAGCCAACGTCCATCCTGCAGCCTTCGCTTCTGTCTTGACGGTTCTATTCCAGATCTGCTTGGGTTTTCTTCCTAGTTCCTTATGGATTCCAGTTCATTGACTGTCTTGCAATATCGCTTGTTGGACTTATCCATCCATATTTCCCTTTCTTGATCTCCGTTCCTATTTGTATGTGGGCAGTTGTATCCAAAAGGTTTTCATCTGTCATTTTACTTGCCCATCTAATACTAAGAAGCTGTTAGAGGCCTCTATTTATGAAAGATCGAAGTCTACTGCTATTTGCCTTTGCTTCCTTCCACAGATATTCACAGCAAACCGCGATGACAGGAGTTAGAAATAACAATTGCATCCTGGTTAATTCGTCGAGAGAGAAAATTAGCATCAACTCGGCATATGACAGCCAAAGAAACAGTAGACCTACTGTGTGACATTTGTTATTGTCGAGCTGTGATATAAGCCTCAAGGCTGTTTCAACTTTGCTGTATATGAAAAGAGAAAATGGCGCAGGAATGGAGTAAATGGCGCTAGATATGTCATATTCTCAGAATGCCTATGACAGATAGTAGACAGTAGCCCTTCGCTTGACCTCACATGGCAAGAGAACAAGAGAAGGGTCAAAAGAAAGATGAGTAGAATGTTTGGTAGAGAACTCAAGAAAAATACTCCACGTTTAGTGTGCTTGAAAGGCTCAAGACAGATGGTCTTATGTGCCAGAAGACATACAGAGAGTATGTTGATATCGTGGATGGAACGAACTGCGTTATCTGCACCAATATTCATACGTGATAATACCCGTGTGTGTGTGTGTGTGTGTGTGGTGGTATTCGTCTGAAAGCTCAGCGTGTATGACAACATGTGTAGGAAATTAAAGCGTGTGATAACATTCGTACCACAGCCAATTCAAAGCGCATTACCCTGGAGACGACCTCACAGCTAAACGTCACTGTAAAAATAGCGAGTGTGATAATCTTTGTACACAAACACATTTATCTAGCAAGTGTCATACACACATATACAATTCTATTATATATCTGCTCCAGACAATTCTATTATATATCTGCTCCAGACAATTCTATTATATATCTGCTCCAGACAATTCTATACTATATCTGCTCCAGACAATTCTATACTATATCTGTTCCATGCAATTCTATACTATATCTGTTCCAGGCAATTCTATACTATATCTGCTCCAGACAATTCTATACTATATCTGCTCCAGACAATTCTAAACTATATCTGCTTCAGACAATTCTATACTATACCTGCTTCAGACAATTCTATACTATATCTGCTTCAGACAATTCTATACTATATCTGCTCCAGACAATTTTATACTATATCTGCTTCAGACAATTCTATACTATATCTGCTTCAGACAATTCTATACTATATCTGCTCCAGACAATTCTATTATATATCTGCTTCAGACAATTCTATACTATATCTGCTCCAGACAATTCTATACTATATCTGCTTCAGACAATTATATTATATATCTGCTCCAGACAATTATATTATATATCTGCTTCAGACAATTCTATTTTATATCTGCTCCAGACAATTCTATTATATATCTGCTTCAGACAATTATATTATATATCTGCTCCAGACAATTATATTATATATCTGCTTCAGACAATTATATTATATATCTGCTTCAGACAATTATATTATATATCTGCTCCAGACAATTATATTATATATCTGCTTCAGACAATTATATTATATATCTGCTTCAGACAATTATATTATATATCTGCTTCAGACAATTCTATTATATATCTGCTTCAGACAATTCTGTTATATATCTGCTTCAGACAATTCTATTATATATCTGCTTCAGACAATTCTGTTATATATCTGCTTCAGACAATTCTATTATATATCTGCTCCAGACAATTCTATTATATATCTGCTCCAGACAATTCTATTGTATATCTGCTCCATACAATTCTATTATATATCTGCTTCAGACAATTCTTTACACTAAGAGAATCTAACGCGAAAATGCACAATCGTTCATTAAGATGCTCTACAATACTACAAGTTCATTGTGACAAATCTGTTGAATATGTCTTACATAACATCTTACATAAAGTCAGCTTCATGTGATACATGACATCTTACATTAAGGCAGCTGCTTGTAATACATGACATCTTACATTAAGACAAACTCTTGTGACAATTGCCTTGGTATATTACATTATGACAATTACATGTGATACTTGGCAGCTTACATTATGACAGTTACTTGTGATACTTAGTATCTTACACTAAAACAGACTCATACTTGATATCGTACATTAAGATAGATCCACGTGATATTTGACAATCTACAATATGACAAAATACAGCATGAAGTTGGATGCAGGTGATTCTCACTATAATGTAATTAATTGTTAATAAAACAAACACACGTTGTATATAAACACAAACTTACAATAAAAAACGGTAGTGCCATTTCATGCAAAGATTAGACAGCGATTGTGAAATAAATAGCCTACAACTGACTTGCCAAAACTGTCATGCTAAAACACGCATAACATGTTAAAGCGTGTAACACCAATTACAAAGGGGATAGTCTTATATTACTGTAACAATGTGACCGAATTATAGTAATAATTTTTTTTTTTTTTTTTGCTGTCGTTTTTGTTTTTGAAATTAACAGACACTTCAGTAGTTAGAGCTTGGAGACGACTTGATGAATGTAAGATAATGAATGTATAGATTATGGTGGAGAGGGGGGGGGTGTGGAAGAAAACAATACAAATACTGGCAAGGTGGATATTGTGGGTGTGGGTCGCAATCTAGAAACGAAGTGTATTAGGAGAGTATTAGATAGAATTAAGAGAGTATTAGATAGAATTAGGAGAGTATAAGGAGAGAACTAGGAGAGTATTAGGAGAGAATTATATAAAATTAGGAGAGTATTAGGAGAGAATTATATAAAATTAGGAGAGTATTAGGAGAGAATTATATAAAATTAGGAGAGTATTAGGGGAGAAGTTGGAGAGACTTGGGAGAGAATTAGGAGAGTATTAGATAGAATAAGGAGAGCATTAGGAGAGAAATAAGAGAGTATTAGGAGAGAATTATAGAGAATTAGGAGAGTATTAGGAGAGTATTATGGGGAAAGTGGGAGAGAATTAGGAGAGTATTAGAAGAGTATTCGAAAAGAATTAGGAGAGTATTAGAAGACAATAAGGAGAGTATTAGGAGAGAATTAGGAGAGTGTTATGAGAGAATTAGGACAGTGAAAGGAGAGTATTAGGAGCGTAATAGTGGAGAATAAGGAGAGAATTAGGAGAGAATTGGGAGAGTATTAGGAGAGTATTAGAAGACAATAAGGAGAGTATAAGGAGAGAATTTAGAGAGTGTTATGAGAGAATTAGGACAGTAAAAGGAGAGTATTAGGAGCGTAATAGTGGAGAATAAGGAGAGAATTAGGAGAGAATTGGAGAGTATTAGGAGAGTATTAGAAGACAATAAGGAGAGTATAAGGAGAGAATTTAGAGAGTGTTATGAGAGAATTAGGACAGTAAAAGGAGAGTATTAGGAGCGTAATAGTGGAGAATAAGGAGAGAATTAGGAGAGAATTGGGAGAGTATTAGGAGCGTAATAGTGGAGAATAAGGAGAGAATTAGGAGAGAATTGGGAGGGTATTAGAAAAGAATTAGGAGAGTAACAGGAGAGAATTAGGAGAGTAATAGGAGAGAACTAGAAGAGAATTAAGAGAGTATTAGAAGAGAATTGGGAAAGAATTAGGAGTAATATGAAAGTTTTAGAAGAGTATTAGGATAATAATATGAGAGAATTAGGAGAGTATTCATCATCATGCCATAGCGGTGGGCGTAGGCGATCATGTGTTTCCACAATCTTCTATCCACAGTGCATCGTATCAGTTCTATTGTTGAATCTTTTCCATGCCATGACACTAAGTTATCCAGTATTTTCTCTCTTTGTCGCCCGCGATCTCACTTTCCTTTTATTTTGCCAGTTGTAACCAAGTATTTCAACTTTCCTCTTCTCATAACATGCCCGAAAAATGCTGACTGTTTCTTTCTGATGTTTTTTAGGAACTCATTTTTTGTGTTGGCCTCTTTGAGAATTTCCTCATTGGCCTTTTCAGCTGTCCAGGGAACTTTCAACATTCTTCTGAGAAATCCCACCTAAGTGGCCTCTAATCGTCTTTTCATTTGTTTGTTCATGATTTACTCCCATAGGTCAGAATTGGTTCTATATAGCACCGATGAACTCTCTTTCTCACTTCTATTGACATAGATTTGTTGCATAAGATATTTTCCATTTTTTATTTCTGTGGTGCATCTTCCATCTGATGTTATTAATGTGCCCAAGTGTTTGACGCGTTGCACTTTGGAACACAGATTTGTCCTGTTTATTTTTATGCTGCATGATGGTGGTGATTGTTTCTTTGATATAACCATTACTTCTGTTTTCTTACTATTCAGACTGAGACCTTTTTTGTTGCTTTCTTTTACTATTTTGTCTATCATTTCTTGTAGTTCATTCTCTGTCTCTGCTATTAAGACTGTGTCATCCGCATATCGCAAATTATCTATGATGTGACCGTTGACTTTAATTCCTTTTTTGTCTACTATCGATCTCATAATATGTTCGCTGTAAAGTGAAAACAAATCCGGCGACAGAGCACAGCCTTGTCTGACTCCTTGTTTTATATATTGGAATTGCCCTGTTTGGTTGCTAATTCGAATAGCTGCTGTTTGTTGCCAGTACATGCTTTTCATGATTCGCAGATCCTTGCCATCAATGTTTAATTTATCCAGCATGTTTATTATTTTCACATGCTTTACTTTGTCAAATACTTTTGTGTAGTCTATAAAGCACATATATAGATCTTTCTTTACCTCTATAGTTCTTTCTATCAATGTCCTTAAGATGTATATTGCATTATTGGTGCCCTTCCCTTCCACAAATCCACATTGTTCCTCACTTATTTCTGGTTTTATTTTGTTCCTTGCACGTCTCATGATGATTCTTAGTAATATTTTAGTCATATGGCTCATGAGACTAATAGTGCGATGGGCTTCACAATCAGTGGCGCCTGATTTATTCGGTACGGCTACAAAGGAGATCTTCGAGGAGATATTAGGAGATCTTCGGGTATGTGTCCAGTATTATATATATATATAACTGAGTAATTTTGTTATGACTTGTACTCCCAGCTCTCCTAATGCATTTATCTCTTCGATTGTTATTTTGTCGGGACCTGGATCTTTGCCTCTTTTCATGTGTTGAATTGCGTCCTCCACTTCACTCTGCATTATTGGTGGTCCTGTGTCTTTTGTTTGAATTGCTTAGCTCTGGTCTTTCATCATCACAGAGTTGACTGATATATTCTGTCCATCTTTCCATTGTCTTCTTCTGTCCCATTATTATATTTCCTTCCTTTGATTTCACACATCCTGAAATTTTGAATTTTTTTCTTCCTGTTAATTCATTTAATTCATTGTGCATAAATTTGAGTCTTCCTTTTGTTGTTAATTTTCCAAATCTTCACAATTCTGCTTTAACCATCCTTCCTTTGCTTCTCTGCATTTGTTTTGGATCACTTTGTGCAATATTTTATATGTCCTTTTTTCTTTCTTATGTTTTCGTCTTTCGTCCATTAGTTATAGTATTTCTTCTGTCATCCATTTCTTTTTGTAGATTGTTTTAGTCACTGGTATTACTTCTTTTGATGTTTGTTGAATCGATTGTTTGAGCATTTCCACTGTTCCTCGTTGTCATGTATTTTCTCAATACCATTATATCTATTTTGTACTATCGTACTGTACCTGTCACTCAACTTTCTATCTACTCTAAGCATATCTATCTCTAATTTTATATTTCTTGGAAATGTATGTGTCTTCCGCAGTTTTATTCTTATCTTTCCAATTACTGATACATGGTCACTATTGCAATCTGCTCCTGGCCTTGTTTTAACAGATGTTAGCCCATTCCTGAACCTTCTCAGTACCAGTATAAAATCAATTTGATTGTGTACTTTTTTGTCTGGGCTTTGCCATGTCCATAGTCGCCTAGGGTGTTGTTTGGAACAGATGTTACCTATAATCACTTCATGTGTCTTTGCCCAATCTATCAATCTATCCCCTCTGCCATTCACCTCTCCAAGGCCGTGTACCCAAATCACATTTTGCACTTTAGATGTTCCTACCGTTGCATTGAAATCCCCTAATATAGTAGTTATTTCTTGTGATTTACACTGTTCCGTGGTCATCTCTAAGCTTGTTTTAAAAGGTGCCAATGTCCTCTTCTTAACTATTACTTCTTGGTGCATAAGCTTGAATTATGTTGATATCCATTGGTCTAGCTCTCAATTTTACTTACAGAATTCTATCTAATACTGGCCAAGATCCTTTCACTGTTTTGCTTTTTTCTCTATCTTTTAGGAGAGTATTCGAAGAGTATCAGGAGTGTATTAGGAGGAAATTAAGAGAGTATTAGGAAAGTATTATGAGAGAATTAGGAGAATATTAGTAGAGTATTAGGAGTTAATTTATAGGGCATTAGGAGAAAATTTGGAGAGAAGTAGGAGAATATTAGGAGAGTATTAGGAGTTAATTTATAGGGCATTAGGAGAAACTTTGGAGAGAAGTAGGAGAATATTAGGAGAGTATTAGGAGGAAATTAGAAGAGTATTAGGAGAATATTAGGAGAGTATTAGGAGGAAATTAGAAGAGTATTAGGAGAATATTAGGAGAGTATTAGGAGAGAATTAAGTGAGTATTAGGAGAGTATTAAGTGAGTATTAGGAGAGCATTTAAAGAGTAAAAAAAGTAAAGTACCCCCGTCACGCCAAGTGGCGTATAGGGAATATGGTGTTAGTGACCATAAATTTTGCAGACCTTCGGCACATGATTTTTGGGGTAATGAGGTCAGTATTACGCCCGTGCCGCTTTACTTTCCCAGAAAAAAATCCGGCACCCGTTAAAGGCTGGGTGAACCGGAGCCGTCGGTTGGGATCGAACCCTACCTCTTGTCCTTTGTAGTCCAGTTCACTAACCACTGAACTATCGCGGCTCCCATTAAGAGAGTATTAGGAGAGAATTGGGAGATAATTAGGAGAGTTTGAGAAGAGAATTAGGAGGGTATTAGAAGAAAATTAGGAGTATTAGGAGAAAATTAGGAGAGTAATAAGAGAGTGTTGTGAGAGTATCAGGAGAGAATTAGGACAGTAATAGGAGAGTATTATGAGAAAATTAGAAGAGAATTAGGAGAGTATTAGTAGAGAATTAGAAAAGTGTTAGGAGAAAATTAGGAGAGTATTTGGAGAGAATTAGGAGAGTATTAGGAGAGTAATTGGAGTGTATTAGGAGAGTAATTGGAGTGTATTAGGAGAGAATTAGGAGAGTAATTGGAGAGTAATTGGTGAGAATTAAGAGAGTATTATGACAGAATTAGGAGAGAATTAGGAGAGTATTAGATGAGTAACTGAAGAGTGTTAGGAGAATATTAGAAGATAATTTGGAGAGTATTAGGAGAGTATTAGCAGAGTAATTGGAGAATATTAGTAGAGAATTAGGAGAGTATTAGTTGAGTAACTGAAGAGTGTTAGGAGAATATTATAAGATAATTAGGAGAGTATTAGGAGAGTATTAGCGGAGTATTTGGAGAGTATTAGTAGAGAATTAGGAGAGTATTCGGAGAAAATTATGAGAGTATCAGGAGAGAATTAGGAGAGTATTAAAAGAGTATTATGAGAGTATTAGGAGAGTACTAGGAGAGAGCTAGAAGAAAATTAGGAGAGTATTAGAATATATACATCCATATATTAGGAGAGGATTAGGAGAGTAGAGAGAATTAGGAGAGTATTAGATGAGAATTGGGAAAGAATTAGGAGTAATAGGAGAGTATTAGGAGAGTATTGGTATAGTAATATGACAGCATTAGGAGAATATTAGGGGAGTATTAGGAGATAACTTATAGAGTATTAGGAGGAAATTAGAAGAGAATTAGGAGAGTATTAGGAGAGAACTAGGAGAGTATTAGAAACGTGTTAGGAGAGAATTAAGAGAATTAGGAGAGTATTAGAAACGTAAGAGAAGAGAATTAGGAGAGCATCAGGTGAGTATTATGAGAGAATTATGAGAGAATTATGAGAGAGCCATTAAGTGCCATGCTTGTTCGATAGTCCCGATTATAACGTTTTTCCTGACTGTTTCTACCGCTTATCGTCCTCAGTTCTGTTGTTGACTTTTTATCAAATCTGTTTCTTAAACTATCTTTTTTATCTGTTACCCCTCCATCTCTTCTCTCATCAGTTGCCATAATATATTCTTTTCTCATGACAGTCGATTGGTCATGATTGTTTCAGGTTAGAGGTCATCTTTCATTTTCCTTTAGCCTCTTACAAATTTTCTTTTTTTCTATCGGGATACAAAGCCTTCTAAATTATTCTTAAAACCACAAATGTGACCTCCAGCAATTGTGTTATTGGTTGATGTCAGAATGTCCACAAATTACAATCATAGGTCACCATTGGACACTATTTCTACAGGCAAAAATGTGTTCCATAATCTCTCATTCTTGAGAGTTCAGCCTTTGCCCTGCAATACATCTCTCATTCTTGAGAGTGCAGCCTTTGCCCTGCAATACATCTCTCATTCTTGAGAGTGCAGCCTTTGCCCTGCAATACACCTCTCATTCTTGAGAGTGCAGCCTTTGCCCTGCAATACATCTCTCATTCTTGAGAGTGCAGCCTTTGCCCTGCAATACATCTCTCATTCTTGAGAGTGCAGCCTTTGCCCTGCAACACATCGCTCATTCTTGAGAGTGCAGCCTTTGCCCTGCAATACATCTCTCATTCTTGAGAGTGCAGCCTTTGCCCTGCAACATATCTCTCATTCTTGAGAGTGCAGCCTTTGCCCTGCAATACATCTCTCATTCTTGAGAGTGCAGCCTTTGCCCTGCAATACATCTTTCATCAAAAGTTAACTTCGTTCATAGGCACGTGAATTCATTGATATGTTAGGAGGCAAAAATCAAATTGAAAGTGGAGAGAGGTGAGACTTAACAAGAGGCGATGAGAAAACTGTCAAACTGTTGCCCCGGTACGGATTACGGATGGATAGGTGTCATTGAAAAACGTGGTTGGGGCAGTGGGTGTCCTAGAAGTGTCTATCACTAACTCAATAACCTCTATTTTGTTTTACAAAATTCGAGGCCAAAACCAATTGGTGATCATAATTTAAAAGTTGTTGCTAGTCATGAAAGACGTGTCAGGATAACCGAGTTTCTGTTGTATGATCGATGCGATGGAGCGCTGACGATGAGTTTAAACGGATAATGAGGTGTCTAGGGCGAGTCCGCATCGAAGGTTGGCTACCATGGAGCACCATTCTGCTCTGTCTCTTGCTTTGATGGTGCAGGTTGTCATAGGCTGGTTTGTCCATCTTTTGATGTCACTCGTCCATGTTAGTCTTGGTCTGCCTCTACCTCTTTTACCTTGTATTTTCCCCTCCAGGATTACTTTCAGTAGGCTGTTGTGTCTTTTAACATGACCCAAAAATCGCATTTGTCTTATTTGAACTGTGTTTAGTAATTCTCTTTTCATTTTTAGTTGTTTTAAGACTCCATCGTTTGTTGGGACGAGTTAACTAAATAATATTTACGTTAACTTTCCGTCAGATAGTAACTATTCCGAGAACTCTTGTTCAGGAACTTTGACAGCGCTCATCTTCTGTACTGAAAATAGAAAAATAATAATGTGGGTTCCGTCACCTGAAGATACTCTTGTCACAATCATATTTGATGAACACAACTAAAGACTTTGTCAATAACACGAATGTTTACTGTGAGCGTGTGGATGTCATATTTTCTTGTAAGATACAGACAACGACTTCAACGCGACTAGACACTGTGTCGGCTAACAGAGCAGTTCTGTATTGCTGTTTCAATTGTTGCTGTTAAGGAACTAAAATTGTAAAACCCATAAGATTCTGATCGCACACAACAATCCACTTGAAGAACGGTAATTCATGTTTCTTTAAAACAAACATTTTGCCTTGCTAGCAGCAAGGGGACGTTTATGATATTTTCTTCTTTTCTTGTAACCAGACCGTTCAGTCAGTCAGTGTCCGCCATGTGGTATCTTGTAGAGCAACAACACAGTTCGTCCACTTAGTGCAGTCCGTGGCCTTTCTTCATGCTTGGCCAACACTATCAGCTGTCAACTACCAGGTTGCCCTTGGTCTACCCCTCCCTCAAATGCCCATGGCATGGAGGTTCCATGAATGTCTCCAGAATAAAGCGTTTTGCCGCCTGGAGGTTCCATGAATGTCTCCAGAATAAAGTGCCTTGCCGCATGGAGGTTCCATGAATGTCTCCAGAATAAAGCGTTTTGCCGCATGGAGGTTCCATGAATGTCTCCAGAATAAAGTGCCTTGCCGCATGGAGGTTCCATGAATGTCTCCAGAATAAAGCGTTTTGCCGCATGGAGGTTCCATGAATGTCTCCAGAATAAAGCGTTTTGCCGCATGGAGGTTCCATGAATGTCTCCAGAATAAAGCGTTTTGCCGTCTGGAAATGATTACTTTCAAGAGGAAACAGGACAACGCCGATAGTTAACACGGGGATCTATGTTTAGCGTGACAGAGCGAGGGAATTCATCTCAGATTTGTTGTTGCCATCGATGGGTAGAAGGAGAGATGAAGATAATGGGAAAGACATGGAATGAGAATGGCAAGAAACAACAGCCTGGAAATTTTGTTTTGAAGGTCTATGCTCCACAGGGAGTTGAAAGGGAATGGAAGAAGATGGGTACCGTTTTGAAAGCTGGATAATTCTTTTTACTGCAAGAAAATATGTTTAAAATGGTTTGTGCCGTTGTTTATATTTTATAACTGAGTAATGTTCTAGTTTAAGGACATCAATTATTTTAATTCGAAAAAGTAACGTGTCTGGATAATTAACAATTATTTTTAGTATTTAGGAAACTACTGTAGTTTTGTTGTAAGGTCATCTAACGGGAAATCACTCATTTCCTTAAATAATTTACCGGACTAAACTATGACTTTACCTCCTTCTCAATTCAGGTGCTACTTTTTTTTTTTTAAATTATTAATCGTAAACATTTAGTTGATGTAACTTTGTACATTCCAGTATGCTTACCTGATGAAAAATGCCCTAATTTTAGATGAGTTATCGGACATATCCACTCAAAAGCATTTGTGTCTTGTAATTCACTTTTGTAAGGACTTTACCCTCGCCTTGTCTCTCTTTTCTCTAAAATAAATGATGGGTCTTCTAATGACAGGTTGAGAACCACCGAATAAAGTGCAATGTTTTATGTTTACTCAAAGGGACACTACTCTTCCGAACTGAAATAATTTACGGGACTAAACTTGACCTTTTACCGACAACTTAGGCCAGTTATTTGAATCATAATGTTATCAAGCTAGTGTTATAACATTTAATTTAACATGCATTGCCCTATACAAAATGGCGAAGCTTGGAACATCTTGTACAATTAATAATATGCGTTATCCTTTCAAACAGAAATTGGCTGAACTAAAATCAAAGCAATACAGGCACTCCGTTACATTGAACTCACCAACACAGATCTGAACCAGTTAATTCACTACACCTGTAATGTTAGCAGCACTATGATACAGTTTCAGTTTGAAGTGAAAGTAAAAATGTTCCCTAACCCTCACTTCAGTTGCAATCAAGTTTTGACGATTTGCAAACAGAAAGTAAAACTAGACGCCGGTAAATGAGCCACCCGCACCACGATTCCACGATAGCGAGTCTACTATACACAGGCAATTATTGTAACACTGCTAACACTATTACTCGTCATTATTAATGTTCTTGTGCTGTACCAATATCAATAAGTATTATTTCTATTTCAGCCATTACTATAGTTTCTATTACAGCCATTACTATAGTTTCTATTACAGTCATTACTATAGTTTCTATTACAACCATTACTATAGTTTCTATTCCGACCATCACTATAGTTTGAAGTTTCTATTCCAGCCATCACTATAGTTTCTATTCCGGCCATTACTATAGTTTCTATTCCAGCCATTACTATAGTTTCTATTCCAGCCATTACTATAGTTTCTATTACAGCCATTACTCTGGTTTCTATTACAGCCATTACTATGGTTTCTATTCAGGCCATTACTATGGTTTCTATTACAGCCATTACTATAGTTTCTATTACAGCCATTACTATGGTTTCTATTACAGCCATTACTATAGTTTCTATTATAGCCATTACTATAGTTTCTATTACAGCCATTACTATAGTTTCTATTAAAGCCGTTACTATAGTTTCTATTACATCCATTACTATAGTTTCTATTACATCCATTACTATATTTTTCTCCTAGTCATTCATTATTATTTTATATTTACTCATGTGATTTATGCTGAAAATAATAAATAAATATTATTGGAAACATCGGTTAGACAGCTAAGACATATATAAATACATAGACATATAGGTCTTTCTCTCTCTCATATATATATATATATATATATATATATATATATATATACTTTACTATATAATTTTTTTATATAAACAAAACGTTTTCCAAACTATAATACAAAAATAGAAAACTAATATATATATATATCGTCAGTAATGAGAATATAAGTTATTGTAAAGTTGCGACAACTCTAGTTTCCGATGTTGTTGTTAATGTTGTGCGTATGTCGGAACTGTTAATGTCCAGTAAAAATACCGGGTGGGCCGCGTTCCGACTGCCTATTGTGTATAATAGTGCCAATATTATATAAACATAAAACAACTGAAAAAATTACAAGTAAATTCCTTACTTGCGTAGAGTATCTTTGGAGGTTTTATGAACGATCGGCAGGGATGATGTAAACAATGGGATAATAATAGGGTATTACATGTAATAATATATAGGTCAAAGCTGAAAATAGACAATTCATTATCTTTGTCTTGCTGTGCTTTTATTTTGTGTTGTCCAGACGTTTGCTAAAATATATGTATGCCTCTAGCCATTTTGTAATATGGTTATTTATTGATTTAACAACCATAATCCACTTGTCGCCACGCCACTGCGAAATTGGAGAACAAGAGAGGACAAATACACTTGGCTGTGGGGAGACAGCACTAAGGTATAGACAAGTCTTGGCTGTGGGGAGACAGCACTAAGGTATAGACAAGTCTTGGCTGTGGGAAGACAGCACTAAGGTATAGACAACACTTGGCTGTGGGAAGACAGCACTAATGTGTAGATAAAACTTGGCTGTGGGGAGACAGCACTAAGACATTGACAACACTTGGCTGTGGGAAGACAGCACCAAGTATAGACAAAACTTGGCTGTGGGGAGACAGCTCTAGGGTATAGACAACACTTGGCTGTGGGGAGACAGCACTTAGGTATAGACTAAACTTGGCTGTGGGGAGACAGCACTTAGGTATAGACTAAACTTGGCTGTGGGGAGACAGAACTAAGGTATAGACAAGACTTGGTTGTGGGGAGACAGCAATAATGTATAGACAACACTAAGCTGTGGGGAGACAGCACTAAGGTATAGACAACACTTGGCTGTGGGAAGACAGCACTAATGTATAGATAAAACTTGGCTGTGGAGAGACAGCACTAAGACATTGACAACACTTGGCTGTGGGGAGACAGCACCAAGTATAGACAAAACTTGGCTGTGGGGAGACAGAACTAAGGTATAGACAAGACTTGGTTGTGGGGAGACAGCACTTAGGTATAGACTAAACTTGGCTGTGGGGAGACAGAACTAATGTATAGACAAGACTTGGTTGTGGGGAGACAGCAATAATGTATAGACAACACTAAGCTGTGGGGAGACAGCACTAAGGTATACATAACACTTGGCAGTGGGTAGACAACATTAAGGTATAGACAAGATTTGGCTGTGGGCAGACAACACTAAGGTATGGATAAGACTTGGCTGTGGGGACACAGCATTAAGGTATAGACAAGACTTGACTGTGGACAGACACCACTAAGGTATGGACAAGACTTGGCTGTGGGGAGACAACACTAAGATATAGACAAGACTTGGCTGTGGGCAGACAACACTAAGGTATGGACAAGACTTGGCTAAGGGCAGACAGCACTAAGGTATAGAAATGATTTTACTGTGGACAGACAGCATTAAGGTACAGACAAGACTTGGCTGAGGGCAGACAGCACTAAGGTATAGACAAGACTTGGCTGAGGGCAGACAGCACTTAGGTATAGACAAGACTTGGCTGAGGGCAGACAGCACTAATGTATAGACAAGACTTGGCTAAGGGCAGACAGCACTAAGGTATAGAAATGATTTGACTGTGGACAGACAGCATTAAGGTACAGACAAGACTTGGCTGAGGGCAGACAGCACTAAGGTATAGACAAGACTTGGCTGAGGGCAGACAGCACTAAGGTATAGACAAGACTTGGCTGAGGGCAGACAGCACTAAGGTATAGACAAGACTTGGCTGAGGGAGACAGCACTATGGTATAGACAAGACTTGGCTGAGGGCAGACAGCACTAAGGTATAGACAAGACTTGGCTGAGGGCAGACAGCACTAAGGTGTAGACAAGACTTGACTGTGGACAGACAGCACTAAGGTATAGACAAGACTTCACTGAGGTCAGACAACACTAAAGTATAGACAAGATTTGCCTGAGGGCAGACAGCATTTAAGTATAGACAAGATTTGGTTGAGGACAGAGAGCACAAAGGTATAGACAACACTTGGATGAGAGCAGACAGCACTAAGGTATAAACAACACTTGGCTGAGGGCAGACAGCACATATGTATAGACAAGACTTGACTGAGGGCAGACAGCACAAAGGTATAGACAAGACTTGACTGAGGGCAGACAGCACAAAGATATAGACAAGACTTGACTGAGGGCAGACAGCACAAAGATATAGACAAGAGTTGGCTGAGGGCTGACAGCTTTAAGGTATAAACAAGACCTGACTGTTGGGAGACAGCACTAAGGTATGGACAAGACCTGACTGTTGGGAGACAGCACTAAGGTATGGACAAGACCTGACTGTTGGGAGACAGCAATAAGGTATAAACAAGACCTGACTGTTGGGAGACAGCACTAAGGTATAAACAAGACCTGACTGTGGGAGACAGCACTAAGGTATAAACAAGACCTGACTGTTGGGAGACAGCACTAAGGTATAAACAAGACCTGACTGTTGGGAGACAGCACTAAGGTATAAACAAGACCTGACTGTTGGGAGACAGCACTAAGGTATAAACAAGACCTGACTGTTGGGAGACAGCACTAAGGTATAAACAAGACCTGACTGTTGGGAGACAGCACTAAGGTATAAACAAGACCTGACTGTTGGGAGACAGCACTAAGGTATAAACAAGACTCTCGGATAGTGAGGGAGAATTGAAAAAAAGAAAAGAAAAAAATGGTATGGTAAAAGCTTGACGTGATTGATAGACGACACAAATTTGAACGCTGTTTCAGCTCAATAGGCCTTCAGTAGGAGCAAACAAACAACACACGTACAGATATGTAAGGAAATAAAACTAATCCTACATAGCTAACTAATAGTGAAGCATCAAAAACAAAATGATAGTGAGACTGGTTGTAGACATCCATGTCTAAATGACCTCGATGTTTAAAGGATGACAGTGCAAAGTGCAAGAATAATTATTGTTTGAAGATGCAAGATTACATTAACAGGCAGCATTACTTAAACCTACCCGGGTTCAAAATCTGCAAACATCTCAGTCACAGAAAACATTGAGTAATCTAACAACATTCATTAGTTTCATATGCATTAAGTGAGTAGTATGTGTTTGAACAAGAACCAGTCAAGGCAGACTGCTAGAACAAACTAATGAATGTGAGGTTGGAACCTGAAAACACAAATTTTCATCATCCTGTGATCTATATCAGTTCTGGAAGAAACACAGTAATGTCCTGACGATGGCATGCAAGATATGGCAATAGGACACACAAGTGTAAATCTTGACAAAGAGAAACAAGTTGGTTCTAATAACACAATGACATTTTAGTACTGGCAGATGAAGTAAGGCAGCAGAAGAACAGTGCTAATCAAAATATTATTGAAATGGCTGTACTGTTAGTTAATGCTTAAGTTAGAAACCACAATGATTAAACAAAAACATAATTTTATCACTGCTATTTTTATTTACATCACAACCATGCAAACATAACCTAATAAAGGAAATAACAAATAATGTATAATTTTTGCAGCAGATATAAGGAAACACATGTCTGCACCGAGTCGTTGTGAAAACATATCATCTGAAATGTATGTATGTGTTGGGAGTCATAATAGCTCAGTGGTTAGTGAACTGGACTACAAAGGACAAGGGGTAGGGTTTGATCCCAACTGATGGCTTCCGGTTCACCCAGCTTTTAAAGGGTACCGGATTTTTTCTGGGAAAGTAAAGTGGCACAGGCATAATACCGACCACATTACCCCAAAAATCATGTGCCGAAGGTCTGTAAAATTTATGGTTACTAACACCATATTCTCTATACGCCACTTGGCATGACGGGGGTACTTTACTTTTTTTTTTTTACTTTTTATTTTTTGTGTTGAGGCAAGAATGACATCACAAGGAAAGGTACTGTGATGTTGATTATGGCACAAACAATATAAGATCCAGACCATAGGAATCCAGAACTTTGTCCAAACTCTAAAATAAAATAATAATTGCTAACAACTGCTAATGATATTGATAACAATTAACATTTCATTAATAAATTCTTTGACAGAGCATTAAAATTATAAAAACAGTAACAAATAATTAATGTACAACAAATTACTACAAACCAAGAAACAAATATGAAACCATAAAAGAAAGAAAAGGTCCAGAAAAGGGATGTGTTACAAGATACATTGTGGGTAAAGACTGATGCTTATTAGCAAAGATCATCTGTCATGAAGAATCTAGAATTTCTGGTTTATGTGCCATCTTATGCTCAAAAAGACAAACTCAAAGCGTGACAATTTGTGTCTGAGTCAATTTTGTCCCGAAAAAGTTCTCAAAGAATAAGAAAAATAATTGAACTAGTTAATGTATATATGGCACTATGGCAAAACACGGAAGAGAAAAAACTCGTGAAAAAATATGGAAAATCTTGCAGATTAGTGATCCAGACTTGTTCATTCTGTGTCCAAATGTGTTTGTCAAATATTGGTAGACAAAAACAAAACCTCCATTAAAATACACAATAGTCTCAACTAAACCATCTGACGAGACGAAAAGGGCCATATATCAATCAACACACACAAGACCCTTTTTTGGAATGTTCAGTGAAAGAACTTTGTATGAGTTCAGCACATAAATAAAAATGAAATAAACAAAATTTAATGTACTGTACAGCCAGGTAATATACAACAAAAGATAGTTAAAAGAACAGTTGTTAATCAATAAAAAAAATGGGTGTTACAATGATACAGATACTGCAATGAAAGAAATGGTACTACTGGTCCTAGATACCTGGTTTTTGTAGTGTTCAGTTATCAGTTTAGCTCAATCATCCACTTCATTTATTGTTCACAGTTGCTAGAGCTGATACCAAAACACTAATGGCAAACCCATAGGTATCTCTGTTCTCAGATGAAGAATGGGTGCACACCAATTATTCCAGTAGTCTGCAAGTACTTATCATACTTACTTTATTCATACTTATCTGATGTTATTTCAAACTCTTGACTTATTGAGTTATTTGCTGGTCATCATCATTGTACTTCGAACAAGTCCAAAGGTGCTCAGTTCCCCTCCTCAGCAAGTCCTGCAGTGTCCAGTGATGGATGACTCCAGTTATGTATTGGTTGATAAGTCTTCTTATACACCCACTAAGTTTCTCGTTTCTGGCTGTGCCCATCTTAACTCTCATCTCTTTCATCTGAAGGAGTGATGTGCCCTTCCCACATCTCAAAGGACATTGATAATTATATGATTTTCTCTGATTATCTTGGAGGGCATTGATAATTATATGATTTTCTCTGATTATCTTGGAGGGCATTGATAATTATAAGATTTTCTCTGATTATCTTGGAGGGCATTGATAATTATATGATTTTCTCTGATTATCTTGGAGGACATTGATAATTATATGATTTTCTCTGATTATCTTGGAGGGCATTGATAATTATATGATTTTCTTTAATTATCTCAAAGCACATTGATAATTATCTGATTTTCTCTGATTATCTTGGAGGGCATTGATAATTATATGATTTTCTTTAATTATCTCAAAGCACATTGATAATTATCTGATTTTCTCTGATTATCTTGGAGGGCATTGATAATTATACGATTTTCTCTGATTATCACGGAGGGCATTGATAATTATATGATTTTCTCTGATTATCACGGAGGGCATTGATAATTATCTGATACATAGTTTTTCAAACTCTTCCTGGTAGCCATGTTTATTTCAAACATACGGCCATTGAGGAACCTGAAATCATCATCTTCATCAATTATTAGTTATCAGATTACTTGTGCAAGAAGTAGTAAAAATAGTATTTTTTATCCAAAATATTTGTTGTCCCTTTACAATTTTAACAATGAGCCATCTAAAACAGAATAAGAAAGCTCATTAACTTAAACATTCATCATCATCATCATCATGTGCCATTCTGGTTGACGTTGGCGATCATGTCCCTCCACAATCTTCTATCCACAGTGCACCGTATCAGTTCTCTTGTTGACTGTTTTCCATGCCATGACACCAAGCTATCCAGTATTTTCTCTCTTTGTCGTCCACGATCTCTCTTTCCTTTTATTTTGCCAGTTGTAACCGAGTATTCCAACTTTCCTCTTCTCATGATGTGCCCAAAAAATGCTGATTGCTTCTTTCTGATGTTTTTTAAGAGCTCCCTTTTGTGTTGGCCTCTTTGAGAACTTTCTCATTGGTCTTTTTAGCTGTCCAGGGAACTTTCAACATTCTTCTGAGAAATCCCATCTCTGTGGCCTCTAATTGTCTTTTCATTTGTTTGTCTATTGTCCATGATTCACTTCCATAGGTCAGAATTGGTTCTATATAGCACTGATGAACTCTCTTTCTCATTTCTATTGACATGGATTTGTTGCACAAGATATTTTTCATTTTATATTTTTCACTTAAACATTAAGAAAGAAATATTTTCAAAGTGAGAAAGTGAAACAAAATGTAGTTGGAGATCAAAGAGATGGGCATGATTTGGCTAAATCAATGATCAGTACAATTTTCAAATCAAAGAAGTAAATAAAAAAATGCTCAGTCAGTGCAAGAATCCTCTAAAGAAATAGTTTAAATTGCTTATACCATGAAACATATGGAAACTCTTTTGTTGGTAATGAAAGATACAAATGGCAGATGATAGTGTTGTTGTGTATGGTAGGCTTTATGCTCAACATTTTTGTTTTAAAATATACTTGTACAGGGTATAAATGTTCAATTAGCTCTATTTCAATTTAAATGGTTGGCAACTTTGCTACAGGCAAAGATTACCCATAAATACTTCAATGTGAGCTAGAACAAACAAAAGGCACATACATTCATTCTAGCAGACCCTGCTGTATGTAGTAAAATATTCTATAGTTAAATTGTCAAATGATGTGAACAAAATTAAAAAAG
Organism: Megaustenia siamemsis; assembly: GCA_032433765.1. Lineage (NCBI taxonomy): Eukaryota > Metazoa > Mollusca > Gastropoda > Stylommatophora > Ariophantidae > Megaustenia > Megaustenia siamemsis. The sequence continues at coordinate 92,270,793 of JAVIAB010000051.1, forward strand.
AAATAATGTACTTTATCTTCTTCTGCTGTGTCATCCCCCGCCCTCTGCTGGGTCTTGTCCGCCACCCACAGCTGTGTCTTGTCCCCCCCCCCCCCTTTCCCGTAGGGCGTAGACCAAGATACTCCCTCTCTTATGCAAACATATACATATAGAATTATTGATTACACTCTTTTCTTCTTTGTTTATGTTTTGTGTTTCCAGGAGAGGGCTTTCTGCAACAAATTTGGACATTTCCTGTGGTGTCTTCCTAGAATGTGAAACTGTTCACATTTATAATTTGCTGTCCACTCCAGATTTACATTTCATTTCTCTAGCGATTTACTTCATTTGATACATTCTTAATTTAGTAACAATTTCACATTCTTAATTTGATAACAATTTCGTACTGACTCTCAATTACAATTTTTCATTTCTCATTCTCTTAAACGTAACACAATGAAAAATAATGCCAATGTAGTCCCCAAAATGCTTACTTTCCATATATTTTTGGGTGAACCTGTACACCAGACCATAAAAACCGGTACAAGTGGGGAAAAAAACGCTTGTGTCAATTTTAAGTATTAATTTATAATAAGAAATGTTATTAATAACATTAAGTATTATTTCAATAATATTAAATATTAATAATAATTAATGATTTCTGCAAGAGATTCAAACTCAGCATGACATCGTCACCGTGATCATCAGATTTCTTTCAAATTTGGCACTTATGTTATGTTTAAACTTTCAATTAGTGCTAAATTATAAAATCCTTTCTTTTTAATATCATCCAGTAAATTAATTATTGAACATTTTAAAAACATGCAGAGCTATTGACAAAATTGAGTGATTTGACTAAGAAAAACAAGGAATAAGGCTGATGTCTTTCTTTTTTAGCGGAGAATCAGAGATGCTCCCCTACCTTAAAAATTATTATTATTATTTTGATGTGAATTAATAGGTAGATCAGACTAAAATTTTGTAAAAATTAATGTAAAATTGTGGCGTATATCATCAATAATGTCTTGGAGGCCTACTTCTTGGCGACACATGATCCATTCATTCTTAGGCAATGTTTTCTAGGTTATTTTAGAACCGCAATGTCCATCCAAAAATAAAAGAAAATACTTTGGGCTGGAGCCCAAGTGCGAATTGTATTGCAAAGTTATTTTCTTGACCTTTTCCCGGATGTAGATATATAGTAACATTAATCATGTGATACCTCCGGTTAAATGCGTTAAAATGAGAGTCCTTTCAATAGTTCTCTGTAACTTCCTAACTAGAAAAAAAATCAGTTTTGGCTTTCTGCTGCTACAGAAATGATATGATACAGTTTTTGAAAAATTATTTGTGTAGAATAATTAAGAAGAAACAAAATGAGAATTTCACAAAAATAAATGGTCTTTTTTCCTGTATTAATTGAGAGAACAGGTCCTATTAAAAAAACACATAAAAACATAAAATATAGGAAAAACATATCATTTGGAAGGTATGAAAATGGGATGAAATTGGTTTAATAATTGGTTTATTAGATGATGTGTAAGCTTAAAAAAAACATTAAATTTTGTAAACCTAAATTTTGCATAAGAAATAGCGACAATCATTACAAGTCAACAGTGATAACTAGCAGTCAGTATAAACACTGATGATAATAAATTACAAATTCTACCATTTAAAAAAGTTAATAAAATAAATATAAATATCAAAATACATCACAGTGGACTGACAATGTATACAAGATTGTTATAACTTGTAGAGTTGTCTGTGATAGGAGCCAAATGTTTAAACATGAATAAAAATGACAAAAGGAAAAAAGGAATAGCAAATATCTATTTTTTGAGATATTAATATACAAGTGATGTGCATACAAAGAAATATAAATCTGTCAACTAATTTAATAATATCAGCACCAAGAAACTTATCCCAAACGTAAATTACTCCACACACAATTATCATCAACATAAATAGATTGACATCTTAAACACTGTACACTGATAACAAAACACTGTATACAAGAATACGGATTTCATTCTTCACCAAGGTTGCCAATTATAATATTTCAAGTCTGTTGTTTGTGACAATGTGATTAGAGTACCATCTGATGATTAGGTGGCATTTAACTTCTGTTTATGTCTAATAATTTTCCTACCAAGATGTTTTTGGGATTCATCCAGTCTTTAAAAACTGATACTAGATATTTTTTCTGGAAAAGTAGGATGGCCTAGTTTGATAATGATCATATCAGCTATAGATCTGATGATGATCATGGGAAAATACAGCACAAACACAATATTTATCATATGCCACACAGCAGGATACTCGTATTGTGCACATTTCTCTTGTGTGTGCTTTTCAAGTGGCACACAACATCACTGAGAATCAGCAATGGTTTTCTCCCTGATATGATGAACTTTTAATAATTCATTTCCCTGCAATATATGCTGTGAGACACCCTTTACTTTAACATTTATCCCTCTCAAAACATGTGTCTGTTCAATGTTTACATATGACGCACAAACACAGTCTGATCTGAACAAACTAATGAAATTAATGTCTGAAGATGCATAAATGTAAAAAGTAATATATAATTATCTAATTCACAAGGCAGATTTTTGTCTAAAAGATAATTTAAGTTTGAGGACTGAACTGAGCATTTTCTGATCATGTTAACTTGAGTCCAGTTTCATGATGAAATATATTCTCAGAGTGTCAGTCAATGATTTTCATTTCTATGATGCAAACTGCTTGTAGCAAATTGGTAGAGAGAAAAAGCATAACAGTTCCTAACAGTCACATCTGAAGAGATTCTCAGATTATTATTTTAAATGATGAGCAAGTGTCAATATTCAGAAAATAGATGTTTATTATGCTGTGCTGTCTCCTTCTGTAGCTAAGCTCATCCAATGTTTATTCCACTTCAAGGACTAAAGAGAGTTTAGTGGACAGTTGCATTGTGCCATGGTTGACAGCATGCTACGTTTTCTGCACATTTTGGCCAAACACAAACACCTTCACATTGTTTTTTGTTCTTTTTGGATATGAGGTTTGCCTTCCATCTTTGATCCCTACTTGATTTGCCAGAAAGGCCAATTCCCTGGCCAACAGTGAAGTAGAGTCTTGATCAGTTCAGGTTCACAGACTCTTCTATCTCAGGTAGTCAGATATAAGTCACTGTCAATTTCTAGTCCATGCCCTAGTCTGCGTCTTGGTCTCTGCATGCTATATCTTATATATGCCACATGTTAAGTGATAATATGCTACATTACAGGGCAAATATCTTGTATATATAACTTCATAGAGTAAAGCACTGAGATTAACACAATCAAATAATTTGTTTAAATGGCAGCTTTTTTAAAAAATGAAAAAATTTAAGTTATGACAACTACAGTTGTTCAGCCCTCTGAAGCATAACCATTCCTGAAAAATGAAATCAGGTTGAGTTGGGAAAAAAAACAACTTTGCTCCAGTGATATGTTTATAAACAACATAAACCTGACTTACTACATCCATTACAGTTTAAAATTAACTCAAAAAAATAAAAATAACTACTGGAATAAAAAAAATACAATATTTTAAAAAAAGAAAAGCTTATATAAATCCATATTTCATAAGCTTCTTTAATTAAACAATTCCTTAAGGTGTCAGGCTAAATAAGAGATTATGTAGAAGTTTTTCTGTAATAAAGAACACAAATAAAGAAATAAAAATAATGATAACATATAAAATAACTTAAAAGCTAGTTACCCATGAGATCACTCTCTTGTACAACTTGTAAAACTGATATATTACAAATAAATCTAAACATCAAGGGGAAAAAAAATTAATTGTATGTTTATCCAAAATTATACAAATGGCGAGATTTGATAAAATATCTTTAAAAGAATTGAAAACTGCTAGAACAAAAATTCAGATAAGAGAAGGAGTATCTTGGTCTACGCCCTATGGGCCAGCTACGGTTAGAAAGGTCAATAGATAGATAGATATATCGTACGATGCATATTTTTTTTTTCATTTCTACAGCAGCTGAAAAATATAAAGCCCAACTGCTGAAAACGGTATTTTTTTACAAACACTAAAAGACAACTAAGATAGCATATTATGTCAGTACTATCATGAATTGCAATGACATGATAATAAAGTTAAAGTCAACTATAATATAAGATTATAAGAAACAATGCAGTTAACATAAGTCAAATCACATTGAGGGAAACTTCCCTTCCAAATGAAGAATGCACACCTTGTCAGCAGCATACCAAAGAGAGGAGGGACATACAAAAGTACTAAACAAGAATAGAAGAAAATAAAGGAAAAGAAACTATCATAGCCTTGTTAAAAGCTGCATTGAATAAAGGACTAAGCAAGATGTAAGATAACTGATGAGGTTACACATAACAAAACCAAACAAATTCCAGTGCTGAGAGAATCAAAGTGAGAAAAAGAATGACCATAAATGAAGAAATATCATCTCAAGACAGGCCTTGTTCTGAAATCAATTGAGAAAAATGAACAGAAGGAAAAGAGAAACAGACGAGCACTTCAAATCTCTTCTTCGTCTTTCCTTCCTCATTTGCCTTTCAGCGTCAAGGGAAAATATAATTTGCCGTCTTTTGTTTTTCTGTTTGCCTCTGCTGCTGTTATGTTTCCTAGTGTTTCTAATATTCTGTCAATAAATCTTTTTAGCGGTCGGCCCTTGGATCTGGTGTTCTTGCAATATTTATTGAAGGCTCATTGTGTTGTGTTTTGACCTTTCTGACTTGTCACGTGGCCAAACCATCTTATCTGTTGTTTCTTTATATATTCTATGGCGGAGGGTTATTCCTAGCTTTCTTCTCAGTTCTTCATTTCTGATCTTATCTCTCAGACTGTACCTGTCATTTGTCTAACATATTTCATCTCTGTAGAGGTTATTTTTCTTATTGTTCTTGCATCTAGAGTCCAGGACTGACATTGGTAGCACAACGTTGGGATGAAGACTATTGTAGGATGCCCATTTTGCCTCTAGAGTTATTTCACAATAGTGGTGATAGTGGTTCAATGACTTGACAAGCTTTGTTGCATCTTGAGTCTATTTCTGCTGTTTGTGAATTATTTGTCACTAGACTTCCAAGAAATTGAAATTCCTCTACTTGTTTTAGTTGCCTGCCTTCTATAGTTATGTTGATGTTGATTCTCATATTGTATTTTGTACCTGTGCTGTTGAGTCTATTTAAGTGTTCTTGTTGGTCTTCTGTTTTTCCATATATTAGTGCTTGATCATCTGCAAATAGAAGCTCGTTGATCTCCTCTGTCTCTCATGGGTTGGCTAACTTGCATATATAGTCCATGTATGTAATAAACAGTGGAGAGGAAGATAGTACGAACATCTGTCTTACACCTGATCTAACTTCGAAGTGGGCTGTGTAACTTGCTGCTGTTCTGACTATGCAGCTGGTGTTGATGTCTATCTATCTATCGACCTTTCGAGCCGTAGCCGGCCCATAGGGCGTAGACCAAGATGCTCCTTCTCTTATCTGAATTTTTGTTCTAGCAGTTTTCAAATCAATGGTGTTGATGTAGAGAATTTTAATTAGGTTGGTTAGATGTTGGCTTACTCCGTATGTTATTTCTCCCACAGTTGTTCTCTGTTAACTCTGTCGAATGTTTTTTCTTGGTCAATGAAAGCTATGTATAAATTTGTATTGTGTTCTGTCGTCTTTTCTGCTTGCTGTTTTAAGGTGAAAAGAGCGTCAGTACATCCTCTGTTTTGTCAGAACCCCATTTGAGAATCGCTTAACTGTAGTTCTGTTATTGGTCTCAGCCATTTTTCCACAATTTTGGCATACACTTGTATAAGAGGCAGAAAATACACAGAAAAATTAACCGAAGGAATGAAGTGGAAAAGCTTAGTGAAGACCTATGCTGTGAGCAGGTTATTGATGATGATTTATGTCTTCTGACAAGAAACTGCAAGTTTACTTCCACATATGGTTTACATACAAAATGTGGATACAAGTACAGCAAATAGGAAAATGAAACTAATCTAAATCTCCTAAGAGTAAATCACTAATTATGCCATTATTTTAACAATAGGTTCAGTAACTGCCATTAATTAACAAAGCATCCAACAATACCATCCATAATCAATAAAAGAAGATGGACATTTGTTAGTTGTGTGAGGATAGATGACAAAAGAGAACCTCAAAGCAAACACTGAAATGGGAACCTGAGTGTAAAAGAAAAAGATGCCGACCTAAAGAAACACTAAAAATAGCACTGAGGCAAGAAGCAACAACAGCAGGCATTCCTTGCCGAGACAGAGAAGCTTGCCCAGAACAGGGACCTGTGGTGAGACACGGTCCTATGCAAAAAGTCTGATGAACGTTGGACATGGAGAGTCTAGAATTTCTGGACTATTCATTGTCTTCAGCTGGAAAGGTCAACAGATGGAAAGAAAGGTTCAGTAGTTGAATGATCAAGATACAATTTTTATTGTAAGCTCTCGCCTTTTTTCCCTCAAATTTTATTTTCTCATTTTAACTTTATTTCATTTTTTAATGTTAAGATATGGCTTCTGCCCTATGATCAAGAAACTGAAATGTAATTATCTTTAATTATTAAGGAAAATCTTTCTTTAGATCCGGTAAGAAATGCCATTCTCATTTCAGTGTGAATTTTGTTTCCCGCAGATGAAATGAAGTTCTCATTGCGAAGATAACTGGAGAATCGATGGAGTGTAGGTGTGATATTTTACCTAATAGCCGCAATGACTGTCTAATCTGAGCAATTTAAAAAACAACAAAAATTGGTTATTGAATGCTTTTAACAGAACAAATCTATAAAATCACAGGGAGGGCAAGCAAGTACTGAAATACTGAAAAGACAGTTATAAGTCTTCTTCTTTTCTTTTACCTTTTAGCTCCTGGTGGAGCATAGGTCTTCAACAAACACTTTCCAAGTCGTTCTGTTTTTTGCCATTCTTTTAAGATCATTCCATGTCTTCCCCATCATCTTCATCTCTGCTTCTATCTGTCTTCTCCAAGAATTCCTTGGTCTTCCTCTTTGTCTTTTCCCCTGGGGATTCCAAAAAAGGGCCTGTTGTGTAATACTCTCAGTTGGCTTCCGTAGTGTGTGTCCTATCCATCGCCATCGTCTTCGCTGTATCTCTTTATCCACTGGTATTTGACCGGTACATTTCCATAATTCCACGTTAGTGACTTTGTCCTGCCATTTCCATCCCTTTATTCTGCGCAAGCATCCATTAATGAAAGTCTGTACTTTCGTGATTGTCAATTTGTCATTCTCCATGTTTCACAGCCATATAATAGGACCGACTTAACATTTGAGTTGAAAATTTTTATTTTTGTATTTAGCCTAATTTCTTTGGATTTCCATATGTTCCCAGTGCAATGAAAGCTCCTCTTGCTTTTGATATCCTTATTTTGGTATCATTTTCTGTTCCTCCCTCTTTATCTATATTACTGCCCAGATATATATAAGATTGTACGTCTAGTAGAGGTATTTCTCCTAGTTTTATATGGTTATTGCCAACTGCATTAATTCTCATAATATTGGTCTTATCTCTATTAATCTTTAGTCCTAGCTGTTGTGATCTCTCATCTAATATACTCATTTTATCCTGCATCTGTTGATGGCTGTGTGATAGGAGAGCTATGTCATCAGCAAAGTCTAAATCATCAAGTTGTTTGGTCAGTGACCACTGGATCCCATTTCTGTTGTTTTGAGTTATTTTCATAATCCAATCTATGGCCAGTAGAAAGAGAAATGGAGACAGGAGGCATCCTTGCCTTACTCCTGTTCTTATTTCAAATGCTTCTGTAAGCTGTCCTTCATGCACCACACTACATTTTGTTCCTTCATACATTGTTTTTATCAGGTTAATAAACTTTATGGGGATTCCGTAATGACTCAGCAACTTCCAAAGCATTCTTCTGTCTAAACTATCAAATGCCTTTTCGTAATCTATGAATCCAATATATAGTGGGGATTTTAGTTCTAAACTTTGTTATAAGTCTTAGTTATGGGCAATCCCGGGAGAAAAAATACAATTTCAAAACAAAGTAAATGTTCTGAGAGTTTAAACAATCTTTCAAACAGTTTATAAAGAACAGAGTTTTTTGAGTTAAAAGTCACATTTTTACTTGAAAGTTTGCATTTTTTTAAGCTCAGACTCCTCGCTGGGAGTTTTTATTTTTTCCTTGAATCAGAGTTCAGTTTTCCACACATCTGAACCCTTCTCTTTAAAACATCTACCTATGCAGTTGTGACATCAAATATGGAATTCCTTCCTCCGAAGTTTGACCTAAATGTTTGTCTAGCCTGTCGCTGCTGGAAAAATTACACACGAGTATATACGAGGGGTGTTCAAGAGGTAACGCACCACAGCGGTTTTCTTAGCTAATAATAAACATAGAAGCATGCAATTTTGCTCACTTTAAATATGGCATTTGTTGATTGTGTGCACCAAATTTTGCTGCACTAAACCGTTGAAATGGAGCATGTTAGCAACTTGCGTTATAAGCAGCAAATTGCAATAGAAATTCTTGTTTTAGATAAGGAAACTATTGTGAACATTCACAAGCGCCTATGTGATGTGTATGGAAGATTTGCAGTCAACAGGAGCACAGTAAGTTGCTGGATTCAGAGAATAAAAGAATAGGTTTCACTTCACATAGGTTTCTGTGGAGATATGGAGCTTCTTGATCGGCCGCGCTGTGGACGGCCTGCCACAGCTACAATGCAGAGATGTTGAAATGCACCGAGGGCATTATTCTTGCTGATAGGTGCATCACTATTCAACAAATAATTCAAACAACACCCTAGGTGACTATGGACATGGCAAAGCCCAGACAAAAAAGTACACAATCAAATTGATTTTATACTGGTACAGAGAAGATTCAGGAATGGGCTAACATCGGTTAAAACAAGGCCAGGAGCAGATTGCATTAGTGACCATGTACCAGTAGTTGGAAAGATAAGAATAAAACTGCGGAAGGCACAGAAATCACCAAGAAATATAAAATTAGAACTAGATATGCTAAGAGTAGATAAACAGATGAGTGATAAGTACAGCACGATAATACAAAATAGATATAATGCTATTGAGAAAATATAGGACATCCAGGAGCAGTGGGAAATGCTCAAACAATCAATTCAACAAACATCAAAAGAAGTAATACCAGTGACTAAAAGAATCAACAAAAAGAAATGGATGACAGAAGAAATATTACAACTAATGGACGAAAGAAGAAAACATAAGAAAACATAAGAAAGGAGAACGGACATACAAAATATTGCACAAAGAGATCCAAAACAAGTGCAGAGAAGCAAAGGAAGGATGGCTAAAACAGAAATGTGAAGAAATGAAAAAACAACAGAAAGACTAAAAATTTATGCACAATCAGTTAAATGAATTAAAAGGAAGAAAAGAAGTCAGAGTTTCAGGATGTGTGAAATCAAAGGAAGGAAATATAATAATGGGACAGGAGAAGACAATGGAAAGATGGACAGAATATATCAGTCAACTCTATGATGATGAAAGACCAGAATTAAACAATTCAAATGAAGACACAGGACCACCAATAATGCAGAGTGAAGTGGAGGACGCAATTCAACACATGAAAAAAGGCAAAGCTCCAGGTCCTGACAATATAACAATCGAAGAGATAAATGCATTAGGAGAGCTAGGAGTACAAGTCATAACAAAATTACTCAATGACATATATAACACTGGACTCATACCCGAAGATCTACTAAAATCTATCTTTGTAGCCATACCGAAGAAGTCAGGAGCCACTGATTGTGAGGACCATCGCACTATTAGTCTCATGAGCCATATGACTAAAATATTACTATGAATAATCATGAGACGTGTAAGGAACAAAATAAAACCAGAAATAAGTGAGGAACAATGTGGATTTGTGGAAGGAAAGGGCACCAATAATGCAATATACATCTTAAGAACATTATAGAAAGATCTATAGAGGTAAAGAAAGATCTATATATGTGCTTTATAGACTATGCGCAAGCATTTGACAAGGTAGAGCATGTGGAAATAATAAACATGCTGGATAAATTAAACATTGATGGCAAGGATCTGCGAATCATAAAAAACATGCATTGGCAACAAACAGCAGCTATACGAATTAACAACCAAACAGGACAATTCCAATATATAAAGCAAGGAGTCAGACGAGGCTGTGTTCTGTCACCGGATTTGTTTTCACTTTACAGCGAATATATTATGAGATAATAATAGACAAATAAGGAATTGAAGTCAACGGTCGCAACATAAATAATTTGCGATATGCGGATGACACAGTCTTAATAGCAGAGACAGAGAACGAACTACAAGAAATGATAGACATAATAGTAAAAGAAAGCAACAAGAAAGGTCTCAGTCTGAATAGTAAGAAAACAGAAGTAATGGTTATATCGAAGAAACAACCATCACCATCATGCAGCATAAAAATAAATGAGACAAATCTGAAACAAGTGCAACGTTTCAAATACTTGGGCACAATAATAACATCAGATGGAAGATGCATCACAGAAATTAAAAGCAGAATAGCTCAGGCCAAAATAGCATTTCAGAAAATGAAAAATATCTATGCAACAAATCTATGTCAATAAAAATGAGAAAGAGAGTTCATCGGTGCTATATAGAACCAATTCTGACCTATGGAAGCCAATCATGGACAGTAGACAAACAAATGAAAAGACGATTAGAGGCCACAGAGATGGGATTTCTCAGAAGAATGTTGAAAGTTTCCTGGACGGCTAAAAAGACCAATGAGGAAGTTCTCAAAGAGGCCAACACAAAAAGAGAGCTCTTAAAAAAACATCAGAAAGAAGCAATCAACATTTTTCAGGCACATCATGAGAAGAGGAAAGTTGGAATACTTGGTTACAACTGGCAAAATAAAAAGAAAGAGAGATCGCGGACGACAAAGAGAGAAAATACTGGATAGCTTGGTGTCATGGCATGGAAAACAGTCAACAACTGATCTGATACGATGCACTGTAGATAGAAGATTGTGGAGAGACATGATCACCTACGCCAACCGGTAAGGCACATGATGATGATGATGACTTATAAATTACGTGTTTGCTTGTAAACTTTTGGTATTACTATATATGGCATGTACCACCTATATGTTTATCTGCCTGGGCATATATATATATATATATATATATATATATATGGTTATTGGTTATGGAAGGCCTTGGCATCACAGCAAACGAATTAAAATCCATAATTGCTCAACCGCCCGTGCCAGTGGAATCATCGGAATTACCAACTCATCTCCCAAACAAAGAAAGGTAACTGTAGTTCCCATCGTAGCAGTCTCAGCACACGCCAAAAGACATAAGGCGAAACCACGCAGAAAGTGAACACAGCCAACTGTTCCCTGTCATACGATATCATCATTCATCGTAAACAAGCGGGATATCGAAGCAGGATCAAAACGGATGAGACACACAGCTCACGGTGTGCACAGAGCACTTAACTCAGTAGCTCCTGCAACAAGCCGGACTTGGAATATGAGGAAACTGCAAGAAGGAACACTTTTCAGACATAGCCTTCAATGGTTCCTGCCGCCTATCCACCATATATATATATATATATATATATATATATATTATATCATGTGCCATACCGGTTGGCATAGGCGATCATGTCCTTCCATAATCTTCTATCTACAGTGCATCGTATCAGTTCTGTTGTTGACTGTTTTCCATGCCATGACACCCAGCTATCTAATATTTTCTCTCTTTTGTCATCCGCGATCTCTCTTTCCTTGTATTTTGCCTGTTGTAACCAAGTATTCCAACTATATATATATATATATATATATATATATATATAATATATATATATATATATATATATATATACCAGCATGGTCTGGCTGGTGTACACTAACTACATCGCCAAGCATGGTCTGGCTGGTGTACACTAACTACATCACCCAGCATGGTCTGACTGGTGTACACTAACTACATCGCCCAGCATGGTCTGACTGGTGTACACTAACTACATCACCCAGCATGGTCTGACTGGTGTACACTAACTACATCGCCCAGCATGGTCTGACTGGTGTACACTAACTACATCACCCAGCATGGCTGACTGGTGTACACTAACTACATCATCCAGCATGGTCTGACTGGTGTACACTAATTACATCACGTAGCATAGCCTGGCTGGTGTACACTAACTACATCACCAAGCATGGTGTGACTGGTGTACACTAACTACATCACCCAGCATAGCCTGGCTGGTGTACACTAACTACATCGCCCAGCATGGTCTGACTGGTGTACACTAACTACCTCACCTAGCATGATCTGGCTGGTGTACACTAACTATAACGCCCATAAAATGTGCTGATAGTCATTGAAAAATATGGGAACAAACAACATATTCCCCATAAATGTCACAGGAACCCTTACTTTTTAACTTAATACCAGAACAGAGATTTGTTACAACACTATAAATGCAACTTTCTTCAGCAACCCTTTTAATTATACTACAGAATGTAGTGCAGACGGAAGGTCATGCAGTGTTCAATCAATGCCCTTCTATTTATTGCAAGACCAAAAAAAAAAAAAAAGGTTATAAAAGGAACTGATCAACAAATCAGATGTGATATGTACATCAGCTGATGTAGCAAATTCTCTTCTAAATCTATTTATTCATCATCTATGCATAACAAAGTTTGTTTAATAAGTAAAATGTACTAATACTGTAATACTGGAAGTTTATATTTCCTTTATTGGCAGACACTTTCAATTCTTACTGCTCATATTTGTTATGTGGGTAGAAATCATTGACAAGTGTTTTCACAATAAAATAAAATATTGGATCTCTGATATGGTGCTAAAACACATTTATAGCATTTCCTCCTCTCAATACAATGAATGTATCTTTACTCCCAAAATAAAAAAAAAACCACTTAGTGGTTAACAAGTAAATGGCAGATAACATTGTGCATTTACACACTTGTTAATTTTGTACAATAACCCACATGTCTATACATTTTCTAATAACACTGTCATTTAAATTATTACCTACAATAACAAAAGAAGTTAAAAATAGAGACAAATGAAAAAACATTGTTTCTTTACACATTTGTCATGAAGATCTTGGACGACTGCATATCTCCCATGACTCAACTTCCTCTACAGTTTGAGGCAGAGGACGATTGTGTGTCTCTGGCATGGTAATCAATATGGTCCCTCCAATAATTGAAATCACTCCAAATAATATCATGGCAGTTCAGGGATAGATTTAGCCTGAGGAAAGATACATTGGAACTAATTTAGCATGAAAAAATAAAACACTTAAAGCAGATTTAGCATAAAGAAACGATTCATCTGAACAGATTTAATGTGAAGAAAAGGTACATCAGGACATATTTAGTATGAAGAAATGATACACTGGAACAGATTTAGGGTGAAGAAATAATATATCAGAACAAGTCTAACTTTTATTGTTAAAATTACTCATAGCCAACTTAACATGCATTTCCATTTCTCTAAATCAACTTAACATACAACAAGAGCTTCTTTATGCCAACATATACAATCATATTTACTGCTTTCCTGAATACAATTCCAAACAATAAAACTTACTACTTTTCTGAATAAACTTCATACACAATCATTTCTATTACTTTTCTAAGTCTAGTCCAGAGTTATTTGAAACTGGTAGATACTTACAGAAAATACAATAAAGGGTGCTGCTATACTGCCCATGTATTCAAAGAAAGAGGAAATCCCAAGAGCATGATTTCTGAAACAAATCAACATCAAAAACAAAAGCCTTCAGAAACCAAGAATCATGTTGACTTGTCACAATGTGTTCATGGGTTATTAATATTAGAAGTAATTGTAATACAAAATATGGGCTTACCAATATCAACACCGGCATGGAGTGGATACTGGTGCCTACACCATTCAGCGGCACATTCTCATGTAATGTGACACTATACAGAAAATGCAGGGAGCAGAATCCAGTAGTGGTCAATGAGGAGCATGGCAACGCAAATACTTAGGTTAAAAAGCTACAATTGCTTGATGACCCTAGTAGGTCACTATGCTAGAGGATCCGGTGTTTCTTACCTACATTCAGGATTGCTGTCTACATGCGCTTTCATTAACTTTTCCCACCTTCATTAACTTTTTGTGGAGTTGATGCTATCAAAACCATTATTGTTTTTATGATGGCATGAAATCTTAATTAGTCAATTATACTTGACTCCAGTCTAATGTTTGTGTTTCTGTCAGTTGTTTTAGTTCACCTCACAAATTTGCTAAAATAACGAATAACATGTTTAGTGGGCTAGCCCAGTGTTACACATTTTAGGAACCTAGATCTCATGTAATCTAACATGCTGTTTTAATCATGACAGACACCACATCCATATCTAATACAAACTAATGACTCACAAATGTTTGTGAATAATTTTATTACTGTAAGGAACTGAATTAAATTAACATGTCACTGAGATAAACTGCTGAGCATAATGTTCTTGTGAAGATCCACTGCACGATTTTGTAATGTGCTTTAATCACCAGTGAGCAAAATAAAAAATAGATCTACTGAAATATTGAGACTTTTAGTTTTTACTCACAGAATTATTAAGCTGTATTCTTGTATTAACAAATATTTTATATCGCTATTAACCCTGGATTACGATATCGTCATAAAAATTACAGCATCAAAACACAAATTCTTCCAAATTTGACAGGTTGTCGTGGTCAAACACCCACCCGCCCTGTGTACCTTCAAAATTACTACATCCAGTGACCCCTGAGTGTGGGATTTGTTTCTATTGATGTAGGATTTTTTCTCTCCCATTTCGTGAGATATAATTTTGTATAATGCGAGAAAAAAATGTCAATTTTTAAGAAATTGGTTGTTTTTCCTTAGCTGTGACCTGGAAAATTTCCTCAGTGGTCGGCCGAATAATAATGTGTGTAATAACTAACCAGGGAGAGTGGCGTGAACAGTTGCAGCCCAGACATATGGAAGGTCCTCTGCAGATGTTTGATGTTTAATGGCAAAGATCACTGGACATTGAGAGTCTAGAATTTCTTTCCTAGATGTCATCTTTGGCTTCAAAGGACAATAAGTAGGAAGATTGCAGGTTTGTTGTAAGCCAAACACAAAGCAACTATACACATTGAGCATCTTTATAAGGACACACACAATGAAGAGGAGTAATTGTCAGATGAGTGCAGAAAAAAAGTTGTACAGTTGAACAAAATCTTGTTAATCACAGTGCTATAGCATATTTCTGATAAAAGTGGTACTCTCAAAAACTAAAAATATGAATTTGAAATATAAAATATCACAAAATATTGAAAGAATCAATGAGAATATCACACTTTTCTCCTACAGAAACAGTTTGTTATTTCAAATTATCGCTTCATTTTGTTCTCTTTAGCTATAAAGAAAAATAAATAATAAACTATAATTAGTCATAAGAAAAAATACATAACTACAAAGTAAGTTTCAATATAATTGTACCTGACAGAGGTTGGGAAGATCTCCGCAGCATAGAGGTAGACAGTTGTGTAACTGCCTGTAATTGCAAATTTTCCCACCATCACAAAGGCAATACGCACAATATTCATGGCTGTAGCTGAAAAAAAATACAGAATTACAGCTCAAATAAACTCAAGTAAAATAAAACATAAAGCTTACACATTATGCATCATAACGTACAGAGAATAGGTGTAGGCAAATATTTTTTCTATGACATTCTGTACAGAACTCTTGGTCAGAATACAATTTAAATAAACACAAGATTGAGTTTGTCATATTTATCACAAGCTTGAGATACTTCAAAGACCATGTATGTCTCTGTATGCATCAGATAACATCTACTCATCATCATCATATCTCTGAGTTGAAAGTTAACAAAAACCTTACAAATTTTTCAAATTGTTCAGAACAAATTTAACAAACGAACAATCACTACATTTGATATTGTGGGCTGCTTGTTTCAATGATTAAGAAATAGACATTTGCTGTTCCCATCTGTCCTAGATATTTTTGTGTCTTATGTTGACTCACTTTATAGTTATAAAATGTCAAATGTTTCTAGTGCACTAATTTCCCCCTTTTCTCCTTGAGATCTTTTCCAAAAGTATCACTAGTGGATGATTTGTCAAAAGCCATACAAATCTTAATTGCATGTTTATTCAACATCTGTTTGACTTGAATGTCAGAAACCTTCTTCCATTACTCCCTGAACTGAGGACAAGAATGACAACTTAAAGGTATGACTGCAGCTTCTAAAATGACTACTGAATATAAAGGGATTATAAAAACGGGGGACAATGATTTTGGGACAGCATCTAAAGTACAAGCAAATATTGAAATCAAAATTACTAAACACAAAAAATAAAGTTCAGGGTGTTCAAATCAACTGTATTATCCATACCAAGAAGAGCTGGAATGTAGCTGAAGAAAATAGAAAATAAATTTGATACATTTGAAAGCAAATGCCCCAGGAAAATACTTTGTGTATCTTCTTCTTTCTTTCCTCATTTGCCTTACAGCGTCGAGGGGAGATATAATTTGCGGTCTTTTGCTCTTCTGTTCGCCTCTGCTGCTGTTGTTATGTTGCCTAGTGCTTTTAATATTTCATCGATCCATCTTTTTCGTGGTTGACCCTTGGGTTTGGTATTCTTGTTCTTGCAACGTTTATTGAGGGCTCGTTGTGTTGTATTTTGATTACACTGCCTTGTCAAGTGGCCAAATCATTTTATCTGTTGTTTTTTTATATATTCTATGATGGAGGCTATTCCTAGCTTTTTTCTCAGATCTTCATTTCACTTTGTATATGATGGAATGAATTCAAGACCAATGCATAAATAGAAAGACAAAGCATTAAAAAAATGTAATCAAGAGAAGAAGGTGGTTACCATGTTGGTCATGTGATGAGAAGAGACAACAAGAGAATCCCAGAGCAGATCCTCAAATGGGAGTCAGGGGGTAAAAGAAAAAGAGACAGATCTGGAGAAACACTAAAAAAGAACACTGAGATAAAAGGCAACATCGGTGAGATTGAGCAGATTACCAAGAAGAAGGATGCATGGCAAGATATAATGTGGATCCTGTGCAAGGCTGACACATAACACTTGATAACAAAGACCATTGGACATTGAGAGTCTAGAATTTCTAACCTAAGTGCTGTCTTTGGCTAGAAAGAACAATAGTTCTAAAACATAAGCAAACAAAAGTACATGGAGTATAACAAGATAGAATAACTTACAGGCATTGTCAGGTATTAGCATGGCTGTTAAGTTCATTATGCCACACAGCAGCAACAATACACACAGGGGAGCTTTGCGACCAAAACTGCAGACAAAAAAAAACATAATTTAATTATTTAATGGTAAAATGTGTGTAAACATCATCATCGAGTGCCATCTCCGCATCGAAGGTTGGCTACCATGGAGCACTATTCCTGCTCTGTCTCTTGCTTGCAGGTTGAAATAGGCTGGTTTGTCCATCTTTTGATGTTTCTCGTCCATGTTAGTCTTGGTCTGCCTCTGCCTCTTTACCTTGTATTTTCCCCTCCAGGATTACTTTTAGTAGGCTGTTTTGTCCTTTAACATGGCCCAAAAATCGCATTTGTCTTGTTTGAATTGTGTTAGTAGTTCTCTTTTCATTTTTAGTTGTTATAAGACTTCATCGTTTGTTTTCTTTTCCATCCATCCAATTCTACCTATTCTTCTATATATCCGCATTTCAAAGGCTTCAATTCTCTGTTCTGTTTTCTTGCCTAATGTTTCTGCACCATATATTCTTCTCCATGTCTTCCTCTGGACTAGTACGTAATGACACTCCAATCTCTTTCACGGTGGTCAGCCACATTTGTCTTTCGTGTCCTGGACATGCCTCTTGTGTACCACACACTTTGCTGTTTTTGCATTCTGGGCCGTTGGTCATTGCTGACTCTTCCGCCCCATTCACCGTCACAGACTTTGTACAATTCAGAATGGACATTTCCATCTGCCTGGCGCGACAGTGAAAAACAATGACCTATCACCGATAGGTCTATTTTGAATGAAAAGAAGATAAACACCCATTTAACAATGAAAATTTCCACCATCAACCAGCCTGTCAGAAGTTAAACAAACACAACAGGCATGAGCAGAACATTAAATCCAAGAAGCACACCGCATGTAACGAGTGTATTTCAATACAACACATGCTGTAATGGAAAACATTGTCCACACACGGACGCCATCTTGAATATGGAGCTGTATAAACATACGTTTCTGTTTGTGCCAGGAAAATAACACAAAAATATTTGAAGTAGTAAAATCATGAGAAACTCTAATGACAGACAAAAAGCATATAATAATGACATACAGACATTGATATAGCATGATGTGTCTTTTCCAAAGTGCTAATTCAACGCTTGCCTTCACAAATTCTATAAATACATTTGAACAGCAACATCTCTGACAGGAGATAAAGGTACGTTAAATATAAGTTAAAATATACATTTACATGAAATCTGCAAACATCTACACAGATTTGTTCTTACCGGTCACATACAAACACACAAATAATGTATGCTGGTATCTCTACAGCTCCCAGAAAGAAAAGGTTTAAAAACTGGTTGCCATGTAACACAGGAGTGCTTAAGGAAATTCCAAAGTAGCTGAGACTGTTAACAAAGCTGAAATAACAAACAAAAATAATGTCTGAATAGGTGTCATCAAGAATGTCGAAGGATGAGATGACTTTGATTAAAAAGGATAATAATGGATGGACCTGACTCATTCCTAATACAACCCAAAAGGTTATTGCTGCCAACCTTCAGCACCTTTTGTTTAAATTGTTTACTCAACACTTTAATTTATGCTTCTCTACCATTGCTCCTTGGTAGATGATTCTCTGCTTTTCTACTGTCTCTTTGTTAAGACAATTTTTAAAAAAGGAAGAAAAAAGTGGTATGGTAACAGCTTTATGCGGTAATTAACGAAAGTCGATGTTTCAGCCAAGTAGGCCTTCAGCTGGAACAACAAACAACAATACAAAAATATATATAAGGATATCTTTATATTTTTAAAATATATTTTTGTGTTTGTTGTTGTTGCAGCTGAAGGCCTACTTGGCCAAAACGTCGACTTTTGTTTTGTTAATTACCACGTAAAGCTGTTACCGTACCACTTTTTACTTCCTTTTTTTTTTTAAATTGTCATTATCATCAGCTTTACAGCAGCTTTGCATATCTATGCATCTTGATGCCTTTACTCCTCTTTGTTAAGACCTTTAATAAAAAAAACAAATTTAATAATAATGCTGAGCTGTATTTTCTGGGCTGTAAGTGATACCAGTGCTAACATTTGGATGTGAAAGTTGGAAATCCACCAAGATAGGAAATTAAACACTTTTGAAAACAAATGTCTACGTAGGATCTCAAACATAAGCTGGAAAGAATACATTTCAAATGAACAGATAAGAGATGAATCAAAACAAGAATTTGTGTTGAGCTTTATAAGAAAAAGCTGATGGAAATACATTGGTCATGTGCTGAGAATGAATGAAGAAAGAATTCCCCATCAGGCATTCATGTGGATACCATCTGGTAAAAGAAAACAAGGCAGACCAAGTGAATTGCTACAATTACTAAGGAAAGCTGAACCATGGAACTAAAAAAAACAACCAACTCAGACCAAGAGAAAAATGAATGAATGAAGAAATGTTTTTCCAAGTTTTATATAATAAAATCTATATTTTTTTAAACCTTTCTTTATCTGCACAGGTTATCAGTGTTTATCTTCTTTCATTAAAACAAGTGCATTGAATGTGCATCAAACAAATATAATTCTAAAAACAAAAAATATCAGCTGTCTAGAAGAGCATACAGCTTGTCAAACTTTTTACAGTCAAGAAAAAAATATATTAAAACCTATGAGAATGTTTACATCGTTAAACTTAAATCAAAGTGAATATGTGTGTAAAAATGTTAAATATATATATTTTAAAATCAAATGTTTGCTTACAAGAGGTAAAACATGGTCACTGAATATAGACGCATCCGTGAACTGTGGCATAACACCAGAACACTTTTCAGAGCAGAGCTATGCCCTCTCTCTACTGGCAATGATGTGACTGTGGAAGAGGTACCTTTGTTAACTGTGATCTGGACTTCTGTGTCTATGGAAGCAGTGACTGACTTTTTTAGATGTGACCCGTGTGCCACTTCATTGCAGTCTGCTTTATTCCCAACATCCATATCCAAGGACTCATGATGACTAGACGACTGGGACAAGAGGACAGCTTCTTCATGGCATAAAGCATCTGACTGAAGTCTTAGCTCTCCATTGCAATGACTGGACTCACCAGTGCTGTTATTTTTGTGCCCACAATTTCCATTCAAGGGTAATGTTTTAGACATGCAAAAATTAAAGTGTTGACTTATGCCATTGAATCTTGCAATTCTATCAACAACATATTTTGCTTTCATACATTTATTTTGTGATATCAGCCATGGGAGTGATTCTGGTAGAAACCTGTAACAGAAACAAAAACATCTGTTACTGCAAACAAATACAATGTACACCAATAACACTTTCGACAATATTGTAGAGGAAAACATACATCTGCTCAATATGACCCAATTCAAAGTCTGGTTTTATTTCTTACACTTCTTCAGCATTCAGCTGTCACTGCTCAACAGATTATACAGAGGAATGTGTTGCAACCATGAACTAAGTTGTTAGAAAAAGGTCATCATAAGTACCCCAACTCTTGTCTACCTGTTGTCTTTCATTGGACCAGATTTTGCTCCCTAGGTCTTTGTTTAGTGTACACATTTACAGGACATGTTCTGTAGTCTCTATTGGCCAGCTTGATAGGTACACTGCAGTCATAGTTTTATGTAGAAGTGGGCAATTGGTTCACAAAACTACAGTGATTTGAAACTCTTTAACTTTACATAATTACACTCTTCAAGTACAAATAAAAATGAATGATAACACTGTGCACACAAAAGAAATATGAAGCACTAAATAATTTAGTCACATTAAACCCCTTTGATATTTACACTATCATGTTTCTTATATAATTTTTTAAATAAGTTAAAATTCTTAAATGTTGACCAATCTAACACACCGCCCATGCGCTGCCGGGGCCCGAAAGGGAAGTAAAGAATAGCGGCGCTGTACCCTACCAGGCATGTTCGTAAGAGGCGAGAAAGGAGGGTTAGGCATGGGACTGGCTATCCCATACTGTAAAAAAAAAAGCCGAAAAAACTTCACAAACATGAACAAGTCAAAGAAAGATAAAGTAAATCCGTCAACCAGGAAAGAGAAGGGCTCTCTGTCTAAGAGACGTATGACGCAATCCGGAGATAGCCATAAGGAGTCCGGGTTGCCGACTCACCCTTTGTCTACCAGGAAATCATCCAGAATTGGCACCTGGAATGTTCGTACCCTTAACGAACAGGGAAAAGCGGCACAAGTGGCAGCAGAAATGAACAACTACAAGATAGATATTCTGGGAATGTGTGAAACAAGATGGCTGGGAGCGGAGAGAATAAAATTGAATACAGGGAGATGATTTTATCATCAGGACACCAGGAACCAGGAGCACAACATAGCGAAGGGGTAGCTATAATGCTATCAAAGAATGCACAGAAGACACTAATAGAATGGGAGGCAGTGGGACCAAGACTGGTGAGAGCAACATTTAGAACAACCAAAAACAAAATAAAATTACACATTATACAATGCTATGCACCAACCAACGATAAAGATGACTCAGTTAAAGATGATTTTTATAAACAGCTACAATGCCAGATGGATGCAAGACGAGCCAAGGATATTATAATCTTGATGGGAGACCTAAATGCTAAGGTAGGATCAGACAACAGAGGCTTTGAAGAGATTATGGGAAAACATGGACTTGGAGATATAAACGAGAATGGAGAGATATTTGTGAATTTCTGCGCCCTTAATCAAATGAGCCTAGGAGGAACAATATTCCAACATAAAAGAATACACAAAGCTACATGGGTGTCACCAGATCATAGAACGGAAAATCAAATTGATCACATATGTATTAATAATAAGTTTAAGTCATCCTTACAGGATGTAAAAGTATATAGAGGGGCAGATATAGCTTCTGATCATCATCTGCTGTTAGCCAAACTTAAAATTAAATTAAAAAGGTATACTACAACGAATAAGGGCAGAACGTATTTCAATGTAGGGTTTCTTAAAGAACAAGGAATTAAAGATAAATTCGCAGTCACAATATCAAACAAATACCAAGTCCTCCAACAACTAGAAAATACAATAAATATAGAAGATCATTGGAAACAGGTAAAAAATATATGGAAAGAGACATGCGAAGAAACACTGGGGAAAAGAGAACGCCAGAATAAGGCATGGATGACAGCAGAGACCCTGGATAAAATTAAAGAAAGAAAGAACAAGAAAGCAGACATAAATAAAAGCAAAACAAGAAGTAATAAAGCCAAGACACAGGAAGCTTACACAGAGGTGAACAAAGAAGTGAGAAGATGCATTAAAAGGGATAAGAGGAAATATATAGATGAATTAGCTAAAGAGGCAGAAGAAGCAGCAAATAAAGGGAATATGAAAGAACTGTACAACAGCACAAAGAAATTAGGTGGAAAATACAAACAGATCAACGCCTTTATCAAAGATAAGAAAGGAAATCTGCTTAGTAATATAAAGGAACAAATGGAGAGATGGAAGGAGCACTTTGAAGAACTTTTGAACAGACCTGGCTCAAATAATCCTCCAGATATACTACCAGCAGAAGAAGAATTACACGTTAACTGCGGAAAACCAAGCAAAGAAGAAATAATGAAAGCCATCAAACTGTTAAAAGATGGTAAAGCCACAGGACCAGATGAAATTCCTTCGGAAGCCATCAAAGCAGATATTATCACCTCTACCAAGATGTTACATAATCTATTGGATAAAATTTGGGAGAGGGAAGAAATACCTAAAGACTGGAGAGAAGGTTATATGATCAAACTACCAAAGAAAGGAAGTTTACAGGAGTGCACAAATTATAGGGGAATTATGCTACTATCAGTGCCAGGAAAAATATTAGGCAGAGTCATTCTGGAGAGACTAAAAGAGGCTATAGAGAAACACTTGAGAGATGAACAAGCAGGTTTTAGGAAGAACAGATCATGTGCTGATCAAATAACTACTCTACGTATAATAGTTGAACAAAGTTTAGAACTAAAATCCCCACTTTATATTGGATTCATAGATTACGAAAAGGCATTTGATAGTTTTAGACAGAAGAATGCTTTGGAAGTTGCTGTCATTATGGAATCCCCATAAAGTTTATTAACCTGATAAAAACAATGTATGAAGGAACAAAATGTAGTGTGGTGCATGAAGGACAGCTTACAGAAGCATTTGAAATAAGAACAGGAGTAAGGCAAGGATGCCTTCTGTCTCCATTTCTCTTTCTACTGGCCATAGATTGGATTATGAAAATAACTCAAAACAACAGAAATGGGATCCAGTGGTCACTGACCAAACAACTTGATGATTTAGACTTTGCTGATGACATAGCTCTCCTATCACACAGCCACCAACAGATGCAAGATAAAATGAGTATATTAGATGAGAGATCACAACAGCTAGGACTAAAGATTAATAGAGATAAGACCAACATTATGAGAATTAATGCAGTTGGCAATAACCAAATAAAACTAGGAGAAATACCTCTACTAGACGTACAATCTTATATATATCTGGGCAGTAATATAGATAAAGAGGGAGGAACAGAAAACGATACCAAAATAAGGATATCAAAAGCAAGAGGAGCTTTCATTGCACTGGGAAACATATGGAAATCCAAAGAAATTAGGCTAAATACAAAAATACAAATTTTCAACTCCAATGTTAAGTCGGTTCTATTATATGGCTGTGAAACATGGAGAATAACAAAATTGACAATCACGAAGGTACAGACTTTCATTAATGGATGCTTGCGCAGAATAAAGGGATGGAAATGGCAGGACAAAGTCACAAACGTGGAATTATGGAAATGTACCGGTCAAATACCAGTGGATAAAGAAATACAGCGAAGGCGATGGCGATGGATAGGACACACTACGGAAACCAACTGAGAGTATTACACAACAGGCCCTTTTTTGGAATCCCCAGGGGAAAAGACAAAGAGGAAGACCAAGGAATTCTTGGAGAAGACAGATTGAAGCAGAGATGAAGATGATGGAGAAGACATGGAATGATCTTAAAAGAATTGCAAAAAACAGAACGACTTGGAAAGTGTTTGTTGAAGACCTATGCTCCACTGGGAGCTAAAAGGTAGAAGAAGAATCTAACACACACTTTACCAAATGTCTTACTGGACACATCTTTGCTGTCATAGGTGGGTTCTGTTGGAGTCATTAGTGTACACAAACAACAATAGTGGTAAATGTCAGCTGATCAAGATATTCCTGGTTAGTTAGATGCTCAAAGCAAAGATTCTTTTTTTCATTTACCAGCTTTCACCTCTGGCAAAGTCCTAGTGACTAGGAACTGAATTTTGGTGTTAATCCATTTTTCCCTGGCAGCCGTGTGCACAGGGGTCTCTCACCACACAGACATATAACTCCTTTTTGAGGTACTCATATTTTTTTTATCGATGAGCAATTGACGTTTTAAGTGAGGCCGCGCTGCTGAGACCAGGAGTGGTTGCCACTGAGAGAAATCACAAATAAAAATCTCAATTGGTACAGCTAGGATTTGAACTCACAACCTCTCTGACTCGAGACCAGTATCTTGCCTTGAGACCAACCAGTCTAATGTTAATATTGCACAAAGAATCATACTTCACTTGGTGGTATAGTACATTATTAAAATGGCCATGATATATATGTTATGTTAATTTAAGATCATCATCACAGCACTCCGGACACATCCATAGGTACTCCCAATGTGCTCCTCAAAATGTTCATCAGCACAGAGTGACTGTGCCAGTTCGGTGTTGGTTGACAAATCTTCTCATTCATCCAGCATATCACTCTGTCCTGGCAACACCGGTCTTCACTCCCAGTTCACATAGTCCAGATAGCCATGTATTTGTATTTCTGTCAAAGTTCTTTTTTTTTTACCCATCTCTTGCAGATTGTTAATGATATCTACCCGATTCATTGGCTGTCCATCAGTTAATGAGAATACTCTTTTGAATCTCCAAACAATAAAAGCCTTTGTCCATATCATTATTAACACTGTCAAACAACTGCCACTGGATTGGGCGCGAATGTCCAAGCACTCCACTGATGGCCATCTGTGTAGACTAGGATCCATATCATCACAGTTTTCACAAATTAGGCCATTCACTTCTGCATTAATTGCAATAAAATTATGTTTTCTGCATCATCTATCTAATGTGGCAATAACAGAGGAGGTTTCAAGCTCCAAAGGAACAGGTAGGTATAAATTCTGCACCAGGAATAACATTGGATAGCTTGCAGATTGATTTGACAATATCCTTATCTCGACCTATCCATAATTTACCTCTCCTTAACCTAATGCCCTTATCTTGAGTTATTTTCACATACAGTGGATGTTCCTGATCAGTGCTTATCCTTAGGTATGTGTGTACTCTTAACATCAGGATTCTGTTCTACATAGTGGGGATATCCAATAGAAAACACATTGCTCTGCACGAAGTGTCTCTCGTACAACCCAAAATAATGCATATAGCTTCATTTTACGCTCTTTTGAGTTTACGAATATAAGTCTCACTAATAGTGATGATGGTCATGGCGTAATCAATTGGTGAGAGGACTAGTTTCCGAAACAGGAGTACCAAGAAACATTGTTTGATACCAGAAGCTGCAATGATTCTCATCGCCAACAATCCCTTGCGAGCTTTAGAAATCACAAGGTCAATGTCATTTGAAGCACCAGCTGCAATCAAATTTCACTCCAAAATATGTCATCATGTCAGTTCTACTCACCTCCTCGCCACATACTCTTACAATAGGTAGGTCTGTGTTAATAATATGATTGTTAAGAGAGAAACATGTTTCTGCTGGTTTACTTGGGTTGATGCGTGCTTTGAGACTGTTGCACCATGAAAAGATGTCATCAAGTTTGCTTTGCAGAGACTTACTGATCTCATTTCTATCTTTGCCCTGTCAATACATCAAAATATCATTAAGGAAGGATAGTGTACCCTTTCCATCTAGTTGTTGAGCAGTAACCATCACAATGTACACATAGAAAAGGACTTTTGACAGTGGAGAGTCCTGGGTAAATCTTTCAATGGCTCAGACGACCAGCTGCCGCATGTGAGAGTAATCTTCCTTTGCAACAATTGTTCCACAATCCATCTTATAATCAGAGGAAGTACCTCAAGTTCCACTAGCAGTGTGTGAGGTAGTCAGAGGATACTCTGTTGTAGCATCTTTTAAATCGCCACAGCGCAAGCCTCCTGACAAGCAAGAAATCCTTCAAACACATCAAAGGCAAAAAACTGCTGTGTTGAGCCATGTCTCTTTATTACATCAGAACCCCACCCCCTCCACCAATGTTGTGATGCCATTCAAAGTCCCAAGCCAGTCTATAAGCAATGATTTTCTGCAGGAGCTTGCCACTTGTATTTTGCAAGGTGATGATTCTGTAAGCATTGATCTGGAAGTGATCTTTGTTGGGTTTCGGAACTGGAACAGGTAACTGTGAAGCCATTCCTCTCTAATCTGACCGTTATAGATCAATATTGCTATGACACAGAATCATACAGCACTTTGTGGTATTGTCCATTGTTAATGTTGTTATGACATAGAATCAATCATACATTTACCTATTTGTTTTATATGTTTTCAATCCATAATATACTTCACTGACAACTTATTAACATATTAAAATGAATTCACATCATTAATGAATGATGTATTTTTGTGAAGTATGTAATCAGGACATATGTAGACAAATACAAAACTTTACCACACAAGTACAGCACATAGTAGATTGGGTAGAGCGAAGAGCAGCTGTAAATAGCGCCAGTTCTGGACCAAGAAACCAAACAAGGCTGTCAGCATAACACCAACTGCCCAGAATATCTGAAACCCACAGCATGGTATGGTGCGGTGTTGTGCAGGAAATGTCTCTAACATCATCACGTATGTGCTTAATGCAATGCCCTATCACAAAAAAGAACAAATGTAGTCACAATCATTAAACCCTCATATTAGACCACAAAGCATTAAAAATTAACACTGATTACTCATGATGATTATGGTAACATGCGTCTGGTTTGTCTCACCACAAATAGACAACAGAAACCATCCCTGTAAAAGCTCAGAAAAGTGTGGTCTTGCTTCTACTGGTATGATTCAACCAGAATGCCATTTTATTTAAGACATTTCTTAAACATAATTATATTTGGAAATTGCTATAGGTGCCAAACATTTGGTATCACTAATCACTAGTTTAGCATTTCAGAAAATAAAAAATATCTAATGCAACAAATCTATGTCAATAAAAATGAGAAAGAGAGTTCATCGGTACTATATAGAACCAATACTGACCTATGGAAGCGAATCATGGACAGTAGACAAACAAATGAAAAGATGATTAGAGGCCACAGAGATGGGATTTCTCAGAAGAATGTTGAAAGTTCCCTGGACAGCTAAAAATACCAATGAGGAAGTTCTCAAAGAGGCCAACACAAAAAGAGAGCTCTTAAAAAAACATCAGAAAGAAGCAATCATCATTTTTCGGGCACATCATGAAGAGAAGAGGAAAGTTGGAATTCTTGATTACAACTGGCAAAATAAAAGGAAAGAGAGATCGTGGGCGACAAAGAGAGAAAATACTGGATAGCTTGGTGTCATGGCATGGAAAACAGTCAACAACAGAACTGATACGATGCACTGTAGATAGAAGATTGTGGAGGGACATGATCACCTACACCAACCGGTATGGCACATGATGATGAATCACTAGTTTGCAAAACATTTGATATTACTAACCACAAGTTTGCTAAACATTTGATATTACTAACCACTAGTTTGCTAAACATTTGATATTACTAACCACTAGTTTGCTAAACATTTGATATTACTAACCACTAGTTTGCTAAACATTTGATATTACTAACCACAAGTTTGCTAAACATTTGATATTACTAACAACAAGTTTGCTAAACATTTGATATTGCTAACCGCTTGAGTGACAACTCAGCAAAGTGGTTAGAGGGCTGACATCTAAAATTAACCATTGCTGACTAAGTAATCAGAACTCTAAGATTTTTAAACATGTACAATAGAATGCAAGAACGAGTATTTTAAGAACTTGTGTATACCAAACTGCTGTTTCTATTGTTTGGTGTATATGTAATCTGAATGCTTGTTATTTCTCTGCACTATAAATGTAGAGTTTGGTCACAACTGTAAAATTATGCCTGATTGCCAAGAGAACATCTTAGGACATGCTACTACAACAGACAGAGAGAGTGTATGTTAGGAAACTTAGTACATGCACTGCAGCAGACAGAGAGAGTGTATGTTAGGAAACTTAGGACATGCTACTGCAACAGACAGAGAGAGTGTATGTTAGGAAACTTAGGACATGCTACTGCAGTGAATCAATTCAGAGGAAGAGGTATGTTTAAAGCACTCGGAAAAAAATGACAAATAATCAACAACAGAAAAAAATATGGACCAAGGCAAGATCGAACCGTACTCAGTGGCACAGCGCCTTGCCACGAAAAGCCAAACGCTAGGGAACACTGCCACTCAGCTAACTAAAAAATTAGCTTTGTAGGCAAGGTCCTTTCGCGAAGGCTTTCCCATGACTATAGCATAAGGCTGCGATCACAGCTCGGAAATATTTTTCCTGTTAAGACAAGTATCTCCCGGATAGGGTAGGGCTGAATAAAGGACCTTGCCTACGAAGCTAATTTTTTAGTTAGCTGAGTGGCAGTGTTCCCTAGCGTTTGGCTTTTCGTGGCAAGGCGCTGTGCCACTGAGTACGGGTTCGATCCTGCCTTGGTCCATATTTTTTCTGTGTTGATTATTTGTCATTTTTTCCGAGTGCTGTAAACATACCTCTTCCTCTGAATTGATTCACTGATTATCGCCTCGGATGTTTCCCTCTATAATAATATTCATTTATTATTATTTGACATGCTACTGCAACAGACAGAGAGAGTGTATGTTAGGAAACCTAGTACATGCACTGCAGCAGACAGAGAGAGTGTATGTTAGGAAACTTAGGACATGCTACTGCAACAGACAGAGAGAGTGTATGTTAGGAAACTTAGGACATGCTACTGCAACAGACAGAGAGAGTGTATGTTAGGAAACTTAGGACATGCTACTGCACAGACAGAGAGAGTGTATGTTAGGAAACTTAGGACATGCTACTGCAACAGACAGAGAGAGTGTATGTTAGGAAACTTAGGACATGCTACTGCAACAGACAGAGAGAGTGTATGTTAGGAAACTTAGGACATGCTACTGCAACAGACAGAGAGAGTGTATGTTAGGAAACTTAGTACATGCACTGCAGCAGACAGAGAGAGTGTATGTTAGGAAACTTAGGACATGCTACTGCAACAGACAGAGAGAGTGTATGTTAGGAAACTTAGGACATGCTACTGCAACAGACAGAGAGAGTGTATGTTAGAAACTTAGTACATGCACTGCAGCAGACAGAGAGAGTGTATGTTAGGAAACTTAGGACATGCTACTGCAACAGACAGAGAGAGTGTATGTTAGGAAACTTAGGACATGCTACTGCAACAGACAGAGAGAGTGTATGTTAGGAAACTTAGGACATGCTACTGCAACAGACAGCATTACTGGGAAGGAAGAGAGTTAAAAATGTGCTACAGTCTGTGAGAAGACCAAAATATATATTTTAGTTTTAAAAAAGTGATATATTTACCATGTTAAAAAATCCAACAATGAACCTCAGAGCTGTGAACATGGTGTAGTTTACTGATAAGGAAACACAAATTCCAAACACTGCTTGTGCAACTAAACAGATCAACAGGACTAGTCTGCGGCCAAACTTGTCTGCCAGTGGTGTGATCAACAATGCACCAATCATTGAGCCCACCATGTAGACCGTTGTGGAGAGCTCAGACAGATAAGCACGAACACACACCAGGTCCCACTGCAAAAAAATTACAAAAAGTTAGACTTTATCAATGATGTAGCAATGATATATACACATATAGAAAATAGCCTGCTATTCATATTCAATCTGTTCCAGGAGCCCTATAACATATACTGAATGATAACCCCAGTTCTGTGTTGATTTGCCAATCTTCTTCGGCTACTGCATAGCGCTCTTATCCAAAATTACCCCTTTAGATGTAATGCTTTTGTAGTTTGTTTAAGGTTGTACATTTATGTTCATTACCCAAATCACTTAACCCCACATTACGATTCCATCATCAAAATTACAGCCTTAAAATACAAATTCTTTAAATTTGCTGTGGAGAAACATTACCTTCCTAATTACTATTCCGGTGACCCTTGAGTGTTGGATGTTTCCTATGATGTTGGATTTTTTTTTCAAGTGTGTTGTAAAACGTATGATGGTATCATAGAAAGAGGGCTATTTTTTTTTTAAAATAAATTTTACACATTTTCAAGAAATATCTTTTTTTTTTCTTATGATGGGGGAGAAACTCCTCAGCCACTGGTGAGACATCAAACAAACCTTTGTAATACAGGCTAGACAGCGAGCAAAGCTTTGAGGGAGCGAACATACAGCTGGATTGACGGATTTACAATGGCCACGGGAATAGACAACGTAACACCTCCTGTAGCATGATGTGTTTGAATTTTAGCCCATAAATCTAACGTAACCCAGGAAATGATTACAGCATCTTATTCCCATGTGTCTGCTTGGGTAAACACACAGCTGTGTAGCAAAAGTTCAAGGAAAAAATATTTTTGGATCTCCAAATGTAACATTTAAATGGTAGTAATTTTTACAACAGTATTGTGAAAATATGACCTACAGATCATCATCATCGAGTGCTGTCTCCGCAACGAAGGTTGGCTACCATGGAGCGCCATTCTGCTCTGTCTCTTACTTTGATGGTGCAGGTTGTCGTAGGCTGATTTGTCCATCTTTTGATGTTACTCGTCCATGTTAGTCTTGGTCTGCCTCTGCCTCTTTTACCTTGTATTTTCCCCTTCAGGATTACTTTTGGTAGGCTATTGTGTCTTTTAACATAGCCCAAAAATCGAATTTGTCTTGTTTGAATTGTGTTTAGTAGTTCTCTTTTCATTTTTAGTTGTTTTAAGACTTCATTGTTTGTTTTCTTCTCCTTCCATCCAATTCTACCTATTCTTCTATGTATCCCACAGACCCACAGATATAAATCATAATATAGGGTTTGTTGCCCTGCCTTCTTGAGAAGCATTTAGAAGGTCACCCCACCCCAATCCATTGCTCATCCTTTCTCTCCAATAAACAAATTAGCGAGTCTGCTCATTCATTTTCTCTTACACCCAAATGTCCTGGCACAAAAATGAAACAGATTTTAATCAGCCTTGTCCTGTTCAGAGACACCAAGCACTGCCTTAATTTCAACCCCTTTTGATCCTTCTGAGCATACTAATTGGGTTACTAATAAAGCATATGTAAAACATATAAGTAAATATAAGTTTGTGTGTTTCAAACCAAGCTATTGCCTTGATTACTATGACTTTCATTGTTACCTGCAGTCAAAGCAAACACACTGCTGTCTTCCTTGATGATTTCTCTTCCCCTCCCCCATCCTCCCACACACTGTCTGAGCTGTGAAAGCCCATGAGCTCTGACTATGCTCAACAGGACGTCTGTTTCAAAATGGTGGAACGTTTCACGTTCTCTCGATCGCGGCAGCAAAATGTATCTGTGGTTTGATTAATTTAGGCTCTCTGACGTATGTTTCTGTGTTGAAATCAAAATGATGTTCTACTTAGCAAATATGCGCTGCCGAGTACACACAGCAATGTTCCTTTTTGACAAGTCAAGTATTTTTGTAAAAGCGACCTTCACCATCTAGTGTTGACATGCGGTTTACGTCACAGTGAGTGCTGTTCAATGGCTGACGTTAGTATTATTTGACGCAAGTTATTTACATGCTGAAACGCATTTAATGTGGATTGCTCCGTCAAGTCGACCGATGATTTTCCTCTTTGGGGAATTTGCACTGTGTTTCGTTCATTGTACGCTAACCATACGGTCTGTTGTTTGATGTGTGGCGGGGATAACTCGATGACTAACTGTGTGTTTATATGTTCAGTTGCAGTCAAGAACGATATCCTAACATCATCAAGCGCTATACATTTTTTTGTTCTCAATATGACGATCATCATTTTCGGGAGACGTGAAATTCCGGTATATGGTGGATAGGCGGCAGGAACCATTGAAGGCTATGTCTGAAAAGTGTTCCTTGTTGCCGTTTCCTCATATTCCAAGTCCGGCTTGTTGCAGGAGCTACTGAGTTAAGTGCTCTGTGCACACCATGAGCTGTGTGTCTCGTCCGTTTTGATCATGTTTCGATATTCCTATTCTTTCTTTGTTTGGGAGATGAGTTAGTAATTCAGAGGATTCCACTGGCACAGGCAGTTGAGCAATTATGGATTTTAATTCGTTTGCAGTGATACCGAGGCCTTTCATAACCAATAACTAATATGCTCAAAAACAGACCCATCTATATATAAGACTATTTGTTGGTCTGGAAAAAGTCTGCAATTTCTGGAATTGGATCTACATCTTTCAGTTCAGAATGCGAGCACAGTAACCACTCAGCCAGGAAGGCACAAGAGTAGTCATCATAACAATCTTTTATAATGTACATGATTTTTTTTGTGGCACTCCATATTGTCTCAGGATATTCCACAATGATTCACTGTGTATATTATAGCCTTTAGGAAGTCAATGATGTTTAGAACAAGCAGTTTCTGCCTTTCAACATATCTAATATTATTCTTAAAGAGAGAATTTAATCAAACCAGATTCTTCCTTTACTAAATACTGCTTACTCTTCTAGTACAACAGTGTCTCCCACATTTTTTACTTTGTTTATGACGATCTTACATCTTGCCTTTTAAAGGCAACTGATAGAAAAATAATAATATATGTTGTCAAACTGGCAACCGTGGCCTAACTATGTTATAGCCAGGACTGAATGCTATTAAAATTTTGCAGCAACAGTTACCAACACCAAGTTCAGTTTTACTTAAATAAACTGTACAAATTGTGTGTTTACAAATAGAGAATCAAATGAATATCAGAGTTCTATTGTATATATAAGACCTGAGATATGTAGTGCATATGCAATAGCAGTAAATTAATAATGGACTCAAAGATTCAGCAAACAAAACAAAACAAGACTCAAGCTCCATATTGTGATCCTAGAAACAGAATACTCGTCGTACAAAGTGTATATGGGCTGATGAGGGAAGACAAACTTCATCTTTAAAAAGAGAGATGAAATCTGATGTAGTGGGACAAAAATATATCTAGCATCTCCTCTATAAACTTTAATACAAAAAATGCCTGCGGCACAGCAAGCAACAAAGAAAACAGTAAAAATGAAAAAAAAATGTGTTCATAATGGTAGAATACTCATTTTTACTATTTTTTTGTCTCCCTTCGCAAAGTAAACAATATCAAACAAATATATATATATACAATTATTAACACATGAAAGACAGAAGAAAAAGATGTTTGTCTAGTGAGGAAAGCAGTAGCTAGCAAACTGTTTAGTGAAGAAGGCAGTAGCTAGCAAACTGTTTAGTGAAGAAGGCAGTAGTTAGCAAACTGTTTAGTGAGGGAAAACAGTAGCTAGCAAACTGTTTAGTGAGGAAAACAGTAGCTAGCAAACTGTCCAGTGAGGGAAAGCTGTAGCTTGCAAACTGTCTAGTGAGAAAAGCAGTAGCTAGCAAACTGTCTGGTGAGGAAAGCAGTAGTTGGCAAACTGTCTAGTGAGGATAGCAGTAGCTAGCAAACTGTCTAGTGAGGATAGCAGTAGCTAGCAAACTGTCCAGTGAGGATAGCAGTAGCTAGCAAACTGTCTAGTGAGGATAGCAGTAGCTAGCAAACTGTCCAGTGAGGATAGCAGTAGCTAGCAAACTGTCTAGTGAGGATAGCAGTAGCTAGTGAACTGTCTAGTGAGGATAGTAGTAGCTAGCAAACTGTCTAGTGAGGATAGCAGTAGCTAGTGAACTGTCTAGTGAAGAAAGCAGCAGTTAGAAAAGTGTCTAGTGAGGAAAGCAGCAGTTAGCAAACTGTCTGGTGAGGAAAGCAGCCGTTAACAAACTGTCTAGTGAGGAAAGCAGTAGTTAGCAAACTATCTAGTGAGGAAAGCAGCCGTTAACAAACTGTCTAGTGAGGAAAGCAGTAGCTAGCAAACTGGCTAATGAAGAAAGCAGCAGCTAATGAACTGTCTAGTGAGGAAAGCTGTAGCTAGCAAACTGTCTAGTGAGGATAGCAGTAGCTAGTGAACTGTCTAGTGAGGATAGTAGTAGCTAGCAAACTATCTAGTGAGGAAAGCTGTAGCTAGCAAACTGTCTAGTGAAGAAAGCAGTAGTTAGCAAACTGTCTAATTAAGAAAGCAGTAGTTAGCAAACTGTCTAGTGAGGAAAGCTGTAGCTAGCAAACTGTCTAGTGAGGAAAGAAGTAGCTAGCAAACTGTTTAGTGAGGAAGGCAGTAGCTAGCAAACTGTCTAGTGAGGAAAGCAATAATTAGCAAATTGTCTAGTGAGGAAAGCAGTAACTAGTGAACTGTCTAGTGAGGAAAGCAGTAGCTAGCAAACTGTTTAGTGAGGAAGGCAGTAGTTAGCAAACTGTCTAGTAAGGAAATCTGTAGTAAGCAAACGTCTAGTGAGGAAAGAAGTAGCTAGCGAAACTGTTTAGTGAGGAAGGCAGTAGCTAGCAAACTGTCTAGTGAGGAAAGCAATAATTAGCAAATTGTCTAGTGAGGAAAGCAGTAGCTAGCGAACTGTCTAGTGAGGAATGCAGTTTCTAGCAAACTGTCTAGTGGGGAAAGCATTAATTAGCAAATTGTCTAGTGAGGAAAGCAGTAGCTAGCAAACTGTCTAGTGAGGAAAGCAGTAGCTAGCAAACTGTCTAGTGAGGAAAGCTGTAGCTAGCAAACTGTCTAGTGAGGAAAGCTGTAGCTAGCAAACTGTCTAGTGAGGAAAGCTGTAGCTAGCAAACTGTCTAGTGAGGAAGCTGTAGCTAGCAAACTGTCTAGTGAGGAAAGCTGTAGCTAGCAAACTGTCTAGTGAGGAAAGCAGTAGCTAGCTAGCAAACTGTCTGTGAGGAAAGCTGTAGCTAGCAACTGTCTAGTGAGGAAAGCTGTAGCTAGCAAACTGTCTAGTGAGGAAAGCTGTAGCTAGCAAACTGTCTAGTGAGGAAAGTGTAGCTAGCAAACTGTCTAGTGATGAAAGCTGTAGCTAGCAAACTGTCTAGTGAGGAAAGCTGTAGCTAGCAAACTGTCTAGTGAGGAAAGCTGTAGCTAGCAAACTGTCTAGTGAGGAAAGCTGTAGCTAGCAAACTGTCTAGTGAGGAAAGCAGTAGCTAGCAAACTGTCTAGTGAGGAAAGTAGTAGCTAGCAAACTGTCTAGTGAGGAAAGCTGTAGCTAGCAAACTGTCTAGTGAGGAAAGCAGTAGCTAGCAAACTGTCTAGTGAGGAAAGCAGTAGCTAGCAAACTGTCTAGTGAGGAAAGCTGTAGCTAGCAAACTGTCTAGTGAGGAAAGCAGTAGCTAGCAAACTGTCTAGTGAGGAAAGCAGTAGCTAGCAAACTGTCTAGTGAGGAAAGCAGTAGCTAGCAAACTGTCTAGTGAGGAAAGCAGTAGCTAGCAAACTGTCCAGTGAGGAAAGCTGTAGCTAGCAACTGTCTAGTGATGAAAGCTGTAGCTAGCAAACTGTCTAGTGATGAAAAGCAGTAGCTAGCAAACTGTCTAGTGAGGAAAGCAGTAGCTAGCAAACTGTCTAGTGATGAAAGCAGTAGCTAGCAAACTGTCCAGTGAGGAAAGCAGTAGCTAGCAAACTGTCTAGTGATGAAAGCAGTAGCTAGCAAACTGTCTAGTGAGGAAAGTAGTAGCTAGCAAACTGTCTAGTGATGAAAGCAGTAGCTAGCAAACTGTCTAGTGAGGAAAGCAGTAGCTAGCAAACTGTCTAGTGAGGAAAGCTGTAGCTAGCAAACTGTCTAGTGATGAAAGCAGTAGCTAGCAAACTGTCTAGTGATGAAAGTAGTAGCTAGCAAACTGTCTAGTGATGAAAGTAGTAGCTAGCAAACTGTCTAGTGATGAAAGCAGTAGCTAGCAAACTGTCTAGTGATGAAAGCAGTAGCTAGCAAACTGTCTAGTGATGAAAAGCAGTAGCTAGCAAACTGTCTAGTGATGAAAGCAGTAGCTAGCAAACTGTCTAGTGATGAAAGCAGTAGCTAGCAAACTGTCTAGTGATGAAAGCTGTAGCTAGCAAACTGTCTAGTGATGAAAGCAGTAGCTAGCAAACTGTCTAGTGATGAAAGCTGTAGCTAGCAAACTGTCTAGTGAGGAAAGCAGTAGCTAGCAAACTGTCTAGTGATGAAAGCAGTAGCTAGCAAACTGTCTAGTGATGAAAGCAGTAGCTAGCAAACTGTCTAGTGATGAAAGCTGTAGCTAGCAAACTGTCTAGTGATGAAAGCAGTAGCTAGCAAACTGTCTAGTGAGGAAAGCTGTAGCTAGCAAACTGTCTAGTGATGAAAGCAGTAGCTAGCAAACTGTCTAGTGATGAAAGCTGTAGCTAGCAAACTGTCTAGTGAGGAAAGCTGTAGCTAGCAAACTGTCTAGTGAGGAAAGCTGTAGCTAGCAAACTGTCTAGTGATGAAAGCTGTAGCTAGCAAACTGTCTAGTGAGGAAAGCAGTAGCTAGCAAACTGTCTAGTGAGGAAAGCAGTAGCTAGCAAACTGTCTAGTGATGACAAGAGGTCAGGTTTGATCTCAGTATTTGGCTTTAGGTTCATTTTTCCTGAATTGGGAACAGGAATTTTCTAAGGACAAAATGATGGAACTGGCATAATACTGACCATATTACCCAAAAATATGCTGACAGTAAAAAAAAATCCCCCTATTTGCCAAACTAGATGTATGTCTGGGAGTCTTTCTTTTATTTCCTTCCTGGTATGGTTTGTTCACATATATACACATGAACTTGTGTTCTATCTGATCATTACATGCTATCAGCATATTTGAAATAAACACTGAGTATGACTTAATGTGGAAGTTGGTGGGACAAACATGGAAAGGGAAATTGATGCTCCAGTGTATTCATTCTTTTGCTGCTTTAAAATGATTATTTGCAAAAGTCATTTAGACATTAATGAATCTGTATTATGTGTGAATTTAAATTACTAGTAAACAAAACTAGACGAGGAGTATTGCACAGAGAGTGTGGCATAGATGAATGTAGCATAGAGGAGTGTTGCACAGAGGACTATTACACAGAGGTCATGTTGTCAATAACATTATGCCATTTCTTGAATTTAACTTAGGCTTACTGAAGGTTTGGAAACACATGTATCCTGAATATTGTCATCACATAAGCACAGGTTAATGATTTCATTTCTACATGATCATGTCTATGAATTTCAACATGGTGGGAAAGATAAAGAATTGGTAAAGTCCTAGTTTAGTGTCTTTCTGCTAAATGATTGATCCCTCCCTGATTGACCACATATATTTGCATGTATTATCTGATTCTAGTTTTTGTGCATTTAATTGTATGTTTTTCAACAAGGTTTAGGGTATTCCTAGCCTTAACACAGAGGTCTTCTAATGACAGATTAGAAAACCACCGCATACAGTGCAAAGGGACATTACTCTGAGCTGAAAGTATCTAAACTATGACTAAAAAAGAATACAGAGAATGGCATTTGTAAAGATATAATTATAATCAAATAAGCATTAGTAGAAATTGATAACAGAAATCCATACCTCTGACACAATTGTAGATTCGATCTTGCTTCGATACACCCATCCAAAAGTACAAGGTCTTGTTATGTTTGTTTTATTTCCATAATAAATTAAAACATCACATTCCCTAAACAATAGTTCATTCTCTATACCATGATTTTCCAATGACATAATGCTAGAATTTCTACTGCTTGAACTGTGATTGAATATGTGTTCCAGGTCAGATGTTACAGACTCCATGTTGGAATCACAGCTGTGTCCAACTTCTGCTGCCAGAAACAAAACTCCAAACACATTCCAAGCACCTCGTGCATAAATGATCCCTAAACATAAAAATATAACAATCTGAAATCTGCATTTTGCTAGTAGCTGTAGTTGAATCTTGTCCACATCCACAGTCGGAGGAACATTTACATCCATGATTTCAAATTATCTGCAACAAGTTTGAAAAAGTATGAACAATTTTAAAATAAATATTGGGATTAAATTTGCCACTAATTCTTCTGGAAAAAAAAAAAACCCTAGATTCCTCCCAGCAGTGTATACTCCACTCATCCACAGTAGCAGGTCAGATCAGACAGTGACAGGTCATTATTGTTATAGTTCATCATAATGCATATCCTGGTAGTTGAGCTGGTCAGCAGAAACCAACTCTCTAACTTCTTAGCACATATCTGAACTAACATTATAATCATTTATTACATGACTTTACTCAATCATTTATTACGTGACTTTACTCAATCATTTATTACATGACTTTACTCAATCATTTATTACATGACTTTACTCAATCATTTATTACATGACTTTACTCAATCATTTATTACATGACTTTACTCAATCATTTATTACATGACTTTACTCAATCATTTATTACACGACTTTACTCAATCATTTATTACATGACTTTACTCAATCATTTATTACATGACTTTACTCAATCATTTATTACATGACTTTACTCAATCATTTATTACATGACTTACTCAATCATTTATTACATGACTTTACTCAATCATTTATTACATGACTTTACTCAATCATTTATTACATGACTTTACTCAATCATTTATTACATACTTTACTCAATCATTATTACATGACTTTACTCATTTTTTGTTAGAAAACTGTCAAATCTATCCATATAAACATTTAGTTTAGTGAAATCTTTCCACTTATCATATTTAGATAACATAATAACCTTAGTCTGTAACTAGTGTAACCTTCCCATTTTACATGTATAGTTGCATCATTCGATTTATATATATAGTATATATTACTACAGCGCTCAGTCTGAGTACAAAGTTCAGTTGAGTAGAGCTTACTTATGAAAGGGCAGATGGTGGGGTGTAACGTACACTCCTTGGATGGAGCCGTTGTAATAAGATAAGTTTAAATAAGAAGTCTGTTACTAATTTAGTCTAACTTTACACTTACACTTGATACACACTTACACAGCATCATGACTACAACTACATGAGTAGTATATATATATATATAAATATATATATATATATATATAATTACACTTAAAATAGCAACATACAAAATTACGCCTATTTTAAAACCTAGTGTAGGCATGCCTTGTCCCCTTTTTCAGTTTAAGGAGTCGACAGCCTATATTTTGTCATAGTTTAGAGTTTGACATTGAAGAAATGAAAGTGAGTGAACTCACCAGAACAACTTAACTACCACTTGACTGAACTTGAACTTGACTATTGACTAAAAATGTGTGAGTGTTACTTCTCACTGTAGTACGTAACTTTTAGTCGTTTGCACAATCAGCTAACCATTGAAGTGAAAAAAAAATTAACGAATGTTACGCCTTTATACGAGTTACAAAAGTAGTTTTATGATCCGAAGTTTGTTGTAGACATGGGTATGTCACTTCGACTTCTGACTTGAGCTTCAACACATGTCACTGTTATAGGAAAGGGAAGGTACTCACTTTAATTGTTGTTTACTCCAGCCACGGTTGTAGACCATAGATCATCATCATCAAATACCTGCTGGCGTAGGTGATCATGTCTCTCCACAGATTTCAATCTCGACAGTTACTTATCATTTCTGTTGTTTACCTTCTGCCAAGCAATTCTCTTAAGCTGCATGGTATCTTTTCTCTTACATTCATTGCATGGCAAAAAAATGATGATTGTTTTTTTCCTAATATTGGAGATTAGCTCTCTTTTTTATTTGGCCTCTTTCAGAACATTTTCATTACTCTTCTTAGCTGTCCATGGTATTCTCAATATTCTTCTGTAAAACCACATTTCTGCAGCCTCCAGTGATTTTCTTGTTTGGTGTCCTAATGTCCATGATTCACATACATATGTTAAGACTGGCTCTACATAACATTTAAGAACTCTTTTTCTTGTTTATATTGTCAAAAATGAATTGCACAGTGTCTTCCCCTCTTTGTTTTTTTTTCTTTTAAAAGCTGCTTTTGCCTAAGCCATTCTGCATCTCACCTCTGCTGTACATCTACCACCTGAGATTAACATTGTTCCGTGTGTTATATTCGTTTACCTGTTTTAAAATTGTTCCACTTGTCTTTTTTGTGCATTGCGGTGATGTCTTTTTCATTGTTGCTACAATTATTCTGTCTTTTTGCTATTGTGGCTGAGCCCTTTATTTTTGCTTTCCTTCACTATAATGTCTAACTTTTCTTGTAATTCATTTTCACTCCTAGCGATTAAGCCTGTATCATCAGTTTACCTGATGTTATTTATAATATGAACTCCAATTGTTATTCCAGTCATGTCCCTTAGGGATCTTAAAATAATCTCGCAATACATAATAAATAAATCTGGTGACAGCACACAACCTTGACTAGCCCTTTAAAGTCAGACGACTGTTAGGGGGACAAAATTATTAAATTTTCGTTCAGAAATCTACACATTTAAATGAGAAAGGTTTAATCTCTTCGCACAAAATATTAAAATTGATATCTAAAGATGGAAATTCATGCACAACAATAGGGAAATCCTTATTTTTGCCAGGTGTATCTAGTGTTATCACGACCGTCAGATTTTAAGCGTACATTTTTATTTAATCGTTTTGTATACACACACACACACACACACGCACGCACGCACACATACACACACACACACACATGGAAGTATAATATATATGAAAATATAAAATAGTATATATATATATGAAATGGCGGGGGGGGGCGGAAAGAAAACGAGGTCGAAAGGGGGCTACGCGTTAACAAAGGTAAAGAAACGCTGGTCTAGACCACCGAGTTCCTTGATTGCATATGCGATATCTAAGCTGTCACACCAACACGTCTGACTGTATCTAAGCTGTCACACCAACACGTCTGACTGTATCTAAGCTTTCACACCAACACGTCTGACTGTATCTAAGCTGTTACACCAACACGTCTGACTGTATCTAAGCTTTCACACCGACACGTCTGACTGTATCTAAGCTGTCACACCAACACGTCAGACTGTATCTAAGCTTTCACACCAACACGTCTGACTGTATCTAAGCTTTCACGCCGACACGTCTGACTGTATCTAAGCTTTCACACCGACACGTCTGACTGTATCTAAGCTTTCACACCGACACGTCTGACTGTATCTAAGCTTTCACACCGACACGTCTGACTGTATCTAAGCTTTCACACCGACACGTCTGACTGTATCTAAGCTTTCACACCGACACGTCTGACTGTATCTAAGCTTTCACACCGACACGTCTGACTGTATCTAAGCTTTCACACCGACACGTCTGACTGTATCTAAGCTTTCACACCGACACGTCTGACTGTATCTAAGCTTTCACACCGACACGTCTGACTGTATCTAAGCTTTCACACGACACGTCTGACTGTATCTAAGCTTTCACACCAACACGTCTGACTGTATCTAAGCTTTCACACCAACACGTCTGACTGTATCTAAGCTGTCACACCAACACGTCTGACTGTATCTAAGCTGTCACACCAACACGTCTGACTGTATCTAAGCTGTCACACCAACACGTCTGACTGTATCTAAGCTGTCACACCGACACGTCTGACTGTATCTAAGCTGTCACACCAACACGTCTGACTGTATCTAAGCTGTCACACCGACACGTCTGACTGTATCTAAGCTGTCACACCGAC
The DNA here is from genome assembly GCA_032433765.1 of Megaustenia siamemsis. Classification (NCBI taxonomy): domain Eukaryota; kingdom Metazoa; phylum Mollusca; class Gastropoda; order Stylommatophora; family Ariophantidae; genus Megaustenia; species Megaustenia siamemsis. The sequence goes on from JAVIAB010000051.1 coordinate 92,312,853, forward strand.
ACGTCTGACTGTATCTAAGCTGTCACACCGACACGTCTGACTGTATCTAAGCTGTCACACCGACACGTCTGACTGTATCTAAGCTGTCACACCGACACGTCTGACTGTATCTAAGCTGTCACACCGACACGTCTGACTGTAACTAAGCTGTCACACCAACACGTCAGACTGTATCTAAGCTGTCACACCGACACGTCTGACTGTATCTAAGCTGTCACACCAACACGTCTGACTGTATCTAAGCTGTCACACCAACACGTCTGACTGTATCTAAGCTTTCACACCAACATGTCTGACTGTATCTAAGCTTTCACACCAACATGTCTGACTGTATCTAAGCTTTCACACCAACACGTCTGACTGTATCTAAGCTGTCACACCAACACGTCTGAGTGTATCTAAGCTGTCACACCAACACGTCTGACTGTATCTAAGCTGTCACACCAACACGTCTGACTGTATCTAAGCTTTCACACCAACACGTCTGACTGTATCTAAGCTGTCACACCGACACGTCTGACTGTATCTAAGCTTTCACACCAACACGTCTGACTGTATCTAAGCTGTCACACCAACACGTCTGACTGTATCTAAGCTGTCACACCGACACGTCTGACTGCAGATAACAGTTTTGTATCATCGATTCCTCTTCTCTGTCCGAGATCGATTAGTATGCCGCGGGTCTGTACAGTAGAATCTTAATCAGTTTTCACAGATTCTGAGCAATCGTCGGCTATGAGTCGCTGATTGCTTTCAGCTTTGGTGTTCATAGGGAGAGTCTTAACATATGGATAAGAATCGTGGACAATATGACAACAGACAAGAAAATCAAAGGAGGCTGTAGAAATGTGGTTTTACAAAAGAATGTTAAGAATACAATTGACAGCTAAGAAGAGTCACTTAGTATGCAGCCGTGGGTTTAGTCTTATGACTTTAACCAGATGAATGCCCTGGTCACTGATATTCCCTCCATCGTCATGCTACTCGTGGTCATAACATATGCACCACTGTCTTCTGTGACTATTCTGCCTGCCGAACGTGCTGTATATGCCCATGCACTCCTTTGGTGCCGTATTACAGATCCGTCTGTACAGATGACTGCATCTTCCTCATCAGTGTTATCCCAGATAAGACCGTTGACCTCTGCCTTGTCCATGACTGAGTTTTGTTCCCTACACTTCCTGTCAAGTGTGACAATACACGAGAATGCCCCCCCCCCCTGGATGACGTAGGCATCGGTATCCACCCCTAGCCAGCGTTGATACTGGTAAGCCCACAGACCTGTTTGGTGACATTTCTGCTCGGCCCACCCATGATTTGCTTTTTCTTAGCCTAACACCTTCCCCTGTGTTGAGTTCGTGCTGCAATGGATGCTCTTTATCTGCACTTATCTTCAGGTATGCTCGTGCCCTCCAGATCTTGATCCTGTCATCCATGGTTGGAAAGTCAAGAAGGTATTTCATTGGTACACAGGGAGTGTGCCTCGTACACCCCAAGATAATGCGCATCGCTTCATTCTGTATTTTCTCCAGCCTGTCAATTTGCGTTGTACCGACAGTAAGAATTACTGGGGCATACTTAATGGTACGAAGACTATAATAGTACCTGGAACAGAAGGGCAAGTAGCCTCTGCTCGATGTTGGCAGCTTCCATTACCTTCAATGACTTCCGGTCAATATGGCAGATAGGTGATAGGAACCGTTGGGGCTCTGTTTGAAAAGTGTTCATTGTTGCTGCGTTTACGCCTTATATCTTTTGGCGTGTGCTGTGGCTGCTATGTTCGGAACTGCAGCTGCTTTTCTTTGTTTTAGATCCTTCAATGAGATGAGATGGTATATCGAATGATTGCACTGGCACGGGCGGTTGAGAAATTATAGATTTTAATTCGTTTGCAGTGATTCCGGGCCTTCGACTAACTATAACTACAACAACATGACCATCAAGGCGGCTAATCCTTTGCGAGATTTTGTTATCACAAGGTCGACGTGGTCGCGAAAACATAGGCTGAGATCAAACTTACTTCGAGGTACGTTGTCAAACTGTCCCTGGTCACCTCATCATCTCCCATTTATAGCACCCGTGTTTCCGTGTTAATAATATGATTGTTAAGGGAGAACCGTGCAACTAATTCTTTATTAGGATTAACCTGCTGCTGTAGATCTGGAGGATGCATACAACAGGGTACCATTTGAATATCTCATGCATATGCTTCTCAAACTGACAGTGAACCCCTTCCTCATTAGATGGATCGCCGCGGCACTGTTTCAGAGGAAGGTGATACTCAGATGTGGAAGTTGGTCTTCCGAGCCAACATCCATTTGTCCTGGGCTGCCACAAGGCTCACCACTGTCACCAGTTCTATTTAACATGTACACAATAACGATCACGGCCCAACAGCTGGATGGGAGGAGAAGAACTATGACTTTTGCTGATGATATTCTGGTATATCGACAGGGAAGAGACAGACGGGGAATCGCCTCTACAATGCAAGACGAACTCGATCGCATTTCTTCCTGGTGTGGGGTTTCAGGTGCCTTGGTTAATCCTAATAAAGCATCAGTTTCATGGTTCTCCCTTAACAATCGTATCGTTAATACGACCACACCGGTAGTACGAATGGGAGCTGATGAGGTGACCAGGGACAAGTTGATGACATACCTCGGAGTTAAGTTCGATCGCAGCCTGTGTTTTCGGGACCACGTTGACCATGTGATAACAAAATCCCGCAAAGGATTAGCCGCCTTGAAGGTCATGGCAGCTGCCAACATCGAGCAGAGGCTTCTTACTCTTCTGTTCCAGGGATTAGTCCTCGCACCAATCGAGTATGCCCTGGCCATTCTTACTGTCAGTACGACTCAAATTGATAGGCTGGAGAAAATACAAAATGAAGCCATGCGCATTATCCTGGGATGTACGAGGGACACTCCCTGTGTAGCAATGAGGTATCTTCTTGACTTTCCAACCATGTATGACAGAATCAAAATCTGGAGAGCACGAGCATACCTGAAGATTAGTACAGATACAGAGCATCCATTGCACCACGTGCTCAACACAGAGAAAGGTACCAGGCTAAAAAGAGGCAAATCATGGGTGGGCCGGGCTGAAGATGTCATCAAACAGGTCTGTGGGCTTACCAATATCAGCGTTGGTGAGGAGTGGATACCGGTGCCTACGTCATTCAAGGGGACTTTCTCGTGTATTGTCACACTCGACAGGAAAAGTAGGGAACAGAACCCGGTCGTGGTTAATGCTGAGGTCAACGGTCTCATCTGCGATAATACCGATGAGAAAGATGCAGTCATCTATACAGACGGATCTGTAAGACGACACGAAAGAAGTGCATGGGCATTTACAGCACGCTCAGCAGGCAGAATAGCCAAGGAAGACAGTGGTGCATACGCCATGACACGAGTAGCATGACAATGGAGGTGATGGCAGTGACCAAGGCATTCAAATGGTTAGAGTCACAAGACTACATCCACGCATGTATACTGAGTGATTCGATGAGCATGATAAAAAAAGTGGAGGCGGGCTTTGTACGCATGCAATGGGTAGAGTCGTTGCAGAAATCCAAAATACGTAAGGTCACCTTTGTCTATGTCCCTGGACATGCGGGAGTGCGGGGAAATGAGAGAGCGGACAGGTTGGCTAGCTGCGCTGTCGTTGAGGACGGGCAACCGATAGATCGGGCGGACATCATCAATGCTCTTCAAGATGTGGGAAGAGCACAGGACTTCGACAAACACAGATCAACGTCACTTCTTTGGATGATGGAAATGGGAGTTAAGATGGGCACGGCCAGAAATGAGAAACTTGGTGGCCGTGTAAGAAGACTTATCAACCAACATAGAACTGGAGTCGTCAGTCGCTGGACACTGATGGAATTGCTGAGGAGGGGATCTGAGCACCTATGGACATGTTCGGAGTGCAATGATGATGACCCGCAAATAACTCAATAACTCAATAGGATTAACCAAGACAAAGAGATGCGATCACACTCGACAGGAAAAGTAGGGAACAGAACCCGGTCGTGGTTAATGCTGAGGTCAACGGTCTCTTCTGCGATAACACCGATGAGAAAGATGCAGTCATCTATACAGACGGATCTGTAAGACGACACGAAAGAAGTGCATGGGCATTTACAGCACGTTCGGCAGGCAGAATGGCCAAGGAAGACGGTGGTGCATACGCCATGACCACGAGTAGCATGACAATGGAGGTGATGGCAGTGACCAAGGCATTCAAATGGTTAGAGTCACAAGACTACATCCACGCATGTATACTGAGTGATTCGATGAGCATGATAAAAAAAGTGGAGGCGGGCTTTGTACGCATGCAATGGGTAGAGTCGTTGCAGAAATCCAAAATACGTAAGGTCACCTTTGTCTATGTCCCTGGACATGCGGGAGTGCGGGGAAATGAGAGAGCGGACAGGTTGGCTAGCTGCGCTGTCGTTGAGGACGGGCAACCGATGGATCGGGCGGACATCATCAATGCACTCCGAGATGTGGGAAGAGCACGGGACTTCGACAAACACAGATCAACGTCGCTTCTTCGGATGATGGAAATGGGAGTTAAGATGGGCACAGCCAGAAATGAGAAACTTGGTGGCCGTGTAAGAAGACTTATCAACCAACATAGAACTGGAGTCGTCAGTTGCTGGACACTGAGGCAATTGCTGAGGAGGGGATCTGAGCACCTATGGACATGTTCGGAGTGCAATGATGATGACCCGCAAATAACTCAATAACTCAATAAAGAGATGCGATCGAGTTCGTTTTGCATTGTGGAGGCAATTTCCCGTATGTCTCTTCCCTGTCGATATACCAGAATGTCATCAGCAAAAGTCATAGTTCTTCCCCTCCCATCCAGCTTTTGTTCCGTGTACACGTTACACAGAACTGGTGGTTATAACTAGCAAAATATAGAGAAAGAGAGATCGCGGACGGAAAAGAGAGAAGATACTATATAGATAGCTTGGGGCATGGAAAACAGTCAACATCAGAATTGATACGATGCACTGTGGATAGAAGATTGGGGAATTACATGAATTCTTTCGCCATTCGGTAGTGCACATGATGATGACGACACAAAACCTGGGCATGATTATGTGGCACTTATTTTCAATACTTTAAAAAAGGAAAGAGTAAAATAAATTGTAGTTGTTGTAGTTTCTAGGCAAAAAATATGGACTAGATATGAATATCAAAAAGACTAAAACTATAAAATACTCAAAACCCACAAGTGGATATCAAAATTGAAGGAATAGACCTGGAGACATTTCAGAACTAGAACTATCTTGGACATACTATAACCAGTGATGGAAAATGTACAACTGAAATAAACAAAAGAATAGGAATGGCAAAATGTAATTTTAATGTCATGAAGAACATACTAACATCAAAACAAATAACACCAGGGCTAAAACTAAGAATAGCAAAATATTACATCTTCTCAATATTCCTATATGGTGCCGAAACAAGGACATTAGACAAGAAAACAGAACAGAGAATTGAATCCTTTGAAATGTGGATATAGAGAAGAATAGGTAGAATTGGATGGAAGGAAAAGAAAACAAACGATGAAGTCTTAAAACAACTAAAAATGAAAAGAGAACTACTAAACACATTTCAAACAAGACAAATGCGATTTTTGGGTCATGTTAAAGGACACAACAGCCTACTAAAAGTAATCATGGAGGGAAAATACAAGGTAAAAGAGGCAGAGGCAGACCAAGACTAACACGGACGAGTAACATCAAAAGATGGACAAACCAGCCTATGACAACCTGCACCATCAAGAAGTCCCCATCATAGATTCCACAGCACACGCCAAAAGATAGAAGGCCCAAGTGAAAGCAGTCGAACTGATCTTCGTCATACGATATCACGTTCGAGGAGGAGAACGTCATTTTCTGTGGAGACTTTAATGCTAGAGACAACCATTGGGGTAACGTCATAACCAACAAGCAGGGAGAAGACCTAGAGAACGCACTGCTTTCCGATTTAGTGTGCTTGAAAGATAGAAGAGCAACCAGAATGGTCACTCGAACACGGGACTCTGATAGTGTCTTAGACCTTGCACTGGTGTCTTCCACCTTCGCACTAGTTGTAGGTGAGTGTACTGGGATTCCATGTAAGTTATTACTATCCACGTGTTATCCTAATTGAGAAAGGCAGAAATACAAGTAAAAAAAAAAACAAGCTCAACACATTCCACAATGAGAACACAGACCAGGGCGGCATTAGCAAAATCAGAAATAGGAAACAGGGATTACCTCTCATGCGGCAGGATAGATGGATGCAGCCGCCCTAGTGGAACGTAGAAGTCAGTGAGGAAGCTTGGCGGAACAAGAGGCAAACGGCTAAGACATGACAGAAATGACAAAGAATGGAGTAACACAACCTGAGCTCTTGAAACGTCTGAAAGAAGAGGTCGACCAAAATATGATGCACTTTAAATTATGTACTAACCAGGCTAATGATGCCAAGTGGGATGATTTCTGCAAAAAAAATTTACTCAGAAAAATTATTGTGCTTTCATCAGAGCATGAAGGGTACAACACACCACAGAGGCGTGCCATACTTCCATAGCACAGGCCAGATATGGCACAAATTTGATGAGAACAAAGGGAAGGCCCTGCTTGCCCACTACATAGAGCAGACTGGCAAAAGAAATGAGGCTGTCAGAATGAGGATAAAGAGGTCACTCTCAGAATTGTGAGTGAGTATATAGTGCTGGGAGAAGATCTCACGATCAGAACCGATGCCATTCGCACAACACTTAAAAGGTCACACAACACTTAAAAGGTCACACAACACTTAAAAGGTCACACAACACTTAAAAGGTCGCACAACACTTAAAAGGTCACACAACACTTAAAAGGTCACACAACACTGCTCCTGGTCCAGATGGTGTTCGGTACGACGACATAGGCGATTTAGCTGACGACGACTTAAAAAAAAACTGGTTAAAGAGTTTAATGCCAGCATCCAGGGTGGGAGGTGCGCGTGGCCGTGCTGCTAAAACCACTGTTTCGTTGTCTGAAAAGTCGGTGGGGTGAATAAAAATCCTGCAGTCTCGCACGTCATGGCGATTGATTTGACCAAGCGGCCTTTATTTATCCCTCTGGTTCTATCGTGTGCCCCCCCCCCCCTACCAAACATACAACAGCAATGGTACTATGTGTTGTAAAGATAGTTTTTTCTTAATTATTATTATTCAGTGTGGCCAGATTATGGAGGTGTGGCTACACATCTACGACTACCACTACTGAAACCAAACAAGGACCATTCTCAGATCAGTGCCTATAGAATCATCACTATTCAGAACACCGCGGGCAAACTACTGGCGAAAATAGTTGCCCGTATACTCACATGTCACCTTGAATAAAACGCGCATTCCTACCCACACTCGGAGGTTATAGATATAACAAAGAGACACGATTCAATGCAGCAGTATTCGCCTATGACGTCTTCGAAGGCTTTCACAGACGAGACATGTGTTGCTGCTATAGATCTAGTTGATGCATACAATAAAGTAACATTTGAATACCTTTTGCAAGTGCTCCTCAAACTGGAGGTGCACCCTTCCTCATTAGATGGATCGGTGCTGCGCTGTTTCAGAGGAAGGTGATATCCAGATGTGGAAGTTTGCCATCCGAGCCAACATCCATTTGTCCAGGGCTGCCACAAGGCTCACCATTGCCACCAGTTCTATTTAACGTGTACACAATAACGATCACGGTACAGCAGCTGGATGGGAGGGGAAGAACTATGACTTTTGCTGATGACATTCTGGTAAATCGACAGGGAAGAGACAGACAGGAAATTATCTCCACACTGCAAAATGAATTCGATCGCATCTCTTCCTGGTGTGGAGTATCAGGCTCCTTGGTTAATCCTAATAAAGCATCAGTTTCATGGTTCTCCCTTAACAATCATATCGTTAACACGGAAAAACCGGTGGTATAAATGACAGCTGATGAGGTAACCAGGGACAGGTTGATGACACACATAGGAGTTAAATTTGATCGTAGCTTGTGTGGTAATAAATCCCGCAAAGGATTAGCCGCCTTGAAGATCATAGCAGCTGCCAACATCGAGCAGAGGCTACTTACCCTTCTGTTCCAAGGACTATTCCTCGTACCAATCGAGAATATCCTCGCAATTCTTACAGTCAGTAAGACGCAAATTGACAGGCTGGAGAAAATACAGAATGAAGCGATGTGCATTATCTTGGGGTGTACGAGGGACACTCCCTGTGTACCAATGAAATACCTTCTTGACTTTCCAACCATGGATTACAGGATCAAGATCTGGAGGGTACGAGCATACCTGAAGATAAGTGCAGATAAAGAGCATCCATTGCAGCACGAACTCAACACAGAGAAAGGTGTCAGGCTAAGAAAAAGCAATTCATGGGTGGGCGAGCAGAAATGTCACCAAACAGATCTGTGGGCTTACCAGTATCAACGCTGGCTAGGGGTGGATACCGGTGCCTATGTCATTCTGGGAAAATCCTCGTGTATTGTCACACTCAACAGGAAATGTAGGGAACAAAACTCAGTCGTGGTTAATGCAGAGGTCAGAGGTTTCATATGGGATAACACCAATGAGAAAGATGGATACAGACGGATCCGTAATACGACACCAAAGGAGTGCTTGGACATTTATAGCCAGCTCGGCAGGCAGAATAGTCAAAGAATAAATAATAGGCCACGAGTAGTTTGGCGATGGAGGTGATGGCAGTGACCAGGGCATTCATCTATTTAGAGTTACACGACGCACCCACGGCTGCATGCTAGGTGATTCGATGAGACTAATAAGAAAAGTGGAGGCGGGTTCTGTGAGCAATTGGTAGAGTCACTGGAAAGTCAAAAATACGATGGGTCACCTTTGTCTACGTCTTTGGATGCAAGAGTACCGGGAAATGAAAGAGCGGACAGTTTGGCTAGCTGTGCTGTCGTTGAAGACGGTCAACGAATGGATCAGGCTGACGCCAAAATGGCCCCCGAGATGTTGGAAGGGCACAGGACTTCGACAATCATGAGTCAACGTCACTCCTTCGGATGAGAGAGATGGGAGTTGAGATGGACACAGCCAGAGACGAGAAACTTAGTGGGGGCATAAGAAAACTTATCAATAAACACAGGCATGGAGTCGTTAGTCACTGGACACCGCGGGGATTGCTGAGGAGGGGATCTACGCACCTATGGACATGCTCGGAGTGCAATGATGATGACCCGCAAATAACTCAATAACTCTAATATTCCATAAATCCATCTTTTTCGTGTTCTGTCCTTGAGTCTGGTGTTCGCTCAACGTTTATTGAAGGCTCATTGTGCTTTGTTATGATCTTTCTACATTATCACTGGGTCAGTCCATTATATCTGTGGTTCCTTTACGTACCTGATGACGCTAATTATTTGCAGTTTTATTCTTAGTTCTTCATTTATGATTTTATCTCTCAGGCTGTTTCCTGTTATTCATATAAAACATTGAAAATAAATGTACAATGTGTGTCATGTTAGTCATATCTCATATCTTGGTGTGTCCGTGTTAATCATGTCTCATATCTTTATGTGCGTCTGAGTTTAGTAATGTCTCATAACTTAGTATGTATCTGTGTTATTGGTCGTTTCAAAATATTTTGAAGGTGTTTAAAATTCCATATCTCTGCAACCAATTGATTGATAATGCTGAAATTTTGCATATGGTCTTGTGATTTTTTGGTCCCAAGAAGTACATTCATTTCCTCACCAACAAACGTATAGTTTTAAATATTCTTTATTTGAAGTATACAAATTTAAGGCATTTTGGTCAAACCATATATTTGGAGGAATTACCGCTTCATATGAGTGAGCACCCACGGACTTGTCATCTTGAACGTAATGCCCGCCAATTTCACTGTTTTAAGCACTAAAAACACATAAAACGCGTCATAGTTATAATTTTATATCCGGTGCATCCCATTTCCTGTCGTTTTGTTGTGATTTATGTGCAACGGCGTATCCTAATTATTGGGTAATTTCGTTAAATTTGTGATCTGTTAGTCAATGGGTATAAAAGTAAAGTTCCTTACATTGCAATCAGTGGCAATAAAGGTGTATAAATATTTTGCATAGAAGCTAAGCGTGGAAAACTGTATCGAAGCATCTCAAAGCCAGAAAAGAGAACTATTCACGCATTGGGTGTACGCAAACGCTTTTTCAAACAAGTGCTTAAAGCTAACGGAGTGTCCAGTTCAATCAAGACTAGGACGCTAGGAAGAAAGAAAGTAGTAGATAGTTTTGACAAGGAAGTGTTTAGAAGAGCAATTTGTAAAATGTTCGATTCCAAAGAAACTGTGGCTTTAAGAAAACTGAAAATTCGACTGAGAGCAGAAAATGACATTGTTGTGTCGAAAACAACATTATGGAGAACTGTTAGAAGCATCGGTTTTACGTTTAGAAAGTACGATAGTGGTAGAAATGTCATCTGCGAGAAGCCGCACTTAGTTCTATGAGGAGTAAATATTTACGTGAAGTACGGGAAATGCGTAACCAAGGTTATGATATTGTATTTCTAGATGAATCTTGGATAAATTCTCACCACACAAGTGCAAAGGAATGGCAGTTATCAGATGGAAGTATTAAAAGATGTGTACCCACTGGAAAAGGACAGCGTATTATAATGGCACATGCAGGCAGCCGAAAAGAAGGGTTGGTGAAAAATGCAGAACTTATATTCACTCTAATTATACTGACAACAGGGACTATCACACCGAGATGAATGGCCATATATTTAGAGAGTGGATTGAAAATACTCTTCTTCCAATTCTAGACAGACCATCCTGTCTGGTAATGGACAACGCGTCGTACCACAACGCTGTGGCAGAAGAAGACAAAATTCCTACATCTACCAGTACAAAAGATGTTATAAAGATTTGGCTAAGAAAGGAAGGAATTCCATTTAACGAGGGATTTTTGAAACCTGAATTACTGTCACTTGTTAAGAAATCGCAAAAGACCAAAGTATTCCAAATAGACAAAATCATTCAACAGCATGGTCATACGTGCTTGAGACTGCCCCCTTATCATCCACAATTAAACCCCATTGAACTCGTTTGGGCAAAAATTAAAGGGCAGGTGGCAGCTGAGAATACAAGTTTTAAACTATGCGATATAAAAGGACTGACATATGCTGCTCTATCACAGATTGACAAAGATTTTTGGTGCAAATGTGAAGATCATGTCTTAAAAGAAGAAAATGACTATTGGAAAAAAGATGGACTATCGTTCGTTCAGCCCAGATTAGTAATCAATATGTTAGACTCCTCTGATTCAGAAAAAATGAAATAATAATGAACGTTTTTATATGTCCGCATGATCAATCTTTAGCTAAAGTTGATAACGTTTTGAAAATGTAAAGATTCTTGATATGTGTACTGCAGGCATGCAAAGAAACTAAATCACTTTCATATGTCTTGTTTATGTAAAATAATGAAAGTCACATGGAAAGACATAAAACGAACAATGTAGCTCTTTACAGTGAAGAGGATCCCGTGCTTACATCGGACTCTTTAGTCACATGCGTACCCATAAACAATAACTTTGCTTGATATGTCATGCTCGTTATCGCTCGCAACGGATAATTAATTTTTTTAAAATGTACTCGTATTCTTTGTTGTATATTGTTTAAATAGTTTTCATTAATGGAAGATTTGTTTTAGACCGTCTGTAAAGGCTATAACATTGACGTTCTCATAGTATTTTAAAGAAAGTAAACAATAGAAAGTAAACAGTTGATAAACGCCTCCAACTTTCAAGTTGTGTAGAGACGCCTATGTCGAGAAGCTGATTTCCATTAATGTACGGTAAATTATTTTCTCCAGGAGCAAAAACATCCGTAAATTCACTGAGATCAAAGGAAAGTGCTGCTTCATGATGAAGCATACTTCCTACATCATTAAATTTTGTGAAATCGGTGGGACCTTGGAAAAACAAGGCCAGATGCAAAAAATCAAGTTTGTAAGTGCAGGGAAAGAGGAGATATTTCATGTTAATCGTGAACATTTAGATTTGAAACGACCAATAGTCATGTGTCATATCTTTGTGTGTGCACGTCTGGGTTAGGGATATCTCATATCTGTGTGTGCATGTTTATGTTAGTAATATCTCATATCTTTGTGCGTGCATGTCTGTGTTTGTGACATCTCATATTCTTGTGTGTGCATGTCTATGTAAGTCACATCTCATATCTTTGTGTGTGCATGCCTATGTTAGTCATATCTTATATCTTTGTGTGTATGTCTATGTTAGGTATGTGTCATATCTTTGTGTGTGCATGTCTAAGTCAGTCATATCTTTATGTGCATGTCTATGTTAGTCATGTGTCATATATCTTGATGTGTGTTTGTGTTAGTCATGTCTCGTATCGCTGTGTACATGTATGTGTTATTCACATCTCATATCTTTGTGTGTGCATGTCTGTCTTAGTCACCTCTAGTGACTCGGGCAGATGGTGCTCGTAAACCTGGGAGGGCAGACCATCTAAGGGCAGAATCCCCCTACAGAAAAGACAATCTGCTGCCTTGCAGAAAGACTGGGGACAATCAAAGGCTAAGGAAAGCAAACCTGAAAAAATGCTGGCTGAAATGGGATGCACTGGGCCACTGGCGCAGAACACAGTGCAACGTATTAACGGGTGTTCAGTCAGAGTGGATCTGGCGGACTCTAAGTGTGACGTTCTGTCTGTGGGGGCGATCAACACACTTAACCTGACAGCTGACTTCATGTGGGAGTCTGGAATCCTACTCTGACTGAGTCCTCTGATCGCAGAGAGAGAGAGAGAGAGAGAGAGAGAGAGAGAGAGAGGGAGGGGGGGGGGTGAGAGAGAATTGTCATTTGAGCACGGTGGACAATGAATCATCTGACAAGCCGGATATTGCGTAGTCGTCCCAGTTGTTTGTGGGAAGTCTCTCACTTGTCTGGTCGTAGATTGTAAATATTTTCTTCGTCTTCAAAGTTCAGCTTACACTCAACGTTCATTTGGTGACGAGGTGACAATGTCTCATTGTGATCTGCTATCAGAAAAATTATATTAAATTAATCTGTTAGGTTAGGAAATAATTCTCTTTTTTAACCTTTTACCGTTTCAGTTTCAGTGTTGAGTTTACACCAGGCGGATCTGAACTCGAGTATTACTTAATAATTTTAATAATTACTATCAGAACATTAACTTTAACTTGCAGTTGTTAATAGAGGAGTGAGTTTGAGTTTCAGTTTGAGTTGATGACAATAATCATAATGACATTATGTTATTATCAATTTATCATGTCATCATATTAAATATATACATAATATTGTCATGATTGTGCCTGTACAACAACATCACAACAATAACAATGTACTCAACTGAGTGTACTGGAGTGTGACGCAGTCAGTCACAGTATGTATGAGTAGTAGTATTATTATAGTAGTGAAAGTAGTGTGAGATGATTGTGATTGTTTCAACAACAATAACAAAGTTACAAAAGCATGCCTTGCAAAGCACAATTTTAATTTCATTTCTGTCATTTTAAGAGCCTGAGGTTAAAAGTTAATTTTCACTTTAAAACTGTAAATTACAAATTCAGTCATCATTATAATTAATTTATAATAATATTGATTAATAATGTTTATTTAGTAATTGAATGTAATTTATTTACTAATTTTATTATCTGTTTATTTATGTTTTGGTTGCTTTCGCCAGCTTTTACCTCCGGCGAAGACCCTACCTAGAGACTAGGAACTTAATTTTTTGTGTTAATCTGTATTTCCCTGACAGCCATGTGCACAGGAGTCCTTCACCACACAGGCATATAACTCTGCCATTGGAGGTACTCATATTTTTCCATTGATGAGTAATTAACGTTTCAAGCCAGGCCTCGCTGCACAGACCAGGATGAGAGAGAAATCACAAATAAAAATTCCAATTGGTGCAGCAAGGATTTAAACTCACAACCTCTTCCTCTGTCTCGAGACCTGTGTCTTGCCTTAAGACTAACTGATGCTCCATTTATTTATTATTTTGTTATATATTTTTAATAATATTTGGTAAAACTCTAGTTTATTAAGATAAATTAAAGTTTGGAAGAGTAACGTCCCCTTGAGTAACATTATTCTGACCCCTAATTGTCGAAAATGAAGAAACAACATGTGAAGGTAGGTCATAAACTTAACCCTAAATCTAAACCATAAAAGAATTTTGAAGTAATTGAGAACTACTGTAGTTTTGTTGCGATGTTGACTAAGAGGAGTCACTCATTTTGTTTAACACTTTACGTACCGAAGAAAACATACATCCTGACCAAAGAGAACTGAGAGAGAAAAAAATTGAAGGACACCACTGTCTTAAAATTCACACCACAATGTAATTATCGAAGAAATTAACCTGTTTTATACATCAAATAAAAATAGATTGAAGTCAGAGTTCTAGTAAAAAAAATGTTTAATTATAAAGAAAGAAGATTTATAGAAAAATGTCTCAGAATCCATGATAAATAGAATTGTTCTCATTTGACTTACCAGATTTTGCTGTGATCGATTATATTCGCATTGTCTCTATATTTAGATCCTTTCAGAATTAATAATTTTGGACACAACCATCATTTTCCTTCACAATTAGCACAAAAAAACTAAAAAATAAACATATATTTTTATATTTATAACGTTATGTGCCACATGACATGACAGAAAGTCTCTATATTCTCTTATAACATCATCAGGAATGTGTTTAAAAAAGCTGGTTTTTTATTTACTCTGAGACTAAACCGTAATCGAATAATATAAAAACGTTGTGCCATTATTCGTTACAAACATTAGAATTGATTCTAAAATTGTTTGCAATAAATAACTTGATGTAAATCATCTTGTGAAATAAAAACTACTAGAATAAAGTCCAATCAATCGCAACTAATCTAGACTCTATTCAACCTTCATGTTGATGTCCTGGAAACACATTGTGGCCAGGCAAAGGAAACAGTCAGGGAAGGCAACCCTGTTTCCAAATATGCCGTGATGGTGCCAGTTGCATTGGGTTAGCAATAAATAGTGCAGCTCGCTGTAAATTACAACATTACGCAACAGCATTCAATTAACACCCCTTTAAAGGTGGGCGTCTAATCAACAAATGAATCATCAGACAGCTGAAGACAAAACTTTACAAGTTCTCTCCAGTCCTAAACAAGTTATCTTAATTTTTAGCACAGATGTAGAAGTTTGATAGACCATATTGTCTAAGGAGATTTCTCTCTGCGATCAAGACTTAATCAGAGTAGGATTCCAGACTCTCTCATGAAGTCAGCTGTCTGTTTAAGCGATTCGATTGCCCCATATAGTTTCTCTTCCAGTGGGGTGGGTGTGGACCACATTGCTCTTCTCAGGTCTGTGTACTGGGGACAATCCTGTAGAACATGTTTTGTAGTCTTATTGTCCAGTGTACAGTGGCATAGGCTGGTTGTACCTATTTTGAATTTGGTGAACATGTGATTTCTCATTCTGTTGTGGCCAGTGCGTAGGCGAAGTATGATGACTTGATCCCTCCTTGATAGTTGATGGTATCCGTCCCTCTCGTTATGCTTTGGGTGTTCTCGTTTCCATTTTTCATGATACTAGCTTTTGAGGATGGATTTGGCTTCATCATAACTGAGTGGATGGTTCTTTTGTGGTAATCTCCCTCCCTCTTTAGCTAATTTGTCTGCACGTTTGTTCCCGTGTATATTACAGTGTGATGGTATCCACTGAATGATTACCCACTGTAAGTTATTGCATAGTTTGTCCAGGGCTGTTCACAAGTCATCTATTTCTTGTGAAATGAAGCGATTTCGAGAGATCATCCTCGAAAGTAAAGGAAAATTATATCTCACGGAAATCTTTTATTTTTACTACAAAGTAATTGAATACTATTGCTTAATATAAAATTCTGTAAAAATAAAAATTTTGTTAGAGATTTTAACTTGTTTCAAATTTTAAAAGTGTCTAAATAAGCAAGTAGCAAAATAAAAACTTGTTGACTGGAAGCTGGTCCTTTTACCATCCATCCTTTCAGCCAACTCGCCATTGGTAGTTAAAGTGTTAAATAATTTATCTGACTAAACTAGGACTTCATCTGTTATTGTTGTATTAATATTATATATCTTGTGTCATTCTCTATACTTTCTGTTCAAAGTTTTTAGTATTATAAATTATTATACTTTCTTTATAATATATTATATTCATTATTTATTAAATTGTGTGCTGTAATAACAGTAGTCTGTTAGTTTACTTTAACCATTCTACAGAATTCATGTCTACCCTTCAAATATCAAATGGTCGAGTGAAACTTTTTCAAGTTTAAAATGTGGATTATTTATATCTTTAATATCATTTTTAATTTTATATAATAATTTTGTGTATTCAATTAAACATAGGATTTCACTTCAGTCTATTAGTGTTAATACCACAAATCAGGAAGTAGAATCATATTATTTTAACCCTAGATTACAATATCATAGTAAAAATTACAGCATCAAAACACAAATTCTTCAAAATTTTGATAGTTTGTGTTCAAACAGTAAAAAGGTAAATATTATGAATTGAGTAAGTGGTATATGCATGCTGCCGACATCTACAAAGACGCTTTTTATTTATAAGTGAACACAGAAAGCAGGAGCAATAACCTGATGGACAGAAGAAAATGATACAGATTGTTCTAAAATATCACTTAAACGGTTTATCAGTCCTAATGGATGAGGAAGAATATTGTGACTTATCACTCATATTACTTAGCAGAGATATTAAAGGTGTTGCATATCACCAACAAGAACTAGGACACTTGGAGTAGGTGTGCTTTTTAAAATATTTTTTAAATGATTAATTTATTATTGCAGAGTTAAAAACAATGAATTTTGGAATTCAGCAAACATGTTAAACTAAACAAAGCTGTCCAAAACAATTTTACATTTATTTTACAAAATATGAGTGAGCAACTGATCTGCCTATTAATTTGAGTCAAAATAATAATTTTTAAAGAGGAGGACTTTCAGCTAAGAAAGCAAGGCACCAGCCATATTAATTGTTAGTCACTTGTGACCCACTTCTGTCAATAGTTCTGTATTTTAAAATATTTAATGATTAATTTATTTGATACTAATATTGAAAAAAAAGGGATTTTTTACAATTTAGCACTAATTTAAAGTTGACATTTCTTTAAAACCCATGTACAGATTACCATGAATGTGTGCATGTGGTCTTACATTTTCCATAACATTATTATTTTATAAGTCAGAATAACCCAGGTAAACCTGCAACTTAAACCAGCAACTTTATTTGATCTTTGTTGGCTTACTAGTTATTGTGTCTCTAGAAAACAGATTTTACAGACTTTTTATAAGCCATAGGAGTAGCATCAACATTTTGTTTTGGGGAAACTTCTAGAAATAGTACAGATAATGTGCTTTGATTTCATCTTGTACATGGTTTAATAAAACCATTGTCAGTGTTAGAAGGAACCAAGTGAGTGAGTACATACTAAAAGTAAAAAGGACACTGAATGTTTGTTATGCAGAATTTGGCTATTTTTTTCTTTCTTTGTTTAAACAAATTATAATTGGTTACATTCAGTTTTGAACTCAGAGACTTTTGGATGATTAGGTGGTCCTGAAAAGGGCCTAATTTACAAATTGATGTCGACATAATGACAAGCAAATTTATTTAATGGCAGACTTATTCATTCAGAGTAATGATTTTCACTCAGAATCAGAAGAGTCTAACAGATCGATTACTACTTTTGGCTGAACAAACCATAAATCATCCTTTTTTTCCAATAGTACTCCTTACAAATCCTCACATTTTGCCAAGTAATCTTTGTCTGTCTTTGAGAGGGCAAGATTTGTAAGTGCCTTAATATCGCATAATTGAAAGGATTTGTTCTCAGTTGCTACTTGTCTTTTGACTTTTGCCCAAATTAGTTCTATTAGGTTTAAGTGTGAATGGTAAGGTGGTAGCCTAAAACTTCTGTAACCTTGCTCTTGTACTAACTTGTCTATATGAAATATCTTTGTCCGTTGTGTCTGCTTTACAAGGGATAACAATTCAGGTTTCAGGTACATGTTGTGAAAATGGCATGTGTTCCTATGTGAGCCACATCTTTATTGCATCTTTTATATTCAGTGATGTTGGCACTTCATCAAGTACCATGCCTGCTGGTGTAGGTGATCATGTCTCTGCAGAGCTCTTGATCTCAACAGTCATTGAAATATTTCTGTTGGTGACCTTCTGCCAACTCATTCTCTTAAGCTGTCTGATATCTTTTCTCTTTGCTTCCCTCTATCTCTTCTACCCTCAATGTTCCCAGTTGTCACAATATATTCCAGCTGTTCCTTTCTCATTACATGGCCAAAAATGATGCTTGTTTTTTCCTAATATTGGAAATTAGCTATCTTTTTGCTTTGGCCTCTTTCAGAACGTACTCATTAATCTTCTTAGCTGTCCATACAATTCTCAACATCCTTCTGTAAAACTACACTTCTACAGCCTCCAGTGATTTTCTTATTGGTTGTCCTATTGTCCATGATTCACATCAATATATTGGATATAATAATATATGGACTGGTTGTACATAATATTTAAGAATTCTTTTTCTTCTTTTCATTATCAAAAATGGATTGCACAATTTCTTCCTCTTTTATTTTAAAGCTGTTTTTATCTGAGCTATTTTGCATCTCACCTCTGTTGTACATCTACAGTCTGAGGTTAACATTGTTTCCAGGTATTTTAATTTATTTACCTGTTTTATTATTGTTCCACTTGTCTTTATTATGCTTTATTGTGATGTTGTTTTCTTTGTTGCTACCATTACTTCTGTCTTTTTGTTATTGAGGCTGAGTCCTTTACTTTAGCTTTCCTTCACTATAAGTCTAACATTTCTTGTAACTCATTTCCACTATTAGCGATTAAGACTGTATCATATGCATACCCAAGGTTATTTATATTATGGGGAAGGGAACAGGCAAATAATTGCATTGCTGCTGTAAAGCTGGTAGCAAGGAGCACTACATTGCCTTTTGATTCACTTTTTCTTTGGTTGGTTCTTCACTACTTGCCTAGCTACTCTCTTGTCTTCTTGTGACTTCACTAGTTTTCCCTCCTTGGTTACCCTCCTTTATTGTCCTAGTCCCTTTATGAGGCCACTTAACTCCTACTTTCCTTCCTCCTGTTATTTGTTTGCACGCAGGCACATTAAAAAAAATATATATACCACCAATAAGACAAAATAAAAACCATCTGTTTCCAATGACATTTTTGTTTATTTGACATCATGACAATAAACAGTTTACATACAAACTTTCAACAATTGAAACCAAACAGTTATTAAGTTATAGCATTTTTAAGAAGGGCACAAGTTTTTAAAGGGATTATAAAACTTCTTATCTCACACACCTTTGATGAGTTGATGTTTTTTGTTGTATTTATTCTTGGACTTGATAACTTAACCTGTGGGTCTTACTTGTTCGTTTGTTGTTATAGTTGACATAACATCACTCTAGCCATATTCATAGACAAAGTATATATACGAACATCTATATGACTAGGACAGGTCAGTTTGTTTATTTTTTATTTAAGACTTCTATATATATTTTTAACTATGCTAGAAACATCAGTTGTGAACTTCTTCAGTTCAACACAATAATTGCCTCTATCTCTGAAACCTGTCTTCTTCTTCTTCTACCTTTTTAGCTCCCAGTGGAGCATAGGTCTTCAACAAACACTTTCCAAGTCATTCTGTTTTTTGCCATTCTTTTAAGATCATTCCATGTCTTCCCCATCATCTTCATCTCTGCTTCGATCTGTCTTCTCCAAGAATTCCTTGGTCTTCCTCTTTGTCTTTTCCCCTGGGGATTAAAAAAAAGGGCCTGTTGTGTAATACTCTCAGTTGGCTTCCGTAGTGTGTGTCCTATCCAGCTCCATCGTCTTCGCTGTATCTCTTTATCCACTGGTATTTGACTGGTACATTTCCATAATTCTATGTTAGTGATTTTGTCCTGCCATTTCCATCCCTTTATTCTGCGTAAGCATCCATTAATGAAAGTCTGTATCTTCATGATTGTCAGTTTTGTTGTTCTCCATGTTTCACAGCCATATAATAGGACCGACTTAACATTTGAGTTGAAAATTTTTATTTTTGTATTTAACCTAATTTCTTTTGATTTCCATATGTTTTCCAGTGCAATGAAAGCTCCTCTTGCTTTTGATATCCTTATTTTGGTATCATTTTCTGTTCCTCCCTCTTTATCTATATTACTGCCCAGATATATGTAAGATTGTACGTCTAGGAGAGATATTTCTCCTAGTTTTATTTCGTTATTGCCGACTGTATTAATTCTCATAATGTTGGTCTTATCTCTATTAATCTTCAGTCCTAGCTGTTGTGAGCTGTCATCAAGTATGCTCATTTTATCCTGCATCTGTTGATGGCTGTGCGATAGGAGAGCTATGTCATCAGCAAAGTTTAAATCATCAAGTTGTTTGGTCAGTGACCACTGGATCCCATTTCTGTTGTTTTGAGTTATTTTCATAATCCAATCTATGGCCAGTAGGAAGAGAAATGGAGACAGAAGGCATCCCTGCCTCACTCTTGTTCTTATTTCAAATGCTTCTGTAAGCTGTCCTTCATGAACCACACTACATTTTGTTCCTTCATACATTGTTTTTAACAGGTTAATAAACTTTATGGGGATTCCGTAATGACTCAGTAACTTCCAAAGCATTCTTCTGTCTAAACTATCAAATGCCTTTTCATAATCTATGAATCCAATATAAAGTGGGGATTTTAGTTCTAAACTTTGTTCAACTATTATACGTTCCTACGTATATAAATATATAAATCCAGTTATTTGATCAGCACATGATTGTTTATCTCTCAAATGTTTCTCTATGGCCTCTTTTAGTCTCCAGAATGATTCTGCTTAATATTTTTCCTGGCACTGATAGTAGCATAATTCCCCTATAATTTGTGCACTCCTGTAAACTTCCTTTCTTTGGTAGTTTGATCATATAACCTTCTTTCCAGTCTTTAGGTATTTCTTCCCTCTCCCAAATTTTATCTAACAGATTATGTAACATCTTGGTAGAGGTGTTAATATCTGCTTTGATGGTTTCCGAAGGAATTTCATCTGGTGATGTGGCTATACCATTTTTTAATAGTATGATGGCTTTCATTATTTCTTCTTTACTTGGTTATCCACAGTTAACGTGTAACTCTTCTTCTGCTGGTAGTATATCTGGAGGATTGTTTGAGCCGGGTCTGTTCAAAAGTTCTTCAAAATGCTCTTTCCATCTCTCCATTTGTTCCCTTATATTACTAAGCAGATTACCTTTCTTATCTTTAATAAAGACATTGATCTGTTTGTATTTTCCACTTAATTTCTTTGTGCTGTTGTACAGTTCTTTCATATTCCCTTTATTTGCTGCTTCTTCTGCCTCTTTAGCTAGTTCATCTATATACATGTATTTCCTTTTATCCCTTTAATGCATCTTCTCACTTCTTTGTTACACTCTGTGTAAGTTTCCTGTGTCTTGGCTTAATTACTTCTTGTTTTGCTTTTATTTATGTCTGCTTTCTTGTTCTTTCTTTCTTTAATTTTGTCCAGGGTCTCTGCTGTCATCCATGCCTTATTCTGGCGTTCACTTTTCCCCAGTGTTTCTTTGCATGTCTCTTTCCATATATCTTTTACCTGTTTCCAATGATCTTCTATATTTATTTTATTTTCTAGTTGTTGGAGGACTTGGTATTTGTTTGATATTGTGACTGCAAATTTATCTTTAATTCCTTGTTCTTTAAGAAACCCTACATTGAAATACTTTCTACCCTTATTCGCTGTAGTATACCTTTTTTGTTTAATTTTAAGTTTGGCTATCAGAAGATGATGATCAGAAGCTACATCTGCCCCTCTATATACTTTTACATCCTGTAAGGATGACTTAAACTTATTATTAATACATATGTGATCAATTTGATTTTCCGTTCTATGATCTGGTGACACCCATGTAGCTTTGTGTATTCTTTTATGCTGGAATATTGTTCCTCCTAGGCTCACTTGATTTAAGGGCGCAGAAATTCACAAACATCTTTCCATTCTCATTTATATCTCCAAGTCCATGTTTTCCCATAATCTCTTCGAAGCCTCTATTGTCTGATCCTACTTTAGCATTTTGGTCTCCCATGAAGTTTATAATATCCTTCGCTCGTCTTGCATCCATCTGACATTGCAGTAGTTTATAGAAATCATCTTTAACTAAATCATCCTTATCGTTGGTTGGTGCATAGCATTGGATAATGTGTAATTTTATTTTGTTTTTGGTTGTTTTAAATGTTGCTCTCATTAGTCTTGGTCCTACTGCTTCCCATTCTATTAGCGTCTTCTGTGCATTCCTTGATAGCATTGTAGCTACCCCTTCACTATGTTGTGCTCCAGGTTCCTGGTGTCCTGATGATAAAATCATCTCTCCTGTATTTAGTTTTATTCTTTCCGTTCCTAGCCATCTTGTTTCACACATTCCCAGAATATCTATCTTGTAGTTTGTCATTTCTGCTGCTACCTGAGCAGCTTTTCCTTGTTCGTTTAGAGTACGTACATTCCAGGTGCCAATTCTGGAGGATTTCCTGGTAGACAAAGTGTGAGTCTGCAACCTGGACTCCTTACGGCTTTCTCCGGCTTGCGTCATACGTCTCTTAGACAGAGAGCCCTTATCTTTCCTGGATGGTGGATTTACTTTTTATCTCTGACTTGTCCATGTTTGTGAAGTTTTTTCGGCTTATTTTTTTTTTTTTTACAGTATGAGATAGCCAATTCCATGCCCAACCCTCCTTTCTTGCCTCTTATGACTTTCGGTTTTCTCCTCTATAAAAAATTTTTTTTCTGTGCTTCTTACCCCTCATTTATTTTTACTGTACCCCACTCTCAGACATCTCACTCTTAGCGTCTTTTTACACCTGTCAGACTACTATTCGATTCTTTCTCCTTTGTGTTTGCACACTGACCCCTGTGTTTACTCATCTGGTTCTGTTTACATTTACGCACTTTTTCGCACGATTTTCGACGTTCACGACAGCCGCACTTGGTTACGATTTTATTTTGGATTTGACAGGATAGTTTTACTTTTTGTTGTTGTTTTCTTTAACACATTTCGATTGTTTTTGTTTTGGTTGTTTCGTTATTAATTTGTGTGTGTGTGTTTTTATTGTTTGTTCCTGATGAAGGCCTATTGAGCCGAAACGTTGTTTAGTCTGTGTCGTCCACTTGTCATGTAAAGCTTCTTACATACCTTTTTTTATTTTTTAATTTTTCCTCTTATGAACATGCCTGGTAGGGTACAGCGCAGCTATTCTTTACTCCCCTTTCGGGCCCCGGTTTTTAATGTCAGTGTTGTGGTCCTCAAAGTTAGTAGTGTCAATGAATCCTTTCAACGGGAAGACAATGTTCCCAGATCTTGGTGGAACACCACCACGGCTAACCACAACTTGAAGTAGCTCAATACAATGAACAGAAAGGAGTAGTGTCCACCGGACTGGTCAAGGGCGTACGGCAGAGTATTGCTGAACACATTCTTTGGTCATCGTGGTCTATCATCATCTAATGTGCAGAGGGACATACCCTCAACATATGACATGCCACATTTTGCGATATTCTTGTATTGTTCAGGAGAATCGCAACACAAATTCTAGAGGCCGTTAACTGGGACAGTGTTACACGAATATGGCTTCAAATCTATGTTCACTCGTTGAATAAAAAAAGGATAACACGGCTTCATATTGAGAAACTTGCAGATAGTATTGAGAAACTTGCAGATAGTATTGAGAAACTTGCAGACAGTATTGAGAAATTTGCAGATAGTATTGAGAAACTTGCAGACAGTATTGAGAAATTTGCAGATAGTATTGAGAAACTTGCAGACAGTATTGAGAAATTTGCAGATAGTATTGAGAAACTTTCTGATAGTATAGAAAAACTTTCTGATAAAAGAAATCTTTTTCCAATTCTTTGAGGATAACCCATTCTTTCTCCTTGATTACCATTGGCTTGGCTTATGGATTTTTGAGACTATTTTGTTTTTGTCTGTGTCAGGCTGGACAGTATGTTTATATGTTGTTTGTATAGGTTAATACCTGTTTCACTTACTCTAGCCAATTAAAGACTTAGTGGTAACAGAACTAAAATTAAAGTGGTGTTATGTTACAAGATCTACAAAGACTAAGACTATTTTGCAGAGCACAGTACCTGGTAAAAGAAAACAAGGCAAGTGGAGAAATCAGTGGGAAGACACGATCAGAGATTGGGCTGTATTAAACTTTGTCACATCTCAGAGAGCAGCTCATAATTGTGTAGATTAAAGGAAAATTATGAAGATTTCTTTAAGACTGGTCCAACTACTGCCAAGGTTATAGAACTAATGTATTAATTCAAAGAAAATGCTCTTTCTTATCCTCGGAGTATAATATGTATTATTTTGGTGTTATAGATGTTGAACAGTATAGATTGCAAGAGATTCAATGCAGAGTAGCTTCCACAGCTAAGTGGATATATAATTTGTATTATGGATGATAAGAATTGCTTTTTTTTCAATTTCAGAATTCATTCACGATGAAATTCATTGTAGTCATTTGCATACTAGGAACAGTTATTGTTTCAAGAGCCTCTACCCAAGCAACAAATTCAACAACTCCCTCAACAGTTACAACAACTGTGACACCAACCACAAGCACCCTGTCTCCTGAACAGCGTATGTATTGTTTACAACCTTTTACCCATGACTGTGCACTCATTAGTTTGCTAGTGCAGTATAGAAGCCTTATAAGCTCCTTTGTCTGCATGCTTAAAATCAATGATTTCAAACTGATCTTTCTGATGTACATTTTCATGCATAAATCTCTGTAATTTCACAGCAAATAGTTCATTGATTTATACTAGAATCTTCTTTTCATTCACTTTGAAGTACCTTTGTACATGTCATAATTAGCCATAAATTTGTAATTTTGTGTGCGTGAAATTTTATCACAATATAATTTTGGGGCCACCATTTTATAAATCATCTTTTGCTTGTTTTCATGAAATTAGGGTAGGACTCTGGTTTATGTACCATTCTATAGACAATCAACTGTTAATCACTAGCTGCTATTATCTCATGTGTTGACCATCTCATAATTGAATATAGTAAAGTAAGCAGTAAATATAAAATAATGTTATTTTAAATGGAATGTTTCAGGTGTCAAAAAGAAATTAAATGTTCTAAATATCAGAAGTGTTCTAGATGTGAAAATAAAATAAAAGTGCTATTTTTGAGTCTTTTAATAAGTTATTTTATCATTAAAATGAATGTATCTTTTGTAAAAATAAACATTGAATTTGAAATTAAATGCACTTTAATTTGTGAACATTGACGACATTTAACAACAATCAAAACTTATACATAGCCTTCATTGACCAGGAAAAAGCATTCAACAGAGTAAACAGAGAACAACTGTGGGAGATACTAACAACATACGGAGTAAGCCATCATCTAACCAACCTTATTAAAAGTCTCTACGTCAACAGCAGCTGCAGGGTCAGAACAGCAGCAGGCTACACAGACCACTTCGAAGTTAGGTCAGGTGTAAGACAGGGGTGCGTACTATCCCCGCTACTGTTTATTACATACATGGACCATATATGCAAGCTAGCCAACCCATCAGAGACAGAGGAGATCAACGAGCTTTTATTTGCAGACGATCAGGCACTAATACATGAAACAATAGAAGACCTACAAGAACACTTAAACAAACTCAACATCTCAGGCACAAAATACAACATGAAAATCAACAAAACAGAAGTCATGAATGTCGCCAAAAATAAACAGAACATCAACATAACTATAGAAGGCAGACAACTAAAACAAGTAGAGGAATTCAAATACCTAGGAAGTCTAATGACAAACGACAATTCTTTAACAGTAGAGATAGAATCAAGATGCAACAAAGCTTGTCAAATCATCGGACAGTTATCACCACTATTGTCCAACAAGGAAATAACTCTGGAGGCAAAACGAGCACTATACAATACAATCTTCATCCCAACGTTGTGCTACCATTGCCAGACCTGGACCCTAGATGCAAGAACAATAAGAAAAGTAACTTCTACAGAGATGAAATGTGTTAGACGAATGGCAGGAAACAGCCTGCGAGATAAGATCAGAAATGAAGAACTGAGAAAAAGCAAGGAATAGCCCCGCCATGAAATATATAAAGAAACAATAGATAAAATGGTTTGGCCACGTGACAAGGGAGAAAGAATAAAACACAACACAACGAGCCTTCAACAAACGTTGTGAGAACACCAGACCCAAGGGTCGACCACGAAAAAGATGGGTCGATGGAATATTAGAAGCACTAGGAAACATAACAGCAGCAGAGGTGAACAGAAGAGCAAAAGACCGCAAATTATATCTCCCCTCGACGCTGAAAGGCAGATGAGGAAGGAAAGAAGAAGAAAACATTTAATGCAATATAATGGAACTCTTTCTTAGAATGAGTCTAATTTCTGGCTATTTTCATATTTGCTACATCCATGACATTTTTTTAATGAAAATCAGATAACAGATATTTTTTTAATCATTTGCAATGTTTTATGATATTTTTTTGGAAGTAGTGTACATAATGGGAAGTGCCATGTAATGAGAAGAGAACAGCTAGAAATATATTGTAACAACTGGGAAAATTGAGGGACGAAGAGATAGAGGGAAGCAAATAGAAAAGATACCAGACAGCTTAAGAGAATGGCTTGGCAGAAGGCCGACAACAGAAATTAAAAATAACTGTCATGATCGAAAGTTATGGAGAGACATGATCACCTACGCCAGCAGGCTTGGTACTTGATGATAATGAGTGTACATAAAAAAGTCTGCTTATTTACTATTTTGTTGGATAAAACAATTGGAAGCTGCTATATGTAATGTTAAATGTTGTTTGTTGTTTTTAGTTTTATGCTTGACAATAAGATGAAAGTCACAGTAAAGCTGAGGTTAGTTAACTGGTTACTAGGGACATGAAGTTGGGTTTACTTCCTTGATCTACCAACTTCTAGGTTCACTCAACCTTAAGTGGGTGCCTGGGAATGGCATGTGAGACACTTTTTGATGGCCTGTGGACCTCTTTAATGATTTTCATAAGTCAATCTTTCCTGCAGGTTCATATATCACGCTATATCACTCCAAAGCATGACAGTTCATGAATATTTCCTGAATTTTACAGCGTTTTACTAATAATTGAACAGCCACAGGACCGGAATTGAAATGCATATACTAGTTGTATTTGATCTAAAGAAAATGTTTGCCAAAAGTCTGAAGAAGCATTTTGAGGATCTCAGTAGCAGATGTGCCAAGCTTATGACATGATAATTACAGTCTGGGAACTTTCTAATAGCTCCTCATATAACCAACAGCCTACAAGAACAATCAGCACACATATTTGTCATCTGTTTGGAAGGACTGAGTTGTCTGTTCTGTGTGCACTAAGGTAGATTTTAATCAGTAATCATTTATTTTTGCTTCCAATTTCAGAATGTCTGCAGCATAATGGATCATGTGACAAATGTGTGAGCAATGCAAAGGTAAGACTGTTAACATTACTCTCTCCATAGACTTTTCAGATGCTTACGGAACAGTTATCAGCAAACCTTTTACATTTTCTTGTGTTGTCTTGAATACCTGTTTTTTTTTTTTTTTTTTTAAACTTTTCTATGTAAGCATCCCATTTCTTCTTATATCAATTTCTAATTCTCTTTTACATTTCTAACATTTGTTTCTTTCTCTTACATTTGTAGTTCATCACATCAATTTATTTTGCAATGTGTCCTTCATAATATTACTCTTGGCTGGCTTTCTTATGTGATAGGAAACTCTTTATATGTAGCTTTGTAGCAGTCTCTAATCATCAGGAAAAAATCTGAAACAAGTATTTTGGTGTTAATGTTTTCTCTCTCTCCAGTTGCAATTATCTTTCTTTCTCTCAATACTAATGTTAACATTTTCTTTAATATTTTCATTTGTGGCCTATCATACCATCTCAGCTTCATTAATTTTCGTGCATTTGTTAAAATTATGTTCCTGATTGTTGTATTTCTTGTTTGCCGTGTACTAATAATATGTATCAGTATAACTTTTCTTTGAACTGAAGATTCTTAGACCTCAATTGGATTTATTTACTTTTGATATTTATATTTTTTCTACAACAAAATTTATTTTTTTTTTCTCGAGTGATTTCATGGTCTTCTTATATCTTCACCCGTGTTTTCACATGATGTAATGTTTCTCTCATTGAGGTCTGGTTTTTTCGGTAATAGCATTTTTAATAACGATTTTTTGTGTGTTAAAGTGAAAATAATCACTATTGTGATTTCCATGCTATATTATAACTCTTCCCCTTCTAAAGTAAAACTGGGTCTGCACCAAAGAAGAAGATTGGAAGAATATTAAAAATTTTTTTTTACATTTTCATATATCCCATGTCATTATAAGGAAACCCTTTCAGAAATAATCATTTTGGGGACACAAACCATTTTTCTTCACAATTATCATAAAAATATTTGGCATTAACCTATATTTTATTTTAATATTTATATTTTTACACATAAGGTGATCTTGTGTTTATGAAATCATAATATTTTCAAAATAATTTTGATCGCAGAAAGTCTAACGTTTTAAAAACAGTTTTGTTAACCTTTACAATACTTTGGCATAAAAAAAAGTAAAGAGCTCCATCACGCCAAGTGGCGTATAGGGTGTTAGTGACCAATATTTTTATAGACCTTCGGCATGCGTGATTTTTGGGGTAATGTGGTTGGTCTTATTATGCTCGTGCCACTTTACTTTCCCAGAAAAATATCCGGTTCCCGTTTAAGGTTGGGTTAACTCGGAAGTCAATCAATCAGGATCGAACTCCACCTCTTGTCCTTTGTAGTCCAGTTCACTAACCACTGAAAAAAGAAACACAGTTGCCTTAATGACAAATTCGTTATAATTAAACTTTTAAAGCTATAGATTTCCACTTGTAAACACTAAAAAATAACGAGATATGACACAAATTAATTAATAACTGTAGACGAATGATTCATTGACTGGTTGTAGGGACTACAAGGGAGCCACTGTGCAGTAATCATCTAGTTGTAGGGATAAAGTGAAGTTAAATATTATTTTCTGGTCATTTATTACTTTAGCGTTATTGACCTAATATATAGAACCAGTTCTAACCTATGGAAGTGAATCATGGACAGTAGACAAACAAATGAAAAGACGGTTAGAGGTCACAGAGATGGGATTTCTCAGACGAAAGAAGGGAGCTTCTAAAAAACATCAGAAAGAAACAATCAATATTTTTTGGGCCCATCATGAGAAGAGGAAAGTTGGAATACTTGGTTACAACTGGCAAAATAAAAGGAAAAAGAGATCGCTGATGACAAAGAGTGAAAATACTAGATAGCTTGGTGTCATGGCATGGAAAATAGTCAACAGCAGAACTGATATGATGCACTGTAGATAAAAGGTTGTGGAAGGACATAGTCGCCTATGCCAACCAGTCTGGCACATGATGATGATGTTATTGACCTTGAACAAAAAAAATTATTTTAAATGAATTTTTTTTCAGCTTGATAAGGAAAGATAAATTAAAATGTATGAATGTACATTTTCTGCACATTTGACAAATGATTTCATATTTTGAGAAACCATTGGAATCTTATTAAAATTGAATGCTTAGTCAGTATATAAAATATTTGTGTAAAAGCATGTGCTTAAAACACAAGACATCATGTACTACAGCAAATCCCTAGATCCCTGATAAAGAAATAATTCTTATTGTAGACACTGGCTCATTGTAAACTGTTACTTGCAGATTATTTCATATGGTACGATATATATATATATAAAATAACCAGTGTTTAAGTTAATTTTTTATTGAAAATGAAATTGCTTATTTAATATTTCTTTGACATGTCTGTGAATTTTGTCAATGTTATTACTGTCTTTTAATGTGTCTCTTTTCTTAGTGCCTATACTGTTACACCAATGACAAATGCACATTGTATCCTACTGGCAAAGTTTTGCCACCTTCAGATGTTTGTGCTCTGGACAAGGCCAGATGGGGGGTCTGCTGGTGTGAGTACACTGTTTGCTAAAAAGACAGTTATCCCTACATTTATGATACCGTAGTAAAATTTACAACATCAAAACACAAATTCCTCAAAATTTGATCCCCCCCCCCCCCCCCCCATGTTCAAATATTACCTCCCTTCATGTACCTTCCTAATTACTACTTTCAGTGACCTCTCACTATTTAATTTTTATCCATTGCTGTTGGATTTTTTTTTTTTTTTTTTTTTTTTTCTCTTTTGAGATCGTGAGATACATTGTTTAATGCAAAAAAAAAAAAAAATTCCAATTTTCAAGAAATTGGCTGTTTTTCCTTTTATTTATTTTTTTTTTGCTGTGACCAGGGAAATTTTCTGGTTATTCATCATCATATGCCATACCGGTTGGCGTAGGTGAGCATGTCCCTCCACAATCTTCTATCTACAGTGCATCATATCAGTTCTGTTGACTGTTTTCCATGCCATGACACCAAGCTATCCAGTATTTTCTCTCTTTGTCGTCCGCGATCTCTCTTTCCTTTATTTTGCCAGTTGTAACCAAGTATTCCAACTTTGCTTTTCTCATGATGTGCCCGAAAAATGTTGATTGCTTTTTTCTGATGTTTTTTAAGAGCTCCCTTTTTGTGTTGGCCTCTTTGAGAACTTCCTCATTGGTCTTTTTAGCTGTCCAGGGAACTTTCAAAATTCTTCTGAGAAATCCCATCTCTGTGGCCTCTAATCGTCTTTTCATTTGTTTATCTGCTGTCCATGATTTGCTTCCATAGGTCAGAATTGGTTCTATATAGCACTGATGAACGCTCTTTCTCATTTTTATTGACATAGATTTGTTGCATAAGATATTTTTCTTTTTCTGAAATGCTATTTTGGCCTGAGCTATTTTGCTTTTTATTTCTGTGGTGCATCTCCCACCTGATGTTGTTATTGTGCCCAAGTATTTGAAACATTGCACTTGTTTCAGATTTGTCTCGTTTATTTTTATGCTGCATGATGGTGGTGATTTTTTCTTCGATATAACCATTACTTCTGTTTTCTTACTTTTCAGACTGAGACCTTTCTTGTTGCTTTCTTTTACTATTATGTCTATCATTTCTTGTATTTCATTCTCTGTCTCTGCTATTAAGACTGTGTCATCCGCATATTGCAAATTATTTATGTTGTGACCGTTGACTTCAATTCCTTTTTTGTCTACTATTGATCTCCTAATATATTTGCTGTAAAGTGAAAACTAATCATGAGAACCATACCCTTAGACATTGTAAAATGTCCAGTCCATGAGGTGAAACTCAGGTCATAAATCAACCTGAGCCAGAAATTTTGAGGTCTGTGTTTTGCCAAAGGTGAACACACGGGATTGTGTCAAGAGTTCAGAGAAATTACTATTTTTAGAGCACCTAATGTTACATTTAAGTGGTAGTAATTTTTACTACGGTATCGTAGCTGGGAGAGTTACAGATAAGTATCGTAATCTAGGGTTATAATCATACTTGTAAATCTTGTAGGTACTTTGTACATTTTTCTAAATATTTCTTAGTATTTAAAATGCAATTATTAGATAAGTCTATGATTATTATAATTCATTGATATCTTTATCATGTCGTTACATCAATTAAGGATAACAAAAACATTTTTAAGTTAATTAATTTTATATAATCATCCAAAAGGACATTTTAAATATTCCCAGCTGTGAGTTCACGTAGTAGTACAAGGTTGCAATTTTTTTGTGATACCTCTATTGTTCTCCAGTAAACAACTGTCACATAATTTTTTTTAAAATTATTTTCTGGTGATTATAACAAAATTTCAACAGATATTGTAATTTTAGCCTGAGCAATGCAAGACTTAATTAATATTTTTAATGGTAGACTAATTAGTAAAGGAAATGAAGAAAAGGAGACCAGAAGCAGAATAACAAAAGCTGCAGCAAATTTTAAAGACCTGGACAAAATGTAGAAATAAAAAACACTAACCAGAAAAACTGGAGCCGCGATAGCTCAGTGGTTAGTGAACTGGACTACAAAGGACAAGGGGTAGGGTTCGATCCCAACCGACGGCTTCTGGGTTCACCCAGCCTTAAATGGGTACCAGATTTTTTCTGTGAAAGTAAAGCGGCACGGGTGTAATACCAACCACATAACCCCAAAAATCATGTGCTGAAGGTCTGTAAAATATATGGTCAGTAGCACTATATTCACTATACGCCACTTGGCGTGATGGGGGCTCTTTACTTTTTTTTTTACTTTTAAGCAGAAAAACTATACTTAGAATGTGTGTGCAACTCAAATGTACTATCACCTCTAAGCATGTGAAAGCTGGAAAACAACAAAAGAGATTGAGAAAAAACATTTTTGAAGACAAATGCCTGAGAAGGATACTCTGTACAATGGAATGACTTCAAGACTAATATGGAGATAAGAGAAGTGGCCATGCAATGATCCAATGATCTCATCTACAATTAGGAAAAGAAGATGGTCATATGTTGTGCATGTGTTGAAAAGAGACGACAAATGAATTTTAAAACAGTTTTCTTATCTGGGAAACATCAGGATACAGAAAAAGAGGAAGACCTAGAGAGACACTGAAAAGAGAAATAAAGTTGGCAGGCATTGACTCATTTCATAAGATTGAACATGTTGCCCAGAATAGAGATGGATAATAAAAAGCACTGATTTTTATGAAACATCTAGCGGTGCTGGAAGGATAAAAAATAAGTAAAATAAAGAGGACAAGATTGAAGAGCATGTGTTTAAAATCCCAATAAGGTCAAGTTTTTTTTCCATTGGGGGTGAAATAACTCATATCCAAACACCTTGTGGTGACTGCACTGTACAAGTGGCCTTTATTCTTCTGTTCTTTAAGTCCTTCCCTTTGTGTGTTGGAGTGTGCTGATAAATATCGTAGTAATGATATTCCTATTTTCAAAAGCAAGAAATCTGAATTAGTATTTTCCGTACTTTAATTTTGTTCTTTATAAATATATATTCTTTCTTAACACTAATTTGTATAAACAACTGTTTGAATGCCAGTCATTATTTTTCATCTAAGTTTTTATCTCCTTGTTTAAATAGTAAATTTTGAGGCTTTGATTATCTCAATGAGTGTCATTGGAGGTGTTTTGATCATCACTACCATTTGTTGCATCTACTGTTGCTGTTGCCGTGGAAGTGGAAAGGCCAAGTAAGTACCCATATTTGCTTGCACCACCAATTGTTTGAGAACTTAGATTGTCAGAACTAAATTTCTCAACATTTTGTGGTGCTTTGTATGAAAGAGAAATTAGTTTGTGATCTTTTAACAGTTTTAATTGTTTTCAAGGATAATTTAACTGTAAGCTTGACCCAGGAAATATACATATTGGAACACTGTGACCATCAAGATGGATATTATGTATAGAAACATTGTTTCTAGCTTTATAATTCATCAGACATGTAAGAAATTATTTGATTCTATCTTCCTATTTTAGATATTTTTCTACTGCTTGAAATCATTTTGTTTAAGTTTTTGTTTTTAAATCTCATCAGCCACAGTGTTAACTTTATGCAATAAGACAAACAAAATCGTGATAGCAGTACAATTTAAAATAAAATTGCTCAACGGCTAAAAGCTATACTTTTTTTGTCGAGTGTTCAATTTTTTTTAAAAATTAGATCATTCAACAAAAACACTTACTTTTGAAAGATGTATGTTCTTTCTCAAATTAATGAGTTTATGACAGAATATATGATTGCATATTACATATATCATTAATAGGGCTTGGATTTTTATGACATAAAATTATTGAAATATACCTGTATGTATGACCAAAAAAATGCTAAAATGAAAAATAGATTGAAATATGATAATCACTTATTTGTTATTGAAAGCGACATTATGGGTATGGTTAGTCAAAGGCCAACTTTTTTTTTTTTTTTTGCTTCGTTTCCGGTTGTTTCCAAAATGGAGGAATTATTTTTCTCCGGCTTGGTATAGAATCATTGATCAGAGGTTTAACAAGCCACTATCGTAAAAATGATGTTGTTAATGAAATGTAGACATGATACAGAATGTGTAAATTAGCAGTAGATAGTAGTGATAGTTTTTTCGGACCTAAAACAACAACAAAAATAGGATTCTGGAATGTACGTACAATGGCCGCATCTTCAGTAATAAAGAAAAGACGATGGTCATATGTTGGACGTGTGATGAGAAGAGATAATAACCGAATAGAAAAGCAAGCCCTCATATGGGAAACAACAGGTAAGAGGAAAAGAGGAAGACCCAGAGAGACACTGAGAAGAACATTGATGAGAGAGGCAAGAGCAGCAGGATTCAGCTCCCTCAATGAGATAGAGCTGCTTGCACAGAACAGATACAAATGGCGAGATTTGATAAAATATCTTTAAAAGAATTGAAAACTGCTAGAACAAAAATTCAGATAAGAGAAGGAGTATTTTGGTCTACACCCTATGGGCCGGCTACGGCTAGAAAGGTCAATAGATAGATAGATAGTCAAAGGCCCCGGTATCACTGCAGATGAATTAAAATCCATAATTACTCAACCGCCCATGCCAGTGGAATCATCCAAATTAAAATTCATGTCATTAAAGGATCCTAATAAAGAAAGGCAGCTGCAGTTCCCATCATAGCAGCTACAGCACACGTCAAAAGACATGAGGCCAAGTGGCACAGAAAGGGAACGCAGCTGAACTGTCCTTCGTCATACGATAGCATTCATCATAAGCAATCTGAATATCGAAATACGATCCAGAGGAAAAATACAGCTAATGGTGTGCACATGTAGAAGCTGAGGGATGGAGAGAGTAGAGGAGGAAACAAAGACGAGAGAACAATCCAGAAGTGAGGGGGCAGATAGGCGAGACGAGAGAATGAGGTCAAGGAGGAAAAAAGGAAAAACACATTAATACGAGGTCATGAGAAAAATAAGTAGAGGATGGGTCAAATTCACGAGCAAGATGTGGAAGGCCATCTCCAGAAGTGAGTGGGCAGACAGACATGTAGGTCTAGAAGGGGAGGAATGGAGAGAATAGAGGAATAAACAGACGAGAGAACAAGGTCAAGGAATAAAAGACATTAAGACAAAGTCAGGAGAAAAACGAGACTATGGGTCGAAATTCATGTGCAAAACATGGAAGGCCATCTCCAGAAGTGAGTGGGCGGACAGACGCGTGGGAAGTCAATTTTGATTGGCTGACAAGATCTAAATTTAAGAGGTAAACACAACAGATTGAGAGGCACTTGGACGAAGCACTTGGATAGAGACACTTGGAGAAATGTAGTCGGCAGGACACACACGCTCGTTTGGAGCCGGGCAACCATGTGGATCGGCCCATAGGGAAGCTAACCTTAGCCTAATAGAATTAGACGCAATGTAAGTTAGTACGTGAGTTGGAATAATAGAAGACTTGGATAGAAGCACTGAGAGACGGAACACTTGGAGAGACTGGGTTGGCAGGGAGTAACGATCTAGAGTAATACAACAAGCAAGTGTAATAGAATTACAACCAGCATGAACACGGGATAGTTAGGAGAGGCAGAGACTAGTGAAGAACATTTAGGCGGACAGATTAGTAAGTAGCACTATTAAGAGACAGTTAGCAACGGTTGCCAAGAGACAGCCGGGCCGGTAGGAGTTAGATAGGTTGGGGGGTATAGTGTAGATGTGAGTATGAACGCGTTAGAGCCCAGAGATAAGTGTTAGGTAGACTAGCGGGGCCATTCGATGGGAATGGTCCACATATAGTGTAGATGTGAGTATGAATACGTTAGAGCCCAGAGATAAGGGTTAGGTAGGCTAGGGGGGCCATTCGATGGGAATGGTCCACATATAGTGTAGATGTGAGTATGAATACGTTAGAGCCCAGAGATAAGTGTTAGTAGGCTAGGGGGCCATTCGATGGGAATGGTCCACATAAAGTGTAGATGTGAGTATGAATACGTTAGAGCCCAGAGATAAGTGTTAGGGCGATAGACTGAAGAAATTGTAAGAGTGCACTATAAGTGTGTGACCTGCCATATCCATTGTGGAATGAGAGTCCGATGTGACAGGAATAAAAATCAGAATAAATACTTATATCCAGTGTAGTTAGGAGTTACAGAGTTACATTTATCTAGCCTAGCGTCAGCCCTCGGGGACAAATCATAACAGCAGTAAAGTTGTCGCGGAAACACAACGTGAAACGGTCATCATAACAAACCAGAAGTACTATGGGATGAGACAAGGTCAATGCTAAGATGAGTGTCCAGTTAGCCCGGAACGTGTTGGCCGATTGTAAACAACTAGATCACCACATTTCAGCGGAGGTCAAGTACGCACAAGACTGACCGGGCGTGTGAAGGCCGCCAGTAAGTAAACAAAGTAACGATCGATATATATCGATACAATGTGCGAGTAGAACACACATCATCATCGGCTGACAGTCACGCTACCATCTGACGTCTGCCGGCCCTGCATGCCCGCAATAAGAAAGAACTTTCGCCCAGATACACACAGAGCAGTAGCTCCAGCACCAAGCTGGACTTGGAATATGAAGAAACTTCAACAAGGAACACTTTCAGACTGATCCTCAAGGGTTTCTGCCGCCTATCCGCCATATTGACTGGAAAGTATTTAAAAAAAAATATTAATTAATTATATTATGATACACATCTGTAAGTCATGTTAACAATACTGTCGTAAAAATTACTACCACTTAATTGTTACATTTTGAGTTTGGGAAAAAAAGATTTTCTTTGAACTTTTGCTACAAAGCTATGTGTTTACCCAAGCAGGCACACTGGAGTCAGATGCTGTTATCATTTTCTGGGTTACTTTTGATTTAGGACCTGAAATTCTAATGCATAGTGCTGTGACAACTGGAAGTGTTATGTTGTTGATTCACATGGTGGTCGTAAGTCCATCAATCCAGGTGTATGTTCGGCTTCCTCAATGTGTTTTTTGGTCACTGTCTTTCCTATATTACGAAGGTTTGTTGATGTCTCACTGATGACCAAGAAGATTTACCACATCATAAGAAACAAAGACACAAAAAAAAATTTGTATGAAAATTGGCTAATTTATTTTAAAAAAAACAGCCCCTTTTCTATGATACCTTCTCTACTTTTTTGTGCACTTAAAAAAAATTAATTGAACATCATAGGAAACCAATCCAACACTCAGGGGTCATCAGAGGTAGTAATTAGGAAGGTTTAGGGAGGGGGAAATGTTTGCCCACAGCAGCTGTCAAATTTCAAGAATTAGTATTTTGAGGTGCGTACTATCCCCCCTACTGTTTATTGCATACATGGACTATATATGCAAGTTAGCCAACCCATCAGGGACAGAGGAGATCAACAAGCTTTTATTTGCAGACGATCAGGCACTAATACATGAAACAATAGAAGACCTACAAGAACACTTAAACAAACTCAACAGCTTGGGCACAAAATACAACATGAAAATCAACATCAACAAAACAGAAGTCATGAATGTCGCCAAAAACAAACAGAACATCAACATAACTATAGAAGGCAGGCAACTAAAACAAATAGAGGAATTCAAATACCTAGGAAGTCTAATGACAAACGATAATTCTCAAACAGCAGAGATAGAATCAAGATGTAACAAAGCTTGTCAAATCATCGGACAGTTATCTCCACTATTGTCCAACAAGGAAATAACTCTGGAGGCAAAACGAGCACTATACAATACAATCTTCATCCCAACGTTGTGCTACCAATGCCAGACCTGGACCCTAGATGCAAGAACAATAAGAAAAATAACCTCTACTGAGATGAAATGTGTTAGACGAATGAAAGGAAACAGTCTGAGAGATAAGATCAGAAATGGAGAACTGAGAAAAAAGCTAGGAATAGCCCCCACCATAGAATATATAAAGAAACAATAGATAAAATGGTTTGGCCATGTGACAAGGCAGAAAGATCAAAATACAACACAACGAGCCTTCAGCAAATGTTGTGAGAACACCAGACCCAAGGGTCGACCACGAAAAAGATGGATCGATGGAATATTAGAAGCACTAGGAAACATAACAGTAGCAGAGGCGAACAGAAGAGCAAAAGACCGCAAATTATATCTCCCCTCGACGCTGAAGGCAGATGAGGAAGGAAAGAAGAAGTATTGTGAGGTGGGCATTTTTACGACAGAATCATAATGTGGGGTTAAACTATAAGTTTTCAGAATCGTAGAAGATAGATGGGTAATAATACTTATCAAATCATCTCTCTCTAGTTTATAGAAACTGTTTGATCATATGCCTTTTGATCCCATGACACATGCTACAGAGTGTCGACTGTGTTATCTATAAAGTTATCTGTTTTTCTGTTGTTTTTTTTTTTCAATTGTCCTCATCTTTCTCTTTTTTTTTTTATTCATATTATCGGTCAAATTATCCGCTAAGGCATCTGCATCCTTTGCGCTGGGTTCTGCTTTCTTGTCTTTGTCGACAAGCAATTTCTGAAGCAGCGAATCTCTCTTGAACTTTTTTTTGAATTTTTCAACACATTTATTCTCCCTCGGTGTCTGCAATTACTTTCACACTTCTTTTTTCTTGTTTTGACCAAAAATCTCTTTTACATTTGGACTTCAAACGTTTGTCCTGACATATGGTAGATCAACTAAAAAAATGATCTTTAATTTTCCAACTAAATATATATTTTGAATTACATTGAGTTATAGACACATTGTATTTTTTCAGACAAATTTATGTGTTTTTAGCAATATTACATAGCCACATTTTTTTTCCTTTAATAAAAGGGGATCTAAATGAAAGTTTTATTGTACCTAATATGTTGACAAATAACCAAAATAATGTATTTATGGTCCCTAATTTGGTCAAAATATGACCTAAACCTAAATGATTGTCAAAATATGCATTTGATATATTTACATAGCCAATTAAAAACAGTGTCAGACTTCAAAAAGGCATGAAACATGCTGAAATTAACTTGGATTGCAAAAATACCGATCTTTAAAAAATATGACATTAAAAAAATCCAATCCCTAATCATTAACGTTAAGATCATTACTTACATTTACATATCTTATCTTCTAATATATTATTTTAACAGATTTGATAAAGAAGATGCTAAATTTGAGTCACAAAAGATGGAAAGAAAGACAAAACAGGATGAACGCAGAGCAGAAAGAAAGAGCCGACTAGATGAAATTAGAAGGAAATATGGTTTGTGCATTTAAATGTTCATGTGTAATTAAATTTAATATTGTGAATTTGTTAGCTTTTTAAAAAATAATTGAACAAAACATTTGCAAGCAGCTAATTTCAGAATTGAAAAATGTTGATCATGTTGATGCATTCAACCAGAAGGTGATGACTTCCTAGTGTAAATTTATTACTGAAATTGAAACCTAGGTCACTAACCACCAGATGGAAACTAAGAGGGTAAACATTGGAAGGATCATCACTCTTGTGGATTTATGAGGTCTTTTGAAGTGGAACAGCTGCCATACTGGCTCATGTTCAGATCTCACAAGTTTATGTTTGCAATAAAATGTGAACAAGGTACTTTGATGACATTTTCAAAATATATTTTTTTAATATAACAAATAACTGGTACATAGCCTATGAATTTACAGATCCAACAAAACCTGTTATGTCAGTTATAAAAATTGATAACTTTTAAGTGAATTGTTATTGTTTGGAGAGGTTGTCAAATCATCAGATTGGCTTTCTGCTGACAAAAATAACAATGTAGATGATGATCTCTCAACAGGCTTGTAACATAATATAAAAACAGTGGTGTAATGATATTTTAATGGTTGATGGTGCCTCATCATTATTTCAATTTACAAATGAGCTATTCTGATTACTTTCAAATTTCATATCATCATCATCATTGAGTGCCATCTCTGCATTGAAGGTTGGTTACCATGGAGCTCAATTCTGCTCTGTCTCATGCTTTGATAGTGTAGGTTGTTATAGGCTGACTTGTCCATCTTTTGATACTGCTCGTCCATGTTAATCTTGGTCTGTCTTTGCCTCTTTTACCTTGGATTTTCCCTTCCAAGATTACTTTTAATAGACTGCTATATCTTTTAACATGCTCCCATAATTTCATTTGTTTTGTTTGAATTGCATTTAGTAGTTCTCTTTTCATTTTTAGTTATTTTAAGACTTCGTTTGTTTTCTTTTCTTTTCCTTCCATCCATTTCTTCCTATTCTTCTATAAATCAACATTTCAAAGGTTTAAACTTTCTGTTCTGTTTTTTTGTCTAATGTCTATATTCTTCTCCATGCAGGAATGTTTAGAAGATATAACATTTTGCTATTCTTAGTTTTAGCCCTGGTGTTATTTGTTTTGATGTTAGTGTATTTTTCATGACATTAAAATTACTTTTTGCTATTTCCTATTCTTTTGTTTATTTCAGTTTGATATTTTCCTTCACTTCTTTATATAGGGTGTCTAATGACTGTGCATTTTTTGTTGTTGAAATAATTACGCACCTAAATTTTATCTATGTATGACGTAATAGTTCAAGCACCATTTACGTGTTCATTTAAACATCACTGCTACATGATAGATCTGGCTTACAATGGTGTTAACGATTGAAGAAAGAGTATTTATAGTGGAGCATGTGTTCCGTAACGACGGCAAGTATTCGAATGGGGTTGTTGAACAATTTGTGAATAGATTTCCTGATACACCAGTGCCTCATCGAAATACTGTGAGTAATTTAATAATCAAATTTCAAAACACCGGTAGTGTACATGATGTTAGCCGTCCTGGTAGACCATCTATTCTTGAAGTAACATCTCTCAACATCCAGGACAGCATTCTAATGAGTCCTGGCAAATCAATAAGAAAGCTGGCTCAACAAGTACACAAATCAAGCAGTACTGTTCATAGAGTTCTGAAAAAAAAATTAAAGTTACATCCGTACAAATTTTCCGTCGTTCCTCAATTAAAAGAATTAGATTACCAATCCAGAATTAATTATTGTATGTGGTTTGAGAATTTTCTAGCCCAAGAAGGTGAGGAAATCCTTGATTTCACTTTCTTCACAGATGAAGCATGGTTCCATTTATCCGGTTATGTGAACAGTCAAAACAATCGGCTGTGGAGCAGTGAAAACCCCCATGAATTTCATCAAGTGCCGCTTTACGATCAAAAAGTCGGAGTGTGGTGCGCTATAAGTCGTATGCGGATAATAGGACCTATATTTTTTAATGAAACAATAAATGCAGAACGTTACCGTACTTTAATTCTGGAACCGTTCATAGCACACCATACAAAACGGGGAATTATGGAATCCTGGTTTCAGCAGGATGGGGCAACAGCACACACAGCCACAACACTCAATTATGAGGGGAGGTCAAAAAGTAATGCACACCAATTTTTTTCTCGGCTAATAATAAAGATAGGAATATGAAATTTTGCACACTTGGAATATGACATGTTCCAATTATGTGTACCAAATTGCACAGCATTCTGATAAATATTATGCAATCTATGAACCGTTAAAATGGAGCTTGTCAACAATGTCCGTTACAAACAGCGAATTGTCATAGAATTTCTGGTTGCGGAAAAAGAAACTGTGGCAAACATTCATAAACGACTGTGTGCAGTGTACAAATGTTCTGCAGTCGATAGGAGCACAGTTAGTCGCTGGGTTCAGAGAATTAAAGCTGCAGAAAGTGTACGAGTGGAGCTGCATGATTTACAGCGTTCTGGACGTGTTGCCTCGGCTACCAGCACAGACATGTTAAACCGGGCTGATGCCATTATTCGTAAGGATAGGCGTATCACTAGTCAGCAATTGGCATTGCAGCTTACAGTCAGCAAGGGAAGTGCAATTGCAATTTTTAAAACTCTCGGATATTCAAAGATTT
The DNA here is from genome assembly GCA_032433765.1 of Megaustenia siamemsis. NCBI lineage: Eukaryota > Metazoa > Mollusca > Gastropoda > Stylommatophora > Ariophantidae > Megaustenia > Megaustenia siamemsis. The sequence continues at coordinate 92,354,873 of JAVIAB010000051.1, forward strand.
GCGCTCGATGTGTTCCTCGGTGCCTAACAAATGATCACAGAGTTCAAAGGAAAACATTCTGTTCTGAATTGTTGGAGCGTTTCGGTGTTGAAGGAGAAATGTTTTTGTCAAAAATTGTTACCGGTGACGAAACGTGGGCACATCATTATGAGCCTGAAACAAAAATGCAGTCAATGGAATGGCATCATCCGCAGTCACCAAAAAGAAAAAAATTCAAAACATCTCCATCAGCCGGAAATGTGATGATCACTGTCTTCTGGGACATTGATGGTGTGATTCTTGCTGATGTAATGACAAGAGGTGAGACAATCAACTCGACAGCTTACATCAATACACTGACAAAACTCAAAAATCGGTTCCACAGAGTTCGGCCTAATAAGCCATCTGCAGATTTGTTGCTTCAACATGACAATGCACGCCCTCACACAAGTCTGGTAACACGGGAAGCAATCAACAAATTTGGTTGGACTGTACTGCCCCATCCTCCTTACAGCCCTAATCTGGCTCCCTCAGATTTCCATCTGTTTGGACCACTCAAAAAATTCCTGCATGGGACACACTTTGACAATGATGAGGATGTGATCCGTGCAGTTAAAAAATGGCTACGCGAGCAGGACAAAACTTGGTACAAACGAGGCATTCATGACCTAGTTTCGCGTTGGTGTAAGGCAATACGCTTGGACGGAGATTATGTTGAAAAATAGGTAGTGTAAAGGGGATGTTCAGCTACAATCTGTGAAAATTTCACACATTTTGTCCGAATAGTTTCCGAGAAAAAAATTGGTGTGCATTACTTTTTGACCTCCCTTGTATTTAGAAAGCATATTTGCAAATCGCATTATTTCACGTGGGATCTGGCCTGCTCGTTCACCAGATCTAACACCCCCAGATTATTATCTGTGGGGGGCATTGAAGGGGAAAGTTTATGAAAATAATCCGCAGACAATTAATGACCTAAAGACTGAAATAGTAGACAAGATTAAACAAATATCACCAGACATTATTCTGAAGGTTTCCGCAAATATGGAAAGACGAATCACGACATGTCTTGAGGCCCGTGGTGGACATTTTCAACATATGCTTTAGGCACTTTATTGTGTTAATACCAACATTACCCATTATAAACTCGCCGATAGCAGTCAAGTATATTTGAATATTTTACAATTTGTGTGACGCATTAGTTAACCGCATTTCTGGTGACGTTTTTCTTCCGAGAGTAGAAATTCACTGCACTGCGACTTTAAAAACACCCTGTAGTATGTCCAAGTAGTTGTAACTCTGAACTGTCTCCAGGTCTATTCCTTCCACTTTAATATCCACTTGTAGGTTTTGAGTATTATCTTTGTTTACATTATGTTATTTTGTTTATTTCAAATTTTACAAATTATGAAAAAATACACAATAAATAAAAATAGCTATATTATTTTATTTGATCATAGCTATCTTATTGACACTATCCATTATATGACATTGACAAGGAAGCTCTAGACGCTGAGCAGCCATGATAAGATTATGGTTCTTCATTGTGATGGTGGGTCTGCTAATTTAAATTGCTTACAACAAATTTTAATAGCTTTGACATTTCACACACTTTTGTTAGTCAAGGGATGTTACCTAAATTCAGAAGAGCTACAAGAAATGGGGAGGAATTGTGAACCAGTTTATTGTTTTATACTGTGGGTTTACTAGGAGATCTGGGGAGTTTATGGACGGTTGTTTGATGTGCAGTGAGGATAATTCAGCGACTTTTGGAGAAATGCGCTAAAAAATTGAAGTATCTGTATTGACTGACTCTATCTAAATGATTGTTAATGGCTACAAAATGTATAAAAATCTGACTTATAATTTACCGTAACTGGAGATTCACTTTATCTGTTTTTAAAAAAAAATTATTTCATGGCATTAAGGATTCCCAGGCCTTGAATGTGACATGTATATGGTAACATTAACTTTTGGATTTACATTTTAAAAATGTTCTTTAATTGACTAAGAGCTAATAAAGTATAATTTGAATCAGTCAATTAGTTTTGCAAAACATGTTTACCAAATTATTATTAGTCAAAACTATGTGGATTTCTTGGTGCATGTCTCATTTTGGCAACAAGATATAGCTTGAGCAACATTGTAACCATCCAGTGCTGGTAATTTGAATGTTTTCCAAATTGGCTGAACTTAACCAGCACACACCTCCAGGGATTAACATATTTTACACCACACAGAGGAAGTAAGAGAAAAGACATTGGAACCAATGAAGAGTTGCAGGAGCTTGTGAATGTGTGGTTGTATGCATGACAACATTCATTTTTTTTCCTAGAGAAATCTGTGCACCTTGTAATGATACATTTGATAACAACTTTTGTTTAACTCTCAATTATGACACTCTACTGTGAAAATTTACTACTCAAAAAAATCCTGTGTATTTTGGAGAAATAATTTTGGAAGAACTGCAGTTAAAAACACAAAAGTTTGTTGTCATTTTTCTTAATTTTGAGGGACAGAGAGCACAAACTTTTCATGAAAGATGAAAGACATAAAACAACCTAATACTTTCTTTCACAACATTATTATAACATGCGAAACACAGAAAATGGAAACAAATTACTGTTAAACAACAGTTTTGTTTTAATAACAAAATCACACTATTATGATACTATCATATTTTTTATTCTCTTGTTTTTATAAAGAAAAGTCAGATCACAATGACACACTATGGGTCACAGGCGCGAACACTTAGGATGATAGATACATGCCAGGAAAGAGCACTCACACATGGAAACATGTCAAATTCTAAGAATTTGTGTTTTGAGATTGCAATGTTTACTGCACTCATTATAATCTAGGGTTAAATCAAATTAAAATAAAACAAAAATATAATGTAGTCTTTTGATTCACCCTCTTGTGTTGTGTGTGCACATATTTTGGCAAAAAGTGTGAATCTTAAATTGTTTCTGTTTGTTTCTTTTATTACCTTTAATGTTCTGTTCTCTTACTCATACATCATTTTTCTCATCTTATCCTAAATTTATTTGAAAAACTCGTAGTGATGCTGATGGTTAAGAAAATAATATCCATTATCATCCACCTCAACAGTGTGCCTTCACTTATTTTTTTTGCAGGCCTCATCAAGGAAGACACTCCATACCAGCGCTTTGATTCTTAAAGCAGGAAAGATATGTCACGTCAGACAGGTCGTTTTTTGCAAGTGTTTATGGATGAAGCTTAATGATGAAGTACAATGTGTACCTTGATCTAGAGGAATGGTTGTACCTGGCAATGAGATTTGGGTGTCTGATGAATGGATATTGTTAAAACAGTAATCATTTTATATTGTTTTAATTATCCTCTGTTGACACTGATGTGAAGAATTGAGATATGTCTTTATCATCAAATGTTATATTAATATGCTGCTTATTCATACTCCACATATACAATATCTTCTTCATATGTGCACTTCTTTTAACTCTAATACATGTTATGCTTGGCATTAGGCTGTGTGTGGTAAGTCACATGCTTCAAGCAAGTCATTTTTTTATTATCAGGGTGATTATTAATTTTGATTTGTTAATTTGTCTTCCCTGAGAAAGGTCTTTGACCATAATGCTGGAGCTGTTGTATGTTGTCATCTTACATTGGAAAGCTGTTAATCATACACTTTTAACATTTTTTTTTCAATTTATTTCCCTTTATTCAATTTCTACCAGGCTTGCTCTTTGCTCATGTGCCTTGAGTTGTCATTAGGAGCAAGATTTTGCAGCTTGAAATTGAATAATGTTTCGCGTTTTGTGAATTTTGTTAAACTGAAGACAACAAGATTAATGTCTTTTTCGAATAATTGTTTGTAATGTGATGAACATGCAATATCAGTGACTTACTAGATGTGGCGTACTTAACTATTTAGCTTTTCCATAATTAATTTTTTTTTTTTTTTTTGCTGTGCATATTTATCCAAGATTTAGTTTTTAACCACAGTTTCTAAATAATAAATTGTTGTTTGATTATTTTGTTTTGTGGGAAACCTTTGCAAGGTGAATGCACTCTAAATGTGCCAAAGAATAATAGTTAAAACTGATCTTTTCAAATTGAGTAGATTGGATAAAACATTTTCAATCTAATGAACAACTCTTGCTTTGACTGTAATATTTCAGGTGTTTGCAAAGATCAAGAAAGCAGGAACATGTAGATGAACACAAGATTTAGCAGGACAGTTTATCAAAACCGTTCATATCAACACATTCTTTCCTTCCTCATTTGCTTTTCAGCATCGAGTGGAGATATAATTTGCAGTCTTATGCTCTTCTGTTCGCCTCTGCTGCTGTTATGTTTCCTAGTGCTTCTAATATTTTATCCGTCCATCTTTTTTGTGGTCAACCATTGGGTCTGGTATTCTCACGTTTGCTGAAGGCTCATTGTGTTGTATTTTGAACTTTCTGCCTTGTCACGTGGCCAAACCATTTTATATGTTGTTTCCTTATATATTCTATGGCGGGGGCTATTCCTAGCTTTTTTCTCAGTTCTTCATTTCTGATCTTATCTCTCAAACTGTTTCCTGTCATTAATCTAACACATTTAATCTCAGTAGAGGTCATTTTCCTTATTGTTCTTGCAACTAGGGTCCAGGTCTGGCATTGGTAGCACAACACATTTGCAAGATATTGAAAGCATTAAAGCTTTTTTAGTAGGAACAAATAACAATGCACCTTGCAGTAAAGGTTATAACAAAATATTTTCATCAGTGCAGCTTTGACAAAGATAATCCATTCATTTAGAAACATTGTTTAGTTGACAGGGTAAATCATATTATGTCACTGGAGCAATATGCAGCAGCAAAGGATTTGTCAAGCCAGTTGAAGGACATTCCCTATCAATGTTAGTTATATTTATGAAGAAATCAGTTCCACAATTGTCATGATATATTTTAATATTCAGGAAATTATATTGATTGCTATCAGAAATAATGTTTGCATAATGATGTGTTGCTTAATGTAAAATACCTCTGATTATATTTTATTTGGGCCAAACATTATATTTTTGCCATTATTTCTAGTAAATGGTGCCAATTCATTTCTGCTTTTTATTTCTTCACATATGGGTATGTCCTACAAAAATATTGATGAATGTTAATCTAAATCTATAATAGAAGTCAACATTCTGCAGTCTTGTTTGACATTTGGAGAACTGCAATCCAGTGCTAGTTCTAAAATAAACTTCTTGTGAAAGATTTAAACACTTGATCCCTTTATCTTGTTACTGCAGTTAAGCTCATTCTATCTATCTATCTATTGTCCTTTCAAGCCGAAGACGGCACATAGGGCAGAACAACAATCTCAAAAACAGAAACCTTGCGTGCCAAAATGGCACATATTGCAGAGATCACTGCTTCTAAAATCTATTACTAAGCACAAATTAAATTATAAGTAAAATGACCAAGACACAACCATATTCTGAGCCTGTGGGTTGCTGTTCTCAAAAAGTAGGCACATGTTTTCTTTAAAAGTTGCAAGGCTGAAGAGCCCTGGGGAATTGCAGGAAATTTCACCACTAAAGTTTCCAACACTTAATAAGTTTCTTTTGACCATTATAAAAGGGATTCTTGGCAATTGTCTTTGGGTTACTTGGCTATTATAAAAATAGATTCACTGCTTAACAACAGCTTGGAAACACTACAAACTTATAATGTTCATGGACACACCAAGCATCATTTCTTCAATATAAATTGTGATATTATCCTCTTTTTTTTAATCATATCAAGTCATAATATTCCATATTAAATATCAATGTCATGCTTCCAGCTCACAAATCCTCTAAATTAGATAGATTTTCACAATAATAACTGCCAGTGGCAACAAAGAATACAAAATAATGTCCATTTTGAAAATTCACTAATGCAAAAAATCTGCAATTTCTCCAAAATATCATAAAAAGTTAATGATTGATGGATCTCTACGTGACAAGCACCTAAATTTAGCTAACTTTTGGTGTATTAGTTTTTAATTTATCAGGTGTCAATATAAAACAATAAATTATGTCAGTAATGAAACAAGTATATGTGGATGAAATCAGTAAGACCTCAGATCTGTCACAACTCATGAAATGTGAAGATTGTGAAAAAAAACCATCAATTACTTCGATTTAAACTCACTAAATACAAGAAGAAAGTTCCTTTACTGTACTATTGCAATATTTATATTTAACTTGTCTGGAGAACACCATTTTAAATACTAGAAATTCTGTTGACAATGAAGAAAGTGCAATGACTCTGCCTTTTCATGGATTAAAATTGTTTAATAAAAACTAATTAAAAAAATTTTTAATTAGTAAAAAATCAGCAAACACTTTGATCTAAACACAATATAAAAGGAAAATAAAGCACATACTTTGCACTATATATATAATACATTTGTTTATTACTAGAAATGTACGGGGTAAATTAGAAATTGTGCCAGTAATTAAATAAGTATAACAAAAACCACTTCTAGTCACTTCAGGTGCATGAAGCTGGAAGGCAGAAGGAGGACGCTGCAGGATTCAAATGGTTGAGATGGTCACTAACACTTGTGACTAAAGCATACTTATACCTCAAGCATCATTGATCACTACTAATAGCGCCAGTTTTATTTCCAAAGTTAGTTTGTATATTTTCATTTTGACAATTAATAAGTTGAGTGTTATGCTGAAGTCAGATTTGTTGTCCTGAAGAGCGCATGCACACATCTGGTTGTGAAATGAGGTCTGTTGCTATGTATTTAGAGATACCATACTAGATTGTAGATGTTTGATGTAACTAGGATTTACTTGTATTATACCAAAAGGTTGATACATTTTCTGATTACATTTCATTGTTACTGTTTCCTATGAGAAGCTGTCATGTTTGATGGAATATCATGACTAAATATTAAGCTTTATCTAGCTTATGCAAGGAGTATATGGTACCTATTAATCTGGTTTTAAACTGTGATTACCTGCAGCAGCAGTCATGTGAGAATAGACCTACTGTGCTTGGATGTAAACATAATCAGATCTTGAATTTGTGTGGTGCCTTACCAGATTTACCATGGATTCTAACTATTTTTTGTTGGAGTTATTTGCATATATGTAGAATAAGATACCATATGCAAATGTTTATTCTGTAAAGGCTTTCAACCAAATGTTTTTTGTGAAGATTTCAACTACATACTTATTGTGTCGAGATGTCAAGACTTTAACTAAATACTTATTGTGTCGGACTTCTGGTCAATATGGCATGGCAGATAGGTGGCAGGAATCATTGTGTTTCTTTTCTTTTTGCAATTTCCTCATATTCCAAGTTCCAGAGATTTTGAGTTTAGTGAGCTGTGTTTTTCATCTGGACCATGTTTCTATATTCCGATTGTTTATGATGAATGATGATATTGTATGATGGACAGTTCAGCTGCATTCACTTTTGGTGCCGCTTGGCCTTGTGTCTTTTGGCATGTATTGTAGCTGCTATGATGGGGACTACAGCTGCCTTTCTTTGTATGGATCCTTCAATGAGATGAGTTTTAATTCAGATGATTCCACTGGCGTGGGTGGTTGAGCACTTATGGATGTAAATTTGTTTGCAGTGATACAGGGGCCTTCGACTAACCATAGCCATAACTTATTGTGTCAAGATGTCATTTAAATATTTAATGTGGCAATATGCCAAGACTTGCAACTAAATACTTATTTTGTCAAGACTTGCAACTAAATACCTATTTTGTCAAGACTTGCAACTAAATACTTATTTTGTCAAGACTTGCAACTAAATACTTATTTTGTCAAGACTTGCAACTAAATACCTATTTTGTCAAGACTTGCAACTAAATACTTATTTTGTCAAGACTTGCAACTAAATACTTATTTTGTCAAGACTTGCAACTAAATACTTATTTTGTCAAGACTTGCAACTAAATACTTATTTTGTCAAGACTTGCAACTAAATACCTATTTTTTCAAGACTTGCAACCAAATACTTATTTTGACTTCAACCACATTATTATTCTGTGAATATTTGAAGTATATTTTTACTCATGAAATCCCCAACAATTGTCCTTATTGAAGTCAGAATCCTGCTTCAAAGTTCTGAAAAATGTCCTTTCCTAGGGAACTGCTCTTTGTACAGTTTTACTACATCATTGAATTCTCAAATTTTCTCCACTGATTGCAACTTATGAAATGTGATCTTCTGGAATAATAAAATATGCACAGACACTAATATATCCCATGTTTTTTTTCCATACATCTGTATATTAGTGCAGATTACATTTTAAAATGTATATGAATTTACTGATCAAATTACTTGTTGTAAACAGTGACATTACAACAATAAAAGAATAGTTTATTTTGTCATGAAATAATGCAATTTGTATTTATTTGAAACTGTCAGTGAATGGGCTCACTGTGTATTTTGAATGGGCAGTTACTGCATTTTTGTTGTTGTGAGCAAGCATTCATATACTTGAGTTTGTTCATGATTTGTAAACAGCTGTTAAAAAAATGAGCTTATTAAATTTCTTTCTTTTTTTCTATGCCCTGTTTCCCTAGACTAGCCTGTTTAAAAATTCTCTTGAGGGAATAATAGAAGGAAAAGGTATGTGTTAGCACTCGGAAAAAATGACAAATAAACAACAGAAAAAAACAAAGAACAATATATGGTCCGAAGCAGGATCGAACCCGTACTCCATGGCACTGCGCCTTGCCACGAGAAGCCGAACGCTTGGTACACTGCTACTCAGCTAATAAAAAATTAGCTATTGTGAGCAGTGTCTTACACGGAGGCGTTCCCATGACTATAGCATAGGGTTACGATCACAGATCGGAAATAAATTGTATTTCTGTACTTTCCTATTAAGGCAAGTATCTCCCAGTAGGGCTGAATACTTGTGTTGCAGACAAACATTTATTGGTCTTTTACCAGGTAGTTTGATAATGATCCCTTTCTTCCAGTTTGTAGGAACTTTTTTTTCATCCCAAATTTTAAAAAAATAACTATTTAGGTGCAATAAGTTTTAATTATTAAATGCTTTCAGTATTTCTGCAGTTATTTTATCTATGCCAGAGGCTTTATTACTAGCCATGTGTTTCACTGCTAATTCCATTTCCGTTATAGTGATTTCCTTTATATTGATGTTTGGATCTGGAGTTGGTGTTTTTCTTCTATTTCAAACTGCATCAGATGACTGGGACACGGGCGTTAAGAATATCCTGGAAATGTTCAGTCCATCTGGCTTTTTTGTTTGCACTAGAAGTTAGTAAGGGGCCATCTACACTCAGAACAGGTCCGCCATTTTATGTAATGGAATTTGTTGTTTCTGTATATTATATAATACCTTGTTTTTCCAGTTTTGGAAGCTAAGTCTGCTTTAACTGCCAGATTATCTATCAAAGTTTGTTTATCATGTCTTGTGGAATTGTTCACTCTATTATCAAGGTCTTTGTATGTTGCTTTGGCTTGTATTTGACCTAAGTCAGTCTTGACATTTAACAAGGCTAGTTTGCCTTCACGCCTGTCTTGGATATGCTTGCATGTTATGTTTGATATCCATGCTTTTCTTTCAGTTTCCTTAAATCCAGCACATTAATTCATCCAATGGATGAATTGAATATCCCATAGTTCATCAATATTCGATTCATCCATTGGATCCAAAGCTTCAAGACGATGGCTGATTAACATATGTACACACTCATTAATCACGTTGCCATTCTAACAAATATTATAGAGCAACAACAGCATGTCTTTCATATGAAACTTCAAAGTTCCCATACTGCACTACTGGTATTTGACCTCATCAGAATAAAAGAAGAAACATGTGAAAGGTAGAAACAGAGAAAGGAGTAAGAGACTGCATTTGTTCAATTTATCTAGTACATAGCCTCAAACAATTAGAAGCATGAGAGAGCACCCTGACTACTACAGTTGATGCCCATTCTGTGTGACAATCTGAACTAAGACATAGTACCCAATACTATAAAATAACAGAACTAAGACATAGTACCCAATACTATAAAATAACAGAACTAAGATATAGTACCCAATACTATAAAATAACAGAACTAAGACATAGTACCCAATACTATAAAATAACAGAACTAAGATATAGTACCCAATACTATAAAATAACAGAACTAAGATATAGTACCCAATACTATAAAATAACAGAACTAAGATATAGTACCCAATACTATAAAATAACACAACTAAGATATAGTACCCTTCAAGTACCCAATTAGTCCATATATGTTCTCAGTCCAGAAATAAAGTTTCTCCTACATTTCGTTTCCACCTTTGCTCACCAGATTACACAGAAATATGTTGCCTTCATGGATCTAGTCATTCTTGATCCTTCCTGGACCACTGGACATCACTTAGGGCTAATCCTTCCTGGACCACTGGGCATCACTTAGGGCTAATCCTTCCTGGACCACTGGACATCACTTAGGGCTAATCCTTCCTGGACCACTGGACATCACTTAGGGCTAATCCTTCCTGGACCACTGGACATCACTTAGGGCTAATCCTTCCTGGACCACTGGACATCACTTAGGGCTAATCCTTCCTGGACCACTGGACATCACTTAGGGCTAATTGTGTTTTTTACCATCCATCTCTGTCCTGGGCCAGATTTTTGATCTTATCAAATGAATCGATGCCTTCCAAATTTGCTTCTTTTGTAGTGTTCTTTTCAGTCTTTCTCTATCTCTTCCTCTTCTTCTGTATTCTGATGCTTCCTATAGAAGAACTTGTATTGAAATTCCCTTGTCTCTTTTCAACTCATGTCTGACATATGTCTTTCTAATGGTAGATGAGATTGTTGTTAGCATGGCCATTTCTCTTATCTCTATATTCGCCTTGAATTCATTCCATTGTACACAGAGTATTTTTCATAGGCATTTGTCTTCAAAAGGGAGCCGCGATAGCTCAGTGGTTAGTGAACTGGACTACAAAGGACAAGAGGTAGGGTTCGATCCCAATCGACGGCTTCCGGGTTCACCCAGCCTTAAATGGGTACCCAAATTTTTTCTGGGAAAGTAAAGCAGCACTGGCATAATACCGACCACATTACCCCAAAAATCATGTGCTGAAGGAAGGTCTGTAAAATTTAGGATCACTAACACCATATTTCCCTATACACCACTTGGCGTGTCGGGGGACTTTACTACTTTTATTTGTCTTCAAAAGGGTTCAGTTTTTTTCACACTTATTTTTGTTTTCTGTCTAGCCGTTAGCAGGTCTATCTAATTGATAGTTTTTACAGACCATAAAACATTACAGCTAACATTCAGATATCGGCAGAAAAGTATCAAATTTATATAGCCCATGAAATAAAAATTGAAACTATCTTATAGAATTTAAGAAGCGGTTAGCAGTTGTATCACAGACTTAAAAGTGAAATATATGTGATACAAGTGAAATATCTGTGTTAAAAGTGAGATATCTCTGAAGAAAATGAAATGTCTGTGCTAAAAGTGAAATATGTGAGGTAAAAGTGAAATATCCCTGATAAATGTAAAGTATCTCCCTGTGATAAAAGTGAAATATCTCTCTGTGAAAAAAAGTGAAATATCTCTCTGTGATAAAACTGAAAAATCTCTGTGTGATAAAAGTGAAAAATCTCTCTGATAAAAGTTAAATATCTCTGTGTGATAAAAGTGTAAATCTCTTCGTGATAAAAGTTAAATATCTCTGTGTGATAAAAGTGTAAATCTCTCCGTGATAAAGTGAAAAATTTCTCTGTGATAAAAGTGTAAATCTCTCCGTGATAAAAGTGTAAATCTCTCTGTTATAAAAGTGAAAAATCTCTCTGTGATAAAAGTGTAAATCTCTCCGTGATAAAAGTGTAAATCTCTCTGTTATAAAAGTGAAAAATTTCTCTGTGATAAAAGTGTAAATCTCTCCGTGATAAAAGTGTAAATCTCTCTGTTATAAAAGTGAAAAATCTCTCTGTGATAAAAGTGAAAAATCTCTCTCACAAGCTGCCATGGTCCCTACAAGTCACCATGCAATAAAAACCACCCTGAACATCATATCAGAACTAAACATGCTGCTGCAGTTCACACAAGTGACCCTGCAATGAATACCCTCCCTCCCCCCTCCCACTGCGAAATTTCTAGAAATGAGGTAGCCAGTGCACTCTTTAAAACCAACAGCAGAAGAAGAGCCTTGTCCAATGACACAGTAACTATAAGAGGCTAAGACAAGCTTACAAAACAAATGCAGAACAAACTTGAAGCAAAAGCTACTAATAAACGACATGCAGAGTTCAAAATATCAGCTGTCACGACACGGCCATAGCATCAGCCTCTCATCTCTCAGAACAGACTCCTGATCTACCCCCCACCGTCTAGGAGTAACCCACACTGATGAATGTCACTACAAACACCTGAGCTACCCACCACCGTCTAGGAGTAACCCACACTGGTGAATGTCACTACAAACACCTGATCTACCCCCCCACCGTCTAGGAGTAACCCACACTGATGAATGTCACTACAATCACCTGAGCTACCCCCCACCGTCTAAGAGTAACCCACACTGATGAATGTCACTACAAACTCCTGAGCTACCCCCCACCGTCTAGGAGTAACCCACACTGATGAATGTCACTACAAACACCTGAGCTACCCCCCACCGTCTAGGAGTAACCCACACTGATGAATGTCACTACAAACTCCTGAGCTACCCCCCACCGTCTAGGAGTAACCCCCACTGATGAATGTCACTACAAACACCTGAGCTACCCCCCACCGTCTAGGAGTAACCCACACTGATGAATGACACTACAAACTCCTGAGCTACCCCCCACCGTCTAGGAGTAACCCACACTGAATAATGTCACTACAAACTCCTGTGCTACCCCCATCATCTAGGAGTAACCCACACTGATGAATGTCACTACAAACTCCTGAGCTACCCCCACCGTCTAGGAGTAACCCACACTGATGAATGTTACTACAAACTCCTGAGCTACCCCCACCGTCTAGGAGTAACCCACACTGATGAATGTCACTACAAACTCATGAGGTACCCCCACCATCTAGTAGTAACCCACACTGATGAATGTCACTACAAACTCCTGAGCTACCCCCACCATCTAGGAGTAACCCCTTCTGATGAATGTCACTACAAACTCCTGAGCTACCCCCACCGTCTAAGAGTAACCCACACTGATGAATAGCACTACAAACTCCTGAGCTACCCCCACCATCTAGGAGTAACCCACACTGATGAATGTCACTACAAACTCCTGAGCTACCCACCACCGTCTAGGAGTAACCCACACTGATGAATGTCACTACAAACTCCTGAGCCACATCCACCGTCTAGGAGTAACTCACACGGAAGAATGTCACTACAAACTCCTGATCTACCCCCACCGTCTAAGAGTAACCCACACTGATGAATGGCACTACAAACTCCTGAGCTACCCCCACCATCTAGGAGTAACTCACACTGAATAATGTCACTACAAACTCCTGAGCTACCCCCACCGTCTAGGAGTAACTCACACGGAAGAATGTCACTACAAACTCCTGAGCCACATCCACCGTCTAGGAGTAACCCACACTGATGAATGTCACTACAAACTCCTGAGCCACATCCACCGTCTAGGAGTAACCCACACTGATGAATGTCACTACAAACTCCTGAGCCACATCCACCGTCTAGGAGTAACTCACACGGAAGAATGTCACTACAAACTCCTGAGCCACATCCACCGTCTAGGAGTAACCCACACTGATGAATGTCACTACAAACTCCTGAGCCACATCCACCGTCTAGGAGTAACTCACACGGAAGAATGTCACTACAAACTCCTGAGCCACATCCACCGTCTAGGAGTAACCCACACTGAAGAATGTCACTACAAACTCCTGAGCTACCCCCGCCGTCTAGGAGTAACTCACACGGAAGAATACCACTACAAACTCCTGAGCTACCCCCGCCGTCTAGGAGTAACACTGATAAAAGCCCACTGAATGTATAATGAATGGCATAATGAATATACCGCAATGAAGGGTCCACTCAAGAGCATTCTCTTCAGTCCTGCTACAACTTTGCTGAACATCTGCGTCTTGCCCAAAGACATAAACAAAGAACACAAATTGTGGACGTGAGACTTCGCCCTGTCAACAGGGGACAAGACATAGCTTGACCAAAAGCTTATCGAATGAGGAGAAAGAGAGAATGGCCTCTCGTTTGTTACCCAGCACATCCTTGATCTAAGATCCTTGATCATTTTATGACGCTCTTGCTTTTCAACCACAGGCAGAGGGAGCATTCAGTCAATGTCTCTTTAATTCTATCTATTCGTCTCGTTCTAATTTTACCATTTGCACTGTGTCGCTATATTTTCATGTAATAGGCTCGAGCTTTAGCTTGCTTGGCTTTCTCGCTGGTCAGATGTCTAAGCCATTTAATTCTTTTATTGTTTTCAGTATAGTCCATAGCTGGACATCATTTTTTTTCAAGGCCATGCTTCAAATCTGATCTATTCTAGTTTTGTTTACAGCGTTTTCTTATATACTAACCTCTCATGTTATTTTTGTGATCTTCAAACTGCACTAGAATGCAGGCCTACACGTTCGTAGAGTTAATGTTTACCCGTGGCAGCGCAACAACTGTCAGGCTGTCCTCTGATGCGCATGTGGTAGGGATGATGACAGATGCACAGACGAAGTCTTCAGCGATTGTTTTTGATATCGTTAAACTATCACTGAGAAATTAAATATTATTATTATTATTATTCCATATTTCAAGATCTTTTATTATATTCATGGAATCGGTGTCATTGCACTCGGAACATCCCCATATCCGTTTCACCGCCCGTTCCAGCTTTTCTCGTGGTGGATACAGTCTGATTGATTTTGTAAAGTGTTGACTGTAGATACATCTGCTTTTTCTACTGAGACTTCTTTTTTACCTTCAGGCTCATTGGTCTCAATACATGCACGAGTGACCCACCCATTCTACTCATCTTCTCTTTTAAGGAATGAAGAACAAACTTGGCGATGTCTTCTTTGTTCAGAGTAGGACCATACTCAATGCCAGAGCTGCCCGCCAGTGTATCGGCTTGTAGGTAAACCAGCGTGCCAAGAACAGTACACCCAGGTTCACTTTAGAGCCATCCAAAAGCTGCATCCACTCCTGCCGAAGGGACTGCCAGTCAATCTTCTGTAGCAAACTTTGGTAGTCCGTCACCAAGACTACGTGATCCACGTTATGTGTAACCAACCAAGTTATCGCCAATGTTGCTGCTTTTATCTCCATTCTCGAGCTGGACACCGTAATATTATTTACGTATTTACCAGGTTCCCTAGACACTTCTCTGCCCTGATGGTATGTCACAAACCCCCAACCGCTGCTCTGATGGTATGTCACAAACCCCTAACCGCTGCTCTGATTGTATGTCACAAACCCCCAACCGCTGCTCTTATTGTATGTCACAAACCCCCAACCGCTGCTCTGATTGTATGTCACAAACCCCCCACCGCTGCTCTGATTGTATGTCACAAACCCCCCACCGCTGCTCTGATTGTATGTCACAAACCCCCCCCCCCCCCAACCGCTGCTCTTATTGTATGTCACAAACCCCCAACCGCTGCTCTGATGGTATGTCACAAACCCCCCACCGCTGCTCTTATTGTATGTCACAAACCCCCAACCGCTGCTCTGATGGTATGTCACAAACCCCCACCGCTGCTCTTATTGTATGTCACAACCCCCCCCCCCCCCCAACCGCTGCTCTGATGGTATGTCACAAACCCCCCCAACCGCTGCTCTGATGGTATGTCACAAACCCCCCAACCGCTGCTCTGTCTGCGGGATACTGTCCCTGCAGGTAGATGATGAGATCCTCAGATGATGACACATTTCGACGAATACCCTTATTACGACTTCGGTAGCTAGGTAGGCCCATTTGCGACACTCCCTGCCAAGGTGAATGATTACTTTGGTTAGCCCCCTTTTCTCCGCTGTTTTACTTCTATCCAACCCTTGCCAGTCCTAATGCCATTCAGATCACATACTCTCCTTATGGACTTTTCCGCCTCGGCCATCCAGAATTCTCCACGCCTGAGGCGCCTGCCTTGTTCGCACCCAAATCCGAAAGTAAGGGATGATTTATGTTCATTACCGTATTCGAATAAGCCCGTACGTGAGCAGGTCAATGTTGCACTTGAAAACTCGGTAAAGCCAAGTAGGTACCTCATTGAAAGAGTAGGTTCTCTGGTGCATTTGAACACTGCCCTCATTTTGAACCCATTCTAACCTTGCGATCTGAGTGGACGAGAGAGTGAGCATACCGAAATCATAATCCAGCAGTGATGGCCTCAACGCGTTCGTAAACAAGAATAGTCAAGATTGTTGGAGGTGCGTCCTGACTATGATTTTGATCGCGCTGACACCTCTCTTGTCTTTTGAATGACATTGCTCACGTGGTGGCTAAAGAGAATATACTATCAACTATTATTCCGAAATATTTAATAATCGGACTCCCTCACGATGTTTATACTATTGTAGTTTATGATTGGGAGGGTGTCCTTAACTATTCTGTTATTCAGCGAACATTATATGACAGAAGCCTTGTTTGCTTTGTTGTAATTACTGCAAGTGGTTGTCTGATCCGCACTTGTATGATCTACTGAACGCATGAATGGGTTTAACGGAAGTACAGGAATGTTAACTAGATCAATAATTAACGATGAATTTGTAACGGCGATAAATTATGAAAAGGGTAGGCCTACTATGGGCCAGGTTAATACAAGTACACGCTGTCAATAAATACAACTCTGAGTAGACAATATGGACGGCAAGATGTGTCCAACTTTCACGTTCAACACGTACTAGTACGAGTTTGTACTCCACAGAAAATAATTTAGAACAATGAACGGAAGTTGTTGTTTTGAGAAATGGCGCTTTCCTTCAATAAGAAAAGCAATGTTTGTTTGTTAGAACATGAAACCACCCACAAACTAGATTTTGACCGCATATTTAGAATATGGAGCTGTGAGTATCTTCAATAATTATTGGTTTTTGAACTCGGAAGATATTAGATTTGGAGCAGTTAAAATTGGATGGCAGAATAAATGTAGCAAGCTGATCTAAAGTACACCGGAATGACATCAGAATGACCTGCGCACTTGCACCATGGAATTCTGATGGATCTAACACTGTTGTGCAACCAAGTGGGTGTAGCAGTACAGAATTTATCAATTAGTAATTCGCCACTGTTGGAGTAAGCGGACAGATATAAAAAAAACCGGGTCTAGTGAATGTAAAGCAATTATATTAAAGTACTCTCATTTGACCAACATTGTGAGGTTGTATTGCAGATCTCATAATTGGCAGGTACAAATAAGAGTTTTAAAACATGAAAAGAAGCACAGATGTTTCTTAAACAAGAGAAGCGACAAACTGGCACAACAGGTGCTTGTCTTCTTGATATTTTACGGACGCCAAGTTGTAGCAAGGTCTAAGTTGCACGTTTCAATGTTAGGACAACAAGTCAACTACTCTGTC
Organism: Megaustenia siamemsis; assembly: GCA_032433765.1. Taxonomy (NCBI): domain Eukaryota; kingdom Metazoa; phylum Mollusca; class Gastropoda; order Stylommatophora; family Ariophantidae; genus Megaustenia; species Megaustenia siamemsis. The sequence goes on from JAVIAB010000051.1 coordinate 92,372,391, forward strand.
AGATACATGTTTGATTCGGAATATAAAACACTTTTAGGTTCAACAGCTGTTTAAAGTAAACTTCACACCATCACTTTCACGTTAATATCGTAGCAAGAAATAAGAATGTATTTGTCATGCATACATTCAGGGTATAAATCTGATATACCTCGGATAGAGACTGAACAGGTCAGATTTGGAGGGAACACGTTTCTGCTGTTCGTCACAAAAAATATTCTTGGTCAATTAGAATTTCAGCAATGGATATTCTTGCAAGTCAGACAAAAGTCAATGACACACGCGCTCTATCTGGTCTTCGTCAATGGTGTATTCTCTCCAGAATGCAAGAGTTTACAGAGAATGTGTCAGAGAAAGAAAACCGTCGGCGCAGCTTGAAATGCACTAACTCTTACAAATGCGAAAACTTGGAACAAACTCTAGTGGAATATCTTTCTGAAAAACTGGAGAGATTTCCATATAAGTCTTCAGCTACAGATCGAGATCTATTTGGGGGTAACAAGGAGAGAAAGTTACAGACAAAAACACTTCCGCCGTATGGAGACGACATAGTGAAACATGACATATCTTTTATAGGTAAAAGTAGAGTTAGGAATGTTTTAAATTCCATCCACCGTTACAGTGAACACAACAGCTGTGCATGCGACAAAAATAAGAAACAGCCGAGAAAATATAAATGCGAGGAAAAAGGAAAGGTCGATAAGAATAAAAAAAATTTCGACCAGCATAAACTTTCGAATTCAGGGAAGCATTTATTTAATATTTTGAGCCGGATCTCGTTGTCTTCCAACTCAGATGTCACACGGGAAATGTCGTCAGCAAACGAGGAGCAATATAAACAAGCTAAAGCTGTAAGTTTACCAGCAAAATATGTTGTTGGCAGACATTTCTTTAACCTTCTAGGTAATCAGAGAAAAAAAATACGCCCCCAAAATTACAAAATTCACTAATGGCACATCAAATCAAACCTAAACAGAAAGCAACTGGCACGCCTGATTTTAAAAATAAGAAAAGGATATGTGCAGATTTACAATTAACAAGTTCTAGAATCACATACGATAAGAACAAGGTAGACAGATTGTCAAAATCGCATCATGAACAACTACAGCGAACTAAACGGCCAATAAATTCGAGAGGCAAGAAAACAAAACGCAAGCACTCCCGCTCAAGCCTGGAGTCTGACACATTTACAAACAAATATTCTCAGAATGAATCTTTCAGTGAGGCACCGTCCTATTGCTCCAGCGTCGCAAGTTGCAAGCCTCTGAGGACGTCATTGAAGACAAACTGTCCGAGGAAACGCCCACACTCAAAGAAGCGTTGTGTGCGTTTTCAAAGTTATCCACACCTTCCTATTGATGCTTCCTCTACAGAACACGAAGCGTGCCAGAAGAGTCGAGCACATGATGGTGAGCATAAGAGATACAGGATAAGACCAGTATTGACAAGTCCGTCCACAAAGTGCAGTAAATCGTCCTCTTCTGAGGTGCTTTCTTCGCCACATAAGAGAGAGTCCAACAGTTCCGAAGAATATCAACTGCCTTCTTCTTACACAAGATTAAACTCTGATGACGAAAGCTGTAAGCGAGACTTCAGCTCAGTATATTCACGTCGCCTGGAACGACCAATGCGCCAGAATTGGGATAACAGTCAGCTCGGAGCCAGAAACCATCGCAGAAAACACCTCAATGTTCCCAACAGAGGCGCATACGTGAGACTCCGCAATCAGGGAGAATCACGAGCGGCTTTAATAAATATATACAAGAGGTCAAAATAAAAAAATAAAATAAAATGGTTGTGACATAAAGCAAATGTAGAATACAACAAAAGAAATAAGATATTGAATTAAATTGTTAGTGGCATTTTCTGGAAGTGTGCTCAACGTTCATGAGATAAATAAGGAACGAAATTCGTGGCTAAGAGTGATCTATAACAACTACTCAATTACAATGATCAAACTGTATCCAAAAGTAATGCATTTGAACCCAGGCATGTGTCTGAGTTCAGCAAATTAGAAATGCGTTAGAAAATAAACTTTTAATTTCTGGACATTGTTTAACCATCTACACGCCATCTTGTTTTTTGTTTCTTCTTGTAGACATGTACATTATTTGTACATTTACTGTGCTCTTCTATAACTAATGGATTTCATCTGACATTTGCTTTTTATTCTAAATGTGTGGACACCATTGGATTCCGCAGTGTGTGTCCTATCCAGCACCACCGCCTTCGTTCACTAAGGAACAGATATAGGGACACTGAGACTTACATGCAGGCACAGATATAGGGACACTTGAGATTTACATGCAGGCACACGTATAGGGACACTTGAGATTTACATGCAGGCACAGATGTAGGGACACTTGAGATTTACATGCAGGCACAGATATAGGGACACTTGAGATTTACATGCAGGCACAGATATAGGGACAGTTGAGATTTACATGCAGGCACAGATATAGGGTCACTTGAGATTTACATGCAGGCACAGATATAGGGACACTTGAGATTTACATGCAGGCACAGATATAGGGACACTTGAGATTTACATGGAGATAAAACTGAGGGTAATTGTTTACAGGCACAGTTACAAGGATATAACAGAGGGACATAGAGGTTTACTTGTAGATAGAACAGAGGGACATAGATGTTTACTTGTAGATAGAACAGAGGGACATAGATGTTTACTTGTAGATAGAACAGATTGACATAAAGGTTTACTTGTAGATAGAACAGAGGGACGTGAAGGTTTACATGCAGATGGAACAGATGGACATAGATGTTTACTTGTAGATAGAACAGAGGGACATAGAGGTTTACTTGTAGATAAAATAGAGAGACATTGAGGTTTATATGCAGATAAAATAGAGGGACGTTCATTGAAGTTTACATGCAGATAAAATAGAGATACATTGAGGTTTACATGCAGATAAAATAAAGAGACGTTGAGGTTTACATGCAGATAAAATAGAGAGACATTGAGGTTTACATGCAGATAAAATAGAGGGACGTTCATTGAGGTTTACATGCAGATAAAATAGAGAGACATTGAGGTTTACATGCAGATCAGAGATAGGGGCACGAAGCCTTGGATGCAGATAGACAGAAGGACGGCGTTTGCATGCAGAAATATAGATATGGGACAACTATGTTTTACATGCAGACATAGATGTATGGGGCACCTAGGTTTACATGCAGACATAGATGTATGGGGCACCTAGGTTTACATGCAGACATAGATGTATGGGGCACCTAGGTTTACATGCAGACATAGATGTATGGGGCACCTAGGTTTTACATGCAGACATAGATGTATGGGGCACCTAGGTTTACATGCAGGCATAGATGTATGGGGCACCTAGGTTTACATGCAGACATAGATGTATGGGGCACCTAGGTTTTACATGCAGACATAGATGTATGGGGCACCTAGGTTTACATGCAGACATAGATGTATGGGGCACCTAGGTTTACATGCAGACATAGATGTATGGGGCACCTAGGTTTACATGCAGACATAGATGTATGGGGCACCTAGGTTTACATGCAGACATAGATGTATGGGGCACCTAGGTTTACATGCAGACATAGATGTATGGGACACCTAGGTTTACATGCAGACATAGATGTATGGGGCACCTAGGTTTACATGCAGACATAGATGTATGGGGCACCTAGGTTTACATGCAGACATAGATGTATGGGGCACCTAGGTTTACATGCAGATATAGATGTATGGGGCACCTAGGTTTACATGCAGACATAGATGTATGGGGCACCTAGGTTTACATGCAGACATAGATGTATGGGGCACCTAGGTTTACATGCAGACATAGATGTATGGGGCACCTAGGTTTACATGCAGACATAGATGTATGGGGCACCTAGGTTTACATGCAGACATAGATGCATGGGGCACCTAGTTTTACATGCAGACATAGATGTATGGGGAACCTAGGTTTACATGCAGACATAGATGTATGGGGCACCTAGGTTTACATGCAGACATAGATATATGAGACAACTAGATTTACATGCACATTAATAACCTGATGGTTATTGATGAATAAATAGATCAACAGCAGATGTCGACAAAGACATCACATATAGCTCTCTTCTACAGGTTAATATGACATTTTAAAGACAAATTTACCCGTGTTTTCATGTAGTCAGAGAATGTAAAATTAATGGCTGTGCATATAAACAGGGGGAATTGGGAATATGGGACCTTATACGTGGACAGGGCTATAATGGGAATATGGGGGCTTATATGTGGACAGGGCTATAATGGGGAGTATGGGAGATAGGCAGGGCAAATGGAGAATATGGGGGTTTATATGTAGACATGACAAATGGGGAATATGGGGAATAGACTGGACAAATGCGGAATATTGGGGCCAAGCATGGCGAATGGGGAATATAATGACTTATAGGTGAACAGGGCTAGTGGGGAATATGGTTGACAAACGGTGCGAATGGGAAATATGGGGGTTATATGTAGACAGGGTTTATGAGTAATATGTGGCATAGGCAAGGCGAATGGGGAATATGGGGGTTTATATGTAGAAAGGGTTTATGAGTAATATGTGGCATAGACAAAGCGAATGGGGAATATGGGGGTTTATATGTAGACAGGGTTTATGAGTAATATGTGGCATAGACAAGGCGAATGGGGAATATGGGGGTTTATATGTAGACAGGGTTTATGAGTAATATGTGGCATAGACAAGGCGAATGGGGAATATGGGGGTTTATATGTAGACAGGGTTTATGAGTAATATGTGGCATAGACAAGGCGAATGGGGAATATGGGGGTTTATATGTGGACAGGGTTTATGGGGGACTAAGCAGGGCGAATGGGGAATATGGGGGACTAAGCTGGGCGAATGGGGAATATGGGGAACTAAGCAGGGCGAATGGGGAATATGGGGGACTAAGCAGGGCGAATGGGGAATATGGAGGCTTATATGAAGACAAGCAGCAGTAGATAAGAAGGTCAGATACAAATGAAAGATGTAGATTGACAAACATATGGACTCATCAACAATCTGGCAGAGACATTGAAAAAAGAGATACAGAATAGCGCAGAAAACATAGATATTATGGCATTTAGACAAACGAAAGTAGAAATTGACAAATATGCTCGGAAAAAGGGACAAAATAGAAGAAAAATATGTTGAGTCTGACAGAGTTGTAGACAAAGAAATATAAATATCCAGCTATGGAAATTTAGATCCGGATCAAGAGAAAAACAGAACAGCAGGCAGATAAACCTATAGACCTGCATAGAAACATAAAGGCATACACATACAAAGAGACATCGGAATTTACCGTGATATTGTTATTACAGTAACTCTCACACTTTTAAGGCATCTTCTGATGTACTTTCTTCTCCTCCTGATTCCTTCTTGCTTTTTGTATCAACTGCAAAACAACGTCTTCGTAGAAACTATAATTGTACAATTTTTCTGAGAGCTCAACTGAGTAAGAGAAAGTCCTGGTGCATCACTAGAGAAGTTGCTCGTAGAAGCAGAGATGATATTGATGAAATAGCTAACAGCTTCAACTAAGAGATGATATTGATGAAATAGCTAACAGATTCAACTAAGAGATGATATTGATGAAATAGCTAACAGATTCAACTAAGAGATGATATTGATGAAATAGCTAACAGATTCAACTAAGAGATGATATTGATGAAATAGCTAACATATTCAACTAAGAGATGACATTGATGAAATAGCTAACAGCTTCAACTAAGAGAGTCGTCGTTTACTTTCACTGTAAGATATATCACTATAGCTCTTGTGTTTAAAGTTGGTTTTAGATGATCAGATTGTCCAGGATTTGACTTTCTTGAAGACATTCACTTCATTATATCATGGCGGAAACGATACGACAAGCCAGATAAATCATTATTGAGTACACAGCATGGGGTACGGAACAATTAGTTTGATTTACACATTAAAATACTCCGATCACGTCAAAAGATACGGTGGGCTAGAAATAATAATGGAAGGCATGGTTACAGGAAAACAAGATAGTGACAGATCAAGATGAAGGTGATTTCAAGACACAAAAGAACATGAGAACTGAAGAAGACCTGGCTAAAGATGTGATGAGTGCAACGTTCTGCAAAAGGAGACGCAACTCGTTAATGGCCATGATGACATACCATTCTCAACAAATCACATGATCCAAGTCAGCACGTGAAGAGACTAGAATAGAGGAAGTAACTTGACACACCCAATCCCTTGGTGTCACAACTTGTAACGTTTTGATAAGCATCAAAGCACACAAAAATAGCGCTCACATAACGGAGGACAAGTTAGTCAACGAAATTGAATAAGACATCATTATATAAGCATAACCAGAAGATGGTTGTAATAACCCTCATTGTAATTTTCAAATTCAGATGTGAAAAAAAGACACATGAGAGAGATCATGCTATCAAAGATACCCACCATCCAAAAAGTTGACAACTTGAAATGATTATTTTCCGACCTAACATCAGATTGTTATTCAAAATATACCACAAACTCGACAAACTGCCCCGTTCTCGACTGGCTGGCTCAGTGATTCCAAGTTCAAAGATCAATAAATCGCTCTACTATCCATCAAAACTGTATTCTTCATAACAGACTGGCCAACACACTCATGTCGCAAGACACGTCACATTGGCATTACTGGCTGGACAAAGAAAACATGCAACATTGCAGAATTTCAGACAACAAGAAAATGGGATACTTGGTTCAAGAGTTATGTCAGTGAAGCAATTGTTGCAATTCTGTTATCAGACAGCAGTCAAGGACCGCAATCACTTGGCTAAATGTTTGGTTAGTATGCTGAGCTTTGAGTTGACTGCTGCCTTTACCGAACCGTGAAAGTCTTCTTGTGATCAGGACGAAGGGGAAGAAAGAAACAACATTGACTGAGGTATGGTTACACAGATCAACAATATTGACTGAGGTATGATTAAACAGATCAACAATATTGACTGAGGTATGGTTACACAGATCAACAATATTGACTGAGGTATGATTACACAGATCAACAATATTGACTGAGGTATGATTAAACAGATCAACAATATTGACTGAGGTATGGTTACACAGATCAACAACATTGACTGAGGTATGGTTACACAGATCAACAATATTGACTGAGGTATGATTAAACAGATCAACAATATTGACTGAGGTATGGTTACACAGATCAACAATATTGACTGAGGTATGATTACACAGATCAACAATATTGACTGAGGTATGGTTACATAGATCACCAATATTGACTGAGGTATGATTACACAGATCAACAATATTGACTGAGGTATGATTAAACAGATCAACAATATTGACTGAGGTATGGTTACACAGATCAACAATATTGACTGAGGTATGATTAAACAGATCAACAATATTGACTGAGGTATGGTTACACAGATCAACAATATTGACTGAGGTATGGTTACACAGATCAACAATATTGACTGAGGTATGATTACACAGATCAACAATATTGACTGAGGTATGATTACACAGATCAACAATATTGACTAAGGTATGATTACACAGATCAACAATATTGACTGAGGTATGATTACACAGATCAACAATATTGACTGAGGTGTGATTACACAGATCAACAATATTGATGGAGGTGTGATTACACAGATCAACAACATTGACTGAGGTATGATTACATAGATCAACTATATTGACTGAGGTATGATTACACAGATCAACAACATTGACTGAGGTATGGTTACACAAATCAACAACATTGACTGAGGTGCGATTACGCAAATCAACAACATTGACTGAGGTATGATTACACAAATCAACAATATTGACTGAGGTATGATTACACAAATCAACAACATTGACTGAGGTGCGATTACACAGATCAACAACATTGACTGAGGTATGATTACACAGATCAACAACATTGACTGAGGTATGATTACACAGATCAACAACATTGACTGAGGTGCGATTACACAGATCAACAACATTGACTGAGGTGTGATTACACAGATCAACAACATTGACTGAGGTGTGATTACACAGATCAACAACATTGACTGAGGTGTGATTACACAGATCAACAACATTGACTGAGATGCGATTACACAGATCAACAACATTGACTGAGGTGCGATTACACAGATCAACAACATTGACTGAGGTGGGATTACACAGATCAACAACATTGACTGAGGTGTGATTACACAGATCAACAACATTGACTGAGGTATGATTACACAGATCAACAACATTGACTGAGGTATGATTACACAGATCAACAACATTGACTGAGGTATGATTACACAAATCAACAACATTTACTGAGGTATGATTACACAGATCAACAACATTGACTGAGGTATGATTACACAGATCAACAACATTTACTGAGGTATGATTACACAAATCAACAACATTGACTGAGGTATGATTACACAGATCAACAACATTGACTGAGGTGCGATTACACAGATCAACAACATTGACTGAGGTGCGATTACACAGATTGTATGGATATTACATGAACGTCTCTTGGTGGGTGTAAAGGGGAGGGGGATTCGTTTTGAACATGATGTGGTGGAAGAGGTCGAGTTGTACCGGAATGAACAAGGGAGACAATCACGTCATCCATACATTTTACCTTGAACAATGACACGACGTTTGATGTTCCATCTGAGACTACTTGAGAAACACCTGATGGCCCTTTTCGTCTTGTCAGACGTTCTAGTGGAGGTTATTATGTATTTTTTTGAGGTTTTGTTTTTGTTGAACAGCTTTTCTCGTGACTAATTCTACCAATATTTGACAAACACACACGGTCACAGAATGAACAAGTCAGGTCCACTGATCCACAGGTTTTTCCATCCGTTCTTCTGAGTCTTTTCTCTTCTAAGTTTTGCCTTAGCACTGTCTCAAATGATGTTATACCGTTCCTTATACATGCTCTCCCAGACTTGCTAGATATTCTCAGTCATTTTCACAGATGGAGAAGTCATTCAGAGATAATTTACAGATATCTCTATATCGTAGTTTAAGTCTACGTTTTTTGTTTGTTTGTTTGTTTTTGTATTAGTTCACCCACCATATAGTATTTACTTGGGTGTGCGTTTTTCTTCCATTCGCTTGACGTACCCCAACCATCTTAGTCTTCGACATCTGAGCATCGACATGATTGTTGGGGTCTTAGCACGTTGCAGGACAGTTAAGTTGGTTATTTTGTCTTGACATTTGATGTGCATTATTCTGCGGAGACATCACAAGTAGAAGACATTTAGTCTTTTTTCGTCATTTGAGTATGTTGTACAGAATTTATATGTTTGTTATGTACAGCGAAGCCTACTCCATGTAGACGTGGCTTTTCAGGGCTAAGATCTTGCGAGAAAAAAGTATAATTTTCTTCCTTTACAGAAGCACAGTCTGAGAGTCTTGTTTCTTGGAGGGCAGCAATATCGACATGTAGCCTATTTAGTTCTTTGTCTATGAGGGCTGTTGTTCTAATTTGTCCTTTCTGTGTTTTTGCTTTAACAAGTCCAGGGCACATGGTCCTTACGTTCCATGTGCCAAGTTTAAACATTGGTGCTTTCTTCCTCTTTTCACTTTGCCTACTCTTTCTGCCTGGGCTCAGAATATGAAAATTGTGCTTTATCCAATCGCACTATCCCCTTTTTCGATTTCGTTTCAAGAATTCCCGAAGGAGGGACGAGGTCCATGCGTTCGGAATTAAAAGAAGGTGCAGGGGATGCCAGAAAGACGGTTAACGCTGTCTACTGCCTTAGGGTCCGTCCCTCCGGATTTGTACTCTGGGTGTACTCCCATAACCTTCGATTCTAACTAGAATCTAGCCAACAAGGTAGTGGAGGGTTTTGTCGTCGAAGTTTCCCTTCTAGACGGGTTGCTAGCCAAGGTTTACGAGTCCCGTTTACCCGGAGAAGCAACTAAGAACACGATTAAGGGGAAACAAACATCGACATGTATACCAGTAGTGTTTAATCAGCGAGCCACTGAAGTCATTATAATACAGACATATCTTCTGTAAGCGATTAAGGACCATTACCGCTGCCTCGAGGTTAGTATGGTCGGATCAACATAATCTTATTTTAACACACGCACACGCACACACACACACACACACACACACACACACACACACACACACACACACACACACACACACATACATATGTATATATAATGATAAAAACCACTGCAACGAAAGCATTCAAACACTGAGGTGGACAGAGGCAATCAAACATTCAAACATTGAGACGGCAACAAACACAAACAACTAAAATAAAACATTCAAACATTGAGTCAGACAACAATAAAATATTCATACATTAAGGCGGACAAAACAAATGTCTATTAATAAAACATCCAAACATGGCGGCGGACAACAGAGACAATTTAAATAAAAAATATTTGCTGCGAGTCGTCTAAATGATTTCCAATCTCCCGTTGGTCAAGAAAGAAATAATGAGAGAACAAGATGAAGCCAAAGTAAACATTATACTGGTAAAAATAGTGTGCAACAGACTTAAAATAATTCATCTTCTGATAAAGTTAGAGTAAAGGAGATGTCACACGATAAAGTTATAGTAAAGTGGATGTCACACAATAAAGTTATAGTAAAGTGGATGTCACACGATAAAGTTATAGTAAAGGAGATGTCACACGATAAAGTTATAGTAAAGGAGATGTTACACGATAAAGTTATAGTAAAGGAGATGTCACACGATACAGTTATAGTAAAGGAGATGTCACACGATAAAGTTATAGTAAAGGAGATGTCACACGATAAAGTTATAGTAAAGGGGATGTCACACGATAAAGTTATAGTAAAGGAGATGTCACACGATAAAGTTATAGTAAAGGAGATGTCACACGATAAAGTTATAGTAAAGGAGATGTCACACGATAAAGTTATAGTAAAGGGGATGTCACACGATAAAGTTATAGTAAAGGAGATGTCACAGGATAAAGTTATAGTAAAGGAGATGTCACACGATAAAGTTATAGTAAAGGAGATGTCACACGATAAAGTTATAGTAAAGGGGATGTCACACGATAAAGTTATAGTAAAGGGGATGTCACACGATAAAGTTATAGTAAAGGAGATGTCACACGATAAAGTTATAGCAAAGGAGATGTCACACGATAAAGTTATAGCAAAGGAGATGTTACACGATAAAGTTATAGTAAAGGAGCTGTCACACGATAAAGTTAGAGTAAAGGAGATGTCACACGATAAAGTTATAGTAAAGTAGATGTCACACGATAAAGTTATAGTAAAGGAGATGTCACACGATAAAGTTATAGTAAAGGAGATGTCACACGATAAAGTTATAGTAAAGGAGATGTCACACGATAAAGTTATAGTAAAGGAGATGTCACACGATAAAGTTATAGTAAAGGAGATGTCACACGATAAAGTTATAGTAAAGGGGATGTCACACGATAAAGTTATAGTAAAGGAGATGTCACACGATAAAGTTATAGTAAAGGGGATGTCACACGATAAAGTTATAGTAAAGGGGATGTCACACGATAAAGTTATAGTAAAGGAGATGTCACACGATAAAGTTATAGGAAAGGAGATGTCACACGATAAAGTTATAGTAAAGGAGATGTTACACGATAAAGTTATAGTAAAGGAGCTGTTACACGATAAAGTTAGAGCAAAAGGGTTGTTACACGATAAAGTTAGAGTAAAGTGGATGTCACACGATAAAGTTAGAGTAAAGTGGATGTTACAGGATAAAGTTAGAGTAAAGTTGATGTCACACAATGAGGTTAGAGTAAAGTGGATGTTACACTATAAAGTTAGAGTAAAGGGGATGTCACACGATAAAGTTAGAGTAAAGGGGATGTCACACGATAAAGTTAGAGTAAAGTGGATGTCACACGATAAAGTTAGAGTAAAGGGGATGTCACACAATGAGGTTAGAGTAAAGGGGATGTTACACGATAAAGTTAGAGTAAAGGGGATGTCACACGTAAAGTTAGAGTAAAGTGGATGTTACAAAGTTATTGTAAAGTGGATGTCACACGATAAAGTTAGAGTAAAGGGAATGTTACACGATAAAGTTAGAGTAAAGGGGATGTCACACGATAAAGATAGAGTAAAGGGGATGTTACACGATAAAGTTAGAGTAAAGGGGATGTCACACGTAAAGTTAGAGTAAAGTGGATGTTACAAAGTTATTGTAAAGTGGATGTCACACGATAAAGTTAGAGTAAAGGGGATGTTACACGATAAAGTTAGAGTAAAGAGGATGTCACACGATAAAGTTAGAGTAAAGTGGATGTTACACGATAAAGGTAGAGTAAAGGGGATGTTACACGATAAAGTTAGAGTAAAGGGGATGTTACACGACAAAGTTAGAGTAAAGTGGATGTCACACGATAGAGTTAGAGTAAAGGGGATGTTACACGATAAAGTTAGAGTAATGGGGATGTTACACGATAAAGTTAGAGTAAAGGGGATGTTACACGACAAAGTTAGAGTAAAGTGGATGTCACACGATAAAGTTAGAGCAAATGTGATGTTACACGATAAAGTTAGAGTAAAGGGGATGTTACACGACAAAGTTAGAGTAAAGTGGATGTTACACGACAAAGTTAGAGTAAATGTGATGTCACACGATAAAGTTAGAGGAAAGTGGATGTTACACGATATTGGTTATTGGTTATTGGTTATGGAAGGCCTCGGTATCACAGCAAACGAATTAAAATCCATAATTGCTCAACCGCCCGGGCCAGTTGAATCATCTGAATTACTAACTCATCTCCCAAACAAAGAAAGGTAACTGTAGTCCCCATCGTAGCAGTCTCAGCACACGCCAAAAGATATAAGGCGAAACCGCGCAGAAAGTGAACACAGCCAACTGTTCCCCGTCATACGATATCATCATTCATCGTAAACAAGCGGGATATCGAAGCAGGATCAAAACGGATGAGACACACAGCTCATGGTGTGCACAGAGCACTTAACTCAGTAGCTCCTGCAACAAGCCGGACTTGGAATATGAGGAAACTGCAAGAAGGAACACTTTTCAGACATAACCTTCAATGGTTCCTGCCGCCTATGCACCATATACCATGGGAGTTCACGTTCTCCCGGAAATGGTGATCGTCGTATCACTTGATGATGTTAGGTCATCATTGATGACTCCAATTCCAAACACATAGACACACAGTGGTGGTAAGTTATCATTTCCAATCCAACAGAAGCCACCTGACCTGTAGTTAGTAAAACCACAGAGAGAATATGATTTTGTGACCTTCACTTATTCACTCTTAGATGTGAAGTTTACACAAGAGGAGAAGCAACTACAGTGATCCCATTTAAGGCAATTCTGGATAGCAAGGCAAGTCTCCTTTATAGCAGCAGAAATTGATGATGTTCTCCGCTCCCTTCTTGTAGCTGCTGCCACACGATTCTGATGTCTCATTAACTTGGACATCATTCAAGAACAATGTCAGATTGACATTGCATAGATATGGCTCTGCTGATGAAGTGCTTGGTGCAACAGTTGTATCAATCATACTGGAGGCTCCTGGTCTGTGGTCATTAATATCACAGACGGCATATGATGTTGTTATATTCAGTATTTCTTTCTGGGGTGTAAATATGTGGCACACACATGGAGAGTGGTTTGTGGTCACAGTAATCCCATTAAAGGCAATTCTAGGGTAGCATGGCATAGCTGTTTCAGAACAGCACAATCCTGTGATGTTTTCTGTGTTCGCTATAAAGCTGCTGCTGCTACACAATCCTGACCAATTATAGGTGTGGACATTATTCGCTTGCAATGACAAAACTGCTTTGTTTACATCATAAACCTCTGGAAGCGAATCATTTATGGGACTAATAGTACAATTTATTCTTCCATCGGGGATATCTTCCTTGAGTCCCCAAAATAATGTCTTTGGTTAAAAAGCACATATACTGTTGAATTAAACACAAAATGAGCCCACTTCAGAGATTCAAAATGATCCTTGCCAATGCCATCCGTTTGCACAAGTTAGGTCCTTAGCTACCAAGGTCACAAACGTCTGAAACGAAGCCATCGAATTAACGACTTTATCTACAGCGAAGGTTAACGAACTGTGAACAAACATTTATGTTCAAACCCTTGAATACATTTTCAAAAATCTGCCAACTCGCTGCAATAACATATATCGTGGCGTTCAATGTAAACATTGCTTAGTCCATAGCTCGAATATAAATAAGCTGCCATTTTGGTGCGTCCCATGACGTCATCCCTATAAAGTTAGAGTAAAGGGGATGTCACACGATACAGTTAGAGTAAAGGGGATGTGACACGATAAAGTTAGAGTAAAGGGGATGTCACACGATAAAGTTAGAGTAAAGTGAATGTCACACGATAAAGTTAGAGTAAAGGGGATGTCACACGATAAAGTTAGAGTAAAGGAGATGTTACACAATGAAGTTAGAGTGAAGGAAATGTTACACGATAAAGTTAAAGGGGATGTTACATAATAATGTTGGTAAAAAAGACTCAGTGACAGTTAAGTCTGGACTATCACAACATAAATGTTGAGTGCCGTCACGCTACGAATAACACGGTCAATTTGATAAGTGTTAGAGACCTTCAACATGTAATATTGTTGAGGTAATGTGGTCAGCATTACACCAGTGCTGCCTTTCTTTCCCACAAAAAAATTTGGTTCCAATTCAAGGTTGAATGAACCTGAAGCCATCTCTGGGTAACGAACACAGCCTCCTTTGTAGCTTTGGTCACTGAACTGTCTTGGAACTGTCCGCTAGCGTGTTAGACTTTTACTCTGTCTGCGGGTGTCATTTCTCTTCCGGTATGTTTGTTCTTGTGCTACACATCCTGTCTGTCTGCTTTTCAATTGTCTTGGTCACCCCGCATAAAGAAAGTAACGTGGATCTGCTGACAGATTGATGACATATAATATTTCTTGTTTCATGTACCTCTCCTTTTGTCTGTTTACAGGTGCATTTTTATTGTCTGTCTGATGTCCAGGTCTAACCTCACCTGTCTTGTCTGTCTGATGTCTAAGTCTAATGTCAACTTGTCTTGTCTGTCTGTTGTCTAGTTCTAACGTTCACCTGTCTTGTCTGTTGGTTGTCTAGGTTTAACGTCAACCTGTCCTGTCTGTCTGTTGTCTAGTTCTAACGTTCACCTGTTTTGTCTGTCTGTTGTCTAGTTCTAACTTTCAACTGTCTTGTATGTATGTTGTCTAGTTCCAACGTTCACCTGTTTTGTTTGTCTGTTGTCTAGGTCTAACGTCCACCTGTCTTGTCTGTCTGTTGGTTGTCTAGGTCTAACGTCCACCTGTCTTGTCTGTCTGTTGATTGTCTGTCTAATACACGTCTTAAACACACATTAAATAGAAAAATGCATGTTTGATTGTGAGACTTTGAATGAGTTACTGCCCTTTGGTCAGGCGGCACGGTGCCGCATCTACTTGAGCGCCGTGTTGCGCACGTGACCGACCACATGCCGCGTGGCGACTCAACTCTCAAAGATGTGGGTGATCAAGGAATGCTCGGCGCGGGGATGGGGGATATACGGAAGTTGTCACTTTCTGTTTCCCCATTCACAAAGCTGTCCACGCGGCGCCAGTAGATTGCTAGTCTCAGTCTCTTCAAGTTCTAGACATTCCTCTATCCCTGGAATTAGAAAAAAAAAAAACAATTGTTTTAATTCGCTGAAATTCCAGCGCGGTTTGGATGTTTCTAGATCGTGTTTCTCATTCCACCAAGAATACTAAAGAGAGGGCTTTGTTTACTGTGGTACAGTGTTTATTTTCTCGCATCAGATAACATAATAAGGTAAGGTATTACTCCAGATATTTATTTCGCCATTAACTTCTTCTTTCCTTCCTCATATGCCTTTCAGCGTCGAGAGGTTCGCCACTAACACATATTGATAAATATTAACTACATATATATATATATATGGACATTTTATAATGATATATATATCATTTATATACGAGTATGTACATTCCTCCTGGAATATAGTACCTTGTGATATATTATTATTATTTATTTTTTTTTTTTTTGGGGGGGGGAGGGGGGGGGGGGACGGGGCTATCATCATCTGTGATGTGTCTTGACAAGAGATCTTCAAATCAAATACGTTCACAAACATATTGTCATAATCTGTCACATTTGATTTATGTCTGTTGTTGAGCCTTTCAGTTTCCCTTTTTTACATGAAAATAAAAGCCCTAAAGGAACATGAAACTGCAACACAACAAATACAACAAATCAAGCCGAGGAAAGTTAACGCCATCGTCGTAATGTTGTTTTCCCCTTTCGCTTTGAGAATTTGCATCATCGATCTACTCCAAGCTATTTAACAATCGTTATTTCATTACTTTATATGCTCTTTTTTCATAGTTATTTCAGTACTTTAATTCCTATTTGTTGCTATTTCAATATTTGATATGCCCTTTAAAAAAAAAAGTAAAGTACCCCCCGTCACGCCAAGTGGTGTATAGGGAAATATGGTGTTAGTGACCCTATATTTTACAGACCTTCAGCACATGATTTTTGGGGTAATGTGGTCGGTATTACGCCCGTGCTGCTTTTACTTTCCCAGAAAAAATCCGGTACCCATTTAAGGCTGGGTGAACCCGGAGCCGTCGGTTGGGATCGAACTCTACCCCTTGTCCGTAGTAGTCCAGTTCACTAACCACTGAGCTATCGCGGCTCCTACTAATTTTTAGGGAATTAGTAAAACCCAGGTGTCCTCGCCAGGATTACGAACCCCGGCTGTTGCCGTGGTAAGCCAACCGCCTATCGATTGCGCTAACCGGACACCCGATATGCCCTTTGTTTGTTGTTATTTTAATATTTTACTTCCTCATTGTCTTTTGTCATTCCAATACTTTAAATGTCCTTTATTTTCTCGATCACTTTGTGACTGCGACACCAACATTTCTTTCCTTTCATTCTCAGGTTTTTATTAATTTCCCTCTCATATTATAACCCTTGTGGTGTCCAGATATGGGACCCACGATAGCTCAGTACTTAGTGAACTGGACTACAAAGGACAAGAGGTAGGGTTCGATCCCAACCGATGGCTTCCGGTACACCGAGCCTTTAATGGGTACCGGATTTTTTCTCTGGGAAAATAAATCGGCACGGGCGTAATACCGACCACATTATCCCAAAAATCATGTGCCGAAGGTCTGTAAAATGTATGGTCACTAAAACCACATTCCCTATACACCACTTGGCGTGACGGTCACTAACGTCATATTCCCTATACACCCCTTGGCGTGACGGTCACTAACGTCATATTCCCTATACACCACTTGGCGTGACGGTCACTAACACCATATTCCCTATACACCCCTTGGCGTGACGGTCACTAACGTCATATTCCCTATACACCACTTGGCGTGACGGGGTGACTCGGGGGTGTCAAGATATAAGTTATATTTCTCGCGCTTATAGCACATTTTGGCATTTGATGACGTTGTATAGTTTCCTTGCTGTTGTCACTCCATCCTATTCCTGCCTTGGGCTCTGCTTTATTTCCTTTTCTTATAAATTCCTTGTATTGAATGCGTGTAGATTGCTTGGTAGTCCAGAGTGATACCAGTGCTAACATATGGGTGTGATACCAGTGATAACATATGGATGTGATACCAGTGCTAACATATGGATGTGATACCAGTGCTAACATATGGGTGTGATACCAGTGTAACATATGGATGTGATGCCAGTGCTAACATATGGGTGTGATGCCAGTGATAACATATGGATGTGATTCAGTGCTAACATATGGATGTGATTCCAGTGCTAACATATGGGTGTGATGCCAGTGATAACATATGGATGTGATACCAGTGCTAACAAATGGATATGATATCAGTGCTAACAAATGGATGTGATACCAGTGCTAACATATGGATGTGATATCAGTGCTAACAAATGGATGTGATACCAGTGCTAACAAATGGATGTGATACCAGTGCTAACATATGGATGTGAAAGTTGGAAATCCACACATACTTTAGGTAGGAAACTAAATGCCTTCGAAAACAAATGTTCTCGTAGGATCTCAAACAAAAGCTGGAAAGAATACATTTCAAACGACCAGATAATAGGCAAATCTAAACAAGAAACGTCAAGCTTTCTAAGAAGGCGCTGGAAATACATCGGTCATGTGCTGAGAATGAATGGAGACAAACTTCCCAATAGGTACTCACGTGGAAACCATCTGGTAAAAGAAAACAATGCAGATCCAGAGAATCGCTACGCAGAACAATTACTAGTGAAGACACGACCGTGGGATTAAAAAAAAGCAACCACAAATTAGCAGCCAATTGTCAATCGTTGAGGGCTATGATTTCTGTCCTACGTGCCATCTTCGGCCCGAGAGAAAAATTAATGAATTGAATGAAGCCGCAAGTTATGATCTCATTCCTTATTTCATTCCCCCATTGTCCTCACGTCGCTTTCCCCAAACATCTGATTTTTGTGGTGACTAACTTTCGACTCTCACTTGTGATTGATTACGTTTGGACTCTTATAAGGTGGGTATGAAAATATTCACAATCATGATTGTCCCTACTAGGGAGATTTCAAATAACCAAACTATAACATATTTTGATTGTATAAAGCACACATACACATTAAAAACAACAGCGGTATCTTTTTTCTTTATGGATGCGAAACATGGACATTCACTTATGATTGTGAATACAGGCTCTGAAAATGAGATGGTAGAGAAAGATCTTGTGCGTCAAATAATTAGACCACATGAGCAATGAGGAAATGCGCAACAAGTTCCAATTATGAAATGGATCAATTTAAGACTTGTTGACAACTGTGAAAATTCAAAAAGCACGGGCATATCACGAGATCTATAGCCTGGCTAAGAACATTCAACACGGCACAGTAGTAGGCAAAGCATGGCAGCTAGAGGAAGAGATGGGAAGACAATAGCAGAGATTAGACAGAACTGACTTTCATCGCATCTCAGAAAACTGGTCAGAATTGTGACATGGCCGTCAAGAATGTTCCAACGCAAATGTTGCGACACTAATGATGACGACGATGATGATAACGATACATTTTACAGTAAACATTCCAGGAATCATCGGTTGCTGTGTCTTGTGGTGCTATTCATGATTTTTAACAAATGTAAGATGCAGTATATAAATATATGTCATAAATATGTATGTGAGCAAGATCGTTAGTTTCCTGATTTGTTTTGCTGTCAATTATATCCTCGGTGTAACCTTCCTCGGCTCTTCTTGATTTCGATCTTTTCTTTGATGCTGTTTTATACTCTTCGTTTTAAAATGTTCAGTTCACGTTAACACATTATATCACTTATTCTTTTCTTTGATGCTGTTTAGTATTTACCATTTATTTCCTAACTAAGTCAGTCATAAATCACAAAATCTACATTCCCCTTAATACTCGCGATTTCTCTGATCATTTCTTTATTGTAGTTCTGTGCAAGAATATGGCTTCTATATAGGATTGGTTGTCTTTATTCATTTTTATCAAAGCACGGGGAGTAAGTTCCAGCAATCATGCCATTATGATGTTATTCTTGAAAGTTTTAGTTATGGCAATCACATTACATATCATGTCTAGAACGTCGTGTTTTGTATTGAGTTTGAATGCTTCTTCTTTCATTTATTTGATTGTTTGGGGGTTTCTCCATTCTCAATTTTAGAACATTAATGCCCCGTATATACCCATATATATATATATATATATATATATATATATATATATATATATATATATATGCTTAATTAAATGAACTAGCTAGTTAAAACTTATTTTTATTTCATAGACGTTTACATTTATTGACTCTTTAGTTTATCAAAGATATTTGGATGATTAGTTTTATGAAAGGAAATGTTTTGAAGTTTTCTTCATAATTGAATTGTATTCACCGGTTCTATCGCGACCCGTAGACGGAAGGCATTTTGGGAATGGGGTTGGTTGAATTATTCTCATATCATTATTACTTGATCAATGTTCGTCGCCAGCCGGAATATTTTCAATTGACGTGCTATATATGTTAATGTCAGGATTGGCCGCATTTATTTAGAATGGAAATACAATCAATATTTATCGCATAATATTATAAATATCCAATAAGTATAGCGCTGTAACATTTTACAGGTAAGATCAGCTGATAAGCTCCTGGTATCTGGTACTTTAGTCTCAACTTAACTCTGTTCTCTTCTATTCTTAGCCTTTTCTGCTTCTTGGCGTTGGGAGGAAAAAAATGTGTGCCAGACGTAGTTGACATCAAACACATTCATGTCTGTGATGTTTAATTTCAGCTGTGTTGATTTACTGCGTTTGTTTCAGTGTCTCCAAACAGTTATTCCCCGTTTACTTCGTCGAGCGCCTTCTGTCATCTACGAGGGAGAAGATTCTAGTTGTGTCAACATTTTTTCTGCAAGCTGCATTAATGTATAGTGTCCCTCCTTAAATCTCCAGTTTCTTCCGAATTCCCTTTGTAATCTAATGATGTTTAAAGCCTGTCATTTTTACCTTTCACAGGGGCGTTGTTTGAGGACTGAAACAGCGACCATCGGTAAAAATTGCAGACGTTTTTCAACACGGTGGCCTACAACAAGCAGACTAAGTACAAGCGCCCCTGAACCGTATACAAATTCATAGATTAGTACACTACAGTTGGACTGAAACAACACACGGCTCTGATATTTCAGGATATATTTACACTGACCGCTAAGATCGTTTTTTAGTTACTGGACATAGTCAACTAACTGTATTCAGACTTCTAGACTGCAAGCATTTCCAGATGCACATTTTCAAAAAGCGATGTTGAGAATCGTGCCGTGCTGCTGCAGTTCTAGCGATGTCGGAGAAACGACGTTTGACCAGCTTAGACCAGATGCATGAGAACTGGCGTTCTCCAGTGGAGGTACCAAGCCCGACATTGATAAATGTTATCATTACAACCAACAATGACAACAGCTATCACTATAACTCGAACGTTTCGGAATTGGTCAACAGGAGAATGTACCTAAGTGTTGACAACTACGAGAGCACCAAAATTGATGGCGCAAGCAGCAACCACTCATACATAACCAGCACCATGATCACCAACATTAGTAATAACATGACGTTTCTGGAGGCGCCAGCCTTTACCACCGCCAGCCTCACTAAGACAATATTCTTCGGCGCCATGTTTCTCATTTCTTTAATAGGAAACGTAGCCACCCTTGTACAGATGAGGCGGCTGCGGCGGAGAAAGAGCACCATGAACACGTTGATCGTTAACCTGACACTAGCAGACTTATTAGTGACCTTCTTCTGTACTGCCGGTGAAGCTGCCTGGGCGGCCACTGTTCAGTGGTTGGCTGGGGACATTATGTGTAAATTGGTCAAATACATGCAGGTAAGGTTGTACTCCAATATGAGATGTTAGGAATGTTATAGTCCGTTCATTAATTCATGAACACGTTTGCTTTCGATTTGCGCGAAAACTACCAGTTTGATTGCAGTGCTTTTGTGCAGCCTTAGAATATCAATGACGTTACAGAAATATTGTTACTCTTAGACATTTGATCTAGTTTGCAAGATTCCATATTTAGGCTATATTAAAATAATGCTTGTAAGGAATACAAATAAGAAAAAGATGTATCACATTGACAAAATCATTGAGGAATATGACCACACATCTCTGCGACTCCCTGCATATCATACGCACCTCAATCCGATTGAGCTTGTGTGGGCTAAAGTCAAAGGACAAGTTGCAGAAAAATGTTTAAAATGAGTGATGTCCAAGTTCTTACACGTGAGTCCCTTCAAGTATAACATTCAGTTCTGGAAGAAGTGTGTTGCACATGTGCTCCGGGTTGAAGACGAGTACTGGCAACGAGATGGATTACAATTTGTCCAGCCATTAACCATTATCAACCTCTTGGAATCGTCAAATTCGGTTGGACCATATTTTGTTGACAGACTGAATAACAGAGTGGGATGATGACGTATGTTGAGCAAATGGTTAAGTGTATGTACAATGGAAACAAATATATTTCCATATGAAAACGCGTCTACCATCATTCAATTTAGGATGCAGTTAGGACACCCTGGGGTATAATGGTGACTGAATCATGTTTGCGATTACACATAACAAAAAACGCACACAATTACCTGATCTTTAAACGTATTCTGTAGATACGCCTCTGAAAAGAAAGGAACTGGAACTTAAAATATTTTCTGTAAAATCTAAAATTTGATTCAACTTATTTGCAAAGCTAATAAAAGATCAAAGGAATTCGGCGATGTGCAAAATCTATTGTATCTGGTGAGTAAATAATTGCAATATTTTTGCGTCATGAATATTCTAAGGCTGCATGCAAAAAATCACTGTGATGAAAGTAGTTTTCACGCAAATCGAAAGCAAACGTGTTCTTGAATTTATGAGCGGGCTATAGCTACACAATACATGATTTGTTTTACATGTAACATAACGGTAATGTTAGAATACAGTTATTGATTCATTCATTCACTTATTGATTAAATATAATAATAAATCGAATAACGACATAATTGTACATAGAACAAAACAGTAAGCGTTCCGTCCTGCCCCCTGTCACTGAAGTATGAACCAAAGGTATAATGATGATGCTCGTGACACACAAATATCTCAAACTTGCTATGGCGTATGTATTTATCGTTCGCTTTCTCTGTCTGTATGTTAAATGGTTACGTCTAAGGGCGGTAACCACACAAGTTACATTCTCTTAATGGCTGCTGTGCTGTCAATACGTCACTGTATTTTCTATATCAATGTTTAGGTTTACCACCAACAGTAAAGCCAGCGCATCCGCTCATTTAATGCCATGAATCTCCCAAACACAGAGCAATAACGACACGATTTACTGACAAGCCTCTATGCACGCGAAAGCTCCCCATATTGCAGACTTACATCTAGAACCTTCCTTAGCATCGACTGGACATCATTAAAGCCCCCATTTCTGTAGCCTCACAGAATAATCTGAGAACTGCAGTCGCCTTCGTAGTCTCCGTTGCTTTAGTATATTCTCCTTGTTGCTCTGCAACACATGTGTATATC
The DNA here is from genome assembly GCA_032433765.1 of Megaustenia siamemsis. Taxonomy (NCBI): domain Eukaryota; kingdom Metazoa; phylum Mollusca; class Gastropoda; order Stylommatophora; family Ariophantidae; genus Megaustenia; species Megaustenia siamemsis. Next base: position 92,395,507 of record JAVIAB010000051.1, read on the forward strand.
TCTGTGCGGTTAACCGCACCATCAACTTGTGTCTGTATGGTTGCTTGTTAGAACTCGTGATGTTGAAACATGTGTACACATGACACTGATTACATGGACATCGGTGTACAGAACTGACATACTACACTGCTTTGTAATAAGTGGGCCGTTGATTGTGTACATTCACGTTACTGTTCAACGATTTTGAAATACTAAAGAATGTCTGGAAAAAATGGATACATATAAGATAAAGCAGTAGTTAATCAAATGTAAGTCAATCTAAATACCCACATCTGACAAATGCAAAAAGCGACACAATGGTGAATAGATGTATCTGTTGGTTGCTTCCCCTGCTGTCCATCTGGGAATGTCGCAAAAAATATGAAGTTAAACGTATGCAGTGAGGTGGTTGATTAAATCACAACCGACGTGTAGATTTACTACTGCTGGCTCTCATGGCGGTTTGCCTATTGTGCTTTACAATAAAAAACAGTGTGCCCAGTGCGGTCGCCAAAGGGTTTGTAGGTTATTTTTTTAAATTTCCTAATAGGAAAACATCGGATACCATCGGATGGAAGATGCACCACATAAATAAAAAGCAGAATAGCTCAGGCCAAAATAGCATTTCAGAAAATGAAAAAATATCTTATGCAACAAATCTATGTCAATAGAAATGAGAAAGAGAGTTCATTGGTGCTATTTAAACCAATTCTGACCTATGGAAGCGATTCATGGACAGTAGACAAACAAATAAAAATACAATTAGAAGCCACAGAGATGTGGTTTCTCAGAAGAATGTTGAAAGTTCCCTGGACAGCTAAAAAGACCAATGAGGAAGTTATCAAAGAGGCCAATACAAAAAGGCAGCTCCTAAAAAAATATCAGAAAGAAACAATCAACATTTTTGGGCACATCATGAGAAGAGGAAAGTTGGAATACTTGGTTACAACTGGCAAAATAAAAGGAAAGAGAGATCGCGGACGACAAAGAGAGAAAATACTGGATAGTTGATGTCATGGCATGGAAAACAGTCAACAACAGAACTGATACGATGCACTGTAGATAGAATATTGTGGAAGGACAGGATCGCCTACTCCAACCGGTATGGCACATGATGATGATGAATACGGAAAAAATATACCTTTATTCTCCATCGCTTTGAAATTTTGTGTAGGATAACGACATATTTCTAACAAGTCGGAATACAGAATACACCATAAACAATAAAGTCTGAAAGATAAACATCTGGATGATGCTGACATATGGCTGATATGTAATTGATACTGGGAACAAATAGCTATGATAAAATACAACAATGAGAACTCTACACTTATTGATATAAAATGAGGCGTAAGTCAGGGCTGCATTCAATCACCATGTCTATTCAACTTATACACTGAGCAGTTAAAGATACCATAGGGATGCCAGGACTAAACATGAACGGATTAATAATCTCAGATATGCTAATGATGATACCGTATGATGACAAAAAAATCCAAAAGTCCTTCGAGAACCAGGGAACAATAATTAAAGAAGGCAAGCAAATAATATGAATAGGAAATGAATATGAAAAAGACTACAACTATGATTATTAGCGGAGAAACGACATACACTATAACATGGAACACTGAAGTAGATGGGAACACATTTAGAAAGAGTTTAAGAATATGCACTATCTTGGACAAATTATAACAGATTATGGAAAATGTAAGTCATAAATGAACAAAAGAATCTGAATGGAAAAAATCAATTTTTAACAGCAGCGTGAAACATATTCTCACATCAAAGCAAATACCATGAGAACTAAAACCACAAATAGCAAAATGTCACATTGACTCAACATACCTATATGGTGCAGAAGCGTAGGCAGTAAATAAGAAAAGAGAGCAGAACATTGAAGCCTTTGAAATGTGGAGCTGTAGGAACATTGGGAAAAATGGGTGGAAGGAAAACAAGAGAAACAAGGAAGTTGTAAGATATAAAAAAGAACTACTGAACACAATTCTAAAACGGTAACTGACATTTGTTGGATTTGTGAAGAGACAAAACACACTTTTAAAAGTCAACTTGGAAGGGAAGGTGGTAGACGAGACAGAGGTACAATAAGTCTCAAGTGGACAGATAACATCATAAGGTAGACAGGTGAACCTATGACAACGTGCACCATCAAGACAAGAGACAGAGTGAAATGGTTGTCTGTGGTAGCGAACCTTCCATGTGGAGATGGCACTCAATGAATGCATCCAGTCAGCCTCCGGCTCTCTGGTGGAGAGAGAAATGATCAGAAATGACAGTTTCGTCAAAGCAATCAATGCTACAGATATGATGAAGCTCTGCTCCAGGCAAGGCTTCACGGCGATCGTGGATGTAAAGACAACGCTGACGTCATTAACGGGCTTACAGGTGCACCTGTAATATCGTCGTCAATATTGTGTCAAGAAAGTTCAGGCTTAGAAAAAACTTCTCTTTGCTCTAGCGGTCAGCATTACGTTTAAATGTCACCTTCTTTTACACAGACACCAATAGCGCGTTAGTTAGCGCTGGCTTTGCGATATCGTGAATTTAGGTTTAAACCGAGTGCTAGCGCTCTTCAAACGACTTAGATGGGACATGTAATTGGTACCTGACACACAGATTTGGGAAACGAAGAACACTAACCTCCTCATGCTCACACCATGCGAGTTGATGGTAGGAACCTCTTTATACACAACTTTAACAAATGAAGCATCTGATCATCAGAAGTGGGTCCCGAGCAAGCAAGTATTTCAGATATTTAGCTTCTCGACACTCTATGGGGGCGGGCCCCATTGGTGTCATGACTCCTGCAGCATTTGAACATAAAGTTCACAAAATGTTGCCCACAGAAGAGACAATGACACTCTATGGGGGCGGACCCCATTGGTGTCATGACTCCTGCAGCATTTGAACATGAAAGTTGACAAAATGTTGCCCACAGAAGAGACAATGACACTCTATGGGGGCGGACCCCATTGGTGTCATGACTCCTGCAGCATTTGAACTAAAAGTTGACAAAATGTTGCCCACAGAAGAGACGGCGCTCAACACAGAACTTCTGATCTAATGCCCATTCCACTCGCTGCCACAGCCTTGACCTACAGGTGATTTTTCATATTGCGTTTCACTACGACTTCCAGTTATGGAACATGCCTTCTCCTATTTATGCTCAAAAACTGTCTATCATCATCATCATGTGCCGTACCGTTGGCGTTGGCGAGCATGTCCTTCCACAATCTTCTATCCACAGTGCATCATATGAGTTCTGTTGTTAACTGTTTTCCATGCCATGACACCAAGCTATCCAGTATTTTCTCTCTTTGTCGTCCGCGATCTCTCTTTCCTTTTATTTTGCCAGTTGTAACCAAGTATTCCAACTTTCCTCTTCTCATGATGTGCCCGAAAAATGTTGATTGCTTCTTTCTGATGTTTTAAAGAGCTCCTTTTTGTATTGGCCTCTTTGAAAACTTTCTCATTGGTCTTTTTAGCTGTCCAGGGAACTTTCAACATTCTTCTGAGAAATCCCATCTCTGTGGCCTCTAATCGTCTTTTCATTTGTTTGTCTATTGTCCATGATTAGCTTCCATAGGTCAGAATTGGTTCTATATAGCATCGATGAACTCTCTATCTCAATTTTATTGACATAGATTTGTTGCATAAGCTATTTTTCATTTTCTGAAATACTATTTTGGTCTATAGTTTTGTTTTAATGATGCCTGTTATTTCTATATTAATTTGCTTTCTTCTATAGCCTGGCAACAAACTCAAAACAGACTGAAAGTTACGAATAGTTTAATATTCACTTAGAACTAATCTAGTTTTATCATGGGACATAAATATAGCTACGACAGAGAAATGTTCGAGAATAATTTTTGTAAATAAGATATAGTAGTAGTATCTACACCTTGATGGAGCGGAACTGACCTGACCCGTTATTAAAAAAAAAATTGATTTGTTATTTATTATTAATTTGATGACAGGTTAAATTGTCAATACTAAAACATTGATGTATCTGCAAGTCAACTGAGACTAAGTATGAATATATATACCTGCAATTGTGTGTGTGTGTGTGTGTGTGTGTGAGTGTGTGTGTGTGTGAGAGAGAGAGGGGTGTGTAAGGGAGGTGGGTGAATGTTTTCACAAAAGTTATCAAACTTGAGTATAACAAATGTCTTATGTACAACCTTTTGTCTTTTGGTGTATGCTGAGACTGCTATGATGGGGACTACAGCTACCTTTCTTTGTTTGGGGATAAGTTAGTAATTTGGATGATTCCACTGGCACGGGCGGTTGAGCAATTATGGATTTTAATTCGTTTGCAGTGATACCAGGGCCTTCCATAACCAAAGAACCAAAGATAGCCAAATGCAGACATAAACGAAAACAACGCAAACTTTTTCTCTGAACAAGAACAGAAGCTGCCTGTCTGAAAGGTTATAGACGCCAACGATTTCACAAAGATAATCTGAGAACAAAGCAACTCTATTAAATAAACACGTATTTACGTTAAATGCTGATACAAAATCGCGCTAGCGTCTCGCTACCAGGCTCAGTTTACCCAAACCAAGACAGTGGCGCTCTTCCATAATTATATCCAATCAGTCAGTAAAACAAGGTTTTAAACATCTTATATCGCACACATATACATACATACAGAAACACACACCACGTAGAGAAAATTCGGATTCTAAGCACCTTACATATAAGTATATATATATATATACACGTGAATGTAGACTCCAACACATTCATACATCGGCGCAGGGTATTTAGAGAAGGCAACGGAGGTCATGACTCCTCTAATAATATAACATCATGATACATAACACAATCACACTTAAGCTCAATGAATTAAATGTTAGTATACAACCAGCTACCGTATCCAGTTTGCCGTGATATCGCTCAAGTCATTCAAGCCGCACAAATAGATAAGTTCCATTGTCAATGGAGATCAAATCTACTACAACCGTACAACATCTGTAGACCTTTCAATGTGTATGAGAATTGGGAAGGCTATTCCTAAAATCAGTATCGTGTTGCTATGACAACGACGGGTCAGTTCAACGCCACCGTTATCTCCGAGCCTGCCCGCTGAGGGGGTTTTCCTGAAAAAACACCCAATGCTTGTGACGTCTTGAGCTGTGTGAGCTATATACTCCCGACGTCATTTTCCCCGACAAATGCCCCTGCTCGCAAAGCTGAAAACGTCGCAACCTTTGGGGGTCCACCGTCAGCGGGCAGGCTCAGAGACATCGACGGTAACAGTGAGACTATCAGATGATGTTCTCATTCTATCGTTACGTGTAGTCAGTTTGTAGCCTATGGAGATAGAAAAAGTAGTCCCCTTCTATATGTCACCGCGCTGTGTCTTTATGTAAAACATAATAACTCGATCAAAACTATGAGAGATGTTATCAGAAAAGCTATGTTCTTTTTCTAATTTACAAAGCAAACAACCAGGTTATTATGATACAATTTTGATAATTTTAAGTAATAATTTAGGAACTATTTTAATAGCATAAATTGACGTTACGTTTATATGCAAAATTATCAGGTTAAAAATGAACCTAAAGGTTTGGATGCGAACAGTGAGAGATGAATTCAGATGATAAAATACTTAAATAGACAGCTGACTTCATGAGAGAGTCTGGAATCCTACACTGATTGAGTCTTGATATATCACACACACACACACACACACACACACACACACACACACACACACACACACACACACACACACACACACACACGCACGCACGCACGCACGCACGCACGCACACACACACACACACACACACACACAGAGAGAGAGAGAGAGAGAGAGAGATGATAAAATTATTGTTTCATTACTTGATATTCCCATTTCACAACGAAATTACGTTGAGATAATTATCTTGCAATAAGACAAACCTATCCCAAAATTGCCCCATTTCAAACGAACAAATGTAGGAGCAAAATGTTTCATTACATTTACGTGGTACGATCAACGAAAATGCAAATCAAATGTGTAACTAGCAGTACAACCAAATAATCTACAGTAACATCTTAGGACATGTTTTTTTCGCCCTTTTTGCTTTTAAGCAAAGGAGGTATGGTCATCTGAAGGCTGTAATGACATTACCAACCCATCAAGGTGCGTAGTTAGGCATGCCTCAAGTAGGGACTATTTGTTTAGAAAAAAAGATCGACGTAGGCGAGTAGTCTATGTATTATTTTTATTACACATATAATGGGGTCACTTAGCACGGCCTGGCTTTCTCAAGTTTCAAACCCACGGTTCGTCGCTGGCATATCCAACACACATGCATACATACTTCAACATACATACTTCAACACACATACTCCAACACATACATATACAGACTCCAACACACATACATACAGATTCTAGAACGCATACATACAGACTCCAATGACTCTAACACACATACATACAACTACAACACACATACAGGCTCGTCCCATGCAAGTGTGACCCAATCACAATCTTATGCAACATGTATGCACTACGCTTAAGCACGAATCAAATGTAGAAGCCATGAGAGAAAGAGCGAGAGAGAGAGAGAGAGAGAGAGAGAGAGAGAGAGAGAGAGAGATAGAGAGAACTAGATTGAGAAGCACGTATAGAATATTTATGTATTGGCAACCCTTACAGAAAACTACAGTATCTGAGGCTATGAAGTAAGATTCATTGGGGAACGTGACTCTCCTAGATGCAACGGAAACTATTTATGGGTGACAAAAATGTTTGTCTTATTTTCTCGAGTTGACTTTTCTGTTTCTTTCATACAATCTTACTTATAAGAAATGTATTGTCATGTCTCTCATACAATCTTACTTATAAGAAATGTATTGTCATGTCTCTCATACAATCTTACTTATAAAAAAGGTATTGTCATGTCTCTCATACATGATAAAGCATATACACTTCTCAATAGACGGTCTCGCTCGTCTTTCAGGTTTGTGACAAGAAACATTCATTCAGTGACAGTTGATGATTCGCTGGTTGGTCTCGAGGCAAGACGCCGGCTTCGAGACAGAGAGGTTGTGGGTTCATATCCCGACTACAACGGTTGGGATTTTTATTTATGATTTCTCTCTGCGGCAACCACCCCTGGTCTCAGCAGCGAGGCTCGGCTTGAAACGTCAATTACTAATCGACGGAAAAATATGAGTACCTCCGAAGTCGAAGTTATCTGCCTGTGCGGCGAGGGACCCCTGTGTACACGACTGCCAGGGAAAAATGGATTAACACGCAAACTTCAGTTGCTAGTCTCTAGGGACTTTGTCAGAGGTAACAGCTGGCGAAGGAAGAAAAAAGTTCATGATTCGTGATGATATTTGGGGGTGGGGAGTGAGAAGGGAAAGTTCATGATTCGTGATGATATTTGGGGGTGGGGAGTGAGAAGGGAAAGTTCATGATTCGTGATGATATTTGGGGGTGGGGAGTGAGAAGGGAAAGTTCGTGATTCGTGATGATATTTGGGGGTGGGGAGTGAGAAGGGAAAGTTCATGATTCGAGATGATATTTGGGGGTGGGGACTGAGAAGGGAAAGTTCATGATTCGTGATGATATTTGGGGGTGGGGAGTGAGAAGGGAAAGTTCATGATTCGTGATGATATTTGGGGGTGGGGAGTGAGACGGGAAAGTTCATGATTCGTGATGATATTTGGGGGTGGGGAGTGAGAAGGGAAAGTTCATGATTCGTGATGATATTTGGGGTGGGGAGTGAGAAGGGAAAGTTCATGATTCGTGATGATATTTGGGGGTGGGGAGTGAGAAGGAAAGTTCATGATTCGTAATGATATTTGGGGGTGGGGAGTGAGAAGGGAAAGTTCATGATTCGTGATGATATTTGGGGGTGGGGAGTGAGAAGGGAAAGAATGTTGTAGTATCTTATGCGATGACGCTGACAGTGGGACTAGTTTCCCATAGCCTTGAACACATTAAATTTAGAGAGAGCATAAGTCTAGAGTTACGTACAGTACCTCACGCAGAGCCAGGGTTTTGATAACCTATAATGTCCAATGTTTCCCATAATGACAGCTATTGCAAATTAAGTTACATAATAAAAGCCATATACTGCAGAGTTTAAAAGAAGTTGGATAGTTGGAAACTGGCAAGATCGCTTTTAGCAATCACACTTCAGTCGAAGCTGTGCAATAGTAATCGAATCGCTCGATCGTCGACTTAGGAAAGGTAATGACACCAAATAATGACACCAAGTAAAGACATCAGGTAATGACACTAAGTACGATCACTGCTGCGCTAATCTCCTGCCTGAACCTACAGTTTATCATCGAGAGTCTCAAGTATTTGCCTTCAACGCAGTCTGGTAGGCTTTAGGACAGACTTGAGAACTTCATTAAGCGTGATTTAATCCATCAGGGATGGTAATTATAACATGACTTTCATTTCAACAGGAGAGACTGTGATGCATTCTAACCTGCCATGTCCAGCTTCTGTTTGAGTCAGTTTTTTTTTTTCTGCCATCAATGATATAAAAACCGTAACCTCGTACAGTCCTGATATCCTTGCCTGGTCAAATTTGGCATAATCGCCACAGTAATTGATCTTCTTCTTATTCTTTTTTGTTATTGCCAAATTGTGTACCCGTTAGTTCACCAAGTCCTGTAAGATTGATACGGTATCGATCAGTGAGCAAAAGCAAATAGATCGACGTATCGTAGACAATTTGAGTGGAGACAAGCTCAAATAGATCGACGTTCGTAGACAATTTGAGTGGAGACAAGCTCAAATAGATCAACGTATCGTAGACAATTTGAGTGGAGATAAGCTCAAATAGATCGACGTATCGTAGACAATTTGAGTGGAGACAAGCTCAAATAAAACTAAACAAATTGCTGATAACTGAGAAAAACCATGGCATGACGGCCATCAACAAGAAACAGGTCAACATATCGGAAATAAGAGTTGGACTCTTTCTTATCACGGAGCCTGTGGTGCGAACACGAATACCACAGACCACAGCTTGAAATGATTAAAGTAAAAGATAAGAACATTTTGCTCAAAGATAAAAAAAAAGATTAATATGATCCCTCATTCAGTTCATCTTATTATACGCTTGCGAAGCATAGACCTGCATCAAAATTATGGCGTCAGGAGCTTGAAATAAGATGTTGTGTAAAGATTATGGCCTAATATAGACCACGTTACCAACACCGAGAACTCCATCGATATGGAGATCTCCTTACTGAATTGGCTATACGCTATCACAGAGAGTTGACTACACGCTATCACAGAGAGTTGACTATACGCTATCACAGAGAGTTGACTATACGCTATCACAGAGAGTTGACTATACGCTATCACAGAGAGTTGACTATACGCTATCACAGAGAGTTGACTATACGCTATCACAGAGAGTTGACTACCCGCTGCCACAGAGAGTTGACTACACGCCGCCACAGAGAGTTGACTACCCGCTGCCACAGAGAGTTGACTACCCGCTGCCACAGAGAGTTGACTACCCGCTGCCACAGAGAGTTGACTACACGCCGCCACAGAGAGTTGACTACCCGCTGCCACAGAGAGTTGACTACCCGCTGCCACAGAGAGTTGACTACCCGCTGCCACAGAGAGTTGACTACCCGCTGCCACAGAGAGTTGACTACACGCCGCCACAGAGAGTTGACTACCCGCTGCCACAGAGAGTTGACTACCCGCTGCAACAGAGAGTTGACTACACGCCGCCACAGAGAGTTGACTACACGTCGCCACAGAGAATTGACTACACACTGCCACAGAGAGTTGACTACACTCTGCCACAGAGAGTTGACTACACGTCGCCACAGCGAATTGACTACACGCTGCCACAGAGAGTTGACTACACGCTGCCACAGAGAGTTGACTACACGCTGCCACAGAGAGTTGACTACACGCTGCCACAGAGAGTTGACTACACGCTGCCACAGAGAGTTGACTACACGCTGCCACAGAGAGTTGACTACACGTCGCCACAGAGAATTGACTACACGCTGCCACAGAGAGTTGACTACACGCTGCCACAGAGAGTTGACTACACGCCGCAAACTCATACAAAAACCAGAAACCTCGGATCCAACAAAGTTCAATATATAAATATTTTAATGGAAGAAAGAGCATGAAGATTGGTCGAAGAGAAAAAAAACAAATAAATTAAAAATACTACAACTTAATATTTCAGGCCTCAAAAATAGAAAACAGAGCTAACCAAAATCATGTACAAATACCAGATCCATATTGTCCTACTGCAGGAAACACTACACAAGAACATGGACACAATATAACAGGTTACACCAGCTATCCATGTCAGTGCACCAACAACTGCTGGGGTATAATCACCTACATCAAAAACAGTATACAGGGAGATGTAGTGCCACTAAATAATGCAGAACTAACAGATGTTCAGAAAGGCACAATTTGGTTTGCATTCAGCAAATATCACATTTATAATGTTTACAACCCACCAGGCACACAATTGTAACATAACAGAACTTGATCAAGTCAACTACCATAGAACTATCTTACCTGGAGATGTTAATGGACATTCAACACAATGGGGATATTCTAACTCAAATCCCACAGGAAAATAAATAGCAGATCTTTGCCAATCAACTAATCTTACAATCATGCAGGATGATCCTGATCATCAATCCAATCGCCACAGAGAGTTGACTACATGCCGCCACAGAGAGTTGACTACACGTCGCCACAGAGAGTTGAATACATGCCGCCACAGAGATTTGATTATACGTCGCCACAGAGAGTTGACTACATGCCGTCACAAAGAGTTGACTACATGCCGCCACAGAGAGTTGACTACACGCCGCCACAGAGAGTTGACTACACGCCGTCACAGAGAGTTGACTACAGGCCGCCACAGAGAGTTGACTACACGTCGCCACAGAGAGTTGACTACATGCCGCCACAGAGAGTTGACTACACGCCGTCACAGAGAGTTGACTACACGCCGTCACAGAGAGTTGACTACATGTCGCCACAGAGAGTTGACTACACGCCGAAACAGAGAGTTGACTACACGCCGTCACAGAGAGTTGACTACACGCCGTCAGAGAGAGTTGACTACACGTCGCCACAGAGAGTTGACAACACGCCGCCACAGAGAGTTGACTACACGCCGCCACAGAGAGTTGACAACACGCCGCCACACAGAGTTGACTACACGCCGCCACAGAGAGTTGACTACATGCCGCCACAGAGAGTTGACTACACGTCGCCACAGAGAGTTGACTACATTCCGCCACAGAGAGTTGACTATACGTCGCCACAGAGAGTTGACTACATGCCGTCACAAAGAGTTGACTACATGCCGCCACAAGGAGTTGACTACACGCCGCCACAGAGAGTTGACTACACGCCGTCACAGAGAGTTGACTACAGGCCGCCACAAAGAGTTGACTACACGTCGCCACACAGAGTTGACTACATGCCGCCTCAGAGAGTTGACTACACGCCGCCACAGAGAGTTGACTACACGTCGTCACAGAGAGTTGACTACACGCCGTCACAGAGAGTTGACTACACGCCGTCACAGAGAGTTGACTACACGCCGTCACAGAGAGTTGACTACACGCCGCCACAGAGAGTTGACTACACGTCGCCACAGAGAGTTGACTACCCGCTGGCACAAAAAGTTGACCAGCCGCCGCCGCAGAGAGTTGACTACCCGCTGCCACAGAGAGTTGACTACCCGCTGCCACAGAGAGTTGACAACCCGCTGCCACAGAGAGTTGACTACACGCCGCCACTGAGAGTTGACAACACGTCGTTACAGAGAATTGACTACACGCTGCCACAGAGAGTTGACTACCCGCTGCCACAGAGAGTTGACTACACGCCGCCACAGAGAGTTGATTACCCGCTGCCACAGAGAGTTGACTACCGCTGCCACAGAGAGTTGACTACCCGCTGCCACAGAGAGTTGACTACCCGCTGCCACAGAGAGTTGACTACACGCCGCCACAGAGAGTTGACTACCCGCTGCGACAGAGAGTTGACTACCCGCTGCCACAGAGAGTTGACTACCCGCTGCCACAGAGAGTTGACTACCCGCTGCCACAGAGAGTTGACTACACGCCGCCACAGAGAGTTGACTACACGTCGCCACAGAGAATTGACTACACGCTGCCACAGAGAGTTGACTACACGCTGCAACAGAGAGTTGACTACACGTCGCCACAGAGAATTGACTACACGCTGCCACAGAGAGTTGACTACACGCTGCCACAGAGAGTTGACTACACGCCGCCACAGAGAATTGACTACACGCTGCCACAGAGAGTTGACTACACGTCGCCACAGAGAGTTGACTACACGTCGCCACAGCGAATTGACTACACGCTGCAACAGAGAGTTGACTACACGTCGCCACAGAGAATTGACTACACGCTGCCACAGAGAGTTGACTGCACGCTGCCACAGAGAGTTGACTACACGCCGCAAACTCATACAAAAACCAGAAACCTCGGATCCAACAAAGTTCAATATATAAATATTTTAATGGAAGAAAGAGCATGAAGATTGGTCGGAGAGAAAAAACAAATAAATTAAAAATACTACAACTTAATATTTCAGGCCTCAAAAATAAGAAAACAGAGCTAACCAAAATCATGTACAAATACCAGATCCATATTGTCCTACTGCAGGAAACACTACACAAGAACATGGACACACATATAACAGGTTACACCAGCTATCCATGTCAGTGCACCAACAACTGCTGGGGTATAATCACCTACATCAAAAACAGTATACAGGGAGATGTAGTGCCACTAAATAATGCAGAACTAACAGATGTTCAGAAAGGCACAATTTGGTTTGCATTCAGCAAATATCACATTTATAATGTTTACAACCCACCAGGCACACAATTGTAACATAACAGAACTTGATCAAGTCAACTACCATAGAACTATCTTGGCTGGAGATGTTAATGGACATTCAACACAATGGGGATATTCTAACTCAAATCCCACAGGAAAATACATAGCAGATCTTTGCCAATCAACTAATCTTACAATCATGCAGGACACAGAATCAACACCAACTCTCCTACATAGAAGATCTTTGCCAATCAACTAATCTTACAATCATGCAGGACACAGAATCAACACCAACTCTCCTACATAGAAGATCTTTGCCAATCAACTAATCTTACAATCATGCAGGACACAGAATCAACACCAATTCTCCTACATAGAAGATCTTTCCCAATCAACTAATCTTACAATCATGCAGGACACACAATCAACACCAACTCTCCTACATAGAAGATCTTTGCCAATCAACTAATCTTACAATCATGGACGCAGAATCAACACCAACTATTCTACATAGAAGATCTTTGCCAATCAACTAATCTTACAATCATGCAGGACGCAGAATCAACACCAAATCTCCTACATAGAAGATCTTTGCCAATCAACTAATCTTACAATCATGCAGGACACAGAATCAACACCAACTTTCCTACATAGAAGATCTTTCCCAATCAACTAATCTTACAATCATGCAGGACACAGAATGAACACAAACTCTCCTACATAGAAGATCTTTGTCAATCAACTAATCTTACAATCATGCAGGACACAGAATCAACACCAACTATCCTACATATAAGATCTTTGCCAATCAACTAATCTTACAATCATGCAGGACACAGAATCAACACCAACTCTCCTACATAGAAGATCTTTGCCAATCAACTAATCTTACAATCATGCAGGACACAGAATCAACACCAACTCTCCTACATTGAAGACCTTTGCCAATCAACTAATCTTACAATCATGAAGGACACAGAATCAACACCAACTCTCCTACATAGAAGATCTTTGCCAATCAACTAATCTTACAATCATGCAGGACACAGAATCAACACCAACTCTCCTACATAGAGCCTATCTCTCCCTTAGTAGACCCGATCTGACCATTTGCTCTGCTGATCTCATAAGCTACTGCCACATTGAAGTTATTGATGGCATAGGCAGTGATCACAGACCCATCGTCACCATAGTAGACACAAAAACAACAAAAATCCAAACAAAACAGAAAACCAGATGGAATTTCAAGAAAGTTGACTGGAAGCTATATCAAGAAAGTTGACTGGAAGCTATATCAAGAAAGCTGACTGGAAGCTATATCAAGAAAAATCCAACCAACTCCTGGACAATCTGACAGACAACAGAGTAGAAAAATTAAACGAGATGTTCACACAAATAATACTCAACACTGCAGAACAAACTATACATAAAGGATGTAGAACACAATATCGACAATTTTGGAACACAGAACTGGAGACAGCAGTATCAGAAAGAAAGAAAGCCAGAACAATACTTGAGTAGATCCCAACTTTAAATAATAAAATAAGCCATAACAAAGCTAGTGCTAAGGTCAAACTAGTTACTAAAAAAGCAAAGAAAGAGAAATGGCAAGAAACATGCAGTAAACTCGATTTGCGACATGAAGGAAATAAAGCCTGGAGACTTATGCAACATTTGTCTGGTGATAAAAGAGAACCAAATCCTAAACCAATCAAATTTAATAATGAAATCATCAGCTCTAACAAAATATAGTTAACAAATGTAATAGTTACTTTGCTTCAGTCAACAGAGCGAGCAAACTTGCAGATAGCGATAAAATTCAGCTACATAATTTAAAATTAATTGAAAGAGCCCCAACAACAAATGCTGCAATATTTGAAGAAGATTTTAACATGAGGGAACTAGAAAAGGCATTAAGAAAATTAAAATGTAGAAAATCCCCAGACCCTGACAAGGTACACAATGAGATGATAAAGCATCTCGGCAAGTCAGGGAAAGAAACATTACTCAGACTGATCAACAAATCATGGAAAGAAAGCAACATTCCAAGACTTGGAGAAATGCCTATATAGTGCCATTGCTCAAAAAGAACAAGCCTCCAGATGACCCCAGAAGCTATCGTCCCCTATCCTTAACATCATGCAAGGTAAAATAGCTGAGAGTATGGTCAATAGCAGACTATACTGGTATCTGGAAACCTCTAATACTCTGTGCTACGAACAAGCTGGTTTCAGGGCAGGCAATAACATAGAAGACCAAATCCTCAGGTTAATACAACAGGTCCAAGATGGATTTCAGAAGAGACAACATACTCTAGCCATCCTAGTGGACCTGCAGCAGGCTTATGATAGAGTCTGGCGTAAGGGGCTTTTATTGAAGATGAGAGATGCCGGAATACATGGGAAACTACAAATGGGTCAAATATTCCTAGTTGACAGAACAATACAAACTAAATTAAATGAATCCATTTCAAAGAGGTGCTAGAAGAAGGATTACCACAGGGATCACCACTCAGTTTTACCCTTTTTTGGATATATATCAATGATCTGACCAAAACCCTGATAAATAAAAAAAAGCTCTCTATGCGGATGATCTGGTCATGTGGAGTACAAACGAAAATATTAGAACAGCTGAAGCACAACTAAACAAAGACCTGAGACACCTAGAAGAGTACTGTAATACCTGGAAAATAAAAATAAATGTACAGAAAACAGTATATACAGTATTTACTAGAAGTAACAAAATAGCTAAGGCAAACATCAAACTCAATCTCCAACACAAAAGTCTTCAAAAAGAGGAACACCCTACATACTTAGGAATACAACTAGACCGACAACTGAACCCGAAGAAACACGTAGAGAATCTCACTAAGAAAGCAGCACAAAGACTTCAACTAATGAAAAGGCTTTCCAGTACCTTATGGGGAGCAGATAAAGAAACACTTAGAAATCTCTATCTGGGATATGTTCGCTCTGTTTTGGATCATGGTAGCTCGCTCCTAGTGACATGTAGCAAAACAACTAACATGGCACTGGACAGGATACAAAATAATGCATTACGACTCATCAGCGGTGCAATAAGATCCACTCCAGTTGCAGCCTGCGAAATCCACTGCAATGTTGAACCTTTAGAGTTGATGAGAAACAAGGCCGCTATGGTTCTCTATGAAAGACAAAAAAGAATGGAGAAGGACCACCCTAACAGAAAATTAGTAGATACATGTACTCCAAAACAAAGAATTAAGCAGATGTCAGTATTACAACATGTTAGAAATATACAAAAGAAATTCCATCTACCTGAAAAACGACTACAAACATCAAGAGTCACCAAAGAAATGCCACCAAGTACGAATTATAAAAAACCTGAAATAAATGTAGAGATATGTAACAGAACAGGTAAAAAAGCAGACTCAGTATCAGTAACACTAGCAGCAAGGAAAACAATAGATACTTATCCAGAGGATTGGATACATATATACACAGATGGTGCAGCCACTAACGCTACTTCAAAAGCTGGATATGGAATACTAATACATTATCCAGATGGAACAGCAGAAGAAATTTGTGGCCCTTGTGGTGAAGTCTGTAACAATTATGAAGCAGAAATAACAGCTATAGAAACAGCAATTTATCATTTAAATACGATTTTCGATACCACACCATCAAAGAAAACAAACACAGTCATATTTACGGATTCCAAATCGGCTCTGCAAGCACTGGAAAACAACACGAACAAAACAGAACTCACACAGCTTATCATAGACACAGACAAACTCATTGAAACACATAACATACGATGGTAATGCAATGAATCACAGGACACTCAAATATACCAGGAAATGATAAGGCAGATACATTAGCTAAGAGAGGACCCAAACAGACACAGATACATACATCCATCACACTAGACACAGCCAAACAAGCCATAAACTCCAACAGTAGGGAGGAGTGGCTGAATGGATGGGCCTTAGGGAAAACAGGGAGAGAGCTTTTTAAATATATGGCAAGACCAAATCCACAAGACATCAACAACCTAACGAGAAGAGACCAAACCACCATCTTCAGACTGAGAACAGGACATGTTATGCTGAATAACCACATTAATAGAATACAACAAAACCATACCCCAGTATGTCCACTCTGTAATCACCCACAAGAAACTGTAGAACATCACCTGTTTCAATGTCCAAAGCTCACTGACATCAGAACAACACAATTTCCCCAAAGACCCTACAAATGGAACACTCTGTACGGAACAACAGCAGAACTTACAAATACCTGCAGATACTACTACATGGCATTGGGCCGAAGGGCATCAGCTCAAAGGTCGCTGGATCCATAACAACAACAACAATAACAACACTACACGCCACCACAGAGAGTTGACTACACGCCGCCACAGAGAGTTGACTACATGCCACCACAGAGAGTTGACTACACGTCGCCACAGAGAGTTGACTGCACGTCGTCACTGAGAGTTGACTGACTACACGCCGCCACAGAGGGTTGACTACCCGCCGCCACAGAGAGTTGACTACACGCCGCCACAGAGAGTTGACTACACGCCGCCACAGAGAGTTGACTACACGCCGCCACAGAGAGTTGACTACACGCCGCCACAGAGAGTTGACTACATGCCGCCACAGAGAGTTGACTACACGCCGCCACAGAGAGTTGACTACACGTCGCCACAGAGAGTTGACTACACGTCGCCACAGAGAGTTGACTACATGCCGCCACAGAGAGTTGACTACCCGCCGCCACAGAGAGTTGACTACACGCCGCCACAGAGAGTTGACTACACGCCGCCACAGAGAGTTGACTACACGCCGCCACAGAGAGTTGACTACACGCCGCCACAGAGAGTTGACTACACGCCGCCACAGAGAGTTGACTACACGTCGCCACAGAGAGTTGACTACACGCCGCCACAGAGAGTTGACTACCCGCCGCCACAGAGAGTTGACTACCCGCTGCCACAGAGAGTTGACTACACGGCGCCACAGAGAGTTGACTACCCGCCGCCACAGAGAGTTGACTACCCGCCGCCACAGAGAGTTGACTACCCGCCGCCACAGAGAGTTGACTACCCGCTGCCACAGAGAGTTGACTACACGGCGCCACAGAGAGTTGACTACCCGCCGCCACAGAGAGTTGACTACCCGCTGCCACAGAGAGTTGACTACACGCCGCCACAGAGAGTTGACTACCCGCCGCCCAGAGAGTTGACTACCCTCTGCCACAGAGAGTTGACTACCCGCCGCCACAGAGAGTTGACTACACGCCGCCACAGAGAGTTGACTACCCGCCGCCACAGAGAGTTGACTACCCGCCGCCACAGAGAGTTGACTACACGCCGCCACAGAGAGTTGACTACACGCCGCCACAGAGAGTTGACTACACGTCGCCACAGAGAGTTGACTACACGTCGCCACAGAGAGTTGACTACATGCCGCCACAGAGAGTTGACTACACGCCGCCACAGAGAGTTGACTACACGCCGCCACAGCGAGTTGACTACACGCCGCCACAGAGAGTTGACTACACGCCGCCACAGAGAGTTGACTACCCGCCGCCACAGAGAGTTGACTACCCGCCGCCACAGAGAGTTGACTACACGCCGCCACAGAGAGTTGACAACACGCCGCCACAGAGAGTTGACTACACGTCGCCACAGAGAGTTGAATACATGCCGCCACAGAGAATTGACTACACGTCGCCACAGAGAGTTGACTACACGTCGCCACAGAGAGTTGACTACACGTCGTCACTGAGAGTTGACTGACTACACGCCGCCACAGAGAGTTGTCAACCCGCCACAACAGAGAGTTGACTACACGCTGCCACAGAGAGTTGTCAACCCGCCACAACAGAGAGTTGACTACACGTCGCCACTGAGAGTTGTCAACCCGCCACAACAGAGAGTTGACTACACGCTGCCACAGAGAGTTGTCAACCCGCCACAACAGAGAGTTGACTACACGCCGCCACAGAGAGTTGTCAACCCGCCACAACAGAGAGTTGACTACACGCTGCCACAGAGAGTTGTCAACCCGCCACAACAGAGAGTTGACTACACGTCGCCACTGAGAGTTGTCAACCCGCCACAACAGAGAGTTGACTACACGCTGCCACAGAGAGTTGTCAACCCGCCACAACAGAGAGTTGACTACACGCTGCCACAGAGAGTTGTCAACCCGCCACAACAGAGAGTTGACTACACGTCGCCACTGAGAGTTCACTACGCGCCGCCACATAGAAGACTACCCGCCACAACAGAGAGTTGACTACACGTCGCCACTGAGAGTTGACTACGCGCCGCCACATAGAAGACTACCCGCCACAACAGAGAGTTGACTACACGTCGCCACTGAGAGTTGACTACGCACCGCCACATAGAAGACTACCCGCCACAAAAGAGAGTTGACTACTCGCCGCCATTACAGTTCTCTTGTGGATTGTTTTTGCTCCACAAAATGTTAAAACTTAGCGACGTGACGAAACACTAGCTCACGCCGTAAGGGTAGGGTAGGGAGGAGGCTTCAGTTTATTTTTATAACTCAACTTGTACAATTTGCCAGACTCAATTATCGCTTAATGAACGTACAACTGGCACTTGTGAGTACGTCATGAAACAGTTATGTGCAGTCAATCAACAAATAACCATACTTTGTAGTCCTACCACGTGACAGAAAGATTCCACATAAAAATTAACCTCTTTATTACGCAATGAGAAAAGTTGTTCTCTCTCAGGGACCCATGTCGCGATCAAAGTATCACATGAAAGGGTCTCCCAGTATTCACCGGACCCGCCTACTAATGGTTTGTCTACCCGGGAGAATCATATATCGGCTCAGAGATCAACAAAAGGGAGCCACAAAGATATGAGCCTGAAGATCCATCGACCAGACTCAATAAAGATCAAAGAACAGATAATTGATCAGGCGCTGAGGTTTGCCGTCTAGGAAACAGCATCAGGGAAGAAACCGACAGTTTTCTACCTTTAAAGTCACGTCTTGTCTGTGACGGTTTGAACTGCCAGGCACAAGAAGAGAACTCAACCGCTCGCAAACGTCTCACTTAGAAAAGTCACATTCAAAGTATCACGTAATTGTGACATGTCACAGTGCTCTATTGATTACAGAACAAATAAAAATATCCATTCACATCATGCCCAACAATAAGATAAATAGCAGGCAAGTCACGCCCACAAAGATATTCAATATGATATATATTGTTCAAAGAAAGATAACAATAGAATCAATCAAATATCAAAACACAAACAATCAATACAGATAAATACAAATAAAGTCCACAACGACTAAATAACAGTTTATATAGAAACACTAAATCGTAGTAAACAGAAGAGGTTAACTATATCTCTGATAAACAATCAACAGCAGGTGGGTACACACACACACACACACACACACACACACACGCACGCACGCACGCACGCACGCACACACACACACACACACACATGTATATTTATTGTGTGTGTGTGTATGTATAGAAAAAGAATTTGTTGTTCCCGAAACATCAGAGAAAACGTTCCAATGGAGCGAGGTTGCGACAGAAGGGTGAGAGCTGACGTCACAAAGGCTAAAAGAATTGTCACGAGATTGGTAGAGCGTTAAGAGAAAGGCGTTTATAGCAAAAGAAAGTTGTTAAGAAAGAGAGTACAAACTCTGTGTACTAACATTCACACCTGAGAGATTAGTGCTTGGCATGAACTTACAGACGGAGCTGCTGTGTGCTTGTGAAGCCCGATAACACAATGAAGCACTTCCACACAGCCTGCCTGAGGAAACTGGTGAACATGAAAAAACACAAATCCCTGAAATTACTATTTTGGACAGAGCTGATAATTTCAGCAGTGATATTATTCTGATGCACGTACACAACCTATATTTTCTGGGAAAGTAATGCGGCACTGACGTAATACTGACCACATTACCCGAAAAATCATGTGTCGAAGGTAAATTAAAAATGATGGTCACTAACACCATATTCCCTATACGCCACGTGGCGTGACGGGGCTTTTTAGCTTTTTTTTTTACTTACGCACGCACCCGCTGGACATGTCATAGAGTCGGAATGTCAAACAAAACTACTTTTCCTTTTTCCCTGTTCTGCTTTTTTGACGGTAGGCGTCGCAGACTTAAAGTCAATCGTGTGTTTTCTATCAAGGGCATCTTCTGTGCCTTGGCACACTGTGATATTGTATTGTTTTATTATGACGTCTTCAATCCATCATCTTCTTGGTCTACGTCTATACGTTGCTTGTTCCATTTTGCCGCTATAAGATCTTGAAGCTTGACGCCGCCACGGAGAGTTGACAACACGCCGCCACGGAGAGTTGACAACACGCCGCCACGGAGAGTTGACTACACGCCGCCACGGAGAGTTGACAACACGCCGCCACGGAGAGTTGACTACACGCCGCCACGGAGAGTTGACTACACGCCGCCACAGAGAGTTGACTACACGCCGCCACAGAGAGTTGACTACACGCCGCCACGGAGAGTTGACTACACGCCGCCACGCAGAGTTCACAACACGCCGCCACGGAGAGTTGACAAAACGCCGCCACGGAGAGTTGACTACACGCCGCCACGGAGAGTTGACTACACGCCGCCACGGAGAGTTGACTACACGCCGCCACGGAGAGTTGACAACACGCCGCCACAGAGAGTTGACTAAACGCCGCCACGGAGAGTTGACTACAAGCCGCTACGGAGAGTTGACTACACGCCGCCACAGAGAGTTGACTACACGCCGCCACAGAGAGTTGACCACACGCCGCCACGGAGAGTTGACTACACGCCGCCACAGAGAGTTGACTACACGCCGCCACGGAGAGTTGACTACACGCCGCCACAGACAGTTGACTACACGCCGCCACAGAGAGTTGACTACACGCCGCCACGGAGAGTTGACTATACGCCGCCACAGAGAGTTGACTACACGCCGCCACAGAGAGTTGACTACACGCCGGCACAGAGAGTTGACTACACGTCGTCACTGAGAGTTGACTACACGCCGCCACGGAGAGTTGACTACACGCCGCCACGGAGAGTTGACTACACGCCGCCACAGAGAGTTGACTACACGCCGCCACGGAGAGTTGACTACACGCCGCCACAGAGAGTTGACTGCACGCCGCCACAGACAGTTGACTACACGCCGCCACGGAGAGTTGACTACACGCCGCCAAGGAGAGTTGACTACACGCCGCCACGGAGAGTTGACTACACGCCGCCACGGAGAGTTGACTGCACGCCGCCACAGAGAGTTGACTACACGCCGCCACGGAGAGTTGACTACACGCCGCCACGGAGAGTTGACTACACGCCGCCACGGAGAGTTGACTACACGCCGCCACAGAGAGTTGACTACACGCCGCCACAGAGAGTTGACTACACGCCGCCACAGAGAGTTGACTACACGACGCCACAGAGAGTTGACTACACACCGCCACAGAGAGTTGACTACACGCCGCCACGGAGAAATGACTACACGCCGCCACAGATAGTTGACTAACACGCCGCCACAGAGAGTTGACTACACGCCGCCACAGAGAGTTGACTACACGCCACCACAGAGAGTTGACTACACGCCGCCACAGAGAGTTGACTACACGCCGCCACGGAGAGTTGACTACACGCCGCCACAGAGAGTTGACTACACGCCGCCACAGTGAGTTGACTACACGCCGCCTCAGAGAGTTGACTACACGCCGCCACAGTGAGTTGACTACACGCCGCCACAGAGAGTTGACTACATGCCGCCACAGAGAGTTGACTACATGCCGCCACAGAGAGTTGACTACACGCTGCCACAGTGAGTTGACTACACGCCGCCACAGAGAGTTGACTACATGCCGCCACAGAGAGTTGACTACACGCCGCCACAGAGAGTTGACTACACGCCGCCACAGAGAGTTGACTACACGCCGCCACAGAGAGTTGACTACACGCCGCCACAGAGAGTTGACTACACGCCGCCACAGAGAGTTGGCTACACGCCGCCACAGAGAGTTGACTACACGCCGCCACAGAGAGTTGACTACACGTCGCCACAGAGAGTTGACTACATGCCGCCACAGAGAGTTGACTACACGTCGCCACAGAGAGTTGACTACACGCCGCCACAGAGAGTTGACTACACGCCGCCATAGAGAGTTGACTACACGCCGCCACAGAGAGTTGGCTACACGCCGCCACAGAGAGTTGACTACACGCCGCCACAGAGAGTTGGCTACACGCCGCAACACAGAGTTGACTACATGCCGCCACAGAGAGTTGACTACACGTCGCCACAGAGAGTTGACTACACGCCGCCACAGAGAGTTGACTACACGCCGCCACAGAGAGTTGGCTACACGCCGCCACAGAGAGTTGACTATACGCCGCCACTGAGAGTTGACTACACGCCGCCACAGAGAGTTGACTACACGCCGGCTCAGAGAGTTGACTATACGCCGCCACTGAGAGTTGACTACACGCCGCCACAGAGAGTTGACTACACGCCGCCACAGAGAGTTGACTATACGCCGCCACTGAGAGTTGACTACACGCCGCCACAGAGAGTTGACTACACGCCGCCACTGAGGGGTTCATGCGCATTAAAAGTCAAATAAATGACCGCCAAAAATATTATCATCTTTTATCATATGAAAAGTTATATATTAAGTTCAAGTTATCATTTATTTGCCCATTAATTTGAAAACCACTCTTTTATCCAATGATAACATTAGTCTGTGAGTATGGCTAACTTCGATATACGATAATATTTCCTCTTCGTCTCATCTAACAGATGTGCTCTGATGTATCTGCAAACAACGAAGTCCCACCAGGTCTTGTAGTCTGTGACTATCCTACATAGTGTGTCATCTTTGGCTCACGCTATTCAATTCTCTTTCTCTCTTTTCCTCTATCTCGTCGTCCTTGGCCTGCTTCTCCTGTTTTATCCGAAGTCAACTCATGACAGTTCTTGTGATTACCTTATGTTCTCTTCTAGACACTTACATTCCCATTCGTCTGCCTGCTGCCGCTGTCTGCATCTTCTGCTTCTTGCAACTTTCGAGCAACTCTTAGACTTTATTTAGCCAAAATATTCGAGAATTGTCCGCAGACATGAGAAGATAATTGATAAGAGTTTTCCTGTGTCTATATTCGTTGTTCTCCAGATTTCTGATTCACATATGATCCTATGGAGATAATACAACTCAAGCGTGTTTATTTGTATCTATGAAGTGGTATTATCTTTGAAGTGGTAGTATCTATGAAGTGGTATTATTTATGAAGCGGTATTATCTATGAAGTGGTATTATCTATGAAGTGGTATTATTTATGAAGTGGCATTATCTATGATGTGGCATTATCTATGAAGTGGCCTTATTTATGAAGTGGTATTATCTATGAAGCGGTATTATCTATGAAGTGGTATTATCTATGAAGTGGTATTATCTATGAAGTGGTATTATTTATGAAGCGGTATTATCCATGAAGTGGTATTATCTATGAAGCACACTCGTTGGAGCAACTGAGTTCATGCAGTGTGTTGATTTCCTCCTGACTGTTCAGGCAAAGAGATTGAAATGGGCATTGTTCCTTTTAAATGATGATGGACCTCTATGTACAAGAATATAAAGACATGTAAGATACATGCGTCTAAGACCTTCATCTGTTTGTACCGACCTGTATTGACAAGCATAGAAGAAGACAACTACAAATGATCTCACAAGTCAGCACTAATGGGCAATGTCCACGATTGCTACTTTGATAAAAACACTCAAAAACGTAACAGAGCGAAACAACATTCCCGAGGCTGCAACAATGTAGATTAAAGCGTGGCATAAGTATAAATGTATTTAATTCACAATATTTGCACCCTCTGTGCGGAATATTGCTCTGATTTCTGATTTGACTTCTCGTGGTTAATGGCACCTATGTTGTAGTTGTTGTCTCCTCATTGTCCTCTGAAGAAAACCTTGTGACGTCATTTGTTAATTATAATGTATTCATAGACTAGTTAAGTTAAGTTTAGACGACAGGTCATCCTCACTGCACATCGAACAAATACATAACTGCTCTGATCTCTCCCGAGAATATCTATCAACATGTAGTGACTAACCATAACGGTGCTGTGTTGGTTGAGATGTCTTCTCTGATTCCAGCGTAGCACCCTCGTCTCGCATCTCTAGCCTTGACCTGATAGTCGTGAAGTCTGTTCACGGCTGCCAATTCAGGATAATTGTGTAAGTAGTTTGTTTTTTTCATCCAGCATCCCTAAGGGTATTCAGAATGCCACAGCGGTCCATTGTCCTTCCACACTTAACATCAGCCAAACTGTCAAGTCTGTCATTCTTGACCTCTTACACGCGCTTGCCTGGCACGGAAATGACATATAAACTGTTTAGAATAAACCTCCCCAGAGACTCTAACCATTGCCGTCGCGCACAGCCAGTTGTGATCTTTCTGAGCATACTCGTCGAGTCATAGAGGACACACACACACGAGTATAAGGCTGTATCTCAAGCCATGATGATTTTCTTGTAACAGCCGTAATTTCTATGCTCAAACTAATTGTAGTCAATACGAAAGTACAACTGTCTTTCTTCAAAGTTCTGCCTCCAACGTGAACCGTGAAAGCTCACGAGCTCTATACGTGCCAAATAACAAACCCATGTGTGTAAATAACAGACCCATGTGTGTACATAACAAACCCATGTGTGTAAATAACAGACCCATGTGCGTAAATAACAGATCCATGTGTGTAAATAACAGATCCATGTGTGTAAATAACAGACCCATGTACGTAAATAACAGACCCCATGTGTGTACATAACAGACCCATGAGTGCAAATAACAGACCCATGTGTGTAAATAACAGATCCATGTGTGTAAATAACAAACCCATGTGTGGAAATAACAGACCCATGTGTGTAAATAACAAACCAATGTGTGTAAATAACAAACACATGTGTGTAAATATCAAACCCATGTGTGTAAATAACAGATCCGTGTGTGCAAATAACAGACCCATGTGTGTAAATAACAAATCTATGTGTGTAAATAACAGACCCATTTGTATAAATAACAAACCCATGTGTGTAAATAACAGACCCATGTGTGTAAATAACAAACCCACGTGTGTAAATAACAGACCCGTGTGTGTAAATAACAAACCCATGTGTGAAAATAACAGACCCATGTGTGTAAATAACAAACCCATGTGTGTAAATAACAAACCCATGTGTGTAAATAACAAACCCATGTGTGTAAATAACAAACCCATGTGTGTAAATAACAAACCCATGTGTGTAAGTAACAGACCCATGTGTGTAAATAACAAACCAAAGTGTGTAAATAACAAACCCATGTGTGTAAATAACAAACCCATGTGTGTAAATAACAAACCAAAGTGTGTAAATAACTGCATCACTATCTGAAGAGTTGTCAACAATAAAGGCCTTGAACTTCTGCCTTAACGACCAATGGGTTGTTGTCTACATTCTCTGTCCAGTATGATGACGCCAAGAAAGGATGCACTGTACTCTGACGTCACTCATATCCATTTTTTTCTGGGTTCTATGTCCTCGATTGAACACACCTGCTGAACAATATCAATAGCCTGCCCCATCTATGATTTTCCTCTTTTTAACCTGCTACCTGTTGTAGCCATAAATTCACAATATAGCGAATGATGTGGGTCTGTACTGATTCGATGGTAGGCACGTGCTCGACAAAGTCTTATTCTGTCTGACGTGGTTGGAAAATAAAAAAGATTAAGTTCCACCCCCTGCTCGGTATCTTTTGTGCACCCAGGATGATGCGCATTGTCTCAATATGTCTATGGACATGATCAGAGTGCAATGATGATGACCTGCAAATAACTCAATAACTCATTGTGTCTTGTTTCCAATCGTTCGAATTGTCTATTACTGAGAGTCTGGATCGCCAATATTCAATCACAGAGACTGGACCAGCCCCTGGTATAAGAGAACAAGACGCTGCTGCTCAGTTTGTGCTGATGCCATGAGCCTCATTGCAGATTTCTTCCATCTGGCTTACATCTGGTCTGTATGCTTGTTAAATGCAAGGCTCCGACCAAACCACACTCCTATATATATATAGTTATCTCATCACTTGGATTCTCTCCAGAACCTCTGAATACAGATTCACAAGTGGCGTTAACTTGTTGGCTACGCCATTATTAACTCTTTCCCTACAGAAGCTTTTTATCGACGCAACGGAAGAGATTTCAGAGACAAAATTGTTCATGGTTTGAAGAATCAATGTACATATTTAATGTTATCTAACATATAACATATTATATATGAATGTTTAGATAATTGAGCCAGGTATTAGATTTCACTAATATCAAAATGATACAAGACATGTAAAAAAAAGATGGTTTGATGTCGATTCACACTAATCAAATTGAGCATGACGCACTATGCGGCGAAACGTACGTTACTGAATTCGCATTAGCGCACAGTGCGACGAAACGTACGTTGCTGAATTCGCATTAGCGCACAGTGCGACGAAACGTACGTTGCTGAATTCGCATTAGCGCACAGTGCGGCGAGACGTACGTTGCTGAATTCGTATTAGCGCACAGTGCGGCGAGACGTACGTTGCTGAATTCGCATTGGCGCACAGTGCGGCGAGACGATCGGAAAGAGTTAAAAGAAAACCATGTCATCGTTGTCTTCGTCGGATCGACAGCTGCTCTTGATTCCCCACAACACACACCACACACCACACACTTACACGATCTGAAGTTCTCCTGCACCACTCTGTCTCTGCCCTGGCGATATACCAAAACATCATCAGCGTATGATAATGATCTACCCGGGCTAAGATTTTCTCGCTTATGACCCTCATGTGTAGGCGTTGAGCAACACTGGAGATAATGGTGACCTGTGGAAGGCCCAGGGAATTGTCGTTGGGTCATTGTGAACAGAGATTTGCCAACGTCAACCGGTATGGCACATGATGATACGACTCACACAAAAGACACAAATGTCACACAAGCACTTATATGATACAAACACATGCCCAAACATTACGACAATTGCACATTTAAATCCTTATTTGATAACATACTCACACTTTAAAACAAAACGTTTCTGACGACAAACTCACACTGAAACACTTACACGAGGTCAAACTCACACTGAAACACTTACACGAGGTCAAACTCACACTGAAACACTCACGCGAGGTCAAACTCACACTGAAACACTTACACGAGGTCAAACTCACACTGCAACACTTACACGAGGTCAAACTCACACTGCAACACTTACACGAGGTCAAACTCACACTGCAACACTTACACGAGGTCAAACTCACACTGCAACACTTACACAAGGTCAAACTCACACTGCAACACTTACACGAGGTCAAACTCACACTGAAACACTTATACGAAGTCAAAATCACACTGAAACACTTACACGAAGTGAAACTCACACTGGAACACTTACTTACACGAAGTCAAATTCACACTGAAACATTTACACGACGTCAAACTCGCACTGAATCACTTACATGAAGTCAAACTCACACTGAAACATTTATACGAAGTCACATTCACACTGAAACACTTACACGAAGTCAAATTCACACTGAAACACTTACACGAAGTGAAACTCACACTGGAACACTTACTTACACGAAGTCAAATTCACACTGAAACATTTACACGACGTCAAACTCGCACTGAATCACTTACATGAAGTCAAACTCACACTGAAACATTTATACGAAGTCACATTCACACTGAAACACTTACACGAAGTCAAATTCACACTGAAACACTTACACGAAGTCAAATTCACACTGAAACACTTACACGAAGTCAAACTCACACTGAAACACTTACACGAAGTCAAATTCACACTGAAACACTTACACGAAGTCAAATTCACACTGAAACACTTACACGAAGTCAAACTCACACTGAAACACTTACACGAAGTCAAACTCACACTGAAACACTTACACAAAGTCAAACTCACACTGAAACACTTACTCGAAGTCAAACTCACCCTCAAAAATAAGAACAAACACACTTGCGTACTTATATGACCACAAGCTCAGATCTCGTATATACTGTGTTGGCATGCTATATATAAACCGAGCCGCTTACAAATGACCTGCCACCACAGACTAGTAGAATGAAACGGCACTGACGTTTCAATGAAAAACTAAAATTCCCAAAATGTGCACGCTTCAAAAAGATATGGCTGGGCACGTTGACCTGATGAATCGTCTGATGAATGCATCCCAAAATAAGCTGGGAGCTCAGCGGAGGCAGGCGACCGGTCGGTGGACAGGACGCTAGAGAGAATCTCACAGGATGTCTATTTACTTTAATATCGATAGCTTTTGTTGGGAAACCCCTCCCCAGTCGTCAACTGTGTGGAATAGCGTTACTATAGGAGACTACTTCAAAGAGAAGCGTCGAGAGACGAGTCACAAAGGAAGCTCAGTCAGAAAGAATAAAACAACCATCACCCAAATGACCAACATCGGCCATGCAGGTGCCATTTGTGGTAGGAACCTTCGTGCCAACATTCCGGCATTATAGTCACTTCTATAGACACAACAGTTGTGTATCGAGTTGGAGCTAATATCGTCGCTGATGGTGGACAATTACTTTATGATATACGTGTTGGCTATATACGTGATAACTGTTGTTTTGTTATCTATTCATATAACTGTTGTTTTGTTATCTATTCATATAACTGTTGTTTTGTTATCTATTCATATAACTGTTGTTTTGTTATCTATTCATAGAACTGTTGTTTTGTTATCTATTCATATAACTGTTGTTTTGTTATCTATTCATATAACTTTTGTATTGTTATCTATTCATAGAACTTTTGTTTTGTTATCTATTCATATAACTTTTGTTTTGTTATCTATTCATATAACTGTTGTTTTGTTATCTATTCATATAACTGTTGTTTTGTTATCTATTCATATAACTTTTGTTTTGTTATCTATTCATATAACTGTTGTTTTGTTATCTATTCATAGAACTATTGTATTGTTACCTAATACAATGACTAAATTTATTCAAACATTACAATATAGTTCTTCTTTCACGTGCATCCTTTGTGTTTTGTACAACACCACAAATCATATCATTTTCACACAATTCGTTGTTTTTGCTCTTGAAAGAAAAATCACACCATTTGCGTGTGTGCTTCAAGTACTTCTTATTGTTTTCATTCAGGTGTTTTCATTCAGGTGTTTTCATTTGAAAAAACTTGGCTTTTCTTTTTTGCAAGATAATAGTTGGGATAGACATGGACAAAGTAAAACAAAAATGAGAAACACAAACAAGTCTGAGAATAGTCTATAGAATACTATGTCATAGCGTGGCCGGTTAATCTATGCCAAAACTTGTGACCGCGACAAGAGACATTTAGGTTTTCTTATAGATATAGGTATTCGAGGGCCACGGTATCGCTGCAAACAAATGAAAATCCATAATTATTCAAGCGCCCGTGCTAGTGAAATCATTCGAAATAACATCTCATCGAATACCCAAACAAAGGCAGTTGCAGTCCCCATTGTAGCAAACACAGCACAGGTCAAAAGGCGTATCACCACTGAAAGTGAATGCAGTTGAACTGTGTTTCGTCATACGATATCATCATTCATCGTAAGCATTCTGAATATGGAAGCACCATCCAGATGAAAAGCACAGCTCACGGTGTGCACGGTGCACTAAACTCAGTATCTCCAGCAGCAAGTCGGACATGGAATATGAGGAAACTGCAACAAGGAACACTTTTCAGACAGGGCCTCAACGGTGGCTGTCGCATATCCGCCATATTGATCGGAAGGTTGTCTTGTGTAGAGCAACATTAAAATTGCTATCGCCAAATCTTGATTATTTCTGTCCTCAACATCTGCACACATATAGCACAACTGTATTGTTCTCTGCAGTTGTTCTACGCCAGGTCGCCTAGAATAACGGTGTTTAATACTGAGGTTAATTTGGTCTTTCATCTAAGCAGACTTTTATGATATTTTGATATCAGTTTAGTCACTCCTCTTTGATGTGTCGAAATGCAAAGTTGTTGTATTGAGAAGTTTAAAGAAATTATAATAAAAACAGCATGGCTGAGATATGGAGACACCCGGTTGTATTAGAAAAGAAAATACAGAAAATAAAAACGCATCATAGAATAATAGACGTACTGTAGGGTAATCGTAGTGATACATGATAATTGAGGCAATATAGGGTAATAGTCATGATATAGGGTAATAGAGATAATGTAGAGTAATAGACCAGATGTAGGATAATATATTCAATGTGGGATAATAAATGTACTGTATGGTAGGTAATAGACGTGATGTAGGATAATAGTTGTACTGTACGGTAGGTAATAGACGTGATGTAGGATAATAGTTGTACTGTATGGTAGGTAATAGACGTGATGTAGGATAATAGTTGTACTGTATGGTAGGTAATAGACGTGATGTAGGATAATAGTTGTACTGTACGGTAGGTAATAGACGTGATGTAGGATAATAGTTGTACTGTACGGTAGGTAATAGACGTGATGTAGGATAATATATTCAATGTGGGATAATAGATGTACTGTATGGTAATAAACGTGATGTAGGATAATAGATGTACTGTATGGTAGGTAATAGACGTGATGTAGGATAATAGTTGTACTGTACGGTAGGTAATAGACGTGATGTAGGATAATAGTTGTACTGTACGGTAGGTAATAGACGTGATGTAGGATAATAGATGTACTGTATGGTAGGTAATAGACGTGATGTAGGATAATAGTTGTCACTGTATGGTAGGTAATAGACGTGATGTAGGATAATATATTCAATGTGGGATAATAGATGTACTGTATGGTAATAAACGTGATGTAGGATAATAGATGTACTGTATGGTAGGTAATAGACGTGATGTAGGATAATAGATGTACTGTATGGTAGGTAATAGACGTGATGTAGGATAATAGATGTACTGTATGGTAATAAACGTGATGTAGGATAATAGATGTACTGTATGGTAATAGACGTGATGTAGGATAATAGATGTACTGTATGGTAATAGACGTGATATAGAATAATAGATGTATTTTATGGTAATAGACGTGATGTAGGATAATAGATGTACTGTATGGTAATAGACGTGATGTAGGATAATCGATGTACTGTATTGTAATAGACGTGATGTAGGTTAATAGATGTTCTGTATGGTAATAGACGCGATGTGGGATAATAGATGTACTGTATGGTAATAGACATGATGTAGGGTAATGGACGCACTGTAGGATAATAGATCTACAGGAGGCTAACAGATGTGCTGTAAAGGTAATAGACGCGATGTAGAATAAGAGACGTACTGTAGGGTAATAAACGTACTGTAAAGGTAATAGACGTACTGAAGGATAATAGACGTGATGTAGGTTAATAAATGTACTGGAGGGTAATAGACGTACTGTAAAGGTAATAGACGTTCTGTAAAAGTAATAAACTAATTGTAGAGTAATAAACGTAATGTAAGGTAATAAACGTACTGCAGCGTAATAGACGTACTGTAGGATAATATACGTACTTTTGGATAATGGACGTGATATAGGATAATAGATGTGTTGTAGGGTAAAAAACGTATTGCAAGATAATAGACGTATTATAGTGCAATGGACATGATGTAGGAGAATAGATGTACTGTAGAGGGTAATAGAACAGTCGTGGCTGGGAGACTATCTTGTACACAAATTAAGTTAATCACTTCCTGTAAGTTATACCAACTAAGTTCACACCATTAAGACTCTCCATCTCATTCTATTTCTCTCATCATCGCTACATCCACTTACTCATCCTATGTCTCTCATTCTCACCAATTCATCATATTTCTCTATCATCACTACCTCATATCTTATTTCTTTCATTCTCGCCAGAGCATCCCATTTCTCCCATCATCACTACATCACTAACTCATCCCTATTCTCTCATCATCACTACATCACTAACTCATCCCTATTCTCCCATCATCACTACATCACTAACTCATCCCTATTCTCTCATCATCACTACATCACTAACTCGTCCGATTTCTCTCATCATCACTACATCACTAACTCATCCCTATTCTCTCATCATCACTACATCACTAACTCGTCCGATTTCTATCATCATCACTACATCACTAACTCATCCCTATTCTCTCATCATCACTACATCACTAACTCATCCCTATTCTCCCATCATCACTACATCACTAACTCATCCCTATTCTCTCATCATCACTACATCACTAACTCGTCCGATTTCTCTCGTCATCACTATATCACTAACTCATCCCATTTCTCTCATCATCAATACCTCTCTAACTCATCCCATTTTTCTCATCATCACTACATCACTAACTCGTCCCATTTCTCTAATCATCACTACATCACTAACTCATCCCATTTCTCTCATCATCACTACATCACTAACTCGTCCCATTTCTCTCATCACCATTACATCATGAACGCATCCCATTTCTCTCCTCATCACTACCTCTCTAACTCATCCCGTTTCTCTCATCATCACTACATCACTAACTCATCCCATTTCTCCCTGCATCACTACATCACTAACTCATCCCATTTCTCTCATCATCACTACATCACGAACACATCCTATTTCTCTCATCATCAATACATCACTAACTCATCCCATTTCTCTCATCATCAATACATCACTAACTCATCCCATTTCTCTCATCATCACTATATCACTAACTCATCACATTTCTCTCATCATCACTACATCACTAACTCATCCCATTTCTCTCATCATCACTATATCACTAACTCATCCCATTTCTCTCATCATCACTACATCACTAACTCATTACATTTCTCTCATCATCACTACATCACGAACTCATCCTATTTCTCTCAGCATCATTACATTACTAACTCATCCCATTTCTCTCATCATCACTACCTGTATAAATAATCCCATTTCTCCCATCACCACTACATCACTAACTCATCCCATTTCTCCCATCAACACTACATCACTAACTCATCCCATTTATCCCATCACCACTACATCACTAACTCATCCCATTTCTCCCATAACCACTATATCACTAACTCATCCCATTTCTCCCATCACCACTACATCACTAACTCATCCCATTTCTCCCATCACCACTACATCACTAACTCATCCCATTTCTCCCATCATCATTACATCACTAACTCGTCCCATTTCTCCCATCACCACTACATCACTAACTCATCCCATTTCTCCCATCACCACTACATCACTAACTCATCCCATTTCTCACATCACCACTACATCACTAACTCATCCCATTTCTCCCATCATCACTTCCTCATCCCATTTCTCCCACCATCATTACATCACTAACTCGTCCCATTTCTCCCATCATCACTACATCACTAACTCATCCCATTTCTCCCATCACCACAACATCACTAAATCATCCCATTCTCTCCTCATCACTACCTCTCTAACTCATCCCATTTCTCTCATCATCACTACATCACTAACTCATCCCATTTCTCCCATCATCACTACATCACTAACTCATCTCATTTCTCTCATCATCACTACATCACTAACTCGTCCCATTTCTCTCATCATCACTACATCACGAACACATCCTATTTCTCTCATCATCAATACATCACTAACTCATCCCATTTCTCTCATCATCAATACATCACTAACTCATCCCATTTCTCTCATCATCACTATATCACTAACTCATCACATTTCTCTCATCATCACTACATCACTAACTCATCCCATTTCTCTCATCATCACTATATCACTAACTCATCCCATTTCTCTCATCATCACTACATCACTAACTCATCCCATTTCTCTCATCATCACTACATCACGAACTCATCCTATTTCTCTCAGCATCATTACATTACAAACTCATCCCATTTCTCTCATCATCACTACCTGTATAAATAATCCCATTTCTCCCATCACCACTACATCACTAACTCATCCCATTTCTCCCATCAACACTACATCACTAACTCATCCCATTTATCCCATCACCACTACATCACTAACTCATCCCATTTCTCCCATAACCACTACATCACTAACTCATCCGATTTCTCCCATCACCACTACATCACTAACTCATCCCATTTCTCCCATCACCACTACATCACTAACTCATCCCATTTCTCCCATCATCACTACCTCATCCCATTTCTCCCATCATCATTACATCACTAACTCGTCCCATTTCTCCCATCACCACTACATCACTAACTCATCCCATTTCTCCCATCACCACTACATCACTAACTCATCCCATTTCTCCCATCACCACTACATCACTAACTCATCCCATTTCTCCCATCATCACTACCTCATCCCATTTCTCCCACCATCATTACATCACTAACTCGTCCCATTTCTCCCATCATCACTACATCACTAACTCATCCCATTTCTCCCATCACCACTACATCACTAAATCATCCCATTTCTCCCATCATCATTACATCACTAACTCATCCCATTTCTCCCATCACCACTACGTCACTAACTCATCCCATTTCTCCCATCACCACTACATCACTAACTCATCCCACTTCTCCCATCACCACTACATCACTAACTCATCCCATTTCTCCCATCATCATTACATCACTAACTCATCCCATTTCTCCCATCGCCACTACATCACTAACTCATCCCATTTCTCCCATCACCGCTACCTCACTACCTCATCCCATTTCTCCCATCATCATTACATCACTAACTCGTCCCATTTCTCCCATCATCATTACATCACTAACTCTTCCCATTTCTCCCATCATCATTACATCACTAACTCATCCCATTTCACCCATCATCATTACATCACTAACTCATCCCATTTCTCCCATCACCACTACATCACTAACTCGTCCCATTTCTCCCATCACCACTACCTCACTAACTCATCCCATTTATCCCATCACCACTACATCACTACCTCATCCCATTTCTCCCATCATCATTACACCACCAACTCATCCCATTTCTCCCATCATCATTACATCACTAACTCGTCCCATTTCTCCCATCATCACCACATCACTACCTCATCCCATTTCGCCCATCACCACTACATCACTATTTTATCCCTTCTATTTTAATTATTTTACTCTTGATTTCTGTCTGCATCTTTCTCAGTACCTAATTCATTCTCTCCTCTACTTCTCTCTGTATATTTCTCAACCCCTCAGAGTTCACTCTTCCAGTTCTCTCTGTATTTCTCTCAACCCCTCAGAGTTCACTCTTCCAGTTCTCTCTGTATATCTCTCAATCCCTCAGAGTTCACTCTTCCAGTTCTCTCTGTATATCTCTCAACCCATCAGAGTTCACTCTTCCAGTTCTCTCTGTATTTCTCTAAGTAACTCATTCATTCTCTTCCATATATCTTTCTGCTTATCCCATTTTCTCATTCTTTTGTCCTTCATTCATCTACTGTCACGTCATACCATATTCATGAGACATAGAAACCTATTTTACCTTCGAAATGATTCAATATCCAACATTCCTGAAAACAATTCTCAAAGAAACACAGAATCACTTATCGGATTCCAGCTGTGGTGAAATGAGTTTTCTTAATGTCTTTTTTTCTTTCAGTGTAACTCACCGTAATAATTCTAATGTCCCCTTTGCATGCCCACACATATTAACAGCTTCACACACGTTATCATAAACGCTCTATTTGAGTAAATGAATAGTCAAGGAGGAAGCGAGATGTGGGAAATATATGAACAATTATGAGCGCGTTTCAACATCGGTGGAATATTTCAGGAGAAGCGAACTCTGTTGCTATAGGACGAACAGAGGATTGACAGTTTAGTTTAGTTTAGTTTAGTTTAGTTTAGTTTAGTCTAGTTTAGTTTAGTTTAGTTTAGTTTAGTTTAGTTTAGCTTAGTTTAGTTTCTTCTTCTTCTACCTTTCAGCTCCCAGTGGAGCATAGGTCTTCAACAAACACTTTCCAAGTCGTTCTGTTTTTTACAATTCGTTTAAGATCATTCCATGTCTTCCCCATCATCTTCATCTCTGCTTCGATCTGTCTTCTCCAATAATTCCTTGGTCTTCCTCTTTGTCTTTTCCCCTGGGGATTCCAAAAAAGGGCCTGTTGTGTAATACTCTCAGTTGGCTTCCGTAGTGTGTGTCCTATCCATCGCCATCGTCTTCGCTGTATTTCTTTATCCACTGGTATTTGAACGGTACATTTCCATAATTACAAGTTAGTGACTCTGTCCTGCCATTTCCATCCTTTTATTCTGCGTAAGCATCCATTAATGAAAGTCTGTGCCTTCGTGATTGTCAATTTTGTTATTCTCCATGTTTCATAGCCATATAATAGGACCGACTTAACATTTGAGTTGAAAATTTTTATTTTTGTATTTGACCTAATTTCTTTGGATTTCCATATGTTTCCCAGTGCAATGAAAGCTCCTCTTGCTTTTGATATCCTTATTTTGGTATCATTTTCTGTTCCTCCCTCTTTATCTATATTACTGCCCAGATATATGTAAGATTGTAAGTCTAGTAGAGGTATTTCTCCTAGTTTTATTTGGTTATTGCCAACTGCATTAATTCTCATAATATTGGTCTTATCTCTATTAATCTTTAGTCCTAGCTGTTGTGATCTCTCATCTAATATACTCATTTTATCCTGCATCTGTTGATGGTTGTGTGATAGGAGAGCTATGTCATCAGCAAAGTCTAAATTATCAAGTGAAACAAGGAGCCGATCATGTAGTCTAAATGAAACAAGGAGCTGATCATGTAGTCTAAGTGAGACAAGGAGCCGATCATGTAGACTAAGTGAGACAAGGAGCCGATCATGTAGACTAAGTGAGACAAGGAGCCGATCATGTAGTCTAAGTGAGACAAGGAGCCGATCATGTAGACTAAGTGAGACAAGGAGCCGATCATGTAGTCTAAGTGAGACAAGGAGCCGATCATGTAGACTAAGTGAGACAAGGAGCCGATCATGTAGACTAAGTGAGACAAAGAGCCGATCATGTAGACTAAGTGAGACAAGGAGCCGATCATGTAGACTAAGTGAGACAAGGAGCCGATCATGTAGTCTAAGTGAGACAAGGAGCCGATCATGTAGTCTAAGTGAGACAAGGAGCCGATCATGTAGTCTAAGTGAGACAAGGAGCCGATCATGTAGACTAAGTGAGACAAGGAGCCGATCATGTAGACTAAGTGAGACAAGGAGCCGATCATGTAGTCTAAATGAAACAAGGAGCTGATCATGTAGTCTAAGTGAGACAAGGAGCCGATCATGTAGTCTAAGTGAGACAAGGAGCCGATCATGTAGTCTAAGTGAGACAAGGAGCCGATCATGTAGTCTAAATGAAACAAGGAGCTGATCATGTAGTCTAAGTGAGACAAGGAGCCGATCATGTAGTCTAAGTGAGACAAGGAGCCGATCATGTAGACTAAGTGAGACAAGGAGCCGATCATGTAGTCTAAGTGAGACAAGGAGCCGATCATGTAGTCTAAGTGAGACAAGTAGCCGATCATGTAGTCTAAGTGAGACAAGGAGCCGATCATGTAGTCTAAGTGAGACAATGAGCCGATCATGTAGTCTAAGTGAGACAAGGAGCCAGTCATGTAGACTAAGTGAGACAAGGAGCCGATCATATAGTCTAAGTGAGACAATGAGCCTATCATGTAATCTAAGGAGCCGATCAAGTAGTCGGGTGAAACAATGAGCCGTCATGTAATCTAAGGAGCCGATCATATAGTCTAAGTGAGACAAGCTGCCGGTCATGTAGTCTAAGTGAGACAAGCTGCCGGTCATGTAGTCTAAGTTAGACAAGGAGCCGGTCATGTAGTCTAAGTTAGACAAGCTGCCGGTCATGTAGTCTAAGTTAGACAAGGAGCCGGTCATGT
Source organism: Megaustenia siamemsis (assembly GCA_032433765.1). Lineage (NCBI taxonomy): Eukaryota > Metazoa > Mollusca > Gastropoda > Stylommatophora > Ariophantidae > Megaustenia > Megaustenia siamemsis. The sequence goes on from JAVIAB010000051.1 coordinate 92,434,325, forward strand.
AGACTAAGTGAGACAAGCTGCCGGTCATGTAATCTAAGGAGCCGATCATGTAGTGTAAGTGAGTCAAGGAACCGATCATGTAGTGTAAGTGAGTCAAGGAGCCGATCATGTAGTCTAAGTGAGACAAGAAGCCGATCATATAGTCTAAGTGAGACAAGGAGCCGATCATGTAGTCTAGTCTAAGGAGCCGATCATGTAGTCTAAGTGAGACAAGGAGCCGATCATGTAGTCTAAGTGAGACAAGGAGCCGATCATGTAGTATAAGTGAGCCAACGAATCGATCATGTAGTCTAAGTGAGACAAGGAGCCAATCATGTAGTCTAAGTGAGACAAGGAGCCGATCATGTAGTCTAAGTTAGACAAGCTGCCGGTCATGTAGTCTAAGGAGCCGGTCATGTAGACTAAGTGAGACAAGCTGCCGGTCATGTAATCTAATGAGCCGATCATGTAATCTAAGGAACCGATCATGTAGTGTAAGTGAGACAAGGAGCCGATCATGTAGTCTAAGTGAGACAAGAAGCCGATCATGTAGTCTAAGTGAGACAAGGAGCCGATCATGTAGTCTAGTCTAAGGAGCCGATCATGTAGTCTAAGTGAGACAAGGAGCCGGTCATGTAGTCTAAGTGAGACAAGGAGCCGATCATGTAGTCTAAGTGAGCCAACGAGTCGATCATGTAGTCTAAGTGAGACAAGGAGCCGATCATGTAGTCTAAGTGAGACAAGGAGCCGATCATGTAGTCTAAGTGAGACAAGGAGACGATCATGTAGTCTAAGTGAGACAAGGAGCCGATCATGTAGTCTAAGTGAGACAAGGAGCCGATCATGTAGTCTAAGTGAGACAAGGAGCCGATCATGTAGTCTAAGTGAGACAAGGAGCCGATCATGTAGTCTAAGTGAGACAAGGAGCCGATCATGTAGTCTAAGTGAGACAAGGAGCCGATCATGTAGTCTAAGTGAGACAAGGAGCCGATCATGTAGTCTAAGTGAGACAAGGAGCCGATCATGTAGTCTAAGTGAGACAAGGAGCCGATCATGTAGTCTAAGTGAGACAAGGAGCCGATCATGTAGACTAAGTGAGACAAGGAGCCGATCATGTAGTCTAAGTGAGACAAGGAGCCGATCATGTAGTCTAAGTGAGACAACGAGCCAATCATGTAGTCTAAGTGAGACAACGAGCCAATCATGTAGTCTAAGTGAGACAAGGAGCCGATCATGTAGTCTAAGTGAGACAAGGAGCCGATCATGTAGTCTAAGTGAGACAAGGAGCCGATCATGTAGACTAAGTGAGACAAGGAGCCGATCATGTAGTCTAAGTGAGACAAGGAGCCGATCATGTAGTCTAAGTGAGACAAGGAGCCGATCATGTAGTCTAAGTGAGACAAGGAGCCGATCATGTTGTCTAAGTGAGACAAGGAGCCGGTCATGTAGTCTAAGTGAGACAAGGAGCCGATCACGTAGTCTAAGTGAGACAACGAGCCAATCATGTAGTCTAAGTGAGACAAGGAGCCGATCATGTAGACTAAGTGAGAAAACGAGCCAATCATGTAGTCTAAGTGAGACAAGGAGCCGATCATGTAGACTAAGTGAGACAACGAGCCAATCATGTAGTCTAAGTGAGACAAGGAGCCGATCATGTAGTCTAAGTGAGACAAGGAGCCAATCATGTAGTCTAAGTGAGACAAGGAGCCAATCATGTAGTCTAAGTGAGACAAAAAGCCAATCATGTAGTCTATGTGAGACAAGGAGCCAATCATGTAGTCTAAGTGAGACAAGGAGCCAATCATGTAGTCTAAGTGAGACAACGAGCCAATCATGTAGTCTAAGTGAGACAACGAGCCAATCATGTAGTCTAAGTGAGACAAGAAGCCGGTCATGTAGACTAAGTGAGACAAGGAGCCGGTCATGTAGTCTAAGTGAGACAAGGAGCCGGTCATGTAGTCTAAGTGAGACAAGGAGCCTGTCATGTAGTCTAAGTGAGACAAGGAGCCGATCATGTAGACTAAGTGAGACAACGAGCCAATCATGTAGTCTAAGTGAGACAAGGAGCCGATCATGTAGACTAAGTGAGACAACGAGCCAATCATGTAGTCTAAGTGAGACAAGGAGCCAATCATGTAGTCTAAGTGAGACAACGAGCCAATCATGTAGTCTAAGTGAGACAAGGAGCCGGTCATGTAGACTAAGTGAGACAAGGAGCCGGTCATGTAGACTAAGTGAGACAAGGAGCCGATCATGTAGTCTAAGTGAGACAAGGAGCCGATCATGTAGACTAAGTGAGACAAGGAGCCGGTCATGTAGACTAAGTGAGACAAGGAGCCGGTCATGTAGACTAAGTGAGACAAGGAGCCGGTCATGTAGACTAAGTGAGACAAGGAGCCGGTCATGTAGACTAAGTGAGACAAGGAGCCGATCATGTAGTCTAGGGAGCTGCACTAAGTTTCTATCGAAGGATCCAGTGAACAGCCATTTTGAGAAGGAATGCTGGTAGAATTTAATAGAATGTGTCCACGTACATATACTAATTCAAACAATGTTAGTTCTGTGTAGTACAGAAGAGCACCATAGTTTAGAGGAACTAGTCGTAGACGTTATGAAGTGATTATTTAGTGATTATTTAGTGATTATTTAGTGATTATTTAGTAACAAATGATGTTATCTTATACTGAAGAGTGTTAGTAATCAGACTATTGAGTAACATTATGATATGTTTCCAGAATGAGAACATGATAGACGTTTGTGAAGTGGACATTAAGATGTGTTACTAAGTTTATGTAATGATATGTTTCAGTGAATGAGGTCAGAGATGATTTATGAAGTGTGTAATGAGAGAGTCATGAAAATAGTTAGAAGATAGGAGGAAGTCAGAACCACCTTAGCACTACTGGACGGTCGGCCGTCCACGCCACCCAGACTCCATGTTATTAAGAAATGCATGATTCAGTGGATTTATGTAAATAAGCGCATTTGAAGGTTATTCAATGAAACTTGTTTCCTATCTGAGTTGGCAGTAGATGCCATTATAAGCTGTATCGAAAGAGTTAGTTAGGCCCAGACACAATCACGAAGCGGAAACAGAAAACGTTGGTCCAAGTGTTACCCTGTGACGTCCAGGGAATTTCAAATCACAATTAACCTCAAGATTCAACATACTAGAGCTATGGTTATTGAGCTCAAAGACAGTTCGCTGTGCCGTAAGTAATCATGTACATCAACAAGTCAGAGCAATTCAGAAAAGATATAGAGCTTCTTGATCGACCGCGCTATGGACGGCCTGCCACAGCCACCAATGCAGAGATGTTGAAATACGCTGAGAACATTATTCTTGCTGATAGACGCATCACTACTCAACAATTGACCTTCAAGTTGTCAGTCAACATTGCTAGTGCAAATGCAATTATAACAACTCTCGGATTCTCTAAGGTTTGTGCAAGATGAGTTCCACGAAATCTCACAAATGAGCACCGATTGCAAAGAAAAGCAATTTCTTCTGAACTGTTGGAGCATTGTAATTTTGATGGAGAGAACTTTTAGGCTAAGTTTGTAACACGTGACGAAACCTGGACACAAAAGACAGTCAATAGAATGGCATCATCCACACCCACCACGAAGAGAGAAATTCAAGACATCTCCTTCAGCTGGAAAAGTCATGGTCACAGTCTTATGGGACATTGAAGGTGTGATTCTTGTGGATGTTATATACCAAGAGGAGAGACAATCAATTCGCAAACTTACATTAAGATATTGAAGGTGTGATTCTTGTGGATGTTATATACCAAGAGGAGAGACAATCAATTCGCAAACTTACATTAAGACATTGAAGGTGTGATTCTTGTGGATGTTATATACCAAGAGGAGAGACAATCAATTCGCAAACTTACATTAAGATATTGAAGGTGTGATTCTTGTGGATGTTATATACCAAGAGGAGAGACAATCAATTCGCAAACTTACATTAAGATATTGAAGGTTTGATTCTTGTGGATGTTATATACCAAGAGGAGAGACAATCAATTCGCAAACTTACATTAAGACAATGAAAAAACGTAGTCATTGTTTTCGTGGAGTTCAGCCGCACAAGAATGCATCAGACCTGTTTCTCCTTCACGACAATGCGCGCCCTCACTCAGGTCTGGCAGCACGGGAAGCAATCACCAAAATTGGGTTAGACTGTACTCCCCCATCCACAATACAGTTCTGATTTGGCAACCTCTGATTTCCATCTTTTTGGTTCACTTAAAGATGCCCAATGTGGAACAATTTTTGAAGATGATGAAGAAGTGATTCATGCAGCGAAAAATGGCTACACGATCAAGACAAAGACTGGTACAGGCTAGGAATATATGCACTTGTTGCGCTCTGGCGTAAAGCTGTACAAGTGGATGGGGATTATGTTGAATGATACCTATGTTTACATGACATATTCCTTGTCAATTTCCAATACAATGAGCCAATATCCCTGTCCCACTTAGACCATATGTGACTTCTTGTCTGTCTTTGTCTGGGCAAATACTCACAATCTCAACCAATCGGATCTTGCCCCGTTACTTTTCATTTACTGTGTAAACATATACTTTTTTAACTAGCCGTTCCCAAAAACACCGATGTGGTGCATTACTTTCTGAATGTATTAGGTATATGTCAATACAATGTGATCTAACTAATTTGACGACAGCCCGCGCGGTTGCATATCTCTACCACATTGGTCATCGGTCTTACTCTTGGTCTTCCTTGAATGCTGGAGCCAATTATTGCCTGCTGGAGCCAATTATTGCCTGCTGTCATGTAATAATCGTATCTGTTTGGGCTCCATTTACATAACATGACAGATGTACTTTATCTCTTATGGGAAAATAAACTTCCGACCATGTTTCTGTTTGGAAAATGTAAATGGAAATCTATTGAAACGTGTAACTGAAATTATATTTATGATGGGATTATTTCTCATGTCTTTCCTAGTGAGAATCATTTATTTCTCATGTCTTTCATAGTGAGAATCATTTATTTCTCATGTCTTTCCTAGTGAGAATCATTTATTTCTCATGTCTTTCATAGTGAGAATCATTTATTTCTCATGTCTTTCCTAGTGAGAATCATTTATTTCTCATGTCTTTCCTAGTGAGAATCATTTATTTCTCATGTCTTTCCTAGTGAGAATCAAGGGTTTTCCCAACCACCAAATCTCATGTTGTCGTGTGTTCTTTTTCTCTGACGTCTTAAATAAGATGTCACCAACAGCAGGAGAAAGAAAATACAATGAACATTTGTTGTTTCCTACATGTTCATGTTTGAGCAATAGATGGCCTGCTAATGTTCATCAGTTTTATGACGTCAGTTCCTCTGTGGAGTCCCAGCTGTTGCTTCCCGGACTCTTCAACTCGCTGACCAGCATCCACTGCTAGCGACATCCACTGCTAGCGACATCCACTGCTAGCGACATCCACTGCTAGCGACATCCACTGCTAGCGACATCCACAGGCACATTCCATCATTTTATCTTCTCATTTTGCTATTTTCATGCTGTTTCTTCCATAAGCTGACAAAAATAGCCCAAACAGCCTGGAGTCACATGAGGTCAGCGTCAGTGAAGTGACGAGTAAACTAACGAAGTTCATGGAGAAATGGACATTTGTTAAACAAATGACGAGAATGACGACTTAGTAACGCCCATAGAAACATAAACCGAAGAGAAAGAACGAGGCAGCAGGTAGTGTTGGCCACAACATGATTCAATAGACTTCAACACAGGATGCTTTCGGAAACAAAACACACACGAGAATCTGAAATACACATGCACTCATGCATACGCGCTCACACATGCATATATATATATATATATATATATATATACACACACACACACACATACACACACGATCAGTCTCAGAAAACCACCACCAACAAATACACACACACACACACACACACACATACACACACACACACACACACACACACACGATCAGTCTCAGAAAACCACCACCAACAAATCCAAATGCCCAAATAACCGATCCATCAAACGTGATAGACCGAGGTCAAAGTTCAGTGGGTAGTTACAGTACACCAATGCAGGCAGGCTGTTCCCATAATCGCGCGCCATAAAAAAGTACTTATTCAATCTTCCTCCCTCACCCCCTCTCATGTTGGTATAGGCATCCATTCAACTTTGACATGTTTAGTCCAACACTGGCGGACACGTGATCAATGTTCAGAGAGATCCAATGGGAAATCAGAGGAAACAAATATCAAAATATATCGTGATGACATTGTTTTCTCCCAAAAGTATAATGAATGAACGTTATGATATATCTTCTCTGTGTTTTGAAAATGCAATATGAAAGAACACATGTTAAGGAAAAGTTTCTTAACAAATCATTATTAATAATATTTGTAAACATAGAGATGCAAGGAAGCAATATTATTAATATTGTATACATGCACGAGTTCTTAAATGTTATGTAGAGCTAGTCTCAACATATGGATATGAATCATGGACAATAGGACAACAGACAAAAAAATCACTGGAGTCTGTAGAAATGTGGTTTTACAGAAGAATGTTGAGAATACCATGGACAGCTAACAAGAGTAATGAAAACGTTCTGAAACAGGCCAAAGCTAAAAGAAAGCTAATTTCCAATATTAGGAAGAAACAATCATCATTTTTTGGCCATGTAATGAGAAGAGAACAACTGGGATACATTGTAACAACTGGGCAAATTGAGGGACAGAGAGATAGAGGTAAGCAAAGAGAAAAGTTACCAGACAGCTTAAGAGAATGGCTTGGCAGAAGGTCAACAATAAAAAAAAGATAAATAGCTATCGAAAGCTGTAGAGAGACATGATCCCCTACGCCAGCAGACATGGCACTTGATGATGATGAATAAATGCAAGCGATGTAACCTTTAATATGGGAATTTAGCCAATGACGACGGAGTTAGAGTTGGCTTATCATTAATGTTGGATACTGACAACAGAAGCATGAATAGATTATGCATATATTGTATCTAGAAATATCATACACCAAGATATCACTTTAATCGAGTACTGTGTACGATTATATTTTATTACGGTCTTCACTGCCATAAATTGGTGTGGACATCGATGAATATGGCTTCTGTCATGATCTAGTACGGATAGCATCGAGATAAAACAGTTATCGCTGAATATCGTGTCTGTTCCTGCACCATCATTCCCCTCTATTCCCTGTTATTTACTCTCATGCTGGCCATAAGCAAAATGACCAGCCCACCCATTGAAACAAGCAAATTCTTATTTGGCAACGAGCAGTTATTGTTCCAAGAAAACAGCAAACTGGCATGAACGCATGAACAAATTCAATTATACAGCCAAACTATTTATTTTCAAATGAACATCCATAGAACTGGCTTAATGAATATCTCCAGCGAAAGTCAGAACATCAAAGTAAGGAGAGGTGATATCTGAAGCAAATAAACGAGTTCAAACACCCAGTCCCTTTGATATCATTTTTGAAACTTTAATATAATCTTTGACACTTTGATTTCATTTTAGGCACTTTAATATCATTACTAGACACATTGATATCACCTTAGACATTTTGATATCACCTTAGACATTTCGATATCATCTTAGCCATTTCGATATCAACGTTAGACACTTTGATATCCTCTTTGATATCATCCTAGGTACTTTGATATTATTCTACCTATATCATCATCATCATCATCAAGTACGGGCCTGCTGGCGTAGGTGATCATGTCTCTCCACAACTTTCGATCTCGGCAGCTATTTATCATTTCTGCTGTTGACCTTCTGCCAAGCCATTCTTTTAAGCTGTCTGTTATTTTTTCTCTTTGCTTCCTTCTATCTCACCGTCCCTCAATTTTCCAAGTTGTTACAATATATTCCACTTGTTCTCTTCTCATTACATGGCCAATAAATGATGATTGTTTCTTCCTAATTTGGAAATTAGCTCTCTTTTTGCTTTGACCTCTCTCAGAACATCTTCATTACTCTTGTTAGCTGTCCATGGTACTCTCAACATTCTTCTGTAAAACCACATTTCTACAGACTCCAGTGATTTTCTTGTCTGTTGTCCTATTGTCCATGATTCGCATCCATATGTTAAGACTGGCTCTACGTAACATTTAAGAACTCTTTTTCTTGTTTCTATTGTCAAAAATGGATTGCATAGTATCTTCCTCATTTTTTAGAAAGCTGCTTTTGCCTGAACCATTCTGCATCTCACCTCTTTTGTACATCTTCCGTCTGAGGTTAATAAAGTTCCCAAATATTTAAATTCATTTACCTGTTTTAATATTGTTCCACTTGTCTTTATTTTGCACTGAGGTGATGTCTTTTTCTTTGTTGTTACCATTACATCTGTCTGTTTGCATTTAAGGTTGAGTCCTTTATTTGTGCTTTCTTTCACTATAATGTCTAATATTTCTTGTAACTCATTTTCACACTTAGCGATTAAGACTGTATCATCAGCATACCTTAGATTATTTATATTGTGACCTCCAATTGTTATTCCAGGCATGCCCCTTATGGATCTTAAAATAATCTCACTATAAATATTAAACAAATCTGGTGGCTGCACACAACCCTGTCTAACGCCCTGTTTTATTTGTTGAAACATTCCCAATTGGTTTCCAGTTCTTATGGCCGCTGTTTGTTGCCAGTACATGTTCTTTATTATTCTTAGATCTTTGCTGTCTACGTTTATGCTTTATAAAATTTTGATTATTTCTTCGTGCTTTACTTTGTCAAATGCCTTGATGTAATCTATGAAACATAGGTATAGATCTGTTTTCACCTCTATGGCTCTTTCTACTAAAGATCTTATGATATAAATGACATTGCTTGTTCCTTTATCTCTAACAAAACCTCACTGTTCATCGCTAATTTCTGGACTGATTTTGTTTCGCACTCTTCGCATAATGATTCTTAGTAATATCTTAGTCATATGACTCATAAGGCTTATTGTGCGATGATCATCGCATTCAATCGCACCAGGTTTATTTGGTAGGGCTATGAATATTGATTTGAGCATGTCGTCTGGTATATATCCACTGTTGTAGATATCATTCAATATTTTTGTTATAATTTCTATTCCAAAATCACCCATGGCTTCAATCTCTTCTTTAGTTATATTGTCTGGTCCAGGAGCTTTGCCTGCTTTTATATTGCGTAAAGCGTCTTCCACTTCTTCTCTTAGTATTTCTGGTCCTTCTCCATTTCCTTAATATTTACTTCCGTTCGTTCATCATTATAAAGATCTTTAATGTATTCTGTCCATCGTTCCCTTATGTTTTCTTGATCAATCAACAGTTCTCCTTCCTTTGATCTTAGACATCCAGTCTTTGATTGCGTTTTTCTTCCTGTTAATTCCTCAATTTGTTTGTATATAGCTTTAGTATCTCTTTTTGTTGCATTTCAATCTCTTTACATCTCTCTTCTAGCCATGCTTCTTTTGCTTCCTTGCATTTTACTACAATTTCTTTATTTAATCTCTCATACTCATCTTTATTTCCGTTATTTCTTCTTCTTGTATCCATTAGCTGCAAAATGTCATCTGTCATCCATTTCTTTCTTGAATTTGTCCTCACTGGTGGTATGAACTCTTTGGATGTTTGCTGCATTGGTTCTTTTAGCATTTCCCACTGTTCATCAATGCTTTGTATCTTCTCTATTGCATTGTACCGGTTCTGAATTGTGATTTTATATTTGTCTTTCAGCTTCTTGTCTGATTTTAGTAAATCTAAATTTAACTTGATGTTAACTGAGGCTCGTTTTGTTGTTTTTAATTTTACTCTAAGCTTTCCCACAACTGGTACATAATCACTATTGCAATCTACCCCTGGTCCCCTATAATTCATCCTACCTACATTGATGCGATAAACAAGAGGCGAATTAGATTCAAAATGCAGTAGGACCTGTTGGTGAATGGCACCATTACTGAGGAACTGAGATATAGTGACAGATCAAAATAAGCGCTTCCCAATTACCTGTTAATCGAACATTATACAACAATGCCAGACAAATAGAAGGAAGGACGATGCGGATGCTTTATGGAAAACAGGTAGACCAAGGAATAGGTTTTTAGAGAAGGTTAAGGAAGAGTTAGGGGAATCTTCTGGGCGGTCAGAATGACCGTGATGACGTATCGACAACGCGTCAAATCGACAGATGTTCAGTTTCCTTTAACAGACGACAGATGTCAGTACTAATGATAGCTCACACTTTTTGTAGATAAAACTCCAAAGTCTTCTCAAGCATAATTTGTTCTTTAGTTCAACATTCACTATTACATTACAATCTCGCAGCCTAGTTACTCGCGTTAAAGTAGCAGTCACTTTCTTCAGTCGTTGTCTGTCTAGCCAATGATTCACTATTAATGTAGCTTACCACTATTGATACTTTATGTCGGCGCATCCGCTCTTTTAATATCACGAACTCCATTATGACATAAACGTAAAGTACCCCCGTCACGCCAAGTGGCGTATAGGGATTATGGTGTTAGTGCCCCCGTCACGCCAAGTGGCGTATAGGGAATATGGTGTTAGTGCCCCCGTCACGCCAAGTGGGGTATAGGGAATATGGTGTTAGTGCCCCCGTCACGCCAAGTGGCGTATAGGGAATATGGTGTTAGTGCCCCGTCACGCCAAGTGGCGTATAGGGAATATGGTGTTAGTGCCCCCGTCACGCCAAGTGGCGTATAGGGAATATGGTGTTTAGTGGCCATACATTTTACAGATCTTCGGCACATGATTTTTGGGGTAATGTGGTCGGTATTACGCCCGTGCCACTTTACTTTCCCTGAAAAAAAACTCGGTACCCATTAAAGGTTGGGTGAACCCGGAAGCCGTCGATTGGGATCTAACCCTACCTCTTGTCTTTTGTAGTCCAGTTCACTAACCACTGAGCTATCGCGACTCCATCTATTATGACATGAATCCCCTATATTTCCTGAGCCCAGATAATTCCTGAATCCTCTATAATTTCTCATGCATGTATTATTTCTGAAGCTCCTATAAGTCCTGAATCCTCCAGGATTTCCGAAGCCTCTAATTCCTGAATTCTTTATAATCCACAAAGCCTTTATATTTCATGAAGCGTTTATGTTATCTGAAGCCCTTATAATTCATGAAACCTCTATAATTTATCATGCATGTTTAAGTCCTGAAGTTCCTAAAATTAATGAATCCTCTATAATTTCTCAAACATGTATAAGTTATGAAGCCCCTATAATTCCGGAATCCACTATATTTTATGAAGCCCCTATAATTCCGGAAACCACTATATATCACGAAGCCCCAATAATTCTTGAAACCCCTGTAATTCCTGAATACACTATAAATCCTGAAGCCACTATAATTCATGAATCCTCAAGATGTACGAACGACTCATAATATCGCAGCCTTTCCTGGGATGCACTGACAGTGTGACGACACAACTACCGCCGTGCATACTGTGAGCGTGAGATAACTCTCTGAGAGATTCACTGTCTCTGCCTCCATTATCTTATATGAGGTATCTATAGTTGTATAGATTACATGCCTGCAGGAATAATTATCTGCCTCTCTCTCTCTAACAGTGAACCGAAGTTCCCGCACCCGAGATCCATCATTTGCAGTAGTTTGTAAACGAGTTTATGAAGCCAAGAGAGCGGTGAGACTCGATTAGTAAAGACCTGTGGTTTCTTGGTGTCTAGTTGTATCTCAATTGTAATGGATTTTGATATGTCGTTTTTTGAAGAGTAAGAATCTTCTAGCTCGAGTTGTTTCTCAAGTGTAGCTGTTTAGTCACCTCTGAAACGTTCTCGTTTTTAATTATGTTGCTATTTTAGTCGTTTCTGTAGTTTGTTACGTTAGACAATCGAAACGTTGTGGTTGGTGCCTGAATTTAATAATAACAAAGTTTCTGTGTCACAATTATCGACAGTTCGAGAATTGACATCTCCTGGAAACATGCAGCCATGGAAACATGCAGCCATGGAAACATGCAGCCATGGAAACATGCAGGCATGGAAACATGCAGACATGGAAACATGCAGCCATGGAAACATGCAGCCATGGAAACATGCAGCCATGGAAACATGCAGCCATGGAAACATGCAGCCATAGAAACATGCAGCCATGGAAACATGCAGCCATGGAAACATGCAGCAATGGAAACATGCAGCCATGGAAACATGCAGCCATGGAAACATGCAGCAATGGAAACATGCAGCCATGGAAACATGCAGCCATGGAAACATGCAGCCATGGAAACATGCAGCCATGGCATGACACCGTTCCGCCTTGTCACATGGCAATCGCCGTATTTAATGTTGACTATTCTGTTGGAGCCCCACTCGGTGCCTGGGCTTCCGATGTCTGCGGAGTTCTGTAGTCAGGATCTTGAGCTGCATCGAAATGTACTGATTTTCATTCACGGCTACGGTAAAGCCGTCCTCTTTAATAAATACGTTGCAGTGTACCTACATTCATACAAACAGCGCCGTTACTCGTTAACATAGAGGAGGTCGCAATTGTCATGGGTGGTTACCAGACAAACACGGAAAGTTTGGTTTGTTCACACAGCAAGCCATACGGAAGTGACGTTTGTCGCTCATCATGTCATCACTTTGCATTACGCATATAATTTCGACAAAGGTTCTTCTCATGACGCGTTAAATTCTGTTCAATAATCATCATTATAAGAGTACATGCGCAAATTCTGAAGTAATATGCGCCTAAATAAATCGTCAGAAAGGCGGAGAGCACTAGTATGAGGGTCACAGACAGCTGAGGCCAACCCTCAAGTTGCCATTTTCATAGCATCAGTGTTCTCTTGCGTTCGAGCACGGCTTGGTCTTCCGGTTGACCTTCTACTGGTCTAGTAGAAGTGAAGCTTGGCACTCATAACAAGACCCACAACAAATGCTGCAGCTTCGACCTCAGCAATGTCGGTGAAACCTTGAGATGTTGTCGAAACATTCCCTGAGCAATCACTACAGATAAGTCTATTTTAAGAATGTCTCCACAGCAAAACGTTCGACTGCTCCGGCTGAAGTGGTAAGTTGCATCGTACAGCACAGCCCTGCCCACGTGATAACAGTATCTACATGACTGAACCAAGAATGACAAAGACATAAAATGATGTATGAACTGATAGAGAGAGGAGGAGCTAAGGTGATAGGGAGAAGAGGGGCTAAGATGATAGAGAGAAGAGGGGCTAAGATGATAGAGGGAAGAGGGGCTAAGATGATAGAGAGAAGAGGAGCTAAGATGATAGAGAGAGGAGGAGCTAAGATGATAGAGAGAATAGGGGCTAAGATGATAAAAAGAAGACGGACTAAGATGATAGAGAGAAGAGGGGCTAAGATGATAGAGAGAGGAGGAGCTAAGATGATAGAGAGAAGAGGGGCTAAGATGATAGAGAGAGGAGGAGCTAAGATGATAGAGAGAAGAGGGGCTAAGATGATAGAGAGAGGAGGAGCTAAGATGATAGAGAGAAGAGGGGCTAAGATGATAGAAAGAAGAATTAACTGAGAGGCCAGACAGTTAAAGTCGACGTCCTGAACAAAACAGGTTAAGTTGAGAGTGTGTTCTCAACTTAAGACAATAATAAGATATTTGCCTCTGTATTTGGTGAGGACGCTCATACTAAGGGTCACTTGCGCAGCATGTTATACCACGAGTAGCTATAAGGAAATATAGAGGAGATTCTAGTAATGAGACCCGCATATGTCCATGTCAACTCAATGACAATAGAATTTCCCACCAACACAGATGCCAGAAATTCACACCTTCTAGCTTTGGTTGATTGGGACACGTGACCACATATTGTAAGTAGTTGAGCACACATGAAAGAATGGAGAGAGAGGGGGTGGGGGGGGGGTAGCTTCTAACCACAGTGATCTCTCCAAGATGATTTCACACATTTTGATGTCGACGATTCTAGTGTTAAAAGTCATGAAGACAAACAGTGCGAACTCAGCCAAAGATAGAGACTAATCATGAAGACAAACAGTGCGAACTCAGCGTCAAAGATAGAGACCAATTAGAGTCCACTAATCAAGAAGACAAACAGTGCGAACTCAGCGTCAAAGATAGAGACCAATTAGAGACCAATTAGAGTCCACTAATCAAGAAGACAAACAGTGCGAACTCAGCGTCAAAGATAGAGACCAATTAGAGTGCAAATAGTCAAGAAGTCTCCTTCTTCTTCTTCTTTCCTTTCTTTGCCTTTCAGCGTCGACGGGAAATATAATTTGCAGTCTTTTGCTCTTCTGTTCGCCTCTGCTGCTGTTATGTTTTCTTTTGTTTCTAATATTCCGTCAATCCATCTTTTTCGCGGTCGGCCCTTAGGTATGGCGTTCTCGTAACGTTTATTGAAAGCTTATTGTGTTGCGTTTTGACCGTTGCGCCTTGTCACGTGGCCAAATCATTTTATTTGTTGTTTCTTTATATATTCTATGGCTGGGGCTATTCCTAGCTTTTTTCTCAGTTCTTCATTTCTGATCTTATCTCTCAGACTGTTTCCTGTCGTTCGTCTAACCCATTTCACCTCAGTAGAGGTTATTTTTCTTATTGTTCTTGCATCTAGGGTCCATGACTAGAATTGGTAGCACAACGTTGGGATGAAGATTGTATTGCACAGTGCTCGATTTGCCTCCAGAGTTATTTCCTTGTTGGACAATAGTGGTGATAACTGTCAGATGATGTGACAAGCTTTGTTGCATTTTTAGTTTATTTCTGATGTTTGTGGATTATTTGTCAATAGACTTCCCAGGTATTTAAATTCCTCTACTTGTTTTAGTTGTCTGCCATCTATGGTTATGTAGATGTTCTGTTTCTCTTTTGAGATATTCATGACTTCTGTTTTGTTGATGTTGATTTTCATGTTGTATTTTGTGCCTGTGCTGTTGAGTTTATGTAAGTGTTCTTGTAGGTCTTCTATTTTTCCATATTTTTTCCATTCTACTTTTCCAATCAAGAAGTGAGTTTAGAATTAGTTATATGCAGTTCAAAGGAAACGCATATAAGTTTTTAGTAATCAGTGTCGCAGAAGTAATCCAGAAACAGATAAATATATATGTGACAAGTGCTACTCAACAAGTTGTGCACATAGACAAAAGTAGATTAATATATAGAACTGTATGTGATTTTAAATGTGAATTGAGATTCATTAGTGGCGTGAACATGTACTTTCGGTGGTAACCTAAAATGCACATCCTCCATACACCAACATAATGACATGCCATATTTGGAGAGAGACATCTGTGCATGAGAGTAAGTTCAACCTATAATTTCTGAATTATGAACAATTAATGATTAGCATTGAAAAGTTCATCTTTTATCATCACATCATGATGATATGGCGAATACAAAATCTATTGACCATTTTACGTTGTCAGTAAATTTTCACATGTTAAATGTTGTAATCTCTTGATCGCCATATAAATTGGCATCATCTCAGATTCTTCACAACTTCTTATTTAGTCGTTGTTGTATTTAACATCTCAAAATACAATCATAGAGTGACTGAGAAGATGAAACCATCAAATCGTTTTGCATTTCATTAATTATGTGCTTAATAAAAAAAAATAAAGTAAAGTGCCCCCGTCACGTCAAGTGGCGTATAGGGAATATGGTGTTAGTGACCATAAATTTTACAGACCTTTGGCACATGATTTTTGGGGTAATGTGGTCGGTATTACGCCCGTGCCGCTTTAGTTTCCCAGAAAAAAATCAGGTAGCTATTAAAGCCTATGTGAATCGAAAGCCGTCGGTTGGGATCGAACCCTACCACTTGTCTTTTGTAGTCCAGTTCACTAACCACTGAGCTATCGCGGCTCCTTATGTGCTTAATATTACAAACAAATCCTTGACCATAGAATGCATTTAGAGAAAACAAATTATTGATTAAAATAATAATATCAGACGAACGGAACATATAAACATGCATTGATATACACATAGAACACACACTAGAGACACACATAGAAACACAACTAAGACAAACATTGAACACACACACAAATAGAACACACACTGAGAACATAGAACACACACATAAACATAGAACACACACACACATAGACAACACACAACATAGAACACACACAAGACAAACATAGACAACACACACACACACATGAGACAAACATAGAACACACACATAGAGATTTAGAACACACACATCTATAAACACACACATGAGACTAGTATAGAACACACACATAAGACTGAAATAGAACACTCGGCGTCTATGTGCTATCAGGGTTCTCGCACACTGTCCCCCACCACAGTACTCAAGCTATATGTTCAGTGACGGCCTCATACAGCTCTTAGCATGATATGTTGTGTAAATTAGATTGCGATAAACTTACCGAGTGTTCTCCCTTCCTGCAGGTATTCTCCCTGTACCTGTCCACCTATATTACAGTAGCTATCAGTCTGGACCGCTGTGTTGCCATCTTGGATCCTATGAGACGAAATGGCGCAGCGCAGAGGGTCCGATTTATGATCTTATTTGCTTGGATATTCAGTGCCTTGTTCAGCATTCCCCAGGTAAGCGGGCTCTGTGTGTCTGATGTGTGTCGTACATGCTCTGTGTCAGCTAATTGTAAAGAATTAGTTTCATTAAAAATCGTGAGAGATGCTTGTCTAGTGGTAGGTGTCACCAGAAATACAAATACTTTAGTCTGATCAATGACATTTACTCGTTATACGTTTACGGCGTGAGTCAGCGCTGACGACTTGTGCCATGAGACTCATTGAGACGTTAGAAGGTGACCATATGCAACAGTACAGATCACAAAATCTTTTATTACAAAATAAGGTTTTATGTCTTCATGTCTGACCAATAGCACTGCCATGTAATGCCGATTCCTGTTTTTTCTTTTTAAAATTGCATGCACACTTTGTAGTTGGGAATCAGTAGTTGGGAATCAGTAGTTGGGAATCAGTAGTTGGGAATCAGTAGTTGGGAATCAGTAGTTGGGAATCAGTAGTTGGGAATCAGTAGTTGGGAATCAGTAGTTGGGAATCAGTAGTTGGGAATCAGTCCAACTGCACACATCGAAAATGAGAGCTGGGAAGGGGGTGTGAAGAGTGTGGGAGCAAATTGTTCTACTTTCTTTTTATCAAATCCTGTTGCCATGACATTGTGGCTCAGGGCATGATGGTTCATGACAGTTATAGCTATATCTGCCTGGAGCCTTATACAACTTCCATATTACAGAAGGCGTTGGGAACAGGAAATAAGTGCAATGAGCTATTTCTATATGTGTATGTAAATCATTGAAAACAAATTGATGGTTTGAATTTTAATTTATTTGTGATATATAAAAACAGACAAACGTAATGATACTATTGAAATAAAATGTTTACACTTCAAATGGTCAACATTACATGAAGAATGTCAAAATGCTTATTTTTGAGCCCTTGTCTAGTTCACAAATCATGTCGCACTTTAAAGTGAATAGCGAAGCCCAAATCTCCGTTTGTTCTAATTCATTAACAATGGCGTTGTCAAAATAAAACTCGTCGTGGACACAGGGTCATTACAATGAATCTGAAGATGAAATTCGTTACACTTCCAAACATCGCGATGAAATTTTACCAATATTTCTGAAGAGAGAGAGAGAGATAGAGAGAGATAGAGAGAGAGAGAGAGAGAGAGAGAGAGAGAGTCTCTCTTTAATCCTCCGAAATCCAGTCGAAGCCTAGGGCACTCACAAGAGATCTCCAGCTAATCCGGGTTGGAACAAGCAAGGACAACTCTCGCCAGGACCTTCCGGCCTCTTTCATTTCATCATGTATAATTAGTCTCCATGTCCCCAATGGTCTCAGTCTTCTTCTTTTTCCAGGTGGTGCTCATGTTAATGCTTTGTGGGGATGTCTGGTTCATTCCATTCATAGAACGTGGGCTAACCATTCCCAATTTCTTCATTCACTTCTTGATTGATGTTCTTAATGCCTGATCTTCTGGCGACTTCTTTGTTCGTAATGTGTTGATCCCAACGAATGTTTAGAATCTTCTTAAAACATCGACTTTCAAATCCTCTTAGTCGACTTTCTATCTCATGGTTCGTTCTCCACGTTTCTGCAGCAAATAGGAGTATGGATCGCACATTTCACTTGTACCTTTTAAGTTTGGTGCTGAGATGGAGACTGGTTGAACGCCAAATGTTTCTACGTATTTTGAAAGTCTGGGCTAGCATGCATATTCTTGTAGGTATCTCTTTCTTGATGTCACTATTTGATGAAATATAGCTTCCCAGGTATTTAAAGTAATCCACTTTATCTAGTCCTATTTCTCTGCATGTAATTTTTTTTGTACTTTTGGTATTTATTCTCATAATTTTAGTTTTCTCTGTATTTATTTTCATTCCTACTGTGTTAGCAAACTGATCTATTCTATCTGTTTTCTCTTGTTTGTCTTGGTGACAGTGGGCAAGCAATCCAACATCATCTACAAAAACAGAATCTTCAAAACGTCCAGTGAGAACCTGTGTATTTCCTCTTGGTCTTTCGCCAACCACCAATCTCATGATCAAGTCCATAACCACAAAGAAAAAAAAGAGCGAGGACAAACTAATCCTTGTCCAACTTCCGTTATGACTTTGACTGTGCCTGCTTGTCTTACTGAGATTTCCTTCTATGCCTGCTTGTCTTATTGGAATTTCCTTCGATGTCTGCTTGTTTTACTGGGATTTCCTTCTATGCCTGCTTGTCTTACTGGGATTTCCTTCTATGCCTGCTTGTCTTACTGGGATTTCCTTCTATGCCTGCTTGTCTTATTGGAATGTCATTCTATGCCTGATTGTCTTACTGCGATTCCCTCTATGCCTGCTTGTTTTACTGGGATTTCATCTATGCCTGCTTGTCTTACTGGGATTTCATCTATGCCTGCTTGTCTTACTGGGATTTCATCTATGCCTGCTTGTCTTACTGGGATTTCATCTATGCCTGCTTGTTTTACTGGAATTTCCTTCTATGCCTGCTTGTCTTACTGGGATTTCATCTATGCCTGCTTGTTTTACTGGAATTTCCTTCTATGCATGATTGTCTTACTGGGATTTCCCTCTATGTCTCATTGTCTTACTGGGATTTCATCTATGCCTGCTTGTTTTACTGGAGTTTCCTTCTATGTCTGATTGTCTTACTGGGATTTCCCTCTATGTCTCATTGTCTTACTGGGATGTCCCTCTATGTCTCATTGTCTTACTGGGATTTCCCTCTATGTCTCATTGTCTTACTGGGATTTCATCTATGCCTGCTTATATTAGCATAAGTGGTTGTAATTCCTATCATAGCGAAATTAATGTTTTCTTAATTTTTTTATCTTCAGTATTTCAGTTTTTACAATTCTGCGTCTGCGTTTGCACGATAACTCTTCCTCTATACTTTCTACTCTCAAAAGGACATTCAGTCAGTGTAGACCTTTATTTCATCTTAACTTGGGGGCCTCGGTGGCCTAAATGGGAAAACCAAGTGGGCTACCGCCGTTCGGTCAACCCGTGTTCGATTCCCGCTGGAAGCTGTGTGAATTGTACTCGTGGTGAGAAAAAAAATACCCCCATGGTCGACCCAGCCGCTGGCAGAAATGTGTACCAGGGTAGTACTTTGGGAAGGTGAGGAATGCCATCTCACATCGTGAGTTTCGATGGCTGAAGCAACACAGTCCAGGAGTCTAAGAACACATCTGGATAGTCGACCGAGCACATGTGGGTGAAAACTGGCCTGCTAAGACACCGATTCAAGTCTGGTACTTTACCTTACAATTATCATCGGAAACTCGTTAACGTGTAACTTGTCTAATGTTCGTTAATCTTTATCTTTTAACAAGATTAAATCAGTCTTGAGGTACTCAATATAAACCTTATTTTAATAATTTACTTCACATAGTTTGTCATTACAGTAGTCGTCAGTTAACCTATGAGAGTACCTTGCCAGCTAACTACTTTTACGTGAAGACAACGACTAGAGCTTTATCGGAATAGCTTGTAAACGTTGGAATAAACATGATTTTCTTTTCTCTAAAAATGATATTAATTATACAGTGCATCGTGTCTTTCTGTGTATTTTTTTGGTCACTACATATTGTTTGCATTTGTGTGTGCTTATTCTAGGTGTTGTACGCGCCTAGAGAAAAGTCGAAATTGGCTTCAATATTTTAGCATTAAACTCTCGACAATAGAACTGGTCGTATCACATAGATTTTTAGTTTCCCATTTTCTTCAGTTCCCTATTCTCTTCAGTTCCCTATTCTCTTCAGTTTTCGATTCTCTCCAGTTCTCTATTCTCTTCAGTTCCCTATTCTCATTTCCCCATTCTTTTCAGTTCCCTATTCTCTTCATTTCCCCATTCTTTTCAGTTCCCTATTCTCTTCATTTCTCCATTCTCTTCAGTTCCCCATTCTCTTCAGTTTCCCATTCTCTTCATTTCCCTATTCTCATCATTTCCCATACTTAGTTGTAATTGTTAAACCCGCTATTCTGGAGTTTGACCTGTGAGGTTTTCTAGCTCCTTGTTGTTTGTTAACTATCTATGTCCCAGAAGCCAGTTTTTAGGTTGGAATGTTTGATATAGCGGTTTATCAACATAAAGTTGTAATTCTACCATCTGTTGGACATTTCCCTCCTCTACCAGCCCAGCCAATCTTTGTGTATGGCTAGCCATGTTTAACATTTCTACACATGACGATTTTAGCGGCACTAACGCTAGAAGATTACTGGCTTGAAACGTGAGCAGAAATGATCAACGGAAATAGAGAGATCTTAATGAAAGTCTCACACGACAGGCAAAATGGGAGTTATAATGTAAGTGCAGAGTTATCTGTCTCTGGTGACAGGAAAGGTAGCTTTGATGTGTGCATAGAGATGGCGTTCTTAATGCAAATAGTTGTCTTTTTATTTGAATTTCTGCTTTTCAAATTCACAAATGTCTGATTTCATGTTTTTTGTTCACTTCGAATCCGTGGTTTCTTCGTGACTTTATCATCCTCTTTTCTCCGATGTTTAGCCACTTTGGCCCCGTATGCAATCGCGCATGTTAAAGAACTCTTGGAAGTTGCTTGATTGCGTTCACCCAATAACTAAAGGAATAACCTCTTCTTTACCCGTCCTTAAAAGAACGTAAAGCGTATGTTGTGCTTTACAGTAGAACTGTGATATTTGCGCCATTTGACCCAACACATCCGACTTCATCACGACATTTTTGAGTACTGTGTATTCAAAACTACTGTGAGGCTCCTTCTCAATCCCTACTCACTTGGCCAGATTAGGCTGGTTAGTCTGTTGCTAGAGGCACCACAAAGAGATGGAGCATGGTTTGGATAGTTCTCGTTCACCGACATTGAAGCAAGCCATCAATAATGACTCGCGGCTAACCAGCTCTGCTGCTGTCCACGCCTTGGCCTCCTTTTGACAGTTAAAAGTTCACATAGTAGACCAAAGGTGGCGGCTGCCCGGGTAGCATTATTGCTAACAATAATTCTCTACATTTTTCAAAGAATGATATGTCGGGCCGAAAGGCGCAGATATCATGGCTTCGCTGTAAACTATCGACATATCGTATCCACGTCTACGGGTGACAGCTAAGTTCAAGAAGAGATATTTAAAATGTCTGCCGGTCAAATTTATAAATGCATGTTTTCCAAGTTGATAAATATACGTTTTTCAAGTCGATAAATATATGGTTTCCAAGTTGATAAATATATGTTTTCCAAGTTTTTAAATATACGTTTTTCAAGTCGATAAATATATGGTTTCCAATTTTATAAATATACTTTTTTAAAGTTTATAAATGTATGATTTCCAAGTTTATAAATGTATGATTTCCAAGTTTATAAATATACAAGTTTATAAATGTATTTTCAAGTTTATAAATGTATATTTCCAAGTTTATAAATATATAACTCCAAACCTGTTCAAGTATGCTAGCTGGCTGGGCTTGGGTCAGTGGCTAGAGTCTCTGGAGAGGTTTTGTCTAACAAAATTCTACTTTATTTTCGCGTAAGAGCACATGAGTGTAAAACGTGAAGAATGTGCTGACAGACTTGCCAGTTTGGCTATCTTGAGTGCTGAATGGCAATGGACAGTGCTGACATTCTGAATTTCCCCAAGGAAGCTGAACGAAAAGAAAAAAAAAACACCAAAGAAAAAGACACTTAATCTGCAACCATGAACAGATTGCACTAAAATCATGTCAAGTTGGGAGATGCCAGACGGAAGAGCTGCGCCAAGGAACATTTGCCAACTAACACAACACCGGTGTCGTTAGTCGCTCCACTTTGAGGGATACACATCGGAATAGACCTGAGCACTTAGACTTGTCCGATCTGCAATAAACTAAACTAAACTAAACTAAACTAAACTAAACTAAACTAAACTAAACTAAACTAAACTAAACTAAACTAAACTAAACTAAACTAAACTAAACTAAAGCAAACGTACAAATTTCTTCTTCTTTAGCAACTAGCTACTGCTTATGTATTTAGACGTTTAGACCAGCAAGGGTCACGAACAGGTTTGAGGTCCTCACCGGTTCCCCACACCTTGTTATGCATGGTTGTTTTTGTGGACCATATTAGTATTGTTAAGGTGTTGAGAGTGCTGCAGTCATGTAGGATATACTCTGGAGTTTGTGTGGGTTCTCTGCTGTTGCAGAACGTGTCAACCGTTACACAAGCCTACACAGTTCGCTCATTTATTATTATTTGATTATTATATGTATGTGTTCGTTCACGATTACTCATCATTCCGGTTCGCAACTAAAATCACTTTAAAATAGACGTAAATTGTATTGAACCTTGTTTACGGTGATATTTACGCATTTCAGCCTTTCAACTCAACACAATTTACTTCAATACCTTATGGGACGCACCAAAATGCAGCTTATTTATATTTGAGCCATGGACTAAGCAATGTTTACTTTGATCACTGTAGTTGAAAACTTCTCCTCTTGTGTAAACTACACATTCAAATCCAAGAGTGAATCAGTGAAGGTCACAAAATCATATTCTCTCTGTGGTTTTACTAACTACAGGCCAGGTGGCTTCTGTTGGATTGGAAATGATAACTTACCACCACTGTGTGTCTATATGTTTGGAATTGGAGTCATCAATGATGGCCTAACATCATCAAGTGCTACGACGATCATCATTTTCGGGAGGACGCGAACTTCCATGGTATATGGTGGATAGGCGGCAGGAACCATTGAAGGCTATGTCTGAAAAGTGTTCCTTCTTGCAGTTTCCTCATATTCCAAGTCCGGCTTGTTGCAGGAGCTACTGAGTTAAGTGCTATGTGCACACCGTGAGCTGTGTGTCTCATCCGTTTTGATCCTGTTTCAATATCCCGCATGTTTACGATGAATGATGATATCGTATGACAGGAACAGTTGGCTGTGTTCACTTTCTGCGCGGTTTCGCCTTATGTCTTTTGGCGTGTGCTGAGACTGCTACGATGGGGACTACAGTTACCTTTCTTTGTTTGGGAGATGTGTTAGTAATTCGGATGATTCCACTGGCACGGGCGGTTGAGCAATTATGGATTTTAATTCGTTTGCAGTGATACCGAGGCCTTCCATAACCAATAACCAATAACCAATTGTGACAGAGTTTCCTTCCCTTTTTGATCACCGTTACTTACACAGAATCTGTTGTCATGTTTACTACAGGGAGGCGGAGTACCGTCTTGATCAGTTCTGGTTTACTATTCCTGACACCAGCAGTCAAATATGAGTCAGTAACTACTTTCATCTCTTGCACATTACGCGTTTTGCGTCTCAAGCAATATTATCTTCGTTTGTTTCGTTCAATTCTCTAAAATTGCTCATCCATAACTCAATTGTACTCATCTAGTTCTTTGATTGGAAATTGAGACCTTTTTGCCTACTACATCCGACCGTTATTTCCTTCAATACATTTCCATTGATCATGAAATATTAGTTTCTCTGCTTTGTCTGCAACATTTGTCATGGAAAACGAAAGAGATCGTTGTACCAACTGTTCGTTTTGTGTGTGTTTGTTTAATAGTTTTGATTACATTTATAGGCAATATTAGTTGTCATTGTAGGGCCTCGAGACGGTTTGTTGTGATCAACAATGTTTGGGTGGACGCTGAATGAAATGATTGATGGTATTAGTTTATTACGTTCCGCTTCAGCTTCCACTCTGTCTATAGAAGAATCTGTTATTGTTTGTCTTCCTTCGCTCGATTTCAATGAAATCTAATGATTTATGTGAAGTTTTCAATCTGCTGACACTGTTTTCTGACATGACTTTCTTTGACGGCGTGACCCATGACATTTGACCCGTTGTTGTATAGTCCAGCAGATCATCATCATCATCATCATGTACCATACCGGTTGGTGTAGACGATCATGTCCTTCCACAATTTTATATCGACTTACATCGCATCAATTCTGTTATTGACTGTTTTCCATGCCATGATACCAAGTTATCTAATATCTTCTCTCTTTGTCGTCCGCGATCTCTCTTTCCCTGTATTTTGCCAGTTGTAACTAAATATCCCAGCTTTCCTTTTCTCACGATGTGCTCGAAAAATTTTGACTGTTTCTTTTTTATGTTTTTAGGAGTTCCCTTTTATTTTTTTGCCTCTTTCAGAATGTCCTCATTGGTATTTTTATCTGCCAGGGAACTTTCAAAATTCTTCTGAGAAATCCTATCTCTGTGGCCTCTAATTGTCTTTTCATTTGTTTGTCTACTGTTCATGATTAGCTTCCGTAGGTCAAAATTGGCTTTACCGATGAATTCTCTTTCTCACTTCTATTGACATAGACTTGATGCATAAGACGTTTTTCATTTTTGAAATGCTATTTTGGCCTGAGCTATTCTGCTTTTTATTTCTGTCGTACATCTTCCATCTGATGTTATTTTTTGTGACCAAGTATTTGACGCGTTGGATTTCAGATTTGTCCCGTTAATTTTTATATTGCGTGGTTGTGATGTATTTCTTATTTTATTTCTTCGATATGACCATTACATATGTTCTTCTTTTACTATCCAGTAACCCCAGTAGACACTTTGCTATACAATTAGATTGTGTGTCTTCAAATCTTGCCTCTAACTCACATGTGTAGGTTTGTGACCTTCCATGCGCGCTCTGTGTTTGGAATGGAACCAGAGTTACACTATACACAATTAGAGACGAGAATAGAAAATTGTGTTGTCTCCAAACAGCTCGCCTCCACCACCTACACTTTCCCTCTAAAAATATTGCTGAATGCAGAGGCTTAGGACGTAATGATTCCTTGCCTTAAGCATATAGCTGTGGTATGTCTGCAGTCTTAAGGGGATTTGACACAACCAGTCTAAAACTGGTCGCCATGAATGAAGACAGTGCAGCTTTTCCTGGTTATAGTACCTTGAAGCAGAGTAGTATTGCTTTCTAAAGCTTGCCATGAGACAGTCATTTCTCTTGCTATAGACCAGGTGGTAGAAAATGCACAGCCGCCACAGCGTATCAAATGTTACTTTTATGTGTCAATGAGCGAAAGCTAATTTTGGATGAGTCAACTAAACAGTCTACCAACGAGTCTAGGAAGCAAACAAACTGACCGACTGTCATCATTTTCCGGTAACTCACTTGGAATATTTGGTTTTCGTGCAATTCAGTTTCAGGTGAGAAGTTTTCTTTCTCTCTTCATTTATTTACTCTTTAATCTTTAGTATTCCTATTATAAGGGTGTCCGGTTAGCGCAATCGATAGGCGGTTGGCTTACCACGGCAACAGCCGGGGTTCGTACCCTGGCGAGGACACCTGGGTTTTACTAATTCCCTAAAAATTAGTGGGAGCCGCGATAGCTCAGTGGTTAGTGAACTGGACTACTATGGACAAGGGGTAGGGTTCGATCCCACCGACGGCTCCGGGTTCACCCAGCCTTAATGGTACCGGATTTTTTCTGGGAAAGTAAAGCAGCACGGGCGTAATACCGACCACATTACCCCAAAAATCATGTGCTGAAGGTCTGTAAAATATAGGGTCACTAACACCATATTTCCCTATACGCCACTTGGCGTGACGGGGGGTACTTTACTTTTTTATTCCTATTATAATTACATTACATCTCTTACTATCTCTCATGTTCATTTTCCTCTTTCTCTCTCTCTCTCTCTTCCTTATATATTCATCTCTGTAACTTGATTTCTAATTATATTAAATACAGAGGTCATTTTTCCAATCCATTGTATGGCTGTGAAACGTGGAGAACAAAAACAAGTCATGAAGATGTAGACTTTCATTAAGGGATACGTACACAGAGTAAAAGGATGGATATGTGGGATAACATTAGTAACTTAGAGTAAACAAAAAAAAAGTAAAGAGCCCCGTGACGCCAAGTGGCGTATAGGGAACATGGTGTTAGTGACCATAAGTTTTACAGACCTTCGACACATGATTTTTGGGGTAATGTGGTCGGTATTACGCCTCTGCCGCTTTACTTTCCCAGAAGAAAATCCGGTACCCATTTAAGGCTGGGTGAACCCGGATGAGAATCGAACGCGACCTCTTGTTATTTGTAGTTCAGTTCCCTAACCACTGAGCTGTCGCGGCTCACTTAGAACTGTGAGAAAACACCAGACAAACACAACTGGATAAAGACAAGGCGCTGCATAGAGCTGGCGAAGCCAACTATAACATTTCACAACAGGTCCAGTGTTGTAATCTCCAGGAGAGAAGAGAAAGAGGTGGCCAAAATATAATTAGAGAGGAACAGGTGGCAGCTGTAGGTGGGGAAGACATGAAGCGATTTGAAGAGAATGACAGGGCAGCTTGTAAAGCGGATTTTGAAGACCATTGTCTCGCAAGGATTTTAAAAGAAGAAAAAAGAAATGTTCATTCTTTGTTTTCTTTCTTTTCTATTCTGTTTTCCTCTTCATGTTTTTTAAAATAATCTCAGTATCAGTCATTTTCTATTCGGGTCTATTCTTTTCATTCTCACTTTCTTCCATCTTCCTCTATCTTTCTTACGTATCTCTATCTATCTAGCGTTTACACTTTCTCTTTTCTTTTCCCTCTTTTGTCTTGTTTAATTTATTTTTATGTCTTTATTTCCCCATCTCTCTCTCTCTGTTAGTCTTCACTTATGTAGTAAAAAATAAAGTAAAGAGCCCCGTCACGCCAAGTGGCGTATAAGGAATATGGTGTTAGTGACCATAATTTTACAGACCTTCAGCCCATGATTTTTGGGGTAATGTGGTCGGTATTACGCCCGTGACGCTTTACTTTCCCATAAAAAAATATGTACTCATTTAAGGCTGGGTGAACCTGGAAGTCGTCGATCAGAATCGAACCAACCCCTTGTCCTTTGTAGTCCAGTTCATTACCCACTGAGCTATCGCGACTCTCTCTTTACCTATGTGCCTCTCACTTTTTCATACCTCTTTTGTCTCAAAAACTAGTCTCTCTTTCTCGTCTATCACCCTTTGTGTGGCTCCTCGACATCTTAAATTATTCTTATTTTTGATATCTTTCTCTTACTCTTCATCTATTCCTTTCATTCCCATCTCCCTATTCTCTGACTCTCACTCCCTCTCCATCTCTATGTATGTCTCTATCACCTTTTTTTCTATAAGATCTGTGTGGCCCCGTTACTTCATTTAGGCTCGTTGATTCCAACCTAACGTGTGGCATTGACCTCCAATATTTCTCAAATACATCCTTGATAGAATTGAATCTCTCGTTAAAATGTATGACGTATATAGTCAAGCACTTCGTATGTCATCAACTCTGCTGAAAGCGAGTTTGAAATGACACTAAGTACTTCACGTAATCTCCTGAGTGTTGCTTCACTCATAAAGACACTATTCTCTGGGTACCAACTTCATAAAACAAAGAATAAACAGCAAATAAACCACTGTTTCAACAATAGTATTTTATCATCTGTGATAACATTAAATAATTTTATGACAAGTACTTTTTATAGTGCTGGTAGAAGCAATAATAGCTACCATTGCAGTTGTAGGTGAGATGCAGAATGGCTCAGGCAAAAGCAACTTTCCAAAAAATGAGGAAAATACTATGCAATCCATTTTGACAATAGAAACAAGAAAAAGAGTTCTTAAATGTTACGTAGAGCCAGTCTTAACATATGGATGCGAATCATGGACAATAGGACAACAGACAAGAAAATCACTGGAGTCTGTAGAAATGTGGTTTTACAGAAGAATGTTGAGAATACCATGGACAGCTAAGAAGAGTAATGAAGACGTTCTGAGAGAGATCAAAGCAAAAAGAGAGCTAATTTCCAATATTAGGAAGAAACAATCATCATTTTTGGCCATGTAATGAGAAGAGAACAAATTGATATATTGTAACAACTGGAAAAATTGGGGATGAAGAGATAGAGGAAAGCAAAGAGAAAAAATAACAGACAGCTTAAGAGAATGGCTTGGCAGAAAGTCAACAACAGAAATAATAAATAGCTGCCGAGATCGAAAGTTGTGGAGAGACATGATCACCTACGCCACTAGGCCGGTACTTGATGATGATGATGATTGTAGTTGTGGTCATTATAATAGCGTCAACAGCAAAAATAGTTGTAGTCATTAATTCACAGTAATGCCAGTAGCAGTATTGAAATTAACAGTCGCCACTCTAGTAGCGCTGAAAACAATAGTAATAATGACAGTAATGAAATTAACAGTCGCCACTCTAGTAGCGCTGAAAACAATAGTAATAATGACAGTAATGAAAGAAATGATAGCCACCGTATAAGTGGTGGTTAAATAATATCAGTGATAATATCAACAATAATAACAATAATACTAATCTTTATTTAACACATGAAACATAAACACCGCAGAATTCTGCACAGGGTAACAGAGTGCTCCTAGAGGTGGCAGCTTGGCTCTCAGCGATTCAGTCTAATCGGTGGAAGTGCCTCGGCCTGTACTTCCTATGTTCTGTTGCTTGTACTTTGGATTGTTGCAGATGGTTGCACTTGTTAGGTACTAGGAAACACTTATTTCAAAAGAGTTGCAGTTACCGACAATCACGAAGCATTCCATAATAAACATACAACATGAGAACGTCTGTACAGAAGGAATTACAATCTGTGCCACAGCCAACCATAGATTTACTATGGCTTACGGGCAGAAAATAAAACAGGAAAATCCTCCAACAAGCGTGACTATGGGAGCTATAGACGGCTGGTGTCATTCTATGTGATTAAACATGTGTAAGTGTCTCTGAACTTGTATCTAAATATTTGTCTAAACGTGTGTCTAAAGGTGTCTCTAAACTTGAGTGTGAATATTTGTCTAAACGTGTGTCTAAAGGTGTCTCTAAACTTGTGTGTAAATATTTGTCTAAACGTGTGTCTAAAGGTGTCTCTAAACTTGTGTGTAAATATTTGTCTAAACGTGTGTCTAAAGGTGTCTCTAAACTTGAGTGTAAATATTTGTCTAAACGTGTTGAAACGTGTCAAAATATGTTTCTAAAGGTGTCCAAATATGAGTCAAAACATGTGTCTAAACGTGTTGAAATGTGTCAAAACATGTGTCTAAAGGTGTCCAAACATGGCAAATCGAGTGTCTTAACATGTGTCTACACGTGTCTAAGCAGTGCAATGATACAACTTTGGCGGCGGTGACATCACACGTGGTTCCGTTGAATGCATTCATTAATGGTGTCAGTTTTCAAACAATATTTTTTTTCGTTGAGTGCCGTCTCGGCATCGAAGGTTAGCTACCATGAAGCGCTGCTCTGTCTCTAGCATTGATGGTGCAGATTATCATAGGCTGTCATGTCCATCATTTGATATTACTCGTCCATGTTAGTCTTGGCCTGCCTCTGCTTCTTTTACTTTTTTTTCCCTTTCCAGATTACTTTTATTAGGCTGCTGTGTCTTTCAAAATGGTCCCCAAAATATCATGTTTAATCGTTCTTACTGGACTAATAGCGATACATGAATTGATTTATGTTACATGTTTTGCTAAAACCTTATGTAGATTATTAGTTACGTTTTTTTTACAATGTGTAAATTGTTAATTATGGCCAACTTTAAAATCATATTTTGAAAAAATAAGTAACAATCACCGTGTGGCCGTATTTTGAGATGATATGAAATATGATATGATTCTCTCTCTCTCTCTCTCCCTCTCCTCCTCGCAGGAATAGGTAAAAGAATGATGAAGAATTTGAAAGGATGAAATAAATCAGCCAATTTGTATGGCGTTCATGACGTCACAGAATTTATCACGTGACAATTTAATAATTGAGAGCCTGTAACTATCATCTTACTCTCATGATCAGATATATTGTGTCTCTCAATGCCTCGAAATGTTGTATGTAATTATGTTGAGTCAACACCGAATATAGATGTTCACGGAAATGTTGTATGTAATTATGTTGAGTCAACACCAAATATAGATGTTCACGACCCTAATGGATCGTAAAGTTACAGGTCTATCTATTGTTCAACTATTTTGTGTGTGCACTTGTTGCGTTTCACTTCACAAATATTGATCTTCATCTGGATAACCTTTGCAATACTAATTACTAGGAACGTATATGATGTTCCTCTGGACTATGCATTTAGGTATCTCCCTTCTTCACTAAATGGACGCTATCCATGGCATTTAATTCGCTCTGACTGTCTTCTTGATAAGTGGGCTTTTGACTTTTAAATATCCGAATAATTGAATTAGTAGAATCATCTTGGAGGATAGATTGTGACGAAAATCATAATCTTCTACATAGGGTGTGCTTCAGTGTAAGAAGGAAGGGACATTCCTTTGAGAAGACCCCCAACTCTTATTATGTTCAAGATGACTTAATCTAGCGGTTCCCAAACTGCGTTCTCATGTTGGTCACTATTGTACAAGTCGTGTTAACGCTGATTCTTGTATTTATTGTTGGATAGTTACTATCTGAGGTACAGAAACCAAATTAAATCGCAAATAAAAAAATGTACAACAGATTTAATGTAAAAAATAAAGTAAAGTACCCCCGTCACTCCAAGTGACGTATAGGGAATATGGTGTTAGTGACAATATATTTTACAGACCTTCAGCACATGATTTTTGGGGTAATGTGGTCGGTATTACGCAGATTTAATGTAGACACACAAAAACCTACTGCATACTTTTGTTTATAGATTGCATTTTTACACACACACACACCCACACGCATGCCCACAAAAACACACACACGCATGCAATAAATGACGACATAATTAAGATTATCCTGTAGTGACTCGTCTATGTACTAACAAATGTGAATCCTATGTTGTCAATATCATAATTTGATGATCTCTAAATGCGGAGTAGGTAACTATCCAAGAAAATATGCTCGATACGGCACCCTTGTCAAAGTTAGGTGGCGCCCCCCTGCGAGCAGCGTCGCACACTTTGCGAACCACTGACATTTTTTCTGATACAATATCCATCCTCTAAATTCTAAACCAACGAATTTCCATCCTCTAAATTTAAACCAAAGAACCTGCGTCCTCTAAATTCTAAACCAATGACCTTCCGTCCTCTAAATTTTAAACCAATGACCTTCCGTCCTCTAAATTCTAAACCAAAGAACTTGCGTCAGAGCTTTGTTGGGATGAAAGTCACAATAATCAAGAGATCAAACCATGACACCACAGCGCTTAAGCCGGCCCGTCGGCAAGTTGACATTGTTAGGCCTATAACTAGCTACATCACGTCTAGTTCGCACGCTTCTATCTGCCCCGTAACAATAAGTCGCTAGACAAAAGTGAATGTAAAAAAAAAATGTAGCTTTGTAGAAACCGCCGAAAATAGTGTAATGATATGACATGTTGAGCAATAAGAAATAAATAATAAAAATGTCAACCGTCCTTGGCCTACTTCGCTCGTGCAAACAACAAAAAATATGGATAAAAAGAAGATAACTGTTAACCACAGATTCCTATGATCAAATTCAGCGGTTCCTGTAGGAATCACAAGACACAAAGTTTCTGTGGACTCTATAATGCAAGATGTACTTAAAAACCAACAATCATCGATAATTTCCAGTATATGTCTTTTTTCTTTACCCCTTTCAAACAATCTCTGATTATGATGATGCGACCAAGGGCACTAGTCTCATGCGTGAAAAGTCCTGGATGGCCGAGACGGAAGAGCCCATAAGGAGAGTGTGTAATCTGGATGACGTTAGGACTGGCAAGGATTGAGTAGAAGTTAAAGCGGCAAGAAAGAGGCTAACAAATGTAATAATTCTGCTTGGCAGGGAGTGTCACAACTGGGCATAGGAGATGATCGTAATAAGGACATCCTTCGAAAGTGCGTCAATACCTCAGGATCTTGGGAGCCGCGATAGTTCAGTAGTTAGTGAACTGGACTACAAAGGACAAGAGGTAGGGTTCGATCCCAACCGACGGCTTCCAGGTTCACCCAGCCTTTAAAGGGTACCGGAATTTTTCTGGGAAAGTAAAGCAGCACGGGCGTAATACCAACCACATTACCCCAAAAATCATGTGCTGAAGGTCTGTAAAATATAGGGTCACTAACACCATATTCCCTATACGGCACTTGACGTGACGGGGGTACTTTACTTTATTTTTACCTCAGGATCTTATAATCGCCACGGACGGTTCTGTATCCTGCTGTCAGCGTAGCGGTTGGGGTTTTGTAGTATAGCCGTGGTTATCTCTGGGTACAGTGGGACGTCGTGCTAGACATCACCATCATCAAGTACCGGACCTACTGGCGTAGGTGATCATGTCTCTCCACAACTTTCGATCTCGACAGTTATTTATCATTTCTGTTGTTGACCTTCTGCCAAGCCATTCTCTTAAGCTGTCTGGTACTTTTTGTCTTTGCTTCCCTCTATCTTTTCGTCCCTCAATTTTTCCAGTTGTTACAATATATTCCAGTTGTTCTCTTCTCATTACATGGCCAAAAAATGATGATTGTCTCTTCCTAACATTGGAAATTAGCTCTCTTTTTGCTTTGACCTCTTTCAGAACATTTTCACTACTCTACTTAACTGTCATGGTATTCGCAACACTCTTCTGTAAAACCACATTTCTACAGACTCCAGTGATTTTCTTGTCTGTTGTCCTATTTTCCATGATTCACATCCATATGTTAATACTGGCTCTACATAACATGTAAGAACTCTTTTTCTTGTTTCTATTGTCAAAAATGGATTGCCTAGTATCTTCCTCATTTTCTGGAAAGCTGCTTTTGCCAAGAAACATCACTGTTGATGTAGAGAAGGCAAGCTCTAGTACAGTATGGTGCATTTTATATCGGTCTCTAAAACAGCTCCTGAAGTTCCCCCTTGCTTGATTCGTCTCGTGGTAGTCCAGGTCCTTAACTAGGCGAATCTTATATTAGTACTTGTACAACCCAAGGTTTTATTACTAGTTGTTTATCTCCTGGCTGTTTATTTCACATAACTGGTTCGTCGAACTTATAGCAGGAATGACAAAAAGGGGAAAAAAAGGAAAATTAAAATACTAGGATTAGCAGACACCAGAGTAAAAGCACAACAGATAAAGAAAACACACACGAACTACATGAAAATATTCTCAGGAGTCGACAACACAGAAAGAGCAACACACGGAGTGGGTTTTATCGTCGACCCAGAACACGCAAAGAACATTCTAGATATAAAATACCAATCAGAAAGAATTATCACAATTAATAGAAGACGATCGAAAAACAAATTACATTCAAATCTATGCACCATGCAACAACAATGAAAGAGACAGCGAAGAATTCTATGACGCATTGAATGAAATCATTAACAAGATTGACGAAAGCGACGACATGTTAGTGATGGGAGATTTTAATGGAAGGCTTGGGAAACGCAACAGTGAGAACAGTGATATCTTAGGACCCTTTGGCGATAAAACAGCTGAAATAAACGAAAACGGAAGCAGACTGCTGGAACTATGCAATCAAAATGATTCATTTATCACCAACACATTCTTCAAACACAGAGAGTCACAAGTATACACCTGGTACAAATGGAATGACACAACATGCAGAAGCCAGATATATTTTATACTAACAAGACAACAGAACAAGAAAAGAGTAACCGACAGTAGAGCAATCCCTAATATTACAGATGACACGGATCACAAGATGGTTATGATCACATTAAGACAGCCAAAAAATAAAGAGAATATACGAAAACAAACAAAATAAGCGAAAAGAACAGACAATAAAAATAAAACAATTAAAAGATCAAGAAACAAGGAAAACCCTAGAAGAAAAACTAACAGAGGAATTCAAGAAACTCCCTAACGAAGTATTCACAGTAGAAGATGAGTGGAAACAATTTAAGGAAACAGTAACCAACATCTCTAAAACAGTTTGTGGAACGAAGCTAAGAACAAGAGAAAGGAAAAAGAGCACCCCGTGATGGAACGAAACAATCGGAGAAGCAATTAAAGAAAAGAAGAAACTGTTTAAAAATTGGAGGGAGAACAAGAATCAAGTAAAATATGAAAAATATGCCTTAGTTCGAAAAAGAGTTAAAATTTTGATCAAAGAAGCTAAGCAAAAGAATTGGACAGAATTTGGACAAAAAATATGCAGGGACTTCAAGACAGCCACAAGAGATTTCTACAAAGCAGTAAAAGCCACAAGAGCGAGAAAAGAAAACCATGATCCTACTGAGCTGATAAATGACAAAGACGGACAACCAATATCAAATAACCAATGTATGCAACAGAGATGGAAAGAATATTTTGAAGACCTGTTAAACATACCAACTACCAATAAGACAACAAAAACCACGCTAGAACTCACAAATACTGAACCAACATCATGAAAGAGGAAATCGAAGAAGTAATCAAATATGCACCAAGAAATAAAGCACCGGGATAGATAAAATACAATAGAAATAATAGCAGCAGCAGGAGAAACAGGAGTGCAATGGCTGCACAGAATATTTAATGAAGTATGGCACCAACAACAAGCCCCAGAAGACTGGCAACAGGCAATCATCATACCAATATGGAAAAAGAA
The DNA here is from genome assembly GCA_032433765.1 of Megaustenia siamemsis. Taxonomy (NCBI): domain Eukaryota; kingdom Metazoa; phylum Mollusca; class Gastropoda; order Stylommatophora; family Ariophantidae; genus Megaustenia; species Megaustenia siamemsis. The sequence goes on from JAVIAB010000051.1 coordinate 92,469,278, forward strand.
AAGTAGCAAAAGAGACTGCAATCAATATAGAGGTATATCTCTTCTCAGCCATGTAGGAAAGCTATACGCCAAAATCTTGGAAAAAAGACTGAGACCAATAATAGAACTACAGTTAAGCGATTCTCAAATGGGGTTCCGAAAAAAACAGGTTATGTACTGACGCACTATTCACATTAAAACAGCTTGCAGAAAAAACGACAGAACACAATCAAAACTTATACATAGCCTTCATTGACCAGGAAAAAGCATTCGACAGAGTAAATAGAGAACAACTGTGGGAGATACTAACAACATACGGAGTAAGCCAACATCTAACCAACCTTATTAAAAGTCTTTACATCAACAGCAGCTGCAGGGCCAGAACAGCAGCAGGCTGCACAGACCACTTTGAAGTTAGATCAGGTGTAAGACAGAGGTGCGTACTATCCCCCTACTGTTTATTACATACATGGACCATATATGCAAGCTAGCCAACCCATCAGAGACAGAGGAGATCAACGAGCTTTTATTTGCAGACGATCAGGCACTAATACATGAAATAATAGAAGACCTACAAGAACACTTAAACAAACTCAACATCTCAGGCACAAAATACAACATGAAAATCAATATCAACAAAACAGAAGTCATGAATGTCGCCAAAAATAAACAGTACATCAACATAACTATAGAAGGCAGACAACTAAAACAAGTAGATGAATTCAAATACCTAGGAAGTCTAATGACAAACGATAATTCTCAAACAGCAGAGATAGAATCAACATGCAACAAGGCTTGTCAAATCATTGGACAGTTATCGCCACTATTGTCCAACAAGGAAATAACTCTGAAGGCAAAACGAGCACTATACAATACAATCTTCATCCCAATGTTGTGCTACCAATGCCAGACCTGGACCCTAGATGCAAGAACAATAAGAAAAGTAACCTCTACAGAGATGAAGTGTGTTAAACGAATGACAGGAAACAGTCTGAGAGATAAGATCAGAAATGAAGAACTGAGAAAAAATCTAGGAATAGCCCCCGCCATAGGATATATAAGGAAACAACAGATAAAATGGTTTGGCCACGTGACAAGGCAGAAAGAACAAAACATAACACAACGAGCTTTCAACAAACGTTGTGAGAACACCAGACCCAAGGGTCGACCACTGAAAATATGAGTCGATGGAATATTAGAAGCACTAGGATACATAACAGCAGCAGAGGCGAACAGAAGAGCAAAAGACCGCAAATTATATCTCCCCTCGACGCTGAAAGGCAGATGAGGAAGGAAAGAAGAAGAAGAAGATAACTGGCTCTGTTCCTCTAATGACTATTGGCTGTATACTTCATATAACTGGCTCTGTTCCTCTAATGACTATTGGCTGTATACTTCATATAACTGGCTCTGTTCCTCTAATGACTATTGGCTGTATACTTCATATAACTGGCTCTGTTCCTCTAATGACTATTGGCTGTATACTTCATATAACTGGCTCTGTTCCTCTAATGACTGTTGACTGTCTACTTCATATAACTGGCTCTGTTCCTCTAATGACTATTGGCTGTATACTTCATATAACTGGCTCTGTTCCTCTAATGACTGTTGGCTGTCTACTTCATATAACTGGCTCTGTTCCTCTAATGACTATTGGCTGTATACTTCATATAACTGCTCTGTTCCTCTAATGACTGTTGACTGTCTACTTCATATAACTGGCTCTGTTCCTCTAATGACTATTGGCTGTATACTTCATATAACTCTCTGTTCCTCTAATGACTATTGGCTGTATACTTCATATAACTGGCTCTGTTCCTCTAATGACTATTGGCTGTATACTTCATATAACTGGCTCTGTTCCTCTAATGACTGTTGACTGTCTACTTCATATAACTGGTTCTGTTCCTCTAATGACTGTTGACTGTCTACTTCATATAACTGGCTCTGTTCATCTAATGACTGTTGACTGTCTACTTCATATAACTCTCTGTTCCTCTAATGACTATTGGCTGTATACTTCATATAAATGGTTCTGTTCCTCTAATGACTGTTGACTGTCTACTTCATATAACTGGCTCTGTTCATCTAATGACTGTTGACTGTCTACTTCATATAACTCTCTGTTCCTCTAATGACTGTTGACTGTATACTTCATATAACTCTCTGTTCATCTAATGACTGTTGACTGTCTACTTCATATAACTCTCTGTTACTCTAATGACTATTGCTGTATACTTCATATAACTGGCTCTGTTCATCTAATGACTGTTGACTGTCTACTTCATATAACTGGCTCTGTTCCTCTAATGACTGTCACTGTTCTGAACTAGCTCTCAACTGTCTCACTATTCAGCTCCACGCTGACTCTATTTGTCTCTTACTTTATTTCCTGTCTCTTGTCTATTTCTCGTGTCGCTAACTGTTCTCTGAGCACTCACTGCTCTTCCATCTATAACTGTCTCTGGATCTGACTCCCTCCTGGTCTCTAACTGTCCTGGACACTCATTGCTCCCCCGTTCCTCCTGGCTAATGAAGTCCCAACTTTCCCATATCCAGTCGACTTGTCTTTTTGTCAATTCCCGGCCCTGGTAGATGTTAGTTTTCCCACAACAACCAAGTAATCTGAAGACTACCAGCATCTGTCCACTTCTAGACGAGTCAAATGTTGAACTTCTAAAATGGTCATTCCCCGCTAAGGACGGTTATTCTACTGACTACACATTGTTCATGTCATAAGATATATTCTGCTGAAACTAAGAATAGCAAATGTTACATCTTCTCAACATTCCTGTATGGTGCAGAAACATGGACATTAGACAAGAAAACAGAACAGAAAATTGAAGCCTTTGAAATGTGGATTTATAGAAGAATAGGTAGAATTGGATGGAAACAAAAGATAACAAACGATAAAGTTTTAAAAACAACTGAGAATAAAAAGAGAACTACTAAATACAATCAAGACAAGACAAATGAAATTTTTTGGGGCATGTTAAAAGACACACCAGCCTACTAAAAGTAATATTGGAAGGAAAAATACAAGGTAAAAGAGGCAGAGGCAGGCCAAGACTAACATGGACGAGTAACATCAAAAGATGGACAAGTCAATCTATGACAGCCTGCACCATCAAAGCAAGAAACAGAGTAGAATGGCGATCCATGGTAGCCAACCTTCGTAGTGAGAAGGCACACGATGATGATGATGATGAAGATATATTCTCAGACTCGACCTAATTAACTTTAGTGCATATGACATTTCATTGAATAGTCAGTTCTTTCTCTAAACTATCATCATGTGTCTTTAACTACTGAATAATATAACATGTGCTTTCTCTATATTAATAAATGTTATTCTTATATATATATATATATATATATATATATATATATATATATATATATATTGCAATGAAGCAAAAGAAGCATGGCTAAAAAAGAGAAGCAAAGAGATTGAAATGCAACAAAAAGGAGATGCTAATGATGTATGCAAACAAGTTGAGGAATTAACAGCAAGAAAAACGCAATAAAAAAATGGATGACTAAGATCAAAGGAAGGAGAAATGTTGATTGATCAAGAAAACATAAGGGAACGATGGACAGAATACATTAAAGATCTTTATAATGATGAACGAACAGAAGTAAATATTAAGGATAATGGAGAAGGACCAGAAATACTCAGAGAAGAAGTGGAAGATGCCTTGCGCAATATGAAAGCAGACAAAGCTCCTGGACCAGATAATATAACTAAAGAAAAGTTTGAAGCCATGGGTGATTTTGGAATAGAAATAATAACAAAAATATTGAATGATATCTACAACAGCGGATATATACCAGACGACATGCTCAAATCAATATTCATAGCCCTACCAAAGAAATCGGGTGCGATTGAATATGATGATCATCGCACAATAAGCGTCCTTATGAGTCATATGACTAAGATATTACTAAGAATCATCATGCGAAGAGTGCGAAACAAAATCAGTCCAGAAATTAGCGATGAACAGTGTGGTTTTGTTATAGAGAAAAAGGAACAAGCAATGCCATTTATATCATAAGATCTTTAGTAGAAAGAGCCATAGAGGTGAAAACAGATCTATACCTATGTTTCGAAGATTACACCAAGGCATTTGACAAAGTAAAGCACCAAGAAATAATCAAAATTTTATAAAGCATAAACGTAGACAGCAAAGATCTAAGAATAATAAAGAACATGTACTGGCAACAAACAGCGGCCACAAGAACTGGAAACCAATGGGAATGTTTCAACAAATAAAACAGGGTGTTAGGCAAGGTTGTGTGCTGTCACCAGATTTGTTTAATATTTATAGTGAGATATTTTAAGATTCATAAGGGGCATGCCTGGAATAACAATTGGAGGTCATAATATAAATAATCTAAGGTTTCCTGATGATACAGTCTTAATCGCTAAGAGTGAAAATGAGTTACAAGAAATGTTAGACATTATAGTGAAAGAAAGCAAAAAAAAAAAAAAAGACTCAACCTTAATAGCAAAAAAGACAGAGGTAATGGCAACAACAAAGAAAAAGACATCACCTCAGTGCAAAATAAAGACAAGTGGAACAATATTAAAACAGGTAAATGAATGTAAATATTTGGGAACTTTGTTAATCTCAGACGGAAGATGTACAAAAGAGGTGAGATGCAGAATTGATCAGGCAAAAGCAGCTTTCAAAAAAATAAGGAAGCTACTATGCAATCCATTTTTGACAATAGAAACAAGAAAAAAGAGTTCTTACATGTTATGTAGAGCCAGTCTTAACATATGGATGCGAATCATGGACAATAGGACAACAGACAAGAAAATCACTGGAGTCTGTAGAAATGTGGTTTTACAGAAGAATGTTGAGAGTACCATGGACAGCTAAGAAGAGTAATGAAGATGTTCTGAGAGAGGTCAAAGCAAAAAGAGAACTAATTTCCAATATTAGGAAGAAACAATCATCATTTTTGGCCACGTAATGAGAATAGAACAACTGGAATATATTGTAACAACTGGAAAAATTTAGGGACGAAGAGATAGAGGGAAGCAAAGAGAAAAAATAACAGACAGCTTAAGAGAATAGCTTGGCAGAAGGTCAACAATAGAAATGATAAATAGCTGCCGAGATTGAAAGTTGTGGAGAGACATGATCACCTACGCCAGAAGGCCCGGTACTTGATAATGATGATATATATATATATATATATATAGTTTACCTGCTGATCAATATGACATGATATATATTGTCACAGTGGCATAGCATCATGGCAGAGAAGTGGTTAGGGAATCTGGCAGTTGTAGCATTACTGTGTCCAGCATAAGAACCGAGATAGAAGTAGTAACGGTGGCGATAGCATGGCTGGTTACACAGATTGTGAACAACGCAGTCTGAGTGACTGACTCTCAAAGTATGCTTACTATGCATTACCATGGAGTGCCATTCCGCTCTGTCTCTTCCTTTGATGGTACACGTTGTCATAGGCTGACTTGACGTATCTTTTGACGTTACTCGTCCATGTTAGTCTTGGTCTGCCTCTTTTGTCTTGTATGTTCCATTCCAAGTTTACTTTTAGTAGTCTGCTGTGTCTCCTAAAATGCCCAAAATAACTCATTTTTCTTGTTTGAATTGTGATTAGTAGTTCTCTTTTCACTTTTTAGTTGTTTTAAGACTTCATCGTTTGTTTTTCTTTTTTTTTATGTGGGCATCGGTAGCCTACTTGGCAAACCACTCGGCTGGGCTACCGACGTTCGGACAACCGTGTTCGATTCCCACTGGAAACAGTGTGAATTGTACTCGCTGTTGGAAAAAAAATTCCCATGTGGTCGACCCAGTCGCTGGCAGAAATGAGTACCAGGATAGTACTCTGGGAAGGTGAGGAATGCCGCCTCACATCGTAAGTTTCGATGCTTGAAGCGACATTATCCAGAAGTCTACGAACACTTCTGGGTAGTCGACCGAGCACATAAGGGTGATAACTCGCGTACTAAGACGCCGATTCAAGTCTCGTATTTTAGCTTTATCTTTCTTTCCTTTCCATCCAATTCTTCCTATTCCTCTATAAATCCACATTTCAAAGGCTTCAATTTTCTCTTCGGTTTTCTCGTCTGATGTCCATGTTTCTGCACCATACAGGAATATTGAGAAGATATAAACATGTTGCTATTCTTAGATTTTTTCCCTGGTGTTATTTGTTTTGATGGCATTAAAATTATATTTGCCATTCCCATTCTTTTGTTTATTTCAATTTTACTATGTGTCATTACTCTCTCTTTATCTACTGCTACTCTCACTGAGTTTGTCATTGCAGTCGCTGTTTGTCATTGCTGTCGCTGTGTTTGTCATTGCAGTCACTGAGTTTGTCATTGCAGTCACTGAGTTTGTCATTGCAGTCGCTGTTTGTCATTGCAGTCGCTGTTTGTCATTGCAGTCACTGAGTTTGTCATTGCAGTCACTGAGTTTGTCATTGCAGTCGCTGTTTGTCATTGCAGTCACTGAGTTTGTCATTGCAGTCACTGAGTTTATCATTGCAGTCACTGAGTTTGTCTTTGAAGTTGGTTAGTCTCTCGCTCTTTTTTTTTCGCTCTGTTTGTCATTACTCTCGCTGGTTAGGATAATGACTTTGGTTATTAATTTCACATTCATTTTAATTTGTTTATCGAGATGGACAGAATATAAATGTACTTTTAAAAATGAAACTACCAGATTTTCCCTGCAAAACGAATGACTTATAATATAGGAAAGTCTATGCTCAGACAAATGTCAGCAGCTGATGTTTGAGTAAGCACACGCCCACACAAAAACCACACACAGTCAATAAAGAAAACAATTTAGCTACCACTTCAGTTCTCTGTTTAGTAGAATATATTCGATTTGAACAAAAACAACTATCTGCATTCCTGATTCAAACTTATTTAGCGAGGACAATAGACAGATTTTTCTTGCAGCCAACATTTCTTTGTGCAACCATAACAAATGGGTTGTGAGGGATTGAATGAAATCCCCAAAATTCAAATAACAAGAATCCATACTTGTACCGCAGTGGAGGAAGTTTCCTGAATGGAAAAACAGAAATATCTGCACTTATTTACTTCTCTGTTTTTATTATAAAAGTGATGTCCTAAGTATATGTGTAGAGAAATATCTGCACTTATTTGCTTCTCTGTTTTTATTGTAAAAGTGATGTCCTAAGTATATGTGTAGAGAAATATCTGCACTTATTTACTTCTCTGTTTTTATTGTAAAAGTGATGTCCTAAGTATATGTGTAGAGAAATATCTGCACTTATCTGCTTCTCTGTTTTTATTATAAAAGTGATGTCCTAAGTATATGTGTAGAGAAATGTCGCCAGTTCGCCGATATGAACATCTTCAAATAGTAAGCGCTCTGTAGGGGATGAATCAAAGAACAAGTTTGGAAACAATTAACTCGTCACTTCGTGAAATAGTTCGGGTGATTTTTTCCAGTTTTTTGGTGTGCTCTTGCCCATGCACTTTATAGAACAGAAATCCTTATGTCTGTCCCGACCCCACCGTCATTCCTCAATTTGCTTTATCATGTGAAGAAAATGGGTCAATCTTTTCAACATGCGTGTCTGTGTATGTTTGTGGCAAGTGTTGTAAAGACCAATCCGCTTATGATACTAATTCGTTCCAGAAATGGAAAAGTCGAAGGAAGCTAATGTTAGACGAGCAATAGTCAGTAATAAAACAAAAGTACATAGAAATAGCTTAGTTATATATTTGTGATGTTGTTTACTTCAGCATTTCCTGTTATCCGTCTCTGCTATAGTTGTACTCTTGGTATTTCTGACATTAACAGATAAATTGTGTACACTCTAGTCTTGTGTTTGTAAGAGCTAACAGTTCTCATACTTAGATATAATAGTGAGCTATACTGTGACAATCATGCAGGCGATCATTGCTCATATACATGGACACGTAGAAGCAATCTAAAACCCAACTTGACATTTAAAAATGAAATTAATTCAAAGAGTGAAAAAAGACGCAAGAGAAAAGAAACGAGACCCATCGACTTTAATCTGTCTTGTCCATTCCGCTGCCAGACTTGATTTTCCGTCTAGGTACAAGATCAACCATGAGAGAAGCTGTTCTGCTAAATAGCGTCTAGCTGTTACTATTGACGATCGACACCTACCTTGTTTCCAACTATCTGTGAAGACACAAAAGGCATACTATACACCCATATACACATGAATAATATACGTCTATATTGATTATCATTATATGTCATAACATATTATATAGTGTCAGTATCGTTTCATTTACTTCTATTACTTTGGTGATCCACACTGGGCTGCTTTGGTTTCATCTATTCCTAATAGATACGCAACATTAGATTCAGCTAACAAAAGATGATTCCTGGTATTTGTTAATGAAAAGATGGCATCTCATGATGAAAAGGGGCACTGACTCGCGCTCCGCCAAGAGATATGCTCAAAAGAGGTGACACCCCACTCTGCACCTCCAATGGCAGTACTGATATGGAGTTATTGTAACATTTGAGTCCGGCCAACTGAAACGTTGGGAGCCGCAATAGCTCAGTGGTTAGTGAACTAGACTACAAAGGACAAGAGGTAGGGTTCGATCCCGTCCCACGGCTTCCGGGTTCACCCAGCCATTAATGGGTAACGGATTTTTTTCTGGAAAAGTAAAGCGGCACGGGCGTAATACTGATCTCATTACCCCAAAAATCATGTGCCGAAGATCTGTAAAATTTATGGTCACTAACACCATATCAGCTCCATACGCCACTTGGCGTGACGGGGATACTTTACTTTTTTTTTACAACTGAAACGTTAAGGTGATGACGTCAACAAGATACGTTATTGCAACCACCCACAACAGTAAGGGAGATGACGCCAACAAAATCTATTATTAGAACCAGCTACAACCTTAAGGGTGATGACGCCAACAAGATATATACTAAGTATACACACACACACACACACACACGCACACACACACACATACACACACATACACCACACACACACACACACACACATATATATATGTATAAGTCTCTGAAGCTCTAATGAACGTGTATTGTATTAGTGTAACCAGCGATCCATTAAGAGCACACGAACCGACGACAATCCCTTGTGTAGTCAGGATTAAAGTTCTGAAAGGTTATTGGAACTCATCAACAATCACGAAAGTGCAGATTTGATTGGAAACTTGTAATTCAACAAAGCAATTGTCCAGTGAATTCCAGTTCATTGGGATGGTTTTGGTTATGGGTAGTTGAAAGCCCCGGTATCACTGCAAACGAATTAAAATCCATAATTGCTCAACCACTCTAACCATTGGAATCATCCGAATCAACATCTCATCTTATTGAAGGATCCAAACAAAGAAAGAAGTTTCAGTCCCCATCACAGAAGCTGCTCACTGTTGAGATCTCGCGCACGTAATCCTCTTCACCGGCGAAGATCCTAATAGTGGAACTTCCGATCTATACACTGATCTGCATTGGAAAGATAGAATTAACCATCTTTCCGGAACAAAAAGTAACAGCGAACGTTGACGCAAACATGACCGCGCCATCTAGAAACCGTCCCAGGATGCCATCGAAAAGAAATATCTAGATTGCTATGGAAAAAAAAACACATGAATTTGTTGATTTAAAAAAAAAACATAAACTCACGAAAGCTGTAATCTGAAATCAACTTAACAAAGATAGAGTGTACAGTGAAGACCACATTGTCGTCATTCTGTGTTAGAGATAGTTGGATCATGTTGGAGGGGAGAAATCATTATTTCATGTTAAAAAACAGATCACAAAAGCCCCTATTACCGATAACTGTGATGGCATTGGCGTTTTGTGCAGTTACAGCACAGTTGGGAACTGGAGAACTAAATTGGAGATAGCTCACGATATTAGTTACAAGACAATTGGCGACTGGAGAACTGAACTGGAGATAGCTCACTTTACCAGTTACAGCGTTACTATTTTTAAAACTATGAATCATCCTCATCACAGGATTTGCGTTCACGATTCCTGAAGTGATAATTGCCTTCAACTGCTTCGGCCAATAATTTCTTTCCGTGCCAGATTGCTTAATGTTTAGTGTTATTGTTTATTGTCTAACTCCTTCCTTTACTGCCACCGCCCTCCTCTCCCCTCTTATAATACAATGTCTGTTATCATCTTGTGATAGACCAAAGAAGGCAGTCTTGTCTAATGCGTGAGAAACTCAATTCTAAAGCCATTCAATTATACATATTCCACTTCACAGCTTCTACAGATTCAAATAAAGACAGAAAATAAAACTGAAACTGACTTAACTTTGAGATCAAGTAAAGTACTTTGCTGTAGCCTGTTGATCAGGCGGCAGAGACAATTTGATTTCAGCATTTTGTAGGGGAAAATAAGTGAAAGTTGGAGTATTTGACGTCATAGGCACACGCGCACGCTGCAGTCTGATGTTAATACAAGCCTTTGCTTGGGGCATTTGTTGATAATTTTATTTAACAGTCTTTTCTTCTGATAGGATTGTATGTTTGCGATGCTCACACACGACAATCCCACATATATTTTTTTCTGCTTGCGCAATCATGGACTACTTGCTCCGGGACAAAGTTTGTGACTAACAATGGCGTTTCTCCTGCGAGTAATGTCCCCTGAACACTTATAAGCATTCAATCAGAAAGTTCATGAACAGATTTAAGAAGGTTTCTCTCCTGCTATTACTTCGTTGGTGCCATTAGATGCCAGAAGTTATGTAACCAGGCTAGTTAACTCGTTCAATTAATATCTTGTTTCTGTCTTTTTAATGTTTTACACCATAATCTAACTATTAATGCTTTACAAACCACATCCTCTTGTTTTCTCCTTGTTTATAAAAGTATTACTATTGTGTTTGCAAAAACGTGGACAACTCTTGAAAAACTAGATGGTGCCTACTCACTACTCGACATTGCCTCACTCCTGCGAGTTCAATGCCTCTCGCCTACTTCTCTACAGGTCAAACACAATTTGCCCCCATTCCGTCACACGCCAAAAGTACTGTTGCTGTATTTCTGTAAAAATCATTCTAACTTTAGCTACACTTTTTTAAACATCAAATTCATTTGACAAAAACGCCATAGTCATCCAGCCTGCCGGAGTGTGTCAGCCATGGCGCAGGTTTAGGTGAACAATCAGGACACACGCATAAACGAGAACTGATCACGTGACAATCTCATCATGTGTTCTTCTTATACCTCCATCATGAAACAGGACAGCATCAAGTTCTTATGAACACAAGGCTTGAGCGCTAAGGAAGAATAAGAAATGTATTACTACACAGCTTGAGTAAATCTCAGCATCACTCTTGCCCCCCCCCCCTTTTTCTTTCTAGTAATATAACCTTCAGTACGGCCAAATGTCTTACGTTCTCTTATAGAGGCACGTTCATCTCTGGAATGTTCATATTTGACTAAACTTGATCATTATTTCATGAATTATAAATGAATGTTTTCCCAAATGGTGAAGTTTTTAAAGTATTAAATTCACTCCTTCTATCTGTCAGCGAACTGCTCAGAGGAAAGGGCCATTAGAATTCTGTTGGAACCAACGATTTTTTAAAGTGCACTTCGCTGTGTACTTTATGTGAATGAGTCTTATTTCAAGTGCACTTCGCTGTGTACTTTAAGTGAATGAGTCTTATTTCAAGTGCACTTCGCTGTGTACTTTAAGTGAATGAGTCTTATTTCAAGTGCACTTCGCTGTGTACTTTAAGTGAATGTGTCTTATTTCAAGTGTACTTCGCTGTGTACTTTAAGTGAATGTGTCTTATTTCAAGTGCACTTCGCTGTGTACTTTAAGTAAATGAGTCTTATTTCAAGTGCATTTCGCCGTGCACTTTAAGTGAATGTGTCTTATTTCAAGTGCACTTCGCTGTGTACTTAAGTGAATGTGTCTTATTTCAAGTGCACTTCGCTGTGTACTTTAAGTGAATGAGGCCTATTTCAAGTGCACTTCGCTGTGTACTTAAGTGAATGTGTCTTATTTCAAGTGCACTTCGCTGTGTACTTTAAGTGAATGTGTCTTATTTCAAGTGCACTTCGTTGTGTACTTTAAGTGAATCTGTCTTATTTCAAGTGCACTTCGCTGTGTACTTTAAGTAAATGAGTCTTATTTCAAGTGCACTTCGCTGTGTACTTTAAGTGAATGTGTCTTATTTCAAGTGCACTTCGCTGCGTACTTTAAGTGAATGTGTCTTATTTCAAGTGCACTTCGCTGTGTACTTTAAGTGAATGTGTCTTATTTCAAGTGCACTTCGTCGTAGTTGTAGTTAGTCGAAGGCCTTAGTATCACTGCAAACGAATTAAAATCCATAATTGCTCAAACGCCCGTGCCAGTGGAATAATCCGAATTAACATCTCATCTCATGAATGATACAAACAATGAAAGGCAGCTATAGTCATATCATATAAATTACAGCACACGCCAAAAGACATAAGGCGTAAAGGCACCAACAGTGAACGCAGCCAAACTGTCCTTTGTCATACGAGGTCATCATTCAGCGTAAACAATCGGAATATGGAAACACGATGAGGAGCTCACAGCTCACGGTGTGCACAGTGCACTCAACTCAGTAGCTCCGACAGCAACCCGGATTGGGAATATGAGGAAACTGCAGCAAGGAACACTTTTCAAATAGGGCCTCAACGGTTCCTGTCGCATATCCGCCATATTGATCAGAAGCACTTCGGTGTAATTTCGTTAAGTAAATGTGTCTTATTTCAAGTGTTTGGGATTTGTATTTATGATTTCTCTCTGCGACAACCACTCCTGGTCTCAGCAACCACCCCTGGTCTCAGCAACCACCCCTGGTCCCAGCAACCACCCCTGGTCTCAGCAACCACTCCTGGTCTCAGCAACCACCCCTGGTCTCAGCAACCACCCCTGGTCTCAGCAACCACTCCTGGTCTCAGCAACCACCCCTGGTCTCAGCAACCACCCTGGTCTCAGCAAACCACCCCTGGTCTTAGCAACCACTCCTGGTCTCAGCAGCGAGGCCCGGCTTGAAACGTCAGTTACTTATCGACGGAAAAACATGAGTACCTCCGAAGTCGGAGTTATCTGCCTGTGCGGCGAGAGACTCCTGTGCACATGGCTGAAACGGAAAAATGGATTAACACGCAAAATTCAGATCCTAGTCTCTAGGGACTTCGTCAGAGTTGAAAGCTGGCGAACGCAACAAGAACAACAGTGTACTTCAACAGTTTCAAGTGTACTTCGCCGTGTTTTCTTGAAGTAACTTTGTCTTATGATTCCTTCCAATCTGTCATTGTTTCTCCGTCCATGTTTGTACTACTGCGTATATCCTGAGAAACCAATTATCGACATTGCGCCACTTCTATATAGCAAAACATTCCATGTATTCATTATCTAAAGTCTCTCATATTCGGTCTCAGTCTCATTACTATAGTACAAGCACTTAACTGTCCAAAGTGCTGAATGTCTAGTCTACAGTTCGGAGACATAATCCGCTGGACACGAATGATGATTAGCACATGAGACACCACGGGCGACGATAAGTAGCACCTTAAAACCGATTGGGAACCTTCGAGAAGCTCTGAGACCAGACGTATCAACACACAGCACTAACATCCGTACATACGGATGCTAGACATTTCAAATGATTACAATTCACAAGTTCCAGCCGAGAAAAAGATTTCTCTATTTGCCTGTGTATGAGATCTCATTGTCTCAACCATTCCCCCGGCTCCCTTTTTCGATGTTATTTCTGAACAAAGCAGCGTGAGACTTAATATTGTGGATTATTACCATTTCGGTATATTGTGTCTTGTTTGTGTATAGAACAATTATTTTAGCACTCGGACAGTGGCTTAAACAATTCCGATTCCTTACATTTGCAATGAGGAAGATCTCACTACATTAGCAACGAGGGAAGATCTCACTACATTAGCAATGAGGAAGATCTCACTACATTAGCATTGAGGAAGATCTCACTACATTAGCAACGAGGGAAGATCTCACTACATTAGCAATGAGGAAGATCTCACTACATTAGCATTGAGGAAGATCTCACTACATTAGCAATGAGGAAGATCTCACTACATTAGCATTGAGGAAGATCTCACTACATTAGCAATGAGGAAGATCTCACTTCATTAGCAATGAGGAAGATCTCACTACATTAGCGTTGAGGAAGATCTCACTACATTAGCAATGAGGAAGATCTCACTACATTAGCAATGAGGAAGATCTCACAACATCAGCGTTGAGGAATATCTCACGACATTAGCGTTGAGGAAGATCTCACTACATTAGCACTGTGGAAGATCTCACTGCATTAGCACTGTAGATCTCACTGTCTTAGCACTGTGGAAGATCTCACTATATTAGCGTTGAGGAAGATCTCACTACATTAGCGTTGAGGAAGATCTCACTATATCAGCATTGAGGGAAGATCTCACTACATTAGCAATGAGGAAGATCTCACTACATTAGCAATGAGGAAGATCTCACTACATTAGCATTGAGGGAAGATCTCATTACATTAGCAATGAGGAAGATCTCACTACATTAGCATTGAGGAAGATCTCACTACATTAGCAATGAGGAAGATCTCACTACATTAGCATTGAGGAAGATCTCACTACATTAGCAATGAGGAAGATCTCACTTCATTAGCAATGAGGAAGATCTCACTACATTAGCGTTGAGGAAGATCTCACTACATTAGCAATGAGGAAGATCTCACAACATCAGCGTTGAGGAAGATCTCACGACATTAGCGTTGAGGAAGATCTCACTACATTAGCACTGTGGAAGATCTCACTGCATTAGCACTGTAGATCTCACTGTCTTAGCACTGTGGAAGATCTCACTACATTAGCGTTGAGGAAGATCTCACTACATTAGCGTTGAGGAAGATCTCACTATATCAGCGTTGAGGAAGATCTCACTACATTAGCACTGTGGAAGACCTCACTACATTACACTGTAGATCTCACTACATTAGCGTTGAGGAAGATCTCACTACATTAGCACTGTAGATCTCACTGCATTAGCACCGTGGAAGATCTCACTACATTAGCGTCAAGGAAGATCTCACTATATTAGCACTGTAGATCTCACTGCATTAGCACTGTGGAAGATTTCACTACATTAGCGTTGAGGAAGATCTCACTACATTAGCGTTGAGGAAGATCTCACTACATTAGCACTGTGGAAGATCTCACTACATTAGCACTGTAGATCTCACTGCATTAACACTGTGGAAGATCTCACTACATTAGCACTGTAGATCTCACTGCATTAGTACTTTTGAAAATCTCACTACATTAGCGTTGAGAAAGATCTCACTACATTAGCACTGTAGATCTCACTGCATTAGCGTTGAGGAAGATCTCACTACATTAGCGTTGAGGAAGATCTCACTACATTAGCGTTGAGGAAGATCTCACTACATTAGCAGTGTAGATCTCACTACATTAGCACTGTGGAAGATCTTACTACATTAGCGTTAAGGAAGATCTCACCACATTAGCGTTGAGGAAGATCTCACTGTATTAGCGTTGAGGAAGATCTCACTACATTAGCACTGTAGATCTCACTGCATTAGCACTGTGGAAGATTTCACTACATTAGCGTTGAGGAAGATCTCACTACATTAGCGTTGAGGAAGATCTCACTACATTAGCACTGTGGAAGATCTCACTACATTAGCACTGTAGATCTCACTGCATTAACACTGTGGAAGATCTCACTACATTAGCACTGTAGATCTCACTGCATTAGTACTTTTGAAAATCTCACTACATTAGCGTTGAGAAAGATCTCACTACATTAGCACTGTAGATCTCACTGCATTAGCGTTGAGGAAGATCTCACTACATTAGCGTTGAGGAAGATCTCACTACATTAGCGTTGAGGAAGATCTCACTACATTAGCAGTGTAGATCTCACTACATTAGCACTGTGGAAGATCTTACTACATTAGCGTTAAGGAAGATCTCACCACATTAGCGTTGAGGAAGATCTCACTGTATTAGCGTTGAGGAAGATCTCACTACATTAGAACTGAGGAAAAGCTCACTATATTAGAACTGGTGTAACAACAGAACAATTGTTCATATTATTTTATTGAGTTTAAGACTTGCAATATTGACGTGTCTCTGCCAAGTCAAAC
Organism: Megaustenia siamemsis; assembly: GCA_032433765.1. NCBI lineage: Eukaryota > Metazoa > Mollusca > Gastropoda > Stylommatophora > Ariophantidae > Megaustenia > Megaustenia siamemsis. The sequence goes on from JAVIAB010000051.1 coordinate 92,485,427, forward strand.
AGCTTTCTTTATTATTTCCAATTACAAAAACTCATTGTGTTCTCAGCATTAACAGTATACCTATTCCCATTTATTGTTCTCTGGTACAATTTAGCCACTTGATCTCACGCACACAGAGACAGTAGACTCATCATCATCAAGTACCGGGCCTAGTGGCGTAGGTGATTATGTCTCTCCACAACTTTCGATCTCGGCAGCTATTTATCATTTCTGTTGTTGACCTTCTGCCAAGCAATGCTCATAAGCTGTCTGGTATTTTTTCTCTTTGCTTCCCTCTATCTCTTCGTCCCTCAATTTTTTCCAGTTGTTACAATATATTCAAGTTGTTCTCTTCACATTACATGGCCAAAAAATGATGATTGTCTCTTCCTAACATTGGAAATTAGCTCTCTTTTTGCTTCGACCTCTCTCAGAACCTCTTCATTACTCTTCTTAGCTGTCCATGGTATTCTCAACATTCTTCTGTAAAACCACATTTCTACAGACTCCATTGATTTTCTTGTCTGTTGTCCTATTGTCCATGACTGTCATCCATATGTTAAGACTGACTCTACGTAACATTTAAGAACTCTTTTGGCAATTCCTGATTATACAAAGAAATTACGACGGTGGTTTTCTGTTGCCTTCCGTCGGTTTGTTTACGGTTGTCTCCGCTTGCCTTTGACTAAAAAGTCTCACCCACAAGGCAGTGGGGTTGTTTTACTTCGGGGTACCCTCCCTTAGCCTTTTACTCTCCCGGGCTTACCTGCAAGGCAGCAGGGCAGCCACAGGTTGTACTGTTTACTGCATACAGTAGCAGGTCAAATTATCCGACCTGACAGTAGATTACTGAAGGAATAAACCCGATTGTTCCACAGCGGATCGGGTCACGACACAAAGCACTTTTCAAAATCAACGCAGTAACAGACACTTTCTCCGTTACTCTGGATAAAGAGTGTCAGGAAATCAAGTGAGTACAGAAACAAACAAGAGAGTATAGAAACAAACAAGAGAGTACAGAAACAAACAAGAGAGTACAGAACCAAACAGGAGAGCACAGAACTAAGCAAGGGAGTTCAGAACCAAACAGGAGAGCACAGAACTAAGCAAGAGAGCACAGAACCAAACAGGAGAGCACAGAACTAAGCAAGAGAGCACAGAACCAAACAGGAGAGTACAGAACCAAACAGGAGAGTACAGAACCAAACAGGAGAGCACAGAACCAAACAAAAAAGTACAGAACCAAACAGGAGAGCACAGAACCAAACAAAAAAGTACAGAACCAAACAGGAGAGCACAGAACTAAGCAAGGGAGTTCAGAACCAAACGAGCAACAAGAGTTAGCTGCCTTGAAGAAAGGTCAAATAAAACAACTGGCTAGAGAAACAGAGACGGCAGAGAACAAATGCGCGCCAGTGAACATTCTGTAAGGTAAAGTTACACCAGAGAACACTTTCCTCTAACATGTTAACAATAAAGAAGAAGATATAGTTGTGTATGTGTGTGTGTGTGTGTCTGTGTGCGTGTGTATTCCTGCCCATTAGACCTCTTCAGTGTTGCAATAAATATGAGTGTGTGTTTGTGAGTTACGCTATATAGAGTGTGGCATTTATCACATCTTTGTGAGTTACGCTATATAGAGTGTGGCATTTATCACAGCTTTGTGAGTTACGCTATAGAGAGTGTGGCATTTATCACAGCTTTGTGAGTTACGCTATATAGAGTGTGGCATTTATCACATCTTTGTGAGTTACGCTATATAGAGTGTGGCATTTATCACAGCTTTGTGAGTTACGCTATATAGAGTGTGGCATTTATCACAGCTTTGTGAGTTACGCTATATAGAGTGTGGCATTTATCACATCTTTGTGAGTTACGCTATATAGAGTGTGGCATTTATTACAGCTTTGTGAGTTACGCTATATAGAGTGTGGCATTTATCACAGCTTTGTGAGTTACGCTATATAGAGTGTGGCATTTATCATAACTTTGTGAGTTACGCTATATAGAGTATGGCATTTATCACAGCTTTGTAAGTTACGCTATATAGAGTGTGGCATTTATCACAGCTTTGTGAGTTACGCTATATAGAGTGTGGCATTTATCACAGCTTTGTGAGTTACGCTATATAGAGTGTGGCATTTATCACAGCTTTGTAAGTTACGCTATATAGAGTGTGGCATTTATCACAGCTTTGTGAGTTACGCTATATAGAGTGTGGCATTTATCACAGCTTTGTGAGTTACGCTATATAGAGTGTGGCATTTATCACAGCTTTAAGGAAAGGATAAAGTTCTTTCCCCATATTGTTTAACTATTGCGAGTCGAAGGCAGCGACTGCCCAGCCCCAGAGACTAATCAAAGAGCTGGATGGAACGAGTTATGTCACTAGTGATGGGCGAATATTGGCACCAAGTGTGAAACTCTCACAAACATGGTACTTAACAGTCTCGCCACGATGTGTACACAGCCCTGTTGTGGATGCACTCTGCCAAAGTGCTTGTTACGCTTCTCTTGTCTGTTTCCATATTAGGAAATTCTGCTCTTATTTTGTACATCTCTCCTTTAGATTTCTCATTTCAATTTGTTGTCATACTGTTTATTATATTATTCAATTTCTTTGTTAGCATCTTTCAATATCGAGTGACTGTTTTGCTGGTGTACATGTTTGTTCGTTCCTTGCTGTTTTGTCTACCTCGTTACCAGCGACAGAAGTACGTGAAATGTCAAGTACAACAATTCCTACACTTATTCTCTTTAATGACAAGACACAAATGTCAAACATGAATGTCAAACGCGAATGTCAAGCACGTCGTGAATTCTTGATATTCTTGCTTCATCTGATGAAACGGCCGCCCGACAATTAATCCTCTTGTCGACCGCCATTATAAGGTTGTTAAGTGGGCGTTATTTGCGTTGCTCCATAATTGTCACCAAACTACGTATGATTGGCCCCACGGCATCCGATTGTTTGCTTGGCATTATAAGGTATATGATTGCCTTCCCTTCTTGATCCTCATTTACTTGGCTAGATTAATGAGTCTCTTAGCTAAGGTATCACAAGGAAGTAGACTAAGATTTTGATGAGTCTCTTACCTAAAGTATCACAAGGATATAGACTAAGATATTAATGAGTCTCTTACCTAAAGTATCACAAGGACATAGACTAAGATATTAATGAGTCTCTTACCTAAAGTATCACAAGGACATAGACTAAGATATTAATGAGTCTCTTACCTAAAGTATCACAAGGATATAGACTAAGATATTGATGAGTCTCTTACCTAAAGTATCACAAGGACATAGACTAAGATATTAATGAGTCTCTTACCTAAAGTATCACAAGGAAGTAGACTAAGATATTGATGAGTATCTTACATAAGGTATCACAAGGACATAGACTAAGATATTAATGAGTCTCTTACATAAGGTATCACAAGGAAGTAGACTAAAATATTGATGAGTATCTTACCTAAAGTATCACAAGGACATAGACTAAGATTTTGATGAGTATTTTACCTAAAGTATCACAAGGAAGTAGACTAAGATTTTGATGAGTATCTTACCTAAAGTATCACAAGGACATAGACTAAGATTTTGATGAGTATTTTACCTAAAGTATCACAAGGAAGTAGACTAAGATATTGATGAGTATCTTACATAAGGTATCACAAGGAAGTAGACTAAGATATTGATGAGTATCTTACATAAGGTATCACAAGAATATAGACTAAGATATTGATGAGTCTCTTACCTAAAGTATCACAAGAATATAGACTAAGATATTGATGAGTCTCTTACCTAAAGTATCACAAGAATATAGACTAAGATATTGATGAGTCTCTTACCTAAAGTATCACAAGAATATAGACTAAGATATTGATGAGTCTCTTACCTAAAGTATCACAAGAATATAGACTAAGATATTGATGAGTCTCTTACCTAAAGTATCACAAGAATATAGACTAAGATATTGATGAGTCTCTTACCTAAAGTATCACAAGAATATAGACTAAGATATTGATGAGTCTCTTACCTAAAGTATCACAAGAATATAGACTAAGATATTGATGAGTCTCTTACCTAAAGTATCACAAGAATATAGACTAAGATATTGATGAGTCTCTTACCTAAAGTATCACAAGAATATAGACTAAGATATTGATGAGTCTCTTACATAAGGTATCACAAGGACATAGACTAAGATATTGATGAGTATCTTACCTAAAGTATCACAAGAATATAGACTAAGATATTGATGAGTATCTTACCTAAGGTATCACAAGGACATAGACTAAGATATGATGAGTATCTTACATAAGGTATCACAAGGACATAGACTAAGATATTGATGAGTATCTTACCTAAAGTATCACAAGGAAGTAGACTAAGATATTGATGAGTATCTACCTAAAGTATCACAAGAATATAGACTAAGATATTGATGAGTATCTTACATAAGGTATCACAAGGAAGTAGACTAAGATATTGATGAGTCTCTTACATAAGGTATCACAAGGACATAGACTAAGATATTAATGAGTATCTTATATAAGGTATCACAAGGACATAGACTAAGATATTGATGAGTATCTTATATAAGGTATCACAAGGACATAGACTAAGATATTGATGAGTCTTGGTTCACTTATACAGGCGCCATCAACCAGCTATGAGTCGCTGATCGATGTCTGCCCCAACACCTGTCTGGCCCCAACCTACCGCTTAAGTGCTTTATCCTCTTCTCTGCCTTTCGTTCCCACTTATTTTCTTTCTTCTTTCAGCCAAACGTCTCACGATGTCGCCTTGGTCCAATCCTCCACTTGTCATATCCCACAATGTCAGTCTCACCACACACTTTACTTTCTGTGCTGTCCAGCTCTTCTTCTTGTGTCATGAGTCAAGTATCTGTTCATGGACAATGTGGCAACTTTACTTTGATTGTTCACCTATTCTCCTTGTCTTAGTTATCTCATTGTTGCCTTGTGGTTACCACTTTTTCAAACTCAACAAGGGAGATAATGATGATTGATTATGGTGTCTCAATGATTTTTCTATATCATTTTGTTTCAAATAGAAAACAATGTCCTAACTTCATCAAGAGCAATACATTTGTTATACGCTTGTTTAAAGTTTCCTCATATTCCAAGTCTGGTTGCTGCAGGGGCTACTGAGTTAAGTGCTCTGTGCACACTGTGAGCTGTGCGTTTCAACCATTTTGATCTTCCAATAGTTTACGATGAATGATGATATCGTATGACCGGGAACAAATGGACTTTCTGTGCGGTTTCGCCATGTCTTTTGGCGTGTGCTGAGACTGATATGATGGGGACTGCGGCTATCTTTCTTTGTTTTTGATATCTCTCTCTCTCTCTGCGATCAGGACCCAATCAGAGTAGGATTCCAGCTCCTCACATGAACTCAGCTGTCAGGTTAGGTGTGTTACAAACAGAACATCACAATTAGAGTCTGCCAGATCCACTCTGATTGAACACCCGTTAAAAACGTTGCACTGTGTTCTGCGCCAGTGGCCCAGTGCATCCGATTTCAGCCAGCATTTTATTCAGGTTTGCTTTCCCTAGCCTTTGATTGTCCCCAATCTTCCTGCAAGGCAGCAGGTGATCTTTTCTGTAGGGGGATTCTGCCCTTAGATGGTCGGCCCTCCCAGGTTTACGAGCACCATCTGCCCGAGTCACTAGAGGTGACTAACACAGACATGCACATAGCGATACGAGGCATGACTAACACTGACATACATCAAGATATATGACACATGACTAACATAAACATGCACATAAAGATATGACTGACATAGACATGCACCCACAAAGAAATTACACATGTCTAACATGCACACACATATATGAGATATGACCAACATAGATAGGCACACACAATGATATCAGATGTGACATACACAGACATGCACACACAAAGATATGAGATATGACTAACATAAACATGCACACAAAGATAAGAGATATGACTGACATAGACATGCACCACAAAGAAATTACACATGTCTAACATGGACATGCACACAAAGATATGAGATATGACCAACATAGATAGGCACACAATGATATGAGATGTGACATACACAGACATGCACACACAAAGATATGAGATATGACTAACATAAACATACACACAGAGATATGAGATATCACTAGCCCAAACGTGCCCACACAAAGATATGACACATGACTAACACAGGTACACACTACCTTTTTATATAAGGTTATGTAAGATACTCATCAATATCTTAGTCTATGTCCTTGTGATACCTTAGGTAAGATACTCATCAATATCTTAGTCTATATTCTTGTGATACTATAGTTTTTGATATAAGATATTAACTCTGGTGATTCCACTGGCACGGGTGGTTGAGTAATTATGGATTGTAATTTTTTTTGCAGTGATACCGGGGCCTTCCATAACCAGAACCATATAACTTGTTCATCCCTCCCACCCCCTTCAGTAATGTTACAAATGTAAAGTTATATTAATTAGGCCGTATTAATGAGATGAATCTTATATATAGGAGCTATCAAAATTTAGTCAAGATCATGACCATCATCATCGTCATCATCATCATCATCATCATCATCATCGTCATCATCATCATCATCGTCATCATCATCATCAAGTACCGTGCCTGCTGGCGTAGGTGATCATGCCTCTCCACAACTTTTGATCTCGACAGCTATTTATCATTTCTGTTGTTGATCTTCTGCCAAGCCATTCTCTGAAGTTGTCTGGTATCTTTTCTCTGTACTTCCCTTCATCTCTTCGTCACCCAATTTCTCAATTGTTACAATATATTCAGGCTGTTCCATTCTCATTGTGTGGCCCAAAAAAAATGCTGATTGTTATTCAAGATACTGAAAGTATCATGAGAAATGTCATAAAATTAGAAAATAAAGAACAATTTGATGATATTACAGTTTGTGATTACACACCAGCAGGAACACGATGATGTTGCAGCATTCAAACCCCCCCCCCCCCCCCCCCCCCCCCAAGTGATGTTGGGCTAGCATCAGTTGAACGTCACTGAGACAAATGTCGTTTATTGAAATAAAGCAAGTTCAAACATTTATACAACATATATCATCATCAGGTGGCGTGTCCTTTACAGATCGCTGCATTCTCCACAGCCCGACTAAAAGAATCTCTGCCCGTAGCCAGATCTCCCCCTTCTTCAGTTGTCATATTCGAGGTCTCCTTGATGTCCTGAAACCACATTCTTCATGATCTGCCCAAGAACCACGTCTTCTACTATTGTTATTTCCAGCTCGCTGTGTCTTTGAGCTTGGCCATAGTGTTTGAATTACCTGTGTAAAATTGTGTTTTTAAGTCAGTTCTTTTTATATTTAAATCTTTTAATATGTCTTCATTGCCCCTTTTCATTACCCAAGGTGTCTCAATGTTATTTTCTATAGCATTTTGTTTCAAATTAAACGATTTTCCTCTTTGCTTTTGCAATCACAACCGTATCGGGAAGATACAAGTCCCAATGTTAGTGCCTTTCTGGTATTGTAGCACATGTTCTTCATTGCGTTTAATGTTTGTGTTGCTATTGCTGATCTTCTTTTGATCTCTTTCTGGCAGTCTCCATTGTTAGTTAATACAGATCCCAGATATTCATAGTTTGTTACAATTTCAAGTTCTTCATTGTTGATGATTTTGGGTTCTCTTTTTGTTTTGTCAATGGACATTATCTTAGTTGTATATATGTTTAGATATAGGTTTTGCTCTTCGCTGTGTTTTTAAATACAGGGTACAAATAATAATACATAAATATTATTATATAGGGATATATTAATATATATAGGGATATATAAATATTATTATATTGTTCTTCGTTTTTTTCTATTGTTGTTTGTCTGTCAATTTTTCCGAGTGCTAACACATACTTCTTTGTTCTATTATTCCTTGTTTTTAAATACACTCAAATGTCTCTTTTAATCCTTCTGCACTGTTTTAGAGGTAGGAGGACTGTGTCATCAGTGTATCTGAGATGTTAAATTATGTTGCCATTTATTGTGAACTTCACAAATCTGTCATTGTTTCTGACATTTCTCATGATGTTCTTAACATAGATGTTGAACAGGTGTGGAGAATGGATGTATCCCTGCCTCACCCCTTTTTGTACTTCAAACCAATTTGATATTTCGCCCTCTATTCTGAAAGCTGCTTGCTGTTCGTGATATAGTGATTCGATACGTTGTGTTTGGTGTGTTGGACAAACCCATAATTTTCAGAATCTTTCACAGTTTCTGGTGCAGTACGCAGCAAAGGCTATATTTAATCTATGAAGTATGTATGAAGTTCTATATGTATGAAGTTCTATATGTATGAAGTTTATATGTATGAAGTTCTATATGTATGAAGTTCTATATGTATGAAGTTCTATATGTATGAAGTTCTATATGTATGAAGTTCTATATGTATGAAGTTCTATATGTATGAAGTTATATATGTATGAAGTTATATATGTATGAAGTTCTATATGTATGAAGTTCTATATGTATGAAGTTCTATATTGTATTTCCTACACTTCTCAAGTCGACATTTGTCCAGATCCTCACACACAGCGCAGAGTAAATATAAAGCTGGCACCCTCTCCAGCTTGGATGAATTCAGCTGGTATGACACCACTTCCTGGTGACTTCCCTCTCTTCAGATTTTTTATTGCAAAAAGAACTTTTATCTAGCATAAACTTTGCTTCTTTTTCTTCACTGTCGGTTCATATTTTTGCGTTTTTTGAAGTCGTTACATTAATGTGCAGTAATCGGTCCATCTTTACAATATATCACTTTGTTCAGTTGCCACTGTGGTCGTTAATTACTTGAACTAATGGTCTAAAACTGTCTGATATTCTAATTTTTCTGAACATTTCTCCGTCTCTCTCTCTTCTTGATAGAGCACTTCAGTCCTGCCACAGGTGTTCATAATATAATTTTGTTTATCTATTCTGATCTCTGCTGTAACTGCCTTTGTGTATTTTCGATATTCGCCGTTGTTTCGGTTTGCTTCTACTTGCTTCAATCTTCGTCTTTCTTCTATAGGGGTCAGTGTTTTTTTCTTAACTGTAGTTTTGTTTAAAACAAATATAAACGCTGATGTATGCATTAACGGACATGTAATAGAATGAGTAGACAAGTTTGAATATCCTGGCTGATTGATAACAAATGATTGAAGTGCTAAGAAAGATATCACAAGAAGGCTGAATATAGCTCTGAATAAAATAAAAAAAATTGCACACAATTTGACAAGGGGCTGTTATAGCAACAAAATTATGTTTTATATTGTATTCTTTTACCCATAGTAACATGCAGCTGTGAAATATGGGCTATCGACAGATCTCCTAAAAAACATCAATGCCTTTGAATGCAAGTGTTGCAAAAGGGGAAGAGGAAGACCTAGAATATGTTGAGATTGACTGCTGCAGACATGCACATGGAAGAGAGAACTTCAGTGCATCTTTCATGGGAGCCAACAGGAACAAGCTTGATGAAGCTGATGATGAGTGGTTAATGAGAGAACTTCAGTGCATCTTTCATGGGAGCCAACAGGAACAAGCTTGATGAAGCTGATGGTGAGTGGTTAATGAGAGAACTTCAGTGCATCTTTCATGGGAGCCAACAGGAACAAGCTTGATGAAGCTGATGATGAGTGGTTAATGAGAGAACTTCAGTGCATCTTTCATGGGAGCCAACAGGAACAAGCTTGATGAAGCTGATGATGAGTGGTTAATGAGAGAACTTCAGTGCATCTTTCATGGGAGCCAACAGGAACAAGCTTGATGAAGCTGATGATGAGTGGTTAATGAGAGAACTTCAGTGCATCTTTCATGGGAGCCAACAGGAACAAGCTTGATGAAGCTGATGATGAGTGGTTAATGAGAGAACTTCAGTGCATCTTTCATGGGAGCCAACAGGAACAAGCTTGATGAAGCTGATGATGAGTGGTTAATGAGAGAACTTCAGTGCATCTTTCATGGGAGCCAACAGGAACAAGCTTGATGAAGCTGATGATGAGTGGTTAATGAGAGAACTTCAGTGCATCTTTCATGGGAGCCAACAGGAACAAGCTTGATGAAGCTGATGATGAGTGGTTAATGAGAGAACTTCAGTGCATCTTTCATGGGAGCCAACAGGAACAAGCTTGATGAAGCTGATGATGAGTGGTTAATGAGAGAACTTCAGTGCATCTTTCATGGGAGCCAACAGGAACAAGCTTGATGAAGCTGATGATGAGTGGTTAATGAGAGAACTTCAGTGCATCTTTCATGGGAGCCAACAGGAACAAGCTTGATGAAGCTGATGATGAGTGGTTAATGAGAGAACTTCAGTGCATCTTTCATGGGAGCCAACAGGAACAAGCTTGATGAAGCTGATGATGAGTGGTTAATGAGAGAACTTCAGTGCATCTTTCATGGGAGCCAACAGGAACAAGCTTGATGAAGCTGATGATGAGTGGTTAATGAGAGAACTTCAGTGCATCTTTCATGGGAGCCAACAGGAACAAGCTTGATGAAGCTGATGATGAGTGGTTAATGAGAGAACTTCAGTGCATCTTTCATGGGAGCCAACAGGAACAAGCTTGATGAAGCTGATGATGAGTGGTTAATGAGAGAACTTCAGTGCATCTTTCATGGGAGCCAACAGGAACAAGCTTGATGAAGCTGATGATGAGTGGTTAATGAGAGAACTTCAGTGCATCTTTCATGGGAGCCAACAGGAACAAGCTTGATGAAGCTGATGATGAGTGGTTAATGAGAGAACTTCAGTGCATCTTTCATGGGAGCCAACAGGAACAAGCTTGATGAAGCTGATGATGAGTGGTTAATGAGAGAACTTCAGTGCATCTTCATGGGAGCCAACAGGAACAAGCTTGATGAAGCTGATGATGAGTGGTTAATGAGAGAACTTCAGTGCATCTTTCATGGGAGCCAACAGGAACAAGCTTGATGAAGCTGATGATGAGTGGTTAATGAGAGAACTTCAGTGCATCTTTCATGGGAGCCAACAGGAACAAGCTTGATGAAGCTGATGATGAGTGGTTAATGAGAGAACTTCAGTGCATCTTTCATGGGAGCCAACAGGAACAAGCTTGATGAAGCTGATGATGAGTGGTTAATGAGAGAACTTCAGTGCATCTTTCATGGGAGCCAACAGGAACAAGCTTGATGAAGCTGATGATGAGTGGTTAATGAGAGAACTTCAGTGCATCTTTCATGGGAGCCAACAGGAACAAGCTTGATGAAGCTGATGATGAGTGGTTAATGAGAGAACTTCAGTGCATCTTTCATGGGAGCCAACAGGAACAAGCTTGATGAAGCTGATGATGAGTGGTTAATGAGAGAACTTCAGTGCATCTTTCATGGGAGCCAACAGGAACAAGCTTGATGAAGCTGATGATGAGTGGTTAATGAGAGAACTTCAGTGCATCTTTCATGGGAGCCAACAGGAAAAACTTGATGAAGCTGATGATGAGTGGTTAATGAGAGAACTTCAGTGCATCTTTCATGGGAGCCAACAGGAACAAGCTTGATGAAGCTGATGATGAGTGGTTAATGAGAGAACTTCAGTGCATCTTTCATGGGAGCCAACAGGAACAAGCTTGATGAAGCTGATGATGAGTGGTTAATGAGAGAACTTCAGTGCATCTTTCATGGGAGCCAACAGGAACAAGCTTGATGAAGCTGATGATGAGTGGTTAATGAGAGAACTTCAGCGCATCTTTCATGGGAGCCAACAGGAACAAGCTTGATGAAGCTGATGATGAGTGGTTAATGAGAGAACTTCAGTGCATCTTTCATGGGAGCCAACAGGAACAAGCTTGATGAAGCTGATGATGAGTGGTTAATGAGAGAACTTCAGTGCATCTTTCATGGGAGCCAACAGGAACAAGCTTGATGAAGCTGATGATGAGTGGTTAATGAGAGAACTTCAGTGCATCTTTCATGGGAGCCAACAGGAACAAGCTTGATGAAGCTGATGATGAGTGGTTAATGAGAGAACTTCAGTGCATCTTTCATGGGAGCCAACAGGAACAAGCTTGATGAAGCTGATGATGAGTGGTTAATGAGAGAACTTCAGTGCATCTTTCATGGGAGCCAACAGGAACAAGCTTGATGAAGCTGATGATGAGTGGTTAATGAGAGAACTTCAGTGCATCTTTCATGGGAGCCAACAGGAACAAGCTTGATGAAGCTGATGATGAGTGGTTAATGAGAGAACTTCAGTGCATCTTTCATGGGAGCCAACAGGAACAAGCTTGATGAAGCTGATGATGAGTGGTTAATGAGAGAACTTCAGTGCATCTTTCATGGGAGCCAACAGGAACAAGCTTGATGAAGCTGATGATGAGTGGTTAATGAGAGAACTTCAGTGCATCTTTCATGGGAGCCAACAGGAACAAGCTTGATGAAGCTGATGATGAGTGGTTAATGAGAGAACTTCAGTGCATCTTTCATGGGAGCCAACAGGAACAAGCTTGATGAAGCTGATGATGAGTGGTTAATGAGAGAACTTCAGTGCATCTTTCATGGGAGCCAACAGGAACAAGCTTGATGAAGCTGATGATGAGTGGTTAATGAGAGAACTTCAGTGCATCTTTCATGGGAGCCAACAGGAACAAGCTTGATGAAGCTGATGATGAGTGTTAATGAGAGAACTTCAGTGCATCTTTCATGGGAGCCAACAGGAACAAGCTTGATGAAGCTGATGATGAGTGGTTAATGAGAGAACTTCAGTGCATCTTTCATGGGAGCCAACAGGAACAAGCTTGATGAAGCTGATGATGAGTGGTTAATGAGAGAACTTCAGTGCATCTTTCATGGGAGCCAACAGGAACAAGCTTGATGAAGCTGATGATGAGTGGTTAATGAGAGAACTTCAGTGCATCTTTCATGGGAGCCAACAGGAACAAGCTTGATGAAGCTGATGATGAGTGGTTAATGAGAGAACTTCAGTGCATCTTTCATGGGAGCCAACAGGAACAAGCTTGATGAAGCTGATGATGAGTGGTTAATGAGAGAACTTCAGTGCATCTTTCATGGGAGCCAACAGGAACAAGCTTGATGAAGCTGATGATGAGTGGTTAATGAGAGAACTTCAGTGCATCTTTCATGGGAGCCAACAGGAACAAGCTTGATGAAGCTGATGATGAGTGGTAATGAGAGAACTTCAGTGCATCTTTCATGGGAGCCAACAGGAACAAGCTTGATGAAGCTGATGATGAGTGGTTAATGAGAGAACTTCAGTGCATCTTTCATGGGAGCCAACAGGAACAAGCTTGATGAAGCTGATGATGAGTGGTTAATGAGAGAACTTCAGTGCATCTTTCATGGGAGCCAACAGGAACAAGCTTGATGAAGCTGATGATGAGTGGTTAATGAGCTGGGCTGCTTAGGCAAATAGTCGGGTTCGAACCAGAGTGAAAGTTCTTAGGTTCACCCAGTCTTCAACTGGTACTGGATTTTTATTGGAAACTAGGGCGACCTGACGTAATACCCGTTACATGACCCATCAATTGTGCCATTGTCACAGACAAATATGGGATCTAATATGGTGTTTCCCAAACTCTGCAGGGCTTGCAGAGGAGGGAACTCTTTATTTGTCAATGTGTGGGCGTGTGCGAGCAAGTTATATTTGTTGTGAGAGTTAGATACGTTTTATAGGAAAGGGATAAAGTTGCTGCGACCACATCATAAACGAAACAATTCGACAACCAGCACTGAAACGAAGGCCTGCACGAAAGGGTTCTCACACCAACAAGAAATTGTTTTATCCTGGTCGGAGTTAACTTCACACTAACAAGAAATTATTTTATGCTGGTCGGGATTAACTTCACACTAACAAGAAATTGTTTTATACTGGTCGGAGTTAACTTCACACTAACAAGAAATTATTTTATGCTGGTCGGAGTTAACTTCGCACCAACAAGAACATATTTTATGCTGGTCGGAGTTAAATTCACACTAACAAGAAATTATTTTAAGGTGGTCGGAGTTAACTTCACACCAAAAAGAAAGAGTTTTATGCTGGTCGTAGAAAACTTCACACTAACAAGAAATTGTTTTATGCTGGTCGGAGTTAACTTCACACTAACAAGAAATTATTTTATGTTGGTCGGGGTTAACTTCACACTAACAAGAAATTGTTTTATGTTGGTCGGGGTTAACTTCACACTAACAAGAAATTGTTTTATGTTGGTCGGGGTTAACTTCACACTAACAAGAAATTGTTTTATGCTGGTCCGAGTTAACTTCACACCAACAAGAAATTGATTTATGCTGGTCGGAGTTAACTTCACACCAACAAGAAAGAGTTTTATGCTGGTCGGAGTTAACTTCACACCAAAATGAAAGAGTTTTATGCTGGTCGGGTTAACTACAAGGTCTAAATCGCTGGTAAAGAAGGAAATTGATTTACGGTGCTTAAGTCTACATGTGGGAAAGAACGAAGAAGAATGAGGAGAGCCTGGTGGCGTTTAGGGAATATGGTGTTGGTGTCTATAATTTAAAAAATAGATCTTCGAAATATTATTTTTTTGTAATGGTCGGTATTACGCCGGTGCTGTATTTCTTTCCCCCAAAATTCGCTCCCTATTCAAGATTGGGTGAACCTGGAAGCCGTCGGTGAGGATCGAACCAGATCTTATCTCCTTAGTGGTTACTACACTAACCACTATGGCTCAAACATGGGAAAAAATATTCGAACAAATCGATAAAACAGTAAACAAAAGAAAAGAGTAGTATTTTACCGTGATTGTTTCATCACGTCAACACTCAGGGCAGCTAAACTATCAGACAGGAAGGTTGACTGGTCATTGAGACAAACTGTTTGATTTTTTTTTATTTTTTATTTTTTTTTTTTTTGGGGGGGGGGGGGAATGCTGTAACAGACTGTTGTTGAGACAGAATGTAAAGACAGATATTAAGCAATGAAAAGATTTCAAAAGCAGTTGTTAAGCAATCCAAAGATTGCAAAAGCAGTTGCTAAGCAATGAAAAGATTGCAAAAGCAGTTGTTAAGCAATCCAAAGATTGCAAAAGCAGTTGTTAAGCAATCAAAAGATTGCAAAAGCAGTTGTTAAGCAATCAAAAGATTGCAAAAGCAGTTGTTAAGCAATCAAAAGATTGCAAAAGCAGTTGTTAAGCAATCAAATGATTGTTTAGGAAAACTTCTAGCGCATATTGTCTGCTTGTTCATACTGGTCTACACAGTATGTTTACCAAATATAATTGTCTGATTTATGTAATAAATGCATGTGCCTGACACGTGACTACTATATTTAGAATGACCCTGTTATATCTAACCAGATTGACCATAACGAAGTGCCACATCTTTAGTATGCAATTATTTGCGGGATTGTTAATTATTATTATCCATGATATAGTGGATACGCACCTGTTAACAGTATTTATTGTCCTTTATTTTGTTTCTCATGTTCGCCTTTGTTTCTTCAATCAATCTTGTCAAAAAATGGAGGTTCGAGAGTCATGTCACCCCATGTCTGTTGATAATATTAAAGTTGTCGTTTATTGCTTTTAAACTGAGACGAGTTCCGCTTATTGAGCCTTTGAGGTGAATGATGCAGGGCTTGAGAATCATAAGAGCTGACGTTTGTGTTAGGTCTGCAGACAGGTTGAGATGAAGATTCAAACCTAACTTAAGTCTGGTTTCCATACACAAACTTGGTTGTACTGGACCTCAATATATTTTGTTATTAACTAGCTGATAAAACAAGAGAAAATTATGAAGAAATTGATGAATATTACAGGCAGTGCAGGATACCATAGCAAAAGCTGATAAAAGATACATTTTCATCATCATGGGAGACTAACCGAAAGTTGGTATGGAAAGAACAGAAGTAGACAAACAAGTTTAGGGTCATTTAGTATGACATGAAAACGACAGAGACACATTTATAGAGATTTGCCATGAGAAAAAACCTCGCATGTTGTCAATACTTTCTTTAAAGAAGATAATACACTTGGGCCTCTCCAGATGGCAAGACAAGAATCCAAATAGACTTCATCCTGGACCAGCAAAGATGGAGTTCTGTAGTGACCCCATCCACAACACTACCTGGCGTAGACTGCGACAGATATCATGAACTACTAGTAGGAGAGTTCAAAATAAAGTTTTAAAAAGTGGTGAGAGGGTAACAGAGTAGAGTTGTAGATAGGACCTAGATGACATGGTGTGATGGTGAGGAAGATTGCACTGTCTGACCCGGACATACGTTGGCAGACTTTACTGGTAGAGGTAGGAACGGGTCAAGGATGCCAAAACATTGATAGCTCGGGAATTAAGGAGACAATGATTGTGGACGGTTTTTACGGAATCCCCGTGAAATGAAAGAGTGGAGGGAGCCCAGCCCTCATGTTTCTAACTGACCAATGAGAAGTTTAGTTGAAGCCCTCTGAGTGACGATTGTGAATTGTAAAACCACAAGGGACAAGTAGTCAGGCAGCCACTTCTGGTGCACAGAGGCACTCTTACCTACTCACATGCCCTGGTGGTCATGTGCGGTTCAGGAGAAGTTGGCACCGTGATAGAGATAGTGTTTTGGAGTCATTGGAGAGATTGGGTGTTGGCAGCTGCCATGACCTTCAAGGCTGCTAATCCTTTGCGGGATTTTGTTATCACACGGTCGACGTGGTCCCGAAAACAACAGGCTGCGATAAAACTTAACTCCGAGGTATGTCATCAACTTGTCCCTGGTCACCTCATCAGCTCCCATTCGTTCTACCGGTGTGGTCGTATTAACGATATGATTGTTAAGGGAGAACCATGAAACTGATGCTTTATTAGGATTAACCAAGGCACCTGAAACCCCACACCAGGAAGAAATGCGATCGAGTTCGTCTTGCATTGTGGAGGCGATTCCCCGTCTGTCTCTTCCCTGTCGATATACCAGAATATCATCAGCAAAAGTCATAGTTCTTCCCCTCCCATCCAGCTGTTTTTCCGTGATCGTTATTGTGTACACGTTAAATAGAACTGGTGACAATGGTGAGCCTTGTGGCAGCCCTGGACAAATGGATGTAGGCTCGGAAGACCAACTTCCACATCTGAGTATCACCTTCCTCTGAAACAGTGCCGCGGCGATCTATCTAATGAGGAAGGGGTGCACCGCCAGTTTGAGGAGCATATGCATGATATATTCACATGATACCCTGTTGTATGCATCCTCCAGATAGGAATAAGCGTTTCTGTTCAAGGTGACAGGTGAGGACACGGGCAACTATTTTCTCCAGCAGCTTGACCGCAGTTTTCTGCATTGTGATTATTCTGTAGGCACTGATCTGAGAATGGTCCTTGTTTGGCTTCGGTAGCGGTAGTAAGTAGCTGTGTAGCCACTCCTCCTTAATCTGGCCACTCCGAATACTGGCATTAAACTCATTGGCCAGTTTTGTCAAGTCGTCGTCAGCTAAATCGCCTATGTCATCGTACCGACCACCATCTGGACCAGGAGCTGTGTTGTGTGACCTTGTAGGTGTCGTGCGAATGGTATCGGTTGTGATTGTGAGATCTTCTTCAAGCCCTACATCCTTACACAATTTTGACAGCGATCCCCGTATCCTCATTCTTACAGCCTCATTTCTTTGGTCCGTCTGCTCAATGTAGCGGGCAAGCAGGGCCTTCCCTTTGCTCTCATCAGATTTGTACCATATCCGGCCTGTGCTCTGAAAGTCTGGTATGCCTGTGTGTCGTGGTGTGCCATTCATGCACTGATGAAGACGTCAGGATGTGGCGAGCGATTTTTCAGAGCACACTTTTTTTTACAGAAGTCATCCCATTTGGCATCCTTAGCCTGCTTAGCACATAGTTTAACGTGCATAAGTTTTTTGGTCGACCTCTACTTTCAGACGCTTCAAAAGCTTACGTTGTGTTCTTCCAGTCCTTCTGGCTTTCTGCCATGTCTTGACCGTTTGTTTCTTGCTCCGCCAAGCTTCCTCGACTTCTACGTTCCACCAGGGTGGCTGCGTCCACCTCTCCTGCCTCCTACGAGGGGCGCTCTGTTTCCTATGTCTGATTTTGCTAATGACGTCCTGGTCTGTTTTCTCGTAGTTGAATGTGTGGAGCTTTCTTTTCTGGCTTCTATTTCTGCTTTTCTCAATTAGGAGGACACATGAATAGTGATCACTTTCGTGAAACCCCAGTGCACTCCACCTGCAAACCGGTGCGAAGGTGGAAGACACCAGTGCCAGGTCTATGACACTATCAGAGTCCCTGTTCGAGTGGCCATTCTTGTTGCCCTTCCATCATTCAAGCACACTAAATCGGCCGATACCAGTGCATTCTCTAGGTCTTCTCCCTGCTTGTTGGTTATGACGTTGCCCCACTGGTCTCCTCTAGCATTAAAGTCTCCGCAGAAAATGACATTCTCTTCATCGAACTCGAAGAGATTCTGCCATTGTTGTGTGTTCACCTTCCCAGTACAGGCATACACATTAACAATCACGAAAGGAACTGGGGTATGCACCCTAACCGCATGTACCTGCAATTCTGCATTGTCCCACACAGACATATCAACCTCAGCTGCCACCATATTGTTGCGCACAAGGATGGCCTGCCCAAGGTGTCGTCTATTGTAAAACAATGAAAGCCAGGAGTACTTACTGTCCTGTCACCAGGAAGAGTTTCTTGCAAAACCATTATAGTGGCGCCGCACAGTAGCTTATCAAGAATGGGCCGTCGTTGTTTAATGGACCCACAATTCCAATAAGTAACGCGCACATACTTTAGGCCTAGCCTCTCACACTTTGACAGTTTAATGCCACCTCGCTTGCCCCGTCGTGTTTTCCTTCTTCGATGATGTCGTTTGGGCTGCATCTGAATACTTACACTTACTGTCGTCATAGATGAACGTCGTTGAACGTCGATGCTTTGGATGGTCCAGACTCATCAGGCAGGATTTAGATTACAATAATACAGCCTAGATGACGACACTGTTTGATGACCTATTTAAACATCATCTGATTTACTATAAAAAAACTTAAATAATGTGAAATATTACATCTAAATTAGACTCCTCCTATCTAATTCCTGAGCTAATGTCAGCCACCTCCGTGTGGGGGACATGCATGTACACCATATGACATAGTCCACTAATCACATTATATAACGTAGTCTACTCATCAGACACCATATAACATAGTCCACTCATCAGACACTATATGACATGTCCACTCATCAGACACTATATGACATAGTCCGCTCATCAGACACTATATGACATGTCCACTCATCAGACACTATATGACATGTCCACTCATCAGACACTATATGACATGTCCACTCATCAGACACTATATGACATAGTCCACTCATCAGACACTATATGACATGTCCACTCATCAGACACTATATGACATAGTCCGCTCATCAGACACTATATGACATGTCCACTCATCAGACACTATATGACATGTCCACTCATCAGACACTATATGACATGTCCACTCATCAGACACTATATGACATAGTCCGCTCATCAGACACTATATGACATGTCCACTCATCAGACACTATAGGACATATCCACTGATCAGACACTATATGACATAGTCCACTGGTCAGACACTATATGCTATAGCCCACTCCCACTGGTCAGACACTATATGCTATAGCCCACTCATCAGACACTATATGCTATAGTCCACTCATCAGACACTATATGCTATAGCCCACTCATCAGACACTATATGCTATAGTCCACTCATCAGACACTATATGCTATAGTCCACTCATCAGACACTATATGCTATAGTCCACTCATCAGACACTATATGCTATAGTCCACTCATCAGACACTATATGCTATAGTCCACTCATCAGACACTATATGCTATAGTCCACTCATCAGACACTATATGCTATAGTCCACTCATCAGACACTATATGCTATAGTCCACTCATCAGACACTATATGCTATAGTCCACTCATCAGACACTATATGCTATAGTCCACTCATCAGACACTATATGCTATAGTCCACTCATGAATGATATTGGAATGGGGTTCGATGGAAGGGAAGAGGTTAATGTTCAATGTCTCTTCCTAAGTGAACGCTTGTAAAACTTGCTGACAGTACGGATAATGAAGCGCTATGTCCCCAATGTGCTATATAATTAAAATAATCATGTAGTTATTGTTTATTGTTCTTGTCTGCGTTAGATGTATGTGTAATCTGTGTTCAGCTCTCTTGCATTGTCTGTCTATCAAACAAAGCCGTTACCAGCTATTATGTTTCTTGAATAAATTAGCTAAATCACTGTAAATCTGTTGAAGTAGAGATGTTCTTTACACAGAGGCTATCATGATAACAAGTCTGTACACTTATAGCTATCACACGCAAATCTCTAACAACACACATGATCGCACATATCTCACGGTGCTTTCTGTATTTTTGTTGCTGATTGTTTCAGCGTATTTACCGTTGTCATGACAATTATTCTCTTGGTCTGTACACACTCACACATACACACACACATAGACAAAGGGTTATATAAACTATTTTTAATATAGAGTTATCCCGCATTGGTTGCTTTCTTTTCTTTCAAAATTAATTTGATTTATTTTGAACAGACTTTCCAAACTTAATATCGGCCTTCAAAATACCCATTGATCAATCTTTGGATTTAAACAGCCAAATCGGTAAGTTAATAAAAGCGCGTGATACTACTTTGAAAATCTAGGTCTCTTTCGATGAGAACATTCTTGTATTAGCATTATTCTCTTCTTCATTATTTTGGAGAGAGCAGCCATGACTGGATTTATTTGCTTGACCCTAGTTGAGCTATCCCAGGGCACAAGATCTGCCGTTGTGCTCTGGGAGGACACTGTGCTGACCAAGACAGAGAGGCAGGTGACATTAGTGTCAGCCATGCTGCGGACATGTCAACCACCGGCTCACTGCGCATGCGCGTGCTGACATCGACAGTGTGTCAGGTGGGTAGATAATGAACTGTCAACTTCTACGGCCAAGTTGATATCCCCGTGGCTTCAAGAAGTTGTGGGAACGCCCATGAATATCCTCGAACTTATTTTTAACTTATTTTTATTTCTCATCAGCTTCGGGTCGAGTGTCTGTTTGTTCTCGATGAATGCAAAATTGAGAAATAAACCATGTTTAACATTGTAAACGAGGGCGATTGCATACGTGAGTACGTTTGAGTGTGTAAACGAGAGTGATTACGTGTGTGAGAATGTATGCGTGTATACACGATAGTGAATGTGTGCGCGAGTGAGTGAGTTTGAGTGTGTAAAAGACAGTTATTGCGTGTATGAGTGAGTGAGTTTGAGTATTTAATGGAGAGTGATTGCGTGGGTGAGTGAATTTGAGTGTGTAAAGGAAAGTGATTGCGTGAGTAAGTTCTAGTGTGTAAAAGAGTTATTATGTGTGTGAGTGAGTGAGTTTGAATGTGTAAAAGAGAGTGATTGCGTGTGTGTGTGAGTGAATTTGAGTGTGTAAAGGAGAGTGATTACGTGAATGAGTGAGTGAGTAAGTTTGAGTGTGTAAAGAGAGTTGTTGTGTGAGTGAGTGAGTTTGAGTGTGTAAAAGAGAGTGATTGCATGTGTGAGTGAGTGAATTTGAGTGTGTAAAAGAGAGTGAGTGCGTGAGTGAGTGAGTAAGTTTGAGTGTGTAAAAGAGAGTGTTTACGTGCGTGGGTGAGTTTGAATGTGTAAATGATAGTGATTGCGCGCCTGAGTGAGTAAGTTTGAGTATCTAAAAAGAGAGTGATTGCGTGTGTAAGTAAATTTGAGCGTGTATAGGAGAGTGACTACGTGCGTGAGTGAGTGAATTTTAGTGTGTAAGCAAGAGTGATTTTGTGCGTGTGCAAGTCTCAGTGTACAAACATGAGAGTGATTTTGTGCGTGTGCAAGTCTCAGTGTACAAACATGAGAGTGATTGCGTGCGTAAGCACTACAATGAGTGAATGTGTGGGTGTGAGTCCATTATTTCAAATATCAGTGCGACTGTTTGTCCACAAGCAGTTCTACAGCAATTAACTCTTGCTATACATGCAGGCTTGCAATGACGAATAGGGCAATGCACTTTACATCTTTCTGGTTGCCCATAGTTTGTTGTGCATGTTTACTTCTGTGGTTGCCCATAGTTTGTTGTGTAAGCGTACTTCTTTTGTTTCCCATAGTCTGTTGTGCAAGCTTACTTCTGTGGTTGCCCATAGTTTGACGTGCAAATTTACTTCTGTGGTTGCCCATAGTTTGTCGTGTAAGCTTACTTCTGTGGTTGCCCATAGTTTGTCGTGAAATCTTACTACTGTAGTTGCCCATAGTTTGTCGCGCAAGTTTACTTCTGTGATTGCCCATAGTTTATTGTGCAAACTTATTTCTGTGGTTGACCATAGCTTGTCGTGCAAGTTTACCTCTGTGATTGCCCATAGTTTATTGTGCAAGCTTACTTTTGTGGTTGCCCATAGTTTGTCGTGAAAGCTTACTTCTGTGGTTGCCCATAGTTTGTCGTGCAAGCTTACTTCTGTGGTTGCTCATAGTTTGTCGTGAAAGCTTACTTCT
The DNA here is from genome assembly GCA_032433765.1 of Megaustenia siamemsis. NCBI lineage: Eukaryota > Metazoa > Mollusca > Gastropoda > Stylommatophora > Ariophantidae > Megaustenia > Megaustenia siamemsis. The sequence goes on from JAVIAB010000051.1 coordinate 92,507,969, forward strand.
GTTGTTGCCCATAGTTTATTGTGCAAGCTTACTTCTTTGGTTACCCATAGTTTGTAGCGTAAGCTTACTTCTGTGGTTGCCCATAGTTTGTCGTTAAAGCTCACTACTGTAGTTGCCCATAGTTTGTCGCGCAAGTGTACATCTGTGATTGCCCATAGTTTGTTGTGCAAGCTTACTTTTGTGGTTGCCCATAGTCTGTCGTGCAAGTTTACCTCTGTGATTGCCCATAGTTTGTCGTGAAAGCTTACTTCTGTGGTTGCCCATAGTTTGTCGTGAAAGCTTACTTCTGTGGTTGCCCATAGTTTGTCGTGCAAGCTAATTCGGTGGTTGCTCATAGTTTGTCGCGCAAGCTTACTTCTGTGGTTGCTCATAGTTTGTTGTGCAAGCTTACTTCTGTGATTGCCCATAGTTTGTCGTGCAAGCTTGCTTCTGTGGTTGCTCATAGTTTGTCACGAAAGCTTACTTTTGTGGTTGCTCATAGTTTGTCACGCAAGCTTACGTCTCTGATTGCTCATAGTTTGTCACGCAATCTTACTTCTGTGGTTGCTCATAGTTTGTTGTGTAAGCTTGCTTCTGTGATTGCCCATAGTTTGTCACGCAAGCTTACGTCTCTGATTGCTCATAGTTTGTCACGCAAGCTTTTTTCTGTGGTTGCTCATAGTTTGTCACGCAAGCTTGCTTCTGTAGTTGCCCATAGTTTGTCACGCAAGTTTACTTCTATGGTTGCCCATAGTTTGTCGTGTAAGCTTACTTCTGTGATTGTCCATAGTTTGTCGTGAAAGCTTACTTCTGTGGTTGCCCATTGTTTGTCGTGAAAGCTTACTTCTATGGTTGCCCATAGTTTGTCGTGGAAGCTTACTTCTGTGGTTGCCCATAGTTTGTCATGAAAGCTTACTTCTGTGGTTGCCCATAGTTTGTCATGAAAGCTTACTTCCGTGGTTGCCCATAGTTTGCCGTGCAAGCTTACTTCTGTTGTAACCCATAGTTTGTCGTGCACGCTTCCTTCTGTGGTTGCCCATAGTTTGTCGTGCAAGCTTACTTCTGTGGTTGCCCATAGTTTGTCATGAAAGCTTACTTCCGTGGTTGCCCATAGTTTGTCGTGAAAGCTTACTTCTGTGGTTGCCCATAGTTTGTCGTGAAAGCTTACTTCTGTGGTTGCCCATAGTTTGTCGTGCAAGCTAATTCGGTGGTTGCTCATAGTTTGTCGCGCAAGCTTACTTCTGTGGTTGCTCATAGTTTGTTGTGCAAGCTTACTTCTGTGATTGCCCATAGTTTGTCGTGCAAGCTTGCTTCTGTGGTTGCTCATAGTTTGTCACGAAAGCTTACTTTTGTGGTTGCTCATAGTTTGTCACGCAAGCTTACGTCTCTGATTGCTCATAGTTTGTCACGCAATCTTACTTCTGTGGTTGCTCATAGTTTGTTGTGTAAGCTTGCTTCTGTGATTGCCCATAGTTTGTCACGCAAGCTTACGTCTCTGATTGCTCATAGTTTGTCACGCAAGCTTTTTTCTGTGGTTGCTCATAGTTTGTCACGCAAGCTTGCTTCTGTAGTTGCCCATAGTTTGTCACGCAAGTTTACTTCTATGGTTGCCCATAGTTTGTCGTGTAAGCTTACTTCTGTGATTGTCCATAGTTTGTCGTGAAAGCTTACTTCTGTGGTTGCCCATTGTTTGTCGTGAAAGCTTACTTCTATGGTTGCCCATAGTTTGTCGTGGAAGCTTACTTCTGTGGTTGCCCATAGTTTGTCATGAAAGCTTACTTCTGTGGTTGCCCATAGTTTGTCATGAAAGCTTACTTCCGTGGTTGCCCATAGTTTGCCGTGCAAGCTTACTTCTGTTGTAACCCATAGTTTGTCGTGCACGCTTCCTTCTGTGGTTGCCCATAGTTTGTCGTGCAAGCTTACTTCTGTGGTTGCCCATAGTTTGTCATGAAAGCTTACTTCCGTGGTTGCCCATAGTTTGCATGAAAGCTTACTTCTGTGGTTGCCCATAGTTTGTCATGAAAGCTTACTTCTGTGGTTGCCCATAGTTTGTCATGAAAGCTTACTTCCGTGGTTGCCCATAGTTTGCATGAAAGCTTACTTCTGTGGTTGCCCATAGTTTGTCATGAAAGCTTACTTCTGTGGTTGCCCATAGTTTGTCATGAAAGCTTACTTCCGTGGTTGCCCATAGTTTGCCGTGCAAGCTTACTTCTGTTGTAGCCCATAGTTTGTCGTGCAAGCTTACTTCTGTGGTTGCCCATAGTTTGTCGTGCAAGCTTACTTCTGTGGTTGCCCATAGTTTGTCGTGCAAGCTTACTTCTGTGGTTGCCCATAGTTTGTCGTGCAAGCTTACTTCTGTGGTTGCCCATAGTTTGTCGTGCAAGCTTACTTCTGTGAGCCAAACTCACTTTATGCCGGTGCTGCAGGCAATGCTGATGTGTTTGCTTTAGTGGCCAGCAGTCTTCTTCGTTTTCTTCTTTCCTTCCTCATTTGCCTTTCAGCGTCGAGGGGAGATATAATGTGCGGTCTTTTTACCCCTCTGTTCACTTCTGCTGTTTTTATGTTTCCTGATGCAACAAATATTCCATCAATCCATCTTTTACGTGGTCGACCCTTCGGTCTTCTGTTCTCGCAACGTTGATTGAAGCCACGTTGTGTTGTGCTTTCATCACTCTGCCTTGTCACGTGGCCAAACTATATTATCTGTTGTTTCTTTTTATATTCTATGGCGGGGGCTATTCCTAACGTTTTTCCTCAGTTCTTCATTTCTGATCTTGTCTCTCAGGCTGTTTCCTGTCATTCGTCTGACACATTTCATCTCAGTAGAGGTTAATTTTTTTATTGTTCATGTAAAGTCTCTAAGATATATTTTGTGAAGCTGCATCCACAGGTCACAATGCTATATCCTAATTCTGAAGTTACTCGTATTTGTGGAGCCTGTTTATATTGTGCTGTTCCGGCTCGTATTGTTTATTGTTTTATTCCTTTTCAAGGATAGTTTTATTAATTTTTCAATTATTTTTCTTTTAAGAAAATATTTATTTCTCCGAAGCCTTATGTAGAATTGGCTGTTCATGTTGCTTCTGTCTTTGCAATTTCCCCTGCTCTTGTATTTCATGAGATTTTACGCAGTACAGTGGGTGTTAATTGGAGGAACAGTGAATAGGTCATCATCATCAAGTACCGGGCCTGCTGGCGTAGGTGATCATGTCTCTCCACAATTTTCGATTTCGACAGTTACTTATCAATTCTGTTGTTGGCCTTCTAGCAAGCCATTCTCTTAAGCTGTCTGGTATTTTTTCTCTTTGCTTTCCTCTATCTCTTTGTCCCTCAATTTTCCCAGTTGTTACAATATATTCCAGTTGTTCTCTTCTCATTACATGGCCAAAAATGATGATTGTTTCTTCCCAATATTGAAAATTAGCTCTCTTTTTGCTTTGACCTCTCTCAGAACATTTTCATTACTCTTCTTAGCTGTCCATGGTATTCTCAATATTCTACTTTAAAACCACATTTCTACAGACTCCAGTGATTTTCTTGTTCGTTGTTCTATTGTCCATGATTCACAACCATATGTTAAGACTGACTCTACATAACATTTAAGAACTCTTTTTCTTGTTTGGATTGTCAATAATGGATTGCATAGTATCTTCCTCATTGTTTGGAAAGCTGCTTTTGCCTGATCAATTCTGCATCTCACCTCTTTTGTACATCTTCCGTCTGAGGTTAACAAAGTTCCCAAATATTTGTTTTAATATTGTTCCACTTGTCTTTATTTCGCACTGAGGTGATGTCTTTTTCTTTGTTGTTACCATTACTTCTGTCTTTTTGCTATTAAGGCTGAGTGAATAGGTACGTGAGTATTAATTGCATACACAAGTGGATGTGCGTGAGCGAGATAGTTATAACATAAGCGAGTCAGTGAGTAGGGACAAAACTAAGGTAATGAAAATAGATGAAAAACAACGGCCAACTAAAGTGCACAATTCCTGTCAGTCGACATCGTTAGCACAATTACCGCAGGATGACATGTAGCACGCACTTCCCTAATTGTTTCACAAGAAATGCGTGAAGATGATCAAACTTATTAGAGAGTGTGCCCAAATCCTGGGGGCTTATCTTGGCCCAATCCTTCAAATTAAGTGGCTAGTAGCATGGCTTGCCCCTGATCGCGGACACAAATGATTGAGGTGGAGTGGTGGTGATAAGAATGGAAGAGCAAAATACCAGGTATTAAAATCCAACCTCAGACTGGGCTTAAAAGAAAAAGAGATGTAAAAACATATGAGGGTCTGTATGGAATTATAAAAAAGTAAACGAGCTGCTACACGAGTAATTAAGAAATGTGAAATACAAGATAAAGAATGAGATGTTTTCTAATACATTAGTCTCATTTGTATAGGCAAAATATTAGAATTACTTATAGTACCGGCAGACTTGCTATATAGACCAAAGACCATGCTCTTTTCAAGTTCTGATCAGGTTCATTTGTTGCCACTTTCTTGTCAAGAGCGACCTATTTAAGCGATTGACTTAATAACAGTTGAAGTATCCTAACCTGTTCTGTTGTGTGTCTAGAATCAGTTTCACTGCTGTGGGGAATCTCAATATCCGCTCCATCACATGTCACAACTCCCGCCAGATCGCGTCGACAAAACCTTTTGACAGGTCCAACTACGTGCAGCCCGAATGGCGGTGTATGTGACGATCCATTAGACTTCCACAGAAAAAAGAGGTCACAGTCACTTCCTCACATCCATCATCATCGAGTGCCATCTCCGCAACGAAGGTGGGCGACCATGGAGCGCCATTCTGCTCTGTCTCTTGCTTTGATGGTGCAGGTTGTCATAGGCTGATTTGTCCTTCTTTTGATGTTACTCGTCCATTTAGTCTTGGTCTGCCTCTGCCTCTTTTACCTTGTATTTTCCCCTCCAAGATTACTTTTACTATGCTGTTGTGTCTTTTAACATGGTCCAAAAACCGCATCTGTCTTTTTAAAATTGTGTTTAGTAGTTCTCTCTTCAGTTTTAGTTGTTTTAAGACTTCATCGTTTGTTTTCTTTTTCTTCCATCCAATTCTACCTATTCTTCTATATATCCACATTTCAAAGGCTTCAATTCTCTGTTTTGTTTTCTTGTCTAGTGTCCATGTTTCTGCGCCATATAGGAATATTGAAAAGATGTAACATTTTACTATTCTTAGTTTTAGCCCTGGTGTTATTTGTTTTGACGTTAGTATGTTCTTCATGACATTAACATTACTTTTTGCCATTCCTATTCTTTTGTTTATTTCAGTTGTACATTTTCCATCACTGGTTATAGTATGTCCAAGGTAGTTGTAGTTCTGAACTGTCTCCAGGTCTATTCCTTTCTATTTTTATATCCACTTGTGGGTTTTGAGTATCTTCTTCGTTTATGATCATAGTTTTAGTCTTTTTGATATTCATATCTAGTCCATATTTTTTGCTTGTTATGTTTATCACATTAAGTAATTGTTGTAGATCTTTAGGATTTTCTGCTAGTAGTACAGAGTCATCAGCATTTGATTATCTTTCCATTAATTGTTAGGTCTGGTCTGTGATGTTTTTATATCTTTCCTCACTCTAGTTTTCTCGAAATCGCGTATTGAAAACAAACAAAGTAGTCGAAACGGTTGAAGCGACTACCGTAGTCTCTGCCAAAAACAAGGCGACATACATCCATTTTACATTGTCGGTTATAGCATTGGCACAGTCGAACTCCAGTGCGAGTCAATTAGGATGCATTGGCGACAATTTAAAACGACATCAGTGAAAAGATAGTGCCCACAGTTACTTCCAACCCGAATCTGCTGGAGTAAATAAGGAAAACAATCACATTAATAGCATTTAAAGAAATCCGACCTGACCTATCTGACTGATGGAAGCGAAACAGGGGCAATAGACAAACACATTAAAAGACGATTAAAGGCCACAGAGATGGAATTTCTCAGAAGAACGTTGAAAGTCTCCTGGACAGGTAAAAAGACCAACGAAGAAATTCTCAAAGAGGCCAGCTAAAAAAAGTGAGCTCCTAAGAAACATCAGAAAAAAACCATTAACATTTTTCGGGCACATCATAAGAAGAGAAATGTTGGAATACTTGGTTAAAACTGGCAAAATACAGGGAAAGAGAGATCGCTGACGACAAACAGTGAAAACACTAGATACCTGGGTGCCATGGCATGGAAACCAGTCTAACAGAACTGATACGATGAACGGTGGATAGAAGATTGTGAAAGGAAATGATCGCCTACGCCATCCGGTATGGCACGTGATGATGATGATAAAAAACCTCGAACAACGGTTTCAGTGGCACTCTCTAAAAACCTGCGAAGGCTAACATAAATTGTGGACAAATCACTTCTGTAAACTTTACATCCTCTCACATTGGATCAACACCCTGCACAAAGTCCTGGTATACAAGAGCCTATGTGCTATAGCAGAATTGACTACATGACAGTTATCACAGTGGTGTAAGAATAGAAACTCACGCTGAAAGGTCCAGAACACCACCAGATCAACAGCAGAAAGAAATGATGTCCAAAATAGAATACCGAGACGGCGATGTTATTTGAGAAGAGAGAACATGGTTGTTAAAGATGTGTCAGATCGTATTCACATTCAAATTGGACAAGTGGCATCCCTGTTATCAGGACACGTTCCACCTGATTATATATGAAATATGTAACATTGTCTGTGAAATATTTGTCTTTGTTTAGACTCGAGGTTTCCATTAATGTAAAAACAGACAAACAGACAGAATGAACTACAAGAAATAATAGACATACAAGTAAAAGAAATCAACAAGAGCCTCAGTCTTAATAGTAAGAAAACAGAAGTAAATATCGTATCGAAGAAACTATCATCACCATCATGCAGCGTAAAAATATTCTGGAGAAATCTGAAACAAGTGCATCGCGTCAAATACTTTGGAATAAACGTAACATCAGATGGAAAATGCACTACAGAAATGAAAAGCAGAATAGTTCAGGCCAAAATAGCATTTCAGAAATGAAAAATGTCTTATGCAACAAATCTGTGTCAATTGAAGCGAGAAAGAGAATTCATCGGTACTATATAGAGCCAATTCTGACCTATGGAAGAGAATCGTGGAAAGTGAACAAACAAACGAAACGACCATTAGAGACCACAGAAATAGGATTACTCAGAAAAGTGTTGAAAGTTCACTGGACAGCTAAAAGGACCAACGAGGAAATTCTCAAAAAGGTCAACACAAAAAAGGGAGCTCTTATGAAACACCAGAAAGAAACAATAAACATTTTTCGGGCACATCATGAGAAGAGGAAAGTTGGAATACTTGGTTAAAACTGGCAAAATAAAAGGAAAGAGAGATGGCGGACGACAAAGAGAGAAAATACTAGATACCTTGATGTCATGACATGGAAAACAGTCAACAACAGAATTGATACTATGCAGGGTGGAAGGAAGGTTGTGGAATTACATGACCGCCTACGCCAACCAATATGACACATGATGATGATACAGACAACATTTAATAACTTGCGATATGAACTCTTTTATCTTGTATTTCTATCTGGATGAGATCTCAGTACAGTACACGAATCTTGCCATATCCACGAGAGTCTCTCAGACTGTCCATAGAAAAAAAAATCATTCAGCAATTAATTCGTGTAATTTACAAACTATTTATACAAACTTTTCTTCACATATTTCCGTACATATGTGCTTAGTTTATTTTTGTTTTCAGTGTCGTTTAATTTTTAAAAACTTACTTTCCAGAATTTATTGTTGACTTTCCCTGTACTTGACGTAGGAATTATTTGACCAGCTTGTTTCTTTCCCCCAGGGCAACTGCCTCATGTTGATCTTTATCGTGAATTAGGGCGTGTTCTGTAGCAGATTTTCCCAGTTCTCTTTTACCCTTAAACATCACGAATCAGTCACACATAATCTCGTATTGAATAACACAAGGAAGCAACCAACTGCTCAACAAATCTAATAAAGCAAAGCAGACTCCCTGCCGAGGTCGAAAGGCTCGCCCAGGATGTGAAGCGAGACACGATGCTGGTTGTATGCAAAGTCGTACACTTTATAACAAATATTGTTGAACCTGGAGAGTTCAGAATTGTGGTCCTGTGTGCCGTCTTCGGCTAGAAAAGATAGTAAATAGATTGGAAAAAGAAGGACAACATGCCCCGTGAAGAAAAAAATGATGTCTTACATAATAAAACAGCTCAGGCAAGGGCAATACATCAGCCAGTCATCTTCTGTAAAATGGGAAAACAAGACCTTTAACGGGCGTCATGGCCAATTCTCAATTTTGCCGCATCTACTGTTAATCACACGCCACTAAGATGAGGAATTATAAAAGTAATTTCCGATTATTGGAAATGCTCTTAAGATTATCTTGCAAACATGAATCACCTTGACCAGATAACATACTCATATGCAAGAACTCTGATATAGCGGGACTCCTATACAAACACTCTGATATAGCGGGACTTCTATACAAACACTCTGATATAGCGGGACTCCTATACAAACACTCTGATATAGCGGGACTTCTATACAAACACTCTGATATAGCGGGACTCCTATAAATAGGGTGACCATTTTTTCCCATGGTTTCCGGGACATTTGTCATATTTTTTACATTTCAGAGGATTTTTTTTGCTTATTTCTGAGACTGTCCCACAAAATCGGGACGAACATCGCTGACGACAAACTATATCTATATATATATGTGTGTGTGTGTGTGTGTGTGTGTGTGTGTGTGTGTGTGTGTATACATATATATATTTATTTATATATATATTTATAATATGTGTGGGTGGGTGTGTGACTGTGTGTGCGCAAGAAATTTTGTAGATGCAAAAAAAAAATAACTTTAAATTTCATAACTGTGTTTATTTGCTGTTTGATTTTATTTTGGTAATATTCACGGTACTTATGCGATACACGCACTTAATGACATTACAATAGCTAGTTGTGTTTCTCAATTAAAAAAAAAAATTTAAATTAAAAAATGTAAACAACATATAGATATCAATGGCAGTATTAAAGTAATGTTTACAGTACCTTATTTATACTGAAGAGGTTGTTGCCTCGGCGTGGTACTTGTTTTTTGAGTGTATCTTTCTCAAGATCTCATGATTTGAAGCAAGTTTTTCACTGAAGCTTTCACACGATAAATTAATGTTAGTTTTTACTGTTGGCGACTTCGGCGAGATACTTTGGCGGGAGATGTCCGGAAAGCCAGGGTGGTGGGAGAGAGAGTGTCTGCTTTTTTTTAAATAAAACCTATCCCAATAGAAGTGAGTGGTGGGAATAGAAGTGACGTAGCACCGCGCTTCAAGAGTTCAAAGAGCTATCTCCGACACAACGCGTCCAAGTCTTCTCTTTTATCTTCTTGCTAATGCCGCTCAGTCTGGGATGAAGAAACACAATTCAGTAACGTCCTGAGTCCTAGTGATTATTTTAAAAGAGGGCCGATTCCGTGTATGAACATTTATTTATTCACTGAAATCGGGGACAAAATCGGGGACAAATTTCTTTCGGGGACAACTTCTATATTCCGGGGACTGTCCCCGGAAATCGGGGACGAATGGTCACCCTACCATACAAGGACTCTGATATAGCGGGACTCCTATACAAGCACTCTGATATAGCGGGACTCCTATACAAGCACTCTGATATAGCGGCACTCCTATACAAATACTCTGATATAGCGGGACTCCTATACAAACACTCTGATATAGCGGGACTCCTAGACAAACATTCTGATATAGCGGGACTCCTATACAAACACTCTGATATAGCGGGACTCCTATACAAACGCTCTGATATAGCGGGACTCCTATGCAAGCACTCTGATATAGCGGGACTCATATACAAGGACTCTAATATAGCGGGACTCCTATACAAGGACTGATATAGTGGGACTCCTATACAAGGACTCTAATATAGCGGGACTCCTATACAAGGACTGATATAGTGGGACTCCTATACAAGGACTCTAATATAGCGGGACTCCTATACAAGGACTGATATAGTGGGACTCCTATACAAGGACTCTAATATAGTGGGACTCCTATACAAGGACTGATATAGTGGGACTCCTATACAAGGACTGATATAGTGGGACTCCTATACAAGGACTGATATAGCGGGACTCCTATACAAGGACTGATATAGTGGGACTTCTATACAAGGACTCTGATATAGCGGGACTCCTATACAAGGACTGATATAGTGGGACTTCTATACAAGGACTGATATAGTGGGACTTCTATACAAGGACTGATATAGCGGGACTCCTATACAAGGACTGATATAGTGGGACTTCTATACAAGGACTCTGATATAGCGGGGTAACACATTTTTCTGTCGACCCGATGATACAAGCAATAAGCTGCTACCTGTCGTAAAGCATATCGCTTCAGTATTGGCCTTGTCGTGAACGTTCATCAACTCCGCTGTCATGTTGTGGTTTGTCCGACACTTTGGATTCACGCTAGACATGTATCAGTGCTGTCTCCGCGTCTAAAGCTGATTGTGTTGCCCTCTTTGTTTTGTCTACATTAGAAGATACACACAGACACATTTTTCTTACTGGTCCACATATTTTCATCCCATAATCGTGTTATAACTGTACACATATTTTCATCCCATAATTGTGTTGTAGCTGTCCACATATTTTCATCCCATAATCGTGTTGTAACTGTCCACATATTTTCATCCGATAATTGTGTTGTAACTGTCCACATATTTTCATCCCATAATCGTGTTGTAACTGTCCACATATTTTCATCCCATAATCGTGTTGTAACTGTCCACATATTTTCATCCCATAATCGTGTTGTAACTGTCCACATATTTTCATCCGATAATTGTGTTGTAACTGTCCACATATTTTCATCCGATAATCGTGTTGTAACTGTCTGCTTTTGTAGTCCCTGTCAAACTTAATACAATGACTTAACATTTCTTCTTTATTCGCGTTACTATTTGCCTTTTTAGCAGCCTTTTCACTTCAGCCTTTTTGTGTTTGTGTTATTTTTTTCCAATTGCACACGCATCATAATCTGTAAGCTTCAGCCTACAGTGACCTTCACTTTCACTAGCATGTGTATCCTTCCATCATAAGTTGCAAGCTTCCGCCTACAGCGACCTTCACTTTCACTAGCACGTGTATCCTTCCATCATAAGTTGCAAGCTTCCGCCTACAGCGACCTTCACTTTCACTAGCACGTGTATCCTTCCATCATAAGTTGCAAGCTTCCGCCTACAGCGACCTTCACTTTCACTAGCACGTGTATCCTTCCATCATGAGTTGCAAGCTTCCGCCTACAGCGACCTTCACTTTCACTAGCACGTGTATCCTTCCATCAGAATTTGTAAGCTTCCGCCTACAGCGACCTTCACTTCACTAGCATGTGTATCCTTCCATCATGAGTTGCACATTTTGAGAGACAAAACACGCACGATATAACTTTCGCGGGTGATATGTTCACATTAAGGGCTATAACTGACAGAATTGGAATACTCAAACTGAAATCGGTTCCAATGGTCAAGTCATGTTCTGCTTCAAGATAATGCCAAGACACATATTATTTAAACATATAATGACAGTCTATAATGATAGGAATACTTCCAAGATATTAACATGTGTACATTTTAATGATTTCAATCTTACTTTAATACGGTGTCGGTTTGACGTCATGGGACGCACCAAGATGGAAGTTCGTCCGAGTTCTAGCCGTGGTGTATACAATGCTGATCTTGAACATCGCGCTGTCTGTTGTCACAGCGAGTTGGCGGATTGTTAGAATTGTAACAACGGGTTTGAAATAATTGTTTGTGCACATTTCGTTAACCACCGATGTAGATCAAGTCTTTATTCTGCTGGCTTTGTTTGCGACATTGGAAGCTAATGATCTAACTGCCTAACTTGTGTAGACGGTTGGTTCGGGGCAAATTGTGCGTTGCAGTGTCACTGCTAAAATCGCTCAGTTTGTGACAGGGCTACAGGGACATGCACAAACGGTGACAGTTGTCGGCGAGAGCGTTTCGGACCCCAGTGTCAGTACTTTGATCTAGTTTGCAAATACGCCTAGGGATCTGGACCTACAGATCCGGACAGTTTCATGGTCTAATCAACATGTTACGGATTGAAGGGGCGATAGTTGCAAATATCTGCTCCATCTACATTGGCGAGGGTCGGAATGTGGCTCTCAAACAGAACGCAAACCAGACCGACACATGTAATGCTTGTTAATAAAGTGGACGGGTGTGGACCAGAGGCCGCAGTTAATGGCAAAACAAAGACCAATCTTTATGACAATGACTGCACACACACACACACACACAATTGAGAAGTGGAACCAATTCTGTTTACTGGTATCTGAACTTTGACACGTCCCAGAAGACTCACACCATTCGAATTTATCATTGAGCTAGCACTATGATTCGGGTAAAGAATGACACTCCAAAGGCTTTCTCTGACAGTGGCGGTGTAGTGTTCCAGTATAATGATATATCATACCCAAATATTTCTGTGAACACTATTGTAGTCACCATACAAGCGACAATGGCACACAGTAAGTTTGAGTTCTCACCGACCTTTTCGCAGGACGAGATTGCACTGACGGTGTGTGAGGTGCAAACATTTACAGACACCTATTGTCTGGACGGGCATTCTTGGTCGTTTTGTACAGTGTGTGGTGGGAGTAGCAAAGGCTGCACCGTCATCATCGGTACGTGCACTTCAACTGTTCACATGGGATTTATGGACACGACTGCTCCAGGTCTTGTCTTAGTGTCAGTTCTTTATGTGAGGAAAATCCGGAAAATGCCAACATTGCAAACATCCTGGCTATACCTGTGATGACACTTGTCCTGATGGTAATTTTGGGCTACAGTGCGAACAGACGTGTTCTGATGGTTGTGACATCATATGTGACACAGAAAGAGCAGACTGTACGCGCAAGGAAGCGTTTCTACGGGCCAGACTGCACTCTCAAATGTCCTGACCACTGTTTCAACGACACCTGTGAACAGTCAACCGGTATCTGTTCATGCAAGGGAACGTTCTACGGGTCAGACTGCACTCTCAAATCTCCGTACAACTGTTTGGACGATATCTGTTAACAGTTCATGGGGGCCGGCGTCTCGTATGTCGATGATTCCCACGTTAAGAAAAGTCTGCCGACTACAACAAACCCAAGCATATGGATACCTTAATGTGTACTGGATATTTTCTTTCTGTGCTGGACATGGTTCATTTCTTGGTGTGTTTCATTGCTAGCCAAGGCTCATATCTTGGCTTATGTGTGTGTGTGTGTGTGTGCTGGTCATGGCTCATATCTTGGTGCGTGTCATGTTAGTCATATCTCATATCTTGGAGTGTCCGTGTTAATCATGTCTCATATCTTTAAGTGTGTATGTGTTTAGTCATATCTCATATCTTAGTGTGTATCTGTGTTAGTCATGTGTCATATCTTTGTGTTTGGGCTAGTGATATCTCATATCTCTGTGTGTATGTTTATGTTAGTCATATCTCATATCTTTGTGTGTGCATGTCTGTGTATGTCACATCTCATATCCTTGTGTTTGCACGGCTATGCTAGTCACATCTCATATTATTGTGTGTGCCTATCTATGTTGGTCATATCTCATATCTTTGTGTGCATGTCCATGTTAGACATGTGTAATTTCTTTGTGGGTGCATGTCTATGTCAGTCATATCTCATATCTTTATGTGCATGTTTATGTTAGTCATGTGTCATATATCTTGATGTATGTCAGTGTTAGTCATGTCTCGTATCGCTATGTGCATGTATGTGTTTGTCACATTTCATATCTTTGTGTGTGCATGTCCGTGTTAGTCACCTCTAGTGACTCGGGCAGATGGTGCTCGTAAACCTGGGAGGGCCGACCATCTAAGGGTAGAATCCCCTACAGAAAAGATCACCTGCTGCCTTGCAGGAAGATTGGGGACAATCAAAGGCTAGGGAAAGCAAACCTGAATAAAATGTTGGCTGAAATCGGATGCACTGGGCCACTGGCGCAGAACACAGTGCAACGTTTTTAACGGGTGTTCAATCAGAGTGGATCTGGCAGACTCTAATTGTGATGTTCTGTTTGTAACACACCTAACCTGACAGATGAGTTCATGTGAGGAGCTGGAATCCTACTCTGATTGGGTCCTGATCGCAGAGAGAGAGAGAGAATCGTACTTTGACTTTTATGTTTGTTATTCTTTTAATGAATGTTTGAGCTGTTTGGCTTGCCTTAGTGAGATCTCAGCTTGAGGAACAGTTGGTTAACCAGGAGAGCAAGTCGTCAATGCTTCTGTTTATATCAGATTGTTGTCTGATATAGCGTCTGCTAGTTTAAAAACACTGAATTTATATCTCTGACATTGTGTGTTTGATTCTAATAACATTTAATTAAGACGCATTTGCACGGGCGTAATACCGACAACATTATCCCCAAATTCATGTGCCGAAGGTCTGTCAAATTGATGGTCACTAATATCTTCAGTAATAAAGAAAAGACGATGGTCATACGTTGGACATGTGATGAGAAGAGATAATAATCGAATAGCAAAGCAAGCCCTCATATGGGAAACAACAGGTAAAAGAAAAGAGGAAGACCCAGGGAGACACTGAGAAGAACATTGATGAGAGAGGCAAGAGCAGCAGGAATCGGCTCCCTCAATGAGATAGAACTGCTTGCACAGAACAGAGACAGATGGCGAGATTTGATAAAATATCTTTAAAAGAAAACTGCTAGAACAAAAATTCATATAGGAGAAGGTGTATCTTGGTCTACGCCCTATGGGCCGGTTACGGCTCGAAAGGTCAATAGATAGATAGATAGAACACCATATTCCCTATACGCCACTTGGCGTAACGGGGCTCTTTACTTTTTTGTACTTTTTTAAGACGCTTTTGTTAGTAAACGGTATTTGCGGATTTGAACAACTGCTGGTGTTATTCTCATACCTGGAATGAAACAAACATCTGTTCCGAGGCACTTGTACTATAGTCTTTAATCTGCAACCTTACATACCTCTCTGTTGACCCCAACAATGGGATATGTGTTGTTATAACAGACCTTTTTTAATTGGCCAATAAACAACAGAGACACACAAGTTAACACTTGTTTTAAAATACATACATCCCTGCCTACCTGATCTCATAAGGCAAGAAAAAAACGAGACATTTTTTAATTGCGCAGACAGAAAACACGACCACGTTCCTCTGACTTTTGATATGCCCTCAAACAAAACTGTACATTCCATACAAAATTAATTTCATGTCAGGCAAAAACTCATCGCCCGGTTCTTTTATTCTGCTGTGCTGATGGGATAACATTACTGCCACTATAGATTTTTAAAAGGAAGACACTATTCAAAGAAAAACTGCCTCAAGAAGCGTATACGCAAAAGGTTGGATGAGGAATTAGGCCGCAGATAGAAACAAATTTAATGTGAAAATACTGGCGACAACATGCCCTGCTTGTATGGGATCAGCTGCGCTATCGCAGAATAGAAGATGTTATAAACTCAAGAAATGTAAAACTCAGCTGTAATTCCATAAGGTCAAGTCGTTTTAAACACATTAGATGTCTGTATTAATAAACTATTTATAGGACATATGAAGACGAAGAGGAGCAGTTGGATGCAGTCTTCAGAATTTAATGTTACATTACCTGGAAAAGGGAAGAGATCTAGCATTGCCCAAGTTTGTGAATGATTCAAAGCTTCACGAGATGCTGTGAAAACTAAGATGTAGTTAGATCACATTAGAAGTGTGGCATTAGTAATGCGCTGGATGGTACAGATGATGTATGTCTGCTCAGATCCTTATTTTGGAAACGTTTCTTCATTTGGTCCAAAAATGAATGTCTTGAGTTTTGACAAAAAAGCGTAAAATATATTTTTCCCTATTTAGATTAAGTATTTGCTGACACTAGACCTGCATATTACTTTATATTTAAAATACAGTAAATTCATTATAATATTCAGTTCAATGTACATATTTTCCCCTCACAAACGTGTAGAAAATAGTTATGTCAAGGACACGAATCATGCCCTCACTATAATCTCTTTCCGTTCCCTTACCCCAGAACGCTCGTATCGACCTTTCGTCCTGGACGTATCCTCTCTGTATACCTCTATCCCTCATGCTGATGGCCTTATAGCTCTTCAATTCTTTCTCAACCAAAGAAAACATCCATCTGTGGATACTTCTACTCTCCTCCGCCTCACTGAACTTGTTCTCAACCTCAATACTTTCGTATCCAATGGTCAGTTCTATGACCAGGTGAGCGGTGTAGCTATGGGAACCAAGATGGGTCCTAGTTATGCTTGCCTGTTCATGGGTTACCTTGAACATCAAATACTGAATTCATACCATAATATGTAAGCATTGCCAGATGACGTATGTGGGTGAGTCTGGTCGACGCTTGAGTGACAGATTTTGTGAGCATCTTCGCGATGTTGAGCAAAAGACTGGCAGCCCAGTGTCTACCCACTTCAACTCCCCCGGCCAAAGCGCTAAACCTGACATGCAAGTTACCAGCATTGTCTCGTGTCACTCCAGTAATCATAGCTGGTTCGCCCTTGAGAATCGCCTCATTGCCCAGTTGGGTTCGCTGTCCCCCCCCCCCCCCCCCATGGCATGAAGATATCACTTTCATACACATAGGACACCTACCACACATTTTTTACCCCCATGCGTTACCGAACCTATTCATGTATGTATATTTATCTGCATATGTATTGGCATATTTAGACACCTTCGGGTTTTCTTTTGTGTGCTTTGTGGTAATATATACGGATTTATGCTTGTACGCATGTATGGTTAGGTACGCGTGCTTTTTTTTACACATCTGTTCGTTGTACACACACACACAGTTAGATACACACATATTATACGTATCTTGTACCACCACCTTTAGAACCCTTCCGTCCTCCCACCCGACTTCCTGGTCAGCGAGATATATAGTTGGTCATCCCGCCTTCTCATTTTAGTTCATTCAGGAGCTGACCACGCTCTGGACCACAGGGAAGTGACCTTTTCTTAATTTCCTTTCTCGAGTATCTAGCATATTATCGCCATGTAGTTAGATTTGTGTGCATATCCTTATATATTTGTGTGTTGTTGTTTGTTGTTCTAGCTGAAGACCTACTTGGTCGAAACGTCGACTTTTGTTTTGTTAATTAACTGTAAAGCTGTTACCACATCACTTTTTTCGTCTTCTTTTTTCTTTTAAATCGTCATTACCATCAGCTTTACAGCAGCTCCACATCTCTATGCATCTTGGTGCCTTGACTCCTTTAGAAGAAAATAGCGGCACTGTGCGTCTTATACACCGTCACCAACGGTAAATATGTGTGTGTGGATGTGTGTATGAATGTATACAAGAAAAACAAAAATATCCACACAGCAGATATTCATGTATGTCCAAACATATACACACACATATATATATAATTACTTCCTAATGATAAACTCTAGAACTTTCTAGGATTGTGATTCAATAAATCTGAACATCCGTCCCACATGCATATATCAAGTTCAGCTTAACTTAATAAGGTTGTAATCTGTTCTGTATTTTATCAGTTCTATGTCCTCTGAAGATCTTTATGACTAAAACGTCAGTGTGGCATAACGTTATCTATTCCTAAATCTGAGAAAATACAATTGATGTTTTTCTTCCTCTTGAATCCCACGTTCACCAAATTTGGACGATAACTAGCTGGTTTATCTCAAGAGTGGGGTCTCTGCATGGAAATATGTAAATTCTGCTAATGGAAAATTGGTTAAAAATTGGAAAAAATAGAACCAGGAACATACACATATACAATCGAAATAACATGACATACAATGCTGGCTTATTTCTGCCATGGATATATGCTTACAAAAACATATTTATAGATAACTAGTAAGGGTGTAAAATTATGATTTTGCTTTTAATGCAGAATCAAAGTTTGTTTTGTAAGAAATCAATATAATGAGTTTTTTTTCTGAAGATTTGATATCTAGGTTTGACGGTTAGTGTGTGACACGTATTCTTGTTTTATTTAAATCGACGGGTCTCAAACCATGAATCTCGGCTCTTACGGCGCTTTCCTGGGAATCACAATGTTATTCTTATAATTAACAATATTATGTAAGGAAATCTGATCACGGATTTATTCCGCAGTTGTCTTTTTAAATGTCAATTGTTATTGTAAAAAAGGGTTGCTTTTATTTTGCATCGTGACGTTGTATTTTTACTTGGCTATCATTAAAGAAAACTGCTTGTTACTTGGTTCTTATAAAAGTGGGTCTCATGTTACTTGGCGCATACAAAAGTAAGTCTAAGCTATTAATGGGAGTCTCAGATCCCTTGGTTATAATAAAGGGAGACCACATGTTACTTGGCGCATACAAAAGTAAGTCTAAGCTATTAATGGGAGTCTCAGATCCCTTGGTTATAATAAAGGGAGACCACATGTTACTTGGGTGTCCGGTTAGCGCAATCGATAGGCGGTTGGCTTACCACGGCAACAGCCGGGGTTCGTACCCTGGCGAGGACACCTGGGTTTTACTAATTCCCTAAAAATTAGTGGGAGCCGCGATAGCTCAGTGGTTAGTGAACTGGACTACTACGGACAAGGGGTAGGGTTCGATCCCAACCGACGGCTCCGGGTTCACCAAGCCTTAAATGGGTACCGGATTTTTTCTGGGAAAGTAAAGCAGCACGGGCGTAATACCGACCACATTACCCCAAAAAATCATGTGCTGAAGGTCTGTAAAATATAGGGTCACTAACACCATATTTCCCTATACGCCACTTGGCGTGACGGGGGGTACTTTACTTTTTTTACTTACATGTTACTTGGCGCATACAAAAGTAAGTCTAAGCTATTAATGGCAGTCTCAGATCCCTTTGTGAGACCACGTAAAGGGAGACCACGTGTTACTTGGTTATCATAAAGTGAGGTAATATGTTATTTGGTTGTTATAACGGGATACGACATCATCATTGAGTGACGTTTCCGCATCGAAGGTTGGCTACCATGGAGCGCCATTCCGCTCTGTCTCTTGCTTTGATGATGCAGGTTGTGATAGGCTGACATGTCCATCTTTTGATGTTATTCGTCCATGTTAGTCTTAGCCTGCCTCTGCCTCTATTACCTTGTATTTTCCCTTCAAATATTACCAATATGGATCTTGAAGCAGTGGTAGAGCCGCCACTAGTGAAATGGTCTACTAAGGGTGGAAGGTCGAGTTCCATTCTCCGATTTCCACTTCGATCAGTCTAAAAATGGTAGAAGATAAAGATAATCTCATAGCACTTGCCCTTGGGTAATGAAGTGTTAGTGACGTCATTGTAGTATGTCTCAGCTTCATGAGGAGGGTGACCAGCTCCCTACCCCCCCCCCCCCCCCCCCCCAGGGTGACCAGCTTCCTTCCCTCCAAGGTGACCAGTTCCCTCTCCCCCACTGCTCTTCAGTGGACGTCAGTGAACACGCATTGCAAAATGAGATGTGTACTAGTGGACGTCAGTGAACACGCATTGCAAAATGAGATGTGCACTAGTGGACGTCAGTGAACACGCATTGCAAAATGAGATGTGCACTAGTGGACGTCAGTGAACACGCATTGTAAAGTGAGATGTGCACTAGTGGACGTCAGTGAACACGCATTGTAAAGTGAGATATGCACTAGTGGACGTCAGTGAACACGCATTGCAAAATGAGATGTGCACTAGTGGACGTCAGTGAACACGCAAGAAGAAGCGAGGTGTGTGCTAGCGGACACCACTAGATCAATTATGTTATAAACTGGCAGGTTCTGTTGTCGACATCGAATGTAAGCATACACATTTTAAGAAATGACACAAAGAGAATACCGTATCTACATGCTATCATTCTCAACTTTATACGCACATGAGGCGCGTATGCTGCCATAGAAAGAGACACACAAAGAAGTGTTATTTAAGAATACATGTGCTTACAAAAGGTGATGTATTCAGATGTGTGTTCATTACATTATATAAATCTGCAGGTTAGCAGTCGACGCATTTATATCTGTATTCTAGTGTGCCTGTTATATTTCGCTAGCTTGCTGTTTACAGTTTCTGTATAAACAGATGCTTCACTGTTTATCTTAATGCCGTTAAATAAAACGATCAAAAGCTTCGCACCTGACCAAGTGTTACCTTATAACTCCTGCTTTTAACATGTAGCTAACTAAATGATTCATTCTTTTCGTTCTAGTTGTCTGAATGTAGCAAAGGTAGTATTGGGGTTCGTTATTGCTTACAGCTGGTTATCTGGTCATCTTGGCTGTTCTCCACATTACAATTATTTATTATTACTATCATCATGTGCTAGGCATAGTTGTGCTGTTAGTCACATTTTCATCAAATGCTACAAATGTTCGCTCCCTTCACATCCGATTGCAGTATAAAGAGTCATTTCATGAACACTAACTAATCTGTTGCTGTTGTTACAATTACTTTATAATGCCGCATGATTGTTGTAACAGTAAACTTATAATATTGTTTTCACTAGTTATTTCTACAATTATCATGTTGAACAGTTATTATTTTTGTTGCTATACTGATCTTATGTTACTGCAAGTTTACAGTTATTATTTTTGTTGCTATACTGATCTTATGTTACTGCAAGTTTACAGTTATTATTTTTGTTGCTATACTGATCTTATGTTACTGCAAGTTTACAGTTATTATTTTTGTTGCTATACTGATCTTATGTTACTGCAAGTCTATAGTTATTATTTTTGTTGCTATACTGATCTTAAAAGGCAGCCGCGATAGCTCAGTGGTTAGTGAACTATACTATAAAGGACAAGAGGTTGGATTCGATTCTGATCGACGACTTCGAGGTTCACCCAGCCTCTTTGGAACCGGCTTTTTTCTGGGAAAGTAAAGCGGCACGGGAGTAATACCGACTACACTACCCGAGAAATCATGTGCTGAAGGTCTATACAAATTATGGTCACTAACACCATATTCCCTATACGCCACTTGGCGTGACGGGGTTCGTTACTTTACTTTACTGATCTTATAATACTGCAATTTTATTGTTGTTATTTTGGTAAGGACCTTGTATGTGCACATTAGTTATTGCTAGAGTAACCTGTTAATATTACACGATTAAATTAGTTATTGCTAGAGTAACCTGTTAATATTACACGATTAAATTAGTTATTGCTAGAGTAACCTGTTAATATTGCATGATTAAATTAGTTAGTGCTAGAGTAACTTGTCAATATTACACGATTAAATTAGTTAGTGCTAGAGTAACCTGTTAATATTACACGATTAAATTAGTTATTGCTAGAGTAACCTGTTAATATTACACGATTAAATTAGTTATTGCTAGAGTAACCTGTTAATATTACACGATTAAATTAGTTATTGCTAGAGTAACCTGTTAATATTACACGATTAAATTAGTTATTGCTAGAGTAACCTGTTAATATTGCATGATTAAATTAGTTAGTGCTAGAGTAACTTGTCAATATGATTAAATTAGTTATTGCTAGAGTAACCTGTCAATATTACATGATTAAATTAGTTATTGCTAGAGTAAAAAAGTAAAGTACCCCCGTCACGCCATGTGGCGTATGGGGAATATGGTGTTAGTGACCATACATTTTACAGACCTTCGGCACATCATTTTTGGGGTAATGTGGTCGGTATTACGCCCGTGCCGATTTACTTTCCCAGAAAAAAATCCGGTACCAATTAAAAGCTGGGTGAACTCGGAGGCCGTCGGTTGGGATCGAACCCTACCCCTTATCCTTTGTAGTCCAGTTCACTAGCCACTGAGCTATCGCGGTTCCCTTATTACTAGAGTAACCTGTCAATATTACATGATTAAATTAGTTATTGCTAGAGTAACCTGTTAATATTGCATTATTAAATTAGTTATTGTTAGTGTAACCTGTAAATATTACAAGATTAAATTAGTTGTTGCTAGAGTTACCTGTCAATATTATATGATTAAATTAGTTAGTGCTAGAGTAACCTGTCAATATTACATGATTAAATTAGTTAGTGCTAGAGTAGCTTGCCAATATTATATGATTAAATTAGTTATTGCTAGAGTAACCTGTCAATATTACATAATTGAATCAGTTATTGTTGGGGTAACCTGTAAATATTACACGATTAAATTAGTTATTGCTAGAGTAACCTGTCAACATTATATGATTAAATTAGTTATTGCTAGAGTAACCTGTCAATATTATATTATTAAATTAGTTAGCGCTAGAGTAGCTTGTCAATATTACATGATTAAATTAGTTATTTCTTGAGTAACCTTTCAATATTGCATGATTAAATTAGTTATTTTTTTAGTAACTCGGCAATATTGCATGATTAAATTATTTATTTCTTGAGTAACGTGTCAATATTGCATGATTAAATTAGTTATTTCTTGAGTAACCTGTCAATATTGCATGATTAAATTAGTTATTTTTTTAGTAACCTGTCAATCTTGCATGATTAAATTAGTTATTTTTTTAGTAACCTGTCAATATTGCATGATTACATTATTTATTTCTTGAGTAACCTGTCAATATTGCATGATTAAATTAGTTATTGCTTCTGTAACCTGTCAATATTGCATGATTAAATTAGTTATTTCTTGAATAACCTGTAAATATTCATGATTAAAGTAGTTATTTCTTGAGTAACCTGTCAATATTGCATGATTAAATTATTTATTTCTTGAGTAACCTGTCAATATTGCATGTTTACTTTAACTGCTGTTACAATAATCTTAAAATAGTAGCCTCCGTCAGTTATAGTTGACTATGTATCTTGCAGCACCCTTAGGAATTGTTATTATTTTTTTCTTTTGCAGTGTATTCTCTTTTTTCTATGAATCTATCTGCTTCTTGCTTGAGTTGGAGCTTTATAATGTGCTTCCAGAGATTGGGGCCTGCATCTATCTCTTCCCAGGCTGCAGGGTTTATGTTCAAAGTCCTCATGTCACGTTTACGTCTCTATAAACAAACCTTATATTGCATGATGACATTAGTTATTGCTACGGTGACCTGATACTATTGCATGAATTCCATTATATTGTCGCTACAATAATCTTACAATATGGGTTATTTATTTATGTTAATCATTGCTATATTTACCTTATATAATTGGCCATTTAAATTGAATGTTGTTACAGTTTTCTTATAATGTTGTTTAAGAAACTTTCACTTGGTTTTGTTATTGTCTTCTCAAATTTGTTCTCGTGATCATTGAACACTTCGTTGATTATTTGGAAGAATGGAAGAGAGAAGACAAGTGAAGAACACTGCCAGATACAAGGAAATTGATAATGAAATACGAAAAATGTGCAAAAAGGCAAAAGAAGACTGGCTCAACCAAAGATGTCTACAAGTCGAAACTATGGAAAGTAAACAAAATTTAAGAGGAATGCACACAACAATAAAAAGAATGACTAATAAAGACAAAAAATCTGCAGAAAGCGGATGTATTGCAAACAAAGAGGGAAGAATGATAACATACAACAAAGATATAATCGATAGATGGCAGGAATACATAACAGAATTATTTCATGACGAAAGGGACAACAAACCATTTATAAAATGTACATCCAGCTATAAAATCCTAAAATCTGAAGTAGAAAAAGCTATAAAAACAATGAAAAAGGGAAAAGCAGCAGGGCCAGACAATATACAGATAGAGATGATACAGGCACTAGAAGATTTAGGCATTGAAGTGATCACAGACATATGCAATGACATATACCATACAGGATACATACCAAATAAACTAAAAACATCAACTTTCATTGTATTGCCTAAATAGAATGGTGCAGTTAAATGCAGTGATTTTAGAACAATAAGCCTAATGCGCTAGGTAACCAAAATTTTACTAAAAGATATATAAGGAAGGATTCAGAATAAAATTAATACTGAATTAGACGAGCAGCAACTTGGATTCAGGAAAAACGGTGGGACAAAAGAAGCCATATTCAGCATGAGGACATTGATTGAAAAGTACATAGAAGTAAACAAACCAATATATGCCTGCTTCATAGACTACACCAAAGCATTTGATAGAATACACCATAATCAACTTATAGACTGTCTAAAAGATATAAATCTGGATGACACAGACATACGACTGATATGTAATTTGTTATTTGGTTATGGAAGGCCCCGATATCACTGCAAACGAATTAAAATCCATAATAGCTCAACCGCCCGTGCCAGTGGAATCATCCTAATTACTAACTCATCTCCCAAACAAAGAAAGGTAGCTGTAGTCCCCAACATAGCAGTCTCAGCACACGCCAAAAGACATAAGGCGAAACCGCATAGAAAGTGAACACGGCCAACTGTTCCCTGTCATACGATATTATCATTCATCGTAAACAATTGGAATATCGGAACATGAACAAAACGGATGAAACACGGTGTGCACAGAGCACTTAACTCAGTAGCTCCTGCAACAAGCCAGACTTGGAATATGAGGAAACTGCAACAAGGAACACTTTTCAGACATAGTCTTCAATGGTTCCTGCCACCTATCCACCATATTGCCCGGAAGTTCACTTCCTCCTGAAAATGATGATCGTCATAGTATTTAAATGTATAGCGCTTGATGATGTTAGGACATCGTTTTTGGCTCCAACTCCGAACATACAAAACACAATTCGTCGTCAGATTATCCCCGTTGCACACCAAACAACAGATCGCAAGATTAGCGCATGGTCGGTCTTTGGACACACAATGAGTCATTATGATGACGTAGCACGCACAAAATGACTGCGCCCATGGATTCCTGATTGCTCTAGTGAATGCAGTCTAGAACGAAAGAAACATGGTGCAAATTCCTCAACGAGATAAAACTTCGGCTGACTTGACGGAGCCCACCCATTAATGTATTGGAAATTGTAAATAACTTGCGGCAAACACCATCAACGGTCATTGAACAGCACTCATTGTGACGTAAAACGCAGATCAACACTAGACGGTGGAAGGTCGCATTCACAACACTTGATTTGTCAAAACGGAGTATTGCCGTGCGTGCAACGCCAATTCAGTGGCGTATATATGATAAGTAGAACATCATTTCGACTTGAATGTAGAAAATTGCAACGGAAAGGCAAAATTTATCAGATTCCAAAGCAATTTCTGCAGCGATCGAGAGAACGTGACTTAGTTCCGCCATCTTGGAAACGGAAGTCATGTAATTTGTACTGGGAGCAAACAGCAATAATAAAATATAACAAGGAGAACTCTACACTCATTGATATAAAAAGAGGAGTAAGACAAGGATGCATCCTATCACCAAGCTTGTTCAATTTGTACACTGAGCAAATCTTTAAAAACATCACAGAGATGCCAGGAATAAGCATTAATGGAAAGATAATCAATAACCTGAGGTATGCTGATGATACTGTTCTACTAGCAGAAAATCCTAAAGATCTACAACAATTACTTAATGTAATAGACATGACAAGCAAAAAATATGGACTAGATATGAATATCATAAAGATTAAAACTATGATCATAAACAAAGAAAATTCTCAAGACCTACAATTAAATATCAAAGTTGAAGGAATACATCTAGAGACAGTTCAGAACTACAACTACCAGGGACATACTATAACCTGATGGAAAATGTACAACTGAAGTAAATAAAAGAATAGGTATGGCAAAAGGTAATTTCAATGCCATGAAAAATATACTAACATCAAAACAAATAACAACAGGGCTAAAACTAAGAATAGCAAAATGTTACATCTTCTTAATATTCCTGCATGGTGCAGAAACATGAACATTAGACCAGAAAACAGAACAGAAAAGTGAGGCCTTTGAAATGTGGATCTACAGAAGAATAAGTAGAATTGGATGGAAAGAAAAGAAAACAAACGAGGAAGTTTTAGGACGACTAAGGGTGAAAAAAGAACCACTAAACACAATTAGAGCAAGACAAATGAAATTGTTTGGTCATGTTAAAAGACATAGCAGTTTAATAAAAGTAATATTAGAGGGGAGAATACAAAGTAAAAGAGGCAGAGGCAGACCAAGACTAACATGGACGAGTAACATCAAAAGATGGACAAGTCAGCCTATGACAATCTGCACCATCAAAGCAAGAAACAGAGTGGAATGGCGCTCCATGGTAGCCAACCTTCGATGCGGAGACGGCACTCAATGATGATAATGAAATAATTCTAGAACAACAGTACTTTTAACATGTTGTATCACACCATTAATATCATCACTACTACTGGGTAATGATTCATTCTTGGTGTATCTTCTTGCTTCTTGTCCAATCTTCTTCTTCTACCTTTCAGCTCTCTGTGGAGCATAGGTCTTCAAAAAAACACTTTCCAAGCCGTTCTGTTTCTTGCCATTCTTCTAAGATCGTTCCATGTTTTCCCCATCATCTTCTCAAGCTCTGCTTCTATCTGTCTTCTCCAAGAATTTATTGGTCTTACTCTTTGTCTTTTTCCCTAGGGATTCCAAAAAGGGCCTGTTGTGTAATACTCTCAGTTGGCTTCCGCAGTATGTATCCTATCCAGCGCCATCGCCTTTGCTGTCTCTCTTTATCCACTGGTATTTGACTGGTACATGTCCATACTTCTATGTTAGTGATTTTGTCCTGCCATTTCCATCCTTTTATTCTGCGTAAGCATCCAATGATGAAAGTCTGTATCATCGTGATTGCCATTTTAATTGTTCTCCATGTTTTACAGCCATATAATAAGACTGACTTGACATTGGAGTTGAACATTTTTATTTTAGTATTTAGCCTAATTTCTTTGGACTTCAATATGTTCCTCAGTGCAACAAATGCTCCTCTTGCTTTTCTTGTCCAAAGAAACCACACAATTCGCTGTTCCTGTTGCATAACGAGCCACGTCACATCCGTGGTGGGACGATTTTGAATTTGACCTGATTGGTGACCGTTCGTTCTGGAGAGCTTGAAATAAACTGATGTGCCTCTATGGCTGCCAATATTAATGATGTTTTTGCTTGTGTAATGCGAAAGGAGACAATCATAGATTCTCATAACAGTTCAATGAACAGATTACAATGATAGCGGTTTAATGTTTTTAAGATATTTCCATATTTCCAAAGTAATCTTAAAATAAATGTTGGAAAATTAAAATGGGGAGGGTTGGCTCGATTGAGACAAAAACGACAAATTCATAAAATAGATCAAATGTAGATTGAATGTCCGTATAAAAGATAAAAAAAGGAAATATATACAAACAGAATATGATAAATAAGATATTATGGCATATTTCTTTGTTTTCTTCCCTTCCTCAATTGTTTTTTAACTCAATCTTTTCCTTTTCTGCTTATCTCTCTTGCCCATAAGTTTACTAACGTTTCTCATCTTCCATCAGTCCATCTTGTTCACCTGTGTATCTGCTTTACTCCCAACATTTGTTAATAACGCGTTACTCCACATTTAGTTCTTTCTGTCCGATCACGTGGCTAAACCATTGCGTCTGCTGTTTCTTTGTATATTCAATGGCGGTATTATCCTTAGCGTTGTGAGTCTTTCCTCACTTGTAATCCCATCTTTCTGGCTGTTTCATGTCATTTCTCTAGCACATGTTCTTTTGGTATTGGCTATTTTTCTGACTGATCTCGAGTCTAGAGTCCAGGTCTGGCATTGGTAGCAAAACGTTGCGATGAAGATTGTAGAGTACCTGTTTTGCTCTAGGGTTATTTCCTTATTGGACAGCAATGGTGACATCTGCCTGATGTTTTGGCAAGCTCTGCTGTATTTGTATTCTATTTGTGCTGTATGTATGTTGTATGTCACCAGACTTCCCAGCTATTTGAATTTATCCACTTGCTTTCTGGTGTCTGATCTAGATGTTGGTATTCTGTTCTTATTTGATGATGTTCATTCCATTCATGCTAGTAATGTTGATTTTTCTATTGTAAATAGGTGCATGTATCGTCTAGTTAATGTGATTCAGTGTTCTTGTCAACATCATCATCAGTATGTGTCATGCCGGTTAGAGTATGCAATCATGTCCTTCCACAATTCTATATCCGCAGTCATCATCATCATTGAGTGCCTTCTCCGCATCGAAGGTTGGCTACCATGGAGCGCTATTCCACTCCGTCTCTTGCTTTGATGGTGCAGATTGTCATAGGCTGACTTGTCCATCTTTTGATGTTACTCGTCCATGTTAGTCTTGGTCTGCCTCTGCCTCTTTTACTTTGTATTCTCCCCTCTAATATTACTTTTATTAGACTGTTATGTCTTTTAACATGACCAACAAATGTCATTTGTCTTGCTCTAATTGTGTTTAGTGGTTCTTTTTTTACCCTTAGTCGTCATAAAACTTCCTCGTTTGGTTTCTTTTCTTTCCATCCAATTCTACCTATTCTTCTGTAGATCCACATTTCAAAGGCCTCACTTTTCTGTTCTGTTTTCTGGTCTAATGTTCATGTTTCTGCACCATACAGGAATATTAAGAAGATGTAACATTTTGCTATTCTTAGTTTATGCCCTGTTATTTGTTTTGATGTTAGTATATTTTTCATGGCATTGAAATTACTTTTTGCCATACCTATTCTTTTATTTATTTCAGTTGTACATTTTCCATCAGGTTATAGTATCTCCCAGGTAGTTGTAGTTTTGAACTGTCTCTAGATGTATTCCTTCAACTTTGATATTTAATTGTAGGTCTTGAGAATTTCCTTTGTTTATGATCATAGTTTAGTCTTTTTGATATTCTTATCTAGTCTATATTTCTTGCCTGTCATGATATCCACAGTACATTGTATCAATTCTCTTGTTGGCTGTTTGCAATGCCAAGACGATAACTTTTATCTCTTCTCCTTTTTGTCCGCAGTTTCTATCTTTTTTTTGTAGCTCTTCTATTTTTTCACTTATAGTGTCTGATCGTCCGTGAATGGGAGCTCATTAACTTCCTTTGTCTCCCTTTGGTTGGCTGTCTGACATTGTAGTCCATGAAATTAATAAACAACGGGAAGGTTAACACTCCAGTCTTGCTCGTGCTCTGAGTGTCACCCGTTGTTTGCGGACAGACAACAGGAATAATAAAGGAAAAATTTAGTTATTTTAAAAATAAAAACTGAATGTGAAAGCGGCAATGTAAGGTAAGGACTTCTTATAGTGGACTGATAATGCCTGAAATGGGGGAACAATCATACATGATGCAGTGTAGTATAGACACCTTAAAGTGGACTGATAATGTCTGAAAGGGGGGAACAATCATTACATGATGCAGTGTAGTATAGACACCTTAAAGTGGACTGATAATGTCTGAAAGGGGGGAACAATCATTACATGATGCAGTGTAGTTGATGCAGTGTAGTATAGACACCTTAAAGTGGACTGATAATGTCTGAAGGGGGGAACAATCATTACATGATGCAGTGTAGTTGATGCAGTGTAGTATAGACACCTTAAAGTGGACTGATAATGCCTGAAAGGGGGGAACAATCATTACATGATGCAGTGTAGTTGATGCAGTGTAGTATAGACACCTTAAAGTGGACTGATAATGCCTGAAATGGGGGAACAATCATTACATGATGCAGTGTAGTATAGACACCTTAAAGCGGACTGATAATGCTTGAAAGGGGGAACAATCATTACATGATGCAGTGTAGTATGGACACCTTAAAGTGGACTGATAATGCCTGAAAGGGGGGAACAATCATTACATGATGCAGTGTAGTTGATGCAGTGTAGTATAGACACGTTAAAGTGGACTGATAATGTCTGAAAGGGGGGGAACAATCATTACATGATGCAGTGTAGTTGATGCAGTGTAGTATAGACACGTTAAAGTGGACTGATAATGTCTGAAAGGGGGGAACAATCATTACATGATGCAGTGTAGTTGATGCAGTGTAGTATAGACACCTTAAAGTGGACTGATAATGCCTGAAATGGGGGAACAATCATTACATGATGCAGTGTAGTATAGACACCTTAAAGCGGACTGATAATGTCTGAAAGGGGGGAACAATCATTACATGATGCAGTGTAGTTGATGCAGTGTAGTATAGACACGTTAAAGTGGACTGATAATGTCTGAAAGGGGGGAACAATCACTACATGATGCAGTGTAGTATAGACACGTTAAAGTGGACTGATAATGTCTGAAAGGGGGAACAATCACTACATGATGCAGTGTAGTATAGACACGTTAAAGTGGACTGATAATGTCTGAAAGGGGGGAACAATCACTACATGATGCAGTGTAGTATAGACACCTTAAAGTGGACTGATAATGTCTGAAAGGGGGAACAATCAATGTATGATGCAGTGTAGTATAGACACGTTAAAATGGACTGATGCCATTAAGTGAATTAAGCAACCAATCACACTTTGAGTCAGTGTGACGTAATAACATGTGAAAGTGAGCTAATAACCATCTCTGAACTAACGAGTGTCACAGATCATGAAGACAAGAGACAGAAATAAATGGACCTGTATTACAATCTATCTTTGATGTGTGCTTTGGAAGAGCATGATGATGACAGAACTAGCAAACAAATATGGGATTTATTCAACGCCATTTTCAAAACAAACTCATTAGCCAAGTAACTGGTTAAATTCTTGCTCAAGGCTGTAATATCAACTGTTTAATGTGTGCAATATCTATTGTTTGATGTGTGCAATATCTATTGTTTAATGCGTGCAATATCTATTGTTTAATATCTGCAATATCTATTGTTTAATGTGTTCAATATCTATTGTTTAATGTGTGCAATATCTATTGCTTAATGTGTGCAATATCTATTTTTTGATGTGTGCAATATCTATTGTTTGATGTGTGCAATATCTATTGTTTAATGTCTGCAATATCTATTGTTTAATGTCTGCAATATCTATTGTTTAATGTGTGCAGTATCTATTGTTTAATGTGTGCAATATCTATTGTTTAATGTGTGCAATATCTATTGTTTAATGTGTGCAATATCTATTGTTTAATGTGTGCAATATCTATTATTTAATGTGTGCAATATCTATTGTTTGATGTGTGCAATCTATATTGTTTGATGTGTGCAATAACTGTATATTAATTAAATATTTGTGTCTGGCTAGAACCGTACCTTGCCATTATATACAGTATCTGTTACTTACAAAAAACGTATCACCAACCTTTGAAGTGTACCACATAATCTATAATGCCGCTCACAGAAGATCTACTGTTCGTGTCTAGATGACATTTTCTCTTTAATCCCGACTACAAGCAAGTATTGCTCTCCGTGAAAGTTAACGAAAACCCAAAGGCTGTGGTAAAATGAACCAATCCCGAAATAAGAAGACGAGGAGATCGCAAGTGCCAATACAATGCAAGGTAACCCACTTTAAGTGAACGAAGAGGAAAAATAAAAGGTTGAATTACCCAGGTAATAGATTATGGAGGATGATTCTTGTGGTCGAGCTCCAGAAATAAGATACGCTCTCAGGTAACTGGTAGGCTATCTTGACCTGGGAGAGAGATGCGAGGCCTGTGATAAGTTCAATCCATGATTTCCCGTGGTGGTTTTCGTGTTTAAGAATAAGTTTAAGTTTACGTGTATATAAATAAGTGTGTGCTTGCATATATAGAAGGGAGTATGCGTTTGTGTGTATATAAAAGAGTATATGTTTGTATGTATATAAAGGAGTAAGTGTTTGTATGTGGGCAGCGAATGTGCCTTTCCAATGGGTTCATAATTTGTGTCCCGTTTCGGGGTGTGTAGATGTAGCGGGCGTCACAAGACGTACGGTGAGAAGTGATGTGTGTATAGCGGGCGTCACTGGACGTACGGGGACAAGTGATATGTGTACTAGCGGGCGTCACTGGACGTACGGTGGTGAGAAGTGATATGTGTACTAGAGGGCGTCACTGGACGTACGGTGAGAAGTGATATGTGTACTAGCGGGCGTCACTGGACGTACGGTGAGAAGTGATATGTGTACTAGCGGGCGTCACTGGATGAACGGTAAGAAGTGATATGTGCACTAGTGGGCGTCACAAGACGTACGATGAGAAGTGATATGTGTATTAAAGGACGTCACTGAATACGCTTAGAGACGTCGTGTATGTACTAGCGGACGTCACTGAATACGCTTAGAGACGTCGTGTATGTACTGGCGGACGTCACTGAATACGCTTAGAGACGTCGTGTATGTACTAGCGGACGTCACTGAATACGCTTAGAGACGTCGTGTATGTACTAGCGAACGTCACTGAATACACTTTGACCCGCCTTGAATGTACTAGTGGACATCACTGAATACGCTTTGATCCCGCCTTGAATGTACTAGTGGACATCACTGAATACCTTTGACCCGCCTTGAATGTACTAGTGGACATCACTGAATACGCTTTGACCCGCCTTGAATGTACTAGTGGACATCACTGAATACCTTTGACCCGCCTTGAATGTACTAGTGGACATCACTGAATACGCTTTGATCCCGCCTTGAATGTACTAGTGGACATCACTGAATACCTTTGACCCGCCTTGAATGTACTAGTGGACATCACTGAATACGCTTTGACCCGCCTTGAATGTACTAGTGGACATCACTGAATACGCTTTGAGACATTATGCCTGTATTAGCTGAAGCTACTCATCACTTGCTGAAATGTGACGCGTACAATCGACCATCATCAGACTCCAAGAGTTGATGTGAGCACTACTTGATGTTAGCATCACTGAAACTGTCATGGAACGGGTAGGGAAGGAAGAAGCCAAGAACTCCTGAGGTATACTTTGAGAAGAGACGTTATGGAAACTCTAAAAAGCACTACCCTAGACTGGAGAGGAATACAGAAAATGTTGAAGAATAGGGATGGATAGAGAGTCCTTGTCTGTGGCCTATTCTCAAACAAGAGGCCTTAAGGGATTTGATTGATTGTGTATGTTTGTGTATATTTAATATTGTGTGTTTACGCATCATTTGTTTGCTATAATGCGCTTTCGTGCGTCTATTAATTCTATTTAGCGAACGAGCAGCTGCATATATATCTTGCATTATTGAAATTAGAGAGATAGTGTGAGAGAGAGAGAGAGAGAGAGAGAGAGAGAGAGAGAGAGAGAGAGAGAGAGGAAATAGAGTGATGGAAATAAAAAGGTGGAAAGCTGCATTTTTCTACACTCTGGACTTTTGACCTCGTCTCTCTTTGGTTCATGACGTATGTCACTGAATTGTTCATTATTTCTTTAAAATAAAAAAAAATTGGCGTAAAGCCATTGACTTATTACTTATTTCCATTTTAAAACAATTGATGTAAAACATTCAATTATTCATTATTTCCATTAGAAAACACTCTTTGTGAACACTCTTAGGGAACCAGTTTTATTTTCAATAATAGAACTCCGCCTTGGGTCCCCTTTCTCCCAGTGAAGATTTGGTTCAGCCAAGCTGAACGAAGACAAACGATAACTGATAGTGTTATATTTTCTTGGCACCAACACATCCGTTTTATGATCTCTCTTCTACCGTTTTCCGCGAAGACTAAGATATTCTCATCATCACCGAGTGCCGTCTCCGCAACGAAGGTTGACCACCATGGAGCGCCATTCTGCTCTGTCTCTTGCTTTGATGGTGCAGGTTGTCATAGGCTGATTTATTCATCTTTTGATGTTACTCGTCCATGTTAGTCTTTGTCTGCCTCTGCCTCTTTTACCTTGTATTTTCTCCTCCAGGATTACTTTTAGTAGACTGTTGTGTATTTTAACATGGCCCAAACATCGCATTTATCTTGTTTGAATTTTGCTTAGTAGTTCTCTTTTCATTTTTAGTTGTTTTATGACTGCATCGTTTGTTTTCTTTTCCTTCCATCCAATTCTACCTATTCTTCTATATATATGCACATTTCAAAGGCGTCAATTCTCTGTTCTCTTTTCTTGTCTAATGTTCATGTTTCTGCACGATGTAGGAATATTGAGAAGATATAACATTTTGCTATTCTTAGTTCTAGCCATGGTGTTATATGTTTTGATCTTAGTATGTTCTTCATATTAGAGGCCGCAGAGATGGGATTTCTCAGAAGAATGTTGAAAGCTCCCTGGACAGCTGAAAAGACCAATGAGGAAGTTCTCAAAGAGACCAACACAAAAAGGGAGCTCTTAAAAAACATAAGAAAGAAGCAATCAACATTTTTCGGGCACATCATGAGAAGAGGAAAGTTGGAATTCTTGGTTACAGCTGGCAAAAAAAAGGAAAGAGAGATCGCGGACGACAAAGAGAGAAAATACTGGATAGCTTGGTGTCATGGCATGGAAAACAGTTAACAACAGAACTGATACGATGCACTGTAGATAGAAGATTGTGGAGGGACATAATCGCCTACGCCAACCGGTAAGGCACATGATGATGATTATGGTCTTCATGACTTTTAAGATCTATTCTCCGACATAAGTTTCGAATTCCTCTCCATGGCTTCGTCTGGACTAGTACGTGATGAGGCTCCAGTTCACGGTGGTCAGCTACATTCGTCTTTCGTATCTTGAACATGCCTCTTGTGTACCACACACTTTGCTGTTTTCGCTTTCTGGGCCGTTGGTCATTGCTGACTCTTCCGCCCCATCCACCGTTGCAGACTTTGTACAATTCTGAATGGACATTCCTATCTGCCTGGCGCGACTGTGAAAAACAATGACCTATCACCAATAGGTCAATCTCGAATAAAAAGAAGATAAATACTAGGTCAATCTCGAATAAAAAGAAGATAAATACTTACTTAACAACGAGAATTTCTACCATCCACCAGATATTCTATACATTCAATATACATCCTGTGACTGGAATGGGTGTTTGTGGTTTCACCAATAACTTAATCGAGTTATCCATGTATTCCATGAGACTCCGCTATTTTGATCGAACTTGTTTGCCTTGGTCATCATAGCTCTGCTATCTAAGAAAACGTGTCAACTGTTTGATCTTGCCCTTCACAATTCCTAGTGCTCAAACAAAGACTACTCGATTTGTTTTCTTGGTTTCTGATCGACTCTTTCTAGCCTCTGTCCTTTCATATTCTAATTGACTTCATTTATTTCTTGCTGTTCATCATGTTTTGACCAAGTGACAAAGGCTTTGACTTTTCAAAGCTACTCCCATAACTTGTATTTTAAGCTCCGCCTTTTCATTTTCTCATTAAACTAGTACACATACGGTGGCTCCTTTATTCCAGTGTGTAGTCATTTTCTCCTAGGCGGTGGGTGATAATTTATTTTTAGATTTGCCATTTTCTTCCTCTTTTTGTGGTAGCATAACAGGAAGAAGACAGTGCAAGTTAAAAGAATAAATTATTTCTGATCTTTTCTGAGCCGTTTCATCCCCGTGTCTACCAAGAACCTGAGTCTATTGGTCACAACTCTCTTGATGGGAGAGAAAACAAGAGAGTGTTGCTATCATGTCGATCGGCTCGAGCAGTCTTGACAAAACAGCTAGAAACTTCATTACGAACGAAACACACAAGTCTCATACAAATTTAAATAAATCCCTCTAAGACTAATACATGTCTAATTAGCATTTGATTTCTCCTATTCTATATTTCATCTCTATCGGAGTAATCTCAGTTGGCAGAACTGGCGCAGAGAGTCATCTCGCCTGTTGCTGGAACTGGCATGAGTAGTTATGTCCATATAACAAATGTGCTAAAAATAACATTATTTGGCTTATATATCATTTCTTTGGCACTTTGGGGGATATGATGGAAGCAGACAAAACAAACGTCAAGACAAGGTTACAGCAAAGATAGGAAATGAATTTTAGAATCGACGTAGCTTGAAACGAAGGTTTCTCCGTGAATTGAGGAAAGGAATGTACGCACCGACAGCCCATGCACAATTGCATCCACGGGAACTTGACCTTTTTCATTTAGTGCAAAAGTGGGAACTTTGTTAACCTCAGAAGGAAGGTGTACAAAAGAGGTGAGATGTAGAATGGCTCAGGCAAAAGAATATTTCCAAAAAATGAGGAAGATACCATGCAATCCATTTTTGACAATAGAAACAATAAAAAGAGTTCTTAAATGTTATGTAGAGCCAGTCTTAACATATGGATGTGAATCACGGACAATAGAACAGACAAGAAAATCACTGGAGTCTGTAGAAATGTGGTTTTTCAAAAGAATGTTGAGAATACCATGGACAGCTAAGAACAGTAATGAACATTTGGTTATTTGGTTGATTATAGAAGGCCCCGGTATCACTGCAAACGAATTAAAATCCATAATTGCTCAACCGCCCGTGCCAGCGTAATCATCCGAATCTCATCTCCCAAACAAAGAAAGGTAACTGTAGGCCCCATCATAGCAGTCTCAGCACACATCAAAAGACATAAGACGAAACCGCGCAGAAAGTGAACACAGCCAACTGTTCCCTGTCATACGATATCATCATTCATCGAAAGCTATTGGAATATCGAAACATGATCAAAACGGATGAGACACACAGCTCACGGTGTGCACAGAGCACTTAACTCAGTAGCTCCTGCAACAAGCCGGACTTGGAATATGAGGAAACTGCAACAAGGAACACTTTTCTTGCATAGCCTTCAATTGTTCCCGCCGCCTATCCACCATATACCGGGAGATCACGTCCTCTTGAAAATGATGATCGTCATATTTTTAAAAAATGTAGAGCGCTTGATGATGTTAGGCCATCGTTGTTGACTCCATTTCCGAACACATTGACACACAGTTAGTCGTCAGATTATCCCCGTCGTACATCAAACAACCGACGGTAAGATTAGCGTACGGCCGATCTAGAGTCTAGGGATATATGATGAACCACCATGATGCCGTAGCACACAAAAAAAGTCGCACACACAATTTCGCTCCCTCTCGATTTCCGATTACTCCAGCAAAAGCAGCTTAAGACGAACAAAACACTGTGAAAATTCCGTGAAGAGATAAAACTGCGGCTGATGAAGTAGTTTACATTGATAAGTAACATGGAAATAGCTTGCGTCAAGGAATTCCAACAACGGCCACGAACAGCACCAATGTGACGTAACGCGCAGATCAAGTCTACACGTTGGAAGGTCGCATTCACAACACTTGATTTGTCAAAACTGGACTGCTGCCGGCGTACAACATCGCTTTAGCGGCGCAGATGTAATAAGAAGATCATCACTTATACTTTAACGCACAAAAGTACAACGGAGAACCGAAATTAATCAGATTCCGAATGCACTTACTGCAGCGATCAAGAGAACGTGACCTAGATCCCACCATCTTTACAACGGAAGTCCTAATGAACTTGTTCTGAAAGAGGTCAAAGCAAAAAGAGAACTAATTTCCAATATTAGGAAGAAATAATCATCATTTTTTGGCCATGTAATGAGAAGAGAACAACTGGAATATATTGTAACAACTAGATAAATTGAGGGACAAAGAGATAGAGGAAAGCAAAGAGAAAAAATACCAGACAGCTTAAGAGAATGGCTTGGCAGAATGTCAACAACAGAAATGATAAATAACTCTCGAGATCGAAAGTTGTGGAGAGACATGGTCACCTACGCCAGCAGGCCCGTACTTGATGATGAAGATGGAATAGGTAATATCGATATTGACAATAGCCTTCACTAAATAGTCACCCTTACGTCTAACTAGAATAAAGCTACGGTTGACTCACTCGGCTACGGCTGATATTTGCGTCAAGAGTTGAGGTACGTTATCACTCTCATCTTAAAATACAAACGTACATTTTTAGAATAGCTCTTCTGACAGTCTCCATCTTCAAATGTAAATGTAGAAATCTAATGACGCAGTCTCCATCTTCAAATGTAAATGTAGAAATCTAATGACGCAGTCTCCATCTTCAAATGTAAATGTAGAAATCTAATGACGCAGTCTCCATCTAGAAATGTAAATGTAGAAATCTAATGACGCAGTCTCCATTTAGAAATGTAAATGTAGAAACCTAATGACGCAGTCTCCATCTTGAAATGTAAATGTAGAAACCTAATGACGCAGTCTCCATCTAGAAATGTAAATGTACAAACCAGAAATCTAATGACGCAGTCTCCATCTTGAAATGTAAATGTACAAACCAGAAATCTAATGACGCAGTCTCCATCTAGAAATGTAAATGTACAAACCAGAAACCTAATGACGCAGTCTCCATCTAGAAATGTAAATGTACAAACCAGAAATCTAATGACGCAGTCTCCATCTTGAAATGTAAATGTACAAACCAGAAATCTAATGACGCAGTCTCCATCTAGAAATGTAAATGTACAAACCAGAAATCTAATGACGCAGTCTCCATCTAGAAATGTAAATGTACAAACTAGAAATCTAATGACGCAGTCTCCATCTTGAAATGTAAATGTACAAACCAGAAATCTAATGACGCAGTCTCCATCTTGAAATGTAAATGTACAAACCAGAAATTTTATGATGCAGCCTCCATCTTGAAATGTAAATGTACAAACCAGAAATCTAATGACGCAGTCTCCATCTTGAAATGTAAATGTACAAACCAGAAATCTAATGACGCAGTCTCCATCTTGAAATGTAAATGTACAAACCAGAAATCTAATGATGCAGTCTCCATCTAGAAATGTAAATGTACAAACCAGAAATCTAATGACGCAGTCTCCATCTTGAAATGTAAATGCACAAACCAGAAATCTAATGACGCAGTCTCCATCTTGAAATGTAAATGTACAAACCAGAAATCTAATGACGCAGTCTCCATCTAGAAATGTAAATGTAGAAACCTAATGACGCAGTCTCCATCTTGAAATGTAAATGTACAAACTAGAAATCTAATGACGCAGTCTCCATCTTGAAATGTAAATGTACAAACTAGAAATCTAATGACGCAGTCTCCATCTTGAAACGTAAATGTACAAACTAGAAATCTAATGACGCAGTCTCCATCTTGAAATGTAAATGTACAAACCAGAAATCTAATGACGCAGTCTCCATCTAGAAATGTAAATGTACAAACCAGAAATCTAATGACGCAGTCTCCATCTAGAAATGTAAATGTACAAACTAGAAATCTAATGACGCAGTCTCCATCTTGAAATGTAAATGTACAAACCAGAAATCTAATGACGCAGTCTCCATCTAGAAATGTAAATGTACAAACCAGAAATCTAATGACGCAGTCTCCATCTAGAAATGTAAATGTACAAACTAGAAATCTAATGACGCAGTCTCCATCTAGAAATGTAAATGTACAAACCAGAAATCTAATGACGCAGTCTCCATCTTGAAATGTAAATGTACAAACCAGAAATCTAATGACGCAGTCTCCATCTTGAAATGTAAATGTACAAACCAGAAATCTAATGACGCAGTCTCCATCTAGAAATGTAAATGTACAAACCAGAAATCTAATGACGCAGTCTCCATCTAGAAATGTAAATGTACAAACTAGAAATCTAATGACGCAGTCTCCATCTTGAAATGTAAATGTACAAACCAGAAATCTAATGACGCAGTCTCCATCTAGAAATGTAAATGTACAAACCAGAAATCTAATGACGCAGTCTCCATCTAGAAATGTAAATGTACAAACTAGAAATCTAATGACGCAGTCTCCATCTAGAAATGTAAATGTACAAACCAGAAATCTAATGACGCAGTCTCCATCTTGAAATGTAAATGTACAAACCAGAAATTTTATGATGCAGCTTCCATCTTGAAATGTAAATGTACAAACCAGAAATCTAATGACGCAGTCTCCATCTTGAAATGTAAATGTACAAACCAGAAATCTAATGACGCAGTCTCCATCTTGAAATGTAAATGTACAAACCAGAAATCTAATGACGAATTTCTTCTCATCTTGAAATGTGAACATGAAAACATAGACGTTGTTATTCGTATCTTTACATTTCATCTCTGTCTATACGATTGTCATCCTTATTTCATGCATAAACTCTTTATTATGCTTTTGTGCTTCTTTAATGCACTTTTTTTTTCTCTGAGACATTGATACAATTTTTGTTGTTTCTTCTTCTTTCTTTCCTTCCTCATTTGCGCTTCAGCGGGTAGGCGAGATAGTTTGCGTTATTTTATTCTTCCGCTGTTCTCTCTTGCTGTTATGGGTTCTAGTGCTTCTCATTTTCCATCAATCCATCTTTTTATGGTCCTTTTGTTGTTGATTGGTAATTATGATATGGGAAGTAATGACAACTAATATGGTTTGAAATCCGTTCAGACTTGAAGCTACCGTCAATACTTGTCACAATGGTGAAATAAGTGTAGACTTGAGGTTACCGTCAATACTTGTCACAATGGTGAAATTAGTGCAGACTTGAGGTTACTGTCAACACTTGTCACAATGGCGAAATAAGTGTAGACTTGAGGTTACCGTCAATACTTGTCACAATGGCGAAATAAGTGTAGGCTTAAGGTTACTGTCAACACTTGTCACAATGTTGAAATAAGTGTAGACTTGAGGTTACTGTCAACACTTGTCACAATGCTGAAATAAGTGTAGCCTTGAGGTTACCGTCAATACTTGTCACAATGGTGAAATTAGTGCAGACTTGAGGTTACTGTCAATACTTGTCACAATGGTGAAATAAGTGTAGCCTTGAGGTTACTGTCAATACTTGTCACAATGGTGAAATAAGTGTAGGCTTGAGGTTACTGTCAACACTCGTCACAATGTTGAAATAAGCGTAGACTTGAGGTTACCGTCAATACTTGTCACAATGGTGAAATAAGTGGAGACTTGAGGTTACTGTCAATACTTGTCACAATGGTGAAATAAGTGTAGCCTTGAGGTTACCGTCAATACTTGTCACAATGGTGAAATAAGTGGAGACTTGAGGTTACCGTCAATACTTGTCACAATATTGAAATTAGTGCAGATTTGAGGCTACCGTCAATACTTGTCACAATGGTGAAATAAGTGTAGGCTTGAGACTACCGTCAACACTTATCACAATGGTGAAATTAGTGCAGATTTGAGGCTACTGTCAACACTTGCCACAATAGTGAAATTAGTGCAGACTTGAGGCTACTGTCAAGACTTGTCACTGATGAAATTAGTGTAGACTTGAAGCTACTGCCAACACTTGACACAATGGTAAAATTAGTGCAGACTTGAGGCTACTGTCAACACTTGTCACAATGGTGAAATTAGTTGAGACTTGAGGCTACTGTCAACACGTGTCACATTGGTGAAATTAGTGGAGACTTGAGGCTACTGTCAATACTTGTCGCAATGGTGAAATAGGTGTAGAAATGAGGCTACTGTCAATGCTTGTCACAATGGTGAAATTAGTGGAGACTTGATGCTACTGTCAATACTTGTCGCAATGATGAAATAAGTGTAGAATTGAGGCTACCGTCAATACTTGTCACAATGATGAGATCAGTGTAGACTTGAGGCTACCGTCAATACATGTCACAATGATGAAATAAATTAGCGTAAACTTGAGGTTACTGTCAGTACGTGTCACAATGATGAAATTAGTGTAAACTTGAGGCTACTGTCAGTACTTGTCACAATGATGAAATTAGTGTAAACTTGAGGCTACTGTCAGTACTTGTCACAATGATGAAATAAATTAGCGTAAACTTGAGGTTACTGTCAGTACGTGTCACAATGATGAAATAAATTAGCGTAAACTTGAGGTTACTTTCAGTACTTGTCACAATGATGAAATAAATTAGCCTAAACTTGAGGTTACTGTCAGTACGTGTCACAATGATGAAATAAATTAGCCTAAACTTGAGGTTACTGTCAGTACGTGTCACAATGATGAAATAAATTAGCGTAAACTTGAGGTTACTGTCAGTACGTGTCACAATGATGAAATCAGTGCAACAATGTCAACACATTCGATATGTTAATGCAAAATCACGAAGATAAATGACTTTCTGAGTTTGAGAACTTAACAAAAGTTAGGAAGCACTTCTCGACAAATAACTTTAGCATTGTCATCTATAAAGGATAGAGATAATGAAATCATATTTTCAGATTTTGAAAGACAAAGATATTGATGATACAGACATGAAACTGATATCAGTTACCTATGTAACTTTTGATGTGAAGAGACAACAACTGTAAGATACAAAGGAAAGAGCCCTGCAGCTATGGACATAAAGAGAGAAGTCAGACAGGGCTTGTCTTCTATTTCCATGCTCGTTCAATATATGCACTGATCAGATCTTTAAAAACAAAATGAACATGTAAATGCAGTGGGAAGGGGGTCGGGGCAAGTGTTAGGATGTAACGTACACTCCTACTAGGCATGCTGACAGCTTTACTAAAAACGTAACAGAATAGAATACTGACGTTTCGGCTTACATGCTGCCTTCTTCAGAAAACTAGAACAACACAATGAAACAACGACCAACATAATGAAAGTGACATTTAAACATCAATAGATGTATAATGAGCAACCTAAGAAATGCTAATAACATTGTATTACTGACAGAAAACCCAGAAAATGCTGCGTTAACTATTTAACAAAATAAATAAGATAAGCAGATAAAATGGATTGAGTACAAATGTTAAAAAGACTGAAACTGCAAAATAACAGAGATAAACGCCTATAAGTGAGTATCGTAGAAGATGGTAATAATCTAGGAAGAGTTCTAGAATATTGCCATCTTGGACATATCATAACAAGTTATGGAAAATAAGAGACAGAAATAAAGGAATGGGAATGCCCAAAGCGAATAATACGAATAAGAGAATAATAAAGGGCAATATCTACTCAGCGTTCATGTTATGGCTATGGTTATGGAAGGCCCCGGTATCACTGCAAACGAATTAAAATCCATAATTGCTCAAACGCCCGTGCCAGTGGAATCGTCCGAATTAACATTTCATCTCTCAAACAAAGAAATGTAACTGTAGTCCCCATCATAGCAGTCTCAGCACACGCCAAAAGACATAAGGCGAAGCCGCACAGAAAGTGAACACAGCCATCTGTTCTCCATCATACGATATTATCATTCATCGTAAACAATCGGAATATCGAAACACGATCAATACAGATGAAACACACAACTCATAGTGTGCACAAAGCACTTAACTCAGTAGCTCCTCCAACAAGCCGGACTTGGAATATGAGGAAACTGCAAAAAGGAACATTATTCAGACATAGACTTTAATGGTTCCTGCCGCCTATCCACCATATTGACCGGAAGTTCACGTCCTCCTGAAAATGATGATCGTCATTAAAAAAAATGTATAGTGCTTGATAATGCTAGGACATCACTCTGACTCTAAATCCTAACATATGAAACACAGTTAGTAATCGGACTATCCCCGTCGCACATCAAACAACAGACTGTAAGATCTCCCTGCAATGTGAATTTGTGAAATTATGAATCCCTCCTGACTAACATGAACCTCCGGGAGTGACCCCGGTGCTGCAAAGTCATAGACGAACTCCATTTCGCTTTTCAATATTAGCGTACGGCCGTTTTAGGGATATACAATCAGCCATTGTAATGACGTAGCACACACAACAATGACTGCGCCCATAAAATCCCAATTACTCTAATAAATGTAGCCTACAAAGCACGAAAAGATGATGCACAATCTCTAAAGTGAAAACTACGATTGACTTGGCAGAGTCCATATTAATGAGTTGTAACATGTAAATACTTGGCGTCAAACAATTCCAACGCTGGCCTTGGAAGAGCTGTCAATGTGTTGACGTAAACCGCATATAAACTCTAGACAGGGG
This sequence comes from Megaustenia siamemsis, assembly GCA_032433765.1. Taxonomy (NCBI): domain Eukaryota; kingdom Metazoa; phylum Mollusca; class Gastropoda; order Stylommatophora; family Ariophantidae; genus Megaustenia; species Megaustenia siamemsis. The sequence continues at coordinate 92,551,647 of JAVIAB010000051.1, forward strand.
AAGGTCGCATTCACAAACTTGGACTTGACAAAGAGGAGCATTGAGGTGTGTACGACTCTGCACCATCGGCGAAATTTGTTAAGTGGATCATCAGATTGACTTTAACGCAGAAAATTGCATTGTATAAAAAAAAAAAAAAACTAATCAGTCCACAAATGCAATTTCTGCAGCGGCCCAGAGAACATGAACGTTGGACTGCCGTTTCCAATATGGTGAAACGAGGACTACATCGTGCAGAAACATGACTACCTAAACAAGATAATTAAAGCCCTAGAAATGTGGATTTATTGGAGAATGGGAAGCATTGGATAGAAAGAGAAAAAAACATATAACATCTTCTTCTGCTTTCTCATTTGCCTTTCAGCGTCGAGGGGAGATATAATTTGCGGTCTTTTGCTCTTCTGTTCACATCTGCTACTGTTATGTTTCCTAGTGCTTCTAGTATTCCGTCGATCCATCTTTTTCGTGGTCGACCCTTGGGTCTGGTATTCTCGCAATGTTTATTGAGGGCTCGTTGTGTTGTGTTTTGATCATTCTGCCTTGTCACGTGGCCAAACCATTTTATCTGTTGTTTCCTTATATATTCTATGGCCTTATATATTATATTCCTAGCTTTTTTCTCAGTTCTTCATTTCTGATCTTATCTCTCAGACTGTTTCCTGTCATTCGTCTGACACATTTAATCTCAGTAGAGGTTATTTTTCTTATTGTTCTTGCATCTAGGGTCCAGGACTGGCATTGGTAGCACAAGGTTGGGATGAAGATTTAACATATAACAAAACTGTTAAAACAGCAGATGAAAGTATTGAGCACAGTTTGAACAAGAGAAACATCATTTTAAGAACTTGTTTAGTGACACAATAACTTACTAAGAGTCATCCTGGGGGCAATCCGAATACAAGAAATGTGAGGCACAAAGACAACAGTGAACTGACACCATCGAGAGATGGACAGAGGGATCTGTGATAGTACGCACCAACAAAACTAGAGCAAAGGGTGAAATAATGTAGCCAACCTTCTACGCGGAGACGGTATAAGATAATTAAGGAAATGACTAACTATCTATCTATCTATCTATCTATCTATCTATCTATCTATCTATCTATCTATCTATCTATCTATCTATCTATCTATCTATCTATCTATCTATCTATCTATCTATCTATCTATCTATCTATCTATCTATCTATCTATCTATCTATCTATCTATCTACCTACCTACCTACCTATTTACCTACATATCTATCTATATATCTATCTATCTATCTATCTATCTATCTATCTATCTATCTATCTATCTATCTATCTATCTATCTATCTATCTATCTATCTATCTATCTATCTATCTATCTATCTATCTATCTACCTATTGACCTTTCGAGCCGTAGCTGGCCCAGCCCAGATACTCTTTCTCTTATCTAAATTTTATTCTAGCAGTTTTCAATCCTTGTAAAGATATTTTATCAAGTCTCGCCATTTGTCTCTGTTCTGTGCAAGCAACTCTATCTCATCGAGGGAGCCGATTCTAGCACTGCTGCTCTTGTCTCACTGAACAATGTTCTTCTCAGTGTCTCTCTGGGTCGGCCTCTTTTCCTCTTACCTGTTGTTTCCCACATGAGGATTTGCTTTGTTATTCGGTTATTATCTCTCCTCATCACATGTCCAACATATGACCATCGTCTTTTCTTCATTACTGAAGATATTAGTGGTTGATTGGATATATCTATAATTTCCTCGTTTGTTTTGAATTCGTTCCACGCTATACCAAGTATTTTCTTTAGACATTTTTTTCGAATGCGTTCAACTTTGTTTCTATGTCTCTTGTTTTCCAGTTCTCACGTGCATACCGTAAGGGTTGATAGAACGTTTTATTTGAATAGTCTAAGTTTTGTGTTTGTTCTGATGAGTTTTGATTTCAACAACTTTTCAAGGCTTATGAAAGACATTGCTGCTTTAGCTTGTATCCCCTTCCCGATCAATGTGACTTCCAAGATAGATAAAGTGATCGATCTCTTCCACTGGTTTGTTTTACATACAGACTAGCTCGGTTTAAAAGAAGGTATCTTTTCTTCCTGTTTCTCAGACTCTTTTGTTTTGATATTTTCTGTTGTCAAAACATGTTGTTGCTTTTAGCCTTTTCTTTTATTGGCCAGTGAATTAATTTCCTCTGATTGCGTTAGATGTTTCTAAAATATATTCTTCTATAAAGTCGTCATTGTATTCTCATATTCTCCTGTAAAACATGCCTGTAGCCTACACAGCTTTTCTGGTCTGCTAACTAATCGTACATGATTCGCTTCTACATTTCAGGGCCTAGTTTTTAGACAGATTGACGTCACGGTAGTTAAAGCATGGCTGCAAGGTCCCCGTTCAAGGAACCCACAAAGCGGTCGTCTTGATGTAGACTTCACAGGACTGGCTTTAACTTCCGACAACTATTTTTTTTCTTTACAAAAATGTGTTATAAACAAGTTTTATTTCATGAAATGATACTTTTACATCACTTATTTGACATATCAAATTCTGTTGTCACTGCTACAACAAACTGACGTTATTAGCGTTCCTGGGTCTCTTTAATTGATATCGTTTTGATTCTTTATTACTAAGAAAAAACATGATTTCCTGCTTTAAAAAAATGGAGATTCCCTCACATAGAAACCTTGACCAGCACGTTTATTATTCATAATTTAGATGTTGTGCTATGTGCGTGTATGTGCTCATAAGATGACTTTAGATCCCACATAATCTCACAAACCATACGACTTGAAACGTTCTATCCTCGAGAAGCTCGCCTTACTGTCCTTCCATATAAAACTCTATAACAAAAACCGTCTGCTTGTCCCTTACAGTTCCAGTGTTGGTGCAATCTTAAGGGCGGCATTCCTGTCGGAGATGAAAGTTCAGAGAAAAAAGGAATTAGGTATGCCACGTCAGACTAACGAGCAATTTGACGTTTGATGTTGTTGCAACTCGTAAAATCCTCGGCTTAATTAGATATTCGGGTTTAGCCAGACATCCGGGCATTACTACAGCGCCTTCTATTTTCCGGCACTTTGGAAATCTTTTAGCCATTTCTCCGGAGAGAAGCTGTCAGCTCGAGTTAGCTTCTTTCACAGACAAGTGGCTGTCACCTGATTTCTCATTAAGTTAACTGCTCTCTTATTTTGACAAATTTCCTTCTCTTTAATAAATACACATTCAAACAGTTCAGTATGTCTGTCTGTGTCTGTCTGTGTGTGTATTTCTGTCTGTCTGTCTGTTCATCCACTTCCCATTATCACAATACCTTTCATTACCCAGTTTGACACTAAAACAAAGCTGCATCACTCTTTTGATCTCGCAGAATTGTCAAAAGTACAAAATAACTGCTGCCACCGAAACGTCTGATGATGTCACTGACAAGTATTCTTTTCTACTCTCACTTCTGTGACTTCTTACTCATCTCGACATTAAAGTTAAAACAGTTTCTTTCTTTTCATCTTGCAGAACCGTTCAATGTAGAGAAGAGTGTTATTGCTAAAGTGTCTCGTTAAAATGGCTGACATTCAAGGGTTTACTTTGATCAACGATTTCACCCAATCATTTCCTACGATGAAGCAAACTGTACATGTTTGACACGCTGGATTAAATACAAATTCTTGTGCACGTGTTTTACTTTTTAACTGGATTTTTGTTTTGTGCCGCAGAAACCCGCTATTCATTGTAGTTTTTATCACTTTCGCTGGCCGGTCAAAATTACTAGGTAGGACAGTTGTGGGCTGCGGGCTGTAGGTCGCCCACTCTGGTCTAAACTCTGTCCGTGACACCAAAACAAGACCGGTTCTGTATTTTTTCATCTTTTCTTTCGAATGATCAAGATGACTAAATTATCCTATTGGTTCGAGACCTTTTGCTGCTGACCACCAGTATCGATGTCTACATCCGGTCTATTTACAATCATACTTTTCGTCAACATGATGTTTTTGGTTCATTTGATGTTTCAATTTTATCTTTTGATGGCACAACAATTCCGCTGGAGTTCTTATTCGTTCTTGTACCTATATATATACATATATTACTCCTATATTGAACACACCCCCGTGTGTTACCGGGGCCTCATTATGTGGGAAGTAAAGAATAGTGACACTGTGACCTTCCAGGCATGTCGTAAGAGGCGACAAAGGAGGTTGATCGATGACTTGACAAGCTGTCATTGTAAAAAGTATTGTTATGGAAACAGAACCATAGACTTTAGAAGCAGTGATCTCTGCAATATGTGCCATTTTGGAACGCAAGGTTTCTGCTTTTGAGATTCTAGTTCTGCCCTATGTGCCGTCTTCGGCTCGAAAGGACAATAGATAGATATTGAATACCTACTACCTATAGATATTTTACCCTATATTGAAAAATTTCTACCTATAGATCTAGTACTCCTATATTGAATACCTTCTACCAATAGATCTATCCCTCCTGTATCGAATACCTTCTACCTATAGATCTATTACTCATATATTGAATACCTTCTACCTATAGATCTATTACTCCTATATTGAATACCTTCTACCTATGCATCTATTACTCCTACATTGAATACCTTCTACGTATACATCTATTACCCCTTTATTGAATACATTCTACTATGCATCTATTACTCCTATATTGAATACATTCTACTATGCATCTATTACTCCTATATTGAATACATTCTACTATGCATCTATTACTCCTATATTGAATACCATAAATAATACGAAATTTAGGCCCGGAAGATGTGAATTTGATGAATTATTTATGTGGGGGAAAAAAATAATAATGAAGGTGCTGAAGTTTAGAAAGATAAAACAACAAAACTATTACACACAATTTCCGGTGAAACAAATCAAATATTTGAGAATATAAAGAGGTCAATGACATGAAAATACAAGGGGAAAAAGGCAGAAGAAGAAATAGTTTAACAGTGGGATGAGTGGCGGAATCAGTTACAGAATGTTCAATCAAGGGAAGACAGGTTCAAACATCACTGTCAGGTAACACTTTCAGATGTGGAGACTGTACGGCAAGATCATATGCCCCTGCTGTAAGTACAAGCCAGAAACAGTCGACAGTGAGCGAGATCATTTTGAAACATGAATGAAGCGGGCATTAACAGGTGATTCAGGGCACGTAGGACGATGTAAAAATATAGACTAGATATGAATATCAAAAAGACTAAAACTATGATCATAAACGAAGAAGATACTCAAAACCCACAACTGGATATCAAAATAGAAGGAATTGATGTGGAGAAGTTCAGAACTACAACTACCTTGGACATACTATAACAAGTGATGGAAAATGTACAACTGAAATAAATAAAAGAATAGGAATGGCAAAAAGTAATTTTAATGTCATGAAGAACATGCTAACATCAAAACAAATAACACCAGGGCTAAAACTAAGAATAGCAAAATGTTACATCTTCTCAATATTCCTATATGGTGCAGAAACATGGACATTAGACAAGAAAACTGAACAGAGAATTGAAGCCTTTGAAATGTGGATATATAGAAAAATAGGTAGAATTGGATGGAAAGAAAAGAAAACAAACGATGAAGTCTTAAAATAAGTAAAAATAAAAAGAGAACTACTAAGCACAATTCAAACAAGACAAATGCGACTTTTGGGGCATGTTAAAAGACACAACAGCCTACTAAAAGTAATCCTGGAGGGCAAAATACAAGGTAAAAGAGGCAGAGGCAGACCAAGACTAACATGGACGAGTAACATTAAAAGAGAGACAAATCAGCCTATGGCAACCTGCACTATCAAAACAAGAGACACTCAGAGAAGGCACTCGATGATGATGATGATGATGATGATGATGATGATGATGATGATGATGATGAGGACGATGTAACCAATTAGCTACTGGAACTCTTTCCCCTTCTTCAGCTTGTCAGCGTTCACCAGTTCAATGTGCTTGGGTCAATCCTAGCAGTGTTGCACTAGTTCATGGCAAGACGCGACATCTCCATCTTTCGGCCCGACACATCCACATTGAGCGTGAACAAACTTTTAATAGTTCAGCAACTATGTTAGGCTGGCATCCATCTTTGCCTACTTTTATAGACTTGTAATGTCAATGCCAAAAAGGGAGCCCATAAAAACATCAGAAAGAAACAACAATAAATATTTTTCTGGCACATCGTGAGAAGAGGAAAGTTGGAATATTTGGTTACAACAGGCAAAATACAAGGAAAGAGAGATCGCGGGCGACAAAGAGAGAAAATACTAGATCACTTGGTGTCATGGCATGGAAAACAGTTAACAACAGAACTGATACGATGTTCTGTAGATAGAAGATTGTGGAAGGACCTGATCGCCTACGCCAAACGGTATGGCACATGGTGATGATGATGAACATCATTGCGTTCCTTAGCATACACAGAGTGCATCCACAAGGGATATTTTGTTATTCTTGTCACTCAGAGTACTAGACACCAGGTCTCAGAGAAGCATTTCAGGGGCAGAGGTATGTTTACAACACTCGGGAAAAAAATCACAAATAATCACAACAGAAAAAAAAGAACAATAGACATTCCGAAGCCGGATTGAACCCGTACTCCTCAACACAGCGCCATGCCGCAAGAAACAAACGCTAGAGAACACGGCCAACTCAGCTACTTAAAAAAAATGTTGCTTTCATTGGCGATGTCTTTCACGCATGTGTACTATATCATAAGGTTTAGAACACAACTCGGAAATAAATTGCATATTTTGTATTTTCCTATTAAGACAAGTTTCTGCCGTAGGGCTGAATACTTGCGTTGCAGAAAATAGTTATAGGACGAGACAGCACTACTCAGGGCTGAATACGTGCGTTGCAGACAAACTGGTATAGGACGAGACAGCACTACTCAGGGCTGACTACGTGCGTTGCAGACAAACTGGTATAGGACGAGACAGCACTACTCAGAGGCTGAGGGAAGGTATAGGGTGTTTATAAAGTCTCACTACACTTGGTATCTAGGTCAATTTGAAAAAAATGTTTATGACGTCATCACAATATGTGCTCAATGGTAAGTTCACTTGTTGCGACAGTTTTCTTAATGACTTGTCTGGACTTTTAAGGATTCTGTCTTGGATATCTAAACATATTTCATCATTCACAGCAGGCCTACCAGATCGTGGAGCATCTTCCACATTTCCAGTAGCAATAAACTTATTCAACAAATTTCATTGACAGTGGGAGCACATATTGTGATGACGTCATAAACATTTTTTTTTCAAATTGACCTAGATACCAAGTGTAGTGAGACTTTATAAACACCCTGTACAATCTTGATGAATTCGAAGGGAACAAACTTTCACCGGCTGTGGCGGGACTCGAACCACGTCCTACTTTCTCGAGGCCGACACTTTACTACCACTAGACCATCCAGCATCTCACCCACCGCACCCCACCCCAAATCGCCGGAACTATCAAGTGCATCATTGTTGCCATTTGATGAAACGATTCATTAAGCCCTAGTTGTCACTAGTGCATGTTCGATGATTCTGCCAACTAATCAACTCAGACAGTGAATATAATAAGGAAAATAAAAATAAAACGATTACGTACAAAGATTAATACTGATTTATAATTTCACATTGCAGGGAGACCTTATGGTCTGTTGTTTGATGTGCGACGTGGCATAATCCGACGACTAATTGTGTTTCATATGTTCGGATTTGGAGACAAAAATTATGTCCTAACATCATCAAGCGCTAAAAATTTTTAAAATATGACGATCATCATTTTCAGGAGGACGTGAACTTCTGGTCAATATGGTGGATAGGCGGCAGGAACCGTTAAAGGCTATGACTGAAAAGTGTTTCTTGTTGCAGTTTCCTCATATTCCAAATCCTGCTTGCTGCAGGAGCTATTGAGTTAAGTGCTCTGTGCACACCGTGAGCTGTGTGTTTCATCCGTTATAGTCGTGTTTCAATATTCCGATTGTTTATGATGACTGATGATATCGTATGACAGGGAACATACGGTTGTGTTCACTTTCTGTGCGGTTTCGCCTTATGTCTTTGGCGTGTGCTGAGACTGCTATGATGGGGACTACAGCTACCTTTCATTTTTTAGGAGATAAGATAGTACCTTTTTTATTTAACACAGGCTTACTGAAAACCCTACTTCTGTAACAAAGACTTACTGACAACCCTATATATTTAGCGCAGACTTACTGACAATCCTATTTATTTAACACAGACTTACTGACAACCCTGTTTATTTAACACAGACTTAGTGATAACCCTATATATTTAACACAGACTTACTGACAACCCATTTATTTAACGCAGACTTACTGACAACCCTATTTATTTAACACAAACTTACTGACAACCCTATATATTGAATGCAGACTTACTGACAACCCATTATTTTAACACAGACTTACTGACAATCCAATTATTTCTAACAGACTTACTAACAAACCATTTATTTAACACAGATTCACTGACACCCTATTTATTTAACGCAGACTTGCTGATGATCTATTTATTTAAAACAGACTTACTGACAACCTGTTTATTTAACACAGACTTACTGACAACCCTATTAATTTAACGCAGACTTACTGACAACCTATTTATTGTAAACAGACTTACTGACAACCCATACAAGCTATATTACAAGCTAACCACTGCTAATTTTCTACAAGTAGACACATCCTTACATATGTTCTGTCCTTCCTAAAAGCACGTGCTAAGTCGCTACTCCACAAAATTATAGATGTCCAGCCTAGTCTGATTACTCGCCCTCAGCCACAACTGATTACCGTCACATGATTTACTGTGTGACAGTCAGCATTTCCAAGAAACCTCACCATCGGAAGTCACTAACGCTCAATCTGGTGGAACTGCCATCACGGTGGTTCTTGCCCTCGGCTCTTTAATTGCCAGCTTTTACGCGCCGAAAACAAAATCTTTGTTTCTCTAGCTCTTTGGTTTATGCCCTTCTCCCAGCAGTACTGGACTTTATCATTTATATCTGACGCTGGAAAACACAACTTCAATTTAACCGTCTCTTCTGGCAGAACTTGAGCGCCACATGCTTGCTCGTGGCAAACAAATGTTTCTAATCAGCTCACTTTAACTTTCATTAGAAAGAAGATAACAAAGATTTACAAAAACAGTTTCGCTAAGACATTTGTGTTATATTTATATGTTATATTTGTTTGTCATACTTATATGTTATATTTATATGCTATATTTATATGTTATACTTATATGTTGTTTTATATGTTATATTTATATGTTATACATATTTGTTATACTTATATGTTATATCTATATGTTATATTTATATGTTGTACTTATATGTTATATTTATTTCTGAAGTCATCAAAGGGAGGATGGTTTAAGGTGGGTGGGCTTTGGGGATTCAAATAATATATGAAAACACGTATTGTCATTAATGCAATCAATCATCATCATCATCGTGTGCCTTCTCCGCAACAAAGGTTGGCTACCATGGATCGCCATTCTACTCTGTTTCTTGCTTTGATGGTGCAGGCTGTCATAGATTGACTTGACCATCTTTTGATGTTACTCGTCCATGTTAGTCTTGGTCTGCCTCTGCCTCTTTTACCTTGCATTTTTCCTTCCAATATTATTTTTATTAGGCTGTTGTGTCTTTTAACATGCCCCAAAAATTTCATTTGTCTTGTCTTAATTGTATTTAGTAGTTCTCTTTTTATTTTCAGTTGTTTTAAAACTTTATCGTTTGTTATCTTTTGTTTCCATCCAATTCTACCTATCCTTCTATAAAATCCACATTTCAAAGGCTTCAATTTTCTGTTCTGTTTTCTTGTCTAATGTCCATGTTTCTGCACCATACAGGAATGTTGAGATGTAACATTTCGCCATTCTTAGTTTCAGCCCTGTTGATATTTGTTTTGTTGTTAGTATATTTTTCATGGCATTAAAATTACTTTTGCCATACCTATTCTTTTGTTTATTTCAGTCTTGCATTTTCCATCATTGGTTATAGTATGTCCCAGGTAGTTGTAACTCTGGACTGTCTCCAGATGTATTCCCTTAACTGTGATATTTAATTGTAGGTCTTGAGAATTTTCTTTGTTTATGATCATAGTTTTAGTCTTTTTGATATTCATTTCTAGTCCATATTTTTTGCTTGTTATGTTTATCACATTAAGCAATTGTTGTAGGTCTTTAGGATTTTCTGCTAGTAGAACAGTATCATCAGCATATCTTAGGTTATTGATTATCTTTCCATTAATGTTTAGGCCTGGTATCTCTGAGATGTTTTTAAAGATTTGCTCAGTGTATAGATTGAACAAGCTTGGTGATAGGATGCATCCTTGTCTTACTCCTCTTTTTATGTCCATGGGTGTAGAGTTCTCCTTGTTATATCTTATTATTGCTGTTTGCTCCCAGTACAAATTACATATTAGTCGTATGTCTGCGTCATCTAGATTTATATCCATTAGGCAGTCTATAAGTTGGTTATGGTGTATTCTATCGAAAGCTTTGGTGTAGTCTATAAAGCAGGCATATATTGGTTTGTTTACTTCTGTGTACTTTTCAATCAATGTTCTCATTATACAATCAAAAGATATGAAAAACACGTATTGTCATTAGCACAATTAATAGATATGAAAACACGTATTGTCACTAATACAATCAATAGATATGAAAACACGTATTGTCACTAATACAATCAATAGATATGAAAACATGTATTGTCATTAATATAATCAATGGATACGAAAACACGTTAAATAAAGGACTTCCGTTTCAAAATGGTGGAACGTTTCACATTCTCTCAATCGCCGTAGAAAATGCATCTGGGGTTTGATTAATTTCGGCTCTGTGATGCAATTTTCTATGTTGAAATCAAAATGGTGTTCTACTTAGCAAATCTGCGCCGACGAAGTGGACAAATCTGCGCCGCCGAGTACACACAGCAATGTTCCTTTTTGACAAGTCAAGTATTGTAAAAGCGACCTTCATCGTCTAGTGTTGAGATGCGGTTTATGTCACATTGAGTGCTGTTCAATGGCCGACGTTCGAATTGTTTGACGCAAGTTATTTACATGCTGAAACGCATTAATGTGGACTGCTCCGTCAAGTGGACCGAAGATTTTCCTCTTTGGGGAATTTGCACCGTGTTTCGTTCGTTGTACGCTAACCGTAGGGTCTGTTGTTTGATGTGTGACGGGTATAATTCGACGACTGTGGGTTTATATGTTCTGTTGCAGTCAAGAAAGATGTCCCAACATCATCAAGCGCTATACATTTTTTGTTCTCAATATGACGATCATCATTTTCGGGAGGACGTGAACTTCCGGTATATGGTGGATAGGCGGCAGGAACCATTGAAGGCTATGTCTGAAAAGTGTTCCGTGTTGCAGTTTCCTTATATTCCAAGTCCGGCTTGTTGCAGGAGCTACTGAGTTAAGTGCTCTGTGCACACCGTGAGCTGTGTGTCTCATCCGTTTTGTTCATGTTTCGATATTCAAATTGTTTACGATGAATGATGATATCGTATGACAGGGAAAAGTTGGCTGTGTTCACTTTCTGCGTGGTTCGCCTTATGTCTTTTGGCGTGTGCTGAGACTGCTACGATGGGGACTACAGTTACCTTTCTTTGTTTAGGAGATGAGTTAGCAATTCGGATGATTCCACAGGCACGGAGGGTTGAGCGATTATGGATTTTAATTCGTTTTCAGTGATACCGAGGCCTTCCATAACCAATAGATACGAAAACACGTATTGTCATTAATACAACCAATAGATATAAAAACACGTATTGTCATTAATATAATCAATAGCAGACTGTTGTAAATAAAAGAAACAAATCAAAACAGTGAATCCGATTCAAACGCCCCTTATCCATAAGTGCGTCACACAGATTGTGAGAAGTGAGAGTCTAGATTTTCGTCCGGAAAAAGGACTATCGTTGGGGCACCATTGACATACTTCCCCAACCCTTTCCCTTTCTCTATATCTACAGTCTTTGAGGCTCGAGGACAAATCTAGGTTTGTCCACTCTTTGATGTTATCTCCCCATCTCTTTTTTTGCATAGTTTTCCTTTTCGCTCCTTTCACATTTTCTTGCAGAACGGTCTTTGTTAGATTAGACTAAGACAATAGAGATCTCAATCACGTGTAGCCAGCACGCCACTGACATCAACATTCAAATGAACGACTCTATGGGGTGTGTATACACTTGTACACTACGAGTTGATGAGTGAACAAAGTCTTGACCTCGGCTTTCCTGAGAATGTTCTGGGCTCTCCGAGAACATTCACACCAATGACTTATTTCAATCAGGAACTGTCTCTACCTGAAATTTGACAATAAACACACATTTGATGGCAGCTTGACTGAGCTGGACTCAGACAACATTTATTCAAACAATTATTGTGAACCTAAGAAAAAAAATATGAACTTTACTTGGTGTCTGAATATAATTACTTTCATTTGCAACTTTTTTACTGAATATTTATTGCAAATAATTGTCCACACTTTACGTGAACACTCTATTGGTTAAGACACTCATGTCGCTCTAACTGAACTCCATTGCACACATCGTTCAGTATGAAGCAAAGGTCTAAGCTGTCATTAAGTAGGGAGCAAAAGTCCAAGCTATCGATAAGAAGGGAGCAATGGTCCAAGCTATAATTCAGAATGGAGCAACGGTATAAGATATAGTTAAGTAAGGAGCAAAAGTCTAAGCTATTATTAAGTAGGGAGCACAGGTCCAAACTATCATTCAGTAGAGAGTAAAGGTCTAAGCTATAATTCAGTAGAGAGTAAAGGTCCAAGCTATCATTAAGTAAGGAGTAAAAGTCCAAGCTATCATTAAGTAAGGAGTAAAGGTTCAAGCTATCATTAAGTAAGGAGTAAAAGTACAAGCTATCATTAAGTAGAGAGTAAAAGTCCAAACTATCATTAAGTAAGGAGTAACGGTCCAAGCTATCATTAAGTAAGGAGTAACGGTCCAAGCTATCATTAAGTAAGGAGTAACGGTCCAAGCTATCATTAAGTAAGGAGTAAAAGTACAAGCTATCATTAAGTAGAGAGTAAAAGTCCAAACTATCATTAAGTAAGGAGTAAAGGTTCAAACTATCATTAAGTAAGGAGTAAAGGTTCAAACTATCATTAAGTAGAGAGTAAAGGTCCAATCTATCATTAAGCAGAGATCAAATCCCAGACTATCATTAAGTAGAGAGCAAAGGCCAAGGTCAGTTATTTACCCACGAGTTCAAATGATGTTCCATAAAAATCGTCATCGCCATTCATAATACATCTGTGTATTACTACAGTAGCCATGATGATACTTCTGAACAGCTATTACGAAACTTTCATTTTAGTTCAATAACCAAGATGACACCTCCGAAAAACACGTATAATAGCCATAATGACACCTCCGAAAAGATATAATAGCCAAGATGACACCTCCGTAACGAACGGTATAATAATCAAGATGACACCTCCGTAACGAACGGTATAATAGCCAAGATGACACCTCCGTAACGAACGGTATAATAGCCAAGATGACACCTCCGTAACGAACGGTATAATAGCCAAGATGACACCTCCCTAACGAATGGTATAATAATCAAGATGACACCTCCGTAACGAACGGTATAATAGCCAAGATGACACCTCCGTAACGAACGGTATAATAGCCAAGATGACACCTCCCTAACGAATGGTATAATAGCCAAGATGACACCTCCGTAACGAACGGTATAATAGCCAAGATGACACCTTCAAAAAACGATATAATAGCCAAGATGACACCTCCGTAACGAACGGTATAATAGTCAAGATGACACCTACGAAAAAACGATATAATAGCCAAGATGACACCTCCGAAAAGCGATATAATATCCAAGATGACACCTCCGAAAAACGATATAATAGCCAAGATGACACCTTCGAAAAACGATATAATAGCCAAGATGACACCTCCGAAAAACGATATAATAGCCAAGATGACACCTTCGAAAAACGATATAATAGCCAAGGTGACACATCCGTTATGATATAATAGCTAAGATGACCTCTCCGTAACGAACGGTATAACAGCCAAGATGACACATCCTAATGGTATAACAGCCAAGATGGCACCTCCTAATGATATAACAGCCAAGATGACACATCCTAATGGTATAACAGCCAAGATGACACATCCTAATGGTATAACAGCCAAGATGGTACCTCCTAATGGTATAACAGCCAAGATGGCACCTCCTAATGATATAACAGCCAAGATGACACATCCTAATTGTGTATTAGGCAATCTAAAGATCTGCACTACTGTGGTAGCCGTGACGACACTATTTTAACTGCAATATCCTGGATGACATCACTAGTAAAATACAAAACAAGAGCTTCGTCCTGCTAAAATTAGTTCTTTGGTTATATTCTATTGGTAGAGTCATATCACAGGTGCGACGAAACGCTGGACCACGAAGCCAATTTAATGAGATCTCTCTCAAGAAAACAACGTCGCGTGTTCTCAGTCATTACTGCGAAGATCAAGACTGGGCCTCCTATTACCAGAGACAGAGCATTTTAGGGCCTCAGACTTTCATTGATGTGTCAGTCTAATGTCTTGCTCCCTAAGGAGCCTACATCAATGAAAGGTACAAATGTGTTCCTTCGAGAAGATCTCTACTGGGAGTTTTGAGGCTTTATAGAGAAATATACATATTGTCTCAATATGGTTGTTGAATGGAGCACAGCGACCAATAATGATGAAGCGTATATGAAACTTCGAGTATCGGGGTCAGCATCTGTGTGTACAGAATGGAACAACAGAGAGAGCAGATTACAAATGTATAATAAACGGGGTACAGAAATCATTATAATTCCCAAATGTGTTGAGATACTAAGCGATAATGAGTTGAATCACTGAAGCGGCTTCCTTAAGTCAGTAATGGCCATACAACGTATCGTGAGTGAATCCTTCTTAATCACGTTGCTGCTCTCAGACTTTTAAATTCAATTTTCAAATGGGCTTCTTTGTTATAACTTGGGGCTGGATAAACCTCCCATCTCTCCACAAGTCCAAGTGGCTCTTTACTTAATCACACTCGTCGGGGCCTGATAAGGGAATAAATGATAGTGGTGGTGTGCGCTACCAGGCACGGTAGGGGCGATAACAAGGGTTGGGCATTGGGACTGCTTATCTCATGCTGTAAAAGGAAATGTGGCTACGCTATACCTTCTCAAACTAATCACCAACATAGATCAATTCGGGAGCCGCGATAGCTCAGTGGTTAGTGAACTGGACTACAAAGGACAAGGGGAGGCTTCGGTCCCAACCAACGGCTTCCGGGTTCACCCAGCCTTAAATGGGTACCGGATTTTTTTCTGGGAAAGTAAAGCGGCACTGGCGTAATACCGACCACATTACCGCAAAATTATGTGCTGAAGGTCTGTAAAATGTATGGTCACTAACCCATAATCCCCATACGCCCACATAGCGTGACGGGGTCTTTATTTTTTTTACTTATAGATAAGGTGACCATTCGTCCCGGATTATCCGGGACAGTCCCGGAATTTGACATTTTTTGAACCTTTGTCCCGGATTAGCTGCCGTACCGGTTTTGTCCCAATTTTGGCATATTTTTTAGCTTTTGTCCCGGATTTGATAAAAAATAATTTGGGACACAAACGTTTACCAATTGTGCCATTTTGGTATACGGCGTACATTTCTTCAATTAAAAAAAATATTATTCCGTTGCTGTGTAGACAATTTTGTCTAATATCAAAACAGTAAAATGCGCTCCTAGTTTTAAATCTCGTATATATTCGTTGTGTTACTAACTTTCACTTTCACTTTCGCAAAAAATGGCACCGAAGCGTAATTGTAGTTTTAATCAAGATTTACAAAAGGAATACCCTTTTATAAAAAAAGTCTACATCGTCATCAGACTTCACTGTAAGATGTAATATATGTTCATCCAGGTTTACTATTAACCATAGTGGACGTGGTGATATTAAGAGCCACATAAATAGTGATAAACATAAGAGAGCCGTCGCTACTGCTGCATCAAGCTCGTCGTTGACACATTTTTTTCGAGCTGAACAGGTTGGTGACAAAGAAGAACAGTTAGCTGATACAGAAGGTGCCTTTGCATATCATACAGTGAGGCACAATCACACGTTTAGATCTATGGACTGCACATCAAAATTGCTTCAGGTAACCTTAGAACCAAAATGTGCTTGTGCACGTACGAAAACAGAAGCTATTATTCGGAATGTGTTCACACCCCATGCTCTAAACGAGTTGAGATGTGACCTAGAAAACGTAACATTTATCTCCATACTGACAGATGCCTCCAACCACAAAGAAATCAAGATTTTTCCTTTGCTTGTCAGATACTTTGATCGCAATAAGGGACTGAAAGTTAAAATATTAGAGTTGAAGTCATTGCCTGGTGAAACATCTGATATAGTAAGTAGTTTTCTTATTGACTGTCTAACTGAAAATGGTTTAGAACTGAAAGTAGTTGGATTATGTGCAGACAACACAAATTCTAATTTTGGGGGCGCTGAAAGAAAAGGACAGAACAATGTTTTCACAAAACTGAATGAAAACCTTGGACATAGTTTGATAGGTGTTGGATGTGCTTGCCATATTTTCCACAACACTGTTCGAGCAGCTGCAGACGTATTGCCTGTTGATGTTGAAATGACTATTGCAAAAATTTATCTGACTTCAAATCATACACAGTTAGAGTTGAAAGTCTCAAGGAGTTTTGTCAGTTTGTCGACACAGACTTCCAGATGATTTTAGGTTATGCACAAACTAGGTGGCTTGCGCTCTTGCCTGCTGTTGAAAGGGTTCTTTACATGTTCCTGCCTCTAAAATCATATTTTCAATCTCAAGACAGATGCCCAATTTTTATACAGGAATTCTTTGAAAACCCACTGTCTGAGGCATGGCTTATTTTGGTTCACAGTCAGGCATCCTCTTTCCACGAAGCAGTGCAGAAAGTAGAGGGACAGATGGTCACTGTATTTGAAGTCATTGACAACATCAATAGGTTGAAAGCTATCTTGGAGTCCAAGCTGGAAGACGGCTTCTTGCCATCAAGAGTTCAGATAATCCTTAAAAAGCTGGAAATGGAAGGATTTCCACGTGATGATGTGAACAAGTTTAACGCCAGTGTTTCTTCATTTTATGAAACAGCTTTAAGTTATTTGAAGAAATGGGCTGCAAATAATTTTCAAAACCTAGAGTCTTACAGCTGGGTAATGCTGAACAGAACACCAAATTGGCAAGATATTGAGAAGTCTTCATCATTAGTGAGTCAAACAGTGCCTTCAGTCGACTTTCCAGAAAATGAAATGTATGACGAATATGTCTACATGAAACAGTTCGTTACTTCACAACAAATTAGTGAGTGGAGTCTTAATAAAACATTACCAGGGCAGCGTTGGGTTGAACTAGCTTCCCACTTCAGAAACAATCATGTGCCCGTTTCACATATTCTGAAGTTGGCAGAGTTCTTGTTGTGTCTACCTGGAACAAATGCTGCAACAGAACGAGTGTTTTCTCTGATGAACAGTTTGTGGACAAATGATAAAACACAACTAGGTGTTGAAACTTTAAAAGCCATGTTGATCACCAAAGTGAACTATGAGGGAACATGTGTCGAATTTTATAAGATGCTGCATACAAAGAAGGACATTTTACAGAAAATTCACTCATCTGAAAAGTACAGCATCTCTGTTTCACCTTCAATTTAAGTGAGTATCACTGTTTTTTTTTTATCTCCTGATTATCCTGATAGCGTATTGTAGGTCTATATTATTAGATGTTTTAAAATGTATGTATTATTCACTTGAAAATGACAGCAAGAAGAAATGTAATTTTATTGGTGGAAAATTGAAATAAAATTATTCCGTCCCGGAATGGGATTTCAAAAATATGGTCACCTTACTTATAGATCCATTCAGTCTGTTCTAATACAACTATTAACCATACCCGGGATCGCATTTGAATACGGTTAATAGAACAACACAGCCTTCATTCTTGACACTCTAATCTCTGGTTAAGGAAAACCATGTACGGTATTTACGAAACAAATTAGATGTGAATATTACAGACATGAGAAAGTGAATATTAAAAATGTGAGAATGAGAATATTACAAAATGATAATATGAATATAACAGATATGAGAATGTGAACATTACAAATATGATAATGTGAATATAACAGATTTGAAAATGTGAACATTACAAATATGATAATGTGAATATAACAGATATGAGAGTTTGCACATTACAAATATGAGGATGTGAACATTACAAATATGAGAATGTGAACATTACAAATATGATAATGTGAACATTCTATCTATCTATTGTCCTTTCGAGCCGAAGACGGCACATAGGGCAAAACCACAATCTCAAAAAACAGAAATCTTGCGTGCCAAAATGGCACAGATTGCAGAGATCACTGCTTCCAAAACTTATGGCTCTGTTTCCATAACAATACTTTTTTACAATGACAGCTTGTCAAGCCATCGATCAACCTCCTTAGTCGCCTCTTACGACATGCCTGGAAGGTCACAGTGTCACTATTCTTATAGTGTAATGTGAACATTACAAATATGTTAATGTAAACATTTGTTCAAGTTAGTTAAACATATCATGTTTGACGTGCTGGCTAAATTAATCATATTGTGAAGCCTGTGAGGTGGCATTTAAAATGTCTCTTCTTCTTCTCTGTTTCCTAAAGCCTTCGGCAAAGAGGGAACATTTAGTGTTATTGACAGTGTTCTTTGCTTCGCCTTATATATTTATTCTGTCAACTTGGGAGGTCTACCTCTACTTCTTCTATTGCTGTATCTGACTGTTAGTGCTTGTTGAGAAATGTTTGCCGGGAGACGCGCTACATGCCCAAACCATTTAGTTCACAATCAGAAATCTGTGTGTCGGTCACCCGGGAAGCTCTCCAAAAATGTCTCTCATTCTGTTTGCCGTAATAAAATTCTCTCAATCAGTATTCTAATTCTCTAATAAACGTCTCCCATTGTGTTTGCTATTTCTCCGCTATATATGCCTCCCATTCTGTTTCCTCTTCTTCTACCTTTTAGCTCCCAGTGGAGCATAGGTCTTCAACAAACACTTTCCAAGTCGTTCTGTTTTTTGCAATTCTTTTAAGATCATTCCATGTCTTCCCCATCATCTTCATCTCTGCTTCAATCTGTCTTCTCCAAGAATTCCTTGGTCTTCCTCTTTGTCTTTTCCCCTGGGGATTCCAAAAAAGGGCCTGTTGTGTAATACTCTCAGTTGGCTTCCGCAGCGTGTGTCCTATCCATCGCCATCGTCTTCGCTGTATCTCCCTATCCACTGGTACCCGACCGGCACATTTCCACAATTCCACGTTTGTGACCCTGTCCTGCCATCTCCATCCCCTTATTCTGCGCAAGCATCCATCAATGAAAGTCTGCACCTTCGCGATTGTCAATCCTGCCATTCTCCATGTTTCACAGCCATACAACAGAACCGACTTAACACTGGAGTTGAAAATTTGTATTTTTGTATTTAGCCTAATTTCTTTGGATTTCCATATGTTTCCCAGTGCAATGAAAGCTCCTCTTGCTTTTGATATCCTTATCCTGGTATCGTTCTCCGCTCCTCCCTCTCCATCTATACCACCGCCCAGATATATATAAGACTGTACGTCCAGTAGAGGCATTTCTCCTAGTTTTATTTGGCCACTGCCAACTGCACCAATTCTCACAATGTTGGTCCCATCTCCATTAATCTTTAGTCCTAGCTGCTGTGATCTCACATCTAATATACTCATTTTATCTTGCATCTGTTGGTGGCTGTGTGATAGGAGAGCTATGTCATCAGCAAAGTCTAAATCATCAAGTTGTTTGGTCAGTGACCACTGGATCCCATTTCTGTTGTTTTGAGTTATTTTCATAATCCAATCTATGGCCAGTAGAAAGAGAAATGGAGACAGAAGGCATCCTTGCCTTACTCCTGTTCTTATTTCAAATGCTTCTGTAAGCTGTCCTTCATGCACCACACTACATTTTGTTCCTTCATACATTGTTTTTATCAGGTTAATAAACTTTATGGGGATTCCATAATGACTCAGCAACTTCCAAAGCATTCTTCTGTCTAAACTATCAAATGCCTTTTCGTAATCTATGAATCCAATATAAAGTGGGGATTTTAGTTCTAAACTTTGTTCAACTATTATACGTTGTTATTCTGTTTCCTAGTACTCCAATAAATTTATCACAATCTGTTTGCTAGTTCTCCAATATATGTCTTCCATTTTGTATCCTAGTTCTCCAATAAATGTATCACAATCTGTTTACTAGTTCTCCAATATATGTCTTCCATTTTGTATCCTAGTTCTCCAATAAATGTATCAAAATCTGTTTGCTAGTTCTCCAATATATGTCTTTAATTTTGTATGCTAGTTCGCCAAGAAATGTCCCTCATTATGCATGCTAGTTCTCCAATAAATGTCTCTCATTCTGTATACTAGCTCTAAAAAAATGTCTCTCATTATGTATACTAGCTCTAAAAAAATGTCTCTCATTATGTATGCTAGTGCTCCATTAAATATTTCCCATTCTATGTGCTAGTGCTCCAATAAATGTCTCTCATTCTGTATGCTAGTTCTCCAATATATGTCTCTCATTCTGTGTGCTAGTTCACCAATAAATGTCTCCCATTCTGTTTGTTAGTTCTCCAATAAATGTCTCTCATTCTGTTTGCTAGTTCACCAATAAATGTCTCCCATTCTGTTTGTTAGTTCTCCAATAAATGTCTCCCATTCTGTTTGTTAGTTCTCCAATAAATGTCTCTCATTCTGTTTGCTAGTTCACCAAAAAATGTCTCCCATTCTGTTTGATAGTTCTCCAATAAATGTCTCTCATTCTGTTTGCTAGTTCACCAAAAAATGTCTCCCATTCTGTTTGATAGTTCTCCAATAAATGTCTCTCATTCTGTTTGCTAGTTCACCAAAAAATGTCTCCCATTCTGTTTGATAGTTCTCCAATAAATACTTATCATTCTGTATGCTGGTTCTCCAATAAATGTCTTTCATCCTGTATGCTAGTTCTCCAATAAATGTCTTTCATCCTGTATGCTAGTTCTCCAATAAATGCCTCTCATTTTGTATGCTAGTTCTTAAATAAATGTCTTTCATCCTGTATGCTAGTTCTCCAATAAATGCCTCTCATTTTGTATGCTAGTTCTCAAATAAATGTCTTTCATCCTGTATGCTAGTTCTCCAATAAATGCCTCTCATTTTGTATGCTAGTTCTCAAATAAATGCCTCTCTTTCTGTATGCTAGTTCTCCAATAAATGCAGCTCATTCTGTTTGCTAGTTCTCCAATAAATGCAGCTCATTCTGTATGCTAGTTCTCAGATAAATGCCTCTCTTTCTGTATGCTAGTTCTCCAATAAATGCAGCTCATTCTGTATGCTAGTTCTCCAATAAATGTCTCTCATCCTGTATGCTAGTTCTCCAATAAATGCAGTTCATTCTGTATGCTAGTTCTCCAATAAATGCAGTTCATTTGTATGCTAGTTCTCCAAAAAATGCCTCTCATTTTGTATGCTAATTCTCCAATAAATGTCTTTCATCCTGTATGCTAGTTCTCCAATAAATGCAGTTCATTCTGTATGCTAGTTCTTCAATAAATGCCTCTCATTCTGTAAGCTATTTCTCCAGTAAATACCTATCATTCTGTATGCTAGTTCTCCAATAAATACCTATCATTCTGTATGCTAGTTCTCCAATAAATACCTATCAATCTGTATGCTAGTTCTCCAGTAAATACCTATCATTCTGTATGCTGGTTCTCCAATTAATGTCTCTTATTCTATATACTAGTTTTTCAATAAATGTCTCTGATTCTTTATGTTAGTGCTCCAATAAATGTCTCTCTTTATGTATGTTAGTGCTCCAATAAATGTCTCTCTTTCTGTATGTTAGTGGTTCAAGAAATGCCTCTTATTCTATGTACTAGTTTTTCAATAAATGTCTCTCATTCTTTATGTTAGTGCTTCAATAAATATCTCTCATTCTTTATGTTAGTGCTCCAATAAATGTCTCTCTTTATGTATGTTAGTGCTTCAATAAATGTCTCTCATTCTTTATGTTAGTGTTTCAATAAATATCTCTCATTCTTTATGTTAGTGCTCCAATAAATGTCTCTCTTTATGTATGTTAGTGCTTCAATAAATGTCTCATTCTGTATGCTAGTTCTCCAAAAAATGTATTCCATTTTGTATGCAAGTTCTCCAAGAAATGCCTCTCATTCTGTATGCTAGTTCTCAAATAAATGCCTCTCATTCTGTATGCTAGTTCTCCAATAAATGCCTCTCATTCTGTATGCTAGTTCTCAAATAAATGTCTCTCATTCTGTATGCTAGTTCTCCAATAAATACCTATCATTCTGTATGCTAGTTCTCAAAGAAATGTCTCTCATTCTGTATGCTAGTTCTCAAATAAATGCCTCTCATTCTGTATGCTAGTTCTCAAATAAATGTCTCTCATTCTGTATGCTAGTTCTCAAATAAATGTCTCTCATTCTGTATGCTAGTTCTCAAATAAATGCCTCTCATTCTGTATGCTAGTTCTCCAATAAATGCCTCTCATTCTGTATGCTAGTTCTCAAATAAATGTCTCTCATTCTGTATGCTAGTTCTCCAATAAATACCTATCATTCTGTATGCTAGTTCTCCAATAAATACCTATCATTCTGTATGCTAGTTCTCAAAGAAATGTCTCTCATTCTGTATGCTAGTTCTCAAATAAATGTCTCTCATTCTGTATGCTAGTTCTCAAATAAATGCCTCTCATTCTGTATGCTAGTTCTCAAATAAATGTCTCTCATTCTGTATGGTAGTGGTCCAATAAATGTCTCTCATTCTGTTTGCTAGTTCTCAAATAAATGTCTTTCGTTCTGTATGCTAGTTCTCCAAAAATAAATATCTCCCATTCTGTTTGCTAGTTCTCCATTAAATATCTCCTGTTCTTCTATGCTAGTTCTCCAGTATGTGTACCATTCTATTTGCTTGTTCACTAATAAATGTCTCCCATTCTTTTTGTTAGTTCTCCAATAAATGTCCCTCATTCTGTTTGCTAGTTCTCCAATATGTATCTCCCATTCTGTATGCTAGTTCTCCAATAAATGTATCTCATTCTGTATGCTAGTTCTCCAATAAATGTATCTCATTCTGTATGCTAGTTCTCCAATAAATGTCTCTCATTATGTGTGCTAGTTCTCCAACAAATGTATCTCATTCTATATGCTAGTTCTCCAATAAATGTATCTCATTCTGTATGTAGTTCTCCAATAAATGTATCTCATTCTGTATGCTAGTTCTCCAATAAATGCCTCTCATTCTGTATGCTAGTTCTCCAATAAATGTATCTCATTCTATATGCTAGTTCTCCAATAAATGTATCTCATTCTGTATGCTAGATCTCCAATAAATGTCTCTCATTCTGTATGGTAGTTCTCCAATAAATGTCTCTCATTCTGTATGCTAGTTCTCCAATAAATGTCTCTCATTCTGTATGGTAGTTCTGCAATAAATGTCTCTCATTCTGTATGCTAGTTCTCCAATAAATGTATCTCATTCTGTTTGGTAGTTCTCCAATAAATGTCTTTCATTCTGTATGGTAGTTCTCCAATAAAAGTCTCTCATTCTGTATGGTAGTTCTCTAATAAATCCTCTCATTCTTTATGCTAGTTTTCCAATAAATGTCTCTTATTATGTATGCTAGTTCTCCAATAATTGCCTCTCATTCTGTACGCTAGTTCTCCAATAAATACCTATCATTCTGTATGCTGGTTCTCCAATTAATGTCTCTCATTCTTTATACTAGTTTTTCAATAAATGTCTCTCATTCTGTATGCTAGTTCTCCGAGAAATGTCTCTCATTCAGTATGTTAGTGCTCCAGTAAATGCCCATCATTCTGTACGCTAGGTCTCCAATAAATATCTTTCTTTCTGTATGCTTGTTCTCAAATAAATACATATCATGCTGTATGCTAGTTCTCCAATAAATACCTATCATTCTGTATGCTAGTTCCCCAATAAATACCTATCATTCTCTATGCTGGTTCTACAATTAATGTTTCTCATTCTATATACTAGTTCTTCAATAAATGTCTTTCATTAGGTTCGCTAGTTCTCCAAAAAATGTCTATTATTCTGTACTCTAGTTGTCTAATAAATATTTCCCATTCTATTTTCTAGTTATCCAATATGTGTCTCCCATTCTGTATGCTAATTCTCCAATATATGTCTCTCATTCTGTTTGCTAGTTCTGCAATATATGTCTCTCATTCTGTTTGCTAGTTCTGCAATATATGTCTCTCATTCTGTTTGCTAGTTCTGCAATATATGTCTCTCATTCTGTTTGCTAGTTCTGCAATATATGTCTCTCATTCTGTTTGCTAGTTCTGCAATATATGTCTCTCATTCTGTTTGCTAGTTCTGCAATATATGTCTCTCATTCTGTTTGCTAGTTCTCCAGTATGTGTCCCCCATTCTGTTTGCTAGTTCTCCAATAAATATCTCCCATTCTGTTTGTTAGTTCTCAAATAAATGTCTTTCATTCTGTTTGCTAGCTCTCCAATTAATATCTCTTATTCTATTGTATTTTTTCCAGATGAATGTCTGCTTATTTCGACACTATCCTCCACGCTCCCTATCCCCAGAAACAAAATGTACCCATTCTTTTGTGCATGCTGTCAAGGTGACAATCTTAGCTCTCCTCTTTCCTGACGTTGTCAGTCTGTAGCAGATACTAGACTAGCTCAAGCGTGTGTGACACATAACATTGCTGTAATAGAACCTTATGCTACCCTATCCCTTATTCTGTTACTTGCCATGTTGAGGTTACTTTCACATTCCCAGTTGGAAAGTCAGTGATTTCAAAAGTTTAAATCTTGAGTTTACACTTCGTATCAGCTTACTTCAATAAGCTGTAGCTTGAGAGCGCTCTTGCACTGTAGATAGCTGAAGCTGAACGTGTTTAACCGGAAAAAGATACCAGGATAATATGTACATCTGACTTACCAGGAAAACATCCTTCAAGAAGTCGGTGAGGTAAAACGAGATACCATCTTATCTCATTCCTCAGCTAAAAAAATAATGAAATGTGGTACAGATTTCTATCTATCTATTGTCCTTTCGAGCCGAAGACGGCACATAGGGCAGACCCACAATCTCAAAAACAGAAACCTTGCGTGCCAAAATGGCACATATTGCAGACATATTATCACTGCTTCTAAAATCTATGGCGCTGTTTCCATAACAATATTTTTTACAATGACAGCTTGTCAAGCCATCTATCAACCTCCTTAGTCGCCTCTTACGACATGCCTGAAAGGTCACAGTGTCACTATTCTTTACCTCCCTCATAATGAGACCCGGTAACACAAGGGGGAGATTTACCTCAAGATTATTAGCAATATACAGACTCTTGTAAACGATGATACTGTCCTTTAGATTTGAACTTGCAAAATTATACAACAAGTGGAGAATTCTATGATTGGTTTGATAAAATTGACAATCTGCGCGGCTTCCTGAAGGTCTGGGTCGGTTCTTATGGTATCCTTGCGACAACCTGACCTTCCTACGTATGCAACAATGGTTGCAAGTCTCAGACAGCATAATGTCCCTAATCCAGGCTACCATTCCTATAAGCCTTCTAGATATTGCTTTCCGACTAAAGAACAGGATTTTTGCAGAAGGCAATATCAGTTTTTATGTGCGGATTTCCACTTATTGCTTTTAGTTGGGAAATTTCTAATGAGATGCCAGTGTACTTCTTTTGTTCTTTCTTCTTTAAGGATTTTCTTTTTCGTTCTGAAATAACTTAATCCTGACTTTGAAAACAAAAGGATCTCTGAGCTTTGAGTAGTTTCATCGTCAAAACACGCTCAGATCTTTGACGTTTGCATGGTCTCTTGGCATGATACATTGTTATGAATAATGTGGGATGCCATATAGAAACATACTTCTAGTGAAAGATTTGCACAACTGAAGCCGATCGGCAGATGCTCAATGTTATAATGGCGGTAGTTTTGAAATGACTGATTTGAAGTTTTCATTTTGCTTTGAATATAAAAAAAACTTTGTTTTAAATTAGTCCGCTGATTCATACTACACTTGGCCAAAATAGTTATGGTTATGGTTATGGTTATGGTTATGGTTATGGAAGGCCCCGATATCACTGCAAACGAATTAAAATCCATAATTGCTCAACCGCCCGTGCCAGTTTGAATCATCCGAATTACTAACTCATCTCCCAAACAAAGAAAGGTAGCTGTAGTCCTCATCTTAGCAGTCTCAGTACACACCAAAAGACATAAGTGGCCAAAATCTTTTGTTCCAATACTTAGCCAAATTATATTGTTACAAAACTTAGCCGCAATTTCTTGCTAAAAAACTTGGGTAAAATAATGTTACAAAACTTGGCCAAACTATCTTGTTACAAACCTTAATCAAAATATTATTTTGCAAAACTTAGCCCAGCCAACAAAATCACACTGTACATCATTAATCTCTGAACTGATTTTGTTTCGCACTCTTCGTATGATGATTCTTAGTAATATCTTAGTCATGTGACTAAAGACTTATTGTGCGGTGATCATCGCATTCAATCGCACCAGATTTCTTTAGAGTGGCTATGAATATTGATTTGAGTAGGTCGTCTGGTATATATCCGCTGTTGTAGATATCATTCAATACTTTGTTATTATTCGTTATTATGTACATCATTACGGAACTGAAATCTTAGATATATTACTTATTGACCTATTTTATGGTGGCCCACTTACTCTTACTGTGCCTCTCTTAATGTTCTGTATATGTATAGAATGTATAAATACATGTGCGTATATGTATATATAAAAAAGTAAAATACCTCCGTCACGCCAAGTGGCGTATAGGGAAATATGGTGTTAGTGACCCTATATTTTACAGACCTTCAGCACATGATTTTTGGGGTAATGTGGTCAGTAGCACGCCCGTGCTGGTTTACTTTCCCATAAAAAAATCCGGTACCCATTTAAGGCGAGGTGAACCCGGAAGCCGTCGGTTGGGATCGAACCCTACCCCTTGTCCGTGTTAGTCCAGTTCACTAACCACTGAGCTATCACGGCTCCCTTATATGTATATATGTGTATGAATATTTATGGACTTCCGGTCAATATGGCGGACAGGCGACAGGAACCGGTGAGGCTCAGCCTCAAAAGTGTTCCTTGTTGCAGTTCCTCATATTCCAAGTCCGGCTTGCTGGTGGAGCTATTGAGTTTAGTGCTTTGTGCACACCGTGAGCTGTGTTTTTTATCTGGATCGTGTTTCGATATTCCCATACTTACGATGAATGACGATATCATATGATGAATGACAGACAGTTCCGCTACGTTCACTTTTGGTGCCGTTTGGCCTTAGTCTTTTGGCGTGTGCTGTATCTGCTATTATGGGGACTGCAGCTGACTTTCTTTGTTTGGATCCTTCAATGTGATGAGTTTTAATTCGGATGATTCCACTGGCACGAGCAGTTTAGCAATTATGGATTTTAATTCGTGTGCAGTGATACCCGAGCCTTCGGCTAACCATAACCATATATATATATTTACGTGTTTGTATTTATGCATGTGTGTGCATATGTGTTTATAGGTATTGCTGATGGAACTAGTATACTCTCCATACTGTAGTGGCTACCCATCTCGTCAGATACTTTAAGAATCCTTCCAGAAATATTACTTGAGGTATAGTCAGCCCCAATTTGCCTTTAGACCGGGTCAAAACAGTTTCCTTTCATCCATTTTGAACAATATTGTCTTTTTCAGAGATTACACAATGAAATCGCTAAGTAGTTTTAATTTATTCACTTACATCTTTCATTATGTGAGTGTGATATCCATTGTTCCAGCCGAAGTACTACAGCAGCCGTCACGTGGTTGATATTTTCTGTGATATCCATTGTTCCATCTGAAGTACTACAGCAGCCGTCACGTGGTTGACATTTTCTGTGATATCCATTGTTCCAGCTGAAGTACTACAGCAGCCGTCACGTGGTTGACATTTTCTGTGATATCCATTGTTCCAGCTGAAGTACTACAGCAGCCGCCACGTGGTTGACATTTTCTTTGATGTCCATTGTTCCATCTGAAGTACTACAGCAACCGCCACATAGTTGACATATTCTGTGATGTCCATTGTTCCAGCTGAAGTACTACAGCAGCCGCCACGTGGTTGACATTTTCTGTGATATCCATTGTTCCGGCTGAAGTACTACAGCAGCGTCACGTGGTTGACATTTTCTGTGATATCCATTGTTCCATCTGAAGTACTACAGCAGCCTCCACGTGATTGACTGTCATGTCCAAATGTTCCATCTGAAGTACTACAGCAGCCTCCACGTGATTGACTGTCATGTCCAAATGTTCCATCTGAATTACTACAGCAGCCTCCACGTGACTGACTGTCATGTCCAAATGTTCCATCTGAAGTACTACAGCAGCCTCCACGTGATTGACTATCATGTCCAAATGTTCCATCTGAAGTACTACAGCAGCCTCCACGTGATTGACTGTCATGTCCAAAATGTTGCAGCTGAAGTACTACAGCAGCCTCCACGTGATTGACTGTCATGTCCAAATGTTCCATCTGAAGTACTACAGCAGCCTCCACGTGATTGACTGTCATGTCCAAATGTTCCATCTGAAGTACTACAGCAGCCTCCACGTGATTGACTGTCATGTCCAAATGTTCCATCTGAAGTACTACAGAAACCTACACGAGATTGACTGTCATGTCCAAATGTTCCAGCTGAAGTACTACAGCAACCTCCACGCGATTGACTGTAATGTCCAAATGTTCCATCTGAAGTACTACAGCAGCCTCCACGTGATTGACTGTCATGTCCAAATGTCCCATCTGAAGTACTGCAGCAACCTACACGAGATTGACTGTCATGTCCAAATGTTCCATCTGAAGTACTACAGCAGCCTCCACGTGATTGACTGTCATGTCCAAATGTTCCACCTGTAGTACTACAGCAGCCGCTACGTGATTGACTGTCATGTCCAAATGTTCCAGCTGAAGTACTACAGCAACCTCCACGTGATTGACTGTCATGTCCAAATGTTCCAGCTGAAGTACTACAGCAACCTCCACGTGATTGACTGTCATGTCCAAATGTTCCATCTGAAGTACTACAGCAACCTCCACGTGATTGACTGTCATGTCCAAATGTTCCATCTGAAGTACTACAGCAACCTCCACGTGATTGACTGTCATGTCCAAATGTTCCATCTGAAGTACTACAGCAACCTCCACGTGATTGACTGTCATGTCCAAATGTTCCAGCTGAAGTACTACATCTTAGTACGTGATTGACTGTGTTCCTACTTTGTCAAGCTGTAACCATACCACTGTTTCTGTTTTTTTCCCCTCCTTGTTATCAGCTTTACAACAGCTTCGCATTTTTGCTCTTTTACCCATCCGAAGTTATGCCTGAAGTGAAAAACTACTAGAGCCTAAATCTACACTCTGTTCTCCCACATTATGTCAGAGTGAGGAACAACTACTTAGAACCTAATCCTGCACTCTGTTCTCTCACGTTATGTTGGAGTGAGGAACTACTTAGACCCTAATCCTGCACTCTTTTCTCTCACGTTATGTTGGGGAGGAACTACTTGGAGCCTAATCCTGCACTCTGTTCTCTCACGTTATGTTGGAGTGAGGAACTACTTAGAGCCTAATACTGCACTCTTTTCTCTCACGTTATGTTGGAGTGAGGAACTACTTAGAGCCTAATCCTGCACTCTGTTCTCTCACGTTATGTTGGAGTGAGGAACTACTTAGAGCCTAATACTGCACTCTTTTCTCTCACGTTATGTTGGAGTGAGGAACTACTTAGAGCCTAATACTGCACTCTTTTCTCTCACGTTATGTTGAAGTGAGGAACTACTTAGAGCCTAATACTGCACTCTTTTCTCTCACGTTATGTTGGAGTGAGGAACTACTTAGAGCCTAATACTGCACTCTTTTCTCTCACGTTATGTTGGAGTGAGGAACTACTTAGAGCCTAATACTGCACTCTTTTCTCTCACGTTATGTTGGAGTGAGGAACTACTTAGAGCCTAATACTGCACTCTTTTCTCTCACGTTATGTTGGAGTGAGGAACTACTTAGAGCCTAATACTGCACTCTTTTCTCTCACGTTATGTTGAAGTGAGGAACTACTTAGAGCCTAATACTGCACTCTTTTCTCTCACGTTATGTTGAAGTGAAAGGAACTACTTAGAGCCTAATACTGCACTCTTTTCTCTCACGTTATGTTGAAGTGAGGAACTACTTAGAGCCTAATACTGCACTCTTTTCTCTCACGTTATGTTGAAGTGAAAGGAACTACTTAGAGCCTAATACTGCACTCTTTTCTCTCACGTTATGTTGAAGTGAGGAACTACTTAGAGCCTAATACTGCACTCTTTTCTCTCACGTTATGTTGAAGTGAAAGGAACTACTTAGAGCCTAATACTGCACTCTTTTCTCTCACGTTATGTTGAAGTGAGGAACTACTTAGAGCCTAATACTGCACTCTTTTCTCTCACGTTATGTTGAAGTGAAAGGAACTACTTAGAGCCTAATACTGCACTCTTTTCTCTCACGTTATGTTGAAGTGAGGAACTACTTAGAGCCTAATACTGCACTCTTTTCTCTCACGTTATGTTGAAGTGAAAGGAACTACTTAGAGCCTAATACTGCACTCTTTTCTCTCACGTTATGTTGAAGTGAGGAACTACTTAGAGCCTAATACTGCACTCTTTTCTCTCACGTTATGTTGGAGTGAGGAACTACTTAGAGCCTAATACTGCACTCTTTTCTCTCACGTTATGTTGAAGTGAAAGGAACTACTTAGAGCCTAATACTGCACTCTTTTCTCTCACGTTATGTTGAAGTGAAAGGAACTACTTAGAGCCTAATACTGCACTCTTTTCTCTCACGTTATGTTGAAGTGAAAGGAACTACTTAGAGCCTAATACTGCACTCTTTTTTTTCATGTTATGTTGGAGTGAGGAAATACTTAGAGCCTAATACTGCACTCTTTCTCTCACGTTATGTTGAAGTGAGGAACTACTTAGAGCCTAATCCTGCACTCTTTTCTCTCACGTTATGTTGAAGTGAGGAACTACTTAGAGCCTAATACTGCACTCTTTTCTCTCACGTTATGTTGAAGTGAGGAACTACTTAGAGCCTAATACTGCACTCTTTTCTTTCATGCTATGTTGAAGTGAGGAACTACTTAGAGCCTAATTCTGCACTCTTTTATTTCATGTTATGTTGGAGTGAGAGCTACAACCTAATTCTGCACTCTGTTCTCCCGCGTTATGTCGAAGTGAGGATCAACTGTGAGACTAACTGTGCCTAGTGTCTTTATTGAAGTCTTCATTTTAATCTGTTCACTAACACCATTCTTGATCACTTTCACATATTTTCTCTCACCTGATACTTTATTAGTATAGACTTGCCAGTGTGTCCAACAACACTGTCTCGATGGTTCTCATTCCGTATAATACCTGACTGCTCGGAGACAATTACTTTCGTTTGTTATATTCAACTTTCAGAGTTCTCTGACGATCAAAATCACGAATGAGAACTTCGTTATATTGCCATTTTCCAGAGGGATAAGTAAAACCAGATGAAGAAACATCACAGAAATATAAATCAGAATTGGGCAAGCCAAAGTAGCATTTCAGAAGATAAAGATCATCTTGCACAACAAGTCTATGTCAAAAGAAGCGATAAAGAGAGTTTATCGTTGATATATAGAGCCAATTCTGACCCTTGGAAGCGATTCATTGACTATAGGAAAGAAATTAAAAGACGATTAGAGGCCACAGAGACGGAATTTCTCAGAAGAATATTGAGAGTACCTTGGACAGCTAAAAGGACCAAAGAGATCATTTTCAGCGAGATGAACACAAAAGGAGAACTAAAAAAAAAATTATCGACAATTTGTTAGCACCTTATGAGAAGAGGAAAGATGGAATACTCCATTACAACTGGCAAAATGTAACAATGTAAGGAAAGAAAGATCGCAGGCGACAAAGAGAGAAAAAAAACTAGAGTGCTTGGTATTTTGGCACGATAAACAGTCAACAACAGAATTGATAAAATGATAAAGTATTGTGAAGGGACATGATCATCCACGCCAGCCGGTACGGCACATGATGATGATGAAAGTAGCTTATCATTCACTTATATAAGCTGATACTTTGTCCAACGTCCTACCAATTAATGCCCACGTTGAACACCAACTGTTTTACAGACGCATATGTACAGCATTCTTCGCATCCGGCGCCTAATCTCAACGATTATCCAGTCGCTAATACAAAATATCCGTTGAAAGATAATGCCAAAATATTGGCACTAAGTTATAAACATGAAATCCTCCAGTGCTTTGCACTTCAATTAAACGTGCTTGGAAGAGCAGTATTTAGAAATCGGCTAAAACCATAAATTAGACTTTAGTAGACTTTTCAGGGCTAGATTAATGCCAAAGGAAGCTATTTGGGGGCCTAGTGATCTCCCCTTCAACTGCTTTATCTGGTCATACATTAAGACTCCGTGAGGGCAGAACGTGTGTAAATTAGAAGTTGAATGTCTCCATTATCTTCGTCTTCTCCATGTATGTACACATATACAGGGTGAACCAAAAGTAGGAGGACAGACACTGATAACATCTATTTTATCGTGTTTGTGTTATATTACATATGATCACTAAATTATTTGATCTTTTTTTCTGGTCAGATGTTTCAGAGAACCCATAATGACAAATAATTTAAATACTAAAGTAATAGTGTTTATTAAAATGTAGTTGTAATGTAATCTCAACATAAATCTGATCATTTACTGTCCACATACTTTTTTTTCGTTCTGATATATCATCATCATCATCATCATCATCATCATCATCATCACCATCATCAATTACCATGCCTGCTGGCGTATGTGATCATGTCTCTCCACAACTTTCGATCTCGACAGTTATGTATCATTTCTGTTGTTGCCAAGCCATTCTCTTAAGCTGTCTGGTATCTTTTATCTTTGCTTCCCTCTATCTCTTCGCACCTTAATTTTCCCAGTTGTCACAATATATTCCAGCTATTCCCTTTCCATAACATGGTCAAACATGATGATTGTTTCTTCCTAATATTGAAATTATCTCTCTTTTTGCGTTGGCCTCTTTCAGAACGTTTTCATTACTCTTCTGAACTGCCCAAGGTATTCTCAACATTCTTCTATAAATCACATTTCTACAGCCTCCAGTGATTTTTTTGTCTCTTGTCCTATTGTCCATGATTCACATCCGTATGTTAAGAGTGGCTCAACATAACATTTAAGAACTTTCTCTTATAAAACGACACCATGTGGAGCGTTTCTTACAAAAGATCGCATCTGCTACCTGAAGTTAACCTCGTACCTACGTCATTGAATCCATTGACCTGTTTTAACGCCATCTCTTATTCATTTTTCTTTTCTTAATCATTTGCCTTTCAAAGTCGAAGGGAGATTTCATTTGCGGTCTTTTGTTTTTCTGTTTGCCTCTGCTGATTTTATGTTTCCTAATGTTTCTAATATTCCATCAATCGATTCTTTTCAAGGTCGACCCTTGTGTCTTGTGTTCTCTCAACGTTTATTGGAGACTTTTGTTGTGTTTTGATCTTTCCGTCTTTTCACGTGGTCAAACCATTTTATCTGTGTTTCTTTATGTACTCTGTGGCGGTAATTATCCGTAGCTTTTTTAAAATCAGTTCTTCATGGTAGATAGTATCTCTCAGACACTTTCCTGTCATTCATCTAACACATTTCGGCTCGGTAGTGGTTTTTTTAAATAACTGTTTCTTGCATCTAGGGTCCAAGCCTGACATTGGTAACACAACGCTAGAATGAAGATTATTTTGTACAGTTTCTCGCTTTCCTCTAGTGTTATTTCCTTGTTTGACGACAGTGGTGATAGCTTTCCGAGGCTTTGACAAGCTTTGTTGCATCTTCAGACTATTTTTGCTGCATGTGTCTTTTGTCACTAAGCTTCCAAGATATTTAAATTTCTTCATTTGTTTTAGTTGTCTATCGTCAATCGTTATGTTGATCTTCTGTTTTTCTTTTACGATATTCACGACTTCTGTTTTATTGATGTTGATTTTGATGTTGTATTGTGTGCCTGTGGTGTGTAGTCTAATTAAATGTTATTGTAAGTCTTCTATTTTTCTATGTATTAGTGCCTGATCGTCTGCAAATACGAGCTCCTTATCTCCTCGGTCTCCGATGGGTTAGCCAGGTTACATATGTAGTCCATATATTGGTGATGGAAACAATGAGGGAAACAATTAGGAAATGGTAAGCACCCCGTCATATTCCTGATCTAGCTTCTGTGTAGCCTACTGCTGTTCTACTTGCAGCTAATGCAGAGACTTTTAATTAGGTTGGTTAGATGTTGGCTTACTCCGTACATTGTTAGTATCTCTCATAATTGTTCTCTGTTTACTCGGTTGAATGATTTTTCTTGGTCAGTGAAAGTTATGTATACATTTTGATTCTTTTCTGTCGGCGTTTCTGCTAGATGTTTTACGGTGAATAATGCGAGAGTACAAACTCTATTTTTGTTTTTCGGAATCCCATTTGAGAATCGACTAAACAAAACAGAAACAGTCAACATTTTTCGGGCACATCATATAGAAGAGGAAAGTTGTAATATTTGGTTACAACTGGTAAAATAAAAGGAAAGAGAGATCGCGGACGACAAAGAGAGAAAGTACTGGATAGCTTGGTGTCATGGCATGGAAAACGGTCAACGACATAATCGATACGATGCACTGTAGATAGAAGATTGTGGAAAGACATGAGCGCCTACGCCAACCGGTGTCATACATGATGATGATTATGATGATTTTAGAATCGCTTAACTGCTAGTCCTATTATTGATCTGAGTCGTATTTCCATAATTTTGGGGTATAACTTTCATGGTTGAGAAGGGAGATACCTTTGTATAGATTGCTGTCTCTTGCTATCTTTTTTTTTGCATATTGGTACGATTTTGCCTGTTGTCACTCTTATAGGGCTTTTTGTTGGTGCTATGCTGCATTGAATATTCTGTGCAGCCATGTCACTCCTGTTTCTCCTACTGCTGCTTTTATTTATGTTGGATTGTTGTCTATCCCTGGTACTTTATTTTTTAGTGTCTAGGGAATTCTGCCCATGTGTTTGTTTAGCTTCTTTGGTAAAAATTTTGACTTTTTTTCCAAACTGAGGCATATTTGTTTGTATTTTACCTGGTTCTTCTTCTCCCTCCAATCTTTAAATAGTTTCTTCTTTCTTTAATTACTTCTCTGATTGCGTCGTTCCACCATTGGCTGCTCTGTATCCCTTCTTTTGTCCTTAGTCTTGTTCCAAATTCTGTTATTGCGATGTTGATTATTGTTTTCTTAAACTGCTTCCGCTCTTCTTCTACTATGTTTATTTCGCTGGGGAGTTTCTTGAATTCCTCTGTTAGTTTTTCATCTAGAGTTTACCTTGATTTCCTGATGTTTTAATTGTTTTATATTTATTGTGTTTTCCTTTTGTTTATTTTCCTTGTTTGTGTATATTCTTTTTGTTTTAGGCTGTCTGGGTGTAATCATAACCATTTTACGGCCTATATACTGTAATATTAGTGATAACTCTGCTGTCGGTTACTCTTTTTTTTGTTAGTATAAAACCTATTGTGGCTTCTGCATGTTGTATCATTCAACTAATTGCATATGCATAATTGCAACTCTCTGTGTTTGAAGAATGTGTTGGTAATAAACAATCATTTTGATGACATAATTCCAGCAGTCTGCTTCCGGTTTCACTTATTTCAGCTCTCTTATCGCCAAAGGGTCCTAGGATATCTATGTTCTTGCTGATGTATTTCCAAAGCCCCCATTAAAATCTACCATCACTAACATATCGTCACTTTTATCAGTCTTGTTGACAATTTATTTTAGTGTTTCACATAATTCTTCGCTGTCTTTTTTCATTGTCGTTACATGGTGCATAGATTTGTATGTAAGTTTTTTCTTGGTTATCTTGTAATAGTAAAGTTGTGATTATTCTTTCTGAGCATTTTATTTCTAGAACGTTCTTGTGCTGGGTCAGTGATTGAGTTGAGTTGACGTAATGCCACGAGTTGATGCGGGAGGAGCGCCCTTTTACTCATTGATGTGGCTGGTCGCAATGGCTTTCTTGACATTCTCGGCTCTTACTGGAGAAGTTGGAGTTTGTCTATTCTAAACTACTGGTCCAGCCCAGATGTACTGCAATACTGGGTCTTCTATATCAGTAACAACCACTACTACAGGGAACACGGCGATCTTAGCTTCTGTTAGCCAGCATGTTTTGACGCAGACTGTTACCAGGGGAGACCACGAGGAGGTAGAACTGCTAGGTCTTGGTCAGCTGAAGGTGCGCCGACCCCGCTATTGCAACCTTAGGTCGCAGGCGCTACTACACCCCCTGCTGGGTCAGTGATAAAGCCCACTCCGTATTTTGCTCTTTCTGTGATGTCGATTCTTGAGAATATTATCGCGCAGTTCATACGTATTTTCTTTACTTGTTCTTCTACTCTGATTTGCGCTAATTCTAGTATTTTAATTTTCCTCTTTGTCATTTCTTCTATAAGTTCTACTTCTTTATTCTTTATTCCACATATGTTGATGATTGCTACTTTATATTTCTGATCTACCTCCATGTTATGTAGTTTCTCTGAGCATAGAGTGTTATCCCTTATCGGTCTGCTAAGTATGATGTAAGTTAAGGACTTAATTTTTAAAAATGTACGTGGGTTGGGGTAGGGAGTGGGCGCTCGGCGGATGTTTACTCCACGTGCGTGATCGCTAGGTGTCACTTGCGATCTTTTCATGGTCTAACTGTAACTTGTGGGCTGATTACATTCTTACAACACTTATCTCATCGTGTCCTTCTTCTTAGATTTACCACTTGCACTTTAGAAATCCTATTTGCCGTTAGAAAATCTTCTACTGTCACTTATTAATTTACTTTAATTTAAAATGTAAAATGTGTCTTTTTTCAACATTAATTAAGACTTTTTGTTGTTGAAGATGAAACCTTGCTTCCTACTTTCCATCACTACAATGCCAATCATTTTCTGTAACTTATGTTCACCCTTAACGATTACAACAAAATCACACAACACAGCTGATATCATTTTCTTGTAAACGGTGCTATAAACAACTTGATAGTTCCACACAGTTTTTATTTTTCTGAATGACTAACCCAAGTGTGTCTAGTTTCAACAAGCTAATCATAATGCCCAGCAACCTTCTACGGTCTCCTAATACACCACAATCACTACCATCATCATCATTATCATCATCATCATCATGTGCCATACCGATGTAGTCGGTGTAGGCGATCATGTCCTTCCACAATCTTCTATCTACAGTGCATCGTATCAGTTCTGTTGTTGACTGTTTTCCATGCCATGACACCAAGCTATCAAGTATTTTCTCTCTTTGTCGTCCGCGATCTTTCTTTCCTTTTATTTTGCCAGTTGTAACCAAGTATTCCAACTTTCCTCCTCTCGTGATGTGTCCGAAAAAATATTACTTCCATACTTTGCAGTAAGTCAGAAACACATTAATTCACATAACAAAGTATGAGGTTTTTAGGAGAGTGAATTTGTTGTCCATACCAGCATAAGACAAAGGACAAGAGGTAGGGTTCGATCCCAACCGACGGCTTCCGGTTCACCCAGCCTTTAATGGGTACCATAATTTTTTTTCTGCGAAAGTAAAGCGGAACGGGCGTAATACCGACCACATTACCCCAAAAATCATGTGCCGAAGGTCTGTAAAATGTATGGTCACTAACACCATATTCCCTATACGCCACTTGGCGTGACGGGGGTACTTTACATTTTTTTATACCAGCATATGGCAGTGAAGCATTGACAATCTACTGATCTCCTGAAAAATACACCAGTGCGTTTGAATGATAGTGTTACAGAAGAATGTTCAGAATGTCATGGACAGAGAAAAGAACATTCCATGTTTGCAAGATCTTAAAATTCCAGAAAATTGTTTATTAAAGAACGTAAAAACAAGGAAGATATAGCATTTTGATAATTTAAAACAGCAAAATGACCTAGAGAAAATGATTATGCAGCGCATAGTTCCAGGTAAGAGAGAGAGAGAGAGAGACCTAGAAGGATGTGAGTGCGAGGTATCACAGACGAGATGGATTGACTGCTGTAGAAGCTGGACGTCTCAAGCAGGACAGAGGCAACCTAGCAGTAACTGACTTGTGAGTCTAGTTCCCAACATCTCGAGCAGGACAGAGGCAACATAACAGTAACTGGCATGTGAGTCTAGTTCCCAACATCTCGAACAGGACAGAGACAACCTAACAGTAACTGGCATTTGAGTCTAGTTCCCAACATCTCGAACAGGACAGAGACAACCTAACAGTAACTGGCATTTGAGTCTAGTTCCCAACATCTCGAACAGGACAGAGACAACCTAACAGTAACTGGCATTTGAGTCTAGTTCCCAACATCTCGAACAGGACAGAGACAACCTAACAGTAACTGGCATTTGAGTCTAGTTCCCAACATCTCGAACAGGACAGAGACAACCTAACAGTAACTGACATGTGCGTCTAGTTCCCAACATATCGAACAGGACAGAGACAAACTAACAGTAACTGACATGTGAGTCTAGTTCCCAACATCTCGAACAGGACAGAGGCACCCTAACAGTAACTGGCATGGGAGTCTAGTTCCCAACATCTCGAAAAGGACAGAGACAATCTAATCTGAATTCGACCTTCCACCGCATAGGCTTGTTCTGCGCTTTACGTCACATTGGTGCTGTTCATGACCGTTGTTGGATTTGCTTGACGCAAGTTATTTACATTTACTCATTAATGTGAAATGCTTCGTCAGCCGCAGTTCTATCTCTTTAGGGAATTTGCACCGTGTTTTGTTCTTCGTAGGCTGCATTCACTAGAGGAATCAAGAATCTAAAGGGCGCGTCATTGCTGTGCGTGCAACATTGTTATGTGTGCTACGTCATCGTAATGGCTCATCGTAAATCCCTAGACCGGCCGTTCGCTAATCTTACGGTCTGTTGTTTGATGTGCAACGGGGATAATCTGACGACTAACTGTGTGTTTATATGTTCGGAATTGGAGTCAACAACGATGGTCTAACATCATCGTCCGCTATACATTTTTAAAGAAATATGACGATCATCATTTTCAGGAGGACGTGAACTTCTGGTATATGGTGGATAGGCGGCAGGAACCATTGCAGGCTATGCATGAAAAGTGTTCCTTGTTGCAGTTTCCTCATATTCCATGTCCATGGGGGACTGGTTGGTCTCGAGGCAAGACGCCGGCCTCGGGACAGAGAGGTTGTGGGTTCAAATCTCGGCTACACCGTTGGAATTTTTATTTATTATTTCTCTCTGCGGCAACAACCCCTGGTCTCAGCAGCGAGGTCCGGCTTGAAACGTCAGTTACTCATGGACGGAAAAAAACATGAGTACCTCCGAAGTCGGAGTTATCTGCCTGTGCGGCGAGGGAACCCTGTGCACACGGCTGCCAGGGAAAAGTGGATTAACACGCAAAAGTCAATTCCTAGTCTCTAGGGACTTCGTCAGAGTTGAAAGCTGGCGAACGCAACAACAACAACAACAAATCCTAAGAACATTGATAAACAGCGATATAGAGTTAAAAAGAAAGATCTATATTTGTGCTTTATAAAACTACACAAAAGCATTTGACAAAGTAAAGTATGTGGTAGTCATATAGTGGAGAAATTGAACATTGATGGCAAGGATCTGCGAATCATAAAGAATTACCAACCGAACAGGACAGTTCCAATATATAAAATAAGGAGTCAGACAAGGATGTGTTCTGTCACCGGATTTGTTTTCATTTTACAGCAAAAATATTATGAGATCAAAAGTAAACAAAAAAGGAATTGAAGTCAACGGTCACAACATAAACAATTTGCACTCTGCGGATGAAGCAATCCGACAAAGACAGAGAATAAATTACACGAAATGATAGACATAATAGTGAAAGAAAACAACAATAAAGGTCTCAGTCTGATTATAAGAAAACAGAAGTAATGGTTATATCGAAGAAACAATCATCACCATCATGCAGCATAAAAATAAACATGACAAATCTGAAACAAGTGCAACGTTTCATAAACTTGGGCCACAGAGATGGGATTTCTCAAAAGAATGTTGAAAGTTCCCTGTACGGCTAAAAAGACCAATGAGGAAATTGTCAGAGACCAACTAGAAAAGGGAGCTACTAAAAAACATCAGAAAGAAACAATCAACGTTTTTCGGGCACGTCATAAGAAGAGGGAAGTTGGAATGCTTGGTTACAACTGGCAAAATACAGGGAAAGAGAGATCGCGGACAACAAAGAGAGAAAATACTTGATAGCTTGGTGTCATGGCTTGGAAAACAGTCAACAACAGAACTGATACGATGCACTGTAGATAGAAGATTGTGGAGGGACATGATCGTCTACGCCAACCGGTATGGCACATGATGATGATGATGATGATGATATTTAATATTAATCGTCCTTCCTCTCTCGGTGTGTGTGGGATTTGTTTCTTTCTCGGTCTCTGTGTGTGGGATTTGTTTCTTTCTCCGTCTGTGTGTGTGTGTGGGATTTGTTTCTTTCTCCGTCTGTGTGTGTGTGGGATTTGTTTCTTTCTCCGTCTCTGTGTGTGTGGGATTTGTTTCTTTCTCCGTCTCTGTGTGTGTGGGATTTGTTTCTTTCTCCGTTTCTGTGTGTGTGGGATTTGTTTCTTTCTACGTCTCTGTGTGTGTGGGATTTGTTTCTTTCTCCGTCTCTGTGTGTGTGGGATTTGTTTCTTTCTCCGTCTCTGTGTGTGTGGGATTTGTTTCTTTCTCCGTCTCTGTGTGTGTGGGGTGTGCTCCCTCTCTTTCTCCCTCCCCCCCCACACACACACACACTCTCTCTCTCTCTCTCTCTCTCTCTCGATGCGCGTGCTGTGTGCTGTGATTATTAAAAAATATGTCATATCTGAGTAATTGTAATGCTTCCTTTACAAAGTGTGAAAATTTACATCCGGTATTCTATAGACCGGAAGGAGACAGTCTCAGGTGGTTTGCGCATGTCTCGAAAAACATGTGAGGTGTCAATAGTGGTGAAGGAAATGGTGGTAGGTAGCACCTAGCAAATTGGTCTGCTGAGGACAAGAGTTCAATTGTTCGATCCAGTCTAACGGATCCAGTCTAAGTCTATAAGTTCACGTGGTCTTAATTTGATACTAAATTTTTATGGAAAGAGGTGATAATAGAGAGAGAGCGAGAGAGAGAGAAAGACGACGCTGGCATAAAGCCACTATCGGTGTGGCGATGGTCAAAAGACGAACCGTTTTTCTTATATACCACTGGGTGTGACAGTGTGTGACGGGGTGTGACTAGGTGTTAATAGGTTCCGTCTTTCATCAGTGCAGGATATGTCAGATATCTTGTGTTGCTGCCTTTTTTTTAATTTCCTGAGTACACGGCAGAAAGGAGACGTATTTTCAAGCTCTCCTGCGAGCAAATCGCGAACAGAACAAATATACACGTAATTTGACGCTGCAAATTATCAACATGGTACCGGACATCCGTCATCTGAAACTCCCCGTGTAGCTCATGGCAAGAAAAGACAACTAAACTTGGCCCTAAAATAATGAGACTCATAAGTTGACAACTTGTGTACCCCAGGCAATCTCCAGCTCACTTCAGCAAGCTCCAGATTTCCGGGAACGGAATCTATCAG
The DNA here is from genome assembly GCA_032433765.1 of Megaustenia siamemsis. Lineage (NCBI taxonomy): Eukaryota > Metazoa > Mollusca > Gastropoda > Stylommatophora > Ariophantidae > Megaustenia > Megaustenia siamemsis. The sequence continues at coordinate 92,593,526 of JAVIAB010000051.1, forward strand.
CCTCACATAAACTGATGTGATATACGAACGACGAGATGTGAGAGAGAAGAAGAGAGAGAGAGAGGAAGGAGATACAACTGGTGCCAATAATAGTATCAGGTAGATGATCAGGTGACATATATTATGAGGGAGCTGCTTACAAATCTAAGAAAAGCAAAGACCACGTGAGAACGGCAGTGCTGTCTTTACTTTCAAGGCGAGCATTGATACCCCATTTAAAGCTTCTTTATTTAAAATACTGCCCTGGTTGAGATCGTTGAAGTGTTTAGTTAGAACACGGTTTGGAGTTTAGTTTTTCTGCAAATTGTAAGGACTGTGATTAGTTGTCTGGACATTGGAAGCTCGCTGGTTTTATTGTGGAAATTGTAAGGGCTCTGGTGTTTAATCAGATTGGAAACAGGAAGGGCTCTAGTGTTTAGTTAGGCTGGACATTGGAAGGGCTCTGATTTTTAGTTAGACTGGAAACTGGAAGGGCTCTGGTGTTTAGCTACACTGGAAACCGTATGGGCTCTGGTATTTACTTAAACAAAAAACTGGAAGGGTTCTGGTGTTTAGTTAGAATGGAAACTGGAAGGACTCTGGTGTTTAGTTTGACCTAAAATTAGAAAGGCTCTAGTATATAGTTAGACTAGCAACTGGAAGGGTTCTAATGTTATTTAGATTGGAAACTCGAATGGCTCTGGGGTTTAGTTAGAGCTAAAATTAGAAAGGCTCTGGTGTTTAGTTACACTGGAGATAATAATGACTATGGTATTTTGTTAGATGATATTAACGACCCTAGTGTTTTGGTAGACGAGATTGCAGTGTCACTGGTATTTGGTTACAGTACGTACATTGATTGAGTCACGACTCAGATGTTCAATTGAAGATTAACATTCAATAATTCGGGACATGCAGTAGAGCTGGCGATCGTCATTGTCAAATAAATTACCTGCTGACGTAGATGGTCACTGTTCTCCAAAAATGTCCTATCCATTTGTTAGTCAATAATTATGGCTTTGGTCTCTTGCTAAGCTATTCTTTTAAAGTGTCTGGTATCTTTTCTTTCTGTATCTATCTATCTCAGCTTTCCTACATGTTTACAATTGTTATTATTATTTTCATTATTTAAGCTACAACTGCTCTCTTCGCATTACATGGTCAACGATCAAAACTCATGTTGACAACAAGCTTTCTATTTTCTGTGACACAGTTTTGAACGCACTATTTCTCTTTGCCTGCCTGTGGAATCGTCAACGTTTTTTCTGTAGAAGCACATTTATAAATCCTCCAAGATTTTCTGTTTTGTTATCCGATTGTTTAGAATTTACCAGCGATAGGAACTGTGGAAAAACATGTATCTTTTAAAATTCCGGTTTGTACCATTTGAATTATCATCATTATCATGTGCCATACAGGTTGGCGTAGGCGATCATGTCCCTCCACAATCTTCTATCTACAATGCATCGTATCAGTTCTGTTGTTGACTGTTTTCCATGCCATGACACCAAGCTATCCAGTATTTTCTCTCTTTGTTGTCCGCGATCTCTCTTTCCTTTTATTTTGCCAGTTGTAACCAAGTATTCCAACTTTCCTATTCTCATGATGTGCCCGAAAAATGTTGATTGTTTCTTTCTGTTTTTAAGAGCTCCCTTTTTGTGTTGCCTTCTTTGAGAACTATTTGATTATTTGAATTCTGGACATTGAATAAAATTGCATTATTCTAGATGGTTGCATTAACTATGTCTTTTATAGATTCTAGCAAGAAAGTTTTCAACATGCAAGTTTGCAAAATATTTATACAAGAGCAAAAAAATGTTAAAAGAAGAAGGTCAAACGCTGCAGAAAATCCCAAAGTTCAAATTTAATACCTTGAAGTCGTCATTGGAGATGATGGAAAAAACAGGACAAATGTCAAAAGCACAATGTTGCTGTCAGAAACAGGTTGCATGAGACATGAAACATGCTGTAATAATCAGTGTCTGACTTTTGATGGAACGATAAACCTGTTGCATTGAGATCTGGAGTTGCTTGATGAATGCTAGAGACAGAGACGAGTATTATGGAAATGTCTCTTGCAGCTACAGAAATGTGATTATTGAAAAGTAGTGTTCAGATAAACTCGTAGATCAAAGATACATATTGACAGGAAAGAAAAACAGTATCAGCGAATAAAAACAATGACAGCAAAAATGAACATTGACAGCAAAGAAAAATAGTGACAGCAAAGGTATCAAACTATAAATTTGTTTAAAAAAAAACTAAATTGAATTTTGAAAAACGCGATGATCATGGACATATCATGAGAAAATTTAGTTTGTTTATTGGAGATTCATAAATCTGAACAAAATGTTTAGTCGACAGCTCATCTTCATTGTTGAAGAAACAGCTTGATAATGCTCAGATTCAATCAGCACCTTCACTGGCCCGCCACACAATTGCGAATACACTCAAGATGGTTTCAGCTCAAATGCACGAACTCCGTAGCACCGGCAAAGACCTTGCTCTCAAATCTCCTTAGTCGCCTCTTGCGACATGCGTTTTTCGCTGACACATCAGTGGTGTAGTAGTCCCGGATTAGCGATATGTCAACGCAGGTTCAATCGTAACATGACAAAACTCATTCTACACAGTCAGACTTAGTAGATTAAGGTAGTAATAGCAAGGAAACACACTGCAATCTTCACACGTAAATGTTTGTGCCTAGTGCGGTGAAGTATTTAATTTGTCCATCTCTACGACATGATGTGTTTCAACCATCCTTTACATAAATACCTGAACATATTCATCTTTCCTCTAACAGCCCATATTGTTCAACGTCCTGAGAGGGCCTTTTAAAGAAGAGTTCTACCAGTGTGTCAACTTCGGGCCTCAGAAAAGCGCTTGGCAGCTGAAACTGTACACTATAGCATCCCTGATGTTTACGTTCGTGCTCCCGCTGGCGGTTATCGGGACGGCCTACGGACTTATCTTTAGCACAATCTCTCGAAAGTCTAAGGAGCACTCCGGTAAGTGTTGCAATAGTTCTTTGAGACGAACACAGAAATGTTCAGCTAATTCATGGGCACCATAGTTCTGACACTGTAAACATTATATAATAAACACCATAGTTCTGGCACTGTAAACATTATTTAATAAACACCATAGTTCTGACACTGTAAACATTATTTAATAAACACCATAGTTTTGGCACTGTAAACATTATATAATAAACACCATAGTTCTGACACTGTAAACATTATTTAATAAACACCATAGTTTTGGCACTGTAAACATTATATAATAAACACCATAGTTCTGACACTGTAAACATTATATAATAAACACCATAGTTCTGGCACTGTAAACATTATATAATAAACACCATAGTTCTGGCACTGTAAACATTATTTAATAAACACCATAGTTCTGGCACTGTAAACATTATATAATAAACACCATAGTTCTGACACTGTAAACATTATATAATAAACACCATAGTTCTGGCACTGTAAACATTATTTAATAAACACCATAGGTCTGGCACTGTAAACATTATATAATAAACACCATAGTTCTGACACTGGAAACATTATATAATAAACACCATAGTTCTGGCACTGTAAACATTATTTAATAAACACCATTTTTCTGACACTGTAAACATTATATAATAAACACCATAGTTCTGGCACTGTAAACATTATTTAATAAACACCATAGTTCTGGCACTGTAAACATTATTTAATAAACACCATAGTTCTGGCACTGTAAACATTATTTAATAAACACCATAGTTCTGGCACTGTAAACATTATATAATAAACACCATAGTTCTGACACTGTAAACATTATATAATAAACACCATAGTTCTGGCACTGTAAACATTATTTAATAAACACCATAGATCTGGCACTGTAAACATTATATAATAAACACCATAGTTCTGACACTGGAAACATTATATAATAAACACCATAGTTCTGGCACTGTAAACATTATTTAATAAACACCATTGTTCTGACACTGTAAACATTATATAATAAACACCATAGTTCTGGCACTGTAAACATTATTTAATAAACACCATAGTTCTGGCACTGTAAACATTATTTAATAAACACCATAGTTCTGACACTGTAAACATTATTTAATAAACACCATAGTTCTGACACTGTAACAATTATTTAATAAACACCGTAGTTCTGACACTGTAACAATTATTTATTAAACACCATAATTCTGACACTGTAACAATTATTTAATAAACACCATAGTTCTGACACTGTAAACATTATTTAATAAACACCATAGTTCTGACACTGTAAACATTATTTAATATACACCATAGTTCTGACACTGTAACATTATTTAATAAACACCATAGTTCTGACACAGCAAACATTATTTAATAAAGAGCACAGATCTATAAATACATAACCAGTTCAATGGCACACAACCAGTTCAATGGTCATAGAAATCATCGGCTTGCGTGTCCTTGGTAGAATGGTGCAGTCATCACAGACATTTCGAAATAATCTCTGCTTCTAGCCAGATGTGCCACTGAACGTTGCTTTCATCTAAAGATTGTCAGAAAAAAAAATACCTGTTTCTAGGATCTGCTAATTTCTCTATTATCAAATTCAAGGTCGCTTTCATGTCTTGAAACCCCCTTCTTCTTGTTTTGTCCCTCTCTCGTCTTCCTGGAACAATACCTTCCCTTATTGTTCTTTCTAGCCAACTGTGTCAGTTGTTTTGGTCGTAGTGTTTTCAATTCCTATATAGGTTGTTTATAAGCTAGTTCTCTTAAATGGTTACATCTTTTAAGAGGTTTTAATTTCTCTTTTTCGTTGACGAAGGTATCCTAGGGACTTTTATGTAAGATTTTGTTTTAAATCAACCAGTTTTCGTTATTGGAAAATTATCCATGATTCACAACCATATGTTCCTATTTAGAAATTATTTGCCATCAACAGTTTTAATTTTACTTAAATCTCTAGAAATGTATGTCTCTTGCTATGTTAGTGAAAGCTGTCAATTCTTTAGCGTCGTCACTCTACTTTAGTCTCACAGACTCTCAGACTTCTGCGTTTGCCTTGTATTCTCGCTCCAAATGACATTCAGTAAGTCAGCCTTTCTTCTCGCGTGTCCTAAAAATGGCTCTTTTTCATTTTCGGCGATTTTAAAACTTCATTATTTGTTGTCTTCGCTGTCAAACACAGTCATCCCATTATTCGACACTTCAAGGGCTTCAATTTTCTTCTCTATTTTCTTATCAAAGCCAGTGCAAAGCTAACAGCCTCCAGCTTTGAACATGAAATGTGCAGTGACTGAGCGCTCTATTCTTAAAGCTCATCTAATAATGTTGCGGTGAAAACGAAACAAACTATCATTATTTCTGTTATAAAACAATAGAAAACACAATTAATGAAAGAATGATCGCGAAAATGCAACAACATTTCCTGCTTTGTTATTCTATTTCTGAAGTCTGCGATTATTTACTGAGTTCTGGTAGTAAAACCCGCGCGTTTAGTGCAGTCTCCACATAATTTATAATTAGGAATCGTATTCCCTCGTGAACAGGTTTTGACCAGACACGATATGGGAGGTGTATCTAGAAATAGGCACGCTTGTTTGACAGACATGAGGCAGACTGACAGCGATGCATACTGACAGACATGAGTTAGACTGATAGTGATGTATACTGACAGACATGAGTCAGGCTGAGAGTGATGTATACTGACAGACATGAATCAGGCTGAGAGTGATGTATACTGACTAACAGAGAGATACAAAGGTTTGTAGAAAGAGAAACATACGAATGTACAGAAAAAAGAGATGTCTCTTCAAGTTATGCAGACAGACAAGTACAACAAGTGCTTAGTGTGGAGTCATATCAGTTTTCTAGAATTATTTAAGCTCAAAACGCCTTGAAGTCACGAATTACTCAGGCCAGAACCAACCCAATTAATGCATAAAACATTCTCGCTGAGATATTAATCAGTAGAAAGGACATAATATGACTTCCAGGGCTTGCACCACAATCACGAGAATATAAAAGTGAAGAAATGTATTCATATCTGCATCACCATATCATCATCATGTTGCATGTCTTTTGCAGAACGTTGTATTCACCACAGCCCGTCTGAAAGAATCTCTGTCTTTAGCCAGACCTCACATTTCTTCTCTTGTCATGTCCAAGGTCTCCTTAATGTCTTGAAACCACCTTCTTTCTGGTCTACCCCTGATAATTCGCCAAGGAACAATGCCTTCCTTTATTGTTCTTTCCAGCCCGCTGTGTTTGTGATCTAGCCAAGTATTCTAATTTCTTCTGTTGAATGGTGTTTATGAGCCAATTCTTTTTAATGTTTAAATCTTTTAGTATGTCTTCATTGCTCTTGTTCATTATCCAAGGATCTTATGGATTTTGCTGTAGCACATCGTTTCTGAAAAATCGATTTTCTTTCTTGCGAGATTGTCCATGATTTACAACTATGTGTTGCTATAGGGATGGTTCAAATATTAAATATAAACCTACTGTTCAAGTCAAATGGAGACTTGTGTAGAATCTGCCATGTCGTGCCTCTCTACTTTTCCTATGAAGTCCGGTACTCTTTTAATGGTAGTGAATCTATGACTCGTCGATAAGGCTGATAGTGGTCAGCTTGACGTTAGTATCACCCGTTATTCTTCGTTGGTCATATACCACCTCGTAGTAGATATGTTAAGCTTTCATCGAGCCGCTTGAGACATTAATATTTCCAGCAAAGGGTGCAAAAAATGCAAATAAATGCATACAAATGTGAAGCTGCAGTAAAGCTGAATGTGAAGATGAAATTAAAAAAAAAGAAATAGAATAGATTGTACGGTCAAAGCTTTACGTAAAATTTCCAGCATAATCGTCTACCCACGACTGAGGCGGCGAGTAATCATTACTGTCGCGCGGAAGGATCATCCATCCCCGTGCACGTAAGGAGGATATTTTAACACAAGAGCGTGTCTCTCTCAATGACACAGTTTAAGGTAGTTTGAGTTGAATATCACTCAAGATACCATATTTAACGACCTGTTATATATAATAATAAATATATAATAAAATATTGTACACTGCCCTTCCCCGCCCCCCCCCCCACCCATTAGTGGCCTTTAAGCGTGACCGCAACCTTTGTGACTTTCTTGTTAGGGGCCACATTCCTGCTCCCCTCTTAGCTATCGAGGTACTATACGCTGCAACCACAGAGTATGCAATACCTGTAACCACATTCTCCAGATTGATACGGTTCTCTTCCCCATTGGTCCTTTCGGCATCACAGAGGGATTCACTTGTACATCGCGGAATGTTATTAATGCCATCATTTGCAAGCGATGTAAGTTGACCTACATCGGTGAATCTGGACGTCTATCAGTGTTAGATGCCGTGAACACCTATATGGCATCACCCGAGATGCAGGCATTCCTGTAGCAGCCCACTTTAATTGTAGGGGTCATCGGAGGAATGCTGATATCCTGATAATCGGCCTGGTATCATGCTCCTCTGACAGCCACAGTCGATTCACTCTAGAGAATCGTCTGATCGCCCGTTAGGGTTGCTCACCCCTCGTGGCATCAATGTATCCCTGTCCCTGTGAGGACCCCTCTTCCTCTCACTACCTCCTCCCAACTTTGTATCCACTACCTATTTCACTGATTCTCTGTTTTCTTACTCCTAGTTTACCCCTTATTTCTCTATCAACTTTGAGTAACCCCTTATCTTGCCTTTTTCATCTAGTACACCCCCGCCCCCTCTCTATGGACTATCCTCCAGTGCACCACTTCTTTACTACTATACACACTCCTAGTATACTACCTCTCTATGTTGGTTGTACCATCTCTCCGCGTACTTGTTTGATCTACGTCTAAAGCCACCACTTCTCTGTTGATCTACTTCTAGTTCACCTCTTCCTTCTCTATTCATTTGCAGTCACCACTTCTCTAGACCTACTATTACAGTATTCCCCTTATCCTGATGTCAACTTTTAGTCCTCTTCTAGAACTCTACTTGTCTGTTCATCAACCACTTAGACGCCTCCTGTCTTTGTATCCATCTCAGTTTCACCATTTCCTAAATTCTCTACCTCGCTATGTACTAACTTCCTGCACATCACTCCTCTATCACTCTACTTCTTACATACTCCTTCTCCCTCTATCCACTCCTGGCCCACCGCCTCTCCCTCTATCCACTCCTGGCCCACCGCCTCTCCTCCTATCCACTTTAAACATACCTGTTTCTTATTCTTCCTATCCGTATCTCTCTTCTGGTATATATTTCTTCACTTTCCCTACTTCTGGGTCACTACTTCTCACCCAATTTTAACCCCCCCCCCTCCGCTTACTTTAGATCTACTTCTCTATCCATCCACTTACAGCCCATCTGTTCTTAGCACACTATCTCTCTTATTCATCTCCCAGTTCACTACAGTGCATTTTGATTCACTTTTTCTTGGGTCCTTAACTTCTTGCCTATCTCCTTTCTTGTCCTCTTCTCGGGACTTCACTGGTTTCCCTCCTTTATTGTCCTAGTCCCTTTATGAGGCCACTTAACTCTCACATCTCCTTCCTCACGTTCTTTGTTTGCACGCAGACCTGCCCCCCCCCCCCCGCCATGACCATTATATTGGACTACTGCCTATCCCCTTTACTACGCCCATTGTTTACGCAGCGGTCTGTCGGGCTCGTCATTTCCCCTTCCCCCACTTACAGTTGTTATCCTACGACTCCTGTTCTTTGTCTCACTTGATCCTACCATTTGATGTTTTCCCGATGTAAGCCTGAGCGTACCAGTCATTCGGATGAATTCCATCACGCAGGACAGACAAGTCTTTCCAGCTGTCATTTTTATATACTTTTATAGATACTTTATTTACTTTTTACTATTTACGTTTCACTCTTTAGTTTCGAGCTCCTCCTCATTTTCTAATATTACGATTTTAACTATAAATTCTTACTATTTTAACGACTATAAGCACTTTCAAATCTGGCGGGAGACAGTGCCCGCGCTCAGGGTGGAGACGTTTTTTCTATATAACTATTCTTAGTGGCAGCTGCCGCAGTTCTTCTTTTCCTCCTTTTATTAACGTTTGTAATTTGATACGGGGATTATATATATACATGTCCATACTACTTACGGAGCTAGGAGAAAAAAATTAATTAATTTTATTTATGAAGGGAGATAATACGACTCTGAAGCAAGTAGACAATTTTAAATATCTGGGTAGCACGTTAACACAAGACAATAACCAAGAGACAGAGATAAATATAAGGTGTAGCAAGGCATGCCAAGTTATAGGCCAAGTATCAACACTATTGAAAAACAAAGCGATAACTACGGAAGCAAAAATGGCAATATATACAAATCAATTTTTCTACCAACTCTGTGCTATCAGTGCCAGAGTTGGACGCTGGATTCTAGAACAATAAGAAAGATAACGACCACCGAAATGAAATGTGTAAGAAGAATGACTGGAAACAGCTTAAGGGACAGAGCGAGGCAGACAACCGTGAAAGAGATTGGAGCCTCATCACGTACTAGTCCAGAGGAAGCCATGGAGAGGAATTCGAAACTACTAAGCACAATTAAAACAAGACAAATGCTATTGTGGGGCCATGTTAAAAGACACAACAGCCTACTAAAAGTAATCCTGGAGGGGAAAATACAAGGTAAAAGAGGCAGAGGCAGACCAAGACTAACATGGACGAGTAACAGCAAAAGATGGACAAATCAGCCTATGACAACCTGCACCATCAAAGCAAGAGACAGAGCAGAATGGCGCTCCATGGTAGCCAACTTTCGTTGCGGAGAAGGCACTCGATGATGATGATGATGATGAACAAGCAGATAAATGTGAAATAACTGAACACCCAGTCACGTGATCCCCACATAACAAACGCAGAAACTCCTTTAATAGTCAATTTTATTCGTGGCAGATGACATGTTTGGGCTTCAAAAAGATGGTAGAAATGAGCAATGATTGGCTTGAAGAAGGTTTCTATATTTTCAAATCTTTACCATGTGAGTGAATGTGTACAGTTGTGGTGAAGTGGGAGGGATGTGTTCAGCTGTCTATCCTGTCTAGACTCTGAAATTGTGCACGTGTAATGCTTGAAATTAAGTGTTTCCTACCGCTATTGTGATACGCCACATTCACGGTCGTTATTTACGACACGCAGTGATGCTGGCTCGCTTTAAACTTTCGAATTAGAAACCACAGAACCCACAATTGGGTCTGAAATGAAAAATCTCGGTCCATACTAGGGACAACAGCATTGCTTCTTTAGTAGCTCTAGTGAAGTATTTTTGATGAGACCTAACAGCGTTGCTTCTTTAGTAGCTCTAGTGAAGTATTTTTGATGAGACCTAACAGCTTTGCTTCTTTAGTAGCTCTAGTGAAGTATTTTCGATCAGACCTAACAGCATTGCTTCTTTAGTAGCTCTAGTGAAGTATTTTTGATGAGACCTAACAGCGTTGCTTCTTTAGTAGCTCTAGCGAAGTATTTTTGATGAGACCCAACAGCGTTGCTTCTTTAGTAGCTTTAGTGAAGTATTTTTGATGAGACCCAACAGCGTTGCTTCTTTAGTAGCTTTAGTGAAGTATTTTTGATGAGACCCAACAGCATTGCTTCTTTAGTAGCTTTAGTGAAGTATTTTTGATGAGACCCAACAACGTTGCTTCTTTAGTAGCTTTAGTGAAGTATTTTTGATGAGACCCAACAGCATTGCTTCTTTAGTAGCTTTAGTGAAGTATTTTTGATGAGACCCAACAGCGTTGCTTCTTTAGTAGCTTTAGTGAAGTATTTTTGATGAGACCCAACAGCGTTGCTTCTTTAGTAGCTTTAGTGAAGTATTTTTGATGAGACCCAACAGCGTTGCTTCTTTAGTAGCTTTAGTGAAGTATTTTCTTGATAGGCCTCTGTGATATGGGAGCGTACTTTAAGAGCAAAAACTATGACAGTGAAATACGTAATATATGTTGTCTTACTCTACCACCCCCTTTCTCTTTCTCTCTCACACCGTTTTTCTGGATGTTTCGCTTTTCTTTCTATCTCTGCTGGTTCTTGCCATGTAATTTGTTTTTCTTTTCTTTTTATCTCAAGTATTTTTTCTAATAACTGTCTACCTCTATGTTTATATTTCCATAGTTTGACATTTTCTTTTCATATTTGTGTTTGTTAGCCTCTCTCTCTCCCTCTCTCTTTATGTCGCCATCTCTCTATCTATCTATCTATCTATCTATCTATCTATCTATCTATCTATCTATCTATCTATCTATCTATCTATCTATCTATCTATCTATCTATCTATCTATCTATCTATCTATCTATCTATCTATCTATCTATCTATCTATCTATCTATCTATCTATCTATCTATCTATCTATCTATCTATCTATCTATCTATCTATCTATCTATCTATCTATCTATCTATCTATCTATCTATCTATCTATCTATCTATCTATCTATCTATCTATCTATCTATCTATCTATCTATCTATCTATCTATCTATCTATCTATCTATCTATCTATCTATCTATCTATCTATCTATCTATCTATCTATCTATCTATCTATCTATCTATCTATCTATCTATCTATCTATCTATCTATCTATCTATCTATCTATCTATCTATCTATCTATCTATCTATCTATCTATCTATCTATCTATCTATCTATCTATCTATCTATCTATCTATCTATCTATCTATCTATCTATCTATCTATCTATCTATCTATCTATCTATCTATCTATCTATCTATCTATCTATCTATCTATCTATCTATCTATCTATCTATCTATCTATCTATCTATCTATCTATCTATCTATCTATCTATCTATCTATCTATCTATCTATCTATCTATCTATCTATCTATCTATCTATCTATCTATCTATCTATCTATCTATCTATCTATCTATCTATCTATCTATCTATCTATCTATCTATCTATCTGTCTATCTATCTATCTATATCTGTCTGTCTGTCTGTCTATCTATCTAATTATCTATCTATCTATCTATCTATCTATCTATCTATCTATCTATCTATCTATCTATCTATCTATCTATCTATCTATCTATCTATCTATCTATCTATCTATCTATCTATCTATCTATCTATCTATCTATCTATCTATCTATCTATCTATCTATCTATCTATCTATCTATCTATCTATCTATCTATCTATCTATCTATCTATCTATCTATCTATCTATCTATCTATCTATCTATCTATCTATCTATCTATCTATCTATCTATCTATCTATCTATCTATCTATCTATCTATCTATCTATCTGTCTATCTATCTATCTATTTATCTATCTATCTGTCTATCTGTCTATCTGTCTGTCTGTCTGTCTATCTATCTATCTATCTATATATTTGTCTGTCTGTCTGTCTGTATGTCTGTCTGTCTGTCTGTCTATCTATCTTTCTTTCTTTCTGTCGCCTTCTGACTCTTTTTGTATAGTCCCTTTGGTTTATCATATGTGTATGTATGGACCTGGATATCTCTACATTTTTTTCTATCTTTACTGCACTCCCTTTTGTGTATGTTTTTACCTTTCTCTTTGTTGCTGTCACGCTTTGTCTCAATGTGTATCTTTCTATCTTCTTTGTGACTCTCTAGTTCTCTCTTTTCCTCTCAATTTCTGTGTCATTTCTTGTCATTCTTCCCACTTACAATTTGTCTTTTTTATCTTCTTATGTATCATTGTTTATCCGTCTTGTTTCAATTATATGTCTGTCTCCTTCTCTTTTCTCCAGTTTTACTGAAATAACAGAGAAATACATGTTAGGTCTAGCTGACCTTTCAAAGCCTTTGCCCAGGGGGTGGCAGTTGTGACCAGGTGCGAGGAGTGACAGGTGGAAACAATACCAGATCTAAATCAAAGGTGATCTATAATGCCCTAATAAAGGCTCCCACATCAAAGGTACCGCCAATATCTGGCACAACCAATCCTTATCCACCTTCCCTTTCCTGGTGAACTTCTTAATCTCAGTTTTTAAAAAAAGTAAATGCCTGCTGTCCTTGCATTGACCGTCTGTTCTCTTGTTAATATCTCTTGGTATTGTTCTCGTTATTTCCTCTTTTTTGTGTAATTTCTCCTTTGAGGTACTGCTTTGCTATTCCCTAGTTATTATTTGTATTAATGGCCGACATAAACCAGCTTTCTTTACTTGACTGTAGATGATTCGTTGGTCACATGATCATTTCTTTTATCTCTGTACAAGTCTTTAGCGCATTCCATTGCATCAAGTATTTTCTTTAGACAAGTGTTTTAGAATGCAACATATGTATTTATTATATTTCTTTTGTTCTGGTGTTCAAGCTTTCACATGTGGTAGCCTTCGTCTTCCATTTCTTTATCATCTCTTAACCATGGGGACATTGGGACACCACTAACAGGCTTGGCCTCCAAAGAACTGAGGCCTTTGAGGTGTAATTGTATAGAAAGATATTATACAAATTATATACAGAACATATCAACAATCAAGAAGTGCACGAAAGGATGGATTGTAGTGGACCAATAAAAGACCGATTGTTAATAATAAAAGAGCGGAAACTGACCTGGTATGGACACGTCAAACGGTCCACAGGTCTTGTCAAAATCATTCAGCAAGGCACAGTATCAGGAAAAAGAAGAGAGGATGGACACACAAAAAAAGATGAGTGGATAACAACAGCGAATGGGCAGGAATAGCTTGTGTTGTATCACAGAGAGTTGTTTTAAATTGATTGCGATGATTGGAAGCAAATTGGGAAAATGTCATCTACGGTTCCTCAACGACCGACGTGGTTAAGGGATAATTGATTGATAGATTGAATGATTGATTGACATACTCATTAACTTTCTCCGATTCTCTCTTTCTTCAGTAATTCTGGGACTCGAGGTCTACCAGTTTTGCGATGTTATCTTCCCATCGTTTTCTCTGCCTTCCTGTCATTCTCATCCTTTTCACAGTTCCTTGTAGAATGGTCTTTGCTAAGACAGAAGATTGAACTACGTGGCCAAACTATTTCATTTTGTATTTCCTCGCATCGTGCATTAGTAGAGGTGGATAATGTATTTGAGTTGAATATTCTAAACTTTGCTTTATGCTGACGATTCAGGATTTCCACATTTTCTCAAAGTTTATGAAAGTCAATGCTGTCTTTAATATTCTGGTCTTGATTTCTTTATATGCGTCTACTCTAGGATCTACACAATTTCTCATATCTACAAAATGATCTATTTCTTGCACTGAGTTTCCTTGCAACTGGCATGCAGACACATACAAAATGATCTATTTCTTGCACTGAGTTTCCTTGCAACTGGCATGCAGACACATACAAAATGATCTATTTCTTGCACTGAGTTTCCTTGCAACTGGCATGAAGACACATACAAAATGATCTATTTCTTGCACTGAGTTTCCTTGCAACTGGCATGCAGACACATACAAAATATATTGCAACTGTGTACCACAACAACCCCGAACATGACAAGTAATTGCGCAGACGGCCAGTCGCTTCTTTCATTAATAAAAGGACATCAGGGAAAACAAGCAGCATCTGACCGGCTAAATTCTGTCAAGAAAGATAACCGAAGAAGAAACTCTGTATCAACGCCTTGGGCCATGACAAGTGATGACGAAATTGCCTCCCTACAATTGTTAAGATTCATTCGGCTCACTCATTTTACGCTGAGGCCTCGTTGATTCCGTATTTCGCATTTCAATTGATGGAACCCACAAAATCCCAATCTCCGTTTGTATGTGGAATTAAATAGAATATTTGTAGAGTGAATTTGGATGGTTTTGTTTGGTTATATTTTTGTGTGTTTCTTTAACAATGTGAAACAGAAGATCACAATGTATCATCATTATGAGCCGCGTTTTCTGACGATGACGTAGACGTCGCAATCATAAATCTGCCCATAAATTATTTCAGTCCTTCACCTTGCAGTTTCTTTGCTCATCCACGTTGCCACTAAGTCAAAATATTCTATCTCTGCTCTATTCGCATTCTCCTGCACCTCAATTTTTTCATGCTGTCACTAGGAATTCAAAGTTTTCTTTTAGATTGTTTCTGTTGGATGTTTCATAAATGTCATTTGAACATTTTTTTAAATATTCAATGAAAATTACATAAGTATTAAAAGGAAATAAAAAAAACAATATTCAGTATAAGTTAACAAATGTTCAGTGGATATTGATTAATGTTCAGTGCATTGGGTATAAATATTCAATGAAAATTATATGAATGTTCCAAAAATCCCCAAAATGGTTACCTGAATATTTGTCTTAACCTGTCCATACACTGGTTCTGTCATCCCATCTTCCCCGTTTCCGTCATCCATGAGTCCGTCCCTGAAAGATGTGCAAGGTTGGTTGGGTTATACGTGCTTTCTTCACGCTATCAGAGGTTCGTCGCTGCGACCGATCTCATGCCCCTTCGATACTTTTCATTTATAAAGTGATATAGACAGATATGTTGTGTAACTATAAAATTACATGGGATTGTATTGTTTTCTTCATGCTCTGCTCGTAGGCTGCATGTGTCGCAAGACCATTGAAACGCAAAGGTGTAGGGTGGGCGCAACAACCGTCGAGTTGCAACATGCTCACCGAGATGCTTTCTTTAAACCCTTGTTTATTGATCTGATCTGGTCCCCTGTGCTATGTATTCATGAAAGGGTCAAGGCGATGCTGTAGTAAAGCTGAATATGAAACAGGCATGCACAAAAAAATTGAAAAAATGTTCTATGCTTAAAGTTTTACGTGATTATTGAAGGACACAGATTTGAACGACGTTTCGGCTCAATAGGCCTGTATATATATATATATATATATATATATATATATATATATATATATATATATATATATATATATATATATATATATATATATATATATATATATATATATATATGTGTGTGTGTGTGTGTGTGCGCGCCCGCATTGATACGTATAGACATTGACAGTGGCGTTATATTCTAGCTATACTAGACAATATCCCCTCACATATTTTTAGAACCCTTCTACCTGTTTTTGACCCTCCCATCGGCTGGTCTACTACACCACGTATCCTGCGCCACTCGTTCATTTCCTTTCTGACCACAGAGCGGCACATAGGGAGGACGTTTTTATTTTAATTTCTCATACTAGTTAGAAATCTTAGAGGTTATTTTACCTTTCCTGTTGTCGGGGTGATCACTTTCCTTGTTTCTGCCTAAGACTTAGATAACAAGGTTGCAGTCATATGAAATAGAGAACAGCGAACGTAAAAACAAACAAGAAAAAATCATTAAATACACAGGTTACTAAAATATATATTTCTTATAAGAATAAACAAAATCATTGCAGGAATGTAATGTTGCAGGAATGAGCAAAATAACGAATGCTTCAGGATTTGACAAAGTAATGAATGTTACAGTAATTGACAAAATAATGAATGTTACAGGAATTGACAAAATAATGGATGTTACAGACATTAACAAAATAATAAATATTTCAGGAATTTAGAAAATTATGAAGATTTAAGGAATTGACAAAATAATTAATGTTACGGGCATTAACAAAATAATGAATTTTACATAAATTGAGAAAAGTGTGAATGGTTCAGGAATTGACAAAATAAGCAGCGAAAACATTAGCTGAGTAGTCATAGTGGTACTTCTGAGATCAGAGAAGGAATGACGAGTACATCGTGCAATATGACCTATGGCATCATGTGTAAGCGGTGTATGGAAACCTATATAGGCGAATCAGATGCCGTCTTTGTGCGCGATGCCGGGAACATTTGTATAACTTCTCTCAAGATGCGGCCACCCTTATGCGGCATCTGACTTCAATTCTAAGGATCAAGAGGGGGGTGTCCAAATTACTGGCTTGGTATTATATTCTTCTGACAGCTGAAGCTGATTCACTTTTGAGAATCGTCTGATCGCCCGTATGAGTTACTTCACCTGACGTGGCATCAATGTGTCCCTTTCTCATGGGTAATCTACTACCCCTCTTTCTCCCCATATCTTTTTTCCTTTCCTTTCCTTCTTTTACTCCCATCTCCCCACCCTCCACTCTCCTTTCTTCCCTTCCCTGCTCATAGTTCGGCCCCCCACACCCTGACGTGATCTCCCCAGTTATATTCAGGGTCTATATTATTAAATCACCTGCACCGCCAGTCCTTGATACTCCCTTTATTACGCCTCCGTAATCGCTAGGTTGTCTGAGTAATGTCTGGTTTTGATACTCCATATTTACTTCCCTATTTCTAATGATCACATGTGTCCCGCTTGACTGCACCTAATTTTAATACCTGATTATCTCGTCCAAACACGTGACTAGTTTTCCAACCCCCCCTCCCCGCCTCCCTCTTTCCCTCTAACTCCCTGCGTCCCATTTTATTCACAATTATCTACTCGCTGGATACGGTTGGACCAAGCTTCAGTTAAGTCTTGTTTTCATTATATATATATATATATATATATATATATATATTAGCGTACTAATTTTAACTTTGTATCTATTTTTATACTCCGACATGTATCACATCTCTCTTTAGTTATATCATTTCATCTCTTATATCTGTTTATTTCTACTTGTTTACCTATTTCGTTTATCCTAGATGTAGTAGAGTTTACATTAATTAGTTATTCGTTTACGTTGTTCTCGTTTTCTGAGGAAGGCTGCGTGTAGGTCGAAACTTCAATATTTTGTTATGTCCCTTTTTTGTAAAGCTGTCACCATACCGTGTAGGCGTACGTTACACCTAACTACTTGCTCCTACTACCAGCTTTATCGCAGCACTCCAATTATTTGCCTGTTCCCTATTAGCTGAGTGGGTTTAACACTAATTGTGGCTTCGTTTGCGTTCACCTGTTGACTAAAGGACCACACCTGTTCATCATCCGCTCTTAAAAGGACGTAAAGTGGACGTGTCTGCGTTGTGTTGTGGTTTGCAGTATAACTGTGATATTTGCGCCTTTTGGCCCAACACATTCGACTTTAGCACGATTGAGGCTTCAGTTAAAAAAAAAAAAAAACTTGTTGATTTAGATATATAAGCGACCTACAAAAAAAAAAAACGACTTCCCACAGCAAACTCAAGGGTTTGAATATATAAACAGCTCCACAAAAAACGTTCAACAAACATCAGCAATCAAAAACAACTTCGACAGAGAAAAACCTTTCAAAAGATGAATTTGTGAAATATAACAAATCCCGCAGAATATTTTCTTTAATGACAGTTGCAGAACGATGTGTTTACAAAATTATGTTTTCCTCCACGTTGAGTTATTTGCGGGTCAGGATCATTGCACTTCGAACATGTCCTCAGATCCCCTACTCAGCAAGTCTCGCAGTGTCCAGCGACTGACGACTCCAGTTCTGTGTTGGTTGATAAGTCTTCTTATTACACGCCCACGAAGTTTCTCGTTTCTGGCTGTGTCCATCTTAACTCCCACCTCTTTCATTCAAAGGGTGACATGGACTCATGGTTGTCGAAGTCCTGTGCCCTTCCCATATCTCAGAGGGCATTTTCTTGACGTTATAAAACAGAAGTACTGAGGGCACAGCGATTTAGGCAGTTTTTTTCCCTGTCCTTTGCTGGCTCGAGAAAACACAATTTCCATTTGAGTCGAATTCCAGTTTAGTAGCAATCAAATAAAAATGTCATTCAAAAGAAAGTAGAAAATCACATTACACTTCGCTTAATGTTCTGTGAGTTTTGCATAGATTTTTGTTGTCGACAACTCTTCGTATCTCCACGCAATAGAATGATAACCCAATATCCCAGGCACCAGTTGACTCTGGCTTTCGTACTCTGCCAGTTTTATTGAAAGATTGGTTTCTTGTACTTGTTTTGATGGCATTTTTTCTTTTCAAACGTAAATAACCTCTGTTCTAATGTTTGATAACATTGTAATTGTGTGTTAGCTATCTTTTTGTCTATTTTCTTAGTAGCTTTTCGACTTGAGTTCAGTAGATATATTTGATTGATTGTTTGCTTCCTGTTCCCTACTCACGTTAACCTCTTCTGTTTTTGTCTGTTTGTCTACTTATTCTACTGCTTGTCTGTCTGTCCGCTTGTCCGTTCCATTGATATATATGTCTACTTTATCTAATCTGTTTGCTTTTACATCTCTTCAATTGCGTGTCTTCTCTACATGCATGTTTTGTGTGTGAGTGATTGTATTACTGTGTATTACTTTTGCTCGCTCAATTGAGTTTATGTTATCTTTGTTTTTCTCTCTTTTTGCTTGACTGTTTCATTGTGTGCGCCTTTATCATTATGATTGTCTGCTAGTTTCCTAAATATCTGCATATATCTTTATTTTCTCTCTGCCTGTTAAACTTCTTGTGTGTTGTTTGTCTATGTGTCTTAGCGATTATTCGTTTATCTTTTTTTCTTATTTCTGCCAATCAGTTCATCTTATTGTCTAAACTCCTCATAAAATGCGTGCTGACTTTCTTACATGCCTATCTTTTTGATTGTTTGTCTCTCTATCTACTGACCTGATTTGTTTCGCCCTGGCGCCTTCTAAATGGCGTGGCACGATCAACCTCACATTATGTCTGTTATTTTAGGTCACAATTGCTGTTAATAAATTGTACAAACTTCATTTTTTTCAACGTAATCTTACCTGTGGTTTAAAAAAAAAAAGCATTAAGTGGTAAAAGAACATTGATTGCGTGTTGATCTCTTTGTATGTTTATCTCCCGCCTACTTTTTCTAACCATAAACCTTTAACTGTGACCTTTCTGCGGGTAGATCAGACGAATATGTAACACCAAGTTGGTAGAAGCTTTGCTTCGTAGGGGATTAGCGTCTGACAATATGGTAGTGCCCAGATTTAAAGAGCATAGTTAAGAAAGAAAGAAAGAAAAAAAATAAAAGGAAGAAAGAAGGAAAGAAAGAAAGAAAGAAAGAATAGGAAGGAAGGAAGAAAGAAAGAAAGAAAGAGTCTAATAAAGTATATAATCTAATAGTTCACAGGTTCTTGTTCACGAATCTCTAACATACAGACATGATAAATTATATGCCACGTTTGATTGCTTTGAAATTATTCCTAATCCGACTGAGAACAAAAAATTTAATAAAGTTTTTTTATTGTTTTTTTTCCATAAAATGTTGAAAAAAGTTTTTTTTTTCCTGTGTATTGTCTAAAAGAAGAAAGACAAACGGTTTAATCTGTGAAATAACTCGCAATATGTTTTCTGGAGTCGTAAACAACGTTGTTTGTTGTACTTCAGATTGAGGCCATTTGCTTCCAATTATATCAGAATTAGCAGCATGCCGTTTAAAAGGATTATCGCCTGGAGAAATCTGGTCGAGGTGTTTTATTCCAACATCAGGTTTCGTCATTAATGTCATCATAAATTTGATTAGATCCATTTGTATTTAATTTTCATGTAATCTACTATTTTAAAATTCTGTAAGTTTTGATATAGCAGAACATAACGAAACTAATCAAATGCTTCTTTGCCTTGCTTCTAGCTTGCGCCTTCTTAATAAACAGGATGTAACGCTTAGCGCGTCATTTTGTGACGTAATTACGACAATATCAAATGGAGTCAGTAGGGAGAGCTTCATTGGTGATGGTAAACATGTTCTCACAATCGTTTAACAATAGGACTTTAGGGTGGACGTCATGGAAAAATAGATGCTTTTATGGAACCCACAGGGGCATATAAAACAAGGAAGGCCCAGAAATACATGGAGAAGAAAAGTCATAAAACCTGTCAGAGATATTCACTTTATAGAACAAAAACAGAGGAAACGACAAAAAATAGGAGTGACTTTATCCGTGGCCGATGATTCCAAGACGCACCTGAAAGGCTTTGACTAATTAATATAATGTGAGGTTTCTAATTTCACTAACTCTTAATTTGGAAGGTATTATTTTAACTCTTCTCTGGCAATTTTTTTGTTATGGGATTATTGTTCGTTGGCAATCACATTAAATGTTCCCACTGCATAGTTGTCTTTTCCCTGAATGTTGCTCAAAATCTTGACTTTAAATTTAACCCTTCTTCTCATATTTTCCTCCCTGGTTTAGTCCTTCATTTTGAATGTAACATCCTTGCATCTGTCTGCTGCGTGTCTGGTGTATTTTCTTTAAAGACGTCGAGGCGTCAACACGGTGAGTTGTTTGCGAACTAGCTCCATCGGATTTTGCTAATATATTTTCTGACATTTCGTACCCGTTATTTATCCTTGTTTTATATTTTTCTAGCTTGTATGCTAGCATAAAAATAAACAGGACAAATCTGAAACAAGTGCAACGTTTCAAATACTTGGACACAATAATAACATCAGATGGAAGATGCACCACAGAAATAAAAAGCAGATTAACTCAGGCCAAAATCAAAGGCTAAGGAAAGCAAACTTGAATAAAATGCTGCCAGAAATCGGATGCACTGGCTATTGGCGCAGAACACAGTGCAATGTTCTAACATGTACTTTGTCAGAGTGGATCTAACAAACTTTAATTATGGTGCTCTGTCTGTGGCGTCCCCCCAAGGCAGGTGGAGTACCGTGCCCCATGCCTCGAAGGGGTCCAACCCAAGATACTGGTGGTCACCCTGACCCATTATGGAGAGCCAGGAAATGGGACCAGAGGGAAAGTACTACTGGTCGGAAAAGCTTCAAGAAACACCTGAAAATAATACACTGGAATGTGGAGGGCATATACACAAAAAAAAAAGCCCTAACAGTCAGACTAGCAGAGGAGGAGATAGACGTTGCCTGCATCCAAGAAACTCACCTTAATATTCAGCATAGATTTATGATTAGGGGCTACCAAACATTTAGACAGGACAGGGAGGGTCACAAGGGTGGAATCCTTATACTTATTAAAAATACAATCCCAGAAAAAGAAATAGAAGTAGTCACAAACTGAGAGGCAGAGATCATTGGCACAGACCTATACATCAACTCCACTAGCGCAAGGATATTTAACATATACTGTCCTAATGACAAATTGCTGAAGCTGGAGTCAATGGAAATAACACCATCACGGTGTCTGGTAGTAGGAGACTTTAACAGCCACTCTGAAAGATGGGGATATAAGAAATCCAATGCTCGAGGTGAAGAAGTGGAAGAATGGGAAATAGACAACAACCTATTCCTCATAAACTCTAGAGAGGACCCCCCAACCTTCTACTCAAAAAGATGGAAAACAACATCAACTCCCGACTTAGAATTTGCAACAGGAGACATATCCAACAACATCAAGTCCCGACTTAGAATTTGCAGCAGGAGACATATCCAACAACATCAAGTCCCGACTTAGAATTTGCAGCAGGAGACATGTCCAACAACATGAACTCCCGACTTAGAATTTGCAACAGGAGACATGTCCAACAACATCAAGTCCCGACTTAGAATTTGCAGCAGGAGACATATCCAACAACATCAAGTCCCGACTTAGAATTTGCAGCAGGAGACATATCCAACAACATCAACTCCCGACTTAGAATTTGCAACAGGAGACATGTCCAACAACATGAACTCCCGACTTAGAATTTGCAACAGGAGACATGTCCAACAACATAACCAGAATAGTAATGAACCAAGTTGGCGACAGTGACCACAGACCAGTCAAACTTTCAGTAGATCTTGCTCACAAACAGGAGTTGCAAACACCACTTCCCCGCTGAAACTACAAGAGAGCAGAATGGGAAAAGTTTACCAAGCTCACAAATGCCTACACTGCGCCTATCAACACCCATGAAAAGAAATTCAATAATATGATAGAGGAGTTAACAAAGGGAATCCTGAGAGCTGCTAAAGAATCCATTCCTAGAGGAGCCAGAAGAAACTACAAGCCATACTGGAGCAAGGAAATACAAAGACTAGAAGGGGAACTGAACTCTGCCAGAGAACTAGCTGAAACATCACAAAGCACAGAGAGCAACATAGCCTATAAAGCAGCCTCTGCCAAATACAGAAGAGAGGTCAAGATATCAGCAAGACAGAGTTGGAAAGACAAAACAGAGAGCCTCAATCCAGTCAAAAATGGATACAAACTCTGGAAACTTGCGAAAGCTCTGAGCGATGAAAACAACTGCCGATCTTCAATAACATTAGCACACAATCAGAACATCCACACAGGAAAAAGGGCAACAAACATACTGATATAAACTTACAAAAACATAAGTAGAATAAACGTTCCAAAAGACCAACAGAAAGCTGCAAGAAAGGAAAACCGAGATGCAAAACATATGCTTTTAGCAACAGACGACCATCTTTACACCAACAGAACTAGATGTTGCCCTCAAACGATTGAAGCTTAAGAGTTCCCCTAGAAAAGATCCCACCAACGAAATGCTCATAAAACTGGGACACAAAGCAAAGGGCCAGCTTCTAAGGATAATAAATGCCATCTGGAAGAGACAACAAATGCCAGCAACACCCACGTGATGTCACGCATATGTAACAGCAATTATTTCAAATAAACGGAAATTGATTAGTCAATGTATTCTTCAATCTAGGGAACATTTACTGTGCTCTCTGACCTGGCAGTGCGGAATACAATCACATTTAAGTCCATGCTGTTCACCTTTGTAAATGAGTAAACAGACAGCACTAACGCACGCTGAAATGCCAAATAAAAGATTTTGAAGTTTAAACGCCATTATGGAGTTATATTTACATAGCCAAAAAGAAGAAAGGAAAATAATACGACCTTCCAACGTCTAGACTTGATCTGCGCTTTACGTCACATTGGTGCAGTTCATGACCGTTGTTGGAATTCCTTGACGCAAGTTATTTCCATGTTACCCATTAATGTAAACTACTTCGTCAGCCGCAGTTTTAACTCTTTT
This sequence comes from Megaustenia siamemsis, assembly GCA_032433765.1. NCBI lineage: Eukaryota > Metazoa > Mollusca > Gastropoda > Stylommatophora > Ariophantidae > Megaustenia > Megaustenia siamemsis. The sequence continues at coordinate 92,617,338 of JAVIAB010000051.1, forward strand.
AGGAAATTTGCACCATGTTTTGTTCGTCGTAGGCTGCTTTCACTTCAGTATTCATGAATCTAAAGGGAGCTAAATTGTGTGTACGAATTTTTGAGTGCTACGTTATCGTAATGGCTACAGTACATCCCTAGTCCTTCCGTACGATATTCTTACGGTCTGTTGTTTGATTTGCGACGGGGATAATCTGATGACTGTGTGCCTATATGTTCGGAATTGGAGTCAACAACAATGACCTAACATCATCAAGCGCTATACACTAAAAAAAAATACGACGATCTTTGTTTTCCAGAGGACGTGAACTTCCGGTATATTGTGGACAGGCGGCGGAAACAATTGAAGGCTATGCATGAAAAGTGTTCCTTGTTGCAGTTTCCTCATATTCCAAGTCCGGCTTGTTGCAGGAGCTACTGAGTTAATTGCTCTGTGCACACCGTGAGCTGTGTGTCTCGTTTTGATCATGTTTCGATATTCCAATTGTTTACGATTAATGATGATATCGTGTGACAGGGAACAGTTTACTGTGTTCACTTTCTGCGCGGTTTCGCCTTATGTCTTTTAGCGTGTGCTGAGACTGCTACGATGGGGACTACAGTTACCTTTCTTTGTTAGGGAGATGATATATTAATTCGGATGATTACGCTGGCACAGGCGGTTGAGCAATTATGGATTTTAATTCGTTTGCTGTGATACCAGGGCCTTCCATAACCAAATAACCAAATACCTACAAGACAGAACGGCTAGAGTACAAGTACATGGACAACTAAGTAAGAAAGCCAGAATCGAACAAGGTGTCCCACAAGATGGAGTCCTATCCCCAACGGTCTTTTTAATTTTCATAAATGACATTATAATAGATATTCCACCCAGAATACACTCAACAATGTTCGCAGACGACCTGGCGATATGGACACGTAAAGAATCTATGTCAGTGGCTAGCTCCAGAACGCAAGATGTCCCAGGAAAACTTGAAAAATGGACGAACACCTGGCCACTACCAATTAAAGAAATAAAACTACATACACAATTTTCAGCCTATCAAAGCATAACGAAAGGGACGGATACCACCAACTATCAAGTAGGAATCAAGTCATCATACGTCGCCTACGCACTGGCCACAATAGAATGAGAAATCACATGTTCACCAAATTCAAAATAGGTACAACCAGCCTTTGCCAATGTACACTGGACAATATGACTACAAAACATGTTCTACAGGATTGCCACCTAGTACACAGACCTGAGAAGAGCAATGTGGTCCACACCCACCTCCCTGGAAGAGAAACTATATGGGGCAATCGATTCGCTTAAACAGACAGTTGACTTCATGAGAGAGTCTGGAATCCTACTCTGATTGAGTCTTGATCGCAGAGAGCCTATCAAGAAACACACTCTCTGCAAAATTGAAGATTAAAGACCATACACTTCCCATTGGCCAAAACCCAACATATCTTGGCGTCACCATGGATCGCAGAATGACTTGGATAAACCAGATAGACAAAGCAAACAAAAGAACCAGAAAACGAACAGATATTATTAAGAAATTGGCAGGAACAGACTGGGGAGCAAACAGCAATATCTTGAAACAACTATACGTAGGAAGAGTAAGACCAGTCCTAGAATATGGAGTCACAGCCTGGGCTACGGCTTCCAAATCACACCTTAGCAAAATTAACAGAACACAAAAGCAGGCTGCCGGTTTCATCACTGGTACTATGAAATCTACACCTATCGAGACTCTAGAAACAGTCACACGTTTACAACTCTTAGATGACAGACGGAAAACTAAAGTAATGCAACAAGTGGAGAAATATAAAAGGCTCTGCAGCCACCCCATGCACCAAATAATAAATGGTTTCGGAAAAGGAAGACTGAAGTGGAGCAACTTTGCTGCAATCTCTAAAGAACTGGCAACTAGTGACCCAGTACTGTCCCAAACAATGCTGAAACCCATAAGCCCATCTGATATGACTCCTCATGGGAAACATAAAATACCAGAACTTAAGGAAGTCATAATATGAATCATGAAAAAGGCACCCAAACAGACACAGTGAGAAAACACATAGCAGAAAAACACACAAACGACAACTACCCACAGGACTCCAAGTCACACATATACACATGGCCCTGCTACAAATGCCACCAGAAATGTAGGAGGAGATGTGTTCTTGACGATGAATAACCAGGAAGAGATCACCAAGTCAATAGCTACTGGGAAATTCTCAAACAACTTTAAAGCAGAAAGTGAAGCCATCAAAGACGCTGCAAAACTGGAAATCCAACACAAAAATAACATGCACTAGAAATTGGTGATACTGACTGATGTACTGTCAGTCCTAACAGCTCTTTAAAAACCCCCAGGAACAGTGAGCTAGATGACTTGAGAACAACCCTAGACCAACTGTGCAATAACTTCCAGAGAGTGGTCATCCAGTGGATACCATCACACTGTAATATACACGGAAACGAACGCGCAGACAAATTAGCTAAAGAGGGAGTGGAGATAACAGAAGTAACCATCTGGTCAGCTACGATGAAGCCAAATCCACCATCAAAGGCCGGTATCATGAAAAATGAAAACAAAGAACACCCAAAGTATAATGAGAGGGATAAGACACCTCCAACTGTCAAGGATGGATGAAGTCATCATACTTCACCTACGTACTGGCCACAATAGAATGAGAAACCACATGTTCACCAAACTCAAAATAGGAACTACTAGCCTATGCCACTGTAACCTGGATAACATGACAACAAAATATGTTCTACAGGATTTCCCCCAGTACACAGATCTGAGAAGGACAATGTGGTCCACACCCACCTCACTGGAAGAGAAGCCGTATGGGGCAACCGAATCACTTAAACAGACAGCTGCCTTCATAAGAGAGTCCACAATCATAGTCTGCATGAGCCATGATCGCAGAAGAGGAAAAAGAAGGAACCGTCCTAATTATAGCTGTATAAAACACTTATCAGTGATAACTGCATCTAAACCTTCCTAATTATAGCTGTATAAAACACTTATCAGTGATAACTGCATCTAAACCTTCCTAATTATAGCTGTATAAAACACTTATCAGTGATAACTGCATCTAAACCTTCCTAATTATAGCTGTATAAAACACTTATCAGTGATAACTGCATCTAAACCTTCCTAATTATAGCTGTATAAAACACTTATCAGTGATAACTGCATCTAAACCTTCCTAATTATAGCTGTATAAAACACTTATCAGTGATAACTGCATCTAAACCTTCCTAATTATAGCTGCATAAAACACTTATCAGTGATAACTGCATCTAAACCTTCCTAATTATAGCTGTATAAAACACTTACCAGTGATAACTGCATCTAAACCTTCCTAATGATAGCTGTATAAAGCACTAACTAGTAATACCTAGATCTAAACACTTACTCAATCGTTTCAACTAAACTCTTTCTAACGCTGTCAATATGTTGGAGCTCTCTATATGATTACAAAAGCATAACAAGTCGAAGGAAAGAAATGAATGGCAACCCAGAGTGATTGAAGGAACAGATGGGAGAAAACACCTCCGTATTGATTGATCCGACATTATATGTGGGAGGATTGATTTTGAAATACAGTCTCAAACTACTGCGCAGACGCCCCGCTGTATTTTCATATATCAGCGTGACGTAGCCAGGATCCGCTGGGAATCCCCTTCGCTAGTCACAATAAAGAGATTGAAAAACGGTTATTATGAAACGGATGGATTCCAACGGCACAAGAGCGGCCTCAGACAACGAGGCGAGCTTGAGGGGGAATATACTCTTGTCAGTTAAGTTAGTGTTGAGAAAAATCAAAAGTGACACCAGGAACTCTGCAGTAACGGCAAGGGTAGTGTGAGAGACTGGAACATAGATCGTGCTGACACATTCACTACTGCCTAACCAGCAAGGAACTAAAAAATAACGATAATATGAAACTTTCTATCTGTACTTCATTATCTAAGTCGTCTTGTAGCGCAACATCAAGCATCGCTTGCTGCAAGTCAGCCATATTTTATTTTTGACTCGGCCGGAAGTCTGCCATAACTGTCGAAGCGGAAGCAATCAATATTGTTTTGCCCTGGTTTGTATGTCCTTGATGACGTATTTACAAACAACACAGCAGATTGGATGCTTCCAGCTACACAGTGTACGATGACAGTGCTATCATTTCACAGATGGGTTTCCGGACATCAAATTACAGGTGAACAGTTGTTACAGTTCAGGTAGTGTGTCAGGTGGAAGATAAATACATCTCAAGATTATTATTGGATGGCAACACGTCACAACACGTCACATTTCTTGTGTGCCGGGCTTTTCATTTTCTTTTATAGAAATCATGTCCGCAACAGAAAAGACGTTATTAAGGAAATCATTAACTAACTAAATTATGTCTAATCCCGACATTGGTTGAGAGCAGTTGGCCCTGCCAGGAGTTATGTTCCTTGTGTCATATTTTTGTTAGCTTGCTCAGGCTGCCAATGCGTGCTAACATCAAGGACATCTACATAACACTAGCACTGTGATATTAGTTCCGTGAACCGGATGTTCAGAAGATCATAAAAGCTCCAAAAACGACAACATGAACTACCAAACAGCAGACTCGGAAAGGGTATGTCCAATATCTATAAGATCCAATCAGTTTGGACAGTTGTGTGCCTTGCACGAAACAATGCACATGATTCAAGCGAAGTGAAAGATTGTGTTGTCGTGCTTCAAGGTGTCAAAACTCGTGTGGATCACTAACTGCTTCGTCGGTCAACGGGCAAGGAGATGTAAAGAAAAATGGGGAAAAATGCGGCCAAAAAAATAAAATAGAATAAGGAATCTGTTTAATCTATTTCGTTGTTCTCAAAGTTCCTTGCTCTTTTTTTGTTGTTTAAAGCATTCACCAGCTTTCACCTCTGTTGAAGTCCCTATAGACTGGGAACTGAATTTTGAGTGTTAAGTCATTTTTCCCTGGCAACCATGTGCACAAGGGCCCTTCGCCGTACATGCAGATAACTCCGTTTTTAGAGGTACTCATATTTTTTTCCGTAGATGAGTATTTGACGTTTCAAGCCGGGCCTCGCTGCTGAGACCAGGGGTAATTGCCGCAGACAGAGATCATAAATACAAATCCTAACTGGTTCAACCGAGACTTGAACTTACAACCCCTCTGTCTCGAGACCGGTGTCTTGCCTCGAGACCATTCACTCCCCATTTCTTTTCATTCTATTATAATATATCATCATCATCAAGTACCGGTCCTGCTGGCGTAGGTGATCATGTCTCTTCACAACTTTCGATCTCGGCAGCTATTTATCATTTCTGTTGTTGACCTTCTGCCAAGCCATTCTCTTAAGCTGTCTGTTATTTTTTTCTCGTTGCATCCCTCTATCTCTTCGTCCCTCAATTTTTCCAGTTGTTACAATATATTCCAGTTGTTCTCTTCTCATTACATGGACAAAACATGATGATTGTTTCTTCCTAATATTTGAAATTAGCTCTCTTTTTGCTTTGACCTCTCTCAGAACATCTTCATTACTCTTCTTAGCTGTTCATGGTACTCTCAACATTCTTCTGTAAAACCACATTTCTACAGACTCCAGTGATTTTCTTGTCTGTTGTCCTATTATCCATGATTTGCATCCATATGTTAAGACTGGCTCTACGAACATTTAAGAACTCTTTTTCTTGATTCTATTGTCAAAAATGGATTGCATAGTATCTTCCTCATTTTTTAGAAAGCTGCTTTTGCCTGAGCCATTCTACATCTCACCTCTTTTGTACATCTTCCGTCTGAGGTTAACAAAGTTCCCAAATATTTAAATTCATTTACCTGTTTTAATATTGTACCACTTGTCTTTATTTTGCACTGAGGTGATGTCTTTTTCTTTGTTGTTACCATTACCTCTGTCTTGTTGCTATTAAGGCTGAGTCCTTTATTTTTGCTTTATTACAATATATAACCTGTGATATCTGTCAAAGCTTTACCCATATCCGACTTCGTCCGAGTTTTATTTTTTAACCGAGCTTGCATTTCTATTTAGCATTCAAATTAATTGCTTAATGTTAAATAGGGGCCAAGCTGACCTCCGTTATAATCATGCTTCACCCACCTCTATTGCCTTTCTCTTCAAAGAGAATGGAACTTCCCTGTCAACCCTGTTCAGTCCATTTCCTGAACAACGCTAATCGAGAGATCTGCTATTTCATGTCATATTTTTACTCCGAAACACTCATATGCGTCATGTTCTGTGGGCGTTTGCGAATTCTCTTTGGTCTCCATAGAGATCATCACTTTGTCGAATTGGTCAATATGGTGGATAGGCGGCAGGAATCATTAAAGGCTATGTCTGAAAAGTGTTCCTTGTTGCAGTTTCCTTATATTCCAAGTCCGGCTTGTTGCAGGAGCTACTGAGTTAAATGCTTTGTGCACACCGTGAGCTGTGCATTTCATCCATTTTAATCGTACTTAAATAGTTTGATTGTTTACGATGAATGATGATGACGTATGACATGGAACAGATGGTTGTATTCATTTTCTGTGCGGTTTCGCCGTATGTCTTTTGGCGTGTGCTGAGACTGCTATGATGGGGACTACAGCTACCTTTCTTTGTTTGGGAGATGAGATAGTAATTCGGATGATTTCACTGGCACGGGCGGTTAAGCAATTATGGATTTTAATTCGTTTGCAGTGACACCGGAGCCTTCCATAACCATAACTTTGTCGAACTCGTAGACGTTTTTCGTTGTCTTCTTGATAAGTCTTTCTTCTCCTTTTCTTTACAGGTGATTTCTCGTTTAAAAAAATAGTAAGTATTCAAATGTTCGTACGCAAGGCTGCAACACACTTTATTTACTACTAACTTGATATCAGAAGTTATTTTTCTTCCATGAAAATATACCTCAATGAGACACCCATGTACATGAAGACCTTGCACAAATAATGCGTGTGTTTGATCCATATGGCTACTCATGGCGTACTGGACGATATCTGTAATATCTTTATCACCACTGGACTAAATAAACATCTAAATATGGATGCTATATATAAACAAGGAAGCTAAATGTAACAGTGCACGTGAATGTGAACATACATTTGGAATACATGAAGAGAATACGAAGTGTAAATGTTTGTGTGTAACTGGAATCTAGAATAAACATCATTCGTCGGAATTAATGGAGAAAATTCGAGATAAAATGTGTTGTAAAATTTAGGTAATTAATAGAAAGGAGATAATTCATTGCAATGAGTCTGTGGATATTGGGTTTCATTTAGGAATTTGTCTTGATAGGAACCAAGTGAAGTATAATGTGTCTTAACAATTATATTGTTCAGTGAGAACTCCACAGATGTTAACATTTATTTCTCTGATTTTACTCTTTTGCTGCACTCTTAATGTTGGCACTTGTATATTTCTACCTGTATACGTCATGAACTCTTTCACGAGGCAACTATTTTGTTCTTCTCGTTGCAAATCTCTTCTCAGCTTCTATAAAATCATCATTATAATGCTGTAAATGAAAGCAAAAGCAAGATGATTAAAGTTACTGCTTTATTATGTATTCATATGTCTATGTTTTCATGGTTTTGGTCTATTTCTCTGTCCATTTTGCTATTTTTATTCTACATGGCCCCAGTTTATTAATGCCTCCAAATGCTATCAATTGTTGACATCCCAAGTATGAAGGTATTTTCCAATGATGTCTGCAAGGCATTTTCCAATGATGTCTGCAAGGCATTTTCCAATTATCTCTGCAAGGCATTTTCCAATGATGTCTGCAAGGTATTTTCCAATTATGCCTACAAGGTATTTTCAATTTATGTCTGCAATGCATTTTCCAGTTATGTCTGCAAGGTATTTTCCATTTATGTCTGCAATGTATTTTGCACTTATGTCTGCAAGGTATTTTCCATTTATGTCTGCAATGTATTTTGCACTTATGTCTGCAAGGTATTTTCCATTTATGTCTGCAATGTATTTTGCACTTATGTCTGCAAGGTATTTTCCTTTATAGATTGTGTACTCCATCAGGGATTTTTCAGTTATTTCAACACAGAAGTACGATTTTCGAGTGAAAATACGTTTCTTTCTCCACGGAGTCGATTCCAAAACTCTTGTCCATGAAACTACCGTTCGCATTTAAAGATTGAAATAACTTGTCCGTACGCTGTTGTTACTAAGAGAAGCATAACATTCCTACTCGTTTGAAATAATTGCAACCAAATTGTAGCCAAAATTCTTCTCTTGGAACTCTGGTCCGTTCGTCCAGGTTAGTATACTCTATGTTGACAACACCGTTCTTTACGTTTATCAAGGAGATCGATTAATGAACATGGCCTGAGGTCAATGGTTATCTATATATGGTTATGGTTAGTCGAAGGTCCCGTTATCACTGCAAACGAATTAAAATCCATAATTGTTCAACCGCCCGTGCCATTGGACGCATCCGAATTAAAACTTATCTCATTGAAAGAATCAAACAAAGAAAGGCAGTTGCAGTCCTCATCATAGCAGCTACAGCACACGCCAAGAAACATAAGGCCAAGCGGCACCGAACAATGGAACTTCCGATCTGTACACTGATCGCCACTGAAAATATAGAATTAACCATCTTTCCAGCCAAAAACGTAACAGTGAACGTTGATGCAAACATGACCCCGGCATCTTGAAACCGGAAGTCCTATCTATATATAAACAATGTATATTTGTCTTTGTTTCCCGACTGGTGCGGCAGGCCATATGGTCGCTTGGTCGAATCAGGTTGAGGACTATTTTTGCTACAATGTGGTTCTAAGTGATTCTTTTTGCTTTGGTTTTTCTTTGGTAGTCCGGTTTCATTCACCTGACTACAACGTCAACATGGTTTTATCGCCCGCGACTGAGAGAGTGCTGCAGGTGACTGTGGAGTGTAGTCGAACGGTATCAGGTCCCGACTGTGTCTTGGGACGGGATGTGTGATTTGTGTTCGATGACAAATTCGCCACCAGCTTGTACGCGGTCGGATCAAGTGTTTCACCGAAGTGGGGGCCTGACTTCATTGGAACAGCGATTCCCGGGGCACGCTCACTGATCTACACGCGGATTTGGTGCGAAGAGCATGGAGCTTATGCTGCATGTGACGGTCGTTACGGCTACCTGGAAGTGCCCATTATGAGCTGCGCGCCATTTATTCAGAGTTCAGCACGTTCAATAGAGCAGTATGAGCGATGAGGATAAGCACTTTGTTGGTTGCTGCAACGAGGGCTAAGCGGATATGGAAATTGCCCACCTGCAGTGGAGCCATTCCGTTCCATAGTCCAAAGTCTTTTTAAGACATTGGGAAGACAAATTCAGAATTTATATGTGTTTTATATTCATCAATTCAGAATTTATATGTGTTTTATATTTACATAAATTCAGAATTTATATGCGTTTTATATTTACATGAATTCAGAATTTATATGCGTTTTATATTTACATAAATTCTGAATTTGTATGCGTTTTATATTTACATAAATGCATAATTTATATGCGTTTTATATTTACATAAATGCAGAATTTATATGCTTTTTATATTTACATAAATTCAGAATTTATATGCGTTTTATATTTGCATAATTCAAAATTTATATGCGTTTTATATTTACATAAATTCTGAATTTATATGTGTTTTATATTTACATAAATTCTGAATTTATATGCGTTGTATATGTACATAAATTCTGAATTTATATGCGTTTTATATTTACATAAATTCAGAATTTATATGTGTTTTATATTTACATAAATTCTGAATTTATATGCGTTTTATATTTACATAAATTCTGAATTTATATGTGTTTTATATTTACATAAATTATGAATTTATATGCGTTTTATATTTACATAAATTCTTAATTTATATGTGTTTTATATTTACATAAATTATGATTTTATAAGCGTTTTATATTTACATAAATTCTGAATTTGTATGTGTTTTATATTTACATAAATTATGAATTTATATGTGTTTTATATTTACATAAATTCTGAATTTATATGCGTTTTATATTTACATAAATTCTTAATTTATATGTGTTTTATATTTGCATAATTCAGAATTTATATGCGTTTTATATTTACATAAATTCTGAATTTGACTTCCCCAAGTCGATGAGTGTATTTTCCATGGACACTTCTAAACCAAATTACCAAGCTTCAAGAACAAATCTGCATCTATTTAGTGGTCTGTTTGTGGTATTGTACATGATCTTCAACTCGATGTTAATCATATTGTCTGGATAATAATATAAATAAACAAATATTTATTGTAGAGAGAAACTTCGAGGTGAGAGAGAAACATGAACACAGGTTATTTTACAGTGCTACGAAACATCGGAATCAAAATACTAAGATTAGCATACACTAGTGTTGAAGGACAACAAGTCAAGAAAGTACATGGACTACACGATAATATTCTCACGAATCGGCGTCAAAATCAGTTAATATCATAGAAATAGGGGGAAGAAAACACCAAGAAAAAATAGTCACAACCAGACTACTAGAGGAAGACCGAAAAACAAACGTTTCATACAAATCTACGACGAAGTATTCGACAGTGCCTATACTGTCTGAATGTGTCTGTCTGTTTTTGTCCGACTAAAAGCATCTTCAATTACCTGGACGGTGTCTTTTAACTCATCGTGATTGGCTCCCCTTCTATGTCAAAGAAACGAACCATGCCTTGAGAATCTTCTCTTCCGTCTCCCTCTTTCTCTCTCTGGACTGCTCATTTCCACTTTTCGTCCTCAATGTCTGTTTCCTTTACACCCATTTCCATGGCTTCCAAGTTTATCGGCTCTTTCTTAACCAAAGGTCCTTCTGTTGATACTTCCATTCTTCTCAACATGTTCTCAACATCAACACCCTTCTGTTGATACTTCCATTCTTCTCAACTTGTTCTCAACATCAACACCCTTCTGTTGATACTTCCATTGTTCTCAGCTTGTTCTCAACGTCAACACCTTTGAGTTCAATGGTAAACTTCCTTGACCAAGTCAGTGGTGTAGCCATGGACACCAAGATAGGCCCTAGCTATGCCTGTCTATTTATGCGATACCTTCAACACCAAATACTCAATTCGTACCAGGGTCACCTTCCAATCAAATACCTTCAGTATATTAATGTCTGCTTTGAACTACCACAGCGATTCCCAACCGCGGCCCATATGGGCCCATTGGGGAACAGGAAATTCCAAGGGGGCCACGGATAAAAATGGCATAATTGGGGGGGGGGGGGGGGGGGGGCACGAGACTGTAGTGCCACAGCAGAAGAAGAAGAGGCTATGCATAAGGATGCATATGGTGTAGAATTCAGCGCTTAGGTATCACTTTTTCCACTCAATAAATAGTTTCATTAGTAGCGCATATAACAGAAACCAAAAGAAATAAAAGGCAATATATATATATATATATATATATATATATATATATATAAAACAATACAGTACAGTACAGTACAGTACAGTACAGTACAGTACAGTACAGTACAGTACAGTACAGTACAGCACAATACAATACAATATACCACCTCATGTTGGCTCACCTCATGTTGGCTCACCTCATGTTGGCTCACCTCATGTTGTGATTTAGCCGCCGGCTTTATCCTGAGACAATCCATCAATCTGTTCCCCAACGTGTTCTCCACATTTCCCGTCAGGATGCACTCATTGCATCTAACCGCCCCTCCTCTGACAGAACTATACTCACCCTCACCTTCCAGCCTCACCTAGGACCCTCACAACTTAGCTGCAGTAAGGATTGTTAACCGTTATTGTTCCATTCTCCGCTCAGATCCCACCACTCATCTACTTTATCGTGATCCCCCTATGGTTGTCTTCATTCTCCGCTCAGATCCCACCACTCATATACTTTATCGTGATCCCCCTATGGTTGTCTTCATTCTCCGCTCAGATCCCACCACTCATCTACTTTATCGTGATCCCCTATGGTTGTCTTCATTCTCCGCTCAGATCCCACCACTCATCTACTTTATCGTGATCCCCCTATGGTTGTCTTCATTCTCCGCTCAGATACTACCACTCATCTACTTTATCGTGATCCCCCTATGGTTGTCTTCATTCTCCGCTCAGATCCCACCACTCATCTACTTTATCGTGATCCCCCTATGGTTGTCTTCATTCTCCGCTCAGATCCCACCACTCATCTACTTTATCGTGATCCCCCTATGGTGTCTTCATTCTCCGCTCAGATACTACCACTCATCTACTTTATCGTGATCCCCCTATGGTTGTCTTCATTCTCCGCTCAGATCCCACCACTCATCTACTTTATCGTGATCCCCCTATGGTTGTCTTCATTCTCCGCTCAGATCCCACCACTCATCTACTTGATCGTGATCCCCCTATGGTTGTCTTCATTCTCCGCTCAGATCCCACCACTCATCTACTTGATCGTGATCCCCCTATGGTTGTCCTCAGACGTGATACGAATTTGAGAGACATTCTGGTCAGAAGAAGTCACCCTCGCTCCGACTATCAACACTTGGGTACGTTCTGCTGTGGGCGTGGCTGTATCATTTGTGTCTATGTTCTCCGCGCCGACTCTGTCTTATTCCCCAATGAACGGTTCGAGACCAGGGATGGTTTGACATATGTGTCCCCCAATATCATATATGTAAGCGTTGTCTTATGTTCACTTATTAGACTTATGTTGCTGAGTCTGGAGACGCTTAGCGGACAGATTTAGTGAACATCTCCGGGATGTTTAACTGAACGCTGTCACTCCAGTGGGTTCCCATTTCTATCCCTTAGACCACAGGGGCAAACACGTTTTCGGGATCACATGCATTGTCCTTTGCCACTTCGGCGACCGCAGCCGGTTCGTCCTAGAGAATCGCCTTAAAGCCCATTTGGGTTCACTGCCCCCACGAAACATGAATATATCACACTCATGCACATATGTTCCCTGGAGTTTTCTTCCCCACTATTGCGTGTTTTATTCTCATGCTCATGTATGTATATACTAGTATATGCTTTTCTGTGTTACCCTCCACCTGATCACGTTGTGACACGCCTGTCAATACCATATCCATCTGCATCACACAGCACCTCACCCTTTACTTGGTAATAGAGAACCCTATTCTGATACATTTCACGCTCTTCTCTATTTGGTACCCTTATTCTTTCTGATTTGTGTGTGTACACCTACCTATATGTGGATATGCCTGGATTTGGTTATTTGGTTATGGAAGGCCCAGGTATCACTGCAAACGAATTAAAATCCATAATTGCTCAACCGCCCGTTCCAGCGGAATCATCTGAATTAATATCTCATCTCCCAAACAAAGAAAGGTAACTGCAGTCCCCATCGTAGCAGTCTCAGCACACGCCAAAAGACATAAGGCGAAACCGCGCAGAAAGTGAACACAGCCAACTGTTCCCTGTCATACGATATCATCATTCGTCGTAATCATTTGGAATATTGAAACATGATCAAAACGGATGAGACACATAGCTCACGGTTTGCACTGAGCACTTAACTCAGTAGCTGCTGCAACAAGCCGGACGTTGAATATGAGGAAACTGCAACAAGGAACACTTTTCATGCATAGCCTTCAATTGTTCCCGCCGCCTATCCACAATATACCGAAGGCGAAAGTTCACGTCCTCTTGAAAATGATGATCGTCGTATTTAAAAAAAAATGTGTAGCGCTTGATGATGTTAGGCCTCCGTTGTTGACTCATAATTCCGAACATTTAGACACACAGTTAGTCGTCTGACTATCCCCGTCGCACATCAGACAACAGACCGCAAGATTAGCGTACGGTAGTTCGCCTGGATATTATGTGTTTGTATATGTGGACGTTCGTGTATATTATATATATATATATATATATATATATATATATGCATACACACGATAAGTGTAGTCATGTGGATATAGGTGTGCATGTTCCCACACGGTTGTGGGGTACAGACATGCATTGCTGGTGACAATAAAGTTGAGGGGATCTCTATTCCCCCCCCCCACATATTTTAAATCTACCCAGTCCACCTGCGCTTGGGCCCTCCCGTCACTCTGGCCGGTTACAATGAGCGAGGCAGCGGATATACTTCTCTACGTTACGATAAAGAAAGGGAATAAAAGCCAGCTTATTAGGCGAACCTCTGTTGTCATGACAACCAGGAATGTGATTGCTGAAATGGTCTCACTAGTCATCAAACACATTGCCAGATCGATATATGTCGCTGTGTTGTAATAGGTTTGATCTCCAATGCCATTCATAACTATTTTAGACTGCTTGAGCTAAATGACCTATATGAGGGCCAGGCTAGGGAATATGGTGGCTGGTTATACATTGATATTTAACTCATTGAGCTGGAATGTGATTGTGATACAATTTTAGAGGGAGTCGTGGCCTCCCTTGCCTTCTCTTAATATCCGCCACTGGTAATGTATGCTTGTCTCTCACCTCGGAGCTTTCCACTATTTTATTATTTGGTTATTTATTAGTAATGTATGCAGTCCAACCACTGGAAGCTACCACTCGTATCAAGACCATTTTTGTGTATTAATTTCGCAAGTAAAAAAAGTAAAGAGCCCCCGTCACGCCAAGTAGCGTATAGGGAATATGGTGTTAGTGACCATAAATTTTACAGACCTTATTTTTGGGGTAATGTGCTCGGTATTACACCCGTGCCGCTTTACTTTCCCAGAAAAAATCCTGTGCCCATTTAAGGCTGGGTGAACCCGGAAGCCGTCGGTTGAGATCGAACACTACCTCTTGTCCTTTGTAGTCCAGTTCACTAACCACTGAGCTATCGCGGCTCCATAATTTCACAAGTACTTCAGTCTATCTTGATGTGCTTCGCATCTTGGTTGTACTTTTTGTGTAGCTCTTGTTGTTCATTTTTGTTTGATCGAAATATTCCGAGAACCGTCGTTAGCCATGTTGTATAAAATAATGACAGACTTCCAGTTTTCCTTTCCCTTGTTCTCTAGCACACACATTCACTTTGAAATACTGAAGGCACGAAGTAGACATAGAAATAGTATTATTGTATTTCCCCCGTATATTTGTATAAGTAATATTCATCTGCACATGTCAGCTTAAGAAACATTCTTCTTCATATATGTGTCATTAGCATTTCCCTTCATATGTGTGTCTCTAGCGTTTTTCTTTATAAATAGCATTCATTTTTATATGTTAGTACACAGCGCATTGTTCTTCGTACGTTTATGTAAATAGCATTCTTCATGATATGTTTCTGTAAATAGCTTTCTACTTCACATGCCTGTGCAAGTTATTTTTCTCTTTATGTGTTTGTTTAAATATTATTCTTGTTTAAATGTTGTACGACTTTTGTTTATCTGCTAAAAGTTTATCTGCCTATTTTAGATAATTTGATATTCTATTTTCATTTCTTCTTCTTCTTCTTCTTCTTCCACCTTTTAGCTGCCAGTGTAGCATAGGTCTTCAACAAACACTCTCCAAGTCGTTCTGTTTTTTTGCAGTTCTTTTAAGATCATTCCATGTCTTCCCCATCATCTTCATCTCTGCTTCGATCTGTCTTCTCCAAGAATTCCTTGGTCTTCCTCTTTGTCTTTTCCCCTGGGGATTCCAAAAAAGGGCCTGTTGTGTAATACTCTCAGTTGGCTTCCGTAGTGTGTGTCCTATCCATCGCCATCGTCTTCGCTGTATCTCTTTATCCACTGGTATTTCACTGGTACATTTCCAAAATTCCACGTTAGTGACTTCGTCCTGCCATTTCCATCCCTTTATTCTGCGCAAGCATCCATTAATGAAAGTCTGTACTTTCGTGATTGTCAATTTTGTTATTTTCCATGTTTCGCAGCCATATAATAGAACCGACTTAACATTTGAGTTGAAAATTTTTATTTTTGTATTTTGTCTAATTTCTTTGGATTTCCATATGTTTCCCAGTGCAATGAAAGCTCCTCTTGCTTTTGATATCCTTATTTTGGTATCATTTTCTGTTCCTCCCTCTTTATCTATATTACTGCCCAGATATATGTAAGATTGTACGTCTAGTAGAGGTATTTCTCCTAGTTTTATTTGGTTATTGCCAACTGCATTAATTCTCATAATGTTGGTCTTATCTCTATTAATCTTTAGTCCTAGCTGTTGTGATCTCTCATCTAATATACTCATTTTATCCTGCATCTGTTGATGGCTGTGTGATAGGAGAGCTATGTCATCAGCAAAGTCTAAATCGTCAAGTTGTTTGGTCAGTGACCACTGGATCCCATTTCTGTTGTTTTGATTTATTTCCATAATCCAATCTATGGCCAGTAGAAAGAGAAATGGAGACAGAAGGCATCCTTGCCTTACTCCTGTTCTTATTTCAAATGCTTCTGTAAGCTGTCCTTCATGCACCACACTACATTTTGTTCCTTCATACATTGTTTTTATCAGGTTAATAAACTTTATGGGGATTCCGTAATGACTCAGCAACTTCCAAAGCATTCTTCTGTCTAAACTATCAAATGCCTTTTCGTAATCTATGAATCCAATATAAAGTGGGGATTTTAATTCTAAACTTTGTTCAACTATTATACGTAGAGTAGTTATTTGATCAGCACATGATCTGTTCTTCCTAAAACCTGCTTGTTCATCTCTCAAATGTTTCTCTATGGCCTCTTTTAGTCTCTCCAAAATGATTCTGCCTAATATTTTTCCTGGCACTGATAGTAGCATAATTCTCCTATAATTTGTGCACTCCTGTAAACTTCCTTTCTTTGGTAGTTTGATCATATAACCTTCTCTCCAGTCTTTAGGTATTTCTTCCTTCTCCCAAATTTTGTCCAATAGATCATGTAACATCTTGGTAGAGGTGTTAATATCTGCTTTGATGGCTTCCGAAGGAATTTCATCTGGTCCTGTGGCTTTACCATCTTTTAATAGTTTGATGGCTTTCATTATTTCTTCTTTGCTTGGTTTTCCGCAGTTAACGTGTAACTCTTCTTCTGCTGGTAGTATATCTGGAGGATTATTTGAGCCGGGTCTATTTTCATTTAATTTTGATATTTTCTGGCTAGCAGATAAAGTCTGTGATATTTTCTGGCTAGTAGATAAAGTCTGTGATATTTTCTGGCTAGCAGATAAAGTCTGTGATATTTCCTGGCTAGCAGATAAAGTCTGTGATATTTTCTGGCTAGCAGATAAAGTCTTTGATATTTTCTGGCTAGCAGATAAAGTTTGTGATATTTTCTGGCTAGCAGATAAAGTCTGGGATATTTTCTGGCTAGCAGATAAAGTCTGTGATATTTTCTAGCTAGCAGATAAAGTCTGTGATATTTTCTGGCTAGCAGATAAAGTCTGTGAAATTTTCTGGCTAGCAGACAAAGTCTGTGATATTTTCTGGCTAGCAGATAAAGTCTGGGATATTTTCTGGCTAGCAGATAAAGTCTGTGATATTTTCTGGCTAGCAGATAAAGTCTGTGATATTTTCTGGCTAGCAGATAAAGTCTGTGATATTTTCTGGCTAGCAGATAAAGTCTGTGATATTTTCTGGCTAGCAGATAAAGTCTGTGAAATTTTCTGGCTAGCAGATAAAGTCTGTGATATTTTCTGGCTAGCAGATAAAGTCTGGGATATTTTCTGGCTAGCAGATAAAGTCTGTGATAATTTTTTTTAATTAGCAGCTCATTTCGAAGTCTACTTTCTTGAGTAGAGAATGATCGTAGAAAGTGAATGTACGCTGATTTATCCAACCGCTCGCAGGTTGTGTATATACCTAGCTCGCAGGTTGTGTACATACCTAGCTCGCAGGTTGTGTATATACGAAGCTCGCAGGTTGTGTATATACCTAGCTCGCAGGTTGTGTACATACCTAGCTCGCAGGTTGTGTATATACGAAGCTCGCAGGTTGTGTAATACCTAACTCGCAGGTTGTATACATAACTAACTCGCAGGTTGTGTACATACCAAGCTTGCAGGTTGTGTACATAACTAGCTCGCAGGTTGTGTACATACCTAGCTCGCAGGTTGTGTACATACCTAACTCGCAGGTTGTGTACATACCTAACTCGCAGGATGTGTACATACCTAACTCGCAGGTTGTGTACATACCTAACTCGTAGATTGTGTACATACCTAACTCGCAGGTTGTGTACATACCAAGCTCGCAGGTCGTGTACATAACTAACTCTCAAGTTGTGTACATACCAAGCTCCCCTTGACTAATTATCACTTCAACTATTTAACTGACACCTATTATTCGTATATTAGTGACCGTCTGTCTGACTTAGCTTATGCTTGTAACTGTTGACATTTGCTAATCACTAAAATTTAACTTGTCTGGCCCCTCGGTGCTTGCCTCAACACAAGCTCTTACACAATAAATCACTTTTTCTACCTGTATGTGTCTTTAGTTGCTGACAATTGCTTCGTGTCCAGTAGCTTCTTTTCTTTATAACACAAGTACTCTCTTCTCATCATTTTCTCGAAATTTGATATCTGGCAAAACTCCTTTTCTTGTCTTGTTCTTGTTTATATCCCCCTTTGTCTTATTGTTTCAGAAAATAAAATAAGTGTTCTTGGCTAGCTTTTTTGTCCATCTCACACATGGTGCTTTGTGACGTGTTGCTTGTCCAGTTCCTTACGAGAGACTGGTTATCCCCCCCCCCCCTCTTCCGTTGCTGTATTTGTTTCTATTTATTTCTAGGTTGGTCTTATACCTCCATGTTCCTGTACTTTCTCTGTGCAAATATTTGTATCCCCCGTCGACTTGCTGGATCAGTCAGATGTTAATATTTTATGAATACCCAAGGGTAGTCCATCTTCCCTTGCAGCCAATGGGTTACTATGGCATCATTTCCTGGGTATCTGTTAAACATTACACTAAGATGTTTCCCTCCGAATCTCGGGCTGGAAATTAACTTCTCTACAATGAACTACACTTTATCACTATCGCTTGGAATGCACAGTTTCGAACGCATAAATAAACACACAGGCTTCTTGAAAACAACAGAAATATCCCCCTTTCGAAGTGTAATATTTACCGTATCTGAGTCTGTCAGAGATTGGTCGTTCTTGCTGTTGATTCAATCGTCTTTTATTATGCAGCAAATAGGGAACCCTAGACACCAAGAGCGACAATGAAGTTATGAACTATCAGGAAACATTATCTCGGTCTGAAGCTTGAAAACAGTAGAGGCCGTAATGTACTATTAAAATAGAATTGAAATTGGTGTAAATCCATTAGGGTGAACCGAGCTTACAGTGAGGGATAGAATCACGTTAGCTGAAATGTATTACTATTGTTATTATTATTAATTCTTTATTACAACAACACCATGTTAGTAATAAAACTGCAGCGCACCGTTGTATAAGGAAAGGCAGTGAAAGTGTTTGAACAAATGCTCTCAAATTCCTCTTTACGGCGCTATTTAATGATAGAGTGAGTTTGAGTTGTGTTGAAACAAATTGTGCTGGAGATGGAGCAGTGGACAATGATATAATGTTAGTGGCCCAAGATTGTCGGCTGATGGTGCACGGGTGGGTTGGAGGCTGGGATGAAGGAAGTAAGCTCAGATTTAATGTTACTGTCACGTGGGTATAACTGTGAAAAGATAAACTTGATATGAATTGAGTGAGCATAGTCTGTGCTTGGATATATAGATTTGATGTATTGAGAAGTAGATAGATACGCACTTGATTGTGTGTAGAATTTGACATGTCTTATGAAGTACCAGATAAACAAGAAATGTCGAACAGGAAATCCAATTTCGAGAGAATAAAGAGTTGTTTAAATATAGGAGGATCATTTGATGGTGTACTTATTTTGTTTATGAAGTATGGTGTTTATAAGGTGTGGGTTTATAATATTTTTTGACAGAGTATGGTTTCAGTACTCTTATAGAAAGTACATTGAATGACATCTCGCTTGTTTAAGCTCCCAGAAAACCGGATTAGATCCTTACGTTTAATGTTGTTAATAATAAGTTCTGTCCTGTGGGATTTCTTCACCTTAATCTGTCTTGGCTGCAGACCGACATAACAGTCAGTGAATGATGCACCTAGTGATGTCACTGACCGACAACACAGTAAATGACTGATACGCCTAAAGACGTCACGCACCGACACCGCAGTCAGTGACTGATGCGTCTAGTGACGCACGGACAGACTACGCAGACAGTGACTGATACTCCTAGTGACGTCATGGACTGACACCGCAGTCAGTGACTGATACGCCTAGTGACGTACGGACCGACTACGCAGCCAGTGACTGATACGCCTAGTGACGTCATGGACTGACAACGCAGCCAATGACTGATACGCCTAGTGACGTCATGGACTGACACCGCAGTCAGTGACTGATACGCCTAGTGACGTCATGGACTGACACCGCAGTCAGTGACTGATACGCCTAGTGACGTCATGGACTGACACCGCAGTCAGTGACTGATACGCCTAGTGACGTCATGGACTGACAATGCAGTCAATGACTGATACGCCTAGTGACGTACGGACCGACTACGCAGCCAGTGACTGATACGTCTAGTGACGTCATAGACTGACAACGCAGTCAATGACTGATACGTCTAGTGACGTCACTGACCGACAACGCAGTCAATGACTGATACGTCTAGTGACGTCACTGACCGACAACGCAGTCAATGACTGATACGCCTAGTGACGTCACTGACCGACAACGCAGTCAATGACTGATACGCCTTGCAACAAAGTCCCTCCACATCGCACGGTCATCGTCGCATGGTACCCAATATCTGGCCCACAATATTCGTCCCTGTTTTCACAGTCCTCTGATAGGTTGTCCACTATCAGGTTGTCCACTGTTGACAATTTTTTTCTATGTCAGGTTGTCCTCTTTTGTCAGGTTGTCCACTCTTGTGAGGCTGTCCACTGTTATTAGGTTGTCTATTATTGTCAGGTTGTCAAGCTGTCCTCCGTTAGGTTGTCATCAGTTGTCAGAGTGTCTACTATTGTCAGTTTTTCCACCGTTATTGAGGTTTTTCCACTGTTGTCAGGTTGTCCTCTATTTCCAGGTTGTACTTTGTTGTCACGTTGCCATCAGTTGTAAGGTTGTACTTTGTTGTCACGTTGTCCTCTGTTGTAAGGTAGTCCCTGTTATCAGGTTTTCCACTGTTGTCACGTTGTCCTCTATCAAGTTGTTCAATATTCTCAGGTTGTCTTTTCTCTAGCTGTTCACTGTTGTCAGGTTGTCCTCTGTTGTCAGGTTGTCCACTGTTATTAGGTTGCCCATTATTGCCACATTGTCATTTGTTGTCAGGTTGTTCTTCGTTAGGTTTTCATCAATTGGCAGGGTATCCACTGTTGTCAAGTTGTCCACTAATATTCAGGTTGTCCGCTGTTGTCAGAGTGTCCTTTGATAGATTGTAAGGTTGTCCTCTATTGTCACGTTGTCCACTGTTATTAGGTTGTCCACTGTTGTAAGGTTGTCCTCTTTTGTCAGGTTGTCCTCTATTTTCAGATTGTCCATTATTGTCAGGTTGTCCTTTGTTGTTAGGATGTCCTCTGTCAGGTTGTGCTCTATTGCTAGGTTGTCAGCAGTTATCAGGTTGTCCAGTATTGTCAGGTTATCTTCTATTGTCAGATTGTCCATTTTTATTCAGGTTGTCCACTATTGTCAGGTTGTCCACTATTGTCAGGTTGTCCACTATTGTCAGGTTGTCCACTATTGTCAGGTTGTCCTTTGCTAGGTTGTCAGCAGTTATCAGGTTGTCCAGTATTGTCAGGTTATCTTCTGTTGTCAGATTGTCCATTTTTATTCAGGTTGTCCACTATTGTCAGGTTGTCCACTATTGTCAGGTTGTCCACTATTGTCAGGTTGTCCACTATTGTCAGGTTGTCCTTTGCTAGGTTGTCAGCAGTTATCAGGTTATCCATTTTTTTTCAGGTTGTCCTCTAGCGACAGTTTGTCCACTGCTGTCAGATTGTTCTCTCTCATGTTGTCATCTTTTGTTAGGTTGTCCTCTAGCGACAGTTTATCCACTGCTGTCAGATTGTTCTCTCTCATGTTGTCATCTTTTGTTAGGTTGTCCTCTGAAGGTTTGTACTTAGTTGTCAGGTTATCCACGATTTTCACATTCATTTCTGTTGTCAGGTCGTCCTCTGTTGACAGCTTTCCTCTATCATGCCTCTTTACGCAATCATACAATTTTTTTGTTTGTTTAAGAAACCAAAGGGTTGGGATGTAACTCTGGGGTGGGTTGGGGGAGGAGGAGGAGTGGAACAAAGCAGGTCAGTTATTACCGATTGTTAAACATCAACCAAACAGGACAGTTCTAATATATAAAACAAGGAGTCAGACAAGGTTTATTTCTGTCTCCGGATTTGTTTTCACTTTACAGCGAAAATATTATGATATTAATAGTAGACAAAATAGAATTTAAAGTCAACAGTCACAACATAAACAATTTGTGATATGCAGATGAAACAGTCTTAATAGCAGAGACGGAGAATGAACTACAAGAAATGATAGACATAGTAGTAAAAGAAAGCTACACGAAAGGACTCAGTCTGAATAGTAAGAAAACAGAAGTAATGGTCATATCGAAGAAACAATCATCACCATCATGCCGCATAAAAATAAACAGGACAAATCTGAAACAAGTGCAACGCATCAAATGCTTGGGCACAATAATAACATCAGATGGAAGATGCACCACAGAAATAAAAAGTAGAATAGCTCAGGCCAAAATAGCATTTCAGAAAATGACAAAAGTCTTATGCAACAAATCTATGTCAACTGAGGAAGAGAGTTCATCGGTGCTATATAAAGCCATTTCTGACCTATGGAAGCGAATCATGGACAGTAGACAAACAAATGAAAAGACGATTAGAGGCCACAGAGATGTTATTTCCCAGAAGAATGTTGAAAGTTCCCTGGACAGCTAAAAAGACCAACGAAGAAATTTTCAAAGAGGCCAACACAAAAAAAAGGAACTCATTAGAAACATCAGAAAGAAACAATCAACATTTTTTGGCACATCATGAGAAGAAGAAAGTTAGAATACTTGGTTACAACTGTCAAAATGCAAGGAAAAAGAGATCACGAGCGACAAAGAGAGAAAATACTGAAGTGCTTGGTGTCATTGCATGGAAAACAGTCAACAATAGAGCTTATACGATGCACGGTAGATAGAAAATTGTGGAAGGACATGATCGCCAACGCCAACCGATAAGGCACATGATGATGTTGAACATCAAAATGTTATAAGCGAGCATAAACGATATGAATCGAGGTATTCTTTTTTACTTTCATTATTCTTGCAATGCCAGGTCTGGACAGATCACATGAATCGTACATAAAAACGCTGCCAGCGAAACTAGGAGATATTCACTTCCAAATGAAATTGACGGAAACTGTAGTTTCTGCGTCAAGTGATTATATAGAACACTGACGAATTAGTTGGTCTTGACATGTGAGCAAAAACGCAACGAACCCACAGTGCTATCAGAATACATGAACATGTTTGGTTACAAGCCTAATGAAGACAAGAATGTTTATATGAATGGAAACTTCCTAGACGAGAGACAAACGAGTGGCAGCGTTATTTCTTGTTTTCCAAGTGCCGCAAACTCTTCCTCGCAAAGGATTCGCTGATTTATCGCCTCACAAGTTCTCCTCTAGAATTATATTCTTGTATTGTCTCAACAATTAGGGAATCCCTGCTAACATCCTTATATCTCATTCCTGATACGCCCTTTTATCTCTCTCTCTATGCCTAAGTTCTAAATACAGTCATCATATAGGAATACAACTGTTGCCCCTTCTTCTCAGAGTGACTCAACCATCTTTGAGTGTCTGTGTGTGTTTATGTGTGTTTGTACTGCATACACGGCGTGTTCAAATGAAACCCACCCGAACTGCGACAAGTGGACAAACGTAGGATGTATGATAATGTCACACTTGACTTAATAAGTCTTCGAAATACCTATTGAACAAGAAGTCAACTACCAATAACATAACAAAAACTACACAAGAATGCACATATACTGAACTGAACATCATGAACCACTACCGAGATGACATGTGTTAGACGAATGACAGGAAGAAGCCTGGGAGAAGATCAGAAATAAAGAAATAAGAACGAGGTTAGGAATAATCCTTGCCGTAGTGTACATAAAGAAAGGACAGATAGGATGGCTTGGCTATGTGATAAGGCAGAGAGATCAAAACACAACATAACGAGCTTTCAAAAAACGTTGCGAGAACCCAATGACCGACTACGATAACGATGGATTGATGGAATATTAGACACACTAGAAAACATAACAGCAGTAGATGCCATCAGAAGAGCAAAAGACTACATTTGATCTCCCCTCGACGCTGAAAGGCAAAATGAGGAGGAATAGAAGAAGGAAGAAGATGACGCTCTATGCACACACCAATGTGTAGCTGTTATTGAGTTATTGAATTATTTGCGGGTCATCATCATTACACTCCGAACATGTCCATAGGTGCTCAGATCCCCTCCTCAGCAATTCCCTCAGTGTCCAGCGACTGACGACTCCAGTTCTATGTTGGTTGATAAGTTTTCTTTCACGGCCACTAAGTTTCTCATTTCTGGCTGTGCCCATCTTAACTCCCATTTCCATCATCCGAAGAAGTGACGTGGATCTGTGTTTGTCGAAGTCCTGTGCTCTTCCCACATCTCGGAGGGCATTAATGATGTCCGCCCGATCCATTGGTTGCCCGTCCTCAACAACAGCGCAGCTAGTCAACCTGTCCGCTCTTTCATTTCCCCGTACTCTCGCATGTCGAGGGACATAGACAAAGGTGACCTTACATATTTTGGACTTCTGCAAAGACTCTACCCATTGCATGCGCACAAAGCCCGCCGCCACTTTTTTTTATCATGCTCATCGATTCACTCAGTATACAGGCGTGGGTGTACTCTTGTGACTCTAACATTTGAATGCCTTGGTCACTGCCATCACCTCCATTGTCATGCTACTCATGGTCATGACGTATGCACCACTGTCTTCTTTGACTATTCTGCCTGCCGAGCGTGCTGTAAATGCCCATGCACTTCTTTGGTGTCGTCTTACAGATCCCACTGTATAGATGACTGCATCTTTCTCATCGGTGTTATCCCAGATGAGACTGTTGACCTCAGCATTAACCACGACCGGGTTCTGTTCCCTACTTTTCCTGTCGAGTGTGACAATACACGAGAAAGTCCCCTTGAATGACGTAGGCACCGGTATCCACTCCTCACCAACGCTGATATTGGTAAGCTCACAGACCTGTTTGATGACATTTTCTGCTCGGCCCACCCCTGATTTGCCTCTTTTTAGTCTGGCACCTTTCCTTGTGTTGAGCACGTGGTGCAATGGATGCTCTTTATCTGCACTTATCTTCAGGTATGCTCGTGCTCTGCAGACCTTGATCCTGTCATCCATAGTTGGAAAGTCAAGGAGATACCTCATTGCTACATAGGGAGTGTCCCTTGTACATCCCAGGATAATGCGCATGGCTTCATTTTGTATTTTCTCCAGCCTATCAATTTGAGTTGTACTGACAGTAAGAATTGCCAGAGCATACTCGTTTGGTGAGAAGACTAATCACTGGAACAGAAGAGTAAGTAGCCTCTGCTCGATGTTGGCAGCTGCCATGACCTTCAAGGCGGGCTAATCCTTTGCGGGATTTTGTTATCACATGGTTGACGTGGTCCCTAAAACACAGGCTGCGATTAAACTTAACTCCAAGGTATGTCATCAACTTGTCCCTGGTCACCTCATCAGCTCCCGTTCGTACTACCGGTGTGGTCGTATTAACGATATGATTGTTAAGGAAGAACCATGAAACTGATGCTTTATTAGGATTAACCAAGGCACCTGAAACCCCACACCAGTAAGAAATGCGATTGAGTTCGTCTTGCATTGTGTATCTGTGTTTGTGTTCATTCTCCGTGTAGTATTCACTGGTTTTGCTGCATGCAGACCGTTGGATATATGGCTGGTGTGACACGGAATCAGTCCTAGGTCTATTAGCCAGCGGTGATTCAGTTCCTAACTGTTGAAGAATGTCGACTGTTGAAGAATGTCAACTGGTCAGTGTATGGTTATAATAGTGTATCTAAGAAAACAGTGAGGGACCTGGCATGAATGCTTAGCGTAGGTCGGGAGTTAGCGAAAGATCTTCCCCGGCCAGGTCACGTGCATTGCGACAGAAGCAGCCATTGACGAGATTGATGCAGCCAAACGGGTGGGTCACCGTATTACGTTCACTAGATGAGGAATTCGCGGTGCCGCTTGGGATAGATAAAATGGTGGTTAGGAGAAATGATGAAAATTTGAAAAAATGAGAAAAAAGGTATTGTAACAGCTTTACGTCGGTGAGAAATAGAACAAAGGTAGAACGACGTTTCGGTCAAGTAGGCCTTCAGCTTTAACAATAAACAACACAAAAATATGTAAGGATAAACACATAAATCAAACTACATGGTGATAGTATGCTAGACTCACAAACAAGGAAAATAAGTCACTTCCCTGCGGTTCGGAGCTTGGTCAAGCATCGACTGGACTGTAATTGATATGGCGGGCTGACAGGGCGAACACAGGTGTGAAATACAGTAAAAGGGACGGGTTCTAAAAATATGTGGAGGTGGGTGCAAGATCCCAGACTCTACTATTCATGAAAACATTTATATGAGTTGATTGTGAGTCGATTATGAGTTGGTTAGGAAGAAATTGAGTTATCGGAAAATGTGCTCACAATGGGGTCTAGGATGCCGACCGACCACCATGAGAGAGAATGTATGGTTTGAACATTTCCCAATAAGAAGAGGAGGGTGATGCATTTCTTACGCCCATAGGTGTATGTAATGAGTCTGTCTGACTATCTTTCTAGCTCTGAGTTTGTCTGTCTTTTAGACGTATATACAAGTACTGGGAAAAAAGGGACATAGAACTGGAGAATAAAGGCTGCATGTTCTGTGCAGTCGCCACGAGGTGTTCGGGTCAACGATTTTATTTCATTTCCGGTACAAATAAAACTGTTTCATCCTGCCGTGATTCTTCTCGTATTCCCCCAGCGGCAGCCATCAAATGATCTTCAAAGTGGCAGTTATAATAAACATTGATTTTCATCTCAACGATTCTCTCTAGATGATGCGTGCTTAAGACGAGTTATTACTCCCAACATTACGAGTTATTACTCTCAACATTAAATGTTTGTTAGAAATAAAATGTGTGAGATGAATAACAAACCGCTTACTTCATTCTTCTGTCTACAGCCCCCATAACGTCCACCAGCTCCACAGACTTATCACGAGGACCTGTGCGCAGCCATCTCCTGAGGAAGGCTAAAAGAAAGTCTTTGCGCATGTCTTTCGTCATCGTCCTGGCCTTTGTTGTGTGCTGGGCCCCTTACTACATCGTCTTCTTCTACATCACATTCCTGGAGAAAGTAATCGACCCGATGGTGCTCAACTGCTTCTCGTTCATCGGACTGTCCAACACCATGCTCAACCCGATCATCTACGGCGCCTTCCAGCTTTGCAAGGTGCAGTTTTATACTCCCAGGTTTGTCCAACGGCCTTCCGGTAGGACTCGCTTTGTCCCTATAGGGGGGATAGGACACATATGGGTTAAGTCATTCATTAGCAAACAGTGTTTTAGACCTCTCTAGTTCTATACCACTCTGTTAGATTAAACAAGAATTAATTATTAAAATATTAAACTATTACTAAAATATTAAAATATTACTAAAATATTAAATTATTACTAAATAACCCAAATCAAAAGATGATTTCACATTTTCTGTTTTCTGTTTTCAACTCTTTGCAAATGATTGTTACTTTCGTAACTTTCAAACTGAAATTTGCATTCCTCCTAATAAATCTGAAAGTTTGAGGAACTATATTTTTTAAACAGAATTGTCATGCAGGCAGTAGATACAGACTCTCTGGTGTTGTAACAAAACACTCTAGTGTTGGGGTTAGGGGCAATAATTACATGACTAAAGGGAATGAGGGGAATACAATATTACCATTATCTGCATGAGTTTATAGGCATGTATGTGTTTTAATTATGAATATGTTTAAGTCTACTGACTCGCAACTTTTATTCATTTTTACTGTTCAGTTCTTCTGTTGAAAATGTATACATGAAAATATTATTTATACCTTTGATGTCATGAAATCCTTTCTTTGTAGATGTCTATTTTTAACACTTATGCAATCATTTATAAAAGATTATGAAATTATACAAGTACAAAAACACAGCTCCGAATGAAAACAAACTCTCACAAAAAGACCCAAAAATATTAACAAAATAAGAAAAGTCTTTCAATGATATAGAACTGATATATGTGGATGTATGTCCTGAAAGATCTCTTGCGACAAGAGTTATGGTTTATGAGAAAAAAATATCTTCGAATGGCAAGAAGAGATGCTAGATAAGGCGGGGTTTAACTACAACTTGAATCAGAGTCGTTATGAGTGACAACGAGAAAAAGACAGAACCAGACAGAATGTATTGAACCGGCATTTGGAAGTGCAAGCCTTCATGATGTAGCAACATCTGGAAATAGCGACGGTAGGAAACGTCATGTAATGGCGTAATGACAGGGTGGTTGGCAAAACAGAAGGTAAAGTACTGAGGTGTTTAAATGATTGCTGATGTTTGAAATGATCGTAACCCCAGTTTGACATGTCATATGATGATGATGATGATGATGACGATAGCGACGACATTTCGCACTCAGAAAGGATTATCACCATACATCCTCGCCAAGTCGTGAACTTGCTGACGCATATGTTCCTCCACAATGTATCTTTATCTCTACACTTGTTTATTAATGCAATTCTGTTTGTTGACTTCCCACACAAACGTTCTTTTTGACTAGTTCGTGTGTTTTGCTGTTACCACGTTTTCCCTCGTTAGATTTCAGCGGTTACCTTCTCATTCTGAGGGGAAGAAACAACACTGCAGGTTTCTGTTGAATATTCAGAATGAACATTGTGTGAACATATTTGTTTGTCTGCAATGGAGCGAGTTATTCTGAACATCGGCATTGGGAGAGTACGTTCATTGTAACTCCTCACAAACACTCTGCTGTCGTTGTACAATAGAGAAAGGCACAGCTATTGTACCTCGCCATTTCATGGCTACCAGACTGATATCCCAGCTATTGTACCTCGCCATTTCATGGCTACCAGACTGATATCACAGCTATTGTACATCGCCATTTCATGGCTACCAGACTGATATCCCAGCTATTGTAACTCGCCATTTCATGGCTACCAGACTGATATCACAGCTATTGTAACTCGCCATTTCATGGCTACCAGACTGATAAAACAGCTATTGTAACTAGCCATTTCATGGCTACCAGACTGATATCCCAGTTACTGTAACTCGCTATTTCATGGCTACCGAACTGATATTCCAGCTATTGTAACTCGCCATTTCATGGCTACCGAACCGATATCCGAGCTATTGTAACTCGCCATTTCATGGCTACCGAACTGATATTCCAGCTACTGTAACTCGCCATTTCATGGCTACCGAACCGATATCCCAGCTACTGTAACTCGCCATTTCATGGCTACCGAACCGATATCCGAGCTATTGAATCATCTATACTCTTGTTCACATTAAATTATGTATGTCTGGAAGTCTAGGTTACGAAATATGTTTTAGTTGGTTGTTGTTACTTTCATTTGCTAAATAACAACATTTATTTCTCTTTGATCAGAAGAATTGTATTGTTATCTTTCAAATAAGAACATCGGGAACAGAGAAACCTGTTGATGTGTACACGTATCTCACATTTCTGGAGGGTAAGCGGGGAAGAAATGAGAGAATGACATTTCTTGTGGAGCGTAAACGCGTGCATGATTGAAACAAATAATACACAGACCACTGTTTACTCGAGGATTATTCTTCTTATTCTCCTTTCAGCTCCCCGTGGAGCATAGGTCTTCAACAAACACTTTCCAATTTGTTCTGTTTCTTGCCATTTTTTTAAGGATCATTCCATGTCTCCCCCATCATCTTCATCTCTGCTTCTATCTGTCTTCTCCAAGATTTTCATGGTGTTCCTCTTTGTCTTTTTCCCTAGGAATTAAAAAAAAGGGCATGTTGTGTAATACTCTCAGTTGACTTCCGCAGTGTGTGTCCAATCCAGCGCCATCGTCTTCGCTATATCTCTTTTTCCACTGCTATTTGACTGGTACATTTCCATAATTCTATGTTAGTGATTTTGTCCTGCAATTTCCATCCTTTTATTCTGCGTAAGCATCCAATAATGGAAGCCTGTATCTTAATGAATGTCAATTTTGTTGTTCTTCATGTTTCACAGCCATTTAATAGAAATGACTTAACATTGGAGTTGAAAATTTTTATTTTTGTATTTAACCTAATTTCTTTGGACTTCCATATGTTTCCCATCAGCTCCTCTTGCTTTTGATATCCTTATTTTGGTATCATTTTCTGTTCCCCCCTCTTTATCTATAATACTGTCCACATATATATAATATTTTACGTCTAGTAGAGATATTTCTGCTAATTGTATTTGGTTATTGCCAGCTTCATGAATTCTCATAATGTTGGTCTTATCTCTATTAATTTTCAGTCCTATCTGTTGTAATGTTTCATCAAGTATACTCATTTTATCCTGCATCTGTTGATGGCTGTGTGATAGGAGAGCTATTTTATCAGCAAAGTCTAAATAATCAAATTGCTTGGTCAGTGACCACTGAATTCCATTTCTGTTGTTTTGAGTTATTTTCATAATCCATTCTATGGCCAGTAGAAAGAGAAATGGAGACAGAAGGCGTCCCTGCCTTACTTCTGTTCTTATTTCAAATGCTTCTGTAAGCTGCCCTTCATGCACCACACCACATTCCATGGTGCTGTTCAATAACCGTTGTTGGAATTGTTTGACGCCATTTTGAAGTCATTTACATGTTACAACTCATTAATGTAAATTGCTCCGTCAAGTCAGCCGAAGCTTTATCTCTTTAGAGAATTTGCACCGTGTTTTGTTCGTTGTAGTTTCATTCACTAGAGTAATCAGGAATATATAGGCACAGCGATTGTTGTGTGTGCTACGTCATCATAATGTCTTATCGTATATCCCTAGACTAATCTTCCGATCGGTTGTTTAATGTGCTTTGGATACTGCGACGACTGTGTTTTATATGTTCGGAATTGGAGTCAAAAACTATGTCCTAACATCATCAAGCGCTATACATTTAAAAAAAAAAATATGACGATCATCATTTTCAGGAGGACGTGGACTTCCGGTCAATATGGTGGATAGGCGGCAGGAACCATTGAAGGCTATGTATGAAAGTGTTCCTTGTTGCAGTTTCCTCATATTCCAAGTCCGGCTTGTTGCAGGAGCTACTGAGTTAGATGCTCTGTGCACACCGTGAGCTGTGTGTTTCATCCGGTTTGATTATGTTTCGATATTCCAATTTGTTACGATGAATGATGATATCGTATGCCAGGGAGCAGTTGGCTGTGTTCACTTTCTGTGCGGTTTCGCCGTATGTCTTTTGATATATGCTGAGACTGCTATGATGGGGACTACAGCTACCTTTCTTTGTTTGGGAAATGAGATAGTAAAAAAAAAAGTAAAGTACCCCCGACACGCCAAGTGGCGTATAGGGAAATATGGTGTTAGTGACACTATATTTTACAGACCTTCAGCACATGATTTTTGGGGTAATGTGGTCGGTATTACGCCCGCGATGCTTTACTTTTCCAGAAAAATATCCGGTACCCATTTAAGGCTGGGTGAACCCGAAAGCCGTCGGTTTGGAACCCTACCCCTTATCCTTTGTAGTTCAGTTCACTAACCACGAAATGAGATAATGCTCGGATAATAATCGGATGATTCCACTGGCACTTGCGATTGAGCAATTATGGATTTTAATTCGTTTGCAGTGATACCGGGGCATTCCATGACCAAAGAACTACATTTCATTTCTTTATACATTGTTTTTATCAGGATAATAAACTTTATGGGGATTCTGTAATGACTCAGCAACTTCCAAAGCATTCATCTGTCTAAACTATCAAATGCCTTTTCGTAATCTATGAATCCAATATAAAGTGGGGATTTTAGTTCTAAACTTTGTTCAACTATTATACGTAGAGTAGTTATTTGATCAGCACATGATCTGTTCTTCCTAAAACCTGCTTGTTCATCTCTCAAATGTTTCTCTATGTCCTCTTTTAGTCTCTCCAGAATGATTCTGCTTAATATTTTTCCTGGCACTGATAGTAGCATAATTCCCCTGTAATGTGTGGACTCCTGTAAACTTCCCTTCTTTGGTAGTTTGATCATACTCTAGGATTACCTTGCATTATCACCTGGAAGGAGAAAGTCACAAACGTAGAGATCCTCACTGGCATAGATCTACCGAACATCTACATGCTTCTCAAACAACGTAGGTTACACTGGCTTGGCCGCTTACACAGAATGAATGACGACCGCATATCGAAAGATATAATTTATGGACAGTTAGCAGATGGCATGAGTACTAGGTGGCGCCAAAAACTCCGATATATAGACGTGTGTAAACGTGACATGAAGACCAGTCAGTCCTGATTCCTGCTTTTTTTTAAAATTCATCTTTCTTAGAACATCCTGGACCCGATGTCCATCGGACATGTGGACATAGATGTGTTGTGTCGCTAGGCTACGGTAAGTAGCGGTATATTCGCCTTTTGACCCATCAGGTTTGGCTTCTGGCTAGATATTTTATTTGGTTAACATTTTGGCCTAGAGGGCGACTATTTTTAGCCTTACCGTTTCCAATTGTAACTGCCAAAGATTCTTTAATGCGCGGTGAGTTCCCACGAGATCTCATGTTGGTCACCGTTATCCGAGAGGGATTGACTTTGGATCTCACTATTCAGAGACTTGGGGAGGGTAAACCCACAATCTTCTTGTTCAGAGGTCGACGCTTTACCTCTAGACCACATTGGTGGTCTCCGTTGTTATCGTAAATTTATTAAGCACCTGAGATTATCATGCAATATTATTGTTTAAACAAGCACCTTTCGGACTATCTCTGTTATTTGTAAGTTCCTTGATCGTTGACATGTGTGTCGTTGTTTTCACTATTCTACATCCAGTAGAGAATTCCACTTCTGTCACATTCAATATTAGCGACATTGTTTATCCGATCTCCTTATTGTTATTTCAATCTAGATAGCCTGTGATAAGAGCATATTAGTTTAAAGGGGTCATCGAGGTGGTGTCCTCTGCAGAACATTGCTCTCATCACAGCTCATCTGTAGACATTGCTCTCATCACAGCTCATCTGTAGACATTGCTCTCATCACTGCCCGTCTGTAGATATTGTTCTCATCACAGCCCGTCTGTAGACATTGTTCTCATCACAGCCCGTCTGTAGACATTGCTCTCATCACAGCCCGTCTGTAGACATTGCTCTCATCACAGCCCGTCTGTAGACATTGCTCTCATCACAGCCCGTCTGTAGACATTGTTCTCATCACAGCCCGTCTGTAGACATTGTTCTCATCACAGCCCGTCTGTAGACATTGTTCTCATCACAGCCCGTCTGTAGACATTGTTCTCATCACAGCCCGTCTGTAGACATTGCTCTCATCACAGCCCGTCTGTAGACATTGCTCTCATCACAGCCCGTCTGTAGACATTGTTCTCATCACAGCCCGTCTGTAGACATTGTTCTCATCTCAGCCCGTCTGTAGACATTGCTCTCATCACAGCCCGTCTGTAGACATTGCTCTCATCACAGCCCGTCTGTAGACATTGTTCTCATCACAGCCCGTCTGTAGACATTGCTCTCATCACAGCCCGTCTGTAGACATTGTTCTCATCACAGCCCGTCTGTAGACATTGCTCTCATCACAGCCCGTCTGTAGACATTGCTCTCATCACAGCCCGTCTGTAGACATTGCTCTCATCACAGCCCGTCTGTAGACATTGCTCTCATCACAGCTCATCTGTAGACATTGTTCTCATCACAGCCCGTCTGTAGACATTGTTCTCATCACAGCCCGTCTGTAGACATTGCTCTCATCACAGCCCGTCTGTAGACATTGCTCTCATCACAGCCCGTCTGTAGACATTGTTCTCATCACAGCCCGTCTGTAGACATTGCTCTCATCACAGCCCGTCTGTAGACATTGCTCTCATCACAGCCCGTCTGTAGACATTGTTCTCATCACAGCCCGTCTGTAGACATTGCTCTCATCACAGCCCGTCTGTAGACATTGCTCTCATCACAGCCCGTCTGTAGACATTGTTCTCATCACAGCCCGTCTGTAGACATTGCTCTCATCACAGCCCGTCTGTAGACATTGTTCTCATCACAGCCCGTCTGTAGACATTGCTCTCATCACAGCCCGTCTGTAGACATTGCTCTCATCACAGCCCGTCTGTAGACATTGCTCTCATCACAGCCCGTCTGTAGACATTGCTCTCATCACAGCTCATCTGTAGACATTGTTCTCATCACAGCCCGTCTGTAGACATTGTTCTCATCACAGCCCGTCTGTAGACATTGCTCTCATCACAGCCCGTCTGTAGACATTGCTCTCATCACAGCCCGTCTGTAGACATTGCTCTCATCACAGCCCGTCTGTAGACATTGTTCTCATCACAGCCCGTCTGTAGACATTGCTCTCATCACAGCCCGTCTGTAGACATTGTTCTCATCACAGCCCGTCTGTAGACATTGCTCTCATCACAGCCCGTCTGTAGACATTGCTCTCATCACAGCCCGTCTGTAGACATTGCTCTCATCACAGCCCGTCTGTAGACATTGTTCTCATCACAGCCCGTCTGTAGACATTGCTCTCATCACAGCCCGTCTGTAGACATTGTTCTCATCACAGCCCGTCTGTAGACATTGTTCTCATCACAGCCCGTCTGTAGACATTGCTCTCATCACAGCCCGTCTGTAGACATTGCTCTCATCACAGCCCGTCTGTAGACATTGTTCTCATCACAGCCCGTCTGTAGACATTGCTCTCATCACAGCCCGTCTGTAGACATTGTTCTCATCACAGCCCGTCTGTAGACATTGCTCTCATCACAGCCCGTCTGTAGACATTGCTCTCATCACAGCCCGTCTGTAGACATTGCTCTCATCACAGCCCGTCTGTAGACATTGCTCTCATCACAGCTCATCTGTAGACATTGTTCTCATCACAGCCCGTCTGTAGACATTGTTCTCATCACAGCCCGTCTGTAGACATTGTTCTCATCACAGCCCGTCTGTAGACATTGCTCTCATCACAGCCCGTCTGTAGACATTGTTCTCATCACAGCCCGTCTGTAGACATTGCTCTCATCACAGCCCGTCTGTAGACATTGCTCTCATCACAGCCCGTCTGTAGACATTGTTCTCATCACAGCCCGTCTGTAGACATTGTTCTCATCACAGCCCGTCTGTAGACATTGCTCTCATCACAGCCCGTCTGTAGACATTGCTCCCATCACAGCCCGTCTGTAGACATTGTTCTCATCACAGCCCGTCTGTAGACATTGCTCTCATCACAGATCGTCTGTAGACATTGTTCTCATCACAGCCCGTCTGTAGACATTGTTCTCATCACAGCCCGTCTGTAGACATTGCTCTCATCACAGCCCGTCTGTAGACATTGCTCTCATCACAGCCCGTCTGTAGACATTGTTCTCATCACAGCCCGTCTGTAGACATTGTTCTCATCACAGCCCGTCTGTAGACATTGCTCTCATCACAGCCCGTCTGTAGACATTGCTCTCATCACAGCCCGTCTGTAGACATTGCTCTCATCACAGCCCGTCTGTAGACATTGCTCTCATCACAGCCCGTCTGTAGATATTGCTCTCATCACAGCCCGTCTGTAGACATTGCTCTCATCACAGCCCGTCTGTAGACATTGTTCTCATCACAGCCCATCTGTAGACATTGCTCTCATCACAGCCCGTCTGTAGACATTGCTCTCATCACAGCCCGTCTGTAGACATTGCTCTCATCACAGCCCGTCTGTAGACATTGTTCTCATCACAGCCCGTCTGTAGACATTGCTCTCATCACAGCCCGTCTGTAGACATTGCTCTCATCACAGCCCGTCTGTAGACATTGCTCTCATCACAGCCCGTCTGTAGACATTGCTCTCATCACAGCCCGTCTGTAGACATTGCTCTCATCACAGCCCGTCTGTAGACATTGCTCTCATCACAGCCCGTCTGTAGACATTGTTCTCATCACAGCCCGTCTGTAGACATTGTTCTCATCACAGCCCGTCTGTAGACATTGCTCTCATCACAGCCCGTCTGTAGACATTGTTCTCATCACAGCCCGTCTGTAGACATTGCTCTCATCACAGCCCGTCTGTAGACATTGCTCTCATCACAGCCCGTCTGTAGACATTGTTCTCATCACAGCCCGTATGTAGACATTGCTCTCATCACAGCCCGTCTGTAGACATTGTTCTCATCACAGCCCGTCTGTAGACATTGCTCTCATCACAGCCCTTCTGTAGACATTGTTCTCATCACAGCCCGTCTGTAGACATTTCTCTATAACCATATCTCCCTCTTCTTCTGTTGCCAAGTTCAATGTCTCCTTTGATGGACGGGGTAATTAAAAAAAGGTTTCAGGTCTCAAGATTTCAGAAATGTGTGTGTGCGCGTGCGTGCATGTGTTCAGCACTTGATGTAGAACTGAAGTACGACCCTTGCCTCATTTTCGACAACACCAGCTTCACCGTCACCATATGATGCGATGTGGTACCCTGATATCAAGGTCAATTTTACCGTGCACCTACACGAGATGGATGATAACATGTCGATTATTTGTTCACACTGAGCTCGCAATATAACTTGAATCAGACAAAACATCGAACAACTGAAGCTGCGTTTTGCTATCCAAACAAAAAGTGTTACCATTATCGAGATGATAACAGCGGCCGTTCTGATCATCCACTACCCACTCTCATTGAGCGAAGCGTTGCTCTGACGTCGTCCGTTGCATTAGAACACCGTGGGTTCGCTCATAATGGTTCCTCCCTATACAAGAACAGCATTTGTTTTCAATAAGTTCTTTTTTATTGTAGCTAGACTTTAATTATTATAAGCATGAATATAGTTATAGTTATCATCATCACCATCATCATCAAGTACCGGGCCTGCTGGCGTAGGTGATCATGCCTCTCCACAACTTTCTATCTCGACAGCTATTTATCATTTCTGTTGTTGACCTTCTGCCAAGTCATTTTCTTAAGCTGTCTAGTATTTTTTATCTTTCCTTCCCTCTATTCATTCGTCCCTCGATTTTCCAGTTGTTACAATATATTCCAGCTGTTCCCTTCTCATTACATGGCCAAAACATGATGATTGTTTCTTCCTAATATTGGAAATTAGCTGTCATTTTGCTTTGACCTCTTTCAGAACGTTTTCATTACTCTTCTTAGCTGCCCATGGTATTCTCAACAGTCTTCTGTAAAACCATATTACTGCAGCCTCCAGTGATCTTCTTGTCTGGTGTCCTATTGTTCATGATTCACATCCATATGTTAAGACTGGCTCGACATAAAATTTAAGAACTCGATTATAGTTATATAATATAATATAAGGAATATAATTACAGAAATAGAATATAATAGCCGCGAAAACTCAGTGGTTAGTGAACTGGACTATAAAGGACAAGAGCTAGGGTTCGATCCCAAACCGACGGGTTCCGGTTCACCCAGCCTTTAATGGGTAGCGGATTTTTTTCTGGAAAAGTAAAGCGGCACGGGCGTAATACTCACCACATTACCCCAAAAATTATGTGCCGAAGGTCTGTAAAATTTATGGTCACTAACACCATATTCCCTATACGCCACTTGGCGTGACCGGGGTACCTGACTTTTTTTATTTTAATCAGGCAGTGATCGCTATCCGTGTTCTAATGTGCTCTAACCTACGGGTGGTCTTATATAAAGTCTTAAGCTTGAGAATAACGCTGTATGCGACAGTTGTTAACGTCACTGTGACCAAATAACGCTGTATGCGACAGTTGTTAACGTCACTGTGACCAAATAACGCTGTATGCGACAGTTGTTAACGTCACTGTGACCAAATAACGCTGTATGCGACAGTTGTTTACGTTACTGTGACCAAATAACGCTGTATGCGATAGTTGTTAACGTTACTGTGACCAAATAACGCTGTGTTCGACAGTTGTTAACGTCACTGTTACCCAAATAACGCTGTATGTGACAGTTGTTAACGTCACTGTGACCCAATATTGCTCTTCAAATAACAGGCGACGCGTTTGACATGAAAAAGGGGGAATGGAGGGGCATCTCATTATCAGTGTCAAACTCGGCCTCAATGTAATTGAATAATATGGAACTTTATATATATGCACATTTGAAATTAAAAGTGTTCATGTTATTATTGAAAACACATATATTGTAATACGTAATGAAATGTAGCACATTTAAATTTGTTATTAGTAAACTCATTATTAAATGTTTTAATATTTAAATTCCTATAATTACAAATGAAATATCAAACAGCATTTCTGACATTAACCAAGCGACTGCACTCATTGAAGATCTAACGTTGTAGCAAACGAAGCGGTTACCAAGTATGTCATTGATGGTGCATCCAATGGGATGTCTCATTCGCTGCGGATCTCGGAATTTCTGTAATGGCTTCCTCACAAATGAACATATTACGATGACACTTGTGTCATCATGTGTGCGTAATGCACGCATAAAATATACATACAGAGTTTGTCGAGACGGCGTTGTTTGTCTCGCCTCTCTTACTGCTGTGGCTGCTTGATATCGCTTTGAAATTATTTGACACAGAAACTGGAAGCTGACTTACTTTTGTGATAAATGCGACGATCTCACATGCTGGAGGTGATCACCATTTCCGTCCAAACATGATAATTATTATTGTGGCGGGTTCCTGCGCGAGTGAGACATCCTGTGTAATATATTATTATATATCACTTGACACCGTGTTGCTTTCTTTTAAGTTTTGTTTTGTTGTTTTGTATTACGGTATGTTATATTACACTGTATTAGGTTACGTAATGTTATGTTATATTACCTGATGTTATGTTATACAAAATTTATGTTATGTTGTCACTTTATATTTAGTTATATTACATAATATTACGTTTTATTGCATATCTGTTATGTTATGTTATATTATTTTATACTATGTTATATTATATTATTACATGCAGTCTCGAATAAATTCATGCTGATATTAAAGCGCTTGACAATTCAAACTGCAAAATGTGACCGAATTAGAAAAGCAGTAAGTAACCAGCAAATATATTTTAGACACTATTGTCTTTTTAATAATCATTCATATTCGGCGGGAGAAATAAAATCATGGATTTAGCCAATTTACTGATATTGTTTCGTGTTTTTATTTCTATGCAAGCTTGTCAGGTGTGGAGTGAAATCTAGAGTCAAATTATGGTCTATCGTCAACGTATGGCCTGTCGTTAAAGTGTGGTATATCGTCAACGTATGGTCTATCGTCAATGTAGGGTCTATCGTCAACGTATGGTCTATCGTCAAAGTACGGTCTATCGTCAAAGTATGGTCTATCGTCAAAGTAAATTCTATATTCAAAGTAAAGTCTATCATCAAAGTATGGTCTATCGTCAAAGTAAACTCTATCGTCAAAGTAAAGTCTATAGTCAAAGTATGGTCTATCGTCCAAGTATGGTCTATCGTCAAAGGATGATCTATCGTCAAAGTAAAGTCTATTGTCAAAGTAAAGTCTATCGTCAAATTAAAGTCTATCGTCAAAGTAAATTCTATATTCAAAGTAAAGTCTATCGTCAAAGTAAAGTCTATCGTCAAAGTAAATTCTATATTCAAAGTAAAGTCTATCGTCAAAGTAAAGTCTATCGTCAAAGTAAAGTACCCCACTCTCAGACATCTCACTCTTACCGCCTTTTGAGCACCTGTTAGTCTACTGTTCTATTCTTTCTCCTTTGTGTTTGCACACTGACCCCTGTGTGAACTCCTCTGGTTCGGTGTGCATTTGCGCACAATCTTATGAATAGGCCAGCCAACAGGGCGCCATCTTGGTGACCAAGGCATTCAAATGGTTAGAGTCACAAGACTACATCCACACATGTATACTGAGTGATTCGATGAGCATGATAAAAAAAGTGGAGGCGGGCTTTGTACGCATGCAATGGGTAGAGTCGTTGCAGAAATCCAAAATACGTAAGGTCACCTTTGTCTATGTCCCTGGACATGCGGGAGTACGGGGAAATGAGAGAGCGGACAGGTTGGCTAGCTGCGCTGTCGTTGAGGACGTGCAACCGATGGATCGGGCGGACATCATCAATGCACTCCGAGATGTGGGAAGAGCACAGGACTTCGACAAACACAGATCAACGTCGCTTTATCGGATGATGGAAATGGGAGTTAAGATGGGCACAGCCAGAAATGAGAAACTTGGTGGCCGTGTAAGAAGACTTATCAACCAACATAGAACTGGAGTCGTCAGTCGCTGGACACTGAGGGAATTGCTGAGGAGGGGATCTGAGCACCTATGGACATGTTCGGAGTGCAATGATGATGACCTGCAAATAACTCAATAACTAAATAACACACAGGATAGATATTTTTCTTTAACATATTTCGAATATTTTTGTTTTGAATGTTTCGTTATTAGTTTTGTGTGTGTGTGTTTCTTGTTTGTTCCTGCTGAAGGCCTATTGGGCCGAAACATCGTTTAGTCTGTGTCGTCCACTTATCACGTAAAGCTTCTAACATACCATTTTTTTTGTATTTTTTAATTTTTCCTCATATTCAGCTTTACTGCAGCCTCGTATTTGTATGCATTCATTTGCATTTCTTTGCCTTAACCCCTTACTAGTACTAGTAGCTGCTACTTAATGTTTGTATTTCGTCCTAAGTGTTTACTTTAGTATTTATATCTTAGGTTAGTCCTTTTACTAGACTGCCATTATCATTCTTTAGTTTCTGTACGTTTGCCACCTACAACGTTGTTATCATTGCTGTGATCACCATCATCACTCATTCCACATTTTAGTTTCAGTTCTTCTACGCCCGTGTTTGCCTAGTCCTTTCTCTTGCTCTTTTCTCCGACAGCATGCCCACACTTAAAAAGTTTTCGAACTCCATACGCCGAGGTACTCTTTTAGCCTTCCAGTATTTACCTACAGACATCTCTTCTATATCCACTGAACTCGCCTTTACTACTTATAAGCTTACTAGATTTAGCTGCCACGTCAATTTCCTCCAAAATTGTATAAGATTGAATATTCTCCCACATGGGTTCCGGTCTAATTTCACTCCTTTGTCCACCAGCCCAACCTTAGTGACATTAGGCGATTTGACAGTATTGAAAGACGTCTTGGCTTTCATTGTATGAGGCTCGTTCTAGCCAACCACACTAGGCTAGTCTCACACCTGCGCACTCAGCGTCTACAGCTGGTGTCGAGACTCAGGAGTTTTATGACCGGCTCAGACCATTTTATCCGACAGATCATCCACGACTTTAATAGGCAACTCTATATTTTTATGTCCTCCCAGCACAAGAAGAAGGTCTCCTTCCTCTGCCCCACCCCACCCTCCCCTACACCTGCAACGTCAGCTACCGACTATTTAGTGTTTTGTATACCCCCCGACCTCCATCTCTCACATAATGAGAGGTCTGTTCTCTCTAAAGGTTTAAAATTTATCCCCCTTCGTCCTTCTAGTGACCATTATAATCTTTGTAAGGATGTCCATGATTTCCATAGGCGTATGCGCTTGAAGCTCCATTACTCTGGCACTACTGCTTCTTCCTCCTCACCCACCCCTGTAGACGAGTTCTCTCGCTTCCACTCCCGCAAATCGGATTGGACCCCTCAACCCGGTGCATCCCAGGCCTTGGATCACTACATCAAAGTCACCTCATGTGAGATACAACAACTGTGCCCTAGAAAACTTCACCGCTCTAATTTATCTCCCTCTGAGCTTCGAGCCTTCTCTAATCTCCGCCGCCGAGAAGACATTGTCATCAAACCGGCCGATAAAGGGGGAGCGGTGGTAGTTTGGCGCAGAGACTTATACATTTCAGAGGGCAACAAACAACTATCCAATACCTTGTTTTATAAACCCCGCCCTGACGACGCTACTGTCCGTCACAATAAGCAGGTCCAATCTACCATCAAGGAACTGATCCGTGACAACCTCCTTCCTCCTAGCGCGTCCCGCCTCATTATCTCGAATAGTGGTCTTGGGAGACCATCTTTCTATATGCTTCCCAAAATTCACAAAATCGACAATCCAGGACGCCCCATCGTGTCAGCGTATGCTTGCCCGACTGAACGCATATCTGACTATCTAGACAGTGTCTTCCAGCCTATGGTCGTTAGTCTTCCCTCATATGTCAAGGACACTAACCATGCATTGAGTATCTTCTCTTCCATCTCTCTCTCCCATGGTCGCTCATACCGACTTTTTACCCTTGATGTTTGCTCCCTCTACACCTCTATTCCTCACTCCGACGGCCTCTTGGCTCTACGTTTCTTTCTTGACCAGAGACAACACCCCTCTGTGGATACTGCCACCCTTCTCCGCCTTACTGTGCTTGTACTCAACCTCAATACCTTTGAGTTCGATGGTAACTTCTATGACCAGGTTAGTGGAGTAGCCATGGGCACCAAGATGGGCCCTAGCTATGCTTGCCTGTTTATGGGTTACCTTGAGTATCAAATTCTCAATTCATATCAAGGTCCCCTTCCCATCGTACACCTTCGGTACATTGATGACTGCTTCGGACTTACCGATCTACCTGAGGATGACCTCTCCAGGTTTATCGACTATATTGGTGGCTATCACAAAGCTATCAAGTTCACATCTTGTATTTCCACTTCCTCTGTCACCTTCCTAGATCTTATCGTTTCTTTGGGTACTTCTGGCCTCCACACCTCGGTTTTCTATAAACCCGCGGACGCCCATTGTTATCTTCTCTACACTTCATCCCATTCACCTTCCTGTCGTGATTCTATTCCGTTCTCCCAGTTATTGCGTCTCCATCGCATCTGCCAGGATGACCAAGATTTCCTCCAACAGTCTCACCTCATGTTAGGTTTTTTAGCCGCCGGCTTTATCCAGGCTCGATCCTCCAGTCAAGCGGGTCCTCCTTATCTCCCGTCCAGAGGCACTCACTTATTCCAACCGCCCCCCCCCCCTTCTGAGAGAACTATACTCACCCTTACATATCATCCTCACAACTTAGCTGCTGTGAAGATACTCAACCGCTACCGTTCCATTCTCCTCTCTGATCCCACTACCCGTCTACTTTTTAGTGATCCCCCGATGATCGCTTTCAAGCGCAACAGGAATTTGGGAGACATTCTGGTTAGGA
This sequence comes from Megaustenia siamemsis, assembly GCA_032433765.1. Taxonomy (NCBI): domain Eukaryota; kingdom Metazoa; phylum Mollusca; class Gastropoda; order Stylommatophora; family Ariophantidae; genus Megaustenia; species Megaustenia siamemsis. The sequence goes on from JAVIAB010000051.1 coordinate 92,660,678, forward strand.
GCCATCTCCCTCGCTCCTACCCTCAACACTTCAGGACGGCCCCTTGTGGTTGTAACTGTATCACCTGTGCCTATGTGCTCCCTACTGACTCGGTCTTATTCCCTAATGGACGGTTCGGGATCAAGCATGGCTTCACATGTGTGTACCGCAACATCATGTATGCCATCATATGCCAACGATGCCACATGACCTATATTGGTGAGTCTGGGAGAAGATTAGCGGAAAGATTTTGTGAACATCTACGGGATGTCCAACAGAATACTGGTACTCCAGTGTCTTCCCACTTCAACTCCCCTGATCACAAGGGTAAAGACGACATCCGTGTCACTGGAATTGTCCTTTGTTACTCTGGCGACCGCAGCCGCTTTATTTTGGAAAATCGCCTCATAGTCCAGTATGGTTCGCTGACCCCACGAGGCATGAATGTATCACACTCATACACATAGTTTCCTTTTGGTTGATCCTTCCCTTTTGCATAGCCTTCTCTACTGCACATATTTGGGATCTTTGGTCTATCTACTATGCCATGCTATTTATAGTTCTTCTTCTCAAGGCCCTTGTGAGACACTTCGGTGTTCTCCTCTATACCTTTTTTCTTTGCTCCTTACCCCTCATTTGTTTTTATTGTACCCCACTCTCAGACATCTCACTCTTACCGCCTTTTGAGCACCTGTTAGTCTACTGTTCTATTCTTTCTCCTTTGTGTTTACACACTGACCCCTGTGTGAACTCCTCTGGTTCGGTGTGCATTTGCGCACATTTCTGCACATTCACGACAGCCACACTTTTGTTACCATTTCCTTTTCATACACATAGGATAGACATTTTTCTTTAACATATTTCGAATATTTTTGTTTTGAATGTTTCGTTATTAGTTTTGTGTGTGTGTGTGTGTGTGTCTTGTTTGTTCCTGCTGGAGGTCTATTGGGCCGAAACGTCGTTTAGTCTGTGTCGTCCACTTATCACGTAAAGCTTCAAACGTACCATTTTTTTGTATTTTTTTTATTTTTCCATAAAGTCTATCTTCAAAGTAAAATCTGTCGTCAAAGTAAAGTCTATCGTCGAAGTAAAGTCTATCGTCAAAGTAAAGTCTATCGTCGAAGTAAAGTCTATCGTCAAAGTAAAGTCTATCGTCAAAGTAAAGTCTATCGTCAAAGTAAGTCTATCGTCAAAGTAAAGTCTATCGTCAAAGTAAAGTCTATCGTCAAAGTAAAGTCTATCGTCAAAGTAAAGTCTATCATCAAAGTAAAGTCTATCGTCAAAGTAAAGTCTATCATCAAAGTAAAGTCTATCATCAAAGTAAAGTCCATCATCAAAGTAAAGTCTATCATCAAAGTAAAGTCTATCGTCAAAGTAAAGTCTATCGTCAAAGTAAAGTCTATCGTCAAAGTAAGTCTATCGTCAAAGTAAAGTCTATCTTCAATGTATGGTCTATCGTCAAAGTAAAGTCTATCGTCAAAGTAAAGTCTATCTTCTAAGTAAAGTCTATCGTCAAAGTGAAGTCTATCTTCAAAGTATGGTCTATCGTCAAAGGAAAGTCTATCGTCAAAGTAAAGTCTATCTTCAATGTATGGTCTATCGTCAAAGTAAAGTCTATCTTCAAAGTAAAGTCTATCTTCAATGTATGGTCTATCGTCAAAGTAAAGTCTATCTTCAAAGTAAAGTCTATCATCGAAGTATGGTCTATATTCAAAATATGGTCTATATTCAAAATATGGTCTATCTTCTAAGTAAAGTCTATCTTCAATGTATGGTCTATCGTCAAAGTAAAGTCTATCTTCAAAGTAAAGTCTATCATCGAAGTATGGTCTATATTCAAAATATGGTCTATATTCAAAATATGGTCTATCTTCTAAGTAAAGTCTATATTCAAAGTAAAATCTATCAAGAAAGTAAAGTCTATCTTCAAAGTAAAGTCTATCTTCAATGTAAAGTCTAAAGTCAAAGTATGGTCTATCGTCAAAATATGGTCTGTCGTCAAAGTAAAGTCTATCTTCAAAGTAAAGTCTATCGTCAAAGTAAAGTCTATCGTCAAAGTAAAGTCTATCATCGAAGTATGGTCTATATTCAAAATATGGTCTATCTTCTAAGTAAAGTCTATCTTCAAAGTAAAATCCATCGTGAAAGTAAAGTCTATCTTCAAATTAAAGTCTATCTTCAATCTAAAGTCTAAAGTCAAAGTAAATTCTATCTTCAAAGTAAATTCTATTGTGAAAGTAAAGTCTATCTTCAAAGTAAAGTCTATCGTCAAAGTAAAATCTATCTTCAAAGTAAAGTCTATCTTCAAAGTAAAGTCTATAGTCAAAGTTAAGTTTATCTTCAAAGTAAAAGCTATCTTCAAAGTAAAGTCTATCGTGAAAATAAAGTCTATCTTCAAAGTAAAGTCTATCGTCAAAGTATGGTTTATCGTCAAAGTAAAGTCTATCCTCAAAGTAAAGTCTATCGTGAAAGTAAAGTCTATCTTCAAAGTAAAGTCTATCTTCAAAGTAAAGTCTATCGTCAAAGTAAATTCTATCTTCAAAGTAAAGTCTATCGTCAAAGTAAAGTTTATCTTCAAAGTAAAAGCTATCTTCAAAGTAAAGTCTATCGTCAAAGTAAAGTATATCTTCAAAGTAAAGTCTATCGTCAAAGTAAAGTCTATCTTCAAAGTAAAGTCTATCGTCAAAGTATAGTCTATCTTCTAAGTAAAGTCTATCGTCAAAGTATGGTCTATCTTTAAAGTAAAGTATATTTTCAAAATAAAGTCTATCGTCAAAGTATGGTCTATCTTCAAAGTAAAGTCTATCGTCAAAGTATGGTCTATCTTCAAAGTATGGTCTATCTTCAAAGTATAGTCTATTTTTAAAGTAAAGTGTATCTTGAAAGTAAAGTCTATCGTCAAAGTAAAGTCTATCGTCAAAGTAAAGTCTATCTTCAAAGTAAAGTTTATCGTCAAAGTATGGTCTATCGTCAAGGTATGGTCTTTCGTCAAAGTAAAGTCTATCGTCGAAGTATGGTCTATCGTCATCAAAATAAAGTTTATCGTCAAAAGTATGGTCTATCGTCAAAGTAAAGTCTATCGTCGAAGTAAAGTCTATCGTGAAAGTAATGTTGTTAGTCAAGGTAAAGTCTATCGTAAAAGTAAGGTTGTTACTCAAGGTAAAGTCTATCGTGAATGTAAGGTTGTTAGTCAAGGTAAAGTCTATCTTGAAAGTAAGGTTGGTAGTCAAGGTAAAGTCTATCGTGAAAGTAAGGTTGTTAGTCAAGGTAAAGTCTATCGTGAAAGTAAGGTTGGTAGTCAAGGTAAAGTCTATCGTGAAAGTAAGGTTGTTAGTCAAGGTAAAGTCTATCGTGAAAGGAAGGTTGTTAGTCAAGGTAAAGTCTATCGTGAAAGTAAGGTTATTAGTCTAGGTAAAGTTATTTAAAATAAGTGAAAATATTCATCTATTGTTAGTTTCATGTAAACCGTTCGTAGGCTGAAAAACACAAAAACAACGGATTGCAAACATTTTGTATTCCGTCAACAATTGCCTTCTCATTTCGTGACTTTATGGGCAATATTTGTTCGTGACATTTCTTGATGTTACATGTAACGTATTTCTTACATTATCAGGCGTGATTATTTAGGAGAGGGGAGGGGAATGTCCAGAAGTAAGATGTCGGCCTCTGCAGAAGAAGGTCCCAGGTTTCCCGCCACAGGAGGTGGGGATAAAAACAAATCAGTGGCTTTACCATCCCCTGATCTCTGGGTAGGTGAGATCCGATATCTAGCCCTCCAGGAAAATGGCCAAAAACAGGAGTGCCTGTGTTCATTCTGCACACGATAAAGAACCTGTGGCAGTTGGAAATCGAAAAGAGTAAACTAAATATAGCAGCTGCCCGGACAAAGTAATAGGAAAACAAATTCTACCAAAAACATGAAATCTCTCCACGGTAAAAATGTGATAGTACCTCTGGAGTCGGAGAATGTCTGCCTCTATTGTGAGGGACACATGAGCACACGGCTGCCGGTGTGAAATATATGAACTGAAAGATTTACTCAAAATTCAGTTTTTTGGGACGTCACTAGAGATAAAAGCTGAGGAACAAAAACAACAATAACAGACAACAACAACAGACAACAAACAACAACATACAACAACAACAGACAACAACAACAGACAGCAGACAACAAAAATAAGAATAGACAACAACAGACAGCAACAACAGACAACAACAACAAGAGACAACAACAACAACAGACCACAACAACAGACAACAAAAGACAGCAGACAACAAAAACAATAACAGACAACAGCAACAGACCACAACAACAGACAACAACAACATCGGACAACAAACAACAATAACAACAAAAGACAACAACAACGGACAACAACAACAGACAACAAACAACAACAGACAAAAACAACAACAGACAACAACAACAACAATAGACAACAACAACAGACAACAAATAACAACAGACAACAACAACAGACAACAAATAACAACAGACAACAACAACAGACAACAACAACCACAACAGAAAGCAACAACAACAACAACAGACAACAGCAACAACACCAACAGACAACAACAATCGACAACAACAACAGATAACAACAACAGACAGCGAACAACAACAACAACAACAGATAACAAACAACAACAACAACAGGCAACAGACAACAAACAACAACAACAGACAACAAACAACAACAGACAAGACAACAAATAACATCAACAGACAACAACAACAACAGACAACAAACAACAGACATTAAACAACAACAGACAAGAACAACAACCACAACAGACAACAAACAACAACAACAGACAACAACAACAGACATCAACCAAGAGACAACAGTCTTGATGATGTTGTTACGTACATTAGTTGACGTGACAGAAATGTTATATTAATTATTTGTCGTGACGGACAATCAAATTTCCTAATGACATCGTGCTATGAAAAGAAAATGTCTTCTTAACAAATACAATAAAATAATACATCGTGATGTCATATCCATCTGGGTAACGTTACAGAGCTTCTCAGGTCTGATATATTACGATTTCTTTTATGACACAGTTATACGAGTTCCGGTAAACTTTCTCATAAAAACACATTTCTTTGAACGAACTGTCCTATCGTCTGATTAGCTTTTCTTTTTTTTTTTCATTTTTATTATTATTTTTCTATAGGGTCATAATCTTCCCGTGTTTGAATTCACTTTTTTTTCTCGTTTCCTGTTGATCAAGATGGCGTTTATTTTAATTTCGGAGTGTGGATTATGTGATAAAAATGATTGAAAAAGGGTTTCCAACCGATATATATTTTTACAAAGTTGTGTATATCGTTCAATTCAAGGAGAAAGATAAGATGAGATAAGTACTTTTTAAATGTAAACAGCTAGAAATGTATAGCTAGACCTTAAAATATCGCATGTGAGATTTAGCGGTCTAGCACGTAATGCAATATACATCTTAAGAACATTGATAGAAAGACCTATAGGGGTAAAGAAAGATCTATATATGTGCTTTATAGACTACACAAAAGCATTTGACAAAGTAAAGCACTTGGAAATAATAAATATGCTAAAGAAATTAAACATTGATGGCAAGGATCTGCGAATCATAAAAAAAAACATGTACTGGCAACAGACAGCAGCTATACGAATTAACAACCAAACAGGACAATTTCAATTTATAAAACAAGGTGTAAGACTTGGCTGTGTTCTGTCGCTGGATTAGTTCTCAGTTTACAGCGAACATATTATGAGATCAATAGTAGACAAAAAAGGAAGTGAAGTCAACGGTCACAACATAAATAATTTACGATATGCGGATGACACAGTCTTAATAGCAGAGACAGAGAATGAGCTACTAGAAACGGTAGATATAATAGTAAAAGAAAGCAACAAGAAAGGTCTCAGTCTGAATAGTAAGAAAACAGACGTAATGGATATTGATTTATTAAGTTATTTGCGGGTCATCATCATTGCACTCCGAACATGTCCATAGGTGCTCAGATCCCCTCCTCAGCAATTCCCGCAGTTTCCAGCGACTGACGACTCCAGTTCTATGTTGGTTGATAAGTCTTCTTATACGGCCACTAAGTTTCTCATTTCTGGCTGTGCCCATCTTAACTCCCATTTCCATCATCCGAAGAAGTGACGTGGATCTGTGTTTGTCGAAGTCCTGTGTTCTTCCCACATGTCGGAGAGCATTGATGATGTCCGCCCGATCCATCGGTTGCCCGTCCTTAACTACAGCACAGCTAGCCAACCTGTCCGTTCTTCCATTTCCCCATACTCCCTCATGTCCAGGGGCATAGACAAAGGTGACCATACGTATTTTGGATTGCTGCAACGACTCTACACATTGCATGCGTACAGAGCCCGCCTACACTTTTTTATCATTCTCATCGAATCACTCAGTATACAGGCGTGGGTGTAGTCTTGTGACTCTAGCCAGATGAATGCCTTGGACACTGCCATCACCTCCATCGTCATGCTACTCATGGTCATGACGTATGCACCACTGTCTTCTTTGACTATTCTGCCTGCCGAGCGTGCTGTAAATGCCCATGCACTTCTTTGGTGTCGTCTTACAGATCCCACTGTATAGATGACTGCATCTTTCTCATCGGTGTTATCCCAGATTAGACCGTTAGTAGTATAGGTGGCTGTTTTATCCCTCTAAATCTGGAAGAACATGCACCGAAAATGCACCAAAGACAATGGATTTTGCACCGTGCAATGGTGGCAAGAGAATTTCACGGCTTGATACTTTGTGTGGCATGATGATGATAGGACATGAAGGGTACATGTTGATGATGCTGTTGAGGGTGGCACATGATGATGATGTGTCACTAAAAATGTAGACACTAATAATCGGTTTGATACTTTGTGTGGCTTGATGATGATAGGACATGAAGGGTACATGTTGATGATGCTGTTGAGGGTGGCACATGATGATCACTAAAAATGTAGTGCGAGATCCGCGACCCAATCAGTTACGAGATCGCCTATATTTTTAAATTTCCCTTCATTTAAGTTTTTAAATATTGATTTTTATCCTTATATTTTATTATTTTTAAAATAAGTCCGTTTTCTTTTCAATCGGGGTGTTACCTGAGGGCTGGTTTGGTTACCTGAGATATAATCTCCGCGAGACCACCATTGCTCTCAACAATCACAAGCTAGCCTTGACATCAAAGGTCACCAGGCGCATTCAGCCTCTAATTCTGTGGTGATATGTATTATAGTGCTAAGTATTCTCGCCTGTCACGCCGTAGATCCCGTGTTCGCTTCCTGGTGAGAGCCAATTTTTTTTTAATTTTTTTATTTTTAATAATTCTGAGTTTTTAAAATTTACGCCATATTTTTTTATTTTTATAATAATTGTGATTTTTACTTTCACAAATATACTCTTTTACATCTTTAAAATACTTTAAAATACTCTTTCACAAATATTTTCATCTAACACTGTCAGCCGTGTCGCGCAAGATAATCCGCCTACCTGAGACGCAACCGACCGTTTCGACGATCTTTTCAATTTACATGAGTTAAGCCGACCGTTTCGACAAAGTGACGACCCCCCCCCCCCCCAAAAAAAAAATAAATAAATAAATAAATAAATTACCACCCAAAAATATTCAATTTCGAAAAAATAGCGAATTTTTATTTATTTATTTTTTTCAACCATTGCACGGTGCAAAATCCATTGTCTTTGGTGCATTTTCGGTTCATGTTCTTCAAGAAATGGAATGGATAAACAGCCACCTATACTACTACCGTTGACCTCAGCATTAACCACGACCGGGTTCTGTTCCCTACTTTTTCTGTCGAGTGTAACAATACAAGAGAAAGTCCCCTTAAATGACGTAGGCACCGGTATCCACTCCTCACCAACGCTGATATAGGTAAGCCCACAGACCTGTTTGATGACATCTTCTGCTCGGCCAACCCATGATTTGCCTCTTTTTAGCCTGGCACCTTTCCTGTGTTGGGCACGTGGTGTAATGGATGCTCTTTATCTGCACTAATCTTCAGGTATGTTCGTGCGCTCCAGATCTTGATTCTGTCATCCATGGTTGGAAAGTCAAGAAGATACCTCATATGCTGCATTGAATATTCTGTGCAGCCATGTCACTCCTGTTTCTCCTGCTGCTGCTATTGCTTCTATTGATGTGTAATCTATCCTGGTGCTTTATTTCTTGGTGAATATTTGATTACTTCTTCGATTTCCTCTTTCATACTGTTGGGTTGGGTAAAATAAAGAATGAAGAGAAGAGGAACGTTGGAATACTTGGTTACAATTGTGAAGAGAAGTAATGGTTATATCGAAGAAACAATCATCACCATCATGCAGCATAAAAATAAACAAGACAAATCTGAAACAAGTGCAACGTTTGAAATACTTGGGCACAGTGATAACATCAGATGGAAGATGCAACACAGAAATAAAAAGCAGAATAGCTCAGGCCAAAATAGCATTTCAGAAAATGAAAAATATCTTATGCAACAAATCTATATCAGTAGAAATGAGAAAAAGAGTTCATCGATGCTATATAGAACCAATTCACCCTATGGAAGAGAATCATGGACAATAGACAAATAAATGTAAAGACGATTAGAGGCCACAGAGATGGGATTTCTCAGAAGAATGTTGAAAGTTCCCTGGACAGCTAAAAAGACCAGTGTGAAAGTTCTCAAAGAGGCCAACAGAAAAAGGGAGCTCTTAAAAAAATAACAGAAAGAAGCAATCAATATTTTTTGGGCACATCATGAGAAGAGGAAAGTTGAAATACTTGTTTACAACTGGCAAAATAAAAGGAAAGAGAGATCGCGGACAAAAAACAGAGAAAATACTGGATAGCTTGGTGTCATGGCATGGAAAACAGTCAACAACAGTACTCATACGATGCACTGTGGATAGAAGATTGTGGAAGGACATGATCGGCCAACGCCAACCGGTACGGCACATGATGATGATGAGCACGTGTGGGGAAACATCGCCCCAACGTGTTTTTTTAGGTCAAGCCCTTAACTTACGACAGACTCAGCAGGTCGGTATGGGATAAACGTTTAATGCTTAGAGAAATCACAGAAAAATGGAGATAGAGGACAAATTTAAAGCAACAACCATCAATATATGCGGAATAAAAAGAAATAAAGAAGTTGAACTTATAGAAGGCTAAGTAACAGAAATAGACTGAATTCGAACAAAATATGAGCAAGGACTTCAAGACCGCCACAAGATACTTCTACTATTGCAGTAAAAGTCACAAGATCGAGAAAAGAAAACCATGATCTCACTGAGCTCATAAATAACAAAGACGGACAACCAATATAAAATAAACAATATATGCAACAGAGATGGAAAGAATATTTTGATGACCTATAAAACATGACACCAACTACCAATACGACAACAAATACCACGTAAAAATGCACAAACACTGAACCCAACATTATGAAAGAGGAAATCGAAGAAGTAATCGAATATTCACCAAGAAATAAAGAACCAGGATAGATTACACACCAATAGAAATAATAGCAGCAGCAGGAGAACAGGAGTGACATGGCTGCACAGAATATTCAATGCAGCATAGCACCAACAAAAATCCCCGGGAGATTGGTTAACAGGCAACCATCGTACCAATATGGAAAAAAGAAAGGTAGCAAAAGAGACTGAAATCATTATAGAGGTATATCGCTTCTCAGCCATATAGGAAAGTTATACCCCAAAATTGTGGAAAAAAGGCTGAGACCAATATTAGAACTACAGTTAAGCGATCCTCAGATGGGGTTCGGAAAAAAAACAGAGGATGACTGACGCTCTATTCACATTAAAACAGCTTGAAGAAAAAAAAACGACAGAACACAATCCAAATTTGTACATTTAGCTTTTATTGACGCACTCCACAGAGTAGATAGAGAACACATGTAGGAGATACCTACAACATATGGAGTAAGACAAGATATAACCAACCTAATTATAAGTCTCTACATCAACAGCAGCTGCACAGCCTGAACAGCAGTATGTTCCACATACCACTACGGAGTTAGATCAAGAGTAAAACATGGGTGCGTACTATACCCCCTAATGTTTAATACATACATGGACTATATATGCAAGTTAGCCAACCCATCAGAGACAGAGGGGTTAAGGCAAAGAAATACAAATGAATGCATAAAAATGTGAAGCTGCAGTAAAGCTGAATGTGAGGGAAAATTGACAAAAAAATAGAAAAAAAAATGGTATGTTAGAAGCTTTACGTGATTAGTAGACGACACAGATTTGAACGACGTTTCGGCCCAATAGGCCTTCAGCAGGAACAAACAAAAAACACACACACACGGATATGTAAGTAAATAAAACTAATCCTACATAGCTAACTAGTAACGAAACATCCAAAACAAAAATAATCGAAATATGTTAAAGAAAATAAAAATGACTTCCCTGTTCTGTGTCTTGGACCATGGTCAGAATAAAAAGGAAATGGTCACACGAGTGTGGCTGTAATTATACCCCCCTCAGGTCAGGTAAAGGGTTCTAAAAGTACACGACGATATGGGAACGCTGTCTAGGTTACCTCGACTGCAAAGACACTGATAATGTCTGAAAGTATCTAAGGGCCCATAAACACATGTATACACACACCCAGTTGCGTGTACACATATGTACACGTACAAACAGACATGCACATACATATCAACACATACACATACACGCATATGCATACCAACAAGCACACGCATACATGCATATATATATATATATATATATATATATATATATATATATATATATATACCAATGCCCATACATATGAACACATACATGCATGTGCACATCTATATGGGGATAATCATATATGTGCAGAAATGTGCGCATAATGCACACAGAACCAGAGGAGTTCACACCGGGGTCAGTGTGCAAACACAAAGGAGAAAGAATAGAACAGTAGACTAACAGGTACTCAAAAAGCGGCCTTTTGATAATGACGTGGAAACATAATAGCATCAGAGGCGAACAAAAGAGCAAAAGACCGCAAATTATGTCTCCCCTCGACGCTGAAAGGCAACTGAGGAAGGAAAGAGGAAGTTTGAATTCTGTCACATTACCTGGCTCTATAAGCATATATGCTTTAATTATGGAAAAAATGAAACGAAATATTTCATAACATAATTATAATAATAACAACGTGAAATATGATATCTTTTCGAAAGTTTCATTTTGAAATCATTTCAAACTTTCACGGAAACATTTTTTTTAAATATATACTTTTGTATTTATATTTTCCCCAGTGGAGATTTTGTTACGAATATTTATTGTACACATCTACTGTACACAATTACTGTACACATTTACTGTTTGTTTTAGACACACATTCTGTTTAGAGTTCAATCATGTAGCAGCAGTGTCGAACAGAAGACATCCTCTACAGTAGGCTGTTGCTGCAAGGACCACGTTACGGACACTTCTGTGTATTCACAGTTTGGTGGCTGCAGTTATAATCCTTCAGTCTTGGTGACCTAGTAAGCAATATTTCTTGATGTTTACAATCAAAAGCTGATTGTTTTTATGGAACTTTCATTAACCAACTCTGCTCGTGATCTCACGGATTTCTTTTTTATTTTTACTTTTGCTATCGCTCAACGATTACTCCCTAACCTTGTCCAGTCTTAATTCGGTGTTAAATGCGCCTAATTACGTCCTAATATGGATTTTAGATCGTTTGCAGTGATACCGGGGCCTTCCACAACCATAACCATAATTTCGTTTTGTCTTGGTTTATTTCAAATTGCGATGCGTCTTTCGACCGTACTTCGTGTTGAAGTAACTCCCTCCCTGCCTTCTTTCTTCTATCCTTATTTGCTTCTCGAGACTGGTCAGAAACCACTACGAGCAGTTGAAACTCGGTTCTGGTTCTATGATCTTATAGCAAGAGGTTATCTACGAGTCGGTGGCTGACGCCTTCAATTCTTATACTATACGGCAACTAGACCTTTGGTAAAGTAAGACTCTTGGTTTCATGTTTTATTGGTCCAGTTAAATATTCTTTGATATGGAAAGACCTGGCTCTACGTTTTGTTCCTTATATTCAGTACCTCCGCTGTCTTGTTTACTGGGAAGTAGAAGCAGATGACGAAGTAGATCACTTCATGTGTCTCTCAAGTTGTATATGTCAAGAAAGATACATACAAGAACCTAAAGTCACAATGACAAAGACAGAAATAACTTTGATAAAACTGTGAGAAACTGAGGAAATTAAAACCTCCTAGCGCGAAAGCAGAGCTTACTATTTTCAAACCAAATGTATTACCCATCCACTCCTATGTGTGAACTGAAAAACAATGAGAGTAATTGTACAAGTTTAATTAATTTAATTTTTAAAGTTTTTAAGTGGATGCATTCTAAATCAAATATATGGAGAAAATCACTGTGCAGCGGAATGATATCTAGGATAATGCTAAATACAAGAAATTGTTGTGCAGTCAAGAATAATATCTGTACTCAAGAAATGAAGGTGGCATTTACCGACCATCTAATGAGAAGGTATAACATAGAATTGCAAAACAAATATAAAAATAATCTTCCATCTCCTCACCGCTGGACCCGGTAGCTCCACGGGAATGGCAGGAGACATGGGCTCTATTCTTCCATCTCCTCACTTCCATGTCTCTTTATGACTCCCACGAATTCTAATGTTTGTGAGAACACTAAAAAATCTAGCAAAGTCACTTTAATGGTTGTAGCTACTAACTACATCCATAATGTCTCTTTATGACTCCCACGAATTCTAATGTTTGTAAGAACACTCACAAGTCTAACAAAGTCTCTTTAAATATCTACTACTAGCTACCATGACTTGTTGGACTAACTCATAACTTGCTAATCATACAAGGCGCTACCATGGTCACCTTATCCTATTGTTACACTACACCACCTATCCTATCACTTCTCCGGGAAATACCTCTGACCAGTTCAACGGCCCACACACCAACTAACCTGCTATCGAAACATGTCCGAAACCAACTCTCCTTGTTCCCGGTGTTGGCTGGAACACAACATACAGTCGTCCGGATTGAACCATCGCCCCATCTCGAATCACTTTGCCCACCTATTCTTTGTCTCAGCTTTCCTTTTCCCCGTCAATCATACTTCATTTTACATCTAACCTCGTTCCTACGTTGTTTACAGTTCTCGTGCCTCATGATTTGTTCAGACTCTTCACATTTCACGTGGACCGTGAGTTTCCCCCTGCTTCTATTTCACCCTCAACCTTTCTCTAACCTCGACCTCTGTTACCTCACTCCCATTTTCTCGTCCTCTCCATATCACTGCTACCTCCCTGCTTCAGACCCTGATGTTGTCAGGATATTCAATGCCTGCCCTTCCATTGATTATTTTACAATCTGATGATTCATATGCTGCTACATGTGTCACGTGACAAGCTTCTCTCGATGCTAATGTTGGCTACAAAGGTCTTTAAGCTGTTTTTCAGTGTTACCATCTTTTTCTAGGAACTAACTGACTGTCTTGCTTATTCATTTATCATCACAAACGCTGCCGGAACTTAAACACGGGGCAGCAAATACAGAAAGAGCGATGTGCAATCAGTGTTTTTGCCAACATTATCCTGTTAGTGGTAAACATGGACATCGTCACTAGAGGACAAAAAACTAATGAAATGACACATCTGAGTTGAATACAGTGTAGTAAATAGAGACAACATTAAACAATGAAGAGATTTCAGGAACCGAAGTGTTATGTTAGGATCGTCATCACTGTACTCCGGACCGAACCGAAGTGTTATGTTAGGATCGTCATCACTGTACTCCGGACCGAACCGAAGTGTTATGTTAGGATCGTCATCACTGTACTCCGGACCGAACCGAAGTGTTATGTTAGGATCGTCATCACTGTACTCCGGACCGAACCGAAGTGTTATGTTAGGATCGTCATCACTGTACTCCGGACCGAACCGAAGTGTTATATTAGGATCGTCATCACTGTACTCCGGACCGAACCGAAGTGTTATATTAGGATCGTCATCACTGTACTCCGGACCGAACCGAAGTGTTATGTTAGGATCGTCATCACTGTACTCCGGACCGAACCGAAGTGTTATGTTAGGATCGTCATCACTGTACTCCGGACCGAACCGAAGTGTTATGTTAGGATCGTCATCACTGTACTCCGGACGCATCCATAGACAGTTCGATCTTCTCCTAGAAATATAACCTTGACCTACTATCTTTGTTGTACTGCCAGGGATATTTGAACTGTTGCGGTTGCGTTACTGGTCAGAGTTTAATGCATGACACCTAACTAGAGAGTAACATCAGTGGTACTGTTGTGACGTGTCGGCAAGCCATGGCACACAGATCGTTGGAACTAACTCATGACAACACGATTTAACCTGTTTGAACGGTGTATCATGTCTTTACACAAATTATCCTGTTTGAACGGTGTATCACGTCTTTGCACAAATTATCCTGTTTGAACGGTGTATCATGTCTTTACACAAGTTAACCTGTTTTGAACGGTGTATCATGTCTTTACACAAGTTAACCTGTTTTGAACGGTGTATCATGTCTTTACACAAGTTAACCTGTTTTGAACGGTGTATCATGTCTTTACACAAGTTAACCTGTTTTGAACGGTGTATCATGTCTTTACACAAGTTAACCTGTTTTGAACGGTGTATCATGTCTTTACACAAGTTAACCTGTTTGAACGGAGTAGCACGTCTTTGCACACATTGTCCTGTTTGAACGGTGTAGCATGTCTTTACATAAGTTAAACTGTTTGAATGGTGTAGCACGTCTTTACACAAGTTATAATCTCCTCAATGAGCATCAAAATTCCCGGTTAGATGGTAACAGCAGACGTGGAAAAGGACGGCCTTATAAACGAGAAATTATTGAGGGTCTCCAGCGCTAAAATCAAGCCAGCTGATTTGTCCGAAGAGCTATCAAGAAAACTACATTTATTGCTCTCGACACTGATAGGCAAATATTGAACTGAAAACAGAATAGGCTGATGAAAACGTGCTGGAATACTTGAAAACAGAACCGAATTATTGCATACAATTGCATAAACAAACTAGTACAGTTTAGGAAGGGAATATTCATAAGTTCAGGGTTATATAGTACATATTTTGCTAATAAGCTAAAATAATTAAAATAGACAGAGAGTGAGAACAAGAGAGAAAGAGAGAGAAAGAGAGAGAAAGAGAGAGGCGAGAATGAGAAAGCAAGAGAAAGAGAAATAGAGAGAGAGAAAAGAATACTGAGAAAAATGGGTATTACAGAAAAAATAAGTTACTAGACACGACTAGAGGAAGGATGTAGCAAAAGTTGGTGGTCTTCATCAGCCATTTTGAAACATTAGAACGGTCTCCCACTTTGGGTTCACCTCAGACATTTTTTGTTGAAAGCTGTTTCAGTCACAATCTACAGAGATATATCCAGAAAAATCTGAAAGAAAAGGTGACAGAAAAAAAATTCATGTGGGGTAGGTGTCTGTTTTTCAACATTCATTTTGAGTAGAAACACATTCAGGACAGCACGATTTTCTTGTAAGTCTCCCTCGGGATATCACTCAATAAATAGTGAACTAAGCCATCTGTTTATGACGACTCGATCAATACTTTAGTCAGACTTCTTCCACAACAACATTTGGCTGATGTACAAGAAATAACTCGGGTACTTTTAAGATCCCGAACGTGACATCACTTGAGATGTTTTGTGAAATGGAATGCCACACCCAACCGTAGTCTCTGCTGACTGTAATCACAAAGTTGAGCCACAAATCTTGGCGGCGTGCCAGCTGTGAAAGTGGATCACTTTGTGATATCACGTATCAGCTTGTCTTCTCCTGGCTATAATTGACTACATTATCGCTACCCACTACACACAATCAAAGTCAGAGAGAGAGAAAGAGAGAGAGTGAAAAGAAATGAACCCGACACGTCTCGCTTGAGTTATTGAGTTATTAGCGGGTCATCATGGGTGCTCAGGTCCCCTCATCAGCAAGTCCCGCAGTGTCCAGCGACTAACGACTACTGTTCTGTGTTGATTGATAAGTCCTCTTACACGGCCACTAAGTCTCGCTTATTGCGTATTCAGAGTTTAGTGAAATTCCCGCCATATAAATGTGATCACTGGCACATGTTGGGCCAAATTGCCAGCACTATGTCAGTTCCGTTTATTTCCTTAAAAACAAACTCCTTTTTCTAGGGGTGCTGAAAAATCCCTAGTCGACTATGACTGACGGAGGCTACTACTACTATGTGTGGTAATATATACGACAACTTGTAAGATTGTGTATATGTATATGTATATATATATATATATATATATATATATATATATGACAACTAGGGCGAAGACTAACAAGAGCAACATTACAAAAATATATATTATTGTTTGGTCAGCTCAGGTAATTTTACCTGCTACTGTATGCAGTAAACAGTACAACCTGTGGCTGCCCTGCTGCCTTGCAGGTAAGCTCGGGAGAGTAAAAGGCTAAGGGAGGGTACCCCGAAGTAAAACAACCCCACTGCCTTGTGGGTGAGACTTTTTAGTCAAAGGCTAGCGGAGCCAACCGTAAACAAACCGACGGAAGGCAACAGAAAGCCACCGGCGTAATTTCTTTGTACAATTATGAATCGCCACAAGAAGAGAAATAACGACAACAACGTTAAGGGGGATTCCAATGGAAAACCCTCTTTCGGTAGGGGACATCATGTGCTACAGGTGATACCCGATTGTCATCAAGCTACTGTAAGCAAAATAAAGAAAAAAAACTCTAAAGATAGGTACTTGGAATGTGAGAACACTCATGCAGAAGGGTAAACAAGAAAACATCATACAAGAAATGAAAAGAATGGGTTTACAATTACTGGGACTTTGCGAAATGAAATACACCGGATCAGGGGAGATGTATTCTGATAAACATAAAATAATCTATTCTGGAGGTACTGAACACCAAAGAGGAGTAGGTATCATCTTGGATGTAGAAAGAGCAAGAACAGTGAAAGGCTTTTACCCAATATCTGACAGAGTCCTTTTAGTGAAATTGAATGGAAAGCCAATAGACATAAATCTTATACAAGTTTATGCACCAACAGCAGACAGTCTAGAGGAAACGATTGATAAATTTTACAACGAGTTAAATGAGGCACTTCATAAATGCAAACCACATGAAAACACCAAAGTTCTAGGGGATTTTAACGCAAAAGTAGGAAAGGAACGAGTTGAGGAAGTAGTTGGTCATTATGGCATAGGCGAGAGGAATTAAAGAGATGAGAAACTTATTGACTGGGCAAGAACACACAGCATGATGATAGGAAACACCTGGTTTAAGCAACATCCAAGACATCTGTGGACATGGAAAAGCCCAGGGGACAACGCACGTAATCAAATTGATTATACAATGATAAGCAATAGATTTATAAACAGTCTGGTGTATGTGAAAACTAGACCAGGGGCAGATTGCAATAGTGATCATGTACCAGTTGCGGGAAAGCTTAGAGTAAAATTAAAAACAACAAAACGAGCCTCAGTTAATATCTAGTTAAATTTAGATTTACTAAAATCAGACAAGAAGCTGCAATACAAATGTAAAATTACAATTCAGAACCGGTACAATGCAATAGAGAAGATACAAAGATTGATGAACAGTGGGGAAATGCTAAAAGAATCAATGCAACAAACATCAAAAGAGTTCATACCACCAGTGAGGACAAATTCAAGAAAGAAATGGATGACAGACGACATTTTGCAGCTAATGGATACAAGAAGAAGAAATAAAGAAAATAAAGATGAATATAAGAGATTAAATAAATAAATTGGAGTAAAATGCAATGAAGCTAAAGAAGCATGCAAATAGATTGAAATGCAACAAAAAGGGGATGCTAAAACTATATACAAACAAATTGAGGAATTAACAGGAAGAAAAACGCAATAAAAATGGGATGTCTAAGATCAAAGGAAGGAAAACTGTTGATTGATTAAGAAAACATAAGGGAAGGATGGACAGAATACATTAAAGATCTTTATAATGATGAACGAACGGAAGTAAATATTAAGGATAATGGAGAAGGACCAGAAATACTCAAAGAAGAAGTGAAAGATGCCTCGCGCAATATGAAAGCAGGCAAAGCTCATGGACCAGATAATATAACTGAAGAAGAGATTGAAGCCATGTGTGATTTTGGAATAGAAATAATAACAAAAAATCTTGAATGATATCTACAACAGCGGATATATAAAAGACGACATGCTCAAATCAATATTCATAGCCCTACCAAAGAAATCGGGTGCGATTGAATGCGATGATCATCGCACAATAAGCCTTATGAGTCATATGACTAAGATATTACTAAGAATCATCATGCGAAGAGTGCGAAACAAAATCAGTCCAGAAATTAGCGATGAACAGCGTGGTTTTGTTAGAGATAAAGGAACAAGCAATGCCATTTATATCATAAGATCTTTAGTAGAAAGAGCCATAGAGGTGAAAACAGAACTATACCTATGTTTCATAGATTACACCAAGGCATTTGACAAAGTAAAGCACCAAGAAATAATCAAAATTTTAGAAAGCATAAACGTAGATAGCAAAGATCTAAGAATAATAAAGAACATGTACTGGCAACAAACAGCGACCATAAGAACTGGAAACCAATTGGGAATGTTTCAACAAATAAAACAGGGTGTTAGACAAGGTTGTGTGCTGTCACCAGATTTGTTTAATATTTATAGTGAGATTATTTTAAGATCCATAAGGGTCTTGCCTGGAATAACAATTGGAGGTCATATTATAAATAATCTAAGGTATGCTGATGATACAGTATTAATCGCTAAGAGTGAAAATGAGTTACAAGAAATGTTGGACATTATAGGGAAAGAAAGCAAAAATAAAAGACTCAGCCTTAATAGCAAAAAGACAGAGGTAATGGTAACAACAAAGAAAAAGACATCACCTCAGTGCAAAATAAAGACAAGTGGAACAATATTAAAACAGGTAAATGAATTTAAATATTTGGGAACTTTGTTAACCTCAGATGGAAGATGTACAAAGAGGTGAGATGCAGAATGGCTCAGGCAAAAGCAGCTTTCCAAAAAAATGATGAAAATACTATGCAATCCATTTTTGACAATAGAAACAAGTAAAAGAGTTCTTAAATGTTACGTAGAGCCAGTCTTAACATATGCATGCGAATCATGGCAATAGGACAACAGACAAGAAAATCACTGGAGTCTGTAGAAATGTGGTTTTACAGAAGAATGTTGAGAGTACCATGGACAGCTAAGAAGAGTAATGAAGATGTTCTGTGAGAGGTCAAAGCAAAAAAGAGAGCTAATTTCCAATATTAGGAAGAAACACACATCATTTTTTGGCGATGTAATGAGAAAAGAACAACTGGAATATATTGTAACAACTGGAAAAATTGAGGGACGAAGAGATAGAGGGAAGCAAAGAGAAAAAATAACAAACAGCTTAAGAGAATGGCTTGGCAGAAGGTCAACAACAGAAATGGTAAATAACTGCCGAGATCGAAAGTTGTGGAGAGACATGATCACCTACGCCAGTAGGCCAGTTACTTGATGATGATGATGATGATATTATCCAATGTTACGCAGCAACCAATGAAAAGGATGATTTAGTTAAAGATGAATTCTATAAGCAGATGCAATGTCAGATGGATGAAAGACGAGCAAAGGATATTATAATCTTGATGGGGGATCAAAGTGCAAAAGTAGGATCAGACAACAGAAGCATCGATGTGATTATGGGAAAACATGAGATATAAATGAGAATGGAGAGATATTTGTGAACTTCTGTGCTCTTAATAAAATGAGCCTACGAGGAACAATATTCCAACATAAAAGCTACTCGGGTGCCAACAGATCATAAAAATCAAGTTGACCACATATTCAATAAGAAAAAATGTAAGTCATTACTACATGATGTAAAAATATATAGAAAAGCAGATGTGGCTTCAGATCATCATTTTTTTCTTAGCTAAAACTGAAACTGAAAAGATATACTACAACACTTAAAGATAGACAGTATTAGAATGTAGTGTTTCTTAAAGAGCAAGTAATAAAGATAAATTTGCAATTACAGTATCAAACAAATACCAAGTTCTCCAGCAGAACTAGAAAATACAAAAAATATATAAGACCATTGGAAAAAGGTAAAAGATACACGAAAGAAGACATGTAAAGGAACTGGGGAAAAAGAACGTCATAATAAGGCATGGATGACAGCAGAAAACATGGAGAAAATTAAAGAAATCTAGAACAAGAAAAGAGACATCAATAAAAGCAAAACAAGAAGTAAAAAAGCCAATACACAGGAAGCTTACATAGAGGTGAACAAAGAAATGAGAAGATGTGTTAAAAGGGATAATAGGAAATATATAGATGGACAAACTAACAAGGCAGAGGGGGCGGCAAACAAAGGAAATATGAAAGAGCTGTACAACAGCCCAAATAAAGTAAGCACAACATGCAAACAGAACAATGCCTTTATTGGAGATAAGAATGGAAATCTGCTGAGTATTATAAGGAAGCAAAGGAAGAGATGGAAAGAACACTACGAAGAACTTTTGAACAGAACGGGCCTATTGGATCCCTCTAGATATACTACAGGAAGAGAAAAGTTGCACATTAAATGTGGAAAGCCGAGTAAGGAAGAAATAACGAGAGCCATCAAGCTATTTTTTAAAAAAACGGTAAAACCACGGATTCAGGTGTAATTCCATCAGGAGCCATCAAAGCAGATATAAACACCTGTACCATGATGTTATTGAGTTATTAGTGGATCATCATCATTGCACTTCGAACATGTCCATTGGTGCTCAGATCCCCTTCTCGGCAAGTCTCGAAGTGTCCAGCGACTGACGAGTTCAGTTCTGCGTCGGTTGATTAGTCTTCTTACACGCCCATTAAGTATCTCGTTTCTGGCTGTGCCCATCTTAACTCCCATCTCTTTCATCCGAAGGAGTGACATTGACTCGTGGTTGTCGAAGTCCTGTGCCCTTCCAACTTCCCGGAGGGCATTAATGATGTCCGGCCGGATCCATTGGTTGACCGTTCTCAACAATAGTGCAGCTAGCCAACCAGTCCCCTCTTTCATTTCCCCAGACTCCCACATGTTCTGTGACGTAGACAAAGGTGACCTTACGTATTTTTTGACTTCAGCAACGACTCTACCCATTGCCTACGTACATACCACGCCTCCACTTTTCGTATCATTCTCATCGAATCACTCAGTGTACAGGCGTGGGTGTAGTCTTGTGACTCTAACCATTTGATTGCCTTGGTCACTGCCATCACACCCATCGTTATGCTAGTCGTGGTCATGACGTATGCACCACTGTCTTCTTTGACTATTCTGCCTGCCGAACGTGCTGTAAATGCCCATGCACTTCTTTGGTGTCTCTTTACAGATCCGTCTGTAAAGATGACAGCATCTTTCTCATCGGTGTTATCCCAGATGAGACTGTTGACCTCAGCATTAACCACGACTGAGTTCTTTTCCCTACATTTCCAGTCGAGTGTGACAATACACGAGAATGTGCCCTTGAATGACGTAGGCACCGGTATCCACTCCTCGCCAGCGTTGATGTTGGTAAGCCCACAGACCTGTTTGATGACATCTTCTGCTCGATCCACCCATGATTTGCCTATTTTTAGCCTGACACCCTTCCCTGTTTCGAGCTCATGATGCAATGGATGCTCTTTATCTGCACTTATCTCCAGGTATGCTCGTGCTCTCCAGATCTTGATCATGTAATCCATAGTTGGAAAGTCAAGAAGATACCTCATTGCTACACAGGGAGTGTCCCTCGTACACCCAAGATAATGCGCATAACTTCATTCTGTATTTTCTCCAGCTTGTCAATGTGTGTCTTACTGACTGTAAGAACTGCCAGGGCATACTCGATTGGTGCAAGGACTAGTCCCTCGAACAGAAGGGTAAGCAGCCTCTTCTCGATGTTGGCAGCTTCCATGACCTTCAAGGCGGCTAATCCTTTGCAGGATTTTGTTATCACATGGTCGACGTGGTCTCGAAAACACAGGCTGCGATCAAACTTAACTCCGAGGTACGTCATCACCCTGTCCCTGGTCACCTCATCAGCTCCCATTCGTACCAACGATGTTTCCGTGTTAACGATATGATTGTTATGTGAGAACCATGAAACTGATGCTTTATTAGAATTAACAAATGCACCTGTTACTCCACACCAGGAAGAGATGCGATCGAGTTCGTCTTGCATTGTGGAGGCGATTCCCCGTCTGTCTCTTCCCTGTCGATACACCAGAATATCATCGGCAAAAGTCATAGTTCTTCCCCTCCCATCCAGCTGTTGTTCCGTGATCGTTATTGTGTACACATTAAATAGAACTGGTGACAATGGTGAGCCTTGAGGCAACCCTGGACAAATGGATGTTGGCTCGGATGACCAACTTCCATATTTGAGTATCACCTTCTTTTGAAACAGTGCAGCAGTGATCTATCTAATGAGGAAGGGGTGCACCACCAGTTTGAGGAACATATGCACAATGTATTCAAACGGTACTCTCTTGTATGCATCCTCCAGTTCTATAGCAGCAGCACATGTCTGCTCTCGTCTGTGGAAGCCTTCAAACACGTCATAGGCGAAGACTGCCGCATAGAGCCATGTCTTTTTGTTATATCTATAACCTCCGAGTGTGTGAGGAAACGCGCGTTTCTGTTCAAGGTGACAGGTGAGGACACGAGCAACTATTTTCTCCAGTAGCTTGCCCGCAGTGTTCTGCATTGTGATGACTCTGTAGGCACTGATCTGAGAATGGTCCTTGTTTGGCTTCGGTAACGATAGTAAGTAGTTTTGAAGCCACTCCTCCTTAATCTGGCCACTCCGAATACTGGCATTAAACTTTTTGGCCAGTTTTTTCAAGTCGTTGTCAGCTAAATCGCCTATGTCGTCGTACCGAACACGATTTGGACCGGGAGCAGTGTTGTGTGACCTTTTAAGTGTTGTGCGAATGGCATTAGTTGAAATTGTGAGATCGTCTCCCAGGACTACATCCTTACACAATTCTGAAAGGGACCTCTGTATCCTCATTCTTACAGCCTCATTTCTTTTGTCAGTCTGTCTAAATGTAGCGGGTAAGCAGGGCTTTCCCTTTGCTCTCATCAGATTTGTGCCATATTTGGCCTGTGCTCTGGAAGTCTGGTATGCCTCTGCGTCATGTTGTGCCATTCATGCTCTGATGAAGGCGCCAGAATGTGGGTAGCGATTTTTCTGAGCACACTTCTTTTTACAAAAATCATCCCACTTGGCATCATTAGCCTGCATAGCGCATAGTTTAAAGTGCATCATTTTTTGGTCGACCTCTTCTTTCAGACGCTCCTAAATCTCAGGTTGTGTTCTTCCATTCCTTCTGGCTTTCTTCCATGTCTTGACCGTTAGTCTCTTGTTCCGCCACGCTTCCTCGACTTCAGCGTTTCACCAGGACGGCTGCGTCCATCTCTCCTGCCTCCTGCTAGGGGCGCCCTGTTTCCTATGTCTGATTTTGCTAATGACATCCCGGTCTGTGTTCTCATAGTGGAATGTGTGAAGTTTCCTTGTTCTGACTTCTATTTTTGCCTTTCTCAATTAGGAGGACACATGGATAGTGATCACTTCCGTAGTATCCCAATACACTCCACCTGCAAAGCCGTGCGAAGGCAGAAGACACCAGTGCCAAGTCTATGAAACTATCAGAGTCCCCTGTTCGAGTGGCCATTCTGGTTGCCCTTCCATCATTCAAGCACATTAAATCGGCCGATACCAGTGCGTTCTCTAGCTCTTCTCCCTGCTTGTTGGTTATGACGTTACCCCACTGGTTTCCTCTAGCATTAAAGTCTCCGCAGAAAATGACGTTCTCCTCCTCGAATGCGAAGAGATTATGCCATTGTTGTGTGTCCACCTTCCCATTACAGGCATGCACATTTAGAACCACAAAAGGAACTGGAGTCTGCACCCTAACCGCATGTACCTGTAATTCTGCATTGTCCCACGCAAATATATCAACCTTAGCTGCTTACTTGTTGTTTCGCACAAGGGTAGCCCGTCCAAGGTGTCGCCTATTGTAGAAACAATGAAATCCAGGGGCACTAACCGTACTATCACCAAGAAGTGTTTCTTGCAAAACCATTATATAGGCGCCGCACAGTAGCTTATCAAGAATAGGACGTCGTTGATTTATAGATGCACAATTCCAATATATAACGCGCACATACTTTAGGGCTAGCCTCTCACACTTCGACAATTTCAAACCACCTCTTTTACCTTTTCTAGTTTTCCTCCTTCGTTGTTGTCTTTTGGGTTTCACCTGAATACTTACTGTCGTCATGATTGATATGGTCGCTGAACGTCGATGCTGTGGATGGCCTAGACTCACGTGCACTCACTCAGTCGCACAGTCCAGAACCCGTTTCCACGTCATAGACTGGTCAACTCCAGTCAGTCAGTACTACGGTACGTGGAGGCATCGTAGGCAATTGATTTCTTTTAGAAGCTCACATAAATAAAAATACGCTTCGTTGACAACGGTCTGGTGAAGATACGCCGTCATCTTGGACGCGCCATGCGCACCAAAAAAAATGTTACATAACTTACTAGATCAAATGTAGGAGAGGGAAGAAATGCCTAAAGACTAGAAAGAAGGTTACATGACCAAACTATCAAAGAAATGCAGTTTTGAGTAGAGCACAAATTGTAGGGGAACTATGCTACTATCAGTGCCAGGAAAAATATTAAGCAGAAGCATTCTGGAGAGACTAAAAGTGATCATAGAGAAACATTTTTGCGAAGAACCAGCGGGTTTTAAGTAAAACAAATCATGCACTGATTAAATACACTGACCTTACATATAATAGTTGAACAAAGCTTTAAACTAGTCTCCACTTTATATCGGATTCATAGATTGCGAAAAGACTTTGCTAGTTTAGACAGAGGAATACATTGGAAGCTGCTGAGTCAATACGAAAACCCCATAACATTTATTAACCTTATAAGAATATTGTATGAAGGAATGAAATGTAGTGTTGTGCAGGAGGGACAGCTTACAGAAGCATTTGAAATAAGAATAGGGGTAAGGCAGGAATACTTTCTATCTAAATTTCTCTTTCTACTGGCCTTAGATTGGATTATGAAAATAACTCAAAACAACAGAAATGGAATCCAGTGGTCACTAACCAAGCAACTTGATAATTTAGACTTTGCTGATGACATAGCTCTCCTGTCACATAATCAGCAAAAGATGCGGGACAAAATGAGCTTACTTGATGAGAGATCACAACAGCTGGGACTGATAAGTAGAGATAAGACCAACATTATTATAATTAATGCAGTTGGTTATAACCAAATAATACTAGGAGACATATTTCTACTAGACAGGCTATCTGGGCAATAATATAGTCAAGGAGGGAGGAACAGAGAAAGATACCTAAATAAAGATACATAAAGTAAGAGGAGCCTTCATTTCACTGGGAAACCTGGAAAGCTATGCAACAACCTGTGTCATAATATATGGGACAACCTGTGTCATAATATATGGGACAACCTGTGTGATGATATATGGGACAACCTGTGTGATAATATATGGGACAACCTGTGTCATAATATATGGGACAACCTGTGTGATGATATATGGGACAACCTGTGTGATAATATATACAACTTGTGTGATAATATATACAACAATCTGTGTGATCATATATGAGAGAACTTGTGTGATAATGTATGCGACAACCTGTGTTGTAATATATGGGACAAATAGTGTGATAATGTATGCGACAACTTGTGTAATAATTAATGTGACAAATTCCACCCAATAAACTATGTCACTGGTAGACATTGCACAGTGAGAGCCACATTCAAGGAACTTCCTATAAAAGCGCGTTATTTCCTTCAGATCGCGAAGAACGTCACCAAAATGTGCCAACAAAAAGTTGCATTCAACAACAAGACGGACAATTTACCATTCTACAACTTCCAATTTGTTTTTTTGGCGCTACTACACTCTGGCTTTGTGCACGCACGCGGAGTAGATTTCAAGTGAAAATTTGGCAGTTGAGTGGCAGACGACACTTAGACATGTCTCTCTACATAGTGTCATAATTGTGTGTGTGTGTGTGTGTGGGGGGGGGGGGGGGGGGTAGAGAAAGCGGCGGAAAAATAGGTACAAGTTTTTGAAGACAACATGTACTTTCCCACTAGATTCATCAATTAGATTATACATTGTGATTTAGTCATCGCTTTATACACACCCTACTTTGTTAAGTAAAAAGTCATGATCATCATCAAGTACCAAGCCTGCTGGCGTGGGTGATCATGTTGCTCCACAACTTTAGATCACGACAGTTATTTATCATTTCTGTTGTTGACCTACTGCCAAGCCATTCTCTTAATTAAGCTGTCTGGTATCTTTTCTCTTTACTTCCCTCTATCTCTTCTTCCCTCAATTTTCCCAGTTGTTACAATATTTTCCAGTTGTTGTCTTCTCATTACATGGCCAAAAATTGATGATTATTTTTTCCTAATATTGGAAATTAGCTCTCTTTTTGCTTTGACCTCTTTCAGAATGTTTTCATTACTCTTCTTAGCTGTCCATGGTATTCTCAACATTCTTCTGTAAAACCACATTACTACAGCCTCCAGAGATTTTCTTGTTTGTTTTCCTATTGTCCATGATTCAAATCCATATGTTAAAACTGGTTCTACATAAAATTAAGAACTTTTTTTTTGTTTCTATTGTCAAAAATGGATTGTATAGTATCTTCCTCATTTTTTGGAAAGCTGCTTTTGCCTGAGCTATTCTGCGTCTCACCTCTGTTGTACACCTACCATCTCACCTCTGTTGTACATCTACCATCTCACCTCTGTTGTACACCTACCATCTCACCTCTGTTGTACACCTACCATCTCACCTCTGTTGTACATCTACCATCTAACCTCTGTTCTTCACCTACCATCTCACCTCTGTTGTACACCTACCATCTCACCTCTGTTCTTCACCTACCATCTCACCTCTGTTCTTCACCTACCATCTCACCTCTGTTGTACACCTACCATCTCACCTCTGTTGTACACCTACCACCTCACCTCTGTTGTACACCTACCATCTCACCTCTGTTGTACACCTACCATCTCACCTCTGTTGTACACCTACCATCTCACCTCTGTTGTACACCTACCATCTCACCTCTGTTGTACATCTACCATCTAACCTCTGTTCTTCACCTACCATCTCACCTCTGTTGTACACCTACCATCTCACCTCTGTTGTACATCTACCATCTAACCTCTGTTCTTCACCTACCATCTCACCTCTGTTGTACACCTACCATCTCACCTCTGTTGTACATCTACCATCTAACCTCTGTTCTTCACCTACCATCTCACCTCTGTTGTACACCTACCATCTCACCTCTGTTGTACATCTACCATCTAACCTCTGTTCTTCACCTACCATCTCACCTCTGTTGTACACCTACCATCTCACCTCTGTTGTACATCTACCATCTAACCTCTGTTCTTCACCTACCATCTCACCTCTGTTGTACACCTACCATCTCACCTCTGTTGTACACCTACCATCTCACCTCTGTTGTACATCTACCATCTAACCTCTGTTCTTCACCTACCATCTCACCTCTGTTGTACACCTACCACCTCACCTCTGTTGTACACCTACCATCTCACCTCTGTTGTACACCTACCATCTCACCTCTGTTGTACATCTACCATCTAACCTCTGTTCTTCACCTACCATCTCACCTCTGTTGTACATCTACCATCTAACCTCTGTTCTTCACCTACCATCTCACCTCTGTTGTACACCTACCACCTCACCTCTGTTGTACACCTACCATTTGAGGTTAACACTGTTCCCAGATATTTCAATTGAAAAAGTTAATGATCCGAGACTTGAACCGACGTCTTAGCACCAGGGGTTTACCCATATGTGCTCGGCTGCGTATCCGGAAGTGTTCGGGGTCTCCTATCGTTACATCGTAACTCACGAGCCATACCTCACCTACCCAGAGTGCAACCTGGGTATCCATTTCTTCCAGCGGCTGGGTCGACCACAGTAATATTTTTTCCAACCGTACTTTGCTTCAACGTGTTCAGATGTTGTACATTTGATTGAGAAAGTATTCACGTAGCTCCAACTCTTGTCTTCCATTGCTTTTATTGTTCTCGGTTATTTAAGTTAGTGTCTGATTGCCTGGTCAAGTCTTTTCTGTTTTCTCCTTTTTTTAAAACATCGTCTTTTTCCCACTTTGCTATCTGTTTCTCTTTCTATATCCATTCCTTGCTTCCATTTTCTGTCATTAAAAACTATATTGCGGGACTTTCCTTATCGCATATCTGAGGTCTGCCGTAAAGAAGGGTTTGGCCCAGTAGCCACACAGGCGAGCTCTTCACGCCCAGTAGCCACATATGCGAGCTCTTCACGTCCAGTAGCCACATATGCGAGCTCTTCACGCCCAGTAGCCACATATGCGAGCTCTTCACGTCCAGTAGCCACACAGGCGAGCTCTTCACGCCCAGTAGCCACACAGGCGAGCTCTTCACGCCCAGTAGCCACATATGCGAGCTCTTCACGTCCAGTAGCCACATATGCGAGCTCTTCACGTCCAGTAGCCACATATGCGAGCTCTTCACGCCCAGTAGCCACATATGCGAGCTCTTCACGTCCAGTAGCCACATATGCGAGCTCTTCACGTCCAGTAGCCACATATGCGAGCTCTTCACGCCCAGTAGCCACATATGCGAGCTCTTCACGTCCAGTAGCCACATATGCGAGCTCTTCACGTCCAGTAGCCACATATGCGAGCTCTTCACGCCCAGTAGCCACACAGGCGAGCTCTTCACGTCCAGTAGCCACACAGGCGAGCTCTTCACGCCCAGTAGCCACACAGGCGAGCTCTTCACGCCCAGTAGCCACACAGGCGAGCTCTTCACGTCCAGTAGCCACACAGGCGAGCTCTTCACGCCCAGTAGCCACACAGGCGAGCTCTTCACGCCCAGTAGCCACACAGGCGAGCTCTTCACGTCCAGTAGCCACACAGGCGAGCTCTTCACGTCCAGTAGCCACACAGGCGAGCTCTTCACGTCCAGTAGCCACACAGGCGAGCTCTTCACGTCCAGTAGCCACACAGGCGAGCTCTTCACGTCCAGTAGCCACACAGGCGAGCTCTTCACGCCCAGTAGCCACATATGCGAGCTCTTCAGCATGTCCTAGCAGTCTAGTTCACGGATCTATTGTGTGGGATAGGGAGAGCAAGTATGATAATGCCACCATTTTACTGAAAGATGAACAAACCAAAGCTGACTGTCAGGACATCACGATTAGCGATCAGATGCATTCTGTTTCAGTCTAGTCTAGTCAACATATCATCCTCATTGCATAACTCCATTGTGCAGAAATCCCATTTTCAGCACCTTACCCACCATGAAGTCATCAATCCTAATCCTAGCGAAAACACTCAAGATGGCTTCAGCTCAGTTTAACGAACTCCGGAGCACCGACGAAGACTTATATCAAAAGTTTCTTAACTACCTCTCACGACATGCGTGGTGTCTGGAAGTGGCGCACCTTCTTAATTGTTTCTTATGACATGCGTGGTGTCTGGGAGTGGTGAACCTTCTTAATTGTCTCTAACGACATGCATGGGGTCTGGGAGTGGTGAACCTTCTTAATCACCTCTTACGACATGCGTGACCTCTCGGAGTGGCTCTGTTGTTTTCTCGCTTGAAAGATCACAGGTAGCTACCTTTGTTTGTATTTTCATTTGGTTTTTTTTTGTAATTTGCATACTCAACACGGCAATATATTTACCACATCAACGTTCACTGACTTCTGGCTTTTCCTAGACAAGACACACCACATATATGCACACACGCACACACACACACACATATAAACAATCACACAACTCACACGCACTCATATATATATAGTAAATTGCCGGCTACGTCAGTGGTGACTCATATATATGGTAAAAATAATTTTAAAGTATAAACTGGAGCAGCCTGGATTTATCATCTTATTTCAAACAATTCTTTGCATGCGACCGTCTAATCCTTTAGAAAGAAACTTAGAATATTTATTTGTGATCACTCTATACAAATGATGTAACATTTCTTACTTGGTAACAGAAAATGGAAAAATAAATAAGATAGACATCTCCACACAAACTGCAGACATCTCGGCATCACATCGAATTGATAAGCCAATCATGGCTGACGTCATACAACCAGGACGTTGCGCAAAATGGCAACCTTCTCACATTAAGGCTGTCAATAAAAATGTGTCCAAGTCTTTAATGGTTGACAGATTCTCCATACATGTCAACAAGTATGTCGACAGCATATTATCATTTCAGTGGTGTAGGCCACAGCTATTAATATTATAGACTAGAAAGGTCTCTTAATAAATCAAGCTGGCATTTCTCAGCTGAAAAAGCGTATGCTGTGAGCATGTCTTTAGTTAGAGACACCCAAAGAGAGAAGTTTTAAATGACAAAAACGGGATGGTGCTCTTTAAGGACGAACACTGAGTTCATTCTCTCTATCTATTGTACTCTAACCAAAGACAGCGCAAAAAGTCAACATTCCAGACTCTATATGTTCGACTATATTTGCTCAAACGCGTCAGATTTTGCAGAAGATTCGCATTGTTTCTCACCCAAAGTTCATGTACTGGACGAGCCCTTCTATCTCGACAGGTGAATTGATGCCAGCTGTTGTTGCTTCTTGCATCATTGTTCTTTTTAGTGTTTCTCTAGGTCGGCCTTCTTTCATTCTGCCGTGTTTCCATTTCCAGAACTTATTTATCTGAGAGTTCCGTTTACTATTAGCCTCACTGTCTCACATACGATCCAGATTGTAGTGTCTTTGATATGTTAAACCACAAATAAAAAATTCCATATCTGAATATGGCATAACAAACTGAATAAACATACACATAACTTTGCTGTTAGATTCAGCACTGTGTGCCAGTAGACCGGATTTTCAAACTACGGAACAAGTGCCCTGTATGGCTAATCAGCCGAAAAAGAAAAGTTTTTCAACAAATTCATCATTGCTGATAAAGCTGTTTGGAGATCAAGTGGAGACATCTATCGCAGATACTGACAGTGTAAAACACCAACATATGAGCACATGGAGACAAAAGGTAAAGCGCCGGTTCAGTCAGATACGATTTACAACTTGGATGCTGTTCTATCAGTAACAGGGTATGTTAACGAGTTATTGTATTTAGGATCAATCAATAAATCAGCCCATAATCCCGTAACCATGTCAGTCGTTGGGCACCATAGATAACATTTTCACAATTTGCTTCCAATTGTCACGATTTAGAGCAGCACTCTGTGATAAGAACAAAAGCTATTCCTGTCCTTTCTCTGATGTTATCCACCCATCTTTTCTTGTGTCCTCCCTATCGTTGTTGTTGCCAGCTACCTTGCAGAATTGTTATGGCAATGCTTGTGGACCATGTGACGTGTGATATCAGGTCAGTTTTCGCATGACGTTTATTGCTGGTCTAGGGGATCGCTGGATTCTCTCACGAACTTCTTCATTGATGGTCAGCAGTAAGTGCCCATGTTTCACATGCATATATTAATTCAGATGGAACTACCGTTTAAGTAGGATGGTTCCAACGTAAGTCAAGAAATCAAGAAAGTCCAGTATAAACCGTAATTTTGCTCTCCTGGATCTATGGTAAACCACGTGATATAACATAAATCAGTCAACACTTTAGATTACCAGACAATGTCACTATCTCATATAAAGGCCTTTTATTTATCGCCTGTAGTATGATGACTGGCAGGGGATGACTGCATTGCAAGATGACGTTCTCATTTTTGATGTCTTCTACATGACATGATATACAAAATAAAATTATCTCGTCCAGCTGTGTCCAGATTGACCCGTGTAGAAATCAATTTCTATTCTGATGGCGGATCTAGTCCAAGTTCTCTCCATCGTTGTAGAAAGTGCATTCGATGTCTGATTAATTTCGGTTCTAATTTGCACTCCTATGCGTTAAAGTCAAGATAATGATCTACTTATTACATCTGCGCCGATAAAACAATGTCGTACGCCGGCAATATTTCATTTTCGACAAATCAAGTGTTGCGAATGCGACCTTTCATCGTCTAGTCTTGTTCTGCGCTTTACCACACATTGGTGCTGTTCATGACCGTTAAAGGATTTGCTTGACGCAAGTTATTTATATGTTCTCATTAATGTGAACTGCTTCGTCAGCCGCAGTTTTATCTCTTTAGGGAATTTGAACCATGTTCTGTTCGTCGTAGGCTACATTCACTAGAGTAATCAAGAATCTAAAGGGCGCGTCATTGCTGTGCTTTTGACATTGTTATGTGTGCCAAGTCATCGTAAATCCCTAGACCAGCCGTACGCTAATCTTACGGTCTGTTGTTTGATGTGCGACGGGGATAATCTGACGACTAACTGTGTGTTTATATGTTCGTTATTGGAGTCAACAATGATGGCCTAACATCATCAAGCGCTATACGTGTTTAAAGAAATATAACGATCATCACTTTCGGGAGGACGTGAACTTCTGGTATATGGTGGATAGGCGGCAGGAACCATTGCAGGCTATGCATGAAAAGTGTTCCTTGTTGCAGTTTCCTCATATTCCAAGTCTATGGGGGACTGGTTAGTCTCGATGCAAGATGCCGGCCTCGGGACAGAGAGGTTGTGGGTTCAAATCTCGGCTACACTGGTTGGGATTTTTATTTATGATTTCTCTCTGCGACAACCACCCCTGGCCTCAGCAGCGAGGCCCGACTTGAAATGAAGGTTACTCATCAGCGGAAAAAAATGAGTACCTCCGAAGTCGAAGTTATCTGCCTGTGCGGCGAGGGACCCCTGTGCACGCGGCTGCCAGGGAAAAATGGATTAGCACGCAAAACTCAGTTCCTAGTCTCTAGGAACTTCGTCAGAGTTGAAAGCTGGCGAACGCTACAACAACAACAACAATAACAAATCAATTTCAAAGTATAACAAAACACACGTCAACATCAGGTATATCCACAATACGCGTTTCTAGTATGCATAGATACAAACAGATTTATGTTAAACTAATTCAGAAAAGGTGTTTGTATTCACTTACAAACAGTTTATGTCCACTGGAGTTGTTTTCACTAATATACGTCATATCAGTTCATATACACTTCGCATTCACTTACAGACAAGAACATAAACATGACTTCACGAAACTGGGGTAACCACCAGCTAACGAGGTAGCAGGCAAGCTAGAGAGGTAACAGACAAGCTAGAGAGGTAACAGACAGGCTAGAGAGGTAACAGACAGGCTAGAGAGGTAACAGACAAGCTAGAGAGGTAACAGACAGGCTAGAGAGGTAACAGACAAGCTAGACAGGTAACAGACAAGCTAGACAGGTAACAGACAAGCTAGAGAGGTAACAGACAAGCTAGAGTGGTAACAGACAAGCTAGACAGGTAACAGACAGGCTAGAGCGGTAACAGATAAGCTAGACAGGTAACAGACAAGCTAGACAGGTAACAGACAAGCTAGACAGGTAATAGACAAGCTAGACAGGTAACAGACAAGCTAGAAAGGTAACAGAAAAGCTAGAGAGGTAACAGACAAGCTAGAGAGGTAACAGTCAAGCTAGACAGGTAACAGACAAGCTAGACAGGTAACAGACAAGCTAGAGAGGTAACAGACAGGCTAGAGAGGTTACAGACAAGCTAGAGAGGTAACATACAAGCTAGAGAGGTAACAGACAAGCTAGAGAGGTAACAGACAAGGTAGACAGGTAACAGACAAGCTAGAGAGGTAACAGACAGGCTAGAGAGGTAACAGACAAGCTATAGCTTGTTTCATAACTCGTGCCCAACTTTTAAAATCGATAGCTTTTTAACCGCTTGTTGTAAGTTGTTCAAAATTTGCATGTAAAGTTATAATGATTAGAACCCAACAGGGAATTAATTTCATTTAAAAAAAACATTTGGTTATTATTGTTGCTTATTTGATTTATATAAATTTATAACGACCCATTTATGTAGTCAAAACGTAATGTTTACAGTATTTTAAGTTAAAAATAGCGAGTAAAAATCCATACACGGTAAAATTGACGTGTTTGCACGCTTTCGCCGTGGTTTTTTGACACAATTAGACACTTGTAAAAAACACGAAAAATTGTGTGTTCCATTTCCGTTCATTCATAGGTGATGACGTGGAACGATAACATTTATCATGAGTCTTAAAATGAAATTCTGCAGTTTCCAAAACATCGCAATAAAAATGTATGAATATTTTTGCAAAGAGGCTAAACGAGGAAGATTATTTCATTCTTTAGAAAACCCTGAGAATAGGACAAGACACATTTTGGATTTATCTAAACGGTCATTTAATCGCTGGATTCAAGCACGTCACCGTCAATGTTCCAAATATACAAAATCACAAGGAAGAGCAAAAATGTTGGATAATTTCGACAGTGAACTTATTAGAAGTGAAATTCACAAAATGTTGGGTATGAATGAAACTGTTACAATAAGAAAATTAAAAGTATCGCTGAAAAAGAACAACAGTATTGAAATATCAAAGTCTACATTATGGAGGAATGTGAGAGCTGCAGGCTTTACATTCAGAAAGTATTCCAATGGACGAAACATCACCTGTGAGAAGCCACATATAGTAGTCACGAGAAGCAAGTACTTACGTGAAGTAAAAGAGGTGCGCAAGCAAGGTATGATATTGTGTACTTGGATGAAACATGGATCAATGCTCACCACACTAACCAAAGGGAATGGCAGTCATCAGATGGAAAGATTAAGAGATTAATACCTAGCAGCAAAGAACAGCGCTTGATAATTGCTCATGCAGGTAGTCGACAACATGGACTAATACAGAATGCAGAGCTCATTTTTCTTTCAAAATCCATAGACAATCGGGATTATCACTCTGAGATGAATGGTCACATATTTAGACATTGGATTGAAAATTCTGTTCTCCCATCACTAGATCGACCATCTTGCCTAATAATGGACAATGCAGCGTACCACAACATTGTTGCACTTGAAGATAAAGTCCCGACGTCATCCATTACAAAAGATGCTATTAAGATATGGCTCACAAAGGAGCACATACAATTTAATAACATGTACTTAAAACCTGAATTACTATCTCTAGTAAAGCAAAAACAAAGGACAAAGATTTTTCAAATAGATAAGATTATCCAAGAGCACGGTCATATAAGTTTGAGGCTGCCACCTTACCATGCTCATTTAAATCCAATAGAACTAATCTGGGCAAAATTAAAAGGACAAGTGGCAGATGAAAATACAACATTCAAAATATGCGATGTAAAGACTCTTGCTAATCTCGCTTTATTAAATATAGACAAAGATTATAGGGCTAAATGTGAAGACCACGTCTTAAAACAGGAAGAGGAATATTGGAAAAATGATGGTTTGTGGAATGTTCAACCGCAAACAGTTATTAATCTTTTAGACTCGTCTGATTCAGAATGAAAGTATATAGCCCCCACAATGTTGGCCCCTATATTACCTTAATTAGTTCAACAAACGGTCCTTATCAGGACCACACAACTATGAAAATTGGACATACAGGTATACCTTGATATTATCGTCCGTCCTCGAACTGAGAAGACAATAATTCTCCTGGTGTGTTTTGTCTTATTAGGTTATTTCCCCATTACGGCCACGCCTTTACCTAGTGAAAATTAATCATAGACCAGCAACTACGGTAATTTCTATTATTTAGGGTTTCACAATTTACAATTTTGTCAAACATCAAAGAAATTCGCCGCTTTAAGAAAACTGCAGCTGCAAGATATTTGTTAAATAAACATTTAAAGGGTCTTTTGCATTCTAATAACATTTGGAAAATTTCAACAGTTTTTAACAAACGGTTACTGAGTAATAGCGTTTTGAAGTTGGGCACGTGATTTGAAACGAGCTATACACAGGTAACAGAAAAGCTAGAGATGTAACAGGAAATGAGCGTAGTAGTGATAACCTCTTGCTGGCAGTTATATCCATAAAGGCAAGGCATATCTCTCTATGTTGAGCATTGGAAGCCAACCTTAGAAGGAAAAGAAAAGAAATTCCCATCAATAAGAAAACCACCACTCGGTAGCTGCAGTCTACGTAAAGAGAGTAAAATCAAAAGACTATTCACTTGCGATCAGGCTGGTTGTGGTTCTTTTGTTGAACATGTCAACACTTAGGCCCTAAAGTGTTCAGTTCATGCTGGTGTGTTGTATCTCTTAACTTGAACACAGAGACGTTATAGGAAATTGCAAAATACAAGAAGCGATGATGGTTTAGTGACACTGAACTTGACCTGAGACATTTGAGAATAATGGACGGTACATTATCTGGTATTTGCTTTTATTAAGTGTATCAATAATGGACGGTGCTTTACCTGGTATTTGCTTTTATTAAGTGTATCAATAATGGACGGTACATTATCTGGTATTTGCTTTTATTAAGTGTATCAATAATGGACGGTGCTTTACCTGGTATTTGCTTTTATTAAGTGTATCAATAATTGACGGTGCATTATCTGGTATTTGCTTTTATTAAGTGTATCAATAATGGACGGTACATTATCTGGTATTTGCTTTTATTAAGTGTATCAATAATGGACGGTACATTATCTGGTATTTGCTTTTATTAAGTGTATCAATAATGGACGGTACATTATCTGGTATTTGCTTTTATTAAGTGTATCAATAATGGACGGTACATTATCTGGTATTTGCTTTTATTAAGTGTATCAATAATGGACGGTACATTATCTGGTATTTGCTTTTATTAAGTGTATCAATAATGGACGGTGCATTATCTGGTATTTGCTTTTATTAAGTGTATCAATAATTGACTGGCAGTTGACAGAAATATAGAAACCACTGTTCTAGCTACTCGACTCCGTTAGTGTGGCAGTATACTTGACATAATTCAGCTCCATTTGATACAAACATATACATACAATTTAATAGCTCGCCAATCAGTGTCGATTATCGACTTCATTATTGCAACAACAACAAAAAAAAAGATCTTAAACAACATTCTATTTGTGTTCGTTGTTGTTATAGTTTATAATTTTCCACTCTCGATAATGACGATACAGATACACAGTGATGGTCCAGTAGCTCGCGGGTTGTGCACACATCTAGCTCATCCTTGTAAGTTGTTTCTTTATGTTCGACTTTGTATTCCAAACTGGTGTAGTCTCAAGACAAGTCTCAAGACTGGTGTAGTCTCTATAGCCAAGTCATTAGATACCCAAACACAGCATAAATAAGGCTCGCTGGCTGAAAAACATCACCCAAAGTTTGTGACGTTTTCAGCTATGTGAGAAGGGGGTATGGGGGTAAAATAATATCAGCTACCTATTGCTCGTATACATGAAGGCGTCACAAACTTTGGTTGCTTACGAGATTTCTCTCTCAGCCGGTAGGACTTAGTTACCTATAAATGGTTGTGTCCAACATGCGTTATTTGAGTGACGGTATGCTTTTATTGTAATGCATTTCTATCATTCCTATAGCAACCACATCCTGGCATCTCTTTGCTTATTGTAATGCATTTCTATCATTCCTATAGCAACCACATCCTGGCATCTCTTTGGTTATCACGAATCGTAGCGTAACCTAGGCTCATATGTCGTCTCTTTGCTTATCACGAATCGTAGCGTAACCTAGACTCATATGTCATCTCTTTGGTTATCACGAACCGTAGCGTAACCTAGGCTCATATGTCATCTCTTTGGTTATCACGAATCGTAGCGTAACCTAGGCTCATATGTCATCTCTTTGATTATCACGAACCGTAGCGTAACCTAGGCTCATATGTCATCTCTTTGGTTATCACGAATCGTAGCGTAACCTAGACTCATATGTCATCTCTTTGGTTATCACGAATCGTAGCGTAACCTAGGCTCATATGTCATCTCTTTGGTTATCACGAATCGTTGCGTAACCTAGGCTCATATGTCATCTCTTTGGTTATCACGAATCGTAGCGTAACCTAGGCTCATATGTCATCTCTTTGTTTATCACGAATCGTAGCGTAACCTAGGCTCATATGTCATCTCTTTGGTTATCACGAATCCTAGCGTAACCTAGGCTCATATGTCATCTCTTTGGTTATCACGAATCCTAGCGTAACCTAGGCTCATATGTCATCTCTTTGGTTATCACGAATCGTAGCGTAACCTAGGCTCATATGTCATCTCTTTGGTTATCACGAATCGTAGCGTAACCTAGGCTCATATGTCATCTCTTTGGTTATCACGAATCGTAGCGTAACCTAGACTCATATGTCATCTCTTTGGTTATCACGAATCGTAGCGTAACCTAGGCTCATATGTCATCTCTTTGGTTATCACGAATCGTAGCGTAACCTAGGCTCATATGTCATCTCTTTGGTTATCACGAATCGTAGCGTAACCTAGGCTCATATGTCATCTCTTTGGTTATCACGAATCGTAGCGTAACCTAGGCTCATATATCATCTCTTTGTTTATCACGAATCGTAGCGTAACCTAGGCTCATATGTCATCTCTTTGGTTATCACGAATCGTAGCTAAACCTAGGCTCATATGTCATCTCTTTGGTTATCACGAATCGTAGCGTAACCTAGGCTCATATGTCATCTCTTTGGTTATCACGAATCGTAGCGTAACCTAGGCTCATATGTCATCTCTTTGGTTATCACGAATCGTAGCGTAACCTAGGCTCATATGTCATCTCTTTGGTTATCACGAATCGTAGCGTAACCTAGGCTCATATGTCATCTCTTTGGTTATCACGAATCGTAGCGTAACCTAGGCTCATATATCATCTCTTTGTTTATCACGAATCGTAGCGTAACCTAGGCTCATATGTCATCTCTTTGGTTATCACGAATCGTAGCTAAACCTAGGCTCATATGTCATCTCTTTGGTTATCACGAATCGTAGCGTAACCTAGGCTCATATGTCATCTCTTTGGTTATCACGAATCGTAGCGTAACCTAGGCTCATATGTCATCTCTTTGGTTATCACGAATCGTAGCGTAACCTAGACTCATATGTCATCTCTTTGGTTATCACGAATCGTAGCGTAACCTATGCTCATGTGTCATCTCTTTGGTTATCACGAATCGTAGCGTAACCTAGGCTCATGTGTCATCTCTTTGGTTATCACGAATCGTAGCGTAACCTAGGCTCATATGTCATCTCTTTGGTTATCACGAATCGTAGCGTAACCTAGGCTCATATGTCATCTCTTTGGTTATCACGAACCGTAGCGTAACCTAGGCTCATATGTCATCTCTTTGGTTATCACGAACCGTAGCGTAACCTAGACTCATATGTCTTCTCTTTGGTTATCACGAATCGTAGCGTAACCTAGGCTCATATGTCATCTCTTTGGTTATCACGAATCGTAGCGTAACCTAGGCTCATATGTCATCTCTTTGGTTATCACGAATCGTAGCGTAACCTAGGCTCATGTGTCATCTCTTTGGTTATCACGAATCGTAGCGTAACCTAGGATCATATGTCATCTCTTTGGTTATCACGAATCGTAGCGTAACCTAGGCTCATATGTCATCTCTTTGATTATCACGAATCCTAGCGTAACCTAGGCTCATATGTCATCTCTTTGGTTATCACGAATCGTAGCGTAACCTAGGCTCATATGTCATCTCTTTGGTTATCACGAATCGTAGCGTAACCTAGACTCATATGTCATCTCTTTGGTTATCACGAACCGTAGCGTAACCTAGGTTCATATGTCATCTCTTTGGTTATCACGAACCGTAGCGTAACCTAGGCTCATATGTCATCTCTTTGGTTATCACGAATCGTAGCGTAACCTAGGCTCATATGTCATCTCTTTGGTTATCACGAATCGTAGCGTAACCTAGACTCATATGTTATCTCTTTGGTTATCACGAATCCTAGCGTAACCTAGGCTCATATGTCATCTCTTTGGTTATCACGAATCGTAGCGTAACCTAGGCTCATATGTCATCTCTTTGGTTATCACGAATCGTAGCGTAACCTAGGCTCATATGTCATCTCTTTGGTTATCACGAATCGTAGCGTAACCTAGGCTCATATGTCATCTCTTTGGTTATCACGAATCGTAGCGTAACCTAGGCTCATATGTCATCTCTTTGGTTATCACGAATCGTAGCGTAACCTAGGCTCATGTGTCATCTCTTTGGTTATCACGAATCGTAGCGTAACCTAGGATCATATGTCATCTCTTTGGTTATCACGAATCGTAGCGTAACCTAGGCTCATATGTCATCTCTTTGATTATCACGAATCCTAGCGTAACCTAGGCTCATATGTCATCTCTTTGGTTATCACGAATCGTAGCGTAACCTAGGCTCATATGTCATCTCTTTGGTTATCACGAATCGTAGCGTAACCTAGACTCATATGTCATCTCTTTGGTTATCACGAACCGTAGCGTAACCTAGGTTCATATGTCATCTCTTTGGTTATCACGAACCGTAGCGTAACCTAGGCTCATATGTCATCTCTTTGGTTATCACGAATCGTAGCGTACCCTAGGCTCATATGTCATCTCTTTGGTTATCACGAATCGTTGCGTAACCTAGGCTCATATGTCATCTCTTTGGTTATCACGAATCGTAGCGTAACCTAGGCTCATATGTCATTTTTTTGTGTTATCACAAATCGTAGCGTAACCTAGGCTCATATGTCATCTCTTTGGTTATCACGAATCGTAGCGTAACCTAGGCTCATATGTCATCTCTTTGGTTATCACGAATCGTAGCGTAACCTAGGCTCATATGTCATCTCTTTGGTTATCACGAATCGTAGCGTAACCTAGGCTCATATGTCATCTCTTTGGTTATCACGAATCGTAGCGTAACCTAGGCTCATATGTCATCTCTTTGGTTATCACGAACCGTAGCGTAACCTAGGCCCATCCTGTCATCTCTTTGGTTATCACGAACCGTAGCGTAACCTAGGCCCATCCTGTCATCTCTTTGGTTATCACGAACCGTAGCGTAACCTAGGCCCATCCTGTCATCTCTTTGGTTATCACGAAGCCTAGCGCCACCTGGGTAGTAAATCTTTCCAATCTTTGTTGACTGATATATTATAAACAATTTAACAACTGATGGCCAAGAAATGAGAAATTGTGACTAATATTGATTATCACTGCCAGCTTGAATGGCACATAACAAGGCACATATTTTAACAAAATAAGCAGGTTCTGTCATTTGATAAATCGACGTGCCTTTGTTAACAACGTTAAACATGTGAAAAACTCTGCACTTTTGTTGCTTCATATTTTAGTTGAAACTTCTCATTCGTACAAGTTAGATCTCTTAGAAAAACGCCTAATTCTAGTGTCTGGACATTTACAAAATAAGCGAGTGCTAGACTATTTTAATGTCTGGTCGACATTTACGACATTAGCGGGTGCTAGACAATTCTAGTGTCTGGACAACATTTACAACATTCCCAAGTGCTAGAAAATTCGAATGTCTGGTAAACATTACTAAGTGCTAGAAAATTATAATGCGTGGTCAACATTTACATTACCGAGAGTTAGACAATTCTAATGTCGGGTCAACATTTACAACATTAGCGAGTACTCAACAATTCTAGTGTCTGGTCAACATTTACAACATTAGCGAGTACTCAACAATTCTAGTGTCTGGTCAACATTTACAACATTAGCGAGTACTCAACAATTCTAGTGTCTGGTCAACATTTACAACATTAGCGAGTGCTATACAATTCTAGTGTCTGGTCAACATTTACAACATTACCGAGTGCTATACAATTCTAGTGTCTGGTCAACATTTACAACATAAGCGAGTACTCGACATTTCTAGTGTCTGGTCAACATTTACAACATTAGCGAGTACTCAACAATTCTAGTGTCTGGTCAACATTTACAACATTAGCGAGTACTCGACAATTCTAGTGTCTGGTCAACATTTACAACATTAT
This sequence comes from Megaustenia siamemsis, assembly GCA_032433765.1. Taxonomy (NCBI): domain Eukaryota; kingdom Metazoa; phylum Mollusca; class Gastropoda; order Stylommatophora; family Ariophantidae; genus Megaustenia; species Megaustenia siamemsis. Next base: position 92,702,728 of record JAVIAB010000051.1, read on the forward strand.
CGAGTACTCGACAATTCTAGTGTCTGGTCAACATTTACAACATTAGCGAGTACTCGACAATTCTAGTGTCTGGTCAACATTTACAACATTAGCGAATGCTATACAATTCTAGTGTCTGGTCAACATTTACAACATTAGCGAGTGCTATACAATTCTAGTGAAATAGAATGAGAGATCGAAAAGTGTAGCAAACACAAGAGAGAAGTCCAATTTTCCATTACTATCAATATTCTAATAAAGTAGTTCCCTTTTGCAGTGCTCTATACAACAACAAACAAATTTAGTATCAACCCTACACAATTATTACTTCTCTTCTCGCCAGTTGATGAGCAGTTCGTGCTAGCCGGATGGCAGTGTTACACTGTCAGATCATCATCGTCAACATTATCATCGTCGTCAATGTCATCACCATTGACATCGCTTTCATTATTACCATCGTCATTATCATCATCATTATCAGCATCATCATTATCAACATCATCATTAGTGTCAGCATCATCTTCTTTATCAACTTATTCTCATCATCATTATCATCATCATTATAAGCATAATCATCATCATCATCGTCATTATCGTTATCATCATCAGCAGCACTATCATCATCATTATAAGCATCATTATCATCATCATCGTCATTATCATTATCATCATCATTATCAGCATCATCATTAATGTCAGCATCATCATCTTTATTAACTTATTCTCATCATCATTATCATAAGCATCATCATTATAATCATCATTATCATCATCATCGCCATTATCGTTATCATTATCAGCAGCACTATCATCATCATCATTATCATTATCATTATCATCATCATTTTCATCATTATTATCATCATCATTATAATTATAAGCATCATCAACACCATCGTTATCATCATCATCATCATCATTATCAGCATCATAATCATCGTTATCATCATCATCATCATTTTCATCATCATCAACGCCATCATTAACATCACCATCGCCATCATCATTACCATTATCATCACCACTATCATCACCAACGTTATTATCAGCATCATCATCATCGCCATCATCATTATTATTATTATTATCATCATCATTATCATTATAATCATCATTATCATCATCATCACCATCATCATTACCATTATCATCACCAACAACATTATCATCATCATTATTATCATCATCATCATCGCCATCATCATTACCATTATCATCACCACTATCATCACCAACATCATTATCAGCATCATCATCATCGCCATCATCATTATCATTATCATCATTATTATTATAATAATAATCATCATTATAAGCATCATTATCATCATCGTCATTATTATTATTATTATTATTATCATCATTATCATTATAAGCATCATTATCATCATCGGCATTATCATCATCATCATTATTATTATCATCATCATTATCATTATAAGCATCATTATCATCATCATCATTATCATCATCGCCATCATCATTATCATAATCATCATCATCATTATCAGCATCATTATCATCACCATCATCATTGTCATCATCATCATTATCATTATCATCATCATCATCATCATTGTTATCATTATCAGCAGCACCATCATCATCATTATCAGCATCTTTATCATCACCACTATCGTCATCATTATCAGCAGCACCATCATCATCATTATCAGCATCTTTATCATCACCACTATCGTCATCATCATCATTATAAGCATGATAATCATCATTATCAGCACTGTTCGGAATTGGAGTCAACAACGATGACCTAACATCATCAAGCGTTCTACATATTTTAAAAATATGACGATCATCATTTTCAAGAGGGCGTGAACTTCCGGTATATGGTGGATAGGCGGCGGGAATAATTGAAGGCTATGTATGAAAAGTGTTCCTTGTTGCAGTTTCTTCATATTCCAAGTCCGGCTTGTTGCAGGAGCTACTGAGTTAAGTGCTCTGTGCACACCGTGAGCTGTGTGTCTCATCCGTTTTGATCATGTTTCGACATTCCAATTGCTTTCGATGAATGATGATATCGTATGACAGGAAACAGTTGGCTGTGTTCACTTTCTGTGCGGTTTCGCCTTATGTCTTTTGGCGTGTGCTGAGACTGCTATGATGAGGACTACAGTCACCTTTCTGTGTTTGGGAGATGAGATTCGGATGATTACGCTGGCACGGGCGGTTGAAGCAATTATGAATTTTAATTCGCTTGCAGTGATACCGGGGCCTTCCATAACCAAATAACCAAATTATCAGCAGCACCATCATCATCATTATCATCACCATCATCATCATTATCATCACCACTATCATCATCATCATCATTATAAGTAACATTATCATTATCAGTAGCACCATCATCATCATTATCATCACCACTATCGTATTCATCATTATAATCATCACCGTCATCATCATCATTATCATCATCACCATTACCATAATCATTATTGTTACATTATCACCACAATCATCATTATTCCTCCAGTGCAGTCAAACATAACACAATGATAGCAGTGTGCTCCATCATAAGTACCTTTTCCAGGCATGCTTTTTAATTTCAGGAGGTTAGTCATTGTATGCTGTCTCTGCCGCACTTATCAATGTTCGTCGTAGTGTCCCTAAGTGTGTTATATTTCTGCCTCTTGCTCCACGCTAGGCGGCTTGACCTTGTGGCTCTCTTGTTATCTGTTTCTTCACATGGACGACATTAAAGATGAGACTTCTCCCTGCATTGTCATTTCTCTTATTTCTGTACAAGTCTGGATTATATTCCTAGACACACAAAGTCATTGTCTTAAACCTTGTTTCAAATTCATCAAGTTTATTTTTTTATTTCCTTTGGATCATGGCTTCTATAACAGACAGCAATGACGAGGCTGGGAGAGGTTTCTCAAGACTGTTCAATGCAATTTGCAAACGATACAGAGCATGTTTATGTAAGGTTCTTAACCTCAACTATAGAGGCATTATACTACTATAACAGCAGCATGAAACAAATACGTTGTTTTAGCCAAAGTTAAGCGACATGTAATCTATCTATCTATCTATTGACCTTCCGAACCGTAGCCGGCCCCTAGGGCATAGACCCAGATACTCTTTCTCTTATCTGAATTTTTATTCTAACAATTTTAAATCCTTGTAAAGATCTTTTATCAATTCTCGACATTTATCTCTGTTCTGTGCAAGCAACTATATCTCATTGAGGAAGCCGATTCCTGCTGCTCTTGCCTCTTTGATCAATGTTCTTCTCAGTGTCTGTCTGGGTAGGCCTCTTTTCCTCTTACCTGTTTTTTTTTTCCACATGCGGGCTTGCTTTGTTATTCGGTTATTATCTCTTCTCATCACGTGTCCAACATATGACCATTGTCTTTTCTTCATTACTGAAGATATTAGCAGTCGATTGACGATTTCTCTAATTTCCTCGTTTATTTTGAATTCGTTCCCCGCTATACCAAGTGTTTTCCTTAGACATTTATTTTCGAATGCGTTCAATTTTGTTTCTATGTCTCTTGTTGTTTTCCAGCTATCACAAGCATATGTAAGGGTTGATAATACGTTTGATTTGAATAGTCTAAGTTTTGTGTTTGTGCTGATGAGTTTTAATTTCTACAACTTTTCAAGGCTTCTGAAAGACATTCCTGCTTTAGCTATTTTGATTCTAATTTCTTTGCTTGTATCCCCTTCCCGATCAATGTGACTTCCAAGATAGATAAAGTGATCGATCTCTTCCACTGGTTGGTTCTCCACGCATATATTGTGTCATCTGTCGGAATTAAGATTTTCATGACATTATTATTTTCATGATTGATATCAAGCCCGATTTTGCTGGCTATTGATGATAGTTCATTTGTGTTTTCCTGTATCATGTCTACTTTTCATTAACAGAAGAGTTTTTACAGCAGCGGCTTGTTAAACCTCTGATCAACGGTTCTATACCAAACGGGAGAAAAACAAATCCTCCATTTTGGATCCAACCGGAAATTAATCTGAGCATGGCGGACATGTAATGGTCACACTAGAATACTCTATATATAAATGAAAGCGAAGCCCACGCTATGTTACACCATGGTACCATGTGATGCTCACACAAAAGCTACTGCCTGTAATCATAACACGAGCTGGACGACCAGAACATTCTTGCAAATTTCACACTTGTTATTGTTTTCACCTTTCTGTCTTTGTTCATTGCCTCTGGGATTGGCTTACCGACATCGCGATCAATATGGCGGCGAGATTTGTTGGCTGTGATTTGCTGATAATCCTGTCAAGCTGACCGGCTTATTTTTGGTATTTATGTTCCTATGGCCGACCGTTGTCCTACACCCACACATATTTCTGTATTCATCCCTGTTGCTGGCACTTATAAATTTTGAGCATCTATTTCCCTGTCGTGTCGTTTAGTTCCATCTATTCCCACCCCCCACCCCCGCCACTTCCCTGTCGTGTCGTTTGGTTCCATCTATATCCCCTCCCCCGCCACTTTCCTGTCGTGTCGTTTAGTTCCATCTATTACGTCGTGTCGTTTAGTTCCATCCTCCCCCCCCTCCCCCCCCCCGCCCCCTCACCGTCACTTGCCTGTTGGTTTTGATTGTATTTCTCCCTTTGATTGCATGTGCATAGGTTCACTTTCTGTACGAGTCTGTTATCACGAGCAGGGAATGGGCATAGTATTGCCCGTGTAATCTTGAGTTTGTGTACTTACTTGAGCATTCATCAAAATTGGGTTCAATATTGCACTGCTCTAGCGGATTCATGTATGGGATCATTGAAACGTCATTCGAATTTATGATTCATGCATTTGATCTCCTTATGAGATCATTGAAACTTTGTTCGAACATAGGATTTCTTGCATGTTATTTCATTGTAACTCATTTATGTCAGATTTTATCACCTTAGAATTGTGATAAATTGTTTGCTATTTCCTGGAGGATTCTTGCTCTTCAGATTTATGATAAGTTGTTTAATATTTACTGTAGGATTCTTGTAACTTAGAATTCTGATAACATGTTTACTTCAGACTTCTTGCAACTCGTTTGCTTTGGATTACTTGCAATTCTCTTTAATCTTGGTTTTTTGTAATCATTTACAAATGATATAATTTCATTGTTCCCTTCGTGTCTAAATTGTGTCCCTATTTGCCGCGGTTGGAAACAGATGTATCGTTATCATGTGAGAGCAAGGCGTATATGACCACTTAACATGCATTTATCTGCAGGTTTAGAGTTTATTATCGGCAGCTTACGTCACATGTTGTCATCTTGAATGGTAGTTAATCGTTGCTCCAGTTGAATCTCTTACTGTAACTGTATAATGACAAAGCCAGTATGCTTTTATGAAAATTAAACATGAAAAACAGACAAAACTATTGAAAACAACATCTGAAAACAAATGATGTTGATGCCAATAAAAATGTTTCGAACTCTATGAGCTACTAAGAAAATACTTTTAAAATAGTTATCATCAATATCACGTGTCTGCTGACATAGGTGACCTTGCCCTCTACAAAACTTGCAATAGTAAAGATGGGGAGTGGGTGGTCGAGCTGGAGTATAGCTCATCATTTGATGATCAGATGGATTCTAACGTTCAGAGTCTAATGTTCAGAGTGTAACGTTCAGAATCTAATGTTCAGAGTGTAACATTCAGAGTATAACGTTCAGAGTGTAACATTCAGAGTATAACGTTCAGAGTGTATCGTTCAGAGTCTAACGTTCAGAGTCTAACGTTCAGAGTGTAACATTCAGAGTATAACGTTCAGAGTGTAACGTTCAGAGTCTAACGTTCAGAGTGTAACATTCAGAGTATAACGTTCAGAGTGTAACGTTCAGAGTATAACGTTCAGAGTGTAACGTTCAGAGTATAACGTTCAGATATAAGGTTCAGAGTGTAACGTCCAGAGTGTAACGTTCAGAGTATAACGTTCAGTGTGTAACGTTCAGAGTATAACGTTCAGAGTGTAACGTTCAGAGTATAACGTTCAGATATAAGGTTCAGAGTGTAACGTTCAGAGTGTAACGTTCAGAGTGTAACGTTCAGAGTATAACGTTCAGAGTATAACGTTCAGAGTATAACGTTCAGTGTATAACGTCCAGAGTATAACGTTCAGTGTGTAACGTCCAGAGTATAACGTTCAGAGTATATAACGCCCAGGGTATAACATTCAGTGTATATAACGCCCAGAGTATAACGTTCAGAGTGTAACGTCCAGAGTATAACGTTCAGAGTATATAACGCCCAGAGTATAACGTTCAGAGTATAACGTTCAGAGTATATAACGCCCAGAGTGTAACGTTCAGAGTATAACGTTCATACTATAACATTCAGAGTATAACGCCCAGAGTATAACGTTCAGAGTATATAACGCCCAGAGTATAACGTTCAGAGTATATAACGCCCAGAGTGTAACGTTCTCTCTTTCTTAAAGAAGGGAATGGATGTAGGGATTAAATATAATTCAGAACTGTACATCACGTGACAGCTGCACCGATATATTTAACCCTGAGCTTTATACTACAACCTGTGCCCTGAAATGTCTTAAATTGTATATATACCTAATGTAATTGTGTGTATGTGTGTGTGTGTGTGTGGTGAACTAATACACGGAAAAAGACAAATCGGCAGACCTAAACTACGATATAGAGATATCTGTAAATCATCTCTGAATGACTTCTCCATCTGTGAAAATGACTGGGAACATCTGGCAAGTGATCGCACATCATGGAGAGCATGTATAAGGAATGGTATAACGTCATTTGCGACTGCAAAGGCAAAACTTAGAAGAGAAAAGACATGAAAAAGATTGGAAAACCCTGTGGATCAGTGGGTCAGACTTGTTTATTCTGTGGTCGTGTGTGTTTGCCAAACATTGGTAGAATTAGCCACGAAAGAAGCTGCTCGACAAAAACAAAACCTTTAAAACAAATACACAATTGCATCCACTAGACCGTTGACAAGACGAAAAGGGTCACATATACATCTATATATATCTAGAGAGAGAGAGAGAGAGAGAGAGAGAGAGGCAGGAAGAACATTTTTTGCAACAAATAATAAACATGTAACAAAAGTGAAAAATATTAGACAACCAACATACAAAAGAATCCCTCCGAGACGTGGGAAGGGCACAGGACTTCAACATGGGGGTTAAGATGGGCACAGCCAGTAACGAGAAACTTAGTGGACGTATAAGAAGACTTATTAACCAACACAGAACTGGAGTCGCCAGTCGCTGGATACTGTGAGACTTTCTGAGGAGAGGATCTGAGCACCCATGGACATTTTTGGAGTGCAATGATGATGACCCGCTAATAACTCAATAACTCAATAACTCAAAACTCAATAACTCAGTACCAAAAAAAAAATAAGTCAAATATATAGAGCAATATTTAGTATATAATACTCGAACATCTTTTTTTTTTTTAATCGTTCGCCAGCTTTGACCTCTGACGAAGTCCCTAGAGACTAGGAACTGAATTTTGCGTATTAATCCATTTTCCCTGGCAGCCGTGTGCACCGGGGTCCCTCGCCACACTGGCAGATAACACCGACTTCGGAGTTACTCATATTTTTTTTTGTTGATGAGTAATTGACGTTTCAATCCGGTCCTCGCTGCTGAGGCCAGGGGTGGTTGCCGCAGAGAGAAATCATAAATAAAAATCCCAACCGGTGTAGCCGAGATTTGAGTTCTAATAGCTGAGAAGATGTCAAGAAAAGCAGTTAAATATTATTATTGTAATTATTATCATGGCTTTTTTCTAACAAAAAATGTTAGCCAGAACTCAATCGCTCCATCCCATAAAATGGGAAAATCGTGATATACCAGGAGTAGTGACAGTGGCTGTGAACCCACTCTAAAAGTGCACGCACATGCACCGAAAGACAATAGATTTGGCACCGAAACAGCACGAAACTGGCACCAAAACCCGTGCCAAAGTCCGATAATCGGCTTATTATTTCGGTGGTCGTGATCGGTAATCGGCTTATCTCGTGGTGTGCGTTGGTGCGTGACGGTGATCGGCGCGTCGTGGTGTGCGTTGGTGCGTGGCGGCTTATCTTGTGGTGCGTCGCTAGCTCGCCGGTTATCGGACAGCGGTTCTAAAAGGGGTCAGCGGTTCTAAAAGGGGGATGGCGGTATCTCGCGGGTCGTTGCCATCGTGCGGGTGGGGAAAGGTGCCTTTATTGGTTATCATCATGTGTGGGTATTAGTCAACAGGAGGCGACGTGTACAAAAAAAATGCTGACAAGCAATTATTAGTATCGTTAGCGTCATGTACCAGATTATAGCGACTTTTTTTCTCTCTATTGCATATCCAAGCTAACTCAAGTCAAATAAAAATCATCATCATGTGCCTCAACACTATCCCTTCATGGCCTATCATCATCATCATCATAATTTTCTCTCTATTGCATATCCAAGCTAACTCAAGTCAAATAAAAATCATCATCATGTGCCTCAACACTATCCCTTCATGGCCTATCATCATCATCATGTGCCTCAACACTATCAGCATGTGCCTCAACACTATCAGCATGTGCCTCAACACTATCAGCATGTGCCTCAACACTATCATCATGTGCCACCCTCATCATCACCCTTCATATCATCATCATGTGCCTCAACATCACCCTTCATAGCCTATCATCAAGCCACACAAAGTATCAACCATCTCTCTCTCTCTCTCACACACATTCATGGTAAACCAAAACAAAATTCGTTCTATATTTCACAACTTTATTAATACAACAAATATACGACACATATATATATTACTGTCCGGTTGTTGATAATTTTAAGCGTCTGGACTGGCCCCTCGAAGCCGAAGTATCCACGGGGCGAGCAAACGATAAATGATACGGTCGTTTACGTGCTGTCTCGATGAAAAAGGCATGAGAATTCTGTTAAGTTTTGCGCCACGACACTTAAGAAGTATATAATAAACACAATATAGACCGCACGTGTTGCTAAACAAATCTTGCAACACCCGCGGGTTGTAGACGAATGGAACGTGTGAGTTTTGCTCTATAAAGTTTAAAATATCCACGTGTCTGGGAGGCAAACCGTAGGAATCGAAATACTCACATTCGCCGAGTCCGTCGTAAAATAGGGCCACCCAATGCTCTCCGGGTTCGTGGGCAGGGTCGGTGTTTATGACAAAGGCCGCGGTCGCCGTTGGGTCGATGCTTGGCGTAAGTGGTTTCGTGGAATGACACTAACAAGGGAACAACGTCGAACGAAAATATCCTACATCAAAAGGTTGTAAATCTCCCTCGTGTTCATATTCTTCTTCTTTCTCTCTCAAACGGCGAAGTCTGTTAGAATCTGCCTTGTCTTGGACACCTCGAGCACAGAGTCCAACTCGGCGTAGACGATAACTTGTAGGGGAGTAGTGGTGGGAGCGGCAAACTTGAGTTCTATCGACAAGGGTCCGCTTGTGGCTAGCTCAAAATGGGAGCCGTCCAGTAGGCTGGACGAGAGGTCAAAACCAAATAGGCAGTATCCGTCCTTGAATTGTCTATAATCAACGTTATTCCCAGCGTCTTTACCAATCAGACCCATGGCCAGATTTGTGCCGAAGAAAGCTCTCGCGTATTGATTTCGTTCAAAGTCCATAGTTAGAGGATTTCCCGAGATACATTTCCCGTCGACCGCCAGGTTCATATAAATCAGACCAAAGTGTTGAAAATTGAACGGGTTAGCTGTGTAAACAGCATTAAAAGCACTGGCCGTAATCAGACCTATCACTATACGGGTCGGTGTTTGAGACAAAAATAAATTGTCTTGACTGTGGGAGAACATCCCGCTAGCGATGGAAAATGTCTTGATGGTAACCCTCTTGATCGGGTACCGCGCATTCCCGCTTAAGAGAGCCTTTTCGTGGGCCAGAGAAATCGCGGGGTTTAGCTTAGCTTTCCTGACCACGAGCGCGGCGTAGGTGATAACACTCTTATAACCCACAGAGCTATCGTGAGCCGCGAGGCTGAACACATCCTTCGAGGGCGTGAGTTTTATCTTTACATCGACTCTGTTTAACATGTAACGATCCTGCACAAAGACATCAGAGTGCAAACGACCCATCATTTCAACCTCTTTACTACCCGAAGTCAAATCGCGCCGTGTTTTAAAACCCTCATTTTCTTTCAAATCGTCATGGTGGCCAGCTGTGTCTTTGTAGAACAGAGCGGCCGTCAAGTATCCCGTTTTCGCATCCTCTCCGTATTTTAGCGTGGCCTCAAACACCGCTCTAAAAGGATAGGTATTCTCCGACGGTGTAACCAACGTGTCGTTTAGCGATACGTCGACTTGTGAAAATAGACTGTGAAGATAATTGTTGACCGGTCCTACCTCAGCATCGACTGGTACACTATCACCATTCGGGAGGGTGATCTTGACCCGCAGATGTAAAAACGTGTTGAAAAGATCTAGATACTCCTCGCTGTTTCCAGAAATGAAAAACTCTATCGGTGCGCTATGCGACAAAGCTGCGATCGGACGAATTTCAATAAACTGGCCAGAGTCTAGAGATGTCTGTGTGGGTGGAACGCTAAATAAATCCAAACCAGAGTGAAGACATTCGCACGATTTGGGGTGAATGAGGGACATTATTAGTCGAAAATATCCTTTGCCACCCTCGTCTTCTTCCCTCTGTTGTGCACCGAATGAAGGGGGAACCGTCCAGCTGTCGGTTTTATCCTCTTCGTAACGGGTTCTCCTGGTGGAGGTAGCTTCATAACTCGCTTTCTGCTTTGACGTAAACCACTTCCTGATTGGTTGTTATCACGCAGGTGGTCTACGGCCCCGTGTAGCAACCGCTGACCGGCCTGCTTAGCTCGTTCTTTGAAAGCTTCACCGACATTTTTCCCGGCCAATGCGTCCTGTGCGACCTGCAGACCGGTCCCAAAGCCTTCTCTGAGCAAGGCCTTACCGCCGGTTTTTAACCAGGGTAAAATAGCCCTCCCGATTCCACCAAAGAAACTACCGATTCCTCGACCGCTCTGACTTCGACCTCCTATAAACACGGGCATCCCATCGCCCGCCTGACAACAGTAAAAGTCTTCGTATAACTCAACATCTCTATGAAGGGGAGTGTGTTTCACCATTATACCAGCTCGAGATGCTTCTTGACTCGAAAGTGTACCGTTAGCACCGACGTCCCGCTGGTGAATGGAATGGTTTTTCCGTGTTCGTTGGCTAAAATGATCTCGACGGTATCGAAGGAAAATCTACTCAGGGGTAGGTAGTGAGGCTTATCGTAGATCTGAAACACCGAGGTGTGATTTCTATTGAGAACAGGCACGCTCCTGAGGAGAGGCACCATCACATCCCCGACCGGTCTGGGGGAAACGAGATCGCAATAGACGTAGACATTCTTCGCAACACTTTCCAAGTCCATTACACCCACGCTGAAGATATCGGGAGCTGTGTCTGATATTGAGGTCGTGGGGAAGGCTAACATGTTTTTCAAAGTGTCGCTTATGGTAACACTGACTCCTTTCTCGTAAAGTTTCAAGATGGCTTTATTCACCTCTTTTGCGTAAATGAATCTCATTTTTTTCCCTTTCACTCCCCTGTACGACTCATCCTCCGCTTTTACGATCGACGCGTTCAACGCGCCGATGAACGCATCGGGTTTCGTGTATAACCCAGGTTCCAATGTCACGTTGAAATAAAATCTGGCGTCGCAAATATCGTCGTTATCGAGAGATTCGTAGCGAATCCAGACATCACCCTCTATTACATTGAAATAATTTAGCGGAAACTGTATCTCCACCAGTGCGATCTCATACTGCGTCGAAATGTCAATGGTCTGAGGAAGTTTAACGAAAAAGTGACCTGGGTTATTATCCTTAAAAAGTTCCATAGATGCATTGCTGGGCAGGGTGACATAAAAACTCATTTTTTTTACTCGTTTCACCGTCGCCTCTCCAAGTTTGGATTCGGTAGCATGTAACCCAAACAGCTGCTCAGTAGGGCTATCCACAGTTTTCCCTCCTTCGCGTCTGGCTTTTCGGTGGTCAGATTGAACAGCGAGACCGCTACAACTGTATATATAACTACCACTTGACAAATAAAGACAAGTTCTAAGTAGGGGGATAGTTTCCCAAACATCGACCCCAACCAGCGTGGTTCGCCGTCTCTCCCGACTCCCGAGTTTACGGCTCGCAAATCGGGCTCTCCACCAAAAGTTACCACTTCTTCTTCTTCTCGCATCTCTAGTTTTTGTATCTGACAATGTCCTTGGACGGTATCCAAGTGTTAAATGAGGAATCGTACCCAAACCATTTGACTAAACACTCCTTTCGCCCAAAGGATGTGCGACGCTCGGTTATGACACTCTCGATTCTGTACTCGTGTTTGTCTCCAACTTTTTGAATTTCCGGTGTGTAGAATGACCCCTCTATCTCATCGCCCTTATCGTCTTTCAACACATATGTAACGGGGTTTGTTTCATTTACTCGACTGATGGAAAACAGTTCCTCCGTCCAAGCCGGGGCATAACCCTTTTTAAAATTGGCTCTGCCCAGGACCAGTCTAACTCGATCACCGGGCTTGTACAGGGGTCTTTGAAATTTAAAGTTGCGTTTGCTATTATACAACGTGTTCCATACCTGTTCTTGATTGTCTGCGTTGACGTCGACCGGTGCCATTTTTATTCTTCTGTGATACGAATGGTTATAACTTCGAAGTAGGGCGGGGAGGACTCGGACATAAGACAACTTATTGGATTTCGTGAAATATCGCCACATCCGTTGTTTCAGAGTCCTATTAAAGCGTTCCACCACGGCGGCCTTAATATCTTCGTTCTGCGTAGTGAAAAAGTGAACGTTGTTGTCAGCGAGGAATTTCTGAAATGTTCTGTTCAGAAACTCTGACCCCTTATCGGTTTGAAAACTCGCGGGTTTCCCATCGAGAAATATCTTACCGACGGCTTCCACTAAGGATTTCCCCGTTTTGGTTCGTATCGGTACAGACCACGCGAATTTACTGAAAACTTCCACGCAAGAAACCAAATAGGAATCGTTGTGTTTTTTTTCAAATGTCTCAAATCGATTAGGTCTGCCTGATATTGCTGTTGGGGGCCACTCGTTATAATGGGACGCCTTTCAAATCTGCGACGAATTGGTTTATGAAGGGTATAGGTATCCTGATGACTCAGCCATTGTTTGATCTTTGCGAGTCCCAGTTTGGTGTTACGTTGCAGGGCCGTTGCACCACTATACGCCCCTGGTCGACTAGGGTCAAAGTAACGACGTCTCAATATTTTCTCCACCGTTCCCATTTTGGTGTTGGGATTCCACTCTTTCTTTTTTTAGGTCTCAGTTTATACGTGGCTACGGGCGGAATGGTTTCATTACCTACCTTTGGGGTTTCCGCTGGTGGTGGTGGTGGTGGTGGTGGTGGTGTCTTGGTCTGCTCTGGTGATACCTCGAATGATGGTGTTGGTGGGGAAGGTGTTTTTTCTGTTGCCGTGTTGTGTTGAATGAGATCGACCGAGCCCAATGAGCGTCGTTTATACTGCTCCAATCTAGTTAAATATTGATGCAGGGCACGTTGGTACACTCTGGCCTTATCGGCGGGTGCTAAATCATCGCGGAATATGATACGTTGCATTTCATCATCTAAATCTCTCAAGTTGTCACCGATCGCCTCGGGTGGGCTATACGACGTGGTAGTAGTCTGTTTAAGACCCTCGAGGAATCGAGGATCCATCAAAATTATTTTTTTGGCCATTGTTACGCACCTAGTACTCCACCGAGAATACTTAATATAGGACGGAGCAAAGCACCTATAAACCCACCGGTTTGTAGAATCTCTTTCCGCCGCTTAAGATTCGGTTTCTTTTTAGTGAGAAGTCTCAACTTGTTCTTGTGTCGACGTAGCTCGCACTTCTGTCGCTGAGTGAGTCTAACATTACCTTTTAATATGTTATGACAACACTCGCACAAAAAGTTAATGAGTTTGGGAGAGGCTGTTTTTAATATGGCTCTTAAACCGGTCGGCGAGGCGGCGCGCATACATTTCAACATTTCACCGTGCCGTCTAAGTGCTTCATCACACATGATTCTCTACTTTGGCACGTAGACGATTTGTCTCTCCCCCGGGAATATTTTTGTTCTCAACCTAAGATTATCAGGTGTGTCCTGACGAAGATCGACCAGCAAATAACCGTGAGGACTCGCTGTCGCGTCCTTAAAACTATCTTGGAGGTACCCCACCCGACCCGGGTACATTTGTTTAGCCAGATTGATAATTTGACTCCCGTCTCTCGGGTTCTTGAAAAGGACTAAATAGTGCGTATTGAGACTTATGGTTCGATGTTCTTTATTTTTTCCGAATAGATTTTGAACAATGTACATCACACTAATATCTCTGCGATGACTACCTTTGGTGAATAATTTTGTTACCCGCTCGTCCGTCTCAGACATCAAGTCATCGATGACGATCAGTCTTCTCTTCTTACCACCTTCCAATTTATCGACGTCTGGTAGACCCTCGATAAATCTCACTGACCCCATAGTCTCGTATATCGATTGCCATTCCCCATAACACCATATAACTTCCTCCGGTACGGGGACAGCTAGCTCGTGAAGGTTCTGTATAAACTTTTGCACAAATACCGTTTTCCCACACCCGGTAGGACCGGCTATCAGAGCTGTGAAGGGATGATTCCATCGGGGATCCATCCTCACAAGTGCTACTAACTTTAGTGATTATACCACCGACGAAAATAACGAGTGATTTTAGGTCAGCGCACGAGGTTTCCCCCTCTTCAACTAACACCTATTTTTAAAATCCACAACCTATATAAACACGACAGGGGGGAGGAGGAGTTTCCTAGTCTCAGGCCGCATTACCTGAGACCGAATTGTTACACGCATCATATTTCCCCACACATCACCCCCCTATTGGGTCAGTTCCAGAGGTCACTGAACATGTCGCAACACGACTGATTACCACGCCTGATAACGTATTGCGTTAGCTGCTATAAATAGACGGTCCTCGACCCGATAAACAGGTATAAAAACCCCCCAGTCGAGCAGTGTACACGCACACACATAACCAACGTCTGTTGCCAGGTGGTTTGTTTTTCTTTGAATATGGAGTTGTGTAGCTTGAATACGCCAATTTCGTTTGATCTCAGTGATCAGCGCATAGTTATGTCACGTGGAAATGAGACTGTAGTTCCATTGTCTAAAGATGGCGTTAAGGCAGTCTCGGTTTGTGTTTTTCGTAAATACCATTGATAAATATAAGGACATATAGCGGTGATAGTTTTTTGAAGTTTCCTACCAGAACTGGGATAACACTATCGAGAGAGGAATTTATCACGTTAGTTGAGATGCGAGAGGAAATTTTAACCGCTTATGCTAACCTCAACTACACACCGCCTGTTGTTAACCAGATCAGCTACACGCCACCTCTCGTTAACCAGATCAACTACACACCACCTCTCGTTAATCAGATCAACTACACGCCGCCTGTCGTTAATCACCAAACCTACATACCATCTCTTGTTAACACGAATCTCATCGACTACACGCCCCCCTTTGTTAATCAAGGGAACCTCTCTCTTGTTAATCAGACGACAGATCCGGCACCCAATATGAATGCCGCGGGTGTTACCAATTACCCCCAATTACCTATTCCAGCTTTGATCAAGGTTTTGTCAAAATGGAGGGCGGTTGTGTTTTGAAGGCTAATGAAACTTCCTAAGTACCCGTGTTTGATAGACATTTAACAAACACTACCACCAAAACAGGAGGGAGGAAACCCAGACGCTTAAAATTATCAACAACCGGACAGTAATATATATATATGTGTCGTATATTTGTTGTATTAATAAAGCTGTGAGAAATATAGAACGAATTTTGTTTTGGTTTACCATGAATGTGTGAGAGAGAGAGAGAGATGGTTGATACTTTGTGTGGCTTGATGATAGGCCATGAAGGGTGATGTTGAGGCACATGATGATGATATGAAGGGTGATGATGAGGGTGGCACATGATGATAGTGTTGAGGCACATGCTGATAGTGTTGAGGCACATGCTGATAGTGTTGAGGCACATGCTGATAGTGTTGAGGCACATGATGATGATGATAGGCCATGAAGGGATAGTGTTGAGGCACATGATGATGATTTTTATTTGACTTGAGTTAGCTTGGATATGCAATAGAGAGAAAATTATGATGATGATGATGATAGGCCATGAAGGGATAGTGTTGAGGCACATGATGATGATTTTTATTTGACTTGAGTTAGCTTGGATATGCAATAGAGAGAAAAAAATTCGCTATAATCTGGTACATGACGCTAACGATACTAATAATTGCTTGTCAGCATTTTTTTTGTACACGTCGCCTCCTGTTGCCTAATACCCACACATGATGATAACCAATAAAGGCACCTTTCCCCACCCGCACGATGGCAACGACCCGCGAGATACCGCCATCCCCCTTTTAGAACCGCTGACCCCTTTTAGAACCGCTGTCCGATAACCGGCGAGCTAGCGACGCACCACAAGATAAGCCGCCACGCACCAACGCACACCACGACGCGCCGATCACCGTCACGCACCAACGCACACCACGAGATAAGCCGATTACCGATCACGACCACCGAAATAATAAGCCGATTATCGGACTTTGGCACGGGTTTTTGTGCCAGTTTCGTGCGGTTTCGGTGCCAAATCTATTGTCTTTCGGTGCATGTGCGTGCACTTTTAGTGTGGGTTCACAGCCACTATCACTACTACCAGGCCTCTGAAGCTCTGATGCATTTTTATTTATGGAACTGTTGTTATATATTTCAAACTGTATTATATTGCTATGGAGCTTCCGCAGTGTTCCAAGATGGAGGCCGTGTTTATTTTCTGTCTTCGCGGATCGTTGGGAAATGTTAGTGTTCGATCTGGCTGGAGAATATGAAGACAAGTGGATTCATAGACACGGCACTCTCGTGCTTATTTCAAATAAGTTTAGTGTTCGTGCTTATTTCAAATAAGTTTAGTGTTCGTGCTTATTTCAAATAAGTTTAGTGTTCGTGCTTATTTCAAATAAGCACATATTTCAAATCCGATTTCAAGCCGATAATTCAAAGATCAACTGCAACGATTTAATGAGCGTTTGGCCGATCCAGCTGGAGTAAGACAGAACAACATCACAAGTCTGTGACGCTTAGATTAGACAGCGATATAACGTTTTTCAAGATGGCGTCCTAGCCGTGTGTACTTCGATTAAAGATGCTAGCAGAGGGAACATATGCCTGTAGCAGTTATCCTGCTTGATTCACATGTTTGTTTTTATTTCTTCGATGATGTTGGTGTAATTTCATTGATAAGGATTGGATGGTATTTTCATTCACTGCGGACTCAATGTAAGTTGACCCATCTTTGATAATATGAACAGTGGATTCATACATGCTTATACATCTGTCACCCAGGGGTAAACGGCTTGACCTTCTTCTAAACGTGTCCAATAGTGGAACAGTGGCCGGCTTCTAGATATAGAGGCGTGCTGCGAATACAGAATAACCAGACAAAGCTCGGGCAGATGATGCTAGTAAACCCGGGAGGGCAGACCATCTAAGGGCAGAATCCCCTACAGAAAAGACAAGCTGCTGCCTTGCAGGAAGATTGGGGACAATCAAAGGCTAAGGAAAGCAACCATAAACAAAATTCAGGCAGAAATCGGATGCACCGGGCCAATGGCGCGGAACACAGTGCAACGTTCTAACATGTTATCTAAACAGACAGCTGCCTTCATGATAAAGTCCGGAATCCTACTCTGAAAGAGTCATGATCACAGAAGAAGAATACAGTAGTTATAATTTCATAAAATACGAGTACAGTAACTCTAGTTTTTTTAATAGCTCGAAAAATATTATCTTGGAACCGTTACAATTATTTTAACAAAGTTATCGAACGTGTTCCTGATCGTTCCAACTGAAGAAAATAACCTGTATTATTACTACTCGTCAACCCATCGTACATAACAGTACCAAGTTGACTGGCAATTTTAGTAGTTTGGACAAACGTTTTAATAATTGCCTGACCATCGTCCATCATTTAGATCTTTTAAAGTTTGCCACATACTCAGTCTGTTCCTGGTGCGGAGATGACGTCATTTCCTGTTTGTGACCTTCATGTGTGCCTGTCTGGCTGGGACGGAATAACAAACAGTTTGATCAACTAGACAGTGAAGAAGAAATATGGCTGAAACTGGCAGGTGGTTGTATAAAGAAGGCCTGGTTGTTAGTGCCACAAAGTGCAGCTCATGATAATGACGATGAGTTATCGATACTGATTAGCCAGAGTCATGTCGGTCTTAATGTTCCGGTTACTGAGGCTATTCCCGCTCCAGTGTTGACATTCTACCTTTGATTCTGTCCGTGGCTTGCCGATAACTCTGGTGGATTACAAATACCTGGACTATTTTCTTGGGCGTGTTGATGTGAGATATCACCAAGTCCTGATATAAATTAGAACAAGTAAACTTGTGTTACTGACACAAACATCAACAGACAGTCGCAGTTTCCTATCAGGTGGCCACACGACCTTTTATTCGTCCAATTAGATTGGTTTCTCTGGCAAGAGAATTTGACAAGAAGATCTCGGTGTCGTGTCAGACATATGGTGTTAGTGCCAACACCTGTCATGCACATTCTTTAGTAATAATGTGTTCAGCACAACATCAGTACGACATTTCTTTCCAAGAAAAAAGTTCGTTGTACACATCTAGGCTAGACCACGCCTAGAAGCCGTCATCGATAATAACCCAGGTTCCAACGGATCAACTAACCATTGCAAGCGTTAAATCTTCAATTGCCCGAGAAATATATACATATATACATACATATATAAACATACATACATACATACATACACACCATAGTACCATTGGTATCGATAGATAATATTTGTCAATCTTATCGGCAGATTTCCAACAGCCTTATATATGTGTGCCTTTACCCCTAAGTCTGCTGTTGTAATTTAGTGGTGACTCATTTCCGTTGCGTTTCTGGTGCCGATCTGAATGAGTTGACATTTAGTTGTGCTACCAGGTAAGTTATGTTCAGATGACTATCTTTACTGTCAAGACATCCATTCGATCTTCTGGAAATATTAAGAACCTCAAAGGAGACCTATGGCTAACATGCACGAACTCTGTTGCATAACCTTGGATCCATCAATTGCACCGTTGCTGATCAGATTTCAGTGCATGAAAATCTACCCTAGATCGGGTCTATTTATTGTATTTCCTTTTTTAAAAAATCGACCATCCTCTATATTAGTAGTTTTCCGACATCACTTTAAAATGTGCACTTCTTTCGATTTACTATTTAATGGCATATATTTTTGAAGCTTGTTTTCCTTAGAGATTTGAATTTATTTCTTTTCCTAGGGATCTCTTTGATGACTTTTTCCAAATGTCGCTAATGGATGTTCTCTGTTTATTTCTTGAGTTTCACTTGCGTAACACAATCTGTCTAGAAGGGCTTATTTCACTGCACTCAAGCATACACGTCAGCGCTCCTTCCTTCCCATAAAATGTTGTGGTGTATGCACGCGAAAGGTTTCTGTCATTTTCTAATTATACACTTCCTGGGGGGCCTCGGTAGCCTAGATGGGAAAACCACCCGACTGGGCTACCGACGTTCGGACAACCTGTGTTCGATTCCCGCTGGAAGCAGTCTGCATTGTGCTCTTGGTTGGAAAAAATATCCCCGCGGTCGACCCAGCCGCTGACAGATTTGGGCACCAGGGTAGTACTCTGGGAAGGTGAGGAATGTCGTGTCACATCGTGAGTTTCGATGCTTGAAGCGACACTATCCAGAAGTCTCCGAACATTAGAGCGGCCGAGCACATATGGGTGGAAACTCGCGTGCTACGACGCCGATTCAAGTCTTGTACTTGACATTTACCTTTAAATTGCCGGATTCTGTTTTCTTACTATTCAGACTGAGACCTTTCTTGTTGCTTTCTTTTACTATTATGTCTATCTTTTCATGTAGTTCATTCTGTCTCTGCTATTAAGACTGTGCCATCCGCATATCGCAAATTATCTAGGCTGTGACCGTTGATATCAATTCTTTTTTTGTCTACTATTGATCTCATAATATTCTCGCTGTAAAGTGAAAACAAATCCAGCGACAGAACACAGCCTTGTCTGACTCTTTCTTTTATATATTGGAATTGTCCTGTTTGGTTGACAATTCATATAGCTGCTGTTTGTTTCAGTACATGTATTTTTATGCATTCGCATATCCTTGCCATTAATGTTTACTCTCTCCAGCATAATGATTAATTTTACATGCTTTACTTTGTCAATTGTTTTGTGTAGTCTATAAAGCATATATATATATATATATATATATATATATATATATATATATATATATATATTACCTCTACAGCTCTTTCTATCAATGTCCTCAGGATGTATATAGTATATTAGTGTCCTTGACTTCCACAAATCCACATTGTTTCTCACTTATGCCTGGATTTCTTTAAAACAATCTTCATATCTTTATTTATTTTCGTTACATAATCGGTACATTATATCTCCCCCCCCCCCCCGACACCCCCCACCACCTCTCATGTTCTTTGAAATTTGCGAACTCAGGTTTGATGGAGCATCCTGCTCTGGCCACATGAAACACTAGCTGGAACAGAGGCCAAAACATAAACGGTTGCTTTTTTTTTTTTAAATAGTCTAACTGGACTCTCATACTGGACGCACTTGCTTATTTTATTCTCAAAGTGGCATTTTTATTATAATCCTGGAAACTTTCCAGCATCCCTGAGTGAAGATGCCATGAGTCTGTTACATTCTGTGCTGATTCTGTAAGTTGATCTATATGAGAATGGTTCCACCTTGTGACATGGCATGACATTGTTACAATTGTTCTGGCTTAAATAATGTTTGTGTTAGAGACATTTCAGTAGATTAACGTTCATGAAAACAAACATTGTCTTATTCGACATGCATTTTCTCACGTAAAAATACTCAACTTTCCTCCATAAATGTGTTCTCATTTCCAGCTCTTGAAACGGCCTCATTTTACCACATAAGAATTATTAATCGCAGGTTTTGCAAGTAAAAGAGACACCTAAAATATCAGTGTCAAACAGGTGTGTACATAATTTTAACAGATAAATTCGCCTCATTCACCTAAGACCCTTCCATCTAGCTGAACAAAAGTATGTTTAGGCATCTCTCACAGCCCCACAGGTAGACATAGCTACGTCTTTTTCAGCCGGTTGACCGCTATCAAGCCAGACAATTTCACTACCTGTCCTCCTCTAATAACTTACCTTGTACTTTATCTTCATTCGTAATCACATCGCCTCATTTCTTGAATACGCGTCGGCTCTTCTCCCTTTGATCCTATGAACTAATGAAGCTAGTACCAGCCCCCCGTTCCTTCTTATACTGTCTCTTGCAAGACGTATTTCTTGTAATCCTTACTCTCTTAATCTTTTATTTTATGACATCACATCCGTAGCACATCTTTTCATCAGAAACCATGAAAAACTCACATCGACCAAATATGTCTATAGATCGTATCAGAATCAACATAATTATGTATTCACCTCCTCCCCTCCCCTTTTCCCATTTAGTGTCGGAATTTAGAAAACGTTGCCAGTGTCAAGGACGTCTATGACGTAGGCACAAATGAAAGATTATTAGGTTTTTTTCAGATTCGACTTGTAAAGGAGCGAAAATATGTACCCTTACCAGGATAGCTATATTTGCTGTGTAGCTTAGGACAATTCGCATTTCTTCACTTAGATCCACTATAGACGCTTACACCGTGTGATAGACTACATAAACGTGACCAATTCCTGCACAGAATGATGGTATAACAACAACAAGAGATGTTGTCGCCATTGCGCTTATCGTTGACCCAAGTCACAGCCATGATGCCCTGACACGCTCGCAATGATGAAAGGCTCAAGCAACAAATTAGCCATGACCTGTCCCTTGTCAGCAAAACAACAAGTGCGTCTTCCACAAATGTTACGTAATCAATCATGGATGTTTTTGTAACGCCATATCTGGCAAATCAATCTGTCGTGAGTGCAAAGTTCACGTACACATTTATCCTGCTATTGTTGCTACAGTTTAGGAATGAGTGCAAAGGTCACGTACACCTTTATCTACTATTGCTGCTACAGTTTAGGAATGAGTGCAAAGGTCACGTACACCTTTATCTACTATTGTTGCTACAGTTTAGGAATGAGTGCTAAGGTCACGTACACCTTTATCTACTATTGTTGCTACAGTTTAGGAATGAGTGCAAAGGTCACGTACACCTTTATCTTCTATAGTTGCTACAGTGTAAGAATACACGTTGTATAGTTGCTACAGTGTAAGAATACACGTTGTATAGAACTGATGAAAGTGGTAAACTTTCAGGCCGGAACTAAGCATATATTTTCTCAACATATCATTGATTTTACTTATTCTCCTTCTGTCTCTCTTTTTCATCGCTCTCTCTCTCTCTCTCTCTCTCTCTCTCTCTCTCTCTCTGACGATTGCTGATCCGCTTTATCCACCATTTAATGGCATCATGGACTGAGTACATGTGCCGTTATTTACGTCAAGTTGCACAATTTGCGCCTTTCGGCCTATCACGTCCTAGTTGTCATTAAAAATAAATCAGCAGTCACGTGCGTCCTCAGGGTCACTGACTACGACAATTGTTACCTGTCGGGAGTGATGAAACCATGTTCACATAAGCGGTTGTTCAATGTCTTGATTTCCCGCATTCTGTGGACTGTGGCTACTAAAGAGTGCTAGTATCAATGTTGCTAATGAGATGATGAGACAGCGTGTTTGGCTGCTATCTCTTCTAGTAAATTCAATTCATGTTTCTAGCAACTCGACATGGCAATAGTCAACCTTCGCATCCACACATCTGTCATTCCT